>OX328271.1:2711500-4063500 GCA_946814005.1 Chamaenerion angustifolium
ACGAGTAATATGACAGCAAAATTCATCAATTATCTGTCTTTCCTAAAGCAAATCAAAGCATGTTATCAAATAAAGGCATTTTTGTTGAAATATCAACGAGACTGAAACACGATTTGATCGAGTTTAGTTTCCTCATCAACGCAACTCAAAACTGCAGCAGCGCAATATTAGAACTTTATGAAATTTGAATGTGCAGTTACTGAAAAGTTTTCAACTGAACATAGGTGGTCTGTCTCATGCGCAGACATACTGGTAGCAACAGTGAGAAAATAGCAGCACAGCAGAAGGGCCATTGCCCATTATACAGTGAAATATAGCTGCAAGTTCCAAGCATGGAAACCTAAGTAGGCATAATAGACAGTGAGAGGTCTTGTCAATCATCGGCCATTAAATCAGCAAACAGCACCTAACATATTATCGTGTGGAAGAGAAGCTTCTTTCCAGGTTAATAATAACGGATTTTAACAAGTATTGTAAGCACAATCAGTGGAAGTAATACTTCAAATTACTCGCATCAAACTGACAAACAATTTTTTTTTTCCTTTCCTGACAGTAATGTAACAGCTGTAAGAGATTTGAAGAACCAAGCTAATCCTACATAATATCAAGAACTACTGATAAACCAGTAAATTTCACTTTTGAGGTCATTTCATATTTGTGCCTGTCTTCCCTTCTCCAGGAACTTCAGTGGGACAAGTCTCCAAGGCACCCCACTATAGGCAACTGATTACGTTCTCATCAAATCAATGCGGGTTTAACAATGTCTCAATGCTCATTCCTTTTTTTTATTGTGAAATTAGAAAATATAACTGTACTTAATTGAACTACATATCCTTTGATATGGTACAGTTCAAGCCTGTAAGAGTTGGGCATTCATAAGTCATAACTGCGAGTCCTCCTGACTTCAAATTTCAAAACGTCTCAAACAGGGAACAAAATTCCTCTTTCTTACTTACCTTTTCTTAGTCCAGGGCAGACATCGTCTCCTATGAACACAAGAGGGATATCAACCTTCAGTAAAGCGTTTGAAGGGGCTCGCATGAACGTGACATTAAGTGGTGCATCTGTTCCCGAATGGAGATGTATCTGTCACATAAAAAAAAAATCCGATTAAAAATCCACCAACTCAAAATATAGATCATAAATCACTAATACCAAGTCACATGTCATACAAAGCTCTAAATAAGAGACGAAATGATCAATTATTAACTGCATCAGAAGAATATATCATCTCAACCAACGTATGCCAGCAGCCTAAGAACATGTTTATCTAAGCTCAATTTACATGAAAATGAAACAATTTGCCAACGTCAAGCTACAGTCTTTGAAGATCCATAAAGGAGACGAATGTTGCAACTCCATTAGGCCATTGTTGTAAAATCATTTTCTAGAGCTTTGCGTTTCGTACATCATATATCCGTTATTTGACTGATCTTGAAAACGAGGCATCACATTTCACATGCAAAGACAGGAGCAAATTCGTTCAGAAGAACCAGAAACCATACCGCTCTAGGCAAAGCTCGGACTCTCTCAATAATCTCACTGGACCCGAACTCAGGAGCAACCTCAAGATCGAAAAGCCTAGACAGAAAAAACGACCGACCAAGCTGTGTGACTAACTTCCTGATCTGGTTGGTCCTGACCGAAATGAGGCGCTTGTTGCCGCCATGCTGGCCATCCTCCTGCTCAAAAACGATGGCGGGAACACGGCCATGCTTCCGCTCCTTGACCGAGATACTCGTACCTGACGCCTCACGAGGGACTGCAAGGATAGTTTCGGCATACTTGGGGTCGGGCTTTGGGAAGTCGAGGTAGGTAAGTGGAGCTTCATCGAAAGTGTGTGCGACGGCAGCGGCGGCAGACTGAGAATAGCGGCGGAGGAGGCGGGACCTAACCACCACGGAACGGCAGATCCACATGTCTGGTAAGGGATCGAGTACAGGTGCTGCTGTGTGTTAGAGAGGAGAGAGGGTTTAGGAAGGTTTTGGAGACGGACGACAATGGTGATCGATCTCAGTTGGAGTTTCCGAGGGTTTTCATTATCAGGCTCTTAATGGGCCGTAAATTCATTTAGATTGGGCCCTACAAATCAAGATTATAAACTTCTAGTTGGGCTGGTCCAATAGAATTAAGGCCTATAAAAGTTATGAAACTTTTTTCCCAATTGGTAATACAAATCAAGTTAGTAATTAGATAAAAAAATACTGAATTAAAATTTTATGTAAAATTATTTGTTAATTTATTAAATTAAATTAACTAGAAAAATATATTCTTAAAACTGATCTAGAAAAATATTTAAAGAATTTATTTAATAGTATACAAAAAGAATTTATTATAAAATTTAAATTCTAGACTGATATTATTATTTTTTGGTAGATATAAGATATTTTAACGGTTAGTCAACCTTATAATGTTAATTATAAAAACAAAAACTTATAATGTTATGGATTAATATTTTTTATTATACGACATTATTTACGCTTGTATGAGGAGCAACTGGAATCTTCCACGTGTTAATGGCCCTTAATTTTTCCGTGGGTAAGTACAGCTGCTCCACGGACAATTTTACATGAAACCAATGGTCCAGATTGAATTTATGTCAACGGTTTCGATTGAATCTTGTTTCTCACTGGCTTTATTTCTTTTCGGAAGACCTGACGTGCCTTCACTCCACAAAAGCGTCTGTGTTCTTTCTTCGTGTATTCTTGCTCAACCGATCTACTACAAGGCTCCAGAGAAAACGCTTCTTTCGGGGTTTAGGGTTTTCTAGATTGCAGCCATGTCTGATCACGAGGAGAAGAAAGAGGAGTCCTTGTTGGAGAAGCTCGCCGACAAGTTCCACAGTGGCTCTTCATCATCCGATTCCGACAACGATAAGTCCGAACCTTCTGAAATCAAGGGGAAAATTTTCCGTCTCTTTGGAAGGGAAAAGCCTGTTCATAAGGTCTTCGGCGGAGGAAAGCGTACGTCATTTGTTTCTTTCTTAGGATTTTTTTCATCTGCATCGGTACTGGAAGATTGCGGAGTTTGCTAAAATATCGATTGTTGAGCTTCAACTTTCGCGATTAACTTCCATCGATCATTTCTATGTGTTTTCACTGATTCTGGTAGTGCTCTTGCTTAAAATTCATGTATTTGATCGCTGATCCATGGATCTAGATCTACTTCTGATACTGCTTTGCATAGCATACTCTACATTATTAATTTGTAGATATGGATCCTAGGACTTAATAGTTGATTGGGTATGGTGGCATACCGCAACAAAAGCAATTTTTTTAGCTCCTCCATCCATTTAAGGGATCTAACTTCTGAGGACTGCAATTGTCTAGATTCACTTGATGAAATCGTCAATATTGAGTCAATACATTTCAAGATTGAGTCAATACATTTCAATTTTTCCTTAATTGGAATACTACTTTGATTGTGCTGAAACAGATGCCGATATCCTCCTTTGGAGAAATAAGAAAATATCTGCTGGTGCTCTCGGTGTTGCAACTGCCTTGTGGGTTCTGTTTGAGTTGGTTGAATACCATCTACTTACTTTGATTGGCCATGCGGTGATTCTTGTCCTTGCTGGCTTGTTCTTGTGGTCTAATGCGATCCATTTCATTAACAAGTAAACTACTCCACTCTCTTGTAAACTTATTTTGAACTATGGAATACAAATTCTGATACGCTTGTCAATTTGAAACTTAGATCTCCACCTCACATCCCTGAGGTAACTATCCCTGAGGAGCCAGTTCTGCAATTTGCATCTGCGCTTAGACTTGAGATCAACCTGGCAATTTCCACATTGAGGGATATTGCATCTGGAAGAGAATTGAAGAAGTTCCTATCCGTATGTTTCTTGTCATTTCTCTCTGTCTCACTTGATCTTTATCGATAATAGAAGCAAATTCATTGACTAGCCATTGCTCTGCATGGTTATTGATTTGGTTCAAGTCCTGACTGTGGTTGCAATACAATTGATACAAGGTGATCGTTGGCTTGTGGGTTTTGTCCATCATCGGGAGCTGGTGCAACTTCATGACCTTGTTCTACATAGGTAAGTCCAATTTCTCTACTTTATTCACAACGACTATGGTCTGTATTTCCCAACTTCAAATCTAATTCTAATGTCATGCAACAGTTTTTGTCTTGCTCCACACCGTGCCTGTTCTGTACGAGAAGTACGAGGACAAGATCGATCCGTTAGCTGAGAAGGCCCTGTTTGAGATCAAGAAGCAATACACAGTATTCGATGTAAAGGTTTTGAGCAAGATTCCCAGGGGACCCTTCAAGGACAAGAAGCACTGAATCTACTTGCAATCGTTTTATTGTCCAACTTCGGGTAAGGGTCTTCATCGCTGTTTAAAGTTCTAGACATACATTTGGCAGGTTTGGTTGTGTTAACTTGCATAATATAATGTCAATTTGGAGACGATGATTATGAATCTCTTTATATGGAACAAGGAATATGTTCATCATATAGTTACACAACTAACTGTGGAATTTGTCATCCCTTTTCTAGGAGCTTTCTCTTTACAGAAATTCGCCCGTTATTTGATATACTTATACTTACTATTGACATTCACTAAATTCAGTGTAGTAGAATTCATGCTTCTGATCTCACAGAAAATAAGAAAGTTGCTCTTTCTTCCTCGAACCACCTTCTCCATACAGTTCATTCCATTGTTTCAACTCACCCATATTTGCACCTTCTGCTGCAAAACTAGCAGCAACCTGCAAGACAATCACGCCATTTATATGATGGACAGACAGATTATCGGATAACCGAACTCAGACAAAGACTAGACAGAACCTGATTCTTAGCTTGCCGGAAATCTTCCATGTTTAATGGCCTCAGGTTAATTGTTCTTCCTTCTTTACTTTCTTCTTTAGTATCCTCAACATCTGCTTTTTGCCCTTTAGCTGCCTTTTTCTTCTTCTCCTACATGTCAAGAGCAGGACACTTGTTTTTCAAAGACAGATAATACACTTAGATTGTATCAAAACTGCCAAATGAGCTTACCAAGTCCTTGAGTCTCTCCTGTTGTATAAGCTCCCTAACGGGTCGGTAAGCTGCCGTCGTGCAAAGATTCTGCCATATGGGCATTAACAACTCCTTACAAAACATCAAATTTATCGACTAAAATAGGTTGACTGCATATGCAACTGCCCGATATTTGCATACGGCAAAAACAATAAGTAACATATACATTAAAATGCCTACGAAAAAACGAACCTTGAGGTCACTTCCAGTGTATCCATCAGTCATCGTAGCAAGCTCACTGAAGTTCAACCCTTCCTCGACCTTCTCTTTTGCCAGAAGCGTTCTAAAGATCTTTTCCCGATTATCCGCACTCGGTAATCCAACCATTATTCTATCCAAATCACAACCCCATGTAAAGATCTTACGTTACCTTATCGTATTCATCACTATCCAATTCAAGAAAATAGCGTACCTTCGCTCAAACCGCCGAATAATTGCCTCATCAAGATCGAATGGTCTATTTGTGGCAGCAAGAACAAGAATTCGCTCCCCAGGCTTGGTCATGAGACCATCCCAGTGAGTCATGAACTCGTTCTTGATCTTCCTCATCGCCTCGTGCTCCCCATTTCTCGTCCTCTGGCCCAACATGCTATCCACCTCGTCCACAAAGATGATCGTTGGGGACACCTTGGCAGCCAAGGTGAACAAAGCTCGAACATTTTTCTCATCTTCTCCAAACCACTTGGAAGTAATAGTCGACATGGAGACATTGATGAAGCTTGCCCCCGCCTCCTTGGCTATAGCCTTAGCAAGCATCGTCTTACCTGCAGAGACAAATCCAAACCGGGAGTAATGGGAAAATAGTGTTTGGAAAGTGTCATCATACTATCTATCATTCTTTTTTAGAGAAATGGGGGAAAGCTCAAGCTTTTAAGTAAATTTCATAATTCAAAGTGACAGTTGCTCCTTCTTTAGACTCGTAATGGCTTCGTGCCTGCTTACTACCTGTGCCTGGAGGACCGAAGAGCAAGATTCCCCTGCATGGCTTCAGGAGGCCGCCGTGGAATAGGTCAGGTCGTCGGAGAGGGAGCATGACTAATTCTTGAAGTGATTCTTTTGTCTCATCAAGAGCCCCAATGTCTTTGAATGTAACACCGATTTCATTTGATGGGATCACTTCTGGCCTTATCCGCTTCTCAAACTCGTTGTCAGGAGGGACTTCCTAAAAGTTAAAAGAATGAGGAAAAAATACAAGCTTTGATGTTGCAAAGTTTGTTAAGATTAAGCACAATTTGAACAATTCTCCTAAAAGTTTGAATTTTTAGATAAAATCCCAAATGTTTGCCCTTGTTCTTAAGTTTAAGATGTGCCCAACTCCTGTCATATTTAAGAAATTATTCTAAAGTTTGAATTTTCAGATGAACTAGTGAAGACAGTTAACATTTAGTACTATATCTCCAGCATTTTCCTTTTACATGTGGATCTATTACGTGAAAAAAAAAAAAAAATTAATATTTTCTCATTCTTGTTAGGTGAGTACTGAACTAGGACCTTTGGTAAAAACAGAGTCAAGAGTACAAAATGTCTCAATTATTTACCATGTATGACTATAATTTTTGTACATTATACCGGAGCTTACCGGAGCTTTTGCTGCAGCAGTTATATTAGCAGCATCTGTCTTTATAGCTGCTGCTGAAACATCTACTCCAGCTTTCTTCTCAGGTGGAGTAGTTTCGGGTTTCAATTCTGGCTTGGTACTTGTGGCAGCTCCTCCTTTAGTCCCCTGCTTCATAAAGATTTGAACTTTGTTAAGTTTCTTATCCGTAAAAAAATCAAGATTTCCAACACGATTCATAGTATGAACCTCGGATTTCTCAGATTGTGCTTCCAACTTCAATGTACCAGATTTCCCTTGCTGGAAGATACTCAATCCATGTGATAAACTATTCAACAAAAATGAAAATTTATTAGTTTTGATCAATTACTAATAAAAATGTTATCTTTCAAAAATCTTGCCTTTCAGATGAAATTAGAAGCTTCCCATTTCGATACTCAGGATTCTTGCTTTTCATCAAATGATACGAAATAGCTGAAACCACAATCTCTTCAATGTAGTTACTCAGAACAACAGTATCTGCCACGCAGATCGATTCTAAATCATCACAATCGAGATCATTTGCTGAAAGCACTTCGATGATATGGTTTCTGTTATCTTGGACTTGAATCATCTTCATGTCATTTTCCAGCTGGGATTTCCAGTTAACGAGATGGGTCTCGTCCTCTGGCGGCTTAATCTCAATATTGTAAGGGAAGAGAGCAGAAAGCCTCTCATCTACATCTTTGCAGTCGAATCCCGGGCCAACAATTCTTGATCCGAGGATCAGAACCGACCCAGAAAGTCTTTTTAGCATGTTCTGGAACAAATTATGCATCCTATGCGATCGTAGAAGTAGTGTCTCGGCATCTCTCAAGTAGACCACGATCGGGTTGGTTTTTGATACGTTAACCAAAACCTGGAAAAGTTAATTAGCTTAGTGGGAAAGGAGGAAAATTCTAAAATGGAAAAGATTTCCTTTTTACACTAAGTTTCACATTTTGTAGCAGTGATTTGAAAGGAAAATACCTTGTAAAGAGCTTGGATAAGAAGCTTCTCATCAAAGAACCCGTTGCTGATGCGTTTGGTCGGAGCTACAGAATAAGAAATGCAAGAGCAAGAATCTTCAGATATCGATCAATGAAGCGAGGGATTAAGAGAAAGGAAGAACCTGGATTGGGAGGAGGAGCTTGTGACACAAGATTCATTATATTACCCAATTCGGAAAAGTTTCTACGAAGCTTGGGAGGATTTGAGGGAACTTCTACTCCACTGAAAATCTCATATACAATATGTATAATATATATAAGCAACAAAGTGATGGTACTAAATTTAAGAACTCCCGGAAAATGGTATAGAACTTGAGCATGCCTTGAGAATATATCAGTTCCAGTGCTTTGCCTCCTTACATGTCCTGCACAAAGTAATGGTTTTTAATTCATCAATTACGAATTTAAGTTGTTAACTGCAATCTAAATCTAGATCAGTTTTGGAATCATAAAATAAAAACTTAATAGTAATGCATAAAATTGTTTTCTGATACAATCAAAAATGCACCTTTAAATTCTTCTTTCTGGGGACGGATGGAAATTGATCCTACTAGCATGCCAGACAAACGCTCGAGTGTTGACTCAGAAGGGCATCTTTGCAAACCCTACACAAAATGGTGTTATGAACTTCAATTTCCGACCTAACAAAGTGCAGCAATGGCATTATCATGCAAGCTAAGAAACTTACAGGTTCTCTTTTTATACCATATTTACTCTGAATCTGCAATATCATACCATATACTAACTATTAGAATTGGAAATAATCGGAAATGCAATGTATTGCACAATTGTTTTATCCTCCTCACCTTAAGAGAAAAATCAGTCACATCTAACAGCAGTAACTTGGCTTCAAAGTAATGCGCTAAAGCTTTTGCAAGCATTTGCTGATAGAGTTCTTGAGAAAGCATTAAAAGAAGAGGAAGTTATTGATTATTTTTTGGCCCACAAAGAAACAAACAAAAAAACAATTTTTGTTCAATGTTTTCAATAGAATCATGCATAGGATAATCATATAATATAACTTCATAAACAACCTGCAGGTCCAGACAGCAGAATAGCTCGACTTGCAGGAGTCAGATTACGTGTATGCTTTGAAACATCAATGTTCTTCAGATGCATATATGCTGCACTTGTCAGCATGACCCGTGTCTGCTCACTGCAATTTATATGATCGATTATACTAAAAAGAAAATAAAGGTTGAAACTTTTTTTTCTTACATATAAGTGCATATACAAGATTATGTCCAGCACTGAAATTATCAAAGAAAATTTGCACAGGATAACAAAACATTGAATGCTTAACATAATTAAACTAAAGCCTCTTCATATTTTTGAATACCAAACAAAAAACAATAGCTTTACCTCAGATAGTAAGGGAACTCGGCAAAGGTAACTTTGCTTTCACGGCCATTGACGACTAGTCTCAGCATCTCATCTTCTATATTGTCTACAGTGATAGTAGACGAAGACGAAGATCTTCCCGTCCATTTGTTCACTGTCTGTCCAGAGGCTAGACCAATTCCCATCCCCACTCCTACCCCAACCCCTAACGCAGACAACAGCATGTTTCTGCCCTCCATTTTTGTTTGCTTTTTTTCACACTCAAATCCCTGCCAATGACACAATTAAACAGCAAACTTCAATTCATAAATCAAAATCAAAGATTAGCTTCATTAGCAGGGGAATATCGAATTTTTCTTTTTATCCAACCACATATTTTAACATGAAATGTAGATATGTTCATTACTTTAATAGAGATAGTCATCTACGCGTTCATGTTGCAGAAGGTAAGATTACTGTAATTCGAGGAGGAAAAAAATACCCTTTTTCAGTGTTCTTGCAGACTCAAAAATTGGAGGAAGACTTAGACATGGATTGTGAGAAATACTTACTTGCACAGACTACTCTTACGAGGAGAAACTAAGACTCCTCCTCCTTTTCTCCTTGAAGAAAATACCAGATTTTGATGCCTCCAGAACGATGTTGAGGGCCCAAAAAAACATTAGCAGAGAAGAAAATGGAAATGAGAATTCTGGGAAGAGAGAAAGAAAAGAACAAGAAAACTGTTTTGTTGGGTTTCAGCCAGAGAGAAGAGACAGTAGACGGTTCTTGTGTGGAAAATTTAGCGTTATCTGCGAAATATGTGGATCGATACAGAACCCACCCTCGAAACGAAACGCAGCGCTTGTGTGGCAGAAAAGGAGGAAGGTGGTGGTGGCGGAGGGAAAGGAGACAGAAGGTGACTGGGTTCCCGCTTTATCAGGCGCCTCCATCTCCCTTTCTCCCTCTTCTCACCACAATCACCTTTGACGTATTATTGGATGCTGTTCTCAGTCCATTCCTTTCCTGCACTCCACCAATCACCATTTTTGACGAAGTATTCATGTTCGAGACTATGAATTCAACCAAACACCATTTTTGATGAAGCATTCCATAACTTGGTTCTCGTAAACTCATTGCATATTACTATAGATACTAAAATATATTTTTTTAAATGGATAAATATTTTTTAAAAATTGGTCAAAAAATAAAAATATATTTTTTTAGCTACTGTTTAAGTTTACATTTGAATATTTGATGGAGTTGGTTTCATGGTATTAGCTACCAAAACTTTTTATGTCGGTAATTAAAGGTAGAAGTACCGACGATAGCAACCAATATTGTCGGTAAAAGTAATTTTTGCCGACAAAATAAAACCTTCAACTATCCTACTTTATTACCGACGAAAACAATTTTCGTCGGTAAAAAAACTATACTCCGGCAATTTTGCCTACAACAATATATTTCGTCGGTAAATATGGTTATTGGGGTAGTGGATTCTAAGTTTTGCGATCAAACCCCAGCAACATCAATAAATAAGTTTTTATTTCTTTTTATATGACTTTATTTAGTGATAGCATCTTTTTTTTCTTCCTATTATATACGTATACTAAGTTTTTTATTGGAGTAACTTAAATATAAAATGTGATGATTTTAGTTTTTACATTGTATTATATTAAATAATTAGGGTTGACGATGGTTAGAGTATCGTACGAGTATAACAAATACCATAATCATACCATATTTTTAAATTGCATACATAATCATAACAATTACGACTACAATTTTCAATACCATAACCATATTTATAATTGTGGTTATTAACCACGATTTTAACAGTATAACCATATATATTATCACATGTGAAGTGTAATAGAATATCATAAATATTGTCTAAATAAATACATAAAGTTGTGTCACAAACAATAAAAAGATTCAATATTACTATCATTCAACATTATCATCATTCAAAATTAACACTACTACCATTTAACATTAACATAATTCAATTACATTTCAAATCATACTTCTATTATTAGTATTTACTAATATATTGATATTAAATTATTATTATATTTATATAATAACTATAGTTATAACCATGAGTATGACCAAAATATCATAACCATTACAGATAAAAAATTCATCAGCATAACCGCACCAAACTATATTGGTACGGTTAAGCATATAAAAATGACGATTATAACCATAATTTTTTTATTTTTCACTGCACCATTGTTCGATCTTATAATTGTAACTTTAAAGTTTTTCGGTTAGTTTAGTAACTTCTAAAGTAATTTCGAGGTTGTAGTAACCTTTAGATTTCATATAATTAGTATAATTAATAAATTAAATTTAAATATAATATATTACATTATAAAAAAATTAATTATAATAAAAAATTTAAACTAATGTATAGTTTTTTAGACGATCCAGACTTACATATTTTTTTTTATATTTTTTAAGATTTCTATAAATCACTTAACTTCATATTTTTAAAATTAAATGAATATTTTTAAGGGAAAAGTATGAAAAAAATGTAACATGTTTGCCAGAAATTGTGAAAGCGACACAGTTGTATTATTTGATGTAACATGTTTGATGTTGTAGGTATTTGATGCAGTCGTTTAGTTTCCGTTCAAAATGTCTGTTAAGTGTGCACATGCCATGCACGTGACTTATTTGAAACGTGAAAGTCCTTAAATGCCCCTGTCTTCTTCATAAGACAGTTATAACACACCTCTCTTGTTGGTGTCTTCTCCAATCTTCGGCTGAGCTCCAATCTACTCCACTGTTCGTGTCTTCTCCAAATAATGATGTCACCGCACAAGTCCAGCTGCTCTTCTCGAAGCTCGAAGGCGCATGAAGAGTACCAACCGTTGATTTGCTATTGTGGGTTCACTAGTCATGCCAAACCAGCTTCCACATGGAAGAATTTCGGTCGGTTTTTCTATGGGTGTCCCAATTATAAGGTGTGTTTGTCGATTTCATTTGGTTTTGACCGTAATTGTAGAATGAATTTGAAAATTGTTGCCCAACCACAGCTGTAAAGTTCCATTCGAAACCCTAATTCCCAAATTTGATTGCAGAACCACGGTTGTAATTACTTCGAGTGGAGTGACCCCCCAATGTGCATATACGGAAGGAGGGCCGTAAGCAAATTTCGATATATGCATGGACATATCGAAGACGAAGTTGTTCTTCTACGTAAGAGGGAGAAGATGTTAGTTATTGCTGTTGGAGTGCTTGTGGTCCTGCTTGTTTCTGTAATGGTAAAAGTAGTTGTCAGTTAAGCTGAGTCTGTGTTTTAAGTTTGCGGGTCGGTTGTAGGTAGGGGTGATCAAAAAAGACTGTAGGACCGAATTCCCGACAAGATCGGCCCGACTAGGACCGAGACCGAACGTGCGGGTTTTTTCCTTCAAGGTCGGTCTCGGTCTCGGGCTTTTTTCCCGAAAGCCCGTTTAGGACCGGACCGGCCCGAATGTATGTGTATTTGAGATTTTCATAATACCACACCGAAAATAATGTGGATTTTGGAGGTTTTCTATCTCTATAAAAGGTGCATCTTGATAAATTTACTAAAGAATATAAAGAGTTCATAGTGTTTCTTTGTGAGGTGAACTATTCCTTCGCCTTTTACTAAAGAATACCGTGAATTCATAGTTTTTTTTTGTTTTTTAGTGTAGATTCGGTCTAGGACCGAGACCGGCCCGAGTCAAGAAAGACCGACTCGGGCGGGTTTTTTTGGCCGAGGTCGGTCTCGGTCTCGGTCCTCTAAAATGCAAGACCGAAATTTCGGTCTCGGTCTTGCCTTCAGGACCGGCCCGGCCCGCCCATGATCAGCCCTAGTTGTAGGGTCATTATGTTTTTTAATGTGTTGGTGTTAGAAAACATATGTTTTGTAATTGTTGGTTTTTGATGCAATATGTTTCTGAACAAGTATAACATAGATGTAACATGTTTGACAAATTTCTGCAGAACATTACCAACACAACTGAATAGAATTCCACCTGAAAATCATAACCTGTAACCCAGACCATACAGAGACCATACAAAACCTGTCAAAGTACCTTCATACAATACCCATTCCGCCATAACACACAATAGTACATAAAAATACACCAAAATCCACAAAAACGGTATAGTTCATCAAAATGACAGCATGCATGCTGCAAAGTACCTAACAATACCTAGTTAATCATAATATCCAATCCGCAATGGCATAAATCTTCACTGAGTCGGGAATTTTGTGAACTTGTTTGACCTGAAACGGGGGGAACTCCTTGATGGTCCACCCCTCTTCAAAATGGTTTTCTTCTTTGGGGTGATTGTTTTCAAAGGCATATCCACGGCAACGATCGCTCTACAATCTGACAGTTATGGGGCACTTGAGCTTACTCGAACGGGTTCAACATCACTTTCCAGATCAATAATCTTAGGAACCGAACGTTTAACCTATGTATAGATACCAACAGTTAGTTTTGAACAAACGGAATGGACTACATTTTGTGATTTGAACAAACCTTAGTTTTTCTCCTCGGTGGCAATTTTGGCCTTCTTGTGGTAGGAATGACAGGTGGTACGTCTTCAACTACTCGTTCCTGCGAAGAATTACAGAACCGAATGTCAGAACCGAATGTCAGAACCGAATTATTGACAGGACTGAAACGTACCTGAGGCTGCGAATCTGGGACACTCTCAGGTACCTGGGGCGAATCTGGGACACTCTCAGGTATCTGCGAATCTGGAACCGGAGGCGGCGAATCTGGTACCTGAGCTGCCTTCTTCTTCCCTTTTTCTTGTGTGTTTAGTCTCCGTTTCACCGGTGGTGCAGTCTGTTTCGCCATTCTTTTCCTAGGTGCCCGAGCGGACGTTTGAGTTTGTTGGGACGGTTGAGAGGGCTGGGTTGTCTGGCTTGGTTGCGACCCTTCACCTCTCTTGGTACACGCCCTCTTGTTATGACCACTAACACCACAAAGTCCGCAATACTGCGGCAACCCATGTTTGGTCAGTTTATCACCGGTCTTGTTAACTGTTTCGGTTGGACCTTTCGTCCTCTTTTTCTTCGGCCTTCCCCCTTGTCTTCGTACATCCGGAGGATCAATAGGTAAAGAGTCGCCTCTCATCCAGTCGTCTACACCGGGAACGAGATGTATGACTGGTGTGTAGATCTGTTGCATGGTCTCTTTACTGTATACCACATGCACAAAATCTTCTACCTGAAGCCGAGATTTCAGCAAACATGCGGTAGCATGGGCACACGGAATTCCCGTCAAGTTCCATTCTAAGCAACTGCAAGTCCTCGTGTTCAGATCCACGGTATACTGGTATTGCGATCCTACCGAAACTTCATACTCTCCTTCACCCGCGTATAACACACCCATTCCCCTTGACGCGTCTTTCTTCTTTTTTATCTTTTCCAGTACGTTACTGAACAATGGTCCAACATATTTCGCTGCTGCTTCCCTCCTTGTTGTGAACGTATTCATCGCAAAGTCTCCATGAGGGTAATGGGTGGCTTATCCCGAGCATCTTTTATCTTCGCGTTCCAACTCTCGGCAACATTGTTGACTACCAAATCCATCTTCGAGTCAGGATGAAATTCATACCTGCACCAAGTCTTCGTATCGATCTTGTCCAGGTAGGCCCAAGCCTTCGGGTAGTGGATCTTCATGTATTCCATATGCGCCTTGTGCCGATGGTAGTTGTAAGAACACGCTGCTGCCCAGAAACGTGATTTCACACCAGCATCATTGTGTTTTGCAACGAGCATGTTCTGATGAATATGACGCGCACATAATCGATGTTCAGCAGCTGGGAATGTCTCTTCTACGGCAGTGATTAAACCCTGTCAAACATAATACATCTCCTGTTTAGTTTGTCAAACATAATACATCTATTATTCAAAAACTTAAAACATAATTTATACGCATTTCATAAACAGAAAACATAATTCATTAAGTGTTTAAAATTCTGTTACCTTTTGCCTATCTGACATGAATATCCACGGACCCCCATCGCCCAGGTCAGACTGAAAGATTTCAAGAAACCACGTCCAGGACTCTCTTGTTTCAGCTTCGACCCATGCATAACATATTGGGAACACCCTGTTGTCAGCATCCCTAGATACTGCACTAAGCAGTTGACCCCCGTCGAGTCCCTTAAGATGACAACCGTCCAATCCTATAAACGGTCGACAACCCGACTTAAAACCATTCACGCAGCCCTTCAAACAAACATACATCCGCTCAAACGTGGGTCTTAATGGGTTGGTATCTGGATTCACATGGATGTACGCAGTACTTCCCGGGTTGTGCATAATGACTGTCGCGGCGTAATCTCGGAGGCGTTCAAACTGCCATAATCTATCCCCACGGAGTTTCTCTCGGGCTAACCTTATTCCCTCGCATATGTTCCATCGTTTGACGTCAAAGTTGAAGCGTTTTTGAATCTCATCCGCAATAGTTGAATTTTTGACCTTCGGTTCATTACGTATCAACTCCATGAAATTGTCACATATCCACTTGCCTCCGATCTTCTTTGTATGGAAGGCTCTTCCACAACTGTGCTCGTCAAATAACTTCCTTAATTGAAACGTCACTTGCTTTTGAATTCGAACCGCGCCAACCTTGAACTGACATGTCGATTGCTTGCACCGAAATTCTATTCGGTTCGGTCCATTAGTTCCCTTAGACTCCATCTCGTAACCCTCCTGAATGCTGTGTCCGATAATGTACTCCCTAAAAGCCTTTGCGTCCACAAATTTCATTCCAAGTTTCAGTTCGTACCTTTTAGTGGGGCGGCCGAACTCAGAATTAACCTCTTCGTCAATAACCCTCGCCCTAGACATCTTGGTATATTCGACTTCATCGTCCGAGTTAGAAGGCGTCCGCAATGTGTCACTCGGACAGTCGGGCTCAAGGTTAAACATCTCCACATTCACGTTTTGAATTTCAATCCCGTCAACAGTATGACCCACGTCACCTTCCATAGCACCCACCAAATCGGGTATATCAGTCATACCTTCGGTGGAGGGGGGTTTGGTCGATCGGGCATGTGGTGTCGATCTGCTTGGGGTTTTTTCAACAAAGTCGCTGGATGACGATTCTTCCTCCAATGCAGCTTTCCAGTTCGGGTCCGAGATACCCCATGAATCGAATGAGAACTCCTCAGATTTTGAGTCCGTGGACAGCTCGGTCATGGGAGCTTTCCCTTATCTTTCTCACTTAGTCGTTGCGCCCTAAGTTCAGCTATTATTTCCGATGCCATCCTTCTTCTATTTGCAACAGTCTTCAACAATGCGTTATTTCGAAGTTGTTCTAACCAAGGATCGTTACCACATGCAGCCTCATCGAACGGTGGAACCACGTACAAACTAACGTCGTGATTATCTTGTTGTTTGTCCCTAATTAGCTGCACATCTTCGTCGCTCACAATGATTTCGATGTCTTTCTTCGGATCTCCCCCGGGTGGAATGTAGGTGATAGTCCCATCCCTCTTGAGCCCGTAATACTCAAGAAGTGCGGCGATTGTGCAGTAGGCGAACACTTCTTCGGTTATCTCCATTTCATACAGTTTGCCGTTGTAAACACCACCCACCCAACTGGAATCGTAGTGGATCTTCAAAATCCACTTATCAGCACCTGATGTCGACATTCAAACCTGCAAAGAGTAACAACAAACCAGTAAACATCCGAAATCAGAAAACACAGAAGTTTGAACACATTCGGTCGCTGCAAACAGACATTCCAAAATCGTTTTAACTTCAAAACACACAAGTGAACATACAAGTTAACAATGTCGTTTCACCCAACAAACATATGCAATCGTTTACCCACAAGCAGCAATCGACTTCGGTAATAACCGATTACACTCCAAATCCGTCACCTTTGTCAAATTGGAAACATACAACTACAATCGGACCAAATCTTGCTTTTATACAACATGTAGGGGCCAAGGAAGTTACCTGAGGCGGGAGAATCAACGGGTAAGGCGACGGATGACTCGGACGAGTCGATTGATGATTCGACCGAGACCTGGAGACGTTTGCTGCAATAGGTTCCGTGCGAGGAGACGTTTGCTGCAATCGGTTCACGTCGGAGGGGTGGGAAATAGTTTATCTTCGCAAGCAGCTCGTCGCAACGAAGTGGCTCTTCGAACTAGGGTTTGTCGCAAGGAATGGCGAAGGAGGATGGTTCAGACTCGGTATGGGTGACAGTAGGAAGAAAGGATGCTTATGGAGGGAAATAGGTGTAGGGGTATTTTCGCCATTTACAAAAACGTTTCATTAAAATCTGACAAATAATGTCACGTGCCTGACACATGCTGATTTTTAACTGGCAAACAAACGGAATAACAAACGATTCCATCTAAAACCTACAACATGAAACGTGTTACATCAATTACCATGAAACGTGTTACATCAATTACCTACACTCCAAAATTAGTTCCATCAACCACCATTTTTGGGAAACATATTACATTTTTTTCATACTTTTCTCTATTTTTAATTATGAAAGTGGTCGGTATTTTACTTTTGTCGTGTTTATCAGTAAAATCAAACTATGGGTATCGTGTCGTGGCCCGTGGGAATGTACAGGGAATCTACAGACGCCCACGCGCAAAATAAGAGGCAAGACAACAGAACAAATGAATCTCATTTGTTCTGTACTCTCAACTACTCAATACTCATGTCGTCTCTAGTATATAACTATATATATTTGTAAGAGCATACCGAACCTCAAACTTATTGTTTGGATTATTCAAACATACTCCAATTTAATTAATCCTCGGTTAAATTATTATTTCATAAATACTCGTGGTGGGATTTTTATAATACAAACATACATGGTGATGTTCTAATGGGTGATTAATGGCCAAGGAGGTGTGGGTGAGAAAAAAAATTGATTGAACCGAAATTTTGACAAAATTTGTTTGAGACCGGTTCGATTAAAACTGAGACCGAGCATGCGATTTTTTTCTAACGTCGAGCTCAGTATCGGTCTCGGATTTTTCGAGGAAAAACCTGATTATGACCGGCCCAGACCAAGTTGTATTAAAATATAATACTTAATAATTTACGTTGTCATGTCTTCTACGCTTCTTCAGTTTTGATGTATGCGGTACTGTGTATTCGCTGGTTGGATTTGTATTGATGGGTTTGTAATGTTTGGATTTGTATTGCTTTAGGACCGAGCTTCCTCTTTGTAATGCTTGAATTTGTACCGATGGGTTTCGATCTTTTTGGATTTGTACTGATTCAGTCATTTATTTATTTTTACTGAAAATGTTGGTCTAAGACCGACACCGACTCAGACGGATTTTTTAGACCGAAATCGATCCTCCAAAGGTGAACTCGGACACGGTCGTGCCAAAAAGACTGGTCCGGCCCGCCCAAACTCACCCCTAGCTAGAGGTGAGCAAATTCAGAGACAATTTTAGGATTGATATAAAAAAAAAATGCTTTTCCAATAGAAACTAAAACAGTTAAAACTATAAAATAATTTTATTTTTCCGGTTTGGTTTTAATTTAGATCAAATTTGACTTATTAAATAAGAACGTTGTATATACATAATATTTGTATATATATTTTTATCTAAAAGAGTTGTTTAGGATATAAATCGGAAAGTCACGACAATTAGCTAGTCTTGACCTATGAACCGGATCGGTTTTTTCGGACTGATTACGATCTCATTATAGTGTAATCAATCTAATTACTCAACCAGTCACATTTATTAGTCTACTAATATTCCAAAAAGAGCATTATACAATCTCTGTACTTAATAAGATGCTTTAGGGATACCAACGAAACAAAAATTTCACTACTCTCTTTATATTAGGGGTGGGGTGGGATGAACCGGTTTGAAGTCGAACCGGATTAAAAACTATATTTTACATAAAATGTGGTAAAGTACGGCTCTATCTATTCGTCCAAACAACTTCACTTTTGGGGCAATTTACCGAAGCATTCATGAATTTATTTGGAAATCGGTTCAGTCGTACTTTTTCTTTACCTAATAAACTAATATAAAATTGTTTAAATTTACAAATTTAATTCATAATCCGATAATACATAAAAAGATATACAAAAAAATTGAACCGTTTTTTTATGGTTCGATCGAACTGCTCCATATTTTATCCAAAATACCATACTGTTTTCAAACCGGTTCAAAATAGGTACTGTTCACGTATAGTATGGTTCTTCCGAACCGTTCCCCCTACCCCAGCCCTACTCTATATAGCTGAGCTGAAACTGATGATATGTAGTATAGTATGCTCCTGCAATGGAAGAAGCAATTTCAAAACATTGCATCCTCTTTCTTCTTCTTCTTCTTCTTGCCACTCTATCACCCTCATTTAACACTTCTGCCTCTGCGAAAACCATCAAGAAAACCGAACCGTGCAATCACTTTGTTCTCTACTACCACGACATCATCTTCGGAGGCAACAACACGAGGGCAAACGCAACCTCAGCTGCTGTCACGAAAGGCTCCGGTCCTGTCGAATTCGGTAGGGTTGTCGTGTTCGACGATCCGATGACAGTTGGCGAGAGCTTAGATTCCGGGACTGTGGCGCGGGCACAGGGGATGTACTTCTACGACATGAAGGCTATTCCGAATGCATGGTTTTCGTTCAGTTTGGTGTTCAACTCAACCCAACGGAAAGGGACGCTGAACATCATCGGAGATGACATCATCACGGCGAAGATGAGGGATCTGTCGGTGGTGGGTGGGACCGGAGATTTCTTCATGGCGCGAGGGATGGTGACTTTGACGACGGAAAGTCTCGAGGGTCTCACGTATTTTCGGTTGAAAATGGATGTGAAGTTATATGAATGTTACTAGTAGCTGTACGTCGTCGTCGTCGTCGTAGCCTTCTTTCGGAAGTGTAGTTTTCGTTTATGTACTATGTTGGGAGTTAAACGACGTCGTAGTTATCGTAGTTGTGTTAGAACTTAGAAGTACTCTTACTTCACTCTTAGTTAATGAATGAGAATTGTTTGGTGTCTTCACTTTTGAAGTTTTTATTATTATCTTTAAAATAATTTTCTTTTTAAATAATATATTTTCTTTTATTTGTATAAAGTTTATTCCAAATTTTTTACTAATTTAATTTAAATTATAAATTAATAAAATTTACATTTGTACTTTTAGGAGATATATATAATAATAATAATGATTAATAATCAAATTGTTACTCCAACTTTGAGCACTTTTATAAATTGTAACCTAAATTTTACCTTTTCAAAAATTGTTACCTAAACTTTGACAATTGGGGCAAATTGAGATTGATCATTGATTTATAAAACTATGTTATTTTAAAAAATACTAAAAAAAATCAGAAAAAATCCAATAATTAACGGAAAAATATGGAATTTCAATATAATATTTTTATTAAAAAAATAAAATAATTTTTATTTTATTTCATATTTTAAATAAAAATTTCATATTAAAATTTCATATTTTTCCTATTAATTTTTCAGCTTTCTAAGAAAAAATCATTTAGTTATTCTAAATTATGAACCAATCATGGGTTGACATGTCATTTTTCGTTCATATTTAACGAAAAATTTAACTGAGGTAGCAATTTGATTCAACTCCGAAAATATAGGTATTAAAATTTTAAAAAATAAAGTTCAGATAATAATTTATTAACCACGGTTTTACTTGTATACCCATATTCATTCCACACATGTAATATAATAATAAACCGAAAATCTTATTTTAAAAAATACATAAATTCATATTACCAACAATAAAAATATATAATACTAATATCATTCAACATTAACATTCACACCACTTAACATTAAAATTCAACGTTAACAACGATGAAACATTAACACTATTAGTATATTTATAATAACAACAACTTCAATTATATTTAGTATATATTAGTTTATTAATAATAAATAATTATTATATTGATATAATGGTCATGGGTATAACTCAAATACCATAACCATTAGGGTGATAAAAAAAGACTGGATGAACTGAATTCCAGACAAGAATGGCTCGACTAGGACCGAGATCGACTAGGACCAAGACCGACCGGGCGTTTTATTTTTCTTCAAAGTCGCTCCTGGTCTCGGGTTTTTCCCCCAAAAGCTCGACTAGGACCAGACTTGCCCGATCTTGAAGAAAACCCTAGAAATTCATGGTGTAACCCTTGAAACACTAGTAATTCATGACCTTGAAGTATTCAACAACTCTTGGATTGGTTCCATAAGGGAAGTGTGACGTAAGCCGAGAAGCAAGCGAGTTCAAAACCAAAACTTCAGTGATTTTTTGTTGTCAATCCAGTTGATTTTTTTTTTTACAAAAAAAAAATCAGTCCAAGACCGAGATAGGCCCGAGTCAAGCAAGACCGACTCAGGCGGGCTTTTATGGCCAAAGTCGGTCTCGGTCCTCCAGATGTCAATACCGAAATTTCGGTCTTGGTCTTGCCTCCAAGATCGGTCTGACCCACCCATGATCAACCCTAATAACCATAATCATTATGAGTAGAAAATTCATCACCATAACCGCACTGCACCATAATGATGCGGTTGACCATTAAACAGTAACAGTTATAACCATGGTTATTGATTTTTCACTGCACCGCCGACTCTAATTATTCCTAATATATATATATATATATTAATTTGGCTAAGGTATTGATTTAAGACATTTTCTCATTTCTAATGTCAATTTCATAACTTCTAATTGGTCCATGTCAAACATATAATTCTCACTCATATGTGACACGCCATGTAACCCAGTTTAAAATATTTCATATTCTCTCATTCATTCTCCCAATAAGTTATAAATGTCATTAATATCTTCTTATTTTCTATGTGCATTTATGATTTTTCTTAAGTTTATTTTATTTACTACATTTTATATTTTATGAAAAACAAGAAGATGTATAAATTAAATGTTTTTATTACAAGATAATTTAAGATGAAATTAAGGATTATTATGTATATTATACATCAATTTTATGAAAATAATAACTACATGTTAATTTTATGTAGATATTTATCATTATGACATAAAATTTAGGGTATGAAAAAATTATCATACTTTCTTAGAACTATTTTTATAAAATATCATTGTTATATTCTATTAAAATCATTGAATCAACATATATTACAAAATTTAAAGACAACTTATAATTTATAATTACTATAAATAATATGCATATATATACATATATATATATATATATATATATTCTAATAGTTTGTATTTATATAAAAATATATTAAAATAATAAATGTCATAAATGAATTTTAAAATTATTAATTAGCATCATATTCATAATTGGTTATATTTATTTTTATTATCTACTCATTTATTTTCAAATATTTTTATACAATATAAATAATTGTTATATTTTATAATATTATAAAAATAAAAATAAATTTAACATTTTTTCATAAATATAATTATTTTTTATGTTGTGTAATTGAATATTGGGTTTTCTAGTAATAAATAGTATACAAATAATATTTTGTCCAAAATTATTAACTGACGTGGCTTTTAAAATAATAAATACTTGAAACTTTGGAAAGAAACCTCCATTCTGACAGTGTACTACATAGACAGAGCCGATCAAATCGATTGCACAAGTTTCACCTTCTTCTACGGCTTAACGGCCATAGTCCCTCCTCCTTCCAGTATCTCTATTCTAGAATCCGTCGATCTTCACTTTCGACTAGGGGTCTTCTGTGGCATGGATTCTTCCTCTTGCTCAAGTCCGCTCTCGGTGACAGGCTCCGAGTCGGATTTCGGCTTCGCGTTCAACGACATTAATTTCTCTGATCGTGTTCTGAGGATAGAAATCGTGTCCCATTTGCCAGATCTCAAGTCCGACGTCGAGGGATGCTCCAGCATCGCCGGTTGGGCCCGGGACCGCAAGAGGCGGAGGGAAGAGATTAAGAAAGATAACGGTAGGTCTTTTATCATTTACGTCTACGAATACAGAGCCTTGTGTTTCGTGGTGGTTTCCACCACTGAATATCAGTGGGTTTTGTGCCTGTGCTGTCGAATTTGATCCGCTTTTGTGATTTGTGACCTGGTAGCGGTTTAGAGTGGGATTGTGTCTTTGAGACGATTTTTTTATTTGTCCCTATTCGCTCATATCACGTTGTTATGAAGTTAAAAGTTCCACTAATTAGTAATTTAGGGTTCCTAATTCAAGTTACATATACTTTGTGTGCTCAGGTCTTTCTTGGTTCAACTGATACATGCAACAATTTGCTTTGTTGAATTTTTGCCTGGCAATCCCAATCTCTGAACGCTTAATTTTTTTTGCTTCTAGCTTTGGAGGGCCACTGCCAATGTGAGGAGCAGATAATTAATTGCAATATGCCCGATAGTGATGATGGTATCGCGGATGAGGAAGGTGTTGCTATGGTAGAGGAGAGCGAGAGACCATCAGCTCTTGAAAAAAATACAGACCCAGACGGTATATATTCATTATCTTCATCTTTTTGTCCTCTTTAGGAAGTGTTATATTGCAGGTATCAACGGTTAGTAGAGGTTTAAGTTTAGTGAAGCATATCGGAGTTTAAAACTTTCTGATGTCACCACCACTGCTATTTGTTTTCCAAACTTCCATATTGGTTTTTTTACCGAATGCTGACTTAATTTATACTCAACAATGGACTCTATTATGTTTTTGGTGGTAACAATCCTATATTTAGATGCAAGCTTTGTTAGTTCCAAGAGAATACGTCCACTCCATGCAGGCTACACTGTAGAGATGCTTTGCATATTTCCATTGATGTTGTTAATTCTCTTATTGTGACACATTATGGAATCTTGTTGAATTCATGAATTGGTTCTGCAGGCGATGAAAATGCTCAGAACCAAGATTCACCATTAACCATGGACAGTTCAACAATTGTTAAAACCTTACACATCAGCTCTCCAATTTTAGCAGCAAAGAGTCCTTTCTTTTACAAGGTAAATACTAAATAGAAAAGTGAATTAACTCATTTGAGGTTGATTAGCCTTATCCTTCCGTACTTGCTTGCTCTGAATAACAATTGCTTAACTTCATTTATAGTTGTTCTCGAATGGAATGAAGGAATCGGAGCAGCGCCGTGTAACATTGAGAATCCATGCATCAGGTATGTGCATGGAACCTAATATGATCAGTGGGACTATGATCCAATTATGTCTTGTCTAACAGTTATTTGCTCTTTGTTGCTGGCACAGAAGAAGCAGCTGCTATGGACCTTCTCAACTTTATGTATAGCAACAAGTTGTCTGCTACCACACCCATGGGTTTGTTGGATATTCTATTGGCTGCTGACAAATTTGAGGTCGCATCATGTATGAGATATTGCAGCAAGTTGCTGCGCAAGTTGCCAATGACTTCCGAATCTGCCTTGCTCTATCTGGACCTTCCTTCTAGTGTTCTAATGGCTGAAGCAGTTCAACCTCTTACAGATGCAGCAAAGCAATATCTTGCTACCTGCTACAAAGACTTACCCAAGTAGGCTTCTATTTCCCCCCAAAAAAATTCTATGCACAGCTGATGATTCTTTAAATCATTGAAGGCCATGTCTCTTGATTTTTGTACTTTATCTATACCTTACAAATTTCTTTCTTAAAAAAAGTATTTTTAATTTGTTCTACTTCATTAAAGCATCAATATGTTTAAAATGATGATCTGCAGGTTCCATGAGGAAGTTCTAAACTTGCCCTTAGCTGGGGTTGAGGCAGTACTAGCTAGTGACGATCTCCAAGTGGCATCAGAAGATGCTGTTTACGACTTTGCCCTCAAGTGGTCCCGTAAGCACCACCCAAACCTCGAGGAACGAAGAGAAATTCTTGGGTCCCGCCTCGGTCGACTGATCCGCTTCCCGTACATGACCTGTAGAAAGCTGAAAAAGGTCTTGACTTGCAATGACTTTGACCCCGACCTTGCCTCCAAATTTGTCCTTGAGGCCCTCTTCTTCAAGGCAGAGGCGCCCTACAGACAGAGGTCCCTAGCTGCAGAAGAGTCCAATTCCTCGTACCGCCGCTTCGCTGAAAGGGCCTATAAGTACCGACCCGTGAAAGTCATTGAATTTGAGCTTCCAAGACAGCAATGTGTGGTGTACTTTGACCTGAAGAGAGAGGAATGCATTAATCTGTTTCCCTCAGGTCGTGTTTATTCTCAGGCATTTCATCTGGGAGGTCAGGGATTCTTTCTCTCTGCCCATTGCAACCTTGACCAACAGAGTAACTTTCACTGCTTTGGTCTGTTCCTTGGGATGCAAGAAAAGGGTTCCGTGAGTTTCGCAGTTGACTATGAATTTGCTGCTCGGACACAGTCCAGCAATGATTACTTGACCAAGTATAAAGGTAACTATACATTTACTGGTGGGAAGGCAGTTGGGTATCGTAATTTGTTTGGTATGCCATGGACAGCTGTCATGGCGGAAGATGGTCTTTTCTTCATCAATGGCGTTCTCCATCTCCGAGCAGAGCTTACTATTAGGCAGTGAGTGAGTATCTTCCCTTTTCTTTCTGTTGAAACAAACAAGGTGATGATGCCGCCTGTCTATCTAGTCTCTAGTTGTCGGCTGAGCCAGTCAGTATTTATGGTGGATGCTGAAATGTGTAAATGGAAAAAAGCAGTTTAGGGTTTGGTTTTAGTTTCGGTTTTTAGTTCGATAAGATGCTAAATAATCAGACAGACATTAACTGATGGCCAATTGGATCATAGCTACTACTACTACTACTACGTTTTCTTGGTTCAATCCAAGAACACCACCCAGATAGATAATGCACCCACCTTTCCAAATGACTCAATTCGATTTTTTTCGTCTCGTAGAATTCGATCTGCGTCTTCTTTAATTTTTTGTTTTTGGCCGATACTTATTTCAGCTGTTAGGAATCCTTTATGCTATTGATGTTTTTTTTTTGTTTTTTGGGCTGAATATGCCTTTGATGTTAAAGGAACATCTAGCCCGTCTAGCTCAGTTGGTAGAGCGCAAGGCTCTTAACCTTGTGGTCGTGGGTTCGAGCCCCACGGTGGGCGATAATGTTTTTTATTTATAAATTCACTTCTTACCAATTTATTTGTAACAAATTTAACAGTTATTTAAATAATCACGGTTGAATGTTTATATTTTTCTACCAATAGTTACATTACTCTACCTTTGATGGATCAAGATGCATCCGGAGGTCCCTCTTCGATCTCCGTTATTTTTCTCCCACGCCGCGGGAACTACCGTAGAGACAGAGAACCAGAAAGTTTGTTCGGTGTCGGAAAACTTGTCTGGTTTCTCAGATTAGTGAACCTTCTAGAGTCTTCACCTTCCGACAGATATTATCCGCCGCGATGGTTTGTTCGATCACTGTAGTTCGAGGGACAACATCTTGAAGGAAGACGAAACGTTTCTTAATTCCGTTTTAGATTTCGAATTGGAGTTTTCAGGTTATAATATGTAAATATTTTAAAAAATTTAATTGTGATATTCTTAAAAACATTTGGTTATTTTTATAATTTCAAAACATATATCGTTAAATTTAGATGCAAAATTTCACACTGCGAAAATTAAAACATAATACCAAACATTATTGGAATTTTGAAAATATGTCCAAATAATATAGAGCAAATGTGTATTTTAATTACTTAATTCGTTAATAAGTGCTATTTATTTCAGTTATGTTAGAAGTTCAAATTATTTTATAAAAAACATTAAATGCAAACGATCTTATGCTATGTTTCACTATAGAAACTTGAATTATCACCTCTGTATCATTGACCCCCCCAAAAAATCACCTCAATATCTGAAGCATTTGTCGTACCATTATTATAATAAACATTCGATTGATAAACTTTAAAATTCCGTTTTTTTAAAACTATAACAACAACCAAATAAATAAATAAACTGATGTCTAACGGTTTTTTTAAAAAACGGTTGAAAGGATCCGCCAAACTCCAAATAAGGCAGACGTTTCCATCCCCATCTCTCCTCATTTCATCACTAATCGATCTATATCATCATCGTCCACCCAAAACCAAATATTAACCGAAAAGGGTCTCTGGATTCTCCATCAAAATCGATTCTTTCATTCCATAATGTACTAAAATCACGTCAATTTTCCTGCAAAATTGGTGTGTGTTTTTAGCTGTCAAGAGACATACCTTCTCCTCTCCTCTTGAGTCCATTCGGGTAAGGATCGATAAAGCTGCGAGTTTTTTAATTTCTCGATTGGTCGGTCGATCATGTCTGAGGTCAGGTTTGATCGGATTGCAGGGATCTGTCGCCTTCTTGATGAGTTTCTGGTAAGAAATCGCTCAAAGGTTGGAGCTTTCTTTGTCCGGGTAAGAATTTCAATGTATTTTCTGCAGTAAGTCATTGAGAGGACGATTAATTGCAGATAGAACACATAAAAATTTCAGGTTTCATTAAATTCTTCAAGAAACCAACAAGTTGTTGGTTTGTAACATTCAAGATCCACCCGGCCGGAACCAATGGAGCAGTTCCGGCAGGTGGGGGAGGTTTTGGGAAGCATGAATGCTCTAATGGTGTTAAGGGAAGACATCCCGATCAACAAGCGCCAATGTTGCCTCATCCTCGAGATCTTCACCATGGCCTTCACCGTGATTGCAGCCGAGATAAGGCAAAATTTGAGGTTGGAAGAGAAGAGCACCAAATGGAGGTCTCTCGATCAACCCCTTCGAGAGATCTACCGTGTCTTCAAAGAAGCCGAGCTCTATCTCCGGCAATGCCTTGAGGTGAAAGATTGGTGGGGGAAAGTCATTATCCTCCATCAAAGCAAGGACTGCGTCGAATTCCACATCCATAACCTTCTCTGCAACTTTCCCGCCATAATCGAGGGGATTGAGGCGGCGGCAGAGATATCAGGAGTGGACCCCGATGAGATCCGGAGGAGAGGGGTGATGCTGCGGAGGAAGTACGACAACGCATGGAACGATCCAAAGTTGTTCGGATTGAGGTACGGGGAGAAATACTTGGTGAGTACAGAAATGTGCAGGAAATTCGAGAATGCTTGTAAGGAGGATCAATGGCTTCTTGCCGAGGCTCTCAAGGAGAAACGTAAGGCGGAATCGGATTCCTGGACCAAGACCGAGCACCGGTTATGTGATTCAATGCTTAAGAAGTTGAACAATGGGGACTCGAACGAATGGGTTGTGTTCCCGGGGTCGATTCTAACTGGGTCCAAGGACTTTCAAGTTAGGCGCCGTTTGGGGGGCAATTCACAGTTCAAGGAGATCCAATGGTTAGGGAATAGCTTTGTGATGCGGCATGTGATCGGGGAAGTCAACCCTCTCCGAGCCGAGATATCGAGCCTTCTCTCCCTCTCCCACCCCAACATTTTGCAATACCTTTGTGGGTTCTATGATGAGGAGAAGAAAGAGTGGTTTTTGGTGATGGAGATAATGAACAAAGATTTGAATACTTATGTTAAAGAGAGTTCGAGTCCGAGGAGGCGAACCGTGATGACGATTCCGGTTATTGTCGATATGATGCTTCAGATCGCAAGAGGGATGGAGTATCTGCATTCCCAGAAGATTTGTCATGGAGAACTCAATCCTAGTAACATCCTCCTCAAGCCTCGAACCTCATCGGAAGGCTATTTCCATGTCAAAGTGTCGGGGTTCGGTCTTTCGTCGGTGAAGAATCAGAGTAGCCCACGAAGCTCCCTTGATTCCGATCCGATAGTTCCTTTCATTTGGTATGCGCCGGAAGTTCTACTCGAGTGGGAGCAACAAGGAAACGTTAGGTACTCGGAAAAGGCTGATGTTTATAGCTTTGGGATGATTTGCTTCGAGATCTTGACGGGGAAGGTGCCGTTTGAAGACGGGCACCTACAAGGGGACAAGATGGCTCGGAACATTAGGGCAGGGGAGAGACCGCTCTTCCCCTACGGTTCTCTCAAGTTTTTGGTGAATTTGACCAAGAAATGTTGGCAAACAGATCCTATGTCGCGCCCGAGCTTCGCTTCAATATGCAGGATCCTTCGCTATATCAAGAAGTTCCTCGTGATGAATCCAGAAGCATCCGGTGATTTTCCTCCCGAGCCACAGATTCTCCCCGTGGTGGATGTCTGCGAAACAGAGAGCGGGTTCCAGAAGAAATTTGGTCCGGACTCGCTTCTGGTGTCCCAGATTCCATTCCAAATGTTCTCCTTCCGGCTTGCGGAAATGGAGAAGAACCGTCCTGGAGAAGACATTGCAGAAGAGGTGTCAAAATCAACCATCCATGGTGCCTTGACTATCAAGGATGAGGAGTTCTTGCTTGGGGCGGAGGATCTCATACCTCCGCCAGCAAGCATTCTCAAATCGGTGTATTCCGATGTCATGGAACGGAAATTCCGGTCGATGAAGAAGGCAACCGGCGATGCAAGATCCTTCTACTCCGATGTCCCTGGAAAAAGAATCTTGTCCCCCAAGAAAGGTTCAAGCGACACAAGGTCCGTCTACTCTGATGCTCCGGAGAAGAAAACCTTATCGTCTAGGAGAGGTTTACGTGGTGCAAGAGCCATCTTTTCCACGGTCCCAGAAAACAAAACCTTGCCTGTCAAGAAAGGTGGAAGAGACACGAATCCATTCGGTGTCAACAGTCCAGAGAAGAAAAGCTTGGTTAAGAAAGACAGTAAAGACTCTAATAAGAAAGGTCTAGGTAGGTTCAGAACCTGTGTTATTGCCAATACTTTGTGATCAACTGCTCGTAATTTTGATCGTGTTTACTTGGTTAAGATGTTCATAAACCCGGAGCTGACTTGATGCGCATTGAGATTCCGGAAAAGAAACCATGGAACCTCCAGAAATCTTCGTCTACACGGAGTATCAGGAAAGGTATAGTTCCTACACAGAGTAACACACAAAAGTTAAGTTTCTTTGATATTAATCAATCACCTTCTGCTAATTTTTCCTAACAAATCTGTTGATTTTACAGCAACCCCAAAAGGGAAAGAACAGAGATCACCATCAACTCCAAGACTACGGAGCATGAGAATTACCCAAACGAAGAGTGGCTTGGTAACAACCACGGCTGCCGTAGAGCGTAGCCCGAGAGAAGAAACGGCATCTCCGCTTCCGAGATTTGCTAGTTGAAACAATTTTGGTTAACCAGAGGAGGATTGTTCATGCAAATCACAACTAGTTCCAACACTGGGTAGGCATGTATTTTTTCAGAGGGGATCATCTTTTACTTTCAGGAATAAGAAAGAAGGATCACTTGAATATATGTCTGTGCAACTATATATATTATAAAGTAAATAGAAGGTTTCATCTTTTCAGTACATACCAGATCTCAATAATTACAGCCTCACCTGCAAATTTTACCAGAAAAATTGCAGAAATTTGTATCAAGAGTGACGAGTCAATCTATTTACCGCAATCGTGAATCCAAACCTTCATCGGAACTTAAACAATCTGCAATGCTTTAATACAGCCGCTTGAATTGGCCGCAACTAGCATGTCGGATTTCCCTCTCCAGCAAACGCTTGAAACAAATTGCCCATTTTCTTCATCGGTTTCCTTCCCAGAGATCGGATCAATGGAGCCTAATTTGTGAGACATTATGGGCATTGGCATGGACCTATGGTATGCATATACCTGAGACCAAAAATATTGTTTTAGATCATCAAGCAATAAAATAGATCTAATAACTTATGTCTAAATAGAATCAAAATAAAGCCATATTTTCACTTCAATGATCTGAGAACAGTGCAGCTCAATTACCAGATTATGGTCTCAAGAAAATGAGAATCTAGAAAAAAAATTCAGAACCAAAGTTTATTGTGAGTCTTGATAATGGATGTGGATACTTGCCTCATTTGTTTCAGAACCACATGTGATATAGCCATCAGCAACCGATAAGCCCACAAAGTTCTGGTGAAGCAAGAACAGGAAAATGTTAGTTGATAACAGAAATGGCAAGTTCACAATCAATCACAGATAATATGGCAGATTTAATCACCTTCTCATTGGTGTGGCCTCTGAGAGTCAAGCAGCAAGCATTTGTTGAGAGACCACCAGAGCTTGTCTTCTGTAGGTCCCATAGCTTCAAAGAGTTGTCAGTGGATGCAGTGACAACAGTTCCAGAATCCAAGAATTTTACATAGCTTATAGCCTTTTCATGCCCCCCAAGTACACACCATGGATTTCTAATGTTTCGAAGATCGTAGAGATAAGTTCTATAATCCGCAGAACCAAAGGCTAACAAATTGGTAGAATGAGCGCTGAATTGAACGGAGCAGACATTTGCAGCGTTCTTAATCGTGCCCAAACAGTTCCTCTGCCAATTATATCATAAAAAGAACAGTTCTTTTTAAGGAAAACAAGAGCTATACCCCATAGGAGAAGAATAAGCAATATGGAATGCAGAACTGAAGTTTATATTGAACAAAAGAAGAGAGATTTCTACCTCATTGATACTCCAAAGTTTGACACAGCAATCATCGCTTCCACTGGCTAGTTTGGTAGGATACGAAGGCCAAAAGTCAACAGACCACACCCGCTTTTCATGCTCCATATATTGCATGAACGCTTGGCCAGTACTTGCATCCCACAACTGGAATCATATAGAAGAAAACAGTTTTAAGCAGTATGAAAAGTAAAAAACAATTCTAACTATACTGAGCAATAATCCATTGCTATCCGCTATTTGGCCTAAACCAACTGTGGTTAAGAATATACTCAGAAGCTTTTAGGAAAGTGGAAAAAGAAGGCCAAGTCTTGGATCGTAGTACAAAGTAGACCTTGGAAAATCCTAGAGCTAAAATACCCTGAAAATTTGACTTCAATCATCTGTAAGAGAGTAACTATCTGAAAAAGGAAGCTATTACACACCTTAACTATGCCATCATAATCAGTTGAAGCCAGATAGTTGCGGATGTAACTATTCCAACTGACGCAGCTTAACTTTGACCTGTTGGACATCTCAATTACAGGATAATGGATGTCAACAGACTGGTTTAAGAGAGAGTTAAAGTCAAATATCTTTATTTTCTTGGACATCCCAGCAGCAGCAAAGTACTCTTCATTGCGGTCAAAACTTAGGGCGCAAACCACATTGGTCGAATTGTTCAACTTGGAGTTTCTGATGACTCCACGTACTTTAAATTTACTATATCGAGCATACTTGGATAAACCATCAAAGAAACCTCCCAATGGATCAGGGGAGATCTGCAGCTCATCATTCGGGTTATTGTGAGATCTTAATAGATCATTATCCATGCGGCTTGAAGCATCCATCTCAGGAGGATTGATTGTTGTTCTCGTCGAGAAGTATGCTGTTTCAAGAGTTCCCATTTTTCCCACCCATGGTGACTCCACATCTGAATTACCAAGCTGTATGCATGATTGCTTTGAAACTATAGCCATGCAGTTCCTTCTACGGATCTCCTCTATATCTGATTCCAGGCATTTTATGTCTTGCACTAACTTGAAGGAGTCTTTCTTCTTGTGCTTTTCCAAAGCCGCAAGAAAATGCAATAGTAGCTCAGATCCAACATCCTCTTGTTCAATGCATGAGGTTAATTCCTCTGAGAGGACATCATTGACTCCCTTAAGGTCGTTCAGTACATTGGATTCAAGAATCTGCCTGTTACGAACCACAAGAAAATGAATACATACAAAAAATAACTGAGATTTTAGAAAACACATCATACTCCTTAAGTGATTTAGACGATTAGATCCCTCTTAAGTGCTGATCAAGCCCTTTTTTTCCCGTGAAAAGGTCTTGTTCAGTAATATTACAGAACAAAACGAACATTGTTGAACTATAAAAGAATGCATGGAAGTTGAAGACAGAACATTTCACATATAATGCCCGACAAACCATGAAATAATGTTACCTTGAAGATGGACGTGAGGCAGGATCAGGATGGAGTAGCAATAAGCAAAATCCAGCTTCTTCAAGATTTTCTAATAAGAAACTGGGAGGAAGGATCCTAAGGTGCAGATCCATCATTGCTGAGGTACGTGCTCTTTCAGAATCGAAGTGCATAAGTAACTGAAAAGTAAGTATCGAGAAGTACAGTTAAATTCATTACTCAATTTTCAGTAGTGAAGAGAATAAAGACCAAAATTTGACAACCACGATAAAGAAAACATAGAAATACCAACAGAAATACAAATTTAAAAAGGTCATACTGAGATGAGATTGAGCTATTAATATTCTCGTTGATCAAAAATAAAATATCTCACAGGCAAAAAGAGATGCCAACAATTTTCTAATTTCATGTAACCATACATCAGTGCGATTGAACCTATAGTAAAAGGTAAAAAGAAAAGAATTAGTGGAATCAATACCAATAGAGTGAAAGTCAATCATGTAAAAGAATAGATGAAAGGTTCACTGTGACTAGTTTGGTTGATAAACCAAAAACATCATTTACTATTCCATTTTTTAAAGTAAAATTCATAAATAGAGTCGTTAAATTTTCACGGCTCAACACAAATAGAGTCGTGATGGGAAGTATCGCGTGAATTATCACGGCTCAAAATATGAACAGCCATGAAAATTAGCGGCTCAAATGACCGCCCAAATAATTATGACACTTATAATGAGCCGTGAAAATTATTTCATTTTTTGTAATCCTTATTTTTGAAGGCTCATATAAATGACAGTTACTCAAGGTCCTGCTTAATTTTTTAAGATGATGACGCTTTCCAGTTATACTATTGCCAAAGAAATAAAAATACATTTCATCATAAGACAACTTGACATAGCACCAATTCTATTCAGGTAAAAAGGTGGTAGATAACAATTAAGATGGGAACACGCCATAAGTCATATACAATGACTAATAAATAAGTTATGCAGGAAAGATCAGAGAAAATAAAAGAAAGAAAATTTGTAAACCTTCAGACCTCAAAGAGGAAGACGCCCAAAGAGTAGATATTTGAAATTCCGCCAACACCATCATTGTATTTATCCGAACTCTGGTACCAGTTCTCTTCTAACTGTTTGTTGGCGATAATTCTCTTCTGTTCAACTTCGGCAGCAGGTGGTAGATATTGGATACTGGAACTTGAAGGCCCAAACTCAGAGTTCTGATTTTGTTCCCAAAATTTACCCGAGTACCATAAATTACATATACTGTTGTCACTGAAACTTGCAGTTTCAACTTTCAATTCTGTTATTGATTGAAAGCGGGACAGCTGTTGATGGCTAACCTTCTTCTGCTTAGCACCAAATCCAAAGGAGCTTAACTGTCCAGGTTCCGCTGGCCTTTTCATAGCTATCCGGACGTAGTTGGAAATGCCTTTTGGTTTCAATCCTGGAAAGTCTATCCCTTCTGATAAACCAATATACTTGACCTTATTCGAGGCCATTAAACTAAAACAAGAAGGATGCAGTTCAAGCAAAGCAAGTCCTTGGGAGTGAGAGTAGTCCACCAGAAGTACAATCTGCCTGAATATATTCAATCTCTCCACTCTATTCACTTCCCTATGTCCATTATTGAGCCACTCTCTCAAGTTGACTCCATCATCACCTGGAGTGTTAGCTCTGGGCGCAGAATTCTTATGTGCTGAAGGCACAGCATTGTTTAACAATAAATTAGCTCTGGGAGCAGAATTCTTATGTGCTGAAGGCACAGCATTTTTTAACAACAAATCCATCAATGCATCAGAGTCTGCTCTGGAGCTTACCTGATCTTTGGACTCACAATGGTAACGCTCAACAGGTGGCCCTTGACATGTGAGTCCTTTAGCTTTCAGTGTGTTCTTCATGAAGTATTCGGAGAATCCAGATTTTGATAGCATCTTTGTCCTAATGGAATCATTAAGATCTAATGCTTCACCTCCCTGTATTCTTTTAAGTTCATGACTTCTAACTTTCTCTGAAACATCACTTTTGCCATCCAACATACTGGACCCCTGACACTGGTTCCCCCTACCATGCACCTGATCACTACACTTTGAGCTTGAGGTGCCAACCATAGTCAAATTCAACTTGTCATAATTTCTGACCGTTAACTCTTCAGTCATTCCATTCATATCGCCCTTAGAGCGAGGATCATCACAAGACCGTTCTAATGAATCCACAGAGATTAAACTCATGTTCTGATTCTTACCCTCCAAGATATCTGGAAGAACATGATGCGATGAGCTATCCCGATAGACAGAACCTGTCAGTAAAATAATCTCCTCTGAACCCATAAGAAAGCTACTGCCGCTTGTCACAGAAGACTCCCTCTCTTTGCTTTGAATATGATCCCCATCAAAGGCACCCAATGGGGCCATCTCTTCTCCAAATGCTTCATCCATTACCACCTATAGTTTAATTACTCAGAAAACCTGAACATACTGATTCACTGAACAGTAGATGACATGTTCCCCCAGACAAGTCGCATTGGTTACTACATGTTTTTCAGTTCTCCAAGTTCTGCATAGTGAATGAACAGTACACATCAGAAGAAAAGGAAGATTTCTCAAAATTTACTTATTTGAACTCCGTACAGAACATCCACAGGCAAAATATAAACCCTAGACTTAAATTAAAACAGAAACAGATAGTACTTCATATAGATATATGTGCGTGACAGAGGTAGGCAGATTCTTGAACTGTTAGTCTGATATACAGACAGCTATGGTCTTCTTCTAATTCCAGCAAAACAACAGTAATCAAACTCTTCATAATTCTGAAAAGAAAAGGGATGGTAAATCCACGAACAGCAACATAATTCTTTTCATTGAGCAACTTCACAGGTTCCATTGCTCGGCTAGCACTTCAAATCCACAACGCAGCGACATTAGAACGATTATGGTACCTCAAATGCACTTTAGCAGTGGAGGAAACAAGAAATCATAGCGGAAGATGAAGATGGGATTAGAAAGACGAACTTGCCTGAAATGGCAAGAGATGTGATGCATCCTCAACACTCTTATCTAGGATTTCCAATTTTCGGGAATAGTGAAGTCAAAGATTATTGATTTCTCATTTTCTTGTAAATTAATTTATAAATAATAAGCATCAAGCTGAAGTAGAAAATCCGTTTACTAAAAAATATCCTCTTTTTTTGGTAAGTCCTAAAAAATATCCGTCGTTCTTGCTGGGTGGGGGGCTGCTGCCTGCTGGCGATCTAGTCTGATTCTAATTTGGAGCTCAATATGTGTCGGGCGGGTCGATCTGCACATCGGTCGGATTTTTGTTAAGTATTGTAGTCTGATTGATATGTAATGGTCAATTATGTATTAATGTACACGTCTCGCTGTTCAACATATACTGTACTGTACTGTATTTCTCCATGTATACGTATTTTGTAACAGTAACCGTCATGAATAATATCTTCAAAACCGTGTGGAGGTTGCTCACTTGAGTGTTACCACGAAAAAACGAAGTTCCTCTTCTCTTCCTTTGCTCTGTAAAAACTGAGTGTGTTCTTGCAAATACTTAGTGTGTTCTTCATTAGATTGAAGTGTTTTGATCCTAACAATTTTTTCATATTAAAAAACTGCAACTGCTGTCGAAGAGGAAGTTCTTGCCGGCAAAGTTCAGTGATGGCAGAGGCTACTATCAAACAATACTAATCTATATATTAATTCTCATCCATCTTCATAAAAGCCTGCCCACACCTGAAATTGCAGGAAAATCCCGTGAAAAAAAAGACAACTCTAGTTAAGCTATATTTGTAAGGGTTACCTGATCGGTTTGCACTTTGCAACGAGCTATCCGAACGTTGAAAATTCAAAACGGGATACCTCAACTTTGAAAAATGTGCAAATAGCTACCTTCGTCCAATTTTTGACGACTTTCCGACGACTGTTGACGGAAAATTGAACAGAGGTAGCTATTTGCACATTTTTCAAAGTTGAGATTGTTCGTTTTGAATTTTAAAAATTTGGGTAGCTCGTTGCAAAAAATTCAAAGTTTAGGTAATTACTTGGTATTTAATCTTATTTTTAATAATTTAAGTAAAATCTAACATATTATATTTAAATTTAATTATTTAATTTATTCTAAATTTATAATATAATTATATTTTTAATTTAATTTATTCTAAACGTTCTATTTTTTAAAAAATAATTTAATTTAAAGTATCTATTAAATTATTCAATTTGCTTAAATATTAGAAATATAGAGGTAAATTACATACATGTTATTTAATCTAATTACATTTCATTTTCATATATCATGTCATAAATCAAACATTAATTCAATATTCTTATTTCATTTTAAATAATTAACTAAACACCTTTATATTCTCATTTTTAATTTCTATTCATTATTTCTTCATCATCTTCGGAGTATCAAAGAAGACGTAAATGGTCCCGGTGTATTTGCGTTGTTGTTGATGCGAATTTCTCATGAACTACGACGTTCTTGAATTTGACTGGACGAATCTCATCTTCTTCATGAAGCATTTGTACACATTGGTAGCTTGTAAGAAGAGACAATATAATTTCAAAAAAAGTTTAAATACCAAGTAACTACATGAACTTTGGATGTTTTGCAACGAGTTACCCGAACTTTGAAAATTCAAAACGGGTTACCTCAACTTTGAAGAATGTGCAAATAACTATCTTCGTTCAATTTCTGACGACTTTCCAACGACTTTCCGACGACAGTTGACGGAATATTGGATGAAGTTAGCTATTTGCATCTTCTTCAAAGTTGAGTTAATCCGTTTTGAATTTTCAAAGTTCGGGTAGCTTGTTGCAAAACGTCCAAAGTTCAGGTAGCTCGGTATTTAACCCTTCGGTATTTAACACTTCAAAAAAATCAACTGCAAAATCATCATAAATTCAAACATTTAGAAAAACTCACCAACGGACGGAAAAGGCGTGAAAACCTCCATTTCCTCTTCATCTTTATGAGTGCCTTCTTCATTTGGTCTCTCTCCGAAGCATAGTCGTCAACCTCATCTTCTTCCTTGGCTCCTCCTGATCCACCCAGCTGTTTCCTAACAACCTCGTGGAGTGGACTGACGCAGATATTACTGTTCGGTCTATCACGATCTTCACTGAACAACCTCGGAGGAAGTTTCAAGTACGAGGCATCTTGATCCGAGGTCAACAATGGTGTGCAGTAAAAGGGTTTAGGCTTTCCAGGTGTTTCTTCCCACTGGAACGGCACAGAGGCTTGGACGGCTAGAGGCGGTGAGAACGGCGCCGCTCTTGAATCTTCAGGTGATGACTTTATCATCAACGTTGAATATACCGGAAGCTTGATCGGGAAGTTATAATAACTCGACGAATCGTCGTCTTCATCTTTCTGGGGTTCTGCCATTGCAGTTCATCCATGATCAAGGGTTGTTCTAAATCCACGCAGTACGTAGTTCTGTTATGTGCTGGAGCTGCAACCATATTTGCTGACAAATCTTGAAGAGATTTTATGTGAGGAAGCTAAGTGTGTGGACCAGTTAAGTCTACCACTTGCCAAACTTGAAGTTTAATGGAATTAATTTAAAAGATTTGAAGAATTAAATATAAATAGAAAGTTTAATGGGTTTGGGATGTGTTAAATTCTAGATTGTGATAGATGTCGAGAATCAATTTGTATATATGATATTAAAAACTACTGATGTGGTATTCTCTCATAGTGGAGGATCTTAATCCTATGCAAATATGAGAATTCTTTGATTAATGTACGACACCAATATTGACATTTTTTTTATTCAAAATGGTTGAAACTTAATTTTAATAATCTACTTTCTTCCATACAGACCCAATTTAGACTCTTGATACGTGGAGTTAAGGGAAAAACAATACATCAACCAACAGTATGTTAAAATGTATATCGGGTCGAAGCAAACAAAAAACAATCTCTTATATAACTTTAATTGGGTCTAGCAAAACTCAAAGAATAATAAATTATACAATTTTATGAGATGTAGAATAGAGTTGGAATAAGGAATACGAATTACGTAAGAAGTTGTTTGTATTGCGGAATTGAAAATTTACGAAATTCGTATTCTTAGAGAAGTGGGAAACGCTTTTCATCCGAAAAGGTAGGATTGTGTATTCTCAGCACTCCCGGAATACGGAATAGGACGTAAAAAGACCAAAATAGCATCCATTGTTAATTATTTATATTTTAATTTAATTATTTATTTATATTTTAATTAATTTAATTATTATATTTTTAATTAATTAAATCATTTATTTATATTTTAATTAAATTTATTTATTTTAATTTAAATGAATTATTTTTATATTTTAACTAAATTTAATTATTTTTTATATTTTAATTAAATTTAATTATTTTTTATATTTTAATTAAATTTAATTATTTTTTATATTTTAATTATTTTTAATTAAATTAATATAATATAATTTTTAATTAATTAAATATATTTTAATTTAAATAATCTTAATTTTTAAGCTTTCCAAATTAATTAATAAAAATGTTATAAAATAATTGTATTATATATTATACATATTGAAGCAACAAATATATATATCATTTTACCTAATTTTATTCCATATATCATTCCATCAACCAAACATTAAAATTCTATATTTCATTTCAATCCAACAAATAAACATCATCATATTATTATTATTTATTCCATATTTTTTACTTTGTATTTTACCAACCTGGACTGATAGTTTACAAGATGATTAACTAATCATGTCTGCCGAACTTTCAGGTTTCACCTGCATGCATGGGGTATGATTTGATTGATTCAGCTCAGCTTCCTGCTCTTCCTCGACGGCCGTGCATTAATAACTCAGTTACTCAGTTGTCACCTGCAAAAGTATAGGGCCAGGTATGTAAGTAAGAAATTGAAATTGAAATTACTATACTTTAAACTTTAAAGGTAAAACAATGGTAAAAAAAACAATAACAGGATAAATTTTAATATTTTAAAGGAATAAAATTTAATGATTTTAAAATTAAATTTACTAGCAAAAACACCATGATTGATGTGTCGAAAGAGTTGGTTGAGTGCCGCGGGGGCGTGCAATGGAGTCGATAATTATTATCGAGATATCTTCATATCATGTTCTGTTGTTAATATAATCCCACTGCATAGATATGGTTTACTGTATGATTTAGATAGATTTCTGCTGTGCCAAGTATTGTGCGTTTCTTGATCAACAAGTTTCCTCCACGGTTTTGTTTATTTTCTTGTATAAAAGAGTTGTTCTGTTCCTTGATCTACAAGGTTATTGCTTATTTCCTAAGATGAGCCAGTAAAATTTACAGTTTGTTGAAAAATCTTCTATGAGAGCTCTTCACATGATGAACCTGAACCATCAAGAACTGTCGAATACAATGTCCTCCAGGTTCATAGGGTAGCACATCTGAGAATGGAAACCATTCCAGATATTGTCCGCAAGAATTGCATTGACGGCATCGGTCGGGTGAAACTGATCCCACCATACATGATTCCGAGCATCTCCGCATGCCATGTCCGGTGACATACACATTATCCATCCATTATATTTGCCTATTCCGCAGCAAGCATCACTAACCACATCGAACCCTGAACGAACAGCACACAGTTAAGTGAATTCTCAAAAAATGGTAATAAGTATTGTAATGCTCACCATATTGTTGATGGTTCTTCATTATCTCCAGTGAACTCTCGAGCACGTCGCAAAATATGATCTTTATATCGGGAAGCTGCTGATTTAGCTCCTGAACCATGCGCCTCATTATGAAGTTGAACTCCATTACAACGTTATTGATTTCATCGATGCAGCTACCATCTTCGCTGCTGTACTGCCACAGGTAGCGTGGGGCGCACCCTATCGGACCAAGCCCCATCACCACCACTCTCCGCACATACATATTATGCAAGTCCTGTTCATAATCTCAAACAACATCACATTACAATCGAAGTTCAATCAGTAAAAGCTTATAAATTTACTGTTGATAAATAGAGAAACGACCTCGATGCATCGTGTTACCGCTGTGGCTATGAACTGGCTGAAACTCCATGGAAGGTACAGATTTTGAACATTGGACTCGTTTTGGAGATAGTAGTGAATGTAATCGTTGACTCCGATCGAGATATAGTGTTGAAACATACTTAAAACAAGGAATCCACTTTACCTTGTTTTATTCCACTTTTCCATGTTTCCATATATTCATCCACCTTCCATGTTTTCATCCACTATCTATTGTCTTAGTATAGAACAAATGGGTAGCATAATTGAGTAGAGATAATATATCTATAAATGTAATGCATCTATGAATGAAGGAAGTAGTTGAATGCATACAAGTTCAATATACACATACAAGTTCAATATACTACATTTCCGCTATAATTATCAACATGGTATCAGAGCCGGATTGTTCGATCAGACTGATCGATTGAACCTTTCTCGGTATCATCATTTACCGGAGGTATCCGACATACCTGGATCATGGCAGAGTCTGAAGGGGACAGCACCCACACCACCGAGACTACCCCAACGGGCGGTGACCCGTTTGCAGCTCAGTGGGCGACAATGTTCTCAAACCTGCCACAAACCAACACCGTTCATAAAACCGTCAGTTTATCCAATATTAGCTTAAACACTAAGCTAAATGAAGGTAACTACTCCCTGTGGGCACGCTTAATACGAATGAAGATAGGCGGCCAAGGAAAACTTCACCATCTTTTGGGTGTTCCGGCACCACCCAAAATGACCGAACCAGCATACTTACAGTGGGAGCAAGACGACCTCGTAGTGTGCTCATGGATGCTCGACAACATGGAACCCGTATTGGTCAACCAATATGCCGAGTTCCCCACGGCAAAGGACCTATGGAACGGACTAGCTGAAACGTACGGTAAAGCCCAAGACGGAGTCCAGCTATTTGATCTCATATGCCGAACCAGCAACACAAAACAAGGAACGGATTCGTTAGAATCCTTGTATACCAAAATGCAAGGATTATGGCGGGAAATTGAACAACGAGATCCTAATCCAATGGAAGACCCGAAATCAATCCAAACATGGAACACCAAACGGTCCGAATCGAAGTTGTATCAATTTCTAAACGCAGTAAGTAATGAATTCGATAACGAAAAACGTGATTTGCTTCGAATTGTACCGTTACCAGGAGTCGAAAAGACGTATTCCACGATCCGATCAGAACGGGATAGGCGGGCTGTTATGGGATCGCAACAATCAGCTGAAGGTCACGACAATGGGATCGGAACGGGACTAGCAACACGGTCATTTCCAGAGATCAACACAGGAGGTTTCGGCCCGGGCCATAACCTCCGACCACAGCAGCTCGCCGGAAAGAGCAAGCCTAGCCGAATCGGAGGAGTTGAACGGAAGTTTCTCCGATGCACACATTGCGGTAAACAAAGGCACGATAAAACCGAATGTTACCTGCTTGTAGGATATCCCGAAGGATGGAGAGGCCCGAAAGGAGGCGGCGCCGGCACCAGAAATCCTAACGCCACGGTGGCGATCGGCCGCGACAGGTGGGGACAACCAGGCCAAGGCAACCACCCCACCTTCGGCCATCAGGGACAACCAAGCGAAGGCATGGCGGCCGTGGCAAGAGCTCCGACCAACGGATGGAACGGCTGGAACAATGGCTGGTTCGAGAGGTCCGGCGACCCCCCTTACTCATGGAACACCATAGAAGAGACGAAGAGAGCCTCCTTCGCGGACGGAGTCCCTGGCCACGGCAACCAGCAAGGCGGCGGCGGAGCTAGGGATCCGAACCCTAGAGAGGATTTCACACTTGCGGCGGGACAATCAGAAGGAGTAGGGTTTGGGGTAAATCCAACATTTACCCCAAACACATCTGCACAAGGAATGGCTGGGCTGGGCTACTCCTCTCCTCAAACCGGGCCAGGTAAAATGCAAGGAGAATTGGGCCGATCGGCTGGACTGGGTCGAATGACAGATGGTCCGAATTTGGGCCAGCACCAAGGCTTAAGTTCGGGCCAAATTGACAGATTTGGGCTCTCGGGATCTATAAATTCTGAAAATGATATAAAAATTGCTAGAACCTTTTTTGCTCAAAAAGATATACCGGGAAAATGTGGAAAATGGCTTCTTGATTGTGGGGCCACGGACAGTATGAGTTACGACATGAGTGATTTTTTAAGTCATTCAAAGCCAAGACGGGAAATGATACAGACAGCTAATGGAGAGTTGGTACCGGTTCATGGAGCAGGAACCGTTAATATTTCCTCAAATATTAAATTGGAGAATTGTCTTTTGTGCCTAACTTAGCATGCAAGTTACTCTCAATAAGTCATGTCACGAGAGAGTTGAATTGTGTGGTGCTAATATACCCTGATTTGTGTTTACTACAGGATATTCCGTCGGGGGAAATCATCGGACGTGGAATTGAACATCAAGGCCTGTATTATGTGGAGGAAATGACTCAACACGGAACTGCAATGCTTGCCCACGGAACAGTCACGAGGCAACAATGGTTGTGGCACAGGAGGTTGGGTCATCCATCTGGAGGGTATCTTCATAAATTATTTCCTAGTTTATTTCCGTCAAGTCAAGAAATCGTATGTGAAACATGTATTCGTGCTAAAAGCCATAAAAACTCGTACCACATATCTGAATCTAGAGCCAAATCGATTTTCTCTCTTATACATTCTGATGTTTGGGGGCCAGCTCCAAATAGTAGTTCGTGTAATGGCTTTAGATATTTCGTGCTTTTTATTGATGATTATTCTCGTATGACCTGGGTATACTTTCTAAAAAACAAATCAGAAGTCATCACTAAGTTTGTAGAATTTCATAACTTAGTCAAAACCCAGTCTAATACAAATATTCAAGTTCTTCGATCAGATAATGGTGGAGAGTTTGTTAATTCCGCTCTCCAACAATTTCTGAAAAATAAAGGCATAATTCATCAAACCTCTTGTCCACATACACCTCAACAAAATGGAGTTGCAGAACGAAAAAATAGACATATACTAGAAATGACTAGAGCATTAATGCTAGAGTCAAATGTTCCAACTTCATTTTGGCCAGAAGCTGTTGCCACATCTGTCTATCTTATGAATCATCTTCCCACGACTGTGATTCAGTTTCAAACACCTATCCAGGTATTATCAAGTCATATGAGTGTCTCCACAGCCTTGACACTACAACCATATGTCTTTGGATGCTCTGTTTTTGTTCATATTCCTAAAACAGATCGTTCTAAATTTGATCCATGTTCTGTCAAATGTGTCTTTGTGGGATATGGAATTAATCAAAAAGGCTACCGGTGTTTTAATCCCAAAAATAATCGCATGTACACCACCATGGATTGTACATTTCTTGAAACAGAATTCTACTATATGACCCAATCTTCTGTCCAGGGGGAGATTTTTGATCATACTCCATTAGATTGGTTGATACAGACTACTGTGACCACTCCAGTGTTTCCTCAGATAGTTCCAACAGGGCAAGTTGGTGGAACCACCGAGACATTATCTCCCATCGTACAGGTCCCAGATGCTTCAACCCCGTCAACCCCGACGAATATTCCGGAGGTTAGTAATACTAATTGGGGTAATTCTGGTTCCATTATGTCTCAAAATATTGGCTTGGAAGAAACACCTGTACAGGAACGATATGTACTACCTGCTCGGAGAAATAGAGGAGTTCCTCCTGTCAGATACGAACCAGAATACAGTCCAAGGAAAAGTCGTTATCCAGTAGCAAACTTGGCAAGGGGGAGTCTGACACATGCTGCTCAAGCATTTGCTACTGCAGTATACACTCAATCCATACCCAACAATGTTGAGTCAGCCTTGCAAAGTAAGGAGTGGAGACAGGCCATGCAAGTCGAGATGGAAGCTCTGGAGAAAAGCCAAACTTGGGAGAAGTGTGAACTGCCTCATGGAAAAAGAGCAGTTGGTTGCCGATGGGTGTTTACTGTAAAACACAGGGCTGATGGATCCATAGAGAGATACAAAGCTAGATTGGTGGCCAAAGGATATACTCAAACCTATGGTATTGATTATTCTGAAACTTTTTCTCCTGTTGCTCGGATTGATACTATTCGAGTCCTGTTTTCTATAGCTGCAAACAAAAATTGGTCGCTACACCAGTTTGATGTCAAGAATGCCTTTCTACATGGGGATTTAGAAGAAGAAGTATATATGGAACCACCACCAGGTTTCAATACAGGGTTTCGACAGACAGATGTATGCAGATTGAAAAAGGCGCTCTATGGGCTCAAACAAGCACCAAGGGCATGGTTTGGAAGATTCACAGTAGCCATGAAGAAATATGGCTATCGACAAAGTAACTCTGATCATACCTTGTTCATAAAAAGAAGGGAAGGTCGAGTAACTTGTTTAATTGTATATGTAGATGATATGATCATTACAGGAGACGATAAAGAAGAAATTGTTCAGCTCAGGAAAAATCTATTCCAGGAGTTTGAGATGAAGGATTTGGGAGAACTCAAATATTTCTTGGGGATTGAAGTACTACGGTCTGAAACAGGTATTTTCATTTCACAAAGAAAATACATTTTAGATCTGCTAGTAGAAACTGGATTGATGGACTGTAAACCAGCTGAGACACCAATGATGTTGAATCATGGGTTGAGGATAGTAGAAGGAGCTGAATTAATAAATCAAGCTAGATATCAACATCTAGTTGGGAAATTGATCTATCTCTCACATACCAGACCAGATATTGCATATGCGGTGGGTGTGGTAAGTCAGTTCATGCACAAGCCGCAAGCAGATCACATGGAAGCTGCTCTTAGAATCCTTCGATATTTAAAGGGTTCACCAGGTAGTGGAGTGATGTTCCAGAAGAATGGTCATCTCAGAATAGAGACATACACAGATGCGGATTGGGCAGGAAATCCGATTGATAGAAGATCAACTTCAGGTTACTTTGCCATGGTGGGAGGAAACTTGGTGACTTGGAAGAGTAAAAAACAGAAAGTGCTGGCACTATCGAGTGCTGAGGCAGAGTTTAGAGGAATTGCTCGAGGTCTCACAGAAGTACTATGGCTGAACAAGTTATTAACAGAGATTGGTTTTCCTATTCAGGAACCGTGTAAGATAATGTGTGATAATCGTGCAGCTATAAGTATCTCTGAGAATCCAGTTCAACATGATCGTACCAAACATGTTGAAATTGATCGGCACTTTATAAAGGAGAAGTTAGAGAACAAGACTATTGTAATTCCGTTTGTTCGTTCTGAAGATCAACTGGCAGATATACTCACCAAGGCAGTAAATGGGAGAAGTTTCAGAAGTGTGTTATGCAAGTTAAATATCGGAGACCCTACTATTCAACTTGAGGGGGAGTGTTGAAACATACTTAAAACAAGGAATCCACTTTACCTTGTTTTATTCCACTTTTCCATGTTTCCATATATTCATCCACCTTCCATGTTTTCATCCACTATCTATTGTCTTAGTATAGAACAAATGGGTAGCATAATTGAGTAGAGATAATATATCTATAAATGTAATGCATCTATGAATGAAGGAAGTAGTTGAATGCATACAAGTTCAATATACACATACAAGTTCAATATACTACATTTCCGCTATAATTATCAACATATAGAACACCGATCGATGGATAAGTTCGGAGGCGGACTTTTCTCCCATTTTAAGGATGAATAATTGGAGGGTTTCTGAAAATTGTTGAACTTGCTGTGTGAAAGAGATGCATTGGCCCTGCAATTAGGTGGCATTAAGTAAAAACTTCATTTTTGTGCAGAAAAGCACGAACAGACTCTTTCTGTAGTTACCAATTCAGATCCACTTGCGTAGATGACTCCAGCAGCTGCGGATGCGTAATTGACTCCATGAATCATCGCATCGGCCGAACCATTGAGTCTGAGATAATTCGGTACGAACGGTAGCCCGAGACGACGTGCTATTGACATAATGCATTTAGATTGTCAATGAACAAATTTATAATCTTTTCTTGATTTTTGAAACATTATTATTGATTAGACATTGATCAAGGAATGAAGTAAAACCAGTAAATCAATTACCAAGAAAATCGACGGGGAGTCTTCCATTGCAGAACCGGCCAGTGGGTTCGTGGGTGTCGAAGTCGCGGCCATATGGAAGCCGATCTGCTCGCGCGAAAGTTCCGAAGTAGTTGGTGGTGCCTGCGTTCACCGAGGAGTCACCGAGCACGAAGAGGCCTGGTACCAGTGGTGCTGAAGTGAAGGGTTGTATCGGAAGCTGAGTTGGAGGAGATGAAGTTGGCAGTGACAATGTTGGTTGAGATTCCGGTAGTGGCAGAGACTGTAATAGTGTCGGAAGAGGAGGAGATGGTGGTGGCAGCTGTTGTGGCCGTAGTGGTCTTGAATTAGAAGATCGTCTTGGTCGTGGCGCAGATTGAGGTAGCGTTAACTGTGTACGAGGAGGAGGAGAATATGGTGCTCTCCGTCTCCATCGACGCAATGTTAATGTCGTCAATCGAGAACGAGGTAATGATCGCCGTTGTGATGTTATCAATGGAGGAGCTGGCAGTTGAGTTTGAGGAGATAGCAGTGGGTTTGATCGGGACCTTCTTTGATCACGAGATGGTTGAATCAGCGGTGACAGAGCTAACGGTGGAGGAGATAGAAGTTGCTGAGGCGACTGTGGCCGTGATAGTGACCGCCATCTGGGAGAAGCTAATGGTCTCGGCGAGGATTCAGTCTGAAGAGGTAGTAACGGTGAAACCGGCCGAAACTCTCTCGGAGTAGCAACCGGAGACGGCGGTTGAATTGGAGGATCTGGCGGACGTACTGACCGGTACCGTCTCAGAGGACGTGATATTGGCAGCGGCGGCAGGCCTGTAAGTGGTAGTATGGGTGACGAAACAGATCGTGTACCAGTGACGTTGTTTACTGGAGAAGGAACGAAGTTGGGGAAGAATGACCGATGAAGGAGGGAGGACGTCGGGTTGGCCTCCGCAACGACGGCGGGGGAGAGAACGGCCGTCAGATTGATGAATAGGGTGAGAAAGAGATCTGACTGCATAGCACGGTTAGAGAGAGACGAAGACGGTTAATTCTGTTGCAGAGAGCCACGTTGATTTTGTAGATGTGAGTGAGAATCTCCTTCCTAATCCATGCTTAGGGTGAGGGGTGATAAAAAATGCTTCTTGAACCGAATTTTCGACAAAATCGATCCGATATCGGTTCTAATCAGATCGAGATCGAGCATACAGATTTTTTCCTTCAAAGTCGGTCTCGGGATCATACTTTTTCCCAAAAATTCCGACTAGGACGGGACCGACTTTTGTTAAAACCTTAGCCGTTCTTTACTTCTTTTGCGTGAAGCTTGGAAGATGAAAACAAAGCTCCATGTTTCCTGACTTCCTCCGTTGGAGCTACTCCACCTTAGCTCTTCTCTCTACCACGCCTTATCTCCATTGGAGCTATTCCACCCCAAGAAGCACCCCGGCCCCTCCACACGAGCCTCCAGCCTCCTCGACTGGTCTCACACAACGCAGAGGTCTTCAGGTTTCCTCTGCCCTATCAAGATCGCCTAGGATCCCTCCGATGATAATGTCCACGCGAAGTACAAGTTCTGGAAGGAGTTGGGTCTGTCAAAATAAACTCTTGATGAATTACATTGTATTGATTGAATTCCCTATTAATTAAATCTTAGTACATTATAAAAGGCTTACAATTGCACTATTGTACCACTACTATAGTGGAAACATACCACTACTATAGTGGAGACCTAATTCTACCACTATTGTAGTGGAAACTTAATTGTATCACTACTTTATTCTCTAACACCCCCCCTCAAATTGATGCCGGTAAGCAACAATTTGCCAACAAGAAATTGATATCGTTGCCGAGCCATAAATTTGGTGAAGACATCAACCACTTGGAGATCAAACGACATGATGACAAACAGAGCGAATTGGCGGTGGTAACCGACGAGGAGACCAATGAACAGAGGCGAACAACAGGAACTAAGACAGAGGCAGTAGACATGAGTTGGAGACTGACAACGACAAAAACTAACAGAAGGTCTACGGAAGAGATCTGCAATACTTTGACCTGTTCAGAGGTAGCTAGGCTAGCGGAGGACATGTCGACTCTGGAAAGTCAACCACTGAATGCGCCTCTGAAAAGTCGGCCAAAGACCTTTCTGGAAAAAGGTCTATAACAAGAAACTGAAAAATGCACGACTCTGGAAAGTCGGCCAGAAACCTTTCTGGAAAAAGGTTTTATAACAAAAAACAGACAAAATGCACGACTCTGAAAAGTCGGCCAGAAACTTTTCTGGAAAAAGGTTTTACGACTCTGAAAAGTCGCCTCGACTTCTGAAAAGTCGAAACAAGAAACTGAAAACCCAAAAGATAAACCATACCTGAACTGAACCGAACCGGAGCAGAAAATCAAACTAGATCAGAAAATCAACTGAACCGGAAAACTAAACCGGACCAGAAAACTGAACCATATTAAAAACTGAACAGAACAGAACCAAAATACTGAACTGGACTGAAGAACCGGATCAGACTGAACCAAACAACGAAATCGGACCAGAAAACTACATTAAAACAGCAAAATTAAACCAACCCTGGACTTATTTGGTACAGACGCAATAACAGAGGGACGCTCGAATAGTGAAGAGGGAGGCCACGAAGAGACCACGAAGAAGACCAAGCCACGAGGTCATCCATATGAGAAGACCAAGCCGACGGCGAGGGAGAGTCGAGGTAGGAGGCGAAGGGAATGGGATGTAGTAGATAAACGGCGAACGAAGCAGGAGACGACAATTCTGAGGCCCCCGGACGAAACGAGGCGAGCGGGGTGAACGAGCTGGAGCTGGCGGCTGTGTAAGATAGGAGCTGGGGCAGAACTGAAGACGAGGAGGAGACAAAACGAGGCTGAACGTTTTATAGGGAGCAGCAGGAGTCGACGGGAATGGCTGAACGCGGTGGCTGAAAGCGGCTACAGGTAACCCTAATTTATAAGGCTCTAATACCATGTCAAAATAAACTCTTGATGGATTACATTGTATTGATTGAACTTCCTATTGATTAAATCTTAGTACATTATATAAGGCTTACAATTGCACTATTTGTACCACTACTATAGTGGAAACATACCACTACTATAGTGGAGACCTAATTCTACCACTATTGTAGTGAAAACCTAATTGTACCACTACTTTATTCTCTAACAGGGTCGTGGAGAGATCGGAGTTACTTACCATTGCACGGACATTGATTCCGGCGATGAGAAACTGATATCTTCAAAATCCTCTACATGCAATCTGCTATATTTGTTTTTTTTGGACAAAAAAATTCGGTCCAAGACTGAGACCGATCTGAGTCAAGCAAAATCGACGGACGTTTTTTTTTGCCAAGTCGGTCTCAGTCTCGATTCTCCAGAAGTCAAGATCGAAATTTCGATTTCAGTTTTGCCTCAAAAAACGGACTGGCCCGCCCATGAAATTTCGGTCTCAATTTTGATAGTTATCCCCATTTCCCCCTTGAAGTTTCCAACAACTGAGGAAAAAACTCAGTGGGGTTAGAATGAAAGTTTTCCCAAACGACAACTGTGACTCCGACAGTTACAATTGAAAGATACACCGTTAAAGTCGTTGGTCCAAAGTCAAAGACGAGATGTTTGAGCCATTAAAATCGAAGACCCCAATCTCGGATATTTCCTTAATCCATTCAATTTTGTTCAAAAATTTCTTCATTTAACCCGTGGCTTGCTGCTCATTTCTCTTCGATTCTTCCCCGCGGTAAGAATCCCCTCACTCTGCATTCCAAGTTGATCTCCCTCCGCGTCTGTGTTGTACAGTACTCTGGTGATTTGGCATTTCTAGGGTTCGGAACCGAGACCAAGCTTTCACCCTGTCTTTTCTCTTTTGTGGGTTCTCTTTTACTGTCTTCTTTTCTATCGAATTACTTGTAGAATGACGACCACTCCTTGATTCCTCAAAATCTTAAGGTTGGGGGATTAGGGTTTCAGGGTGGTTTAGTTTTTTTTTGTTGTTGTTGTTGGGGGATCGAAAGTCGTCTCTTTTAGAAATTTGGGTCTTTTAATCATCTTGTTGATTAAAAGGCCAAGGAAGATGTGTTGAACGATGCCCTTGTACATGAACAATGCAGTAGTGTTCATTAGATTTGTAGGGTTTACAAACTGCGTCGTCCCTGAGCTTCTTAGCGTAGGAAGTTGCATAAAAGATGGCTAACGCTGACGTGGCTTTGAGACGTGCTCACGATGAGTCGATCCAGCTTCCTCGTAGTCATCACCATAGTAGGACCCATTCGAGCCCTAATGAGACATCAATCTTGATATACCTAACCGTTGCGGGCTCCACCATCCCGATGACGGTCTTCGAGTCTGACTCCATAGCTTCTGTTAAACTCCGAATCCAGATGTGTAAAGGATTCGTGGTGAAGAAACAGAAGCTTGTCTTCAGCGGAAGGGAGTTGGCAAGGAATGGCTCTCTTGTTAAAGACTACGGTGTAGTTGATGGAAATGTTCTTCATTTGGTTCTGAAGTTGTCTGATCTTTTGATCATCGTTGTTAACACCGTAAGCGGGAAGGAATTCAAGTTCCATGTCGAACGTGGTCGTAATGTTGCTTACCTGAAGCATCGGATTTCGAAGAAAGGAAAAGGTCTGGTTGATCTTGAGAACCAAGAGCTTTACTGCAACGGTGAGAAGCTCGAAAAGCAGAAACTCATCCATGACATCTGTAAGAACAACGATGCTGTGATTCACTTATTGGTTCAGAAATCAGCAAAAGTTAGGGCAAATCCTGTTGAGAAAGACTTTGAGCTATCAGTTGAGGCAGCAGTGCATAGAAAGTTTGTTCTAGAACCCATTATTCTGAACCCAAGAGTTACATTCGCCACAGAGATCTTAAACATGATCAGTTCAACTTTTGATGGATTGGAGAGAGGCAATTTACCTATCAGGTCAAGTGAAGGAACTGGAGGAACTTACTTTATGCAAGACGCGTCAGGTTTGAAATACATCTCGGTTTTCAAGCCAATCGATGAAGAGCCTAATGCATTGAACAACCCACATGGCCTGCCTCCATCTGCAGATGGAGAAGGGTTGAAAAGAGGAACCCGGGTTGGCGAAGGAGCGATGAGGGAGGTTGCAGCATACTTACTGGATCATCCAAGAAGTGGGAACCGATTATCGGCCAACGAGGTGACTGGGTTTTCTGGCGTGCCGCCAACGATCATGGTGCGGTGTCTGCATCATGGGTTCAATCATCCTCTTGGATATAAGGGTGGATTGGAGAATATGAAGATCGGGTCGATGCAAATGTTTAAGAAGAATTCTGGGTGTTGTGAAGATATTGGACCGGGATCCTTCCCTGTGGAGGAGGTGCATAAAATCACGGTGTTGGATATTCGAATGGCGAACGCAGACCGACATTCTGGGAATATCTTGATCGGAAAAGGGGAAGGTGGTCGGATTGAGCTGATACCGATCGATCATGGTTACTGTCTTCCTGAGAAAGTGAGTATTACTGATTCTTAGCAATGTTTGATGAACATGTTCGTTCATTGTTCTTTATCTAATTGCAGTTTGAAGATTGTACTTTCGATTGGCTCTATTGGCCTCAAGCCAAGCAACCCTATTCCTCCGACACGGTTACTTACATAAGATCTCTCGATGCCGAGCAAGACATCGATCTGCTCCAATTCTACGGCTGCAACCTTTCGCCGGAGTGTTTCCGCACCCTGAGAATATCCACCATGCTTCTGAAGAAAGGGGTTGAAAGAGGCCTCACTGCTTTTGTCATTGGAAGCATCATGTGCAGAGAAACATTGGACAGAGAATCAATGATTGAGAAGATGATCAATGAAGCTGCAGATTCCGAAGAAGACGACGGCGGAGCAAAGTTTCTTGAAACCATCTCCGACATCATGGATGCGTGGCTCGACGAGCTTGCTATAAGTAATAATTAATGTCTTCTTCATTCTCACTACCATATAAATATAAGGTTATTAGGGTAAGCATCTGGGGATCAGGCTTTTGCCAATTTCCTTCTATCAACGATGACTTTTGAAAATGTATCGTGATGTTGAGAAAAGGTTGAGACTTATGTATGTGGTGATATAATCATTCATTATGTAATAATATTGAGAGAAGTCTGAAAATAGTTCAACATGCACTACTGATTTACCGACGCAATTATTCCGTCGGTAAAAGGTGTACATTTCGTCGGCAAAATGATATTTTCATCGGTACAGATATCATCGGTGAATACCCCATCGGTATATTATTTACCAACGGAAATACGACTATTTATTTGATCGACAAAAATTGTATTTTTTCCCGACGAAAATTTCGTCGCTAAATTTATGAATTTTGTTGACACAAATTGTTGACTTTTTAAAATTTCGTCGGTAATGTCATTCTTTGCCGACGAAATTATTTTGGTCGTTAAAAAGTATTACCAACGAAATAAATTCTCCTCGGTAATTATAAATACCGACGAAATTCATTTCCTTGACCAAATCCTTTACCGACGAAACATGTTTCGTCGGTATATAATTGTTTATCAACGGAAAATACCGTCGGTAAAAATACTCATTTAAAAAATAAAATTACAAATAGAAAAAGCAGTTATATTATAATAGAAAATAACAATCATATTACAAATAGAAAACAACATAATTTAGTGCATGACCACCATAGGATGTAAAGAAGAAGAAAAAAAAAATATATGCCAGTGCAACGTGAACATTGAAAACAAACTCATATAATTTGGAAACACAACCATATCCACATGAAACATTCAAGTTAGTCGCACGAGGCATGTGGTCAGGAGGCCAGACACAAGGACGACGAACGAACGAGGTGAGAAAGCAAGATGGAGGAAGAAGGGATCAGTCACGCAGAACGCATAGATAAAAGAACGAAGAAAGAAATGAGATTGCGTAGGTTTGTTGTTTTAGTGATTTGAATAGATAGAGATTCAGTTTCAACAATTTATATATTTATCTTTACTTTCTCTATGTCTATATAAAATTGCCACTTTATAAATAAGTTTTATAGTAGTTCAGTTAGTTAATATCCAAGACAAAGACAGTTTTGGTCATAGGTTCCACTCATCATTGAGCTTACTTTTTCTTTTATTTTCAAAAACATATTTTTTTTATCTTATCTTCCTTTACTGAAATTTTTCATTTACCGTCGAAAATTTATATTTTATAGAAAATCTTTTAATTTTTTCCCGGCAAAATTAAGTTTTGTCGGGAATTGAATCATTTTACCGATGAGATATGTCTTTTGTTGCTAAAATGAATGTTTAGCGACAAAATTATATTTCGTCGCTAAATCTAATTTTTGTCGACAAACAATAAAATTTGTCCGCGATTTTCACCTACGACGACAGAATTTTACCGACAGACAAAAATTATGTCGGTAAAACATGTATTTTCAGTAGTGATGTTTGACAAAAATGTTTTTTGGTACAACATTTTTTTTACGATGGTTTTCGATACAACATGTTGCAAACTGATGGTAACTGAACATTATGTTCACTGTCGTTTGATTTTCCCGTTAAGTAGTCACGTGATCTTCTTTTACCTTTTTATTTTATTGATACAATATTGAAAATATGTAAATACCCTCTCTACAATAGAGAAGTGGATATATAAGCTCCAACTATTCCTCCCTCGCCTCGTCGGAGATTTCAGGGATCTGGTTCGGAATGCTGAAATATTCTGTCTCGCTGTCGATCTTAAGCTCCCACACCACTTGGAGCATCGAAATTCTGGAAGATAATGAGACTCGAGGAGGAAGAAGAAGAATAGGATCTCCACTAAGTCTGAGAAAGATGGTATTTTTTACTTACTCAATACTCACTCACGTTAAATGATGATTTGATCATTTGACTCAATCGAACTGAACTTTTCTTGCTCCTAGAACTATCCTTGAGCAATGCAAATTTCTTCTTGCACTGACTCACAGTTTTACCAGGAATAGTTGTGGAGACACCAGTTCACAGTTTTACCGCTGATTGGTTTCTTTCGGGAATGTCTTGAGAGCGTGAACCAATGCTCTTTCTTGGATAGCTGGCCAGACATCTTGATCTGTACTAGTTGAACCACCATTTTCAACAATAATTGAAACTAATTCAGGCTCCTTAGTTTCAACTTTATTGGGCGATGATTCATTTGTCCTCACAAATGCCACCTTTACTGGAGAAACAACAACAACATCAACAAAAATCGGAGTTGAAGGAGTAGTACTAGTAATAGTAGTAGCACCAGTCTCTTCTAGTTCATCTCTTGTAGATAGAAGATAAATAATGGACTCCTCAGCTGCTCCACTATCGATATCATCATCAGAAATACTGACCAAACGCTGAAAAACATCGACCACAGAAAATGCTCGGAGGATAGACTATTCTTTGCGCAAAAGCTTGTTCTCTTTCTCCTTTACCTTCTTATGTAGCACAACAACCTGTCTAGCCTCCTCTTCCTTTTGCTTCTTCTCATCTTCAATCTTTCTAATAGCTTTGTAAATCACAATCTGGTTTGGAATGCCGAAAGATTCCGTCTCGTTGTCGATCTTAAGCTCCGACACCACTTGGAGCATCGAAATTCAGGTGTGAGACTCTGGATCGCATTTGACGCATCCAACATCAAATAATTAGGGTTCTGGGTACGTAAATCGCCCAGCTATCACCGCCAATCGTCGTGGTAGAGCTTGTGGAGGATGCAATTGAAAGGGTCTTGATCGGTAATAGCTCCATCTTCCTCAGCATCATCTTCAGGGTTCATCTCAACGATCTAAAATAAAATGAAAAAAATAGTCAACTAAATTGTAAAAAGGAGTTACGGGCAAAAAAGGAATCACAACTAATATTTCAGAAGGTATGATCACGTGATATTGCACGTGAGGGGATAACGACTATTTCGAGCGGAAGTTAAACGGAAGGACCAAAAATCATATTTTCAAACATGTTATACAATTTACAACATGTTGGGTTGGAAAATCATTTTCGTCAAACATCATATACCATTTTCACACTTTGCTCAATTATATATTGTGGTTGTTTAGAGATAGAAACTTGGATTGATATAAGCATATGGAAGCACTAGTTTAATAAAAGTTTAACACATGATTAAGACTCTGATAGAAAATACTGAATTAGACTTGAGTCCTCTCAATTAGGGCTCGAGACTCTTCTTATGTAGCACAACAACCTGTCTAGCCTCCTCTTCCTTTTGCTTCTTCTCATCTTCAATCTTTCTAATAGCTTTGTAAATCACAATCTGGTTTGGAATGCCGAAAGATTCCGTCTCGTTGTCGATCTTAAGCTCCGACACCACTTGGAGCATCGAAATTCAGGTGTGAGACTCTGGATCGCATTTGACGCATCCAACATCAAATAATTAGGGTTCTGGGTACGTAAATCGCCCAGCTATCACCGCCAATCGTCGTGGTAGAGCTTGTGGAGGATGCAATTGAAAGGGTCTTGATCGGTAATAGCTCCATCTTCCTCAGCATCATCTTCAGGGTTCATCTCAACGATCTAAAATAAAATGAAAAAAATAGTCAACTAAATTGTAAAAAGGAGTTACGGGCAAAAAAGGAATCACAACTAATATTTCAGAAGGTATGATCACGTGATATTGCACGTGAGGGGATAACGACTATTTCGAGCGGAAGTTAAACGGAAGGACCAAAAATCATATTTTCAAACATGTTATACAATTTACAACATGTTGGGTTGGAAAATCATTTTCGTCAAACATCATATACCATTTTCACACTTTGCTCAATTATATATTGTGGTTGTTTAGAGATAGAAACTTGGATTGATATAAGCATATGGAAGCACTAGTTTAATAAAAGTTTAACACATGATTAAGACTCTGATAGAAAATACTGAATTAGACTTGAGTCCTCTCAATTAGGGCTCGAGACTCTTCTTATGTAGCACAACAACCTGTCTAGCCTCCTCTTCCTTTTGCTTCTTCTCATCTTCAATCTTTCTAATAGCTTTGTAAATCACAATCTGGTTTGGAATGCCGAAAGATTCCGTCTCGTTGTCGATCTTAAGCTCCGACACCACTTGGAGCATCGAAATTCAGGTGTGAGACTCTGGATCGCATTTGACGCATCCAACATCAAATAATTAGGGTTCTGGGTACGTAAATCGCCCAGCTATCACCGCCAATCGTCGTGGTAGAGCTTGTGGAGGATGCAATTGAAAGGGTCTTGATCGGTAATAGCTCCATCTTCCTCAGCATCATCTTCAGGGTTCATCTCAACGATCTAAAATAAAATGAAAAAAATAGTCAACTAAATTGTAAAAAGGAGTTACGGGCAAAAAAGGAATCACAACTAATATTTCAGAAGGTATGATCACGTGATATTGCACGTGAGGGGATAACGACTATTTCGAGCGGAAGTTAAACGGAAGGACCAAAAATCATATTTTCAAACATGTTATACAATTTACAACATGTTGGGTTGGAAAATCATTTTCGTCAAACATCATGTACCATTTTCACACTTTGCTCAATTATATATTGTGGTTGTTTAGAGATAGAAACTTGGATTGATATAAGCATATGGAAGCACTAGTTTAATAAAAGTTTAACACATGATTAAGACTCTGATAGAAAATACTGAATTAGACTTGAGTCCTCTCAATTAGGGCTCGAGACTCAGTTTTAGCATTTTAAAAATATTGAAAGGGTTAAATTGTGATATTTTAAAAGTTTATGTTATTTTTATAATTTTCAAATTTTATTCACTTTGATGAAAAAGTTGATGATTGAGACAAATTTACACTTTGGTCAAACATGAGGAAAGGAAAATTTACGACTTAAACTTTAAAAGAGAAACTCGAAATATAACTAAATATTAGGGAGTCTCTACAAAAAAAAACTAAATATTAGGAAGTAATGTCGTATTTTACACTTTAAGATTAGACGTTTAAAGTCAATTTAATACTACATTTATTAGGTTTGTCTTTGCAGTTTATTTATTAATTTTAAAAAATAAATATATATTTAAAAATATATTTATATATACGACTATAATTATAAATTTAATATATATGAATTTTATTAACATATATTAGCCATAAAATAGTATAAAAATCATGTCGCATCTAGGGGTTCCAATTCGTGTGTGTCGTGTCATTAATCGTGTCGTGTATAAATGAATATCGTGTATAACAGATAAATCTTAAACGTGTATAAATACGTGTCATGCTTAAACAAACAGGGTCATAAACATATCACACATGAAACACACGTTACGACACGATTAACTTTTTGAGTAATAAAAAATTCATATATACACAACACAAATCGTGTCACGTGACAGGAAATGACACGAAAGAAATAATATAATATGAAATTCACAAATTCTATAATTTAGTTTCACAATAAAGTTTTAAAATTCATAAGTGATTAAAAAATAAGTATAAATATAAATATAAATATTAAATAAATATACTTAATCGTGTTTCATCATATATTTGCAAGTTAAATGTGTTTAGACACGATTATTAATATTGTCTAAATACATAAGAGTTATTTAGACATAAAATGTGTTTAATGGCTAATGCATATTATGATCGTGTAAATAAATACAAAATGTTACAAATCTTTTAATCATGTTATCATAAATTGACACTCTAGTCGCATCATTAACAACTTCATCCATTAGTCCCCAATCAGGGCAACTTGGCTCGTTCCTTCCTATTCGTCATTTATAAGCTCAGCGGCACCTCCCTTCAGCACGTGAGCATCTTCCCAACGACTTACGATCAATGCAACGCTCAACGATATTATAATAATGTCGAGAAACGCGTATTTCTCATATTTATTTTTATAATTTAAATAAACGTAATTAAATAACCAATTTTTTGAGCTTTTTTTAAAAGAAATAATAAAATTAATATTTTGAGATAACAAGGTAAAATATATGTTTTAAGACAGATATTTTTGCCCTAAATAATATGGACAACTAAATACTGTATAGATGGTAATTAATGAAAGAAATAGTATACCTTGACATTATGCTTTCTTATGAAATTTTGACAAAAAAAATGAATTTTTAAATAAGTTTAGTTAATAACTAATTTTCCCTCAACAACCTGTATTAATGGTCAAGCATTAAAAAGGGTTGACATTTTTTGGGGGTATATTTTTTAATTATGATATCATCAGGATTTAGTAAGATTTTATAATAATAAAAATATATCACATTCTTATCACTTATTATTGTTAGTCAAATCAATATTAAGTGATTTGGGGGTTAACCAAACGATGAAGGAATTTTTCTTAATTAGAGATGATAAACAGAGAAGGAGGGTATGGAAAAATAAAATAGTGGAGACAGTCAAATAATATAGATAAATTTGTAATCTGATTTAAATCTAGTATAGTATTTATGCATATATAAGAATTTTATTGAATCGATTTTTTAAAATGTTTTTTTACATTGTTAATAAGAGATTAGTAAAAAATATTATTAATTACTAAAATATTAGTCTATTATGCTTCTTTTTTTTACCAATGATTCCGTATATTAATCACAAAATTTGGGGACTTAAATATCCCCGGAATACAACAATGTCACTCTGCAAAAGACGTAAAATGGGGGGGGGGGGGGGGTTGAGAAACCCAGTCACTATGACCCATCCCCCGAGAGTTTGTTTAGCTAACCAGTCCGCGCATTGATTTGCGGATCTTGAAACCCAGTTCCATGACCGGTTTCTAATCGAACCGGCCAAGTATAGACTATTTTGTACAATAGTCTCTATATGCCAAAAATGAGTTTTCCCTATAATGTTTTCTATAACAACCTTTGCATCCGACTCAAAAATAACCGACTCCCACCTATTATCAAGTGCGAGCTTAATACCAAAAAACAAGGCTTTCACCTCAAGAAAAACACTCGAATGCGCCGACTCCGAGCAATGGAAACCCCCTAAAGTTCGACCCTCGCTGTCCCGAGTCACGACCCCAATGCCCCCAAGACCCGAGGAAGGGTCCCAGGCAGCATCACAGTTAACTTTGACGACACCCTGTCCCGGACCTACCCAGTACGGGGCTGCAGTGAATCTGGACGTGTCCCCATGAATCAGTTGCTGATGCTCGGGCCTTGACTGCTGACTTGTGGTCGAAGTTTTGAATGAAGTAAAACTTGCAAATGAAACTTTTAGAATTTAGAGAATTTATTAATTGATTTCTTTAGACAAACTAATAGTTGAAGTCACGTAAATGCAAATTGTTACTTGTCAAAAATAAATACTTATAACACGTAATTTATTAATTTAAACTGTCGTAATTTTGTGCGTGTTTTAATGTCATAGCATCCCTCTGTCAAAAATAAATAATATACTCTGTAAAAAAATAATAAATTTTGGATAAGGGGAGACTCTTTAAACCAAAATGGATTCATTGATATTTTAAGGCTGACTTTTCTTCACTGTTTGTATGAGAATATTGAATAGTAAATTGTTAGCATAATATAATAATTATTTTAGTTTATAAATTAATAATATTTTTAAATTAATATTTATAATATAATTATTTGTATTTTTATGAAAGTACATGTAATTAATATTAATTCAATTACACAACATAAAAATTAATTTGAATTTTTTATATGTAATATTTTTATAAAAATTACTGTTTTTGGTAGGTAAGAAAAAATAAATCTTTGAAAAAGTATATATAAAATTCCTTTTTTTTGGGGGGGTAAAATATATATAAAATTCTTGCTTGGGAGAAAAGAAATGGAATATTTCGAACAGTCCTCTGGTCTGCAAGCTTTCGGAAAATTTCAGCAACTTTGGCCACCAATTGCCACCTACTCTCATCTTGAGTTGACTATTTAATTATCTGCTCTCCCTGACAATTGGCCTGCGCATGAATCTTAGATTGACGCTGCTGGTGAGCTCATAGGAAGTCAATCAGTTTGGGTTTGCAGCTCAAGTAGGAGAGAATGTCGCAGATGAAGTACATAGTTGAGGTGGAGCCGTCGAAGGAGGCCGCTGATGGCCGTCCTTCCAGAGGGCCTGTGTATCGGAGTCTCTTCGCAAAAGATGGATTTCCGCCGCCCGTTGAAGGATTGGATTGCTGCTGGGATATTTTTCGGTGGGTATCTTTCCAGTTCTGGTTCTGTTCGGTTCCCAAGAGACGATCTGTTTTTTGTTTTTTTTTGGATCTTTGCTTTGTTCGATGGGTATCGCGTGCTAATTTGACCATCACGAGTTATTCAACATGTTGGATCGAAGTGGAAAATTGTAATTTTCCACGAAAATGTACTAATTTGGCTGTGGTTGCTTGAGGAGACTGTAGTTCAAGATTGCTTAGTTTTTTGTTTGGGCCAAGAAGATTGTTTAGTTCAAATTGCCTTTTTGATTGGATTCGTTTCCGACGCAGTCTATAGGCATTGAAGTTGTTGATTCAGTTGTAACATATGAAAAAGAAATAGGTTTAACTGCTCCTGCCTACTGGTTGATTCGTTGACTTAAAGGATTTTTTTTTACTTCGAAATTAGTTTTGGTAACGGTTCCTTGAGCTGATTGAATGCTGATCAAAGTGCTTTTTACATGCGGAATAGTTATTACATCCAACATTTTCGGTTTTTAGTTTGTGTTAAATTCTTTCGGATTTCTAATGATACACGTTTTTGTTCAGCATTGCTGTTGAGCAATATCCCAACAGTAGAATGTTTGGTCGACGCCAGATGGTGAATGGAAAGGTACTTTAAAACTTCTCAATTTACTGTCCCGGGTTTATCTATTACATTGCTCTATGTCTTAGCTTCTCTAGTTGTTGCACCTTTTATGCAGGCTGGTAAATATGTGTGGCAAACATACAAAGAAGTGTATGATTTGGTTATGAAAGTTGGCTGCTCTATCCGTAGTTGTGGTGTTGAGAAGGTAAAAGAGTCAATTTCACTGAAGTTCTTTGCTGGCTATTTGTATTAGCATATTCTGATTCAGCATGCCGCGAACCTGCAGGATGGAAGATGTGGTATATATGGTGCAAATTGTCCAGAGTGGATAATGAGCATGGAGGTATGTCGATGTCTTTTCTCTTTGTTTCCTCATTAATAATCTCTAATTTGTAGGACTATGTTAAATTTTAATATCGGGGCTGAACCACACCCAAATAGCAACCACATTATACAACTCGGGTTCCATCCTAAAACCAATTGGTGATAGGAGGAGGTAGCCTTGTTGTATATATGGTGCCCAAATTTGGAGAAACCACCGGTGTGATATTCCCCCCACACAGTGATTTCAACACTCCCCCGACACATTTTTAATTCAGACGGGTTGGGACTCAACAAATCCCCTCTCACGTCCAGGCCCGACCCGAACTCTGGTACGTGGAGTAAACGGACACAACAAACCCACATCGGGTACCCACAACGGGAAACACCCAACACCGTCAATTGAAACCGGACTCTGATAACATATTAAATTTTAATATCGGGGCTGAACCACACCCAAATAGCAACCACATTATACAACTCGGGTTCCATCCTAAAACCAATTGGTGATAGGAGGAGGTAGCCTTGTTGTATATATGGTGCCCAAATTTGGAGAAACCACCGGTGTGATAGACTATGGTACTAACAAGCTATAAAATGCTTCAGGGTGGTGTGATAATTTATATTCTTCTATAATTTTCCTTAAGATATGTGTTGTGATTGATAAATCACTCATAAACTGAAGGAAGGCCAATGAAGTGCTATTGTTGCTCATTTCACCTTAATGAGCTACTTTTTTAGTTTCTGTTGTCTTTTCTTATGATTTCAGTTAAATATTCTCTCTGGATTAGCATTATTGTCTCTGTTTATGTTGATAACTACATGTTTGATTGTCTCACTACATTTAAATTCCAGATCAGTCTACTGATTTGACTTATCCTTCAAAACTAATGCAGGCTTGTAATGCTCATGGGATTTACTGTGTGCCTTTATATGACACTTTAGGTACACATTTATCTTTTCTTCACTAGCTAGCTGATTTTTTGCAATGTAATTGAAACTTTGTAGTGTAATGTTGAGAAATCAATTGGGGGACTCAATGAAGTGACTGTTACCATGGTTTTGTACTTTTGTTCACATGTTGATAACTGCACTGTCCAATCTATGTTGGTACCACTGACCTCAAAAATGTTTTTAATGGTGTAGGTGCTGGTGCTGTTGAGTTTATTCTAAATCATGCAGAAGTCTCAATTGTCTTTGTTGAGGAGAAAAAAATTCCTGAGGTACAAAGATTAAGCTTTTTAAATTTCTATAATCCCATTCCCATCCAATGTTTACACTGTTGATTTAAGGAAGCATTTTGTGGGTGATTTTGTAATAAGATACTCAAACTCTGAGTGAGGCCTACAAAGCAATAAGCATGAGTGAACTTATCATCACCAATGTTAAATACTCAAACATAAAACTATTGCAATTGTAAAATTAAGTTTTTTGTTTATATTATATCTTTTATCCTTTCAGGTTTTGAAAACTTTCCCGGGCGCCACACAATATTTGAAAAGTTAGTTATACTTTATTATTTCCCTGAGATCCATATTCATTTTTGCGTCCTTCTCACGTAAAGAACACTTTATTTACATTTAATGTATATGGCGCAGCAATTGTGAGTTTTGGCAAGGTTGCTCCTGACCAGAGAGAAGAGGTTGAGAAGTATGGGTTGGCAATATATTCCTGGGATGAGTTCTTGCAACTGGTACCCTTCTTCTTCTTCATCATCATCATCATCATCATCATCATCATCTTATGATGTTGTCACCTAATTAATCATATTTGCAACAATATTTTATTAATGTCATAAAACTTATAGTAGAGATTATTGGGCTTTCATGAAATTTTATACATTTCAATTGAAAGGAATTAGTGTAATGCCTCCTTAGTTGTATAAGGTGTCTTATTAATATTTTATGCATTTGGCTGATAATGCACTGCATGTTTTGTTGGGACCCAGGCAATAGGACCCCCGATTGGGGCTCAATTGAAGCCCCAATCGGTTTGGACCGAACCTGGTCTGGGTTCGGACCCTGGCTAAGGGACCCTCGGTGTGTCTCAAATCGAGTCGGGACTTGTTTAAAACATTAGTGTAAGTTTGTAGGGTGTGATTGTAACATTTAGAAAAATATTTGGTTAATTTTGCAAATATGAAAAATATTTAACGGAATTTTTTAACAGAAAGTAACGGATGTACCAATTACCATCATTTTCAAACATGTTGTACCAAAAACAATCGTTTGGGTTGGAAAACCATTTTCATCAAACATGTACCATTTTCATACTTTTCCCTTATTTAAATGAAGATTAATACGTACAGATATTTATTTATCTGACTTGCTATCAAGAATTTATATATATATATTTGGTGGTGTGGAATCAAACCAAAGATTGCTCTTTATGGCCATTTCTCCCTGATCTCTGATTCCATGAACATAGCGCTGAAAATCTTGGCTACAATAAAAACCATCATGCAGAGTCTTCTTATTAATTGTTTTATTTTATGATTTAAAGCTTTTGCTTCTTAATGATTAATCCTAAGAGTCACTTGCAGGGAGATGATAAAGAGTATGAACTTCCTGAGAAATCGAAAACAGATATATGCACAATAATGTACACTAGTGGGACAACGGGAGACCCTAAGGGAGTACTGATATCAAATGAAAGCATTGTTACTCTTATTGCTGGGGTCAAGCACCTTCTAGAGAGTGTTAATGAACAGGTAATCTTCAAAGCTATTTCCGCAAAAAAAAAAATCTACTGAAAATGGAGATTGTATGTTTATCATTGAATCTTGCCTTGTATTTTTTTTCTCATGTGAACAGTTGAGCCATAGGGATGTCTACATGTCTTATCTTCCATTAGCTCACATATTCGACAGAGTCATTGAAGAGTGCTTTATATATCACGCTGCTTCCATTGGATTTTGGCGTGGGGTAAGTGCAATTCCTTATTCACATTCATCTCTAGCAATTAGAAATTGTAGCACAGTATTTGCTCAGACCACATGCTTCTGGTGTCTCACAGGATGTTAAGTTATTGGTTGAGGATATTGGGGAGCTAAAACCGACCATCTTCTGTGCTGTTCCTCGTGTATTAGATAGAATTTATGCAGGTATATCTCGATTTCTACTCCATATATCTGATGAGTTCAGACATTTCTGTTCTGATAAATTTATTTCATATTTCCAGGTATGAATCAAAAGATCTCTGCAGGGGGCCGTTTGAAATCTGCACTATTCAACTTTGCATATTCTTAGTAAGTTCGTTTGTCAAGAATCCTTTTCTTTTTGTTGAGTTGAAGTTTTTCCACTTTGAAGTATGCTTCAAGTGGCAGAAATATTACAAAGAAAAACCCTTTTTTACCCAAAAATTAAATCTTCCACCCATGTCTACTTAACTCTATCCTTTTATTTTTGAATAGTCTCAATAGGGAAGTTGCCATTGATATTTCTTGATTATTACAAGGGTTAATTACTTAATTGGTTACACATGTTTCACCATTGTGCCGAATGGTTACACATGTTTCAAAATGTGATTAATTGATTTTGAAATGTGACTAATTAGTTTTTTTACTGTTCACCGTTAGAAATCACAGTTAAGTCACTATTTAGATATGTAAAATGACGTAATTACCTTTTTCATCAATCAAGTTGTGTTCTTCATCAACCAAGATGTTCTTCATCACCGAATTGAATTGAAGAACCCAGAAACGCGATTCTGGGTTCTTCGATTCGATTCTTGTTCTTGAAGATGATTCTGTATTCTTCAATACCACTAGGGGCATAATAGTCATTTCACAATTCAATAATATGTTAAAAAATTTAATTAACGGTAAAATTAACAGTTTACTAACGGAATAATCAATTAATTACATTGGGAAAAAATGTATAATCAATTAGTCACATAGCAAAACCAATTAATTACATTTTAAAACAAGTGTCTGCACAATGGTGAAACATGTGTAACCAATTAAGTAATTAACCCTTATTACAATACACATTCTTTATTTTATTGCAGTAAGTTACACAACATGAAGAAAGGAAACAAATTTGCGGAGGCTTCCCCTCTGTCTGACAAAATTGTTTTCAACAAGGTAATGACACAATCAATAAATTAGACTTCTAATTGGAATCTCTCGCTCTAACAAAGTACACGTAAGCATGGAAGCAAAACCACACACATTCAATTTAACTGATATTCATGGAAGTTTGCGCCATATCTAATCTCAACTCAATTCCAGGTAAAGCAAGCATTAGGTGGAAATGTTCGTGTGATACTTTCTGGAGCAGCTCCTCTATCTTCCCATGTAGAAGCTTTCCTTAAGGTTGTCACATGTGCTCATGTCCTACAAGGATACGGTATGCAATCCTCTTCTACAAATGTATCTGGGATCTGCGAATTTAAAGCTGCTTTGTTTTAATGGATGTGGTTAATGACCTTGATTTCTTGGGCTGCTACTGCTATCTTCTATATATATAGGTCTAACCGAAACCTGTGCTGGAACATTTGTGTCACTGCCAAATGAAATGGCGATGCTGGGGACCGTGGGACCCCCTGTACCGAATGTTGATGTTTGCTTAGAGTCTGTTCCTGAAATGGGATATGATGCTCTCTCGAGCACACCACGTGGAGAGATTTGCATCAAAGGGAAAACCTTGTTCTCAGGATACTACAAGCGCGAAGATCTTACAAAAGAGGTCATGATTGATGGCTGGTTCCACACAGGTATACTTCTACTTCTTTACATATATATATATTCCCACATAAACTATTGTAAGTGTATTTATGAATAATATCAAAATAATCATCAAATATGTCGATTTGTTTCAGGGGATGTTGGTGAATGGCAACCCGATGGAAGCATGAAAATTATTGATCGGAAGAAGAATATATTCAAACTTTCACAAGGAGAGTACGTGGCTGTTGAAAACTTGGAGAACATCTTTTCCCAGGCAACTGGTGTTGATTCGGTACTTACAACTTCCTTCTCTTGACATGTCCGACATTTTCGGTCTCCTTGACTAGGTTCCCATCTAACTAGTGTCTCCTCTTCTATAGATATGGGTATATGGAAACAGCTTTGAGTCGTTCCTCATTGCTGTAATCAATCCGAACAAAGATTTGCTTGAGCATTGGGCTCATGAGAATGAAATTAGTGGAGACTTTGATGCTCTTTGTGCACATCCCAAAGCAAAAGAATACATTATTGGGGAACTCACAAAGATTGGGAAAGAAAAGAAGGTATTTTTCATTTACCTTCTCTTTTTGGTCCTTTCATTGTATTTCTTTCTAAAAATGTCTTTTTTGGGGTCCATTTGCAGTTGAAAGGTTTCGAGTTTATCAAAGCTGTGCATCTTGACCCCGTGCCATTCGATATGGACCGTGATCTTCTAACTCCAACATACAAGAAGAAGAGACCTCAGTTGCTCAAATACTATCAGGTATGATCCTGCAAAAATACCATTTGAAGTATGTAATGCTCAGGTTCTTCACTACTATCCCAACCATCACGCCTTTCTAAGCTTGATGTTCTTATTTGTCACGCGTATAGGGCCGGCAATGGTGCGGTGAAAAAACCATAACCATGGTTATAAACGTTACTGTTTAATATGGTTAACCGTACCATTATGGTACGGTACGGTTATGGTGATGAATTTTCTACCCATAATGGTTATGGTTATGGTATTTGAGTTATACCCATGGTTATTATATAAATATAATAATTATTTATTATTAATAAACTAATATATATTAAATAATGGAAGTTACTGTATATACATGTAATAATAAACATGATGTTAGTTTTATATATTTTTATGGGTAAATAGTCAAAGTACCCCCTAAAGTTTGACCGAAATTTAAGAATCCCCTTAAAGTTTAAAATGCCCCTTAATGTTTGAAAATGATGATAAATCCCTCATTGTCAGAGTCTCTTTTAGGTGGAATTTTTTTATCATTTATTAACATTAGGGGAGATTTTAATCTTTAAGGAGGATTCTTAAATTTCGACCAAACTTTAGGGGGCACTTTGACCATTAACCCTATTTTTATTGTTGGCAATATAGATTTATGTATTTTTTAAAATAAAATTTTCGGTCTTTTATTATATTACATGTGTTGAATAAATATGGGTATACGGTTAAAAACATGGTTAATAACCACAGTTATTTTCATGGTTATGGTATTGAAAATTATACCCGTAATGGTTATGGTTATGGTATGTGATTTAAAAATATGGTATGGTTATGGTATTTGTCATACCCGTACCATACCCTAACAATCGACGTATGTTTCTCTGATTTTCAGAGCATCCTCAACGACATGTACAAGAATGCAGAACGCAAATAAGCCATGCTTTGTCAATTCCTGTCTTGTGTGGGGTTTGGTTCATTCGACAGCACAGCTTCATCTTCTTCTGGTGACTGATTGCACATACTCTTTACTTGTGGTATATTATGTAATCAACCTTCACTTGTGGAGAAATGCTTATGTAAGATGCATCACTTTATTATTGGATACGTGGTATTAATAGGAAAAATAAAAAATTTATTTGTTTGTGTATTGAGTAAAGTCATTTTAATGGATCGTTTATCTAATTAGTTCATGATATTATTAAATCATTTTGATTTTCATTTATTTTATGGAACTGTTTTATGTATTATCAGATTGGTCATTAAATTTGATAAAGTTGGAATATTTTATATTAGTTGCACATTTTTTAAACAAAAGATATGACTCGAAACGATTCAGAACTGATTTTAAATCTGTTCATAAGTGGTACAATATTTACCATAAGTGTGAGGTGATTAAGACGTATTGAGTGAACTGTACTTTTATCACATTTTAGGTAAGTTATGGTTTCCAATCAGTTTATGTCCAACCCTAAGAACGACACTAAGTTTGAAGATGTACGACGCAAACACGTAGGAGTGACAATTGTGCCGTGTAGTATCTAATCGTGTCGTGTCATTAATAGTGTTGTGCCTAAACATGTCTCGTGTCTAAACGGGATAAGTTTTAAACTGTCTCAAAACTTCAAACACGACACAATTATTAATCGTGTCTAATCGTATAAGAGTTGTTTAGACACGGGATCCGTTAATGTCAAACCCATATACACTTTAAAACAAATATATACACAAAGTAAGATTTTCAAAGTTCAATATTAAAAAGTAAGTGGGTATTTCAATATTTTATTATTATTATTATAATTAAATGTGTCTAAACGTGTCACATGTATACACGACACGATTAGACACAATTAGTTAATCGTGTTTATACAGATATCTGCAGATTTGAGATGTTTAGACACGATTATTAATTGTATCTAAACGTATAAGAGTTGTTTAGACACGTGATCCGTTAATGTTAAACTCATATATACTTTAAAACAGATCGTGTCGTGTCAGAAATTGTCAGTGCTACAAACACGATCCATTTTTCATACGAATTTGACGAGTCGTGTCAAAATGACCCACAAATTCAAAAGGTTCGATCAGAATACAATTTATGATCGGACCACCCATGAATTACATCCAAAATTGACACACCCTAATTTTACCCTTATTTAGACTCTAGTCCTCCACGCGCTATACATCTCGAGTGATCCGTGTCACTAACAACCGAAATTCAGGTTAGTTTTCTTTGCGCTTCTTTTTGGGCGGCAAAACCAAGCTTTAGATTGGCGTCACTGCCTTGCTTCTCAGTCACCTTCCTCTCCTCTCCTCCTCCCGCTTGAGTTTCAGTTGGCCGCTTATTCTTTATTTGCACATCTCCGGCGGATGTAAACGTTCCCACTTTGCTGTTTTCGGTATTTCTGCGTTCATTGATCTGGTATCTAAATCGGCCATAAAATCTTTTCTAGTGTTATTCTTGCGATTGAGAAATTTAAGTTCACTTAGATTGAAGTAATTTTACGGATTCTTATCGGGTTTTTTTTTTCCCGATTGAATAAGCTGACTAGCAGTAATTTCTTCACCATGGTTTCAGTTTGTGGAAAGCTAGTATAATTTTCAGAATTGGAATCTCAATCTATGTACCCGTTTTCCATTCCATTTTCCAAATTCAACTTGCTCCAATTGGAATAATTTGACTGAGTTGGTAGAAAAATTGTGCTTGCGGCGTTGGTGTTGATTATTAACTTGAAATGAATTTTTAGTTTGTTGTCTTTCTTTGTTATCATTAGCACTCCAGTCTTTGTGCTGGGCGGAGTCGCTCTCTAGGTACATATGCCATATCTTTTTGGTTACGACTTCATTCTTGAATCTTGATCAATACTTTTGTTATTCAAGAAAGGCCAAACTTTACTGTCTTTTCACCTCAATTCAGGATTTAGAAAATTTCCATCTGTATTTCATCCTTGGGAACTAGCTTATAAATGATCACAGCTTTCTTTTCTCTGTTGCATTCCGTTAGTATTTTAGTAAATCATTTGTTTTGTTCTTATTGATGTACTTGCTTTATTTTTTGACTTCTTTTCGTTCCTAACTTGTAGATAGTATGGTCATCGAAGTGACCCAAGCTCTCCTAAATGCGCTAGCGGTTGATGGTGCTACTCGCAAGCATGCCGAGGAGGATTTAAATTCTTTTATAGAGCAAGATCCCTCCAATTTCCTTTTGTCACTTGCCGCGGAATTAGCTAATGAAGAGAAACCAGTTGAGAGCCGAAAGTTGGCTGGCTTGATTGTTAAGAACGCTTTGGATGCCAAAGAACAGCTCAGAAAGTATGAACTCGTGCGACGTTGGTTGGCATTGGATGCATCATCCAAGACCCAAATAAAAGCAGGCTTGATTAAAACACTTTCATCTCCTTCAGCAGATGCTCGCTCCACTGCTTCACAAGTCATTGCAAAAATGGCGGGTATTGAGTTGCCACAGAATCAATGGCCTGAACTGATTGGAGTGCTGTTGTCTAATATCCATCAGCTACCACCGCATACCAAGCAAGCAACATTAGAAACTCTTGGATACATATGTGAAGAAGTGTCACCAGATGCTGTAGAGCAGGATCATGTAAATAAGATACTCACTGCCGTTGTTCAGGGTATGAGCTCATCAGAGGCTAATAATAATGTTAGACTCGCTGCTACACGAGCTTTGTACAATGCTTTAGGGTTTGCTGAGGCAAATTTCACTAACGATATGGAGCGTGATTATATAATGAGGGTTGTTTGTGAGTCTACTCTTTCGCCTGAAGTGAAAATTAGACAGTCTGCTTTTGAATGTCTGGTTGCCATATCTTCAATCTATTATGCCAAATTGGCTCCTTATATTCATGATATCTTCATTATCACTGCAAAGGCTGTTAAAGAAGATGAGGAACCTGTGGCTCTTCAGGGGATTGAGTTCTGGAGCTCTATTTGCGGCGAGGAGATTGACATCTTAGGAGACTACGCAAGTGAATTATGTGAGGATTCAGTTATTCCTTGCTTCTATTTCATCAAGCAGGCCCTTCCTGCTTTGGTTCCGCTGTTGCTGGAAACTCTTCTCAAGCAGGAGGAAGACCAAGATGAAGGGGCTTGGAATATTGCAATGGCTGGAGGTACGTGCTTGGGTCTGGTTGCACGGACAGTTGGGGATTATGTAGTCCCACTTGTTATGCCATTCATTGAGGAGAACATAACAAAACCAGATTGGAGGCAACGAGAAGCAGCCACCTACGCCTTTGGTTCTATTTTGGAGGGACCGTCTCCTAAGAACCTCATACCTCTTGTTAATGTTGCTCTGAATTTCATGCTTAGCGCATTGATGAAGGATCCGAGTAACCATGTCAAGGACACTATTGGCTGGACCTTGGGAAGAATGTTTGAGTTTTTTCATAGTTTCACAGTTGATGCTCCTATTATTATTTCAGAAAACTGTCAGCAGATTGTCACTGTTCTTCTTCGGAGCATGAATGATGCCCCTAATGTTGCTGAAAAAGCGTGTGGAGCATTATATTACCTTGCGCAAGGGTATGAGGGCATCAGAACATCACCTTCACCTCTGATTCCATTTTTCCAGGATATTCTGCAAGAACTCTATAATGTGACGCGTCGAGAGGATGCCGGTAGATCCCGTCTTCGGACAGCAGCCTATGAAACCCTTAATGAAGTCGTAAGGTGCTCCACTGATGAGACATCACCTATGATTATGCAGCTCGCACCTCTCATTATGATGGAACTTCATCAGACTCTTGAAGTGCAGAAGCTATCATCGGATGAAAGGGAGAAGCAGAACGAGTTGCAAGGCCTTCTCTGTGGTTGCCTTCAGGTCATCATACAGAAGTTGGGGTCATCTGAGGCATCAAAGTATGACTTTTTGCAGTGTGCTGATCAGATGATGGGCTTGTTCTTGAGAGTCTTTTCTAGTAAAAGTGCAACTGCTCAGGAGGAAGCTATGCTTGCCATTGGAGCTCTCGCATATGCAGCAGGTCCCAATTTTGAGAAGTACATGTCTGAATTCTACAGATATTTAGAAATGGGTTTGCAAAACTTTGAGGATTATCAGGTTTGTGCCATCACGGTCGGTGTTGTAGGAGATTTATGCAGAGCACTTGAGGAAAAGATTGTTCCATACTGTGATGGAATCATGACTCAGCTTCTTAAAGATCTTTCAAGCAACCAGCTGCATCGTTCTGTGAAACCTCCAATATTTTCTTGTTTCGGTGACATTGCTCTTGCAATTGGGGAGAACTTTGAGACGTACTTGATATTCGCGATGCCCATGCTTCAGAGTGCAGCAGAGCTATCCGCTCATCCTTCCGGTGATGATGGCTACTGTACAGAATCCACCAACACTTTGAGAAATGGAATACTTGAGGCATACTCGGGAATCTTTCAAGGATTTAAAGGTTCACCAAAGACCCAGCAGCTGTTGATGCCTTATGCTCCTCATATTCTCCAGTTCTTGGATAGCTTATACATGGAGAAAGACATGTGAGAACTACTTTCTATCTACATATTTGTTTGTTTTTCTTGTTTTTCTTGATTTTCAAAATATGCAATGGCTTTTATTATTACGTCTCAGGGATGATGCTGTGATGAAGACCGCAATCGGTGTCCTAGGAGATCTAGCAGACACACTGGGCGGCAATGCAGGGCCTTTGATTCTGCAGCATTCAGTGTCGATAAAAGATTTTCTAAATGAGTGTTTATCATCAGATGATCATCTGATTCAGGAATCTGCTGAATGGGCAAAGTTGGCCATCAGTCGAGCTATTACCTTTTGAGTCCAGGTCTGCTTCGTAATTAGAAGTCCTTGCATGCATTTCAGTGTGTCAAGTCGGAGTCAAGCACTGCATCATCATACCATCACGAGTCAGGTTCTCACCAGAAAGTTGTTTAGGATTGGGGGCATCACAAAGCATATTTGCACCATTATCAGAACAGATGACCCTTCAATTGATCTGTTAAAACCAAACTTTAATGAATGGTCCTGGAAGAGAATGGATCCATTGAACCCCTACTGATTTCATCAGATCTTAGCCTCAATGTTTCAAATTTCATTGCCTGTCTCCCTCACTCACCAGAAATCGATGTCCATATATTGCATTATTCATTTTATCTTACAAAATTTTGAGTCACATTTTACTGCTTCTGTTGTATAGTTGCTCATCATATCATGTGGTGTGGTGTTTGTAAGAACCACAGAGTCGCCAGGACACAGTCATAGCAGGCAGCAGCAGCATGTAGCCTTACTGAAGTCAGATCCAATTCATATCCATTTAAGTGTTGATACCATTTATGTTTTAGATTGATTCTCAAAGGCTGCTTGCTGTAATTCTCAGGCCTTGTTTTGCACAGTTTATTTCCCAGTAAATGAAAGGAATGTGAATTTTGTTTCCCTAAGGTTTCATAAAGAGTAGTTGTGCTGATTTGAGTGGCATGACCTGTACAGGCATGTGGATGAATCGTTGTTTTGTTCTTAGTTTTTTAATGTATTTTTTAAACGTTAATTTTCTTACTTATCCGCTAGTCGTTTTGACTTTTGATGTGTTATAAAATAAATTGTTAATTAATTTATATAAAGTTATAATTTGTTACTTTCCTTTAATTTATTATTAATTTTGACAGAGGCAACACATGTCTATCTATTGTTAGCTAGTAAATTGTCATTTCTTTTCAAATTTAAGCTAGCAAAGTGTTAATTATTCACAAAATCCAATAAGCAAATTGTAAATTTTTCAAAAATTAACTAGCAATTTGTACATAAAAATATGGTAATAAAAAAATATAAGTTTTTGTCACAATTTAACAGTGAATTAGATTGTAATTTTCTATTAAATAAGTTAGTAATTTGTTAAAAAGGTAAAGTAACAAATTGTTTATAATTTCAAAATTCAATCATTTCTAAAAAAGAAGATAAGTAGATAATTAAATTAGATAATTTAACTAAACAAACAAACGTTGAACAAAACTTAAGTCAAAATTATAAATATAAAAATAAAGAGTCAGTTTGAATGTTTGATAATTATTTTTAATTAAGAGTCAAAAAAAAAATGGGTTGGATTGGATATATTCTTCCTCTTCAAGACCAACTCTCTCTATAGTCTATATATACAATACAAATACATACAGAATGAATGAACTGTAATCAGATTATTTGATTGCCAGACTAAGGACTTTTCAACATCACGTCCTCTATAGCGATTGGTTTTCACGCTAACAAATCTGAACGCAGGAAACCCAGTGGGCCCAATAATCGTACCGTCATCAAAGGAATGATCAGACTCTAACTTAGTGCACGGGCCACGCGCTAATAGTCTCGCGTTGTCCAGCCATTGATCACAATGAAAAATCATTTTCTTTTGCCTTTGGCATAAACATTTTTTTTCAGGGTCTCCTTTGGCATCATAAGCAAGCATTAGATTGGTGTCGCTGCTGCTCTGCCCTGCCTCCAGTCTACCTCTACTAGGGTTTCTGTGCCCGCTTCGTCATCATCTTCGTTTCTTCCAATCGGATCGGAGCCTATCCGACCTACTATCTTACTGTCACTAACTGTAAGTTTTCTAAGTTCGTGGATATCCGTTACTGTTTGTGAAACTTGTCTTAAACGATTGATCTCTGGGCTCTGATCAGAAATTGAGTGCGATTTGTTGAGATATTGATCCATATGATATGAAGTGAGTTTGCTTTTTTGGTTCTGTTGAAATAATTTTGCAACATCTTGTCGGTGTTCTTTTTCACTTGGCCGTGATAAAATAGGGTTCATGGTCTCGTTAATTGGGAAGAACTGTGAGAATCCGGTGAATCGAAAATTTCAGTCAATTTTCTAATTTTAATTATTTTGTGTTAAAATCTCAAATCTATTCTTATTCAGTTACTACGACTATCATGGATGAATCAAAATTATTTATTTTACTCCTCCCCACCATATAAGTATAGTTCACTAATGTTGTATTGTCGATCTTCCTTGTCACTATATTGTGTTTATTGATATTTCTTCACCATTTCCTGGTTATAATAGAGTTTTTTTCTCTCCATGTAGGCGGTATACAAATGGAAGTGACACAAATTCTATTAAATGCACAAGCAGTTGATGGAACTGTTCGCAAGCAGGCCGAAGAGAATTTAAAGCAATTTCAAGAAGGGAACCTTCCATATTTCTTGCTGTCACTATCTCAGGAATTAGCTAATGAAGAGAAACCAGTTGAGAGCCGAAAGTTGGCTGGCTTGATTGTTAAGAACGCTTTGGATGCCAAAGAACAGCACAGAAAGTATGAACTGGTGCAACGTTGGTTGGCATTGGATGCATCATCCAAGACCCAAATAAAAGCAGGCTTGATTAAAACACTTTCATCTCCTTCAGCAGATGCTCGCTCCACTGCTTCACAAGTCATTGCAAAAGTGGCAGGTATTGAGTTGCCACAGAAGCAATGGCCTGAACTGATGGGAATGCTGTTGTCTAATATCCACCAGCTACCACCTCATACCAAGCAAGCAACATTAGAAACTCTTGGATACATATGTGAAGAAGTGTCGCCAGATGCTGTAGAGCAGGATCATGTAAATAAGATACTCACTGCCGTTGTTCAGGGTATGAGCTCATCAGAGGCTAATAATGATGTTAGACTCGCTGCTACACGAGCTTTGTACAATGCTTTAGGGTTTGCTCAGGCAAATTTCACTAACGATATGGAGCGTGATTATATAATGAGGGTTGTTTGTGAGTCTACTCTTTCGCCTGAAGTGAAAATTAGACAAGCTGCTTTTGAATGTCTGGTTGCCATATCTTCAACCTACTATGACAAATTATCTCCTTATATTCACGATATCTTCAATATCACTGCAAAGGCTGTTAAAGAAGATGAGGAACCGGTGGCTCTTCAAGCAATTGAATTCTGGAGCTCTATTTGCGATGAGGAGATTGACATCTTAGAAGAGTACGGAGGTGAGTTCAGTGCAGATTCAGATATTCCTTGCTTCTATTTCATCAAGCAGGCCCTTCCTGTTTTGGTTCCGATGTTGCTGGAAACTCTTCTCAAGCAGGAGGAAGATCAAGACCAGGATGAAGGGTCTTGGAATATTGCAATGGCTGGAGGTACATGCTTGGGTCTGGTTGCACGAACAGTTGGGGATGATGTAGTCCCACTTGTTATGCCATTCATTGAGGAGAACATAACAAAACCAGATTGGAGGCAACGAGAAGCAGCCACCTACGCCTTTGGTTCTATTTTAGAGGGACCGTCTCCTGAGAAGCTCATACCTCTTGTTAATGTTGCTCTTAATTTCATGCTTAGCGCACTGATGAAGGACCCGAGTAACCATGTCAAGGACACTACTGGCTGGACCTTGGGAAGAATGTTTGAGTTTCTTCATGGTTCCACAGTTAATACTCCTATTATTACTTCAGAAAATTGTCAGCAGATTGTCACTGTTCTTCTGCAGAGCATGAAAGATGCCCCTAATGTTGCTGAAAAAGCCTGTGGAGCATTATATTTCCTTGCGCAAGGGTATGAGGATATAGGACCATCACCTTCACCACTGACTCCATTTTTCCAGGATATTCTGCAAGCACTCTATAATGTGACACGTCGAGAGGATGCTGGTGAATCCCGTCTTCGGACAGCAGCCTATGAAACCCTTAATGAAGTCGTAAGGTGCTCCACTGATGAGACATCGCCTATGATTATGCAGCTCGCACCTCTCATTATGATGGAACTTCATCAGACTCTTGAAGCGCAGAAGCTATCATCGGATGAAAGGGAGAAGGAGAACGAGTTGCAAGGCCTACTCTGTGGTTGCCTTCAGGTCATCATACAGAAGTTGGGGTCATCTGAGGCATCAAAGTATGACTTTTTGCAGTGTGCTGATCAGATGATGGGCTTGTTCTTGAGAGTCTTTTCTAGTAAAAGTGCAACTGCTCAGGAGGAAGCTATGCTTGCCATTGGAGCTCTCGCATATGCAGCAGGTCCCAATTTTGAGAAGTACATGTCTGAATTCTACAGATATTTAGAAATGGGTTTGCAGAACTTTGAGGATTATCAGGTTTGTGCCATCACGGTCGGTGTCGTAGGAGATTTATGCAGAGCACTTGAGGAAAAGATTGTTCCATACTGTGATGGAATCATGACTCAGCTTCTTAAAGATCTTTCAAGCAACCAGCTGCATCGTTCTGTGAAACCTCCAATATTTTCTTGTTTCGGGGACATTGCTCTTGCAATTGGGGAGAACTTTGAGAAGTACTTGATATACGCGATGCCCATGCTTCAGAGTGCAGCAGAGCTATCCGCCCATACTTCTGGATCTGACGATGACTTGATGGACTACACCAACACTTTGAGAAATGGAATACTTGAGGCATACTCGGGAATCTTTCAAGGATTTAAAGGTTCACCAAAGACCCAGCTGTTGATGCCTTATGCACCTCATATTCTCCAGTTCTTAGATAGTTTATACGTGGAGAAAGACATGTGAGCACTACTTTCTCTCTAGTTCTTATTTTTGTTGGTACTTTTGAATATGCAGTCTTACTTTGTTTCTTACGTCAGGGATGATACTGTGATGAAGACAGCCATCGGTGTCCTAGGAGATTTAGCAGACACACTGGGCGGCAATGCAGGGCCTTTGATTCAGCAGTCAGTGTCGAGCAAAGATTTTCTTAATGAATGTTTGTCATCAGATGATAACCTGGTTAAGGAATCTGCTGAATGGGCCAAGATGGCTATCAGTCGTGCTATTTCTTTTTGATGCCAGTGCTGCTTCGTAATTATTAGTCCTTGCATGCATTTCATCAGTGTGTCGAGTCAGGGTCAGGCACTGCATCATGCCGTGAGTTTGGGCATCAGTGTCTTTTGGGCGAGGAAAACTATATGGGATTTTGCCATCACACAGCATCATATTGCATCAGCACGGTCAGAGTCGTTTTGTTTCTTTTTATTGATCCAGTCTTTCACTATTTGCTTATACCATGTAGAGGAATTGGGGATGAGGATGGCACATGTAAATTAATATCTGCTAACTTGGCAGATATATATGCTCAACAATATCCGATTTCATGCATGCATTTGATGGTGTCTGTACATCTTGGTTGGGGCTGGTGGTGGTAGTTTCCATGAACTCGAAGAGATGGTTGAGGATTTTGTTTGGGGATCACAGAAGCAGTTGTTCATCTGCATATTTTTCTTTTGTCAGATCAGATCTGATCTCCTCTTCTTCACTTTGCTTTGTTTTTTCCTTAAATATTGCATAAGTCCCCATTCATAGAGTTTGGCCATATTTTTTTCCCTTCAATTTGTATTCCTGTATACTTATTGATCAGTTTGTGGTCCTTGTGAGAATCACAGTAAGGTTGGTTGGTTGGGGGCATTCATTTCAGCATGCATTTATTCAATTCTATTTGTGTTCTTGGGATGATGTTTTTTGTTTTTAATCCTTTTCATTTTAATGGTGATTGGAGAATGGAGACTGCACAGGTTGTTCTTTGGTAAATGGCACAATAAGATGTTTCTTGCCAAAAAAAACTTCCAACTTTATTTTGGTGTTTTGTTGTGTAAATAAAAAAAAAATAGCACTTGTACTGTCTATGGTATTTGCCTATTTGGTTTCGTATGTACGATGTACCATTTTGCTGTGTAGTTTCATTTATTTTTCTACTTGGACAAAAAAAAAGTCATCTGCACTTCCTTATTTATGAACATTTCTTTTAGCTTTAGCAAGTTTTTTTTTGGTCATATAGCAAGTTCATTGAATGATACTTTTATATTGTATAAGACATTTTTATGTTTACAAATGTAGTTATTTAGTTCAAATTGTGTACTGTCAAGTTTGACTAAAAAAGAATATTGAAATGATAGATAAAGTATGAAAATAGAAAAAATGTATTTATTTTGGAAGAATGTTTAAAAATAATAATAATTTAATAAAAAAATAGAAACATAAGTAATAAAAATATTAAACCTAAATTATATTAAAATATGCTTGAATTCACTTAAAATGTAGATCTGTTTTTTCTCTCTTCTCCATCGACACCCACAATCATTATGAATGATAAGGTTCTCATCGACTTGTTCGACTGTTGTGTTTCTGATGTGTTTCTGCTTTCATTGGATTTATGTTGTTCGGATGAGTTGTGTTGTTGAGTTGTTCAGTTATGTTGTGTTCATATGTTCATGCTGTTTAGATGTTGAGTTCATCTGAGTTCATGTTGTTGAGTTGTTCGGTTCTGATGTTATTTAGATGTTGAGCTGTTCGGTACTGTTGATGTTGTGTTCTGTTCGACTGAGTTTTGTTGTTGAGTTGTTGTTTCTCATCGGTTCTGTTTGGTTTTGTTGAGTTTGTTCTGATGTTGTTTAGTGTTTAGCTTGTCTGATTGTCTCGTTCATGTCTGAGCTGAGTCTGAGCATGCTGTTTGTCTGAGCTGAGTTTGTTTGAACATGCTGAGTTTATTTGTTTGTTTGAGCATACAAATACGTATGAACATGATGAGCCGAGTCTGTTTGTTTGAGCATACAAATATGTATGAACATGCTGTTTGTCTGAGCTGAGTCTGTCTGTCTGAGATTGTTGTTTGTCCATGGATTTGTTCAGTTTCGCTCTGTTCGACAAAGCCGTGATGTGTTGAAATCAACTGAGTTGCTGAAATCGACTGAGTTGTGTTGTTTTGTTCAGTTTCCATCGACTGATTCAGTATGTTCATTCAATCTGTGTTTGATAGAATTTCATAAAGTCTGGTTCTAACCTCTAGGCATGTTCATTCAATCTGTGTTTCCATCGACAGATTCAGAGTGATTGCATAAAGTTTGATTCAATCTGTTCATTCAATCATTTGTTTTTAAAACTGGTTTTCTGTCCCTTTATTTGTTCAAATTGATGATCAACTATTGAGAATGGTTTTGATCTCTAGAAGTTCCACGATATAGATGTTGACATTGATGAACTTGAAAGAGTTATGCCTAATATTGAGCTTAAAGTAACATGAGGTACTTCTTGTAAAGGTAAAAAAAGTTATGGTTGATAGTGTAGTTAAGCCTAGTGGTGAAAAACTAGTAATCTTGAAATCACAAATTTGACAATACTTTGACATTATCCCATTATCTCAAACTGGTGGAGTACGTAAGTCGATGGAAGGTTGAAAACATTTGTTCAAGTAAGTATGGAACCGGTAATATGAAGCGGCATGGAGAAAAGTGTGCTAGGAGATATATGAAAGATGTGGGTCAAATGCGCATAACAAGTACACATGATTCAATGTATGTGCAGTCTACTGAATTTGATCCGATGAAATTTAGAGAGTTTATCACATCTGTAATAATTATGCATAATTTGCCTTTTATGTTTGTTGATCACATGGTTCATATGTTGCCACAACACTCCACGCAGTGATGCGAACCACCCTAGGGTTAGTGCGCTGGAAGGTAGACTTGTTCATGAACCGGTTCAGGGGCGAACCGATTCATGGGCGAACCGGTTAAGAACTGAACTGACATGGTTTGTAAAAAAATAGTAATTTTTTCTGTTTCTAAAAAAACTGGTATGGTTTATGGAAAAAAGAACTGGTCTGGTTCGAACTGTCCTGTTATGTTTTTTTTAATAACAATTTTGGTTCGGAAAATAATCCAGTTCAAACCGACACTAACTGGCTGAAAATTATGTCCAACACATTGAACCGACTGAAAAAATACTGAACCAACTAAAAAAACACTGAATCGACTGAAAAATCCACTAAATCGACTGAAAAACACACTGAACCGATTGAAAATCTGTTCTACAATCGACTGAAATCCTGTCCAACATCAACATACGAGAGTCCAATATATCTCTAGGTTTGGTTTATTGAAGACATATCTAGGTTTGGTTTAATTTCAGACCGGTTTAGTTGATTTTGCTTCAAACCGCTTCTAAAATTATATAGGTTTAAAGTGGTTTGATTTAAATTTAAGTATAAACCAGTATAAAAAAACGAGTCGAGTCAAACCGATTCGAACTGAATTTTTGATACTATTTTAAACTGATCTATTTGAAACCTAAAAATACTGGTTTGATTTTGAAACTAATTTGGCCGAATCGATTCAAACCAAACCAATTTCAGACCAAATCAAACTAGTTCATCCGAATCGATTAATTTTGAAAAGACTACAGGAAAGGTAAGACTTTCGCCACACTGATTGTGCGGTCTCTGTCTGTCTCTCCACTATGGTGAAAGGTGACTATGATTGATTTTGCAGACCATCATTTTCCTGAATATAATATACATAGATTTTTTTTTTTTTTGGCCAAAATAATATACATAGATATAGATTTGAAGAATAAGAATTATGTGTTTATTTAGATATAACTGAGTTAATTTCATGTGGATTCGTACCTAACCTGAGGGGCCCTTCTCAAGTGCAGGTTATTTGGACACAAAAATTAGAGTTGATTCATGAACCGAATAACCCCAAATTGGTTTAGAACTAATCTAGTTTTAATAAAATTAGTATTTTTTGTTGTTACTAAAAGAACTGGTCTTGTTTAGAAAAAATAATTGGTCTGGTTTGAACTGATTCAGGACTGGTTCGAACTGGTCTGCTCTGATTTTTTTAATAACAATTTTGGTTAGAAAATAATATGGTTCAAACTAAAACTGAACCGACTAGAAAACATGTTCAACACAATGAACCGACTGGAAAAAACACTGAACCGACTGAAAAATACATTGAACCGATTGAAAATTTGTTCCACAACCAACTGAAATTATGTCCAACATCAACATACGATAGTCCAATACATCTCTAGGCTTGGTTTATTGAATACATCTCTAGGGTTGGTTTAATTTTAGATCGGTTTAGTTTATTTTGCTTCAAACCAGTTATAAAATTATATAGGTTTAAAGTGATTTGATTTAAATTTAAGTATAAACCAGTATAAAAAAATAAGCCGATTTGAACCAATTCGAACAGAATTGAAACTATTATTTTGAACGGATCTACTTAAAACTTAAAAACCTGGTCTGATTTTAAAATTTATTCGATCGAACTGGTTAAAACAAGACCAGAACCATACCAATTCGACCGAACCGATTTAAATGAACAAGCCTACCAAAATCTTATACTTGACCTCTCTCCTCCTGCCATAAAGAAAGTGAACCATGTCAAATATGACACTGCAATTTCTCATACAATATAATACCATGTTTATGATAATTGGAGTTTATGTGACATAGTTAAAAGAATGATGCACGGTGAGTAATATCTTTTTTAGTAACTTGACTTAATTTTTTTGAATAATTGACTCATTAACTATTTTTAGTATTGCTTTATTAACTTTTAATTGAAAAATGTTATGAACGTATTATGGTGACTATATATTTACAATTTAATATCATCGGGTTATGAGCTTCATGCCTTCAAAAACAACTGAAAAAGTTGAAATTTAATTGGTTGTAAAGTACGAACTATTTTATTTAAAAAAATTAATAATACAAATGAAATCACTAAAAAGTGAATTGACGATTTTCCATTTAGTGTATGGTGCAGTTGACTTTTGCGGGATATGTAGGGGATAATGGATGCAAGATTTTCATTATCTTGATGTCTACCGGAGTGTTACTGTGTATGATAATATATTATAATCGTGTTAAACTTATTAAATATAAATATAAATGTTTAAATTTATAATGTCAGGTTTTTCAATACGAATACGATACACAATTTTGTGCATATTTATATTGCGTTATCGTGTTATATTAAGTTAATTAGTCGCATGTCCACGTCTAGAAAATATTAAAATAATGAACTACTCATACTAAAAATTATGAATTTAAACATAAAATTTTACTATTTTTTAATATAAATTCAACAAACTCTAAAGAAAATAATTAAATGAAATTTTAAAAATTATTAAATGAAAATTATTTAAAAAAATACTAAAAGATCATACATATCAGTCCAATTTTATCGTGTGTCGTCTTCTAATACTTAATATGAACCAAAAGTTACCTTATATTACCATATTCACACTTTAATTATCATATAATTTTTCAAATACAATTTTTCATACATTTTTATATACTGATTTACACAAAGCTTTAGAGTAGTAAGGTGTTGTCATCATGTCAAATGTTGTTGCTTTGGCTCCTTTCCCCATCACACCAAGCTTAAAAGGCCACTGAAGCTATGAATCACTATCACCACCTTAATTCAATACTTCTGAAGTATCCAACCAACCACCCCTCCCTAATCCCTATATGATGTCTCCTCTTCCTTTCTTCAAGATTTTCGTCTTCATCATCATCTTCCTCCTTCTCTTCTCTGGTAACCTAGGGTTTCTGGGTCCGAGCTTATAGCTTTGACCTAATTCACATATATTCATTCCAATCCCTCTTCTTGTGCAGGTGAAAAAACCAGTGCAAGAAGCTTCAACACTCCAGCTTCGCCATCATTTCCAACCATTGAAGTATGATATTATATTATTATATATGTATATGTTTGCAGTGTTAGTTCATTTTCATATTTATCATGATATGCATATCTGTGATTCGACAATTTACAGTACTATAGTATCACTTATATCAGGGCAAAGTGGACATGAAACTGAGGAAGCTGATCCAAGTGAACTCGTTGCTTCTGGACTACGACCAACCTGGTCCCAACCCTGTTCATGAGCCACCAAGAAGAGGAAACCCTAAAGCACCCCCTTGATGACTGAACTCTATTCTATATAATTTTGTATTAACAATGGAAGGGAGGATTTATTTTTCTATGAGAAACGATGCAAAAACTTGTTCCTGTATGGAAAAGCTATGGCTTCTAACCCTAATCCTCAGCTCTTCAATGCTACGTGAGTAAATAATACCGATCTCACCGACTGCCATCTGGGTTTTAACTTGAACAAACTCATCAATTAAAAACTCTGTCCCATGCATCATTAGAATAATTTCATACCCTAAATAAACATCATCTATACAGCTAGAACTCGAGCTACATTATCAGTCAAACCAATCGGTTCTTCGATCAGAATCAGAAGATCCCTCCTCGCAAGCCTCATAGTAGATATCATCATTCTCATCTTCGGAATAACTACCCATAGCCTCGTTCGTCCAATTTTTCGTCATTCACACATCGGATTCTGATCCAAAGCGAACCTAGAAGCAATAGACGACCCAGCCAAAGAGCAGATTGAGAGCTCCACCTCCGCCAATAAGATTGGCCAACTAAATCACGTAATTCAAATAAATTTCAAATAAATCACCTCTGCTGCCTTTGGGTTTCACTTCAAGTTCAGGCAACAATGTCTATTTTAAAAATTGGGTACATTAAAAAAGTTTTAAAATAGTAAGTTTTTTTAAATAATATATGTAATAATTATTTTTCAAATATATTAATGAAATGTGTATAATGATTTTAGCTAAATTTAAGGGTTAATATGTACAATGGTACCATATGTTTGAGTCATGTGATCGGATGGTACCTCTATGTTGTTTCTTGGTACCTTATGTTTTCATAATGTTGTTATTTAGTTCAAACGTCAAATTTAACTAACGGAATGCTGATGTGGCGCTAATATGGCAGATTAAAAATAAATAGAAAAATTAAAATAAATCGAAAAAATAGGGAAAAAATTTCAAAAATTTATATATTAATAAAACTTATTTTTTTATAAATTAATTGTTAAAAAAAATCGAAAATCGAAAAAAAAAACATTAGGGTCAACCCTTGGGGTCCAATTGATCAAGCCCTGGGCTGGGTCAATTGGACCCGGGTCAATCCTAACTTTTTTTTTTCTTTTGATTTTTTTTTTTAAAAATAAATTAATAAAACATAATTTTTATTAATATATCAAGTTTAAAATATTTTTTATAATTATTCCGATTTTTTTTCATTTTTTTCTCTATTTTTAAAAATTTTCCTATTTATTTTTATTTTTTAAATTAAATATTAGATTATATATCTACGTGACGGCGCTGACGTGGTGCTGACATTGACCATTTAACAGAAAAATCTAACGGTTCAGTAACAGAATACCATATGACAACATCCTCCAAACATAACAGACCATTTGACCACATCAAAAAACATACTGTACCATCCGATCACATAACCTAAACATATAGTATTATTGGAGCTATTAACCCTAAATCTAAACCTACGTATTTGAACCAGATTCGTATAGAAAAGTTCAGTAAAATTATGTTGAACCAGTGGCAAATACGGTATTTCACAGCAATATGGTCGTTGTCTTCCCCTGTGTCGGCACAGCAATTGCTGACCGGTGATCAAACCCCAGCAAATTCCTTTCACAGAGTCGAACACTGCAGTCTCAGAGGTCGAGGCGGAGAGAAGACGCACACGAGGACGACGAGAACCAACCATTTCAATCTTCTCCATTTCACGGGTCTCCAAGTGTCTTCTTCGATTGGAACAGAGATATGGTTGATGTATCCGATAAGGTAGCTTACTTCCAAGCAATCACAGGTGTTGACGATCCCGATTTGTGCACCGAGATCCTCCAAGCCCATGGTTGGGATCTCGAGCTCGCGATCTCCTCCTTTACCGGCACTAATCCTTCGGATTATCCCGCCACCTCCTCCTCCGCGCCGCCCCTTCCCGAGGCTGACATCATTTCCGATCGCTCTAATTCGGCTGTGGAGGCAAACCGGACCAGTGCAGGTGCCGCTGCTGGACCGAGTCTAACATGGAAGATCATCACGTTGCCGATTTCTGTCATTTCAGGTAGTCTAGGGTTAGTTTCAAGCGCGATCGGGCTCGGAATGTGGGTCGCCGGTGGCGTCCTGTCGTACTCGCTCGGTGTGATTGGCGCTTCGGGTCGGAGAGGCGATGCATCGGTCCAATTGATGCCTGTGTCGGCTGCAGCGTCTGAAGCCATGAATTTTGTGTCGTCCTTCGAGAGGGAATTCGTCTCGGTACCGACCAGGCCGAATTTCGTATCCGAGGGGTTTATGGACGCCCTGCAAAGGTCGAGGAGCTCGTATAAACTTCTGTTCGTATACTTGCACTCGCCGGAGCATCCCGATTCTCCTCTGTTCTGCGAGCGAACGTTGTGTGATGAAACCTTGGCGGCATTTATCAATGAGAACTTCGTCTCTTGGGGAGGGAATATTAGGTCTAGCGAAGGATTTAAGATGAGTAACAGCTTGAAGGCATCTCGTTTCCCATTCTGTGCTGTGGTTATGTCTGCCACTAACCAGAGAATCGCTTTGCTACAACAGGTGCCAATTCTGCTTCTCTTGTCAGCTTTGGATAAAATCTGGCGTTTTAACTGTTGCTTGTATTGACAAAAAAAAACACAAAAACTGTTGCTTGTAAATTGTTTCGATTAAGTAATCATGAATTCATACTGGAAAGATTGACCCTTCGTTGTATTTTGTAACTGACATTGGCCTGAATCTTAGCTGTGCATATTTATTGTATGTTTCTACTTCCAAGCATGTTTCATGATGTTCGTGGCCATTTCTTACAAATAGCACTTCATACATTATGTTCTGGATTTGCAACGAGAAGGTCTTATTGTTATCATCTTTCGCCATTAGCGTGTTCTTAATAATGGAAAAATGTGCCAGGTTAGTCTTTCATGTATCTAAGGATCTGTTGAATGCTGCACTTTGTAGGTTAGGTGCTTTTTTTTTTCTTGTTTCAGATTTTGGAATGACAAGGATGGACTGAGTTGATCAATCTTTTATTATCTTCAATTTCTAAAGCTGTCTCGTTTCTAAATCCATAGAATATAATGGAGGATTATGGATTGAGATCGTACTTGTATGCTCAAAGCTGTTTCTTGGTGATGGTGCAGGTTGAAGGTCCGAAAACACCACAAGAAATGCTCATTATATTGCAGAGAGTGATCGAAGAAAGTGGCCAGGCCCTTGTTGCTGCAAGACTCGAGGCAGAAGAAAGAAGAAACAGCATTCGATTACGGGAGGAGCAAGATGCTGCATACAGAGCAGCTCTTGAAGCCGATCAGGTAAAGAACAACAGAGCAATCTGAATGTCTTGTGTGGTTGTTTTGTCATATGGGTAGGCTTCATTTTCTCAAACAACCATCTTTCTCTGAATTTTGTTATATTATTATACCTTTATTCAAATCAGGCTAGGGAACGCCAAAGGAGAGAGGAGCAAGAGCGGTTAGAGAAGGAGGCCGCTGAAGCTGAAAGAAAGCGCAAGGAGGAGGAAGAAGCTCGTGAAAGAGCAGAACGTGAAGCTGCAGAAAAAGCAGCTACACTTGCCAAATTGCGTGAAGAGAAAGCTCTGTCACTCGGCACTGAACCTGAAAAGGGCCCAAATGTGACCCAGGTAAGTAACTAGTCTAATCTCTTTAAGCTTTCCAAACTGTTCCATTCTGGGCACAGTCGATTAATTTAATACGTGTTGATTAATGTAGTTATTGGTGCGATTTCCATCTGGAGAGCGTAAAGAGAGGAGATTTCATAGTGATGCGACTGTCCAGACAGTCTATGATTATGTGGATTCATTGGGATGTGGCTTGGAAATAGGAAACTACAGTTTGGTGTCAAACTTCCCTCGCGTGGTTTTTGGACCAGAGAAGTTGTCGTTGTCGTTGAAGGAGTCAGGATTACATCCTCAGGCCAGCCTTTTTGTGGAATTCAACTCATGATCGGGTTAGGTAAGTTGCATCAAATGTGTTTTTTCTTGTTCAAGTTGTGAAGTTGGGAATTGCAGTTATCTACTTAAATCTGATGATGGATGCGGTTAGGAATGGGATAATACTGAACAGATGACGCACAAACCCACTTTGATATTAGCTCATAATTGTTGTTGCTTGTGCACATTGAACTATCATATTTATAGTGTTTAGCATTTCAGTTGATCTGATTGGTGTTCGGTTAGTTGGTCGTGGACTGGAATACAGCAGCTTATCGTAGGATGTTCATCGTGGATTGTAAACTCCAGCAACTTCTTGTCAAACGAGAAACAAAAATGTCGTAACATTTTCGTGAGAAGTGAGAAATGTAATAAATTTTCTATCTTTAAATTGAGTTCAACATTTGTATCTTCTTTCTATCTTAACATGTGTGAATAACAACATAATATTTTTCTGACAATTTAACATAATAACAAAACCGTTGCCTTTAAAAATTATATAAATGAGAGTTGGTTTAGGGTCGACAATAGTGTGGTGAAAAATTCATAACCATGGTTATAACCGTTACTGTTTAATATGGTTAATCATACCATTATGATATTTGAGTTATATAACAATGATTATTATATAAATATAATAATTATTTATTATTAATAAACTAATATATGTTAAATAATGGAAGTAACTGTACATACATGTAAATAAATAACCATAATGTTAGGTTTATATATTTTTATTGTTGATAATATAGATTTATGTGTTTTTTTAAATAATTTTTTTAGTATTTTATTATATCATATGTGTAGAATAAATATGGGTAAACGAGTAAAATCATGGTTAATAACCACAATTATTTTAATGGTTATAATATTGAAAATTGGAACAGTAATGATTATGATTATGATATGTGAATTAAAAATATAGTATATTTATAGTATTTGTCATACCCATATCATACTATAACCATCCAGCCATCAACAACTATAGGGTGATTGCACTGATTCAATATCACTCCATAACCACATGAATGGGGCCCCCTCACAAAATATATATATTTTTTAAAAATGAAATCCAGTACACTTTTTTTTTAAAAAACTCCTTTGATGATTCAGTGTACTTGAAATTTGGTCAAGACACGTGAATTTGACCCTCGATTTTTTTTGGCCAAAGATTTGACCCTCGATTGATGCCACATGTGGTCCCATTTTCTTCATGGAAAGTGGTACGAAGGAGATATAAAATAATTGAAATGTCTTATTATACATTTTGAGCTACTTTGTATTTACTATTTACTATTTACAGACATTATATAATTGTATTCTTACGTAATTGATAATTTTTGTTTCCGGAATGTTTTACCGGATAGAGGATACTAGTATTACTATATTTATTTCATATTTAAAATAATATTCATTCGTATTGTAATTAATTAGTAAGAATCTTTATATTGACTATAAAAAATATTTCATTGCTAACATTTGAACCCGAAATCTTTATTTAAACACTCCATGGTAAAAATACTGTTCCTAAATTAAAGCTAACTTTTACTACTGTCCTAACCACTGGAAGTATTTTTTGTCAGTTAAAGTGACCTTTTTGGAATAATTGATATTGAATTTTTTTTAAAACTATGCATTTTTGTTTTTTTAGAAAAGTAAGTATATAATTTTTTTTGAAAAATAGTTATACACGTACTTTAGGTAGCGTGTACTGACAATACGCGCACCCTAGGGTCCTAGGGCGCATATTCATATGGGTGCATGACAATTTTACTTTAAAAAAAAAATTGTTCCATAATGACGACTCGATGTTTAATTAAAAATAAAATTATGTATCTATTCAAAAAAATTTAAAAAATTATAGTAAGTAGATATTTTAATTGCGATTCAAATTATGCAAAAAAATATTAAATATGGATTTACGGATTTACAGCAGGTGTCGATCAGGACTCGATCGGCCTTGGAAGGTCTGATATATGAGAAGGGCTTGACCTTGTCTTGCCACTCAAAGCAAATCCACACCAGTGGAGAAATGATTAATTTCATGTTTGTGGATGCAAATAGGGTCGGTGACTTCAGTTGGTTTATGCACGATCCGTGGTTGGTGTTTCTGCAAGTCGGTCTCACCTTAGCCATCCTGTACAAGAATCTCGGTCTTGCAGTGATTGCAGCTTTTGTGGCAACAGTTGTTGTCATGTTGGGGAATGTTCCTTTAGGTAGATTAGAAGAGAAGTTTCAAGAGAACATGATGAAGTCGAAGGATGATCGAATGAAGTTGACTTCCGAAATTCTGAAAAACATGAGGATTTTGAAGCTCCAAGCATGGGAGATGAAATTTTTGCTTAGAGTGCAAGAAATCAGGGCGAGTGAAGCCGGGTGGCTGAAGAAATTCGTGTATACTCGAGCAACAACGACTTTCTTCTTCTGGGTTTCGCCGACACTAGTTTCGGCCGTCACGTTCACGGCTTGTTTGGTGATGGGAATCCCCTTGGAATCAGGAAAGATTCTGTCTTCTCTAGCAACATTCAGGATTCTTCAAGCACCCATCTACTCTCTCCCCGACACACTATCCTTAATGGTGCAAACTAAGGTTTCGCTTGATAGGATCGCATCCTTCCTTGGTCTTGAAGATGTTGGAAATTTCGAATGGATGGTGGTTGTTGTATGCTTGGATTATTCTGAAGTCGTGACGACACTTTCAGATTGAAACTATTTGGAGGCACCCAAACTTTCAATCGGATAAAATCAGAATACTGAACTAGAACTTGAGAAGGATTGTGAATGTTTGAGATGAATTTTTGGATCTCACCTATGCCCAATTTATAGTGTTTGCCACACCCTTTGAATGATACACTTTGCCCCTTGGAAGAGACACAACATCCCTTGACCAATGTATGTAACATTTCAGCCAAGACATACCATTTGATTCAAATTTTGGCTCCAAAATCAAAGGGACACCTTAGGAATACTCAAGCAATGGTTCGGCCCTAGCCATGGTTCAGTCCTTAGCCAATGGTTCGGCCCCTAGCACTTGGCTCTAAAACAAGTGTCCAAAAATCGGGAATTTTGAGTTTAAAATGTTAAGTCATTAATTCCAAAAATTCAAATTTACAATGAATTTTTAGAATAGTGACTTTATGAATAATAAAACCAGGGGCGCTGCCCCTTGGACCCCGCCAGGGGCGCTGCCCCTGGACCCGGCAAAGGGGGCGTTGCCCCCTTTGACCCCCATTGCCTCATCTCTAATCAAATGATGAATCTCCGATACAATGAATCATAATATACTTAAACAAGCATGCACTCCGCACCCTCCTAACTTGTTTAATGAGATACTATGATCCCATTGGTCAACTAGTCAATCCAATTACACTAAAATATATAACAATCCTCCCCCATTTTAGTGTAATCCTTGATTAACTAAACATAAGATCACAATCAAACAACACAACAAACTTATGCATAAATGAAATATCACGACGATTGAATTTCATCTTAGTGTATTACACATTTCAAATATTCGAATATCAAGGTGTCACTATGGATTGAACCTTTGCTATTCATTGTGAATACATGAAGATAATATACACATAAGTTAACATTCTCAAATGTCCTTTCTTGACACTATCTTTTACTAGCCTTGTGTCCTAATCCTTAATAAACATATCAAAGCCAAGTCCTAGCTTCTTGAAGCGGCTAAACTTCATGTTTACATAGGTAGCTCTTTTACTCTTGCACCTGCATATGCAATTTTTCAAAAGAACTATTAAGAAGTTCAACTTCAACCTCCTTTACTCGCAGGTCTGAACACATACCTTGGGATAATATAACCAATATGTTCCAATCTCTAGATGTCAAGCTTTCCACATTGAATTCAACACCTAATGTCATATTAGGTGGGAATTGGGTATCTCAACATGAGAGATTTCAAATGGACTTTAATCCTACCCCCACAGCCGATTTGTGCACAAGATCCCTTCTTAACCCTTTGGTTAAATGATCGGCTAAATTATGTTGAGTTTTTATAAACTCCACTGATATAACACCATGCATGATGAGTTCACGAATCATGCTGTGTCTAACACCTAAGTGTCTAGACTTGCCTTTGTATACTTGCCTATATGCATTAGCCAAGGCAGATTCACTATCACATCTGATAGATATAGAAGATACTGGTTTAGGCCATAATGGAATTTCATAAATCAGATTTCTTAGCCACTCAGCTTCTTTACCAGCCGATGCTAATGCAACAAACTCAGACTCCATTGTTGAGTGAGTAATGCAACTTTGTTTCTTAGATGCCCAAGAGATGACAACTCCCCCAAGAAGGAATACCCATCCATTTGTAGAAGAATGATCTTCCACATTGGAAATCCAACTTGCATCTGAATATCCTTCAAGAACAGAAGGAAATCCAGTATAAGACAAACCATAATCCATGGTTCCTTTCAAGTACTTGAATACTCGATTTAATGCTTGCCAATGATGTGAACTTGGATTACTAGTATATCTACTAAGCTTTCCAACAGCATAAGCAATATCTGGCCTAGTGCTAATCATGGCATACATAAGACAACCAATAGCCCTTGAGTATTCAAGTTGAGATACCGCCACACCTTTATTAGATAGAAGCTTAAGACAAGGATCTATGGGAGTGCTAACTGGAGAACAATCTTTAAAATTAAATTTATTCAGAATCTTCTCAATATAATGGGATTGAGAGATTGAAATACCATTGTTCTTTCACATGATCTTTATACCAAGAATCACCTCAGCCTCCCCCAAATCCTTCATGTCAAAATTAGATGACAGAAATTTCTTGGTCTTATCAACTTGATTTTGGTCAGTACCAAAAATCAACATGTCATCTACATATAGACAAATAATAACTCCTTTACCAGAAGTATCAAATTTGCTATATACACACTTGTCTGCTTGGTTAAGAAGAAAACCATTAGACAATACCACATCATCAAATTTTTGATGCCATTGTTTTGGTGCTTGTTTAAGACCATACAATGATTTCTTCAACTTGCACACCTTATTTTCATTTCCAGGCATAACAAACCCTTCCGGTTGTTTCATATATATCTCCTCATCCAAATCACCATTCAAGAATGCAGTTTTCACATCCATTTGATGAATTACTAGATTATGAATAGCTGCAAGTGCTATTAATAACCTAATAGTGGAGGTCCTAGCAACAGGAGCATAAGTATCAAAGTAATCAATCCATTCCTTATGTCTGAAGCCTTGGATAACCAATCTTGCTTTATACTTATCTATGCTACCATCCACTTTGATTTTCCTTTTGAAAATCCACCTGTTTCCCAAAGCTTTACAGCCAGGAGGTAGATCAGTCAATTCCCATGTATTATTATTCATGATTGAATCCATTTCATCCTGGATAGCTTCTTTCCAGAATGCAACATCTCTTGGAGTCATAGCTTCACTAAATGTTCTTGGATCTTCTTCAATCATAAAACAGTATTGATACTGATATTCAACATCATCTCTTGACCCTTCAACCAAATAAAGTTGAAAATCAGATCCAAAAGATTTGGCCTTTCTAGTTCTAGTACTTCTCCTTGGTTCAGTCGGTCCAGGTACAGAAACAGTACCACCAGAAGTATCCGAACTTAAAGAATTCTGAATCATATCTTTTGGTCTAGGTATAGATGTAAATCTATCTTCATCAAAGGTAGCATCTCTTGATTCTATAACTGTGTTAACAGATATATAGTCATTAGATTCTAATACATAGAACCTATATGCATATGAATGCTCAGCATACCCAATGAAGATACAATCTATACCTCTTTCACCCAAGTTTATTCTTTTTGGTTCAGTGAGCCTTACAATTGCTCTACATCCCCAAACTCTCAGAAAACTTAATTTTGGTGGTTTTTTATACCACAATTCATATGGGGTAATTTTATTCCTTTTATTAGGAATTCTATTCAATAAATAACAGGCTGTTAACATAGCCTCACCCCAAAAAACTTCACTTAAACCTGAATAGGATAACATGGAATTAACCATCTCTTTCAAAGTCATATTCTTCCTTTCAGACACACCATTTTGCTTTGGTGTATAAGGAGCTGTAGTTTGATGTATTATACCAGTAGATTGAAAATATACTGGATCATAATACTCACCTCCTCTATCAGTACGTAAATTTTTAATCAATTTACTTTGATGTAGCTCAACTTCCTTTTTATAAATTTTAAATTTATCAAGAGCTTCATCCTTAGCATGCAACAAATAAACATAGCAATATCTAGAAGCATCATCAATAAAAGTAATAACATACTTTTTATTTCCTAATGAAGGAGTAGCATGAAAGTCACATAAATCACTATGAATCAGTTTCAATATATTGGAAACTCTATTTACATCCTTGAAAGGTTTTCTAGTTATCTTAGTTAACATGCAAGTTTTACATTTCTCATTGTTTATATCAATAGCAGGTATAAGACTCATTTTAGACATATCTTTCATTCTTTTATAATGAACATGTCCTAGTCTAGCATGCCATAAATCTGATTTATTCATATTATTTCTAGTACTAATAGAAGTCATGCAAGCAAATTCATTATCAAATGAAACCTTAACATTTAACATAAACATACCATTACTTAAATAACCAAATCCTACAAAAGAACCATGTCTGGACAAGATATACTTGTCACTTTCATACACTTGTTTGTAACCACAATTGTTCAAGACTACACCCGATAAGAGATTCTTTCGAATCCCTGGAACATACAATACATTATTTAAATATAGACATTTTCCTGAAGTAAAGACAAGCTTGACATTTCCTAGTCCCTTGATTGCTTCAGTTGCAACATTTCCCATCTTTAAGACAGATCCATCTTCAATTGGTTGAAAATCCTTGAACCAACGAAGATCCTTACACACATGAGTTGTTGCTCTTGAATCAATCCACCATGCAACATGATCATCCTGCACATAAAATGCCTCAGATATTACAGATACATAATTCTGATCCGAATTATTATTTTGTATTAAAATCTGACCTTGTTGCTTTACAGGATCCTTAGATCCTCTTGGACCAGCATTATGCTTGCCTTTTCCAACCCGACAATCCTTCTTGAAATGACCGGGTTTTCCACACTTCCAACATGCCACCTTAGGCTTTTTGTTGAAAGACTTGTTGTCATCTCCTTTAAACTTGCGTTTGTTCCCCTTGTTCGAGTTTGAAAATCGACCCTCTTCAACCATGTTTACAGAAGAGTGACCAACTTGGTTCTTACCCTTAGGGTTATTGTCCACTTCTTGAGCCCTTAAAGACTCTTCAATCCTGAAGTGACTTCCAAGTTGAACAAGAGACATCTCTTCCTTATTGTGTTTCATGGTATGTTTGAAATCTATCCATGATGGTGGCAGTTTGTCAATAACACTAGAAACCGAGATGGATTCATCCATCTTCATGTTATGTTGAGCAAACTGTCCCAGAATCCTTAACAGTTCGTTATACTGTTCCATGACCGGTCTAGTATCAACCATCTTGTAATTATTAAAATTACTCACAAGAAACTTCTTGCTTGAAGCATCTTCAACCATGTACTTGGATTCAAGGGAATCCCACAATTCTTTTGCAGACTCGACATTTTGGTATATATCAAATAGGGAATCAGACATACCATTGAGGATGTGACCACGACAAATGTAGTCATCATTCTCCCATTTGCAGCGACGTCTGGTTTGTTCCACTGTTTCATTGTCGAGTAGTTCTGGCATGGGAGTACTTAGCACATACACCACCTTTAGGGTCGTAAAAAAAAGTGCATCTTCTTTTGCCATCTTCGAAAGTCACTGCCTTCGAACTTGTCTAACTTAGCAAATTTGCTAGTCATGTCTCTAGCAGATTCTCCGTTCGTCATCTTCAGAGAAGTAGTTTGAATCTTTGTTGGAAATCTCTCGAATGGATGGTTGTTGTTGTATGCTTGGATTATTCTGAAGTCGTGACGACACTTTCAGATTGAAACTATTTGGAGGCACCCAAACTTTCAATCGGATAAAATCAGAATACTGAACTAGAACTTGAGAAGGATTGTGAATGTTTGAGATGAATTTTTGGATCTCACCTATGCCCAATTTATAGTGTTTGCCACACCCTTTGAAGGAGACACTTTGCCCCTTGGAAGAGACACAACATCCCTTGACCAAGGTATGTAACATTTCGGCCAAGACATACCCTTTGATTCAAATTTTGGCTCCAAAATCAAAGGGACACCTTAGGAAGACTCAAGCAATGGTTCGGCCCTAGCCATGGTTCAGTCATTAGCCAATGGTTCAGCCCCTAGCACTTGGCTCTAAAACAAGTGTCCAAAAACCGGGAATTTTGAGTTTAAAATGTTAAGTCATTAATTCCAAAAATTCAAATTTACAATGAATTTTTAGAATAGTGACTTTATGAATAATAAAACCAGGGGCGCTGCCCCTTGGACCCCGCCAGGGGCGCTTCCCCTTTGACCCCCATTGCCTCATCTCTAATCAAATGATGAATTTTCGATACAATGAATCATAATATACTTAACACAAGCGTGCACTCCGCACCCTCCTAACTTGTTTAATGAGATACTATGATCCCATTGGTCAACTAATCAATCCAATTACACTAAAATATATAACAGAAGACATCCAAAGTGACGTAATCGACATGGTTCCAATTGGAGGTAGTGATACAGCAGTGGAGATCACTCAAGGCAACTTTTCATGGGATGTCTCGATTCCGGATCCCACACTGAAAGACCTCAACTTGAAGGTGTTTCATGGGATGAAGGTGGCCATATGTGGTACGGTTGGGTCGGGGAAATCGAGCCTACTTTCATGCATAGTCGGAGAAATGCTGAAGCAATCAGGGAGGATTAGGGTTTGTGGAAGTAAAGCTTTTGTTGCTCAGTCTCCTTGGATACAAAGTGGTAAGATAGAAGAAAACATATTATTCGGAAAGGAGATGAATCGGGAACGGTACGTGTTGGTTTTAGGATAATGGGTCGCCCATAAGTGGGAGCCCATTTACATAAGCCCAGTTGTGTATCTGACCTTAAAACCTATCCCTCTATATATCAGTATATATAGGGGTGCTCAGGGTTTGGAAAACCTAATGATGATGATGACAGTGATGCCCTAGCCGCCCTACAGTTTAGACAGAGGTCAGTAGCTGTGGAATTATAGGTCATTGCCCGTCAAACCGTGGCGTGTCCTCCCGTCCGACAGACCGTGATCCCAACCTCAGGCAGATCCGCTTCCGCTTCCGCTAAGTCAATCGTTCAAGGAGGTAACTTAATTATGTGTTATGTTGTACCTTAATCGATTGCATGTTTTGTACATCAATTTCCAACATTGGTATCAGAGCCATAGTAGGTTGGTTTCCAAATTGTCGGATTCAAAGAGGAAAATCCCCACGGCGTCATCGTGACCGCGACGGGATCGAAATCAGGAAAAGCAGCCACTTAAACCACCACCCGAGGCCGAACCAGGGGCGGCGGCGGCCTTCGTGGCCGCAGCACAGCCCTTGCTGGCCGCAGCCACCGTGGCTGCCGCCAAGCCGAGGCTGACCGCAGCCTCGGCCACAGATGGCCGCAGCCTTCGTGGCTGCGGCTCGGCCACTATTGGCCGCAGCCAGGCTGCGGCCACCTCACGCGGGGCCACAGCCGCTGGTTGCCGTGGCCTTTGTGGCCACGGCTCCAGCCGCCTGAGGGTGGGAGGGGTCGGCCATCACTGGCCGACCCACACCCCGTGGCCAGCCATGGTGGCTGGCCTAAGTTGGCGTGGCTCGGTGGTGGGTCGGCCGAACGTGGCCGACCCTAGGCGAAGGGGGGCTGGCCACCGTGGCCAGCCCCATGGCAGCTGATCAGCCTCTGTGGCTGATCAGCTGCAACCGGCGGCTGCTAGGGTTTCAAAACCCTAGCAGCCACTGTTCTTCTTCTCTGTGGAGAAGAAGAACAGTACCGGTCCGGTTCTCTGTGAACCAGACCGGTATGGTTCAATGGGACTGGTTCGGTTCGGTCTGGTCGGTTTAATTAGACCGGTCCGATTCAGTCTAGACCAGTCGGTTTGAGCCGATCAGTTCGATTCAGCCCGACCGGACTGGTTCGGTTCAGACCGACTGATTGGACCGGTTCAGATGGTTTTGTGCTGTCTGGACCGGTCTAAGCTAATTCGGAGGCCTGGGGCCACCTGAATTGGTTCGAAACAAATTTGGTGCCGATCCTGGATCCTCTGTGGGTCCTAGTGGTTTATTTTAGTCCGGTAAATGTGCCTGGACCCTTTCATGAATAAATTTTGGGCTAATTTAATTAATTGTTGGACCAATTTAAATTGCTGGGAGAACCTTATATTGCTTTATGTTGCATGACTGGATAGGTAGAACGCTGTGTGGGTTCCTTGAGTTCCCTGGTTTACTTTGTGTTTTCTGCAGGGTAGATAGTTTTGCCTTAATTTATCTGATTGGCTCTTGACTCCATGACTGGTAGAATTGACTAGGTTGTGATTGTTGATATCCCAGCATAGTGTGTGAAATTGGTCTGACATGTTAATTACTTTTATTTGTTGAGGCTTTAGTCCCTGAATTTTTATTTGTTGAGATTTTGGTCTCCAAATTTTTTATTCATGGTGATTTTGATCCCCAAACTTTTGGTTAGGGTGACTTTAGTCCTTAAAGTTTTGAAAATTACAAATTAGCCCCAATTTAATTTATTTTTGAAAGGTATCAATATATATATGTGTGTATTGAATTGTGTGGTTTGTTACCTTACTTGCATAGGATAGATTACCTTGGTAGGGAGATCTAGTTCTAGCATAGTCTAGGTAGCAAACTTTTAGGATTGTCCTTAGTATCCTTTCGGAAGTTTGGATGAGTACGAACTACACCTAGGAAAATGTTCCTGAGTGTGAACCGGTCGGTTAGTCTGCGAGGTTCTCCAAATTTCCTTGAATAATTCTAGGACAATTGTTTTGTGTAAGAGTCGAACACTTTGGTTTAGTGCGATATGTTCGACTCCGGTCCTTTGAGGACTGTTGGTATAGACTGTGTTTCGATTGATAGTAGTGACTTTAGGACATGCTTAGAGACGGGGAGTGCTTCTCGGCATAGCTAGAGTTGTCCTCCGGGTTTAAGTATGTTCTCTAGTTTGTCCTATCGGTCTGAGACTTGTCTTTTACATGCAATAGAACATTGTTCCTTGTGTCTCCATGATCCTATTAGAATTTCCTTTAGTTAGAGAAATTAGTCTGCCATGTAGAACATCATCGCTTAGTTGGACAAAGGTCTTAGACTTAATGGTGAGCACTATAAAATTCAGAGAAAGCATATAAAAATGGTCCTAAGTAGAAATCCATTAACCCCATCAAGAAGATTATGAAAAGACCCGATTCTGGAATAACGAATCAGCAGAAGACTTTCCATTTGGGTGGGAGGTTAATGATGCTGAGACGTGCGCCATGATGCTGAGTACGGTGGATGAGTTTGAGCTTATCACACAACTAAAGGGTTGTGGGATACTTTGCAGGCTAGAAATGGTTCTATACGACTGCTTAGTTGTGCTCACTCAACATTAAGTTTGATTCATACATGATGAATCCTCAGCACTCCGCGAGATAGTATCTGAGGCATATGTCCAACATGATTGTGAAACTCAAGGAGAACGGTCAGTCAGTGACCGATGAGCAGCAAATCCAGGTCGTAATCCGCTCTTTGCCTAACTCCTAGAAACAGATGAAAATCTAAATAACTCATTCTAATGTCATCAATACCTTTGAACACGTTCGAAGGCACATTGAGTTGAAGAGGACAAACCCAAGGTCACTGGACCTAAGGTTGAGGTGCGTGTGGCGCCATCCTCTAGACCTAAGAAGAGTCGCTGAAGGCGAAGGAGTAATGCACAACGCGGTGGCGCAAATGCATTGAAGGCAAAGTAGACAAAGACTGAGGTGAACCCAAGGACTCCTCTGAAAATAACACCGTGAAAATGTTCGCGTAAGGCCGAGAAGCCTAAATACAGGAAATGCTCCAACTGTGTCCAGTGGGTACACTTTGTGAATGCATGCCCTGAATCGATCTGACATGAATGTCTTAATGGCTAATCTAGTGAGTTTTGTATTCCTAGTACAGATATGTTGACTGAGTCATGTCCTTTGTGGATTTTGGATTCAGGATCGACAAATCACATAGCCAGGGATCGTGATGTTTTCGTAGAGTACCATAGAGTCCCGCGTGAAATTAGGTGGATTTACATCGACCACAACTTTCGTGTTGAAGTCGAAGGGATTAGAACTCGTGAGCGGCGCTTGCGCGGTGGTAGAGTTTTAGTCTGAAGTCATATCCTCTATGCTCCGCAGATTCGCCGATATGTTATTTCAGTCTTAGGATTAATGAAACTCGGTTTTATATTATCTTTTCATGAATCTTCCGTCCAATTGTTTTAGGTTCAACTTCGTTTGACTTTAGTATTATTTCTGGTGGATTTATTGTTTCGGATTTGGATTCAGGCAACAATAATAATTTCATGTTTTTTCTTCTACTCGCGGATATGTTTGCGATATGAATGAAAGACAAACTAGACTTGACTACAGAGGTCAACATAGAATGCAGTGGCTAGCCCATTGGGGTTTGCTTTCCTACATTCCACAAGTGGAGTCGTCTACTTGTGTAAGTGGTCTAGCAGAAAATTCCACCGGAAAGCTTTTTTTGGTTAGGCACCTAGAGCCGAATTTCCCTTGCAATTCATCCATTATGATGTCTGTGACCCTCTTAGTGCTAGGGTTCGGCACGGAGCGCATAATTTCATTACGTTTACAGATGATTACACCCGTTAGATAGGAGGGTAAAGGCCCTCCACCCTGATTGTGGAAGAAGAGTACCTTTTAGCGGAATTTAACGGTTTATGTAATGAAAATGGATCATTCATCAGTTGACGATCCCCTACACCCCTCAGCAAAAATAGTTTTGTAGAGAGGCGCAATAAAACGCTCCTTAAAATGGTTCGGTTGATATGACGCTTACTCAATTGCTGATTTCCTTATGGGGAAACACTTTGGAGACTGCTGCCTACATCCTAAACCATGTGCCGACGAAGACGGTTAACTCCACTTCATATGAGTTTTGGACTAGAATAAGTTCTGGACCTTCACCATATGCGCCCATTGGGGTGTGCCGCTTACACCCATGATTTCTCAAATAAGTTTGGGAAAGATTGGACCTAGAGGAAAGAAGAGTATTTTTGGTTACTCTGATACCTCCAGAGGTTATGTGTTAATAGCCGAGCAGGACAGTGGGAGTGTTACCGAGATCGAATCACGAGACGTAACGTTTGTAGAGAACGAATTTCCTAAGAAGGGAGAGATTGATTTGGATCGATCTCTATATGAGATTCAAGATCAAGTTGAGCAGACACCTGTTAATTCGAGTGGGAGAGTTGAAACCGCAGATGATGAATCAGTTCGTCGTCTGCCGGATTCATCGCCTGCTAAAGCGAATGAAACAGATTCCGCTCCTGATGATCTTGTTGACAGTGGGAGCATTAGGGATCTCATTCTCAGTGGGAGTGATCATGGTCATACCCTGGTAGTAGTGAGTTGTTAGGCCGTGGGCTTGAACTAAACACCCTAATATCTGACGATATGGTTATTGTGTCGTAAAACGTTAGAGAAACTCTCAATGGAACCTTCTAAGAAGAATGGATGAAAGTAATGGAAGATGAGATGAACACTTTGGACTAGATGGAATCTATAAGGAAGAACGGTGTTTGGGCACTGGTCGACCTTCGAGAGGACATAGAAAAATAGAGCTAAATGGGTTCTTAAGATTATGGCTATTGGAGTGAGTCTAGACTTGGAACTGCACTAGATAGATGTTAAGACTGTCTTCCTCAATGGTGAGTTAGAAGAAGAGATCTATATGGAGCAGTCTGAATGCTTTGTGCAGAAAGACCATGAGCACTTAGTGTGCAAACTTCACAAACTGATCTATGGTCTGAAACAGTTCGCTATGCAGTGGTATCACAGATTTCATGATTTGTTCGTGGAAAATGGATTTCTCTTAAAGGATGAGAATCATTGCGTGTACACCAAAAGGGTCTGGACCGAATTTTGTGTTTATGATTCTATATGTAGATGGCATACTCATAGCTGTAAATAGCTTGGAGTTCCTCACACAGATAAAGGTCTGATTGTCTTCTCTGTTTGGGATGAAGGACATGGGTGAGGCGGCGCACATCCTTGAGATTTAGATCTCGAGAGATCGCCGTAGGAGGCAGTTGTGGCTTTCACAGGAAAGCTACATAAACAAAGTGTTGGAAATGTTCAACATGAGTAACTGCGAACCAATTGAAACTCTAGTTTACATTGATCAACCTCTCAAAATGGATATGTGGACCAGATAAATAAATTATGTAGCTAAGTGCAGTCGGAAGCCTGATGTGCGCAATAGTGTGTACTCGGCTTGATATTTGTCATGCAGTAGGCATGGTATATAGGTACCAAGCTGAACCCGGATTGAAGAAATGGTAGGTAGTAAATAGGATCATGTGATATCTTAAGGGCATCGTCATGCTTTGTGCTAGAGACTTGCTAGAGATCCGAGAATCTCTGGATGACTGGGTATAACGATGCGGACTATGGTGGTGACTTTGATGAGAGAAAACCCACCTCGGGCTTTATGCTCTGCTCTCCGATGATGTCATATCGTGGATGAGCAAGAAGTAGTCGTGCATTGTGTTGATCGTCATTGAAGCCAAATTTGTGGGTCTTGTGTGGACCACTCAGTTGGTTGTATGGCTGAAGAGACTTCCGGATTGATTGCTGAGTCATTGGAGTCGCAATCTCCGTGATATAGAAACCCAAGTATCATAACAAGTTATAGCAAGTAGATATCAAGAGAAACTATGTTAGAGACGTGGTTAGACACAAGGTGATGAGTTTGAAGTACTTGTCTACGGATGAGATGGTTGTGGACCGTCTCTCCGACCTTGAAGAGGTAGTCTTAAGTGAGGCATGTGTAGTCTCTAGGACTGTGTAGACTTAGTTGATGTACTTCATTGGTTTTATTTCCCATACAATGTTCTTTAACTTGAATTATATTTGAGTATGCATGTTTTCATAGTTTGAATGTTTTGTGTGTTCTTACTGTGATTGTTTATTGACATATGTCAAGGTGGATTAGATCGCCCTCTCACACGGGTGATAGCTTCTATGCCTTTGTGGCTAGGTGAGGCTGGTGATAGTTTCTAGTTCTGGAAGTCTGTTGGGATGACCAGAAAGGACTTTGTGTCCGGAACTATCTGATTTCGCACTACGACGGATTATGGTCTGTCAATCCACTCAGGGGTTGGATGGGAGTCTTTGTGACTTTTGGTTCGGGTACTTTGTGTGCCTGATGGACATCTGTACAGCATATGGACATATGCTCCATGGGAGAGGAGATATGCTGTAGCGCGCGTTCCATACCGCGGCGCACCCAAAATACGACCATGGGTTTGACCCGAGATGTGATCTTAACTCGGAGTCGTGTGAGACCCAGAGCTCTTTGTGTAAGAGCCGCGTACGTACCCTCAGTACTCTGAACAGAGACTTGAGGTTCAGTTCAGTGTTTGCTATCTTAGTCCGTGCTCGATGGGCCTTCGACGTATTCCGCCCGGGTCCCGGTTCTAGAAAAGCGAGTTGAATTGTGCCGATGGTTTTGTGGGAAGAGGATGGTTATTATGGGATCTTCTCGATATTGTGTCCACTAGGTGGCCACCAACCGCGGCATCGGCTGCGGTTGTGGGCGCAATACATATATAGGTCTGAAAGATCCTTGTGCGGTCAGACCTGGAGAAAGATTACATGACCAAGGGTGCAGGACACATTTCCACTGCTGGTGTGGGATCCGCGGGTCGCTACGTATTCTTAACCGGTGCGTAGCACTTTGCTCGTTGTGTCTGTCGGTCGCACGGCTACCTCCTCGTATGTGACTTTACTGTATAATGAGATTCGTTCTCTTGGTGCTGGCTTAATGAATGAGCGCCCCCCACTTTGTGCGAGTGGGAGATGTTGGTTTTAGGATAATGGGTCGCCCATAAGTGGGAGCCCATTTACATAAGCCCAGTTGTGTATCTGGCCTTAAAACCTATCCCTCTATATATCAGTATATATAGGGGTGCTCAGGGTTTGGAAAACCTAATGATGATGATGACAGTGATGCCCTAGCCGCCCTACAGTTTAGACAGAGGTCAGTAGCTGTGGAATTATAGGTCATTGCCCGTCAAACCGTGGCGTGTCCTCCCGTCCGACAGACCGTGATCCCAACCTCAGGCAGATCCGCTTCCGCTTCCGCTAAGTCAATCGTTCAAGGAGGTAACTTAATTATGTGTTATGTTGTACCTTAATCGATTGCATGTTTTGTACATCAATTTCCAACAGTACGAAATGATCATCGATGCATGTTCGTTGAGGAAGGACTTGGAAGTTCTTCCTTTTGGGGATCAAACTGTAATCGGTGAACGAGGTATAAATCTGAGTGGAGGGCAGAAGCAAAGAGTGCAAATTGCACGTGCAATCTATGAAGATGCAGACATTTATCTGTTCGATGACCCCTTTAGCGCGGTCGATGCCCACACCGCATCACATCTTTTTAAGGTAACATGTTTTGGTTTTGAAAAGACAAAATCCTAGTTTTGATCATATGATGCTGACTTTTATCGTATACTAACGTGACAGGAATGTTTGCTTCGGATTTTGGGTTCAAAAACCGTAATTTATGTGACCCATCAAATAGAATTCTTATCAGTTGCTGATCTAATCCTGGTGAGCACTTGATACTACTTTTATAATAATTAAACCTTGGCCGTTTTTTTTTTTTTTTTTACATTAAACACTTTTAACTGGTTTTGACGAGTATTTTTTACATTTGTTTTTCTAAAGGTCATGAAAGACGGTAGGATCACGGAAGCAGGGAAGTACAATGAAATTCTTCAAGCAGGAACAGATTTCATGGAGCTTGTCGGGGCACACAAGACAGCCTTGTCGGAAATAGATTCTGTAGAGAGATCATCACAGTCTGAAGAGTCTAAGTGGAGTGGGAATCGAGAAGAACAATGGCAACATTCAAGAGAGTAACCCTAGTTGTTCTGTTAAAGATGATGGAGCCCAGAAACAGCTCGTTCAGGAAGAAGAGAGGGAGAAAGGCAGTGTAGGGTTTCAAGTTTACTGGAAGTACCTCACAACAGCTTATAGAGGGATGCTTATTCCTCTTATACTGCTATCACTAGTTCTGTTCCAGATGCTTCAGATAGGGAGCAGTTACTGGATGGCTTGGGCAACTCCGGTCTCTGCACAAACTGAGGAGCCGAAAGTAGCCAGCAAGACCATTATACTTGTGTATGTACTATTGGCTTTGTTGAGTTCCTTCTTCATTTTCATGAGATCCATGTTTGTTGCCGCTGCTGGGTACAAGACAGCTGCAGTTCTCTTTGATAAGATGCACCATTGCATCTTCCGTGCATCCATGTCGTTCTTTGATTCCACACCGAGTGGGCGGATCTTGAATCGGGTAAGCTACACTTTTTGTTCAAAATGTCTATTTGATGTTTATGTTCTTTCTGATAAGAACACAGTTGTTCCAACATCATCTATGACACAGATGTTCTTCTCCAGGCCTCTACAGACCAAAGCACACTAGATATGGCAATTCAGTATCTAGTTTCTGCTGTTGCAAACAAAACCGTTCAGCTTCTCGGAATCATTGTTGTGATGTCTCGAGTCTCTTGGCAAATTTTTATCATCTTCATCCCTGTCATCGGAATCTCCATATGGTACCAGGTGATTAATTCGTCGAAACCTTAGATACCATTTTTAATTGCTCCATATTTCACAAGCCAGATATAATCGTTGCAGAGATATTACATTTCTACGGCTCGGGAGCTTTCGAGGTTAGAAGGTGTGTGCAAGGCTCCAGTGATACAACATTTTGCTGAAACAATCTCGGGTTTAACCACCATTCGATGCTTTGATCAGGAACCGAGATTCCGAGAAACAAATATGAAGCTTTCAGATGGATATTCTCGACCCAAGTTCCATGTTGTTGCCGCCATGGAATGGCTAGCTTTTCGTTTAAATATGTTGTCTTCCATGATGTTCATTTTGTCCTTGATTTTCCTTCTGGCTATTCCTGATGGATTAATTGACCCAGGTAAGTATGTAGCTACACCAACATTTCTTCTTCTTCATCATCTTCTCTACTAACTAGTTTTTTAATTTGATTTCTTGGGTCTGAAGCAATTGCGGGGTTGGCAGTAACATATGGACTCACCTTGAATACCTTACGAGTATGGGTTATAATTTATATGGAACACGTGTGACATGGAGAACCGAATCATATCGGTCGAGAGGATATTTCAGTACACTTCGATCCCGAGCGAACCGCCTCTTGTGATCGAAGAAAACCAACCCGAGAGATCGTGGCCTTCTCATGGCCATATCAATATTCAAAATCTTAAGGTATTTGATAAGATGACTTAAGAGTATATCGAATGTCTTCACTCACAAGTTCGAACTTATGAGACAGTTGGTTAAGGCGAACGTTTAAGTTTCACAATATTACCTGAAATTATCACAATATTACCTGAAATTATCACTCTCAAACATCTATTAGCTAGACTAAATAGTGCGTTTGTTGATACAAAAATTTATAGCTCAATAGTTTAAACTTTTAATTTGATATACATTTATTTATTTACAGAATCATTATTCTAAAAAATATTATATGATTTGTCTGATTTTGGGGATTATATAGGTTCGTTACGCTCCACACATGCCTCTTGTTTTGAGAGGCATTACCTGTTGTAAAATTTCGAATGGATGTGGTGGATGAACTCGAATTTGTATGCTTGGATTATTCTGAAGTCGTGACGACACTTTCAGATTGAAACTATTTGGAGGCACCCAAACTTTCAATCAGATAAAATCAGAATACTGAACTAGAACTTGAGAGAAGGATTGTGAATGTTTGAGATGAAGATTTAGGACCCCCCTATGACCAATTTATAGTGTTATTCACACCCTTAGGAGAAGACACCATGTCCTTTGGAAGAGACATGCACCATTTCGGCCAACATACACCCTTTTGATTCAAAATTTGGCTCCAAAATCAAAGGGACACCTTAGGAAGATTCTAGAAATGGTTCGGCCCTAGCCATGGTTCGGTCCAATACTTGGTTCTAAAGCAAGTGTCCAAAAACCGGGAATTTTCAATGAATTTCGACCCCAGCCAGGGGTGCCGCCCCTGGACCCGGCAAAGGGGAAGTTGCCCCTTTGACCCCCATTGTCTCATCTCTAATCCACCGATGAATCTCCGATACAATGAATCATAATATACTTAAACAAGCGTGCACTCTGCACCTTCCTAACTTGTTTAATGAGATACTATGATCCCATTGGTTAACTAGTCAATCCAATTACACTAAAATATATAACATTACCTGTACTTTCTCTGGTGGAACGAGGACTGGCATTGTAGGAAGAACCGGTGGCAGGAAATCGACTCTGATTCAGATTCTCTTCTGTATTGTAGACCCCGTTGCGGGTCGAGTCGTGGTCGATGGCATTGACATCTGCTCTATAGGAGTCCATGATCTTCGGTCGAGGCTGAGCATTATTCCACAAGAACCAACCATGTTTGAAGGAACAGTGAGGAGCAACCTCGACCCTCTCGAGGAATACACCGATGAACAAATATGGGAGGTTGGTCTTGTTCTTGTTCTTGTTCATGATCATATCATTCATCATCACATAAAGTTGTTTTGATTCGATTATAAGTTTTACGCAGGCTTTGGAGAAGTGTCAACTTGCAGATGAAGTAAAACACAAGGAAAGGAGATTAGATTCCAAAGGTAAAGAAAATGCTAAAATTCTCCAATGTTGAGCTAATTTCTGCATTATTAGTTTAGGGGTTGATTAAAAAATAAATAAAAATTTGAGTGTTTAGTAAATTAATAAAGTGCAATTTTTATTAATAAAACTAAATTAAATTTTCAACTGCATACAAAAAAATAATAAATTATGTTATTTTTTCTGTTAAAACATAATTAAAATTACCCAAACAACTTCTAACATGTTACATTTAACAGAATCTATATTGACTTGCTAATCCAGCTTAAAATGCAAGGACTTGATTGTTCAGTGTTTTTAATAGAAAACTTAACATAATTTGCACTTTCATATACACTTAAAAAATAAATCTATGTTTATTGTTAAAAGAATTTTTTTTTTTCTCTCCAAAAACTGAACATGTGATTTGTTTTTTGGTTTTGTTTTAAGAGTATACCAACACATGTATTTATAAGACAATTGTGTAAAGTGTTAATAACAGTTTAAAGTGAAATATTAATATATTTTAGGGTTAATTATCTCAACCGTTACCTATGTTTGGCCCATGTGATTAAAATGTTACTCATCTTTTTTTGTGTAGCTGAAACGTTACTTAAGTTTGAAGATGTGACTGAAAGGTTACTCCGTGAACTTTCCGTCCAATCTGACCGTCAAAGTGGCACGTGCACAGCACATGACCTAATTAAAACGATTTGAAGACATTTGAAAGGACAATAATGCCCTCCTGTCACCTTTGCAACGTTTCCCCCTCGATTTATACACATTCCCACACTCAACTTCCCATCATCTCATTTCATCAACACCGAAAGAACCGAGAGAGAGTGCAGCGATTTCCTGGCGATTTTGTAGGCGATTTCCTGGCGATTTTTCTCTGCGACGCAAGTGTAGTCTTCGACCGAAGTGAGTCTCCAAGTAAGTTCATTTTTTGGCTTCGATTGCACTCCGTTTCGTGTGTCTGTACGCATTCTTGCTATTTTTGCACGTTCGTTTCTGTTGTTCCTCTGTTTCCCGAAGTGAATCGTCGATTCGGCATGATATTAGGGCTTGGATGTTTGTTTTCGGTACGAAACAAGGAGATTGCTGCATAATATGTTCTTATTTGGTGTTGTTTGGGCGATTTGGTCCCGATTGCTGTTGAAGTTCGGTTTGTAGGTTAGGGTTCGGTTTGTAGGTTGCAGATTTGTTAACAAAGCTTTGATTTTTAGTGTGAAAGTTTTGTTTTTTTTCAGTTTATATATGCTGTTTTTGATTTGATTCGGTTGGTTATTTGTTTACAAATGCTGTTAATGAAGTTTTTGCTGTGTGAATTTGTTGTTTTCTGGTTACGTTTGTTCCGCATTATGCTGTTAATGTGTTATCTATGTTCACAAATGACATATACATTTATCCGCAGGAATGGCATCCAAAGACAACCTTCATACGCTGTACATTATGTATGGTGGTAAGTGGATTGAGAAATCTGGAATTCACATATATGAAAGTCAGGAGAAGCCCTTCGTCATAGGTTGGGAGAACATGAATTACGAGTTCATATCCGGATTAGCCTAGATATATTGCAATCTATCGGACGATGGTGGACTTCTATACCTCCCACCGAATGGAAACCCGAGTTCAGATTTGCGGGTAATCAGTAAGGAGAAGGACATTCCAGTACTGTTTGAGTCGCAAGGAAGTTGCCCTAAAATAGAACTTTTCGTGGTGCCTCCCCTAACCCAAGAGGAGTGTTTGAAGGATCCCTTCATGATGAGGATTCGCAACAAAATGGTATAGAAGGCGAAAGCAGAAAGACGGAAGGAACCGAACATCGACATTGGTAAGAAGCGTGACAATGGTAAAGAAAAGGTACCGGTTCGTGACAAAGGTAAGAAACCGGTTGTTGAGGAAGATGACAGTGACGACTCTATTTTTGAGGATGATGTGACCCTAGCCAATCTTTTAGACGAGTTAAAGAACTTCAGGTTTGAGGGCGAGACGAGCGAAGACTCAGTTGAGGCTGGTCCATCGTGCAAAGAGGGTGCGAAAACCAGGAATGAAGACGGACATCCAAAGCAGAAGAGCCCGATAGAGAAGGAATGGCCATGGGAAGTCCCTGGTTTTGGGCCGGATTTGAGTGATTGCAGAAGCGATACGTTGGAGATGGGGGGAGACCAAGTCGTCCAAGATGATGCCACGACTTGTGCGTTTTATAAACATTACAAGGACGAGAAGAATTCTGGTGATTTTGAGCTGCAACTGGGCATGCTATTCGGCAGTCGGGAAGCATTCAAGCAGGCCATGAGAGACCATGCCATCTTCCATGGATATGACATTGTCATCCCGGTGAACAACAAAATCCGGATGGAGGTATACTGCACCCACAAGTGCGGATTCCGGGTTATTGCGAGGACGGTCAACAAAGAGAGCACGGTTCAGATACGGGATTTGGTGAAAGAACATAACTGTCCCCGTTCTCACATTAACCACAACGTCGGGTACAAATGGGTGTGCGATCATTTCATAGGTATGCTTCGGGACGACCCGAAGATAAGGGTAAGTTTTTTCAATGCTGTCAATGTTGTTTCGTACTGTCAATGCTGTCAATGCTGTTATGTCAATGCTGTTTCGTACTGAACTTGCTTTTCATGCAGAATCGCACTATTCGTGGTGAAATCCTACGACGCTATGTCTGGAAGGTGAATCGCTTTGTCGTTGCAAGGGGGATGAAACTTGCGAAGGATAAGTTGCCTGGAGATCGCACTTCTGAGTACGGTAGGGTGCGGGACTACGCAGCGACTTTAATTGAGCACAATCCCGGAACGACAGTGGTGGTGCACGTTGATTCCATCTCGAGTCCACTAAGACCCCGGTTTGAAAGGTTGTACGTCTGCTTAGACGCTTGTAAGCAGGGATTCTTGAAGGGTTGTAGGCCATTCATAGCACTTGATGGCTGTTTCCTGAAGGGACCCGATGGTGGACAGCTGCTATGTGCAGTGACGAGAGACCCGGACAATGGTTTGTTACCAATTGCGTTCGCCTGGGTGGAGGCTGAAAACCAACAATCATGGAGTTGGTTCTTAGAAATACTTGTGAGCGATATTGGCAATGACAAAAGGTGGACTGTTATGTCCGACAGACAAAAGGTAAGCATATGTTGTTTGCTGTTATGTGATTAAACGGTCTTTCATGTTCTGTATTCTGTGATTAAATGGTATCTTATGTTCTGAATATGGGATTAAATGGTATCTTATGTTCTGTATTGTGTGATTAAATGGTCTCCTATGTTGTGATAAGTGTGTTCCATTTGTTACTACGCAGGGACTCTGTCAGGCAGTTGAAGATTTTTTCCCCGGGTCTGAACATAGGTTTTGCATGCGCCATATTTACCAGAACATGCAAGTTCGAGGTCTTGGAGAAGCGGAAGTCCGAAATAGAGTTTGGTCGGCTTCTTGTGCGTATACGTACCAGCGACATAAGTGGCACATGGACTTGCTGCTTAAGGCTAACAAGAAGGCGTGAGATTACGTCTCATCCATTGACACCAACACTTGGTGTAGATTTCAGTTTCGCCAAGTGTCAAAAACCGACTTGGTTGTGAACAACATATCTGAAAGCTTCAACAACAAGGTAATTAACATAAGGGACAAGCCTCCAGTGACATTGGTCGAGGAGTTGAGGTTGATGTTGATGAGAGACTTTGAGAAAAAGAGGACATCCATCACCAGTCAGTCTGGATCACTAGGTAGGAACATTGTTAGAAAGTTGGAGAAAATCACGGATGGCATCAGTGGTTGTGAGGTAATATACGCTGCGGATGGAGAATACGAGGTGCATGTCGCTCCGCACGTCTCATACAAAACGGATATTAACAGGCGTACATGCTCATGCAGGGTCGACTACAACTAACTTCCGATTGGGTCGACTTTCAACAGCTCGGTTTTTCGCAACCTCCAATTGTTCTTTCAAATGGTTCTCTCTTTGTTGAAATTGCATCACTGCAATCCGACCATAAGGACACATAGCTGGATCTTCCCAGTAAAAAAACCCACATCCGGGGTTCTGTACAGACTACGAAACAAGAAACGACAAACAATTACATCAGATTTGACGAGCGAAGGTTCGATAATAAGGATCTATGTTTCGAATTACTGCAGCAAAACGAATTAGGGTTACCCACTGTCAAATTACCTCAAAATTTGGGCAACCATGGAATCAGCGCGAGAAATTTTGCCACGTACCAGCTGATTTCACGGAGCACACAAGCCCACAGTAGCACATTCGCCGACGCGAAGCTCCGTGGTGGCCATTCGCAGACGCAGAAGAGATGGACCGAGATCTAACCTTTCTACGGTTCTCAGAACCCATAGGACATCATTCATCAGAGTTCATGGCTGGAGATCTTCGGTTCTTCAGTTCTTCGATGCTGGAGGTTCTTCGCGCGCAAACTTCGACTCCTCTGGTTCTGGACAGCACGATTAATCAGCTGTTAAGTAGACAGTATGTTGGGGGTAGTTTGGGCACTTCAACTTACAGGTTAATCACGTGACAAGCACATGGTGGTACTTAACGGGAAGAAATAACAGCAGTTAGGTCATAGTAACGGTTCAGTCACATGTGTCAACTTAAGTAACGGTTGAGCTCAAGTTTGAACGGTTCAGTCACATTGTCAAACATAGGTAACGGTTGAGGTAATTAACCCTATATTTTAAGAGTATACCGTCTTTAAAATCTCACATTTTCATTAATCCTTGATTCATAATAATGAACCGGCTTGTCAGTGATTGAGAATGGAGAGAACTGGAGCGTGGGTCAGAGGCAGCTCGTTTGCTTGGGGCGGGTGTTGCTTAAAAAGAGCAAGATCTTGGTGCTTGATGAAGCCACTGCATCAGTTGACACAGCCACTGATAATCTAATCCAATTGACCCTACGAGAACATTTCAGCGACTGTACTGCAGTAACCATTGCTCATCGAATAACTTCCATTCTCGACAGCGACATGGTTCTTCTATTAGACCACGGTTAGAATTACTTCCAATTCCGCAGCAACTAATTCAATGGAAGTTTACATAATCTGAATGTGTTCAGTATATATGAATGATGTAGGGTTAGTTTGTCAGTACGATACTCCAAGAAGATTGCTTGCAGATAAGTCATCATCATTTGCGCAACTTGTAACCGAGTACACCAGAAGATCCACTTCCTCTACTGGTTCTTAGTCCATCTCCATCCATTAATGTATGTTTTATAGATCTGTACACCAAAAGCAAGTCTGTGTTATATGCTCGCCGTAGCTAGCTGCAAACCATATTGTTATCTTATGAACTCTCAGGTTCATATGAAACGTATAAAGGGCTAAATAGAGCTAACCCTTCCCATACTTGCGCTATGATCTAAGGTTTTAAAGTACTTCAATATTTTATATTTAAGGGTTAAATAATGATTTGCGAGTTAAACATTTTAGTATGAAAAATTGATTATTTAAACTTTTTTTTGGAATTCTTGTGCTATGATCTAAGGTGAGAATTCATCCGTGATTTACACTTTTACGAGCGTGCAAGAGAGTGTTTCTCTTTTATAAATGTGCGGAATCGTTTGTTGAATCGAATATAAGAGAAATAAAGTTTGAGTTTCCTTTATTCAAAGCAGTGTAATCAAAATCGGCATGAACCAGAGGTTCGACCGGGAATCGGATTCCTGTCCGGTTTGGTTAAGATAAAAGACCGTTTTGCAAATAAACAGTGTTTGAACCGGGTTGAACTGGACGTTTTTTTTGCAAAATCGAACGATTTTTGCAAAACCGACCGGTTTCCGATTCATTTTTAGGCTAATTTCCCCCAGACCAATCGGCTTTTTCGGTTTAAACCAATTGGTTTTGTTCAGCACAAACTGATTGCTTTTATGCAGTGTTAAACCGACTAGGCCACTCTTGTTCAACATCACAGACGCAGTGTTCAACATCACAACAGCAGGAGTCAAGCCATCACCTTCACCTTCAGCCGCAGCGCTTCAGCCTTCAGCAGTTTCTCCTTCAGCAGACACAGCAACACGACAACACAGCAACACGACAACACAGCCACAACAGCACCTTCGCCTTCAGCAGTCACAGCAGCACCTTCGCCTTCAGCAGCACGACAACAACACCTTCGCCACAGCAGCACCTTCGGTTCAGGTTCTTCTTCGCCACAGCACCTTCGCTTCTGTCGGTTGTGTCTCTGCCTCAAAGCTCTTCAGGGATTTTGTCAATTTCAACACAGAACACTCTGTGTCAGTGACGATGTGGGAAAGTGCAGAGAGAGGTCCGTCGGACGTCACACTGGAAACTTTCATTGGTGTTTTCATCGTCGAGGTAATACCGCCATGGAAGTAGTGAATTAATTAGCTAAAAAAAGTTGGAAGTAGTGAATTAATTAACTAAAAATAGTTCAAGTAGTGGAGGTAGTTGATTAATTAGCTAAAAATAGGTAGTATCTATTGTATAAATTCCCAATTGCATATCGAATAAAATCAATCCAAGTTCTGCATATTTTGCTTATGCTTTTTTGTTGTTCTTTAAATTATTTTGCTTGATAAACAGCAGTGGTATCAAAGCTTAACTTCTTGAGGAATCTGTGAGGTTGAGTGATTGTCGATTTCTTAAGATCATTCACCCAGAGTTTAACTTCTTTATGGATTTGTGAGGTTGTGTGATTGTTAATTTCTTGAGATCATCATCCACCCATAAACACTCTAAGCTCTCATCAAATGGAAGAATCCTTCTTAGGTGTTGCTCCACCAAAATTTGACGGCTCAAACTACCAAGCTTGGGCTGTCAAAATGGAAGCTTACATGGAGGGCACTGATTTGTGGGAGGCTGTTGAAGAAGACTATGAAATTCCAGCTCTTCCACCCAACCCCACACTTGCTCAAATCAAGGTTAAAAGAGAGAAGAAGATGAGAAAGGCACGAGCCAAGTCATGCCTTTATTCAGTTGTCTCACCTGCAAGTTTCAACCGAAACATGTCCATAAAGTCAGCCAATGAAATTTGGGACTTCCTCGAAGAAGAATACAAAGGAGATGAGAGGTTAAGGGACATGAAATCTCTGAACTTGATAAGGGAATTCAAAAAGGAGCAAATGAAGGAATATGAGTCCATCCAAGAATACTCAGATCGATTGGTGGGACTTGCTGTAACGCCCACAACTCTTTTGAGGACCAAACTTTGCAAGAAAATAAATTCAAAGGCTAATGATTTTTAATGGTAAAGTTTAAGGATAAAATAAGCATTTGTATGGGAGGACATGTTTTATTGTGTTTAAGATTTGAGCAACATAAAATCTCAAAGATCACGATTTGGAGGAGATATTCTGTTTACGTCTGCAACTTAGGGTCGATAATGTTGTATTTTCGGAACCCTATCAAACCCTAGAGGGCTTGGGACAAACAAGAGAGGTCTAGCAAGAGAAATTGACGAAATTTCCACGTTCGCTCGAACGATCATGGAATCAGACGAAATTGAGCATCCACAAGATACCAACAGATGCACTAGGCAAGACTAAGGTAAGACCCAAGTCACGAAATTGAATTTGGTTGAGCCGTTTATTAGATATCAAGTCTGGAAAATTCGGAACACATTGTAAACCAACATCGTGCCCAAGACTCACTTCATCAGCACAACTGTAGTTCATTGTAGGGTCTTTCTACAAATACCAAAAACACTAAAAACGAAGCTCGTACGAGAGAGACCGAAGCTCTCAAAGTCGTCTCTGTAATATGTAAAATCTGTCTCTAGGTTGAAGATGAAGTTGACCACGTACGGGCAAGTTTGACCGGCGTGTGTGGGTCACCCTAAGGTCGAAACACAATGCAGTTTGCGGAGTTAGACTTTTAACGAAACCCTCTACCTATGGTAATTTTTGGGGATTTTTCTAAGATGGTCAAAAAATCAGTGAATAGTGAGATATCGGGTTTTGTCTCGTTTTCCGTGTCACGAACAGAATAGTAAATGTGGAACCTGATTTGGAAACTAAGGGGATGCTAGTACTGAATACATGACTAAGATGTGATTGTATATTATGGTTGGCAGAACTCCTTAGTGCTCTTCAAGCTCAATAGCAAAGACGATTGATGCGTGAAGAATGGGCAATTGAAGGTGTTTTGAATGCCAAGTTGTACTTAAACCAGAAGAGTAAGGAGAAGAAGTGGAAATGCAAGCCTAATTCTAGTGATGGTGAGTCAAGTGCGGCAGTAATGGGCCAAAAATGAGGAACTCTTCCTCCTTGTAGGCATTGTGGTAAGAAGAACTATCCTCACTACAAATGTTGGAAGAGACCAGACATAAAATGCAGGAGGTGTCAGAAGATGGGGCATGTTGAAATGATTTGCCCTGAAAAATACAATTAGCTGAATAGAGAAACTCAAGATGTTGTCCATGAAGAAGAGGATGAGCATCTGTTCGCGGCTTCTTGCTTCAAAACAGGAGCATCGAGTGATGGGTGTCTAGTTGACAGTGGTTGCACTAATCACATGACTGGTGATATGAGACTTTTCAAACAACTTGACAGGAAAGTTCTTTCCAAAGTGAAAATTGGAAATGAAGAGTTCATATCTGTTAAAGGAAAAGGAACAGTAGTTATAGATAGCATTTCAGGTACGAAGATGATTGATGAAGTGTTATATGTGCCTGAAATTGATCAAAACTTGCTTAGTGTTGGTCAATTGCTAGAAATGAATTTCAAGCTGCTGTTTGAAGATAAAAAGTGCATTATTATAGTTTCTAGTGGTAAGGAGCTTTTTAGGATCAAAATGAAGGGAAAGAGTTTTGCACTTAATCCATTGGAGGAAGAGCAATCTACTTTCACAATCAAAGAAGGCATCACAAAGTGTGCACATCACTATGTCCATACACTCCGTATGGAGCTCTCTGAAACCCTAAACCTGGTGGAAACCCTAAGTAATGAACTTGCTGACTGTAGAGAATCTGAAGCTCAGGCAATGGAAGTCATAAGGAACACAGAGAGGCAACTTGAGATTGCAAATGTGACTGCGGATACGCTTCGCTCGGAGTTGGAGTGGTGGAGGGATCAGATCATGGACAAACTCTTCCAGTCTTGTTCTTGTGTATCTCCTACAGTTAAAGGCGGAAGCGTCTGCCTTGATGATAATGAACTGACAGATGATCAATTTGTAAGGGGGCCAAGATCTGTTGCTGAGATTTATCAAATATGCAATTTTGCAGTCCTTGAACCAGGAGGATATGAGGAAGTCAAGATTGATAAGAAATGGCTAGCTGCAATGAAGGATGAGCTTGCCATGATTGAGAAGAATGAAAAAGGAGAGACAAATGCAATTAAGAAGGTTTTTCGGGATAAAACGTGAGTTATGAATGGAAGGACAAAACACTTCGAGGTTAAGTATTACTTCTTAGGGATATATTGGGAGTTTGAAACAACCTGATTTAGGAAGAGTGTTAGTTGAAATCAGGTTTTCATATTAGTGGAAGTAGTGGATTAATTAGCTAAAAATAGTTGAAGTAGTGAATTAATAAGCTAAAAATAGTTGAAGTAGTGGAACTAGTGGAGGTAGTGGATTAATTAACTAAAAATAGGTAGTGTATTTTGTATAAATTCTCAATTGCAGATCGAATAAAATCAATCTAAGTTTTGCATATTTTGCTTCTGTTTTCTGCTGTTCTTCAAATTATCTTGCTTGATAAACAACATACTTCCTGACTCTTGTCATAAAGACTCTTGTCATAAAGCTAATTCTTTTTCTTTTTGCTTTGTTTGATGTATTTCAAGCACGCGCCAAGAACTTGCAGGAATTTCATCGAGCTCGCTCGCAGAGGTAACTTACTACGATGGCGTGAAGTTTCATAAAATCATTAAGGTACCTATGATTTGTAATATATTTGTGGTGCTTTCCGATTCATCTTCTACGGTTCTACCTTCAATTAGGTCTGAAATCTGTTCTGTCTTCTTCTTCGTTGGTGATGAGCAGGGTTTAATTATGCAAGGTGGAGATCCCAATGGAACTGGAAGGGGTGGAGAATCGGTATACGGGTAGGTCTCTTTAATCTTTGCAAAAGTTGCCTTACTAATCAAATTGATGTCGAAAAGTGCCTAATGCTTAGGATAGTGCTTAAACTCCTAGATGGGGAAATCTCGAGCTTTGATGAGTTCATGATCGAAATATCTTATGGATTTATATCCCCACTCTAAGACGGGTAACTCCACAGTCGTATTTAATCAATCCTCTGCTTCATAATCTTGTTTAGTCGTATTTATATCGCTTTTTACTCTCTGAAGGGATCACAATCTAATGCTTGTTGTTCCTCTGAAACTAACTATTACTGAATCTTCAATCTTGTTTATAGCTTTTTCCCTTGTGAACAGTGAACCGCACGTCGAACCAGATCCATTCGGGTTGGACCGGACGAACCGGGAACCGGCCCCCTCGCCGAGAAACTCGTATAAACTTCTGTTCGTATACTTGCACTCGCCGGAGCATCCCGATTCTCCTCTGTTCTGCGAGCGAACGTTGTGTGATGAAACCTTGGTGGCATTTATCAATGAGAACTTCGTCTCTTGGGGAGGGAATATTAAGTCTAGTGTGTTATAGTATACAACATCCACCTAACATCCAACTATTATTAGCTATTAGTGTTAACATACTTTATAACTAAGATCACATCATAACAACATGTTCTTCATACTTTAGGCATGGATTTGCTGTCATTGTTCCTAGTTATACACTATATATACGCTATGTAACTGAAGAGGAATTCAATCAATTCATTCAAGTTTATATTTTGTCTTGGTATCAGAGCCAGAAATCAGAAATTAGGCATACCTCTTGTTCATCGGTTTCCAATCTCAGACGAACGTGCATCATCCCCGTTCCCGCGCAGCATACCTTTGTTTCGTCAGCTCAGTTCCTCAGTCGTCGTCGGCCTCAGCTTCGCTGCTTCCGTCGCAGACTCCTCGCTGCTTCCGTCGCAGCTTCCGTCGCCTCAGCTCCACGTCGCCGCTGGCCTTCGTCTTCAATCGGCTGAGCTTCTCGTTGCCTTATGTGAGCTTCTCGTTGGCTTTTGATTTGGTGAAGTATATCTGATTCTGCTAGGTATACACAGCTGCGGTTCGTTTTTTTGTTGAACCGGTTCAGTTTTCTGCAACTCCGGTTCGGTTCTTTTGTTTGAACCGGTTCCGCTTTCTGGTCTGTTCTTCAGATTATTGCTCCAATCCGGTTCAGGTTTGATTTTCTGCTCCGGTACGATTCGGTTCAGCTTTTGATTGACTTGGTCTGTCAATTATTTGGACTTTTGGCATAATGTCTTTTGAATCTTTTGCTGTGAAATTCACGGGTAAAAATTACTCTGCTTAGGAATTTCAATTTCGATTATTTGTTATGGGAAAAGAGTTGTGGGGTCATATAGATGGGAGTGCTCCGACACCTGAAGAAGTCGTGGCTTTATCTAAATGGCAAATTAAGGATGCTCGAGTTATGACGTGGATTCTTAGCTCAGTTGAGCCTCATATTGTTCTAAATTTAAAGCCTTATAAAACTGTTGCTGGTATGTGGAATTATCTCAAAACGGTTTATAATCAGGATAACTCTGCTAGGCGTTTTCAATTGGAGTATGAAATGGCTAATTTCACTCAAGGAAGTCTCTCAATTGAGGAATATTTTTCTGGTTTTCAAACTCTTTGGGGTGACTATTCGGACATTGTTTATGCTAATGTTCCCACTGCAGCTCTCTCTGCTGTCCAAGCAGTGCATGCAACCAGCAGACGAGATCAATTCTTGATGAAACTACGGCCTGATTTTGAATTTGCACGGGCTAATCTAATGAATCGTGTTCCTATCCCATCTTTGGATGCTTGTTTAAGTGAACTTCTTCGTGAGGAGCAACGTCTACTCACTCAAGCTTCCATGGCACATCAGACTCCTGCTAGTGTCCCTATTTCAGTGGCTTATACAGCACAGGGGAAGCATAAAGGGAAAGACATGCAAGTTGTCCAGTGTTATAGTTGTAAAGATTTTGGACATATTGCTCGGGATTGTCCTAAGAAGTTTTGTAACTACTGCAAGAAACAAGGTCATATCATTACCACTTGTCACGTACTTCAAAGGAAGCAGGCTACTGCTTTTCATACCTCCATTGGTGCCTCTAGTTCTGTTGCATTGCATGCTGCCCCGCCGGTTGTTCCTATTCCTGTTCCTACAACACCTGCATACCTGAACACACTCACTCCTGAAATGGTACAACAAATGATCATTTCTGCTCTTTCGACTTTTGCTCTTTCAGGTAATCATCAAGTTTCTTCTACACCATGGTATTTTGACTCCGGAGTTTCTAATCATATGACCAAAACCACTATTTCCCTTTCTAATGTCCGAAATTATGATGGAAATCGGAAAATTAATACTGCTGATGGTAGTTCTTTACCTATCAGTGCTGTTGGTGATCTTTCCTCTTCCTTAACTGATGTTTTTGTGTCTCCTGCTCTTTCTACAAATCTTCTTTATGTTGGTCAATTGGTTGATAAAAATTGTAATGTCAACTTCTCTCGTTCTGGTTGTGTTGTGCAGGATCAAGTGTCGGGGAAGATAATCGCGAAGGGGCCTAAAGTGGGACGACTCTTTCCTCTCGATGTTTCACTTTCGCCATCTATCCCTCGTTTTCATTTGCTTTCCTTTGCATGTCATGCGGTTAATCTTGAAAATAAACGTCTAGGTCACCCAAATTCAGAGGTTTTACGTACTTTATTTAAATCTGGTTTGTTGGGCAATAAAGCACGTTCTTCTCTTGATGTTTCTTTTGATTGTACAACTTGCAAACTTGGCAAAAGTAAAGTTCTACCTTTTCCTTCTCATGCATCTCGTGCCTCACAATGTTTCGATATTATTCATAGTGATGTTTGGGGAATTGCACCTGTTGTTTCTCATGCGCATTATAAGTACTTTGTTACTTTTATTGATGATTTTAGCCGTTTTACGTGGGTTTACTTCCTACGGGCTAAGTCAGAAGTTTTTTTAGTATTTCAGCGCTTCCTTGCCCTTCTTGAGACTCAATTCTCTACGAGCATCAAGATCTTGCGATCTGATTCAGGAGGTGAATACATGTCTAATGAGTTTCAAACCATTCTCCAAAGCAGAGGTATCATCTCTCAGCGTTCTTGTCCTTCAACACCGCAACAAAACGGTGTTGCTGAGAGGAAAAATCGTCATCTCCTTGATGTGGTAAGAACCCTTTTACTAGAGTCAGCTGTTCCTCCTCGATTTTGGTGTGAGGCGATTTCTACTTCAGTTCATTTGATCAATCGCTTACCATATCCTACGATAAATCATGTTTCTCCTTTCTTCAAGTTGTTTGGTCATTCTCCTTTGTATTCTGATCTTCGTACTTTTGGTTGCGTTTGTTTTGTGCATCTCCCTGCTCATGAACGACATAAACTTACGGCTCAATCTGTTAAGTGTGCCTTTCTTGGTTATGCTATCCCTCAAAAGGGTTATGTTTGTTATGATCCTCATGCTCGTCGTATACGAGTCTCTAGGAATGTGGTTTTCTTTGAAAATCAATATTTCTTTTCATCTCATTTTGAGCCTCCAATTGCACCTTTATCTCTGTTGCCTATTTTTTCTGATTCCCCGACAATTGTGGAAAGGTTTAAACCTGGTTTAGTGTATGAACGACGTAGTCGACATGAGTCCAGTTCCACTTCCTCAGTGCCCCCTAACGATCCTGATCCGACGCTTGATCCTGCTTCTGCTCCTGTTCATGCTCCTGCTTCCACCACTCTTCGTCGTTCATCTCGTACTTCTCGACCCCCTGATTGGTATGGTTTCTATTCTCCTGTCTCTTTTGTTGCTACTTTATCCTCTATTTCCATTCCTTCTTGCTACAAACAGGCCATGGAACACGAGTGTTGGCAAAAGGCAATGCAAATAGAACTTCAAGCACTTGAGGAGAATCACACTTGGGATATTGTTCCTTGTCCTCCTACAGTCAAACCTATTGGGAGTAAATGGGTTTTCTCTGTAAAACTTCGCTCTGATGGCTCTTTGGACCGGTACAAAGCTCGCCTTGTAGCTCTAGGTAACAAGCAGGAATATGGAGTTGATTATGAGGAAACATTTGCTCCTGTTGCCAAAATGACCACGGTTCGAACCATCTTAGCAATTGCCGCTTCACAGTCGTGGCAACTGCATCAGATGGATGTGAAGAATGCATTTCTTCATGGTGATCTACAAGAAGATATTTACATGAAGCTCCCCTCTGGTATGACTACTTCTTCTTCTCATGATGTATGTAAGCTACGACGTTCTCTGTATGGGCTCAAGCAGGCGCCACGAGCTTGGTTTGAGAAATTTCGCAGTACAATTCTTTCATTCAGTTTTACACAAAGTCAGTATGATTTTTCTCTATTCTTCCACGTGTCTGCATCTGGAATAGTCATTCTCTTAGTTTATGTGGATGATATTATCATTACTGGCAATGACTGTGGTTTGATTACTAAGATTCAGAAGTTGTTACATGCAACTTTTCATATGAAAGATCTTGGTCAGCTCACATATTTTTTAGGATTGGAAGTTCATCATCAGGACAGTGGTATTTTCGTGAACCAGCATAAGTATATTCAAGATATTATTACTATGGTTGGTTTGGAGGACACTTCTTCTGTTGATACTCCTATGGAAGTCAATGTCAAATATAGGAAAGATGAAGGGGATCTTCTACATGATCCTACTCTCTATCGGAGCCTGGTTGGGAGTCTTATATCTACTTAACCACTACTCGACCTGATATCTCCTATGTTGTTCATCAGGTTAGTCAGTTTATGTTTGCTCCTCGACATCTCCATCTTGCTGCTGTTCGACGCATCATCCGCTATCTTCGAGGTTCACCTACTCGTGGGTTATTCTTTCCTACCGGCTCCTCACTTCAGCTTGTTGCCTACAGTGATGCTGATTGGGCTGGGTGTCCAGATACACGTCGATCTACTACGGGTTGGTGTATGTTTTTAGGTGATGCCTTAATTTCTTGGAGATGCAAGAAGCAAGATCGCGTGTCTAAATCTTCTACTGAGGCAGAGTATCGTGCTATGTCTACTGCTTGTTCGGAAATTGTATGGCTACGCGGTCTTCTTGAGGAACTTGGGTTTCCTCAGACCACTTCTACTCCTCTTCATGCTGATAACACTAGTGCTATTCAGATTGCCACCAATCCCGTTTTCCATGAGCGCACTAAGCACATTGAGGTTGATTGTCATTCTATTCGAGACACCTTGGAAAGTCGGGTGATATCTCTTCCTCACATCTCTTCTGATCTTCAAGTAGCTGATGTCTTCACCAAAGCTATGACTCGACAACGACATCAATTTCTTATTGGCAAATTGTTGCTAGTTGACTTACCAGGGGGATGTTACCGTACAACATCCACCTAACATCCAACTATTATTAGCTATTAGTGTTAACATACTTTACAACTAAGATCACATCATAACAACATGTTCTTCATACTTTAGGCATGGATTTGCTGTCATTGTTCCTAGTTATACACTATATATACGCTATGTAACTGAAGAGGAATTCAATCAATTCATTCAAGTTTATATTTTGTCATAGTGAAGGGTTTAAGATGAGTAACAGCTTGAAGGCATCACGTTTCCCATTCTGTGCTGTGGTTATGTCTACCACTAACCAGAGAATCGCTTTGCTACAACAGGTGTCAATTCTGCTTCTCTTGTCAGCTTTGGATAAAATCTGGCGTTATAACTGTTGCTTGTATTGACAAAAAAAAAACTGTTGCTTGTAAATTGTTTCGATTAAGTAATCATGAATTCATACTGGAAGGATTGACCCTTCGTTGTATTTTGTAACTGACATTGGCATGAATCTTAGTTGTGCATATTTATTGTATGTTTCTACTTCCGAGCATGTTTCATGATGTTCGTGGCCATTTCTTACAAATAGTACTTCATACATTATGTTCTGGATTTTCAACGAGAAGGTCTTATTGTTATCTTCTTTCTCCATTAGCGTGTTCTTAATAATGGAAAAATGTGCCAGGTTAGTCTTTCATGTATTTCAGGATCTGTTGAATGCTGCACTTTGTAGGTTGGGTGCTTCTTTTTTTTTTTTCTTGTTTCAGATTTTGAAATGACAAGGATGGACTGAGTTAATCAATCTTTTATTATCTTCAATTTCTAAAGCTGCCTCGTTTCTAAATCATAGAATATAATGGAGGATTCTGGATTGAGATCGTACTTGTATACTCAAAGCTGTTTCTTGGTGATGGTGCAGGTTGAAGGTCCGAAAACACCACAAAAAATGCTCATTATATTGCAGAAGAAAGAAAGAAGAAAGAAGAAAGAAGAAACAGCATTCGATTACGGGAGGAGCATGTTAAATTTTTAATATCGAGGCCGAGCTACACCCAAATAGCAACCACATTATACAACTCGGGTTCCATCCTAAAATCAATTGGTAATAGGAGGAGGTAGCCTTGTTGTATATATGGTGACCAAATTGGATTTTACCATCGGTGTGGTGTTGTGCATTTGCCACAGTGGACTGATTTTAACACTCCCCCGCATTGTGACAACTTTTTTTTTTTTTTTTTTAATAAGGCATGGCACATTTTTTTTTATTTAGACGGGTTGGGACTCAACAAATCCTCTCTCACGTCCAGGTCCGACCCGAACTCTGGTACGTGGAGTAAACGGGACACAACAAACCCACATCGGGTACCCACAACGGGAAACACCCAACACCGTCAATTGAAATCAGGCTCTGATACCATGTTAAATTTTTAATATCGGGGCCGAGCCACACCCAAATAGCAACCACATTATACAACTCGGGTTCCATCCTAAAACCAATTGGTAATAGGAGGAGGTAGCCTTGTTGTATATATGGTGCCCAAATTGGATTTTACCATCGGTGCGGTATTGTGCATTTGCCACAGTGGACTGATTTTAACAGAGCAAGATGCTGCATACAGAGCAGCTCTTGAAGCCGATCAGGTAAAGAACAACAGAGCAATCTGAATGTCTTGTTTGGTTGTTTTGTCATATGGGTAGGCTTCATTTTCTCAAACAACCATCTTTCTCTGAATTTTGTTATATTATTATACCTTTATTCAAATCAGGCTAGGGAACGCCAAAGGAGAGAGGAGCAAGAGCGGTTAGAGAAGGAGGCCGCTGAAGCTGAAAGAAAGCGCAAGGAGGAGGAAGAAGCTCGTGAAAGAGCAGAACGTGAAGCTGCAGAAAAAGCAGCTACACTTGCCAAATTGCGTGAAGAGAAAGCTCTGCCACTCGGCACTGAACCTGAAAAGGGCCCAAATGTGACCCAGGTAAGTAACTAGTCTAATCTCTTTAAGCTTTCCAAACTGTTCCATTCTGGGCACAGCCGATTAATTTAATACGTGCTGATTAATGTAGTTATTGGTGCGATTTCCATCTGGAGAGCGTAAAGAGAGGAGATTTCATAGTGATGCGACTGTCCAGACAGTCTATGATTATGTGGATTCATTGGGATGTGGCTTGGAAATAGGAAACTAAAGTTTGGAGTCAAACTTCCCTCGCGTGGTTTTTGGACCAGAGAAGATGTCTTTGTCGTTGAAAGAGTCAGGATTACACCCTCATGCCAACCTTTTTGTGGAATTCAACTCATGATCGGGTTAGGTAAGTTGCATCAAATGTGTTTTTTCTTGTTCAAGTTGTGAAGTTGGGAATTGCAGTTATCTACTTAAATCTGATGATGGATGCGATTAGGAATGAGATAATACTAAACTGTTGGTTTTGGGGAATTTGGTCGCCCATTAGTGGGAGCCCATTCTAATAAGCCCAGTATTAGATACTGACCCAAACCATTCCCTCTATATGTATAGGGATGCTCAGAGTTGGAAAACCTAACGATGACAGTGATGCCCCGCCGCCCTACAGTTTAGACTGAGGTAAGTAGTTGTGGAAACCTAGGTCATTGTCCGTTAACCCGTGGCGTGACCTCCCGTCCGGCAGACCGTGATCCCAACCTCAGACAGATCCGCTTCCGCTTCCGCTAAGTCGGTCGTTCAAGGAGGTAACTTAAATATATGTTTAATGTTGTGCCCTAAACGATTACATGTTTCGTACATATTCCCACATGAACAGATGACACACAAACCCACTTGTGCACATTGAACTATCATATTTATAGTGTTTAACATTTCATTTGATATGATTGGTGTTCGGTTAGTTGGTCGTGGACTGGAATACAGCAGCTTATCGTAGGATGTTCATCGTGGATTGTAAACTCCAGCAACTTCTTGTCAAATGAGAAACAAATATGTCGTAATATTTTCATGAGACGTGAGAAATGTAATAAATTTTCTCTTTAAATTGAGTTCAACATTTGTATCTTCTTTATATTTTGTTTTGGTAAGTAAATAAGAAATAATAACTACAAAGGTTTAAATTACACGATCCTGGACAACTCTATTAGTTGTGCGTTCAACTCCATCAAATAAAATAAATTTCAACACATCCGAGGGGGTTCAAAAGAACTTGGAAGAGTTTTTACAAGATGACTGATTCCTTAGCCATAACATCGACTACTCCATTTGATTCCTGAAATACATGTCGAATTTTGAACTTCTTGAAATAAAAAATTAATTTCCTTCAATCAAGAATTAGAGGCATACGTGGTCTATAAAAGTTTTTATCCTCCACTATAAGATTAATTGCTTCATGGTTGTCAGATGCCAAACAAACTCTCGATGGATTACATTCTATTCATCTTTATTATGTTCTACACAAATGACATTAGGTTAAATACATAACAAAGATACAATAAACAGGTTGGAAAGGTAAAGGAATACAGGTTGGAAATGTGGAGAAGTTGGAACAAGTTGGACACCATAATTAACTTGTCTTTAACAGGTTTGACACCATTCTTTAACACTCCCCCTCAAGTTGAGGGTGGGGTCTTCAATGCTCAACTTATACATTAATTGACGACGACAGAAGACAGGAACTGGAGGGAGATCTGCAACACTTTGATCTGTTCAGAGGTAGGCGGACTAGCGGAGGACACATCGACTCTGGAAAGTCAACCACAGAATACACGACTCTAGAAAGTCGCCTCGACTTCTGAAAAGTTGATCGAGAAAACAGGACTCTGGAAAGTCGCCTCGACTTCTGAAAAGTCGACCGGTGCGGAGAACATGTCGACTCTAGAAAGTCGACTACGGAATGCACGACTCTGGAAAGTCGGCCGAGAGACCTTTCTGGAAAAAGGTTTTGAACAAGAAATCGAAAAACAAGAACTAAACCCTAAATGAACTGAACCGAACCGGAGTAGGTAATCAACCAGACAGAAACTAGGCTGAACCAGACCACCAAATCAGCAAATTGAATTAGACCATAAAAACAAACCAGACCCTAAAAGTGAACCAGCCAGAGAACCAGATTAAAAACTAATCTGAACTGAACCAGAATACTAAACCGGACCGAACCGGATCAGAAAACTAAACCCGATTGAATGCATTTAACCATAGCAGAACACATATCCCATCCATTCCGAGCAGCATACCAGCAACCACAGAACATAGGAAAGAAGCTGGAGAAGCTGGGGGTGCTTGACCGAGCTGAAGAACACGAACTGAAGATGAAGACGCAGATGCAGGACGCCGGAGCTGAAGCAGTGGAGCTGGAATGCGGCGCGTCACAGAGGCAGAAGACATAAGCTATCGAGGCCGAGGCAACAAGAAAGGAAGCCGTGTGAGAATCGGTCGAGGCCAAGGCGACCAGGAGGCGAGCTGACGAGAAGCAGGAGGCGAGCAGGAGGCTGACTGCGACAGAGGCTGGAAGACACGATGGCTGAAGATACGCCAACAACAGGGGCGGCTGCAGGTAGTAATAACAGGGGACAACGAAACAAATTCAGACGAGGCGAGCGGGCTGCAGGAGGCGACGAAGTAGCTGACGACAGAACGGTGAATAGACGGGAGCAGCGGACGAACAAAATCCAACAGTATGACTCTGATACCATGTCAAACAAACTCTTGATGGATTACATTGTATTCATCTTTCTTATGTTCTACACAAATGACATTAGGTTAAATACACAACAAAGATACAATTTAACAGGTTCGAAAGGTAAAGGAATACAGGTTGGAAATGTGGAGAAGTTGGAACAGGTTGGACACCATAATTAACTTGTCTTTAACAGGTTGGACACCATTCTTTAACATCAGATTCCACATGTAAAGCATGGTAGCTGCAATTGTTAAACCATCCCGGATTGCCTAAAGCTCCGCCACGAAACTGTTTGTGATTTCGATCCGCCTTTGAAATCCTTTAATTCAACCGCCCAATTTATTTCTTAAGACCCCTGCTCCCCCTGCCGGGCCCGAGTTACCTAGAGCAGATCCATCTGTGTTTAGTTTTATCCATCATTGGGTCGGAGTAGTCCAACCAACACAAATATTCACGCTCCTATGAATGACACTTTTATTTCTAATGACTTCCGAAATTTCCTTAGCCTCAGAGAAAACTAAATTAGAAACATCAATAGTGAAAGAATATCATTAAAAATATAAGAATTCCTATTCTTTCAAAGGAACCAAATTGTTGATGAGAAAATAAACCATCAATCGATCTCTTTTATATGGAAGTAAGAACTCCTGCAATTCTTTTTCGCCCAATCCTGAATGTTAAATAAAAAAAATCATTAATATGTTTATGGATAACAATTTCTGACTACACTTTTCTAGCAATAAAGCGAAAGATTCTTTCTATCTTAACATGTGTGAATAACAACATAATATTTATGACAATTTAAAATAATAACAAAACTGTTGCTTTTAAAAATTATTATAAATGAGGGTTGATTGCACCGATTCAATGTCACTCCAGACCATCAGCAGTGTGGTCTAGTGGTTGATAGTGCTGACTGGGAGAGTTTGAATCCCCTGGAAAAAAGATAAATGATTACGCCTTGGGTCTAACAGGTCGACCTCTCAATTCTAGGTTACTGGTGGGGCTATGTTGACGGGGTCAGTGCATGCGCTGGTTTTCTAGTGGAAGTTTGAGTATCGTGGGACGAAAGCTCGGACATACGTAGCGGAGTGGAGCTTATCACCACTACTAGCTCATTCCTTTTGTGGGGAAAAAATGTCACTCCATATCGACATGAATGGGGTCCCCTCACAAAATATATATTTTAAAAAATGAAATCCAATTACACTTAAAAAAAACTCCTTTTATTGTAGCTCTCCTCCTAACGATGATCTGATTTGATGATCCAGTTTACTTGAAATTACTCAATGGTAAATCTCTCTGTGGTGCGTCAGGTCCACTCGCTCCTCTCTGTCCAAAACCGAATCCCAAATTAACCTAGGGTTTCGAAGTGACAGATTCTTCAGACCGATTGAAAATCTGGTCTTGTCCGTGGAATTATTGTTGAAGACAAAGCATTAATTGCTTGCCCAAGCTGCAGGAAGCAGCTGCCGCCCAATCCGCTGCGGATTCAAGCTGCTGCCCAACCCGCCAATCAGACGAAGCCAAGCGAAGCTCCTGACTCACTGCGGCGTTGACTGGGCAGTCCACACATGGCAGGGCGACAGAGGAGGAGGCTGCTGCAACTGATGGACACCTGAGGACACCTGATTACCCCTGTAATCAGTGCCTCTGACTCAGCTGGAGGCCCCACCGAATCAAGGTGCCCAATCGGAAGAGCTCAGCTGCTACAGGACCATGCAAGCAATAGAGGGCTGACGGAGAGAAAAAAAATCAAGGAACCACATAACAGAAAAAATACAGACTATACCAATTTTAACCCCCTTTTCTCGACTGATTTGCAGGAAGTAGAGACTACAGTGCGGGCGAGTGGACCACGGGGAGGATGTCAATCCACCAAGCCAATTCTGATGACCAAAATAGAGACCGGGAAATCTGGGACCTTAGTTCGGAGCCGCCACATGAGAAGACGTACCTGTATGTCAGTAAAATCATATCTCAGAAGTCGATTAAAATGAATGTGGTAAATAGCGTGCTTGATCAGGCTTGGGCTAGGTTTGATGCTATTAAGATATCTGAGACTGCGCCAAAAATTTTGCTATTTGATTTTAATAGAGCTGAGATAAGAGACAAGGTTCTAGATATGTCTCCGTGGGCAGTTAATGGGCACATCCTAAGCATAAAAAAGTGGGAACCGAGCAAAGGTGTTAATGAAGTGGAGTTCAATAAGGTGCAGTTCTGGGTTCAAATACATGATTTGGGGTATGAGAAATCCAGTTCGGCCAATGCGAGGAAAATAGGCGACCGAATTGGGAGATGTACTGGTATAATCAGATGAAGCTCTAAAAAATAGGAGCTACATCCGGTTGAGAGTGGAAGTGGAGGTTGATAAACCTCTAATGGTCGGGTTTTGGTTGAGGAACTCTCAAGGGATAGAAAAGTGGGCATCAATCAAGTATGAGCGTCTCTCAGACTTTTGCTATGGGTGTGGGATATTGGGCCACACAACTCTTGCGTGCAAGGAGGAGGTTAAACAATCCGAGACAAACCACCTTGCTCCCGCATATGGCCCGTGGTTGGTGGGTATTAGACCGAAGATGGCAAACTCAAGGGGTAGTCTGAATGGGGGGAGAAGGCCATAAAACACCGGGGAACACTAAGGGGTCAAGAAAACTTGTTTCGAGATGATGGAGGATGCGGAGAAGGGCAAAAAACAGACCCAAACCCATAATGTGCCGCAGCAACCAAAGGAGAAACCATGGGACGCAGGGCACCCGGGGTCGAAAATGGAGGTGGATGAGGGGGACACACAACCGACCCAAACTACCGACCCAAAAGAACCGAACCAGTTGCTCGATCTTAATGCCCACCCGAAGGATAGTGCGATGGTCATACATCAAGACCACAGACCCCGATCAACGACAAACCTCCCCATGATTCAGCTTACCCTCCAAACCGAATGGACCCGAAAACCGCGCCCATTGAACCACATAAGCCCAACCACCGAACACACACCGACTACCCACACATACCACATGAGGAACCCCTACCCAACCCACCACATTGACTACCCTCGAATTACCCCCTCCCCGACAACAATGACATGCCGAACCCTACCATAGACCACCCACATATAACCCAACCCTACATAGTGGAAAACTCATCGGATACACCCCCCAAAACACCCATGACTGAACCGACCATAATGATCATGGGCCTAAGCCCCTTCATGAACCGGATGACACTTAAGCGAATGTACGTGGAGGAGGACGAGGAAGTGTACCAAGCCAAGCGGCAAAGAAACAATCCAAGTGAGATGGAGAGGGAGATGGAGGAGGGGAGGCCGAAGGTTCAGAAAAAACCGAGCCCTAAAAACCGAGTGACCACAGCGGCTAGACTGGGTTGGAGGAGGAAGGAGCTGAACCAAAGGCTTGGTTCATCGAGTAGCACTATGGATAATACGGAGAAAACGGGTTGTGGTGGCTGTCCCGGAACAGACACACGGCCCTAATGAGCCTACTCGCATGGAAATGTCAAGGTTTGAGGTCTACCTTGACAATCCAACATCTAAAATACCTCAACCAAAGGTATTACCCAAACATCATCTTTCTTATGGAAACAAAGAATGGTGATACCTACTGTGAGACAATTAGAAGAAGAATGGAACTCGGTAATACGAAATATGTGAGTCCACTAGGAATATCGGGAGGCCTAGCACTTTGGTGGGATGAGGAGACGAAAATAAAGATATTGTACGAAAGCCACAACATTATCGACTGCGAGGCCACCATATAAAAACAAGGAGAACTGTGCTATATAACATGGGCCTATGCGGACACGGATGAACAAAGAAGGGCGGAAAATTGGGCGACACTTAGAAGGATAGGAGCTGGCCGAATACACAAGTTGTTGATTGTTGGAGATTTCAATACCATAAGAAAACCGCATGAGAAGGTTGGTGGTCGGAGCAAACACCAACGCCAAATGAATCTATTCAACAAATTAATGGAGGATATTGGTGTGGAAGATATGGGTTCAAAGGGATACCCGTTTACATGGTGCAACAATAGAAGCTGGAGTGAACGAATAAGTCAAAAACTGGACTGGGGCTTAATCAATGTGGGGTGGGCAGCAACTTACCCTAAGACACAATGCACCAACGAAATGGCTCTTGCATCGGACCACATACCCTTGATCATTACAATGGAGGCACCACGAAGGAGAAGGGTTCGACGCTTCAAATTTGAGGAAATGTGGTTGGAAGAACCGAGTTGTAAGGAAGTTATCAAGGAGGCATGGCATGCAATTCCATGTGAACTGAATGGTAGAGACATCAAGGGCAAGCTGAATGAGTGCCGAAGGGAATTAACAAAATGGAGCAAGATGAAGTTCGGGAACAATGCTAGAAGGATAACCGAGCTCAAGAACCGGTTGAATGCTAAAACCGGACCGCACAAAACGTAGAGGAGGAAAGGCAAGTCAAAGCACAACTAAAGAAAGTGTGGCACCGGGAGGAGATATATTGAAAACAAAGGTCTCGAGTTAAATGGCTTAATGAAGGAGACCGTAACACAACGTTCTTTCACCTCACAACCACATTGAGGCGGAGACGAAACAATATAAGCCGACTCAAGGGCCAAGATGGGAGGTGGATCTTGAAAGAGGCCGACATAGCAAGTGAGATCAATCGGTATTATGGGACAATCTTTACCTCAGACCGACCGGTCATGAATCGAACCATCCTTGATTGTATCCCAAACCAGATCAACTCGGGAATGAACCAAAAACTTACGGAACCGGTGTCGGACAAGGAAATCAAAACTACGGTATATCATATGGGTGGCACGAGAGCTCCAGGTCCTGATGGTTTCCCGGGTCTATTTTATCAAAGGAATTGGCAACCCGTGGGCCCAGCCATCATCACTGCGGTTAAAGTTTTCTTCATCTCAGGTACACTTCTCCACCATATAAACCAAACAGATATACTCTTGATACCCAAGGTTCAAAATTCGATCGCCCCTACGGATTTTAGACCGATAAGCTGTTGTAATTTTCTATATAAAGTGATCTCTAAAGTGATGGTAAATAGGCTAAAAACCTACTTGCCATAGCTTATTACCCCCTATCAGAGTGTATTTGTAGCAGGTCAGGCAATTCAGGATAACATCTTGGTGGCACATGAAGCGTTTCACTATTTGAATGCGAGAGGGCAACCATCGAGGGTCGAGTGTGCACTAAAGGTGGATATGCAAAAGGCCCATGATCGAGTGGAGTGGGGTTTCCTAATTGAGAGCCTGCGAAAGCGGGGTTTCAACGAGGTTTGGCTCAAATGGATAAGGGAGTGCATTGAGATGACTACGTATCGAGTGGTGGTAAACGACGATCGGTCCTCCACCATTAGACCGACAAGGGGTATCCGCCAAGGAGACCCACTGTCACCCTATCTTTTCATACTTCTAGCTGATGTGTTGTCTAGAAATATTGAGCAAGAAGTGATGGATGGCCGAATCAAAGGTATAAGGTTGGGGCGCACATGTCCCGTGCTCCACCACATGTTCTTTGCGGGTGACTCGTTGTTCTTCCTAGAGGGTACCGCTAATAACGCTAGGAGGTTGAAGGAGACTATTGGGTCCTATTGTCAAGCATCGGGCCAACGGATAAATGAGGCCAAATCGAAGCTCTATTTCAATAAGGGGGCCGAACAGAACCGGATCCGCGAGGTTGAGGAGGCACTGCAAATTCGGAGTACAATGGACCCGGGAAAATATCTTGGGATCCCAACGACATGGGGGAGATCACGAAAGGAAGCCTTGGGGTACTTGAAAGTCCGAATTCGAGAGAAACTTGCGGGATGGAGACCGAAGACCCTCAATCAAGCCGGAAAGGATGTATTAATAAATGCGGTCATTACGGCGATCCCAACATACGTAATGAGCATTTTCAACCTTCCAAAAACGTGGTGCTCGGAGATCAATGCACTAATAGCGGATTTTTGGTGGGGCACCACAATGGAGAGATGACGTACACATTGGAGACATTGGGACGTATTAACAACGTCCAAGGCTATGGGGGGATTGGGTTTCCGAGAGATTCAAACATTCAACCAAGCGCTCATCACGAAAATGGCGGCGCGAGTTAGGGAAGAGCCAATGGCTCTATGGGTACAAGTTCTTAAAGGGATATATTTCCCAAATGACGACTTCTTTGAGGCACGGAAGGGAGGAAGGGCCTCGTGGGGGTGGAGTAGCCTCATGGTTGGGAGAGATATACTAAAAAAGGAGGGACTATGGACTCTAGGTAGGGGAACGGACATCCGCCTCTTCTCGGACCCATGGATACCGCAAAAAGTGGGATACCGAACCGATAGGGAACCAGTCACCGAACCGGGACCAGAACCACGAGTGAGCGACCTTATAGCTCGGGATGGCAATTGGGATGAACAAACGGTTCGCCGCATGGTCAAGCCTAGGGACGCCGAGATCATATTAGGCATGCCAATACCCTATGAAGAAGAGGAGGGCAATCACATTTGGCCCTACAAAGGACGGTAAACCACAAGCACGTTCGGTGTACCATCGACTACGCGAGATCCTACCTAACCCCGAGTCACAAGGAGGCCCACATAGTGAGGCTCCCGGGCTATGGAAAGCAATATGGGGTGCACAAGTTATACCCAAGGTAAAGAATTTCGTGTGGCGATTGACGACAAATGCGGTGGCCGTCAAAGCCAATCTAATCCGACGGGACATGAATGTACCTCTGAAATGTATGATTTGTGGAGAGGAGGGGACAAGGGAGCACATGCTTATGGGGTGCGGATGGACCGAACCCATTTGGGCTACCGTGTGGGGACCAAGCCTAGCCGAAGCCTTCGGCCGGAACACAACAAGGTGGCTCGAACGCTGCAGAACCGACACAAACCAGGGTCGGAAATGGGAGGCCTCCATGATAACCACGTGGCACATATGGAAGACGAGATGTAAGGCGGAGTTTGAAGGTACACGACCAAACCTAACCCGTGTTATAGACGACATAAACCATGACATACAGGAAATGAAGTCAAGCGCACCCCAAGCACAAGTCTGAAGCCAAGACCTCCATAGATGGGACAAACCGGTTAGGGGAACCACCAAGATTAATTGTGATGCATCATGGTCCCCTAGAACGGGTGAGGCGGGGTTAGGGGTTGTCGCTCGCGATGAAAGCGGGAATTTAGTCGGGGGTCTCAACAGAAAGCTAAGGAGCGATAATGCAACGACAGTTGAGGCAATGGAAATTTTTTAGGGGATCCGCTTGGCACGGGAGAAGGGTTGGCTAAACATCATCATCGAATCGGATTCGCAAATAGTAGTACGTCAAATCCGAGAAGGGTCAACCGATTGGAGACTAGCCACATGAGTTTCCAACATACGAGCACTAGCTAATACCATCGAGCAGGTGCAATGGCGAACGATTCTAAGATTGGCAAATGAGTGTGCTAATTAGATAGCTAGGCAAGCGCGGACGAAAGTGCGTCTAGATGATTGGATTTCACGACTCCCACTTCCCTGTATTTGTTTACTTGTTAAGGATTGTAATGTTGAACATATGTGATGCGAGTTTCGCGTCACACCGTTTTATTTATTCAAATGAAACGAGTATTTTGGTAAAAAAAAAAAAAAAGTTTACTTGAAATTTCGTCTAACACGTCGATTGATGCCACAAGTGGTTCCATTTTCTTCATTGAAAGTGATGGTCACACTCCACGAGGAGATAAAATAATTGAAATGTCTTATTATACGTTTTGAGCTACTTTGTATTTTTTTCTTAAAAAAAAAAGCTACTTTGTATTTACAGACATCATATAATTGTGTTCTTCCGTAATGGATAATTTTTTATTCAGGAATGTTTTACCGGATAGAGGATACTAGTAGTATTACTATATTTATTTCATATTTAAAATAACTTTCATTCGTATCGTAATTACTAGTAAGAATCTTTATATTGACTATACAAAAAAATTTCATTACTAAAATTTGAACCCGAAATATCTATTTAAAAGAAGAAACACTCCATGGCAAAAAAATACCCAGCAACTTCTTGTCAAACGAGAAACAAAAATGTCGTAATATTTTCGTGAGAAGTGAGAAATGTAATAAATTTTCTATCTTTAAATTGAGTTCAACATTTGTATCTTCTTTCTATCTTAACATGTGTGAATAACAACATAATATTTTTCTGTCGATTTAATATAATAACAAAACCGTTGCTTTTAAAAATTATATAAATGAGGGTTGATTTAGGGTCGGCAATAGTGTGGTGAAAAATTTATAATCATGTTTATAACTGTTACTGTTTAATATGGTTAACCATACTATTATGGTGCATAACAGTTATGATAATGAATTTTCTACTCATAATGATTATGGTATTTGAGTTATATAACAATAGTTATTATATAAATATAATAATTATTTATTATTAATAAATTAATATATGTTAAATAATGGAAGTGACCATACATACATGTAATAAATAATCATAATATTAGTTTTATATATTTTTATTGTTGACAATATAGATTTATGTTTTTTTTAATAAAGTTTTTAGTCTTTTATTATATTAGATATGTATAATAAATATGGGTAAACGAGTAAAACCATGTTTAATAACCACAATTATTTTAATAGTTATGGTATTAAAAATTATAATAGTAATGATTATGATACGGGGTTTAAAAATATAATTATAATATTTGTCCTAACAAATCTAAGTTGGTTGAACGCATTCAATGTCACTCCATAACGACATGAATGGGGTCCCCTCACAAAATATATATATTTTTTAAAAAATGAAATCCAGATACACTTTTTTTAAAAAACTCCTTTTATTGTAGCTCTCCTTCTCCTAACATTGATCTGATTTGATGATTCAGTGTACTTGAAATTTGGTCAAGACACGTGAATTTGACCCTCGATTGATGCCACATGTGGTCCCATTTTCTTCATGGAATGTGGTACGAAGGAGATATAAAATAATTGAAATGTCTTATTATACATTTTGAGCTACTTTGTATTACTTGGCCAAAAAACAAAAAAAAAAACTACTTTGTATTTACTATTTACAGACATTATATAATTGTATTCTTACGTAATTGATAATTTTTTTCCGGAATGTTTTACCGGATAGAGGATAGTATTACTATATTTATTTCATATTTAAAATAATATTTATTCGTATTGCAATTAATTAGTAAGAATCTTTATATGGATTATAAAAAAAAATTATTACTAAAATTTGAACCCGAAATCACTATTTAAAAGAAGAAACACTCCATGGTAAAAATACTGTTCCTAACTTAAAGCTATACTACTGACTGTCCTAACCACTGGAAGTATTTTTTGTCAGTTAAAGTGACCTTTTTGGAATCCATGATATTCCTAAAAGCATTAGCTTGATGATCCAAAAATGTCAGTAGAGATGATCAAATTTGACTTTGACTAGTAACAGTGATTAAAATCAGTAGACTTTCTTACATCATAATTTTACAATCATGATTGGGTGATGATCATGAGGAATCGATTAGTAAGTTCAGGACATACTTAAATCTACTCTTTTATTAAAATTTAAAACATAATTGTATTATAATTAATTATAATACTCTAAATATGTAATATTTATTCAGTATATTTTCTAAATTGCACAAACAAACAAGTTCCCAGATTGGCCCTACACTACCCGACTACTGTTCTTCGTCTCCTCCGCTAAACTTGTTCCATTGCAGACCTTGACTACAATTCCCTCTGGCCAAATATAAGTACTTAGAAAACACCAAACTGAAGCACCGCCAAGTCCCAGAATGGAGATCCTTCTGTATTCTACAAATCAGGTTCTATCCCACTTATACTCTGCTGTTACGATGTGTTCTGGTTGCAGTTTCCTGCTCAAATCTACTTTCCTGAGCGGTTTCTTGGTCTGTCTACACCTTGTCTTGATACTGGGTCTGCTGGTCTTTTCTGTGTGGAGAAGACTAAGTTCTTCAAGAGATAGAGATCATGATCCAAAGAGTAATAACCGAATCCAACCTCTGTACTACCATAGAGCCACCGTACTGTGCTGCTTATGTGTTTCAATGTTTAGTTTTGCTATGTGTCTATCAAGTTACTTCTTTTGGTTTACAAATGGATTGCCTTCTGCTGAGAAACTCGTTTCTCTTCTCGATTTCGCGGTGAAGACAATTGCTTGGGGCGCAATCTCCATGTACCTGCACACTAGATTCTCTGGTCCTCCTCCTTCTCAGTCGATGTTCCCGATTCTGTTGAGAATCTGGTTCGGTTTCTTTCTATGCATATCTTGTTACAGCCTTGTTCTAGACATAGTTATACATGAGAAACACGATTCCTGGAGGGTTTGGAACATCGTGTCTGACAGTGTCGATGTTATTATCGGCTTATTCATCTGTTATATGGGATTCTTGAGGAGATTCGATGGTAGAGGTCATTCTCACCTTGAAGAACGCCTTCTCAATGGAATCGATTCAGGGTTATCTAAGCCTAAAGGGAGCGAAACCGTGACTCCATATGCAAAAGCAGGAATTTTTAGTGCCATTTCATTCTCTTGGATGAATCCCTTAATTGCTTTGGGGAACAAGAAAACCTTGGACCTCGAGGATGTTCCTCAACTCGATCCAACTGACAGCCTTGTTTACGGGTTTCCGAATTTCAAAACCAAGCTCCGGTCTGATGGTAGTGGAGTGACAACGCTTCGGCTTGCAAAGGCGTTGCTGCTTTACTCATGGAAGGAGATCATGTGGGCAAACTTGTCGGCTTTAGTCTACACATTAGCCTCTTATGTCGGACCCTACATGATCGACACGTTAGTGCAGTACCTTACAGGGAGGCGGTCCTTCAAGAACGAGGGCTACATTTTGGTCTCCATCTTTGTTGTTGCTAAGCTGCTGGAATGCCTTTCGCAGAGGCAGTGGTACTTTCGTTTACAGCAGGTGTCGATCAGGACTCGATCGGCCTTGGAAGGTCTGATATATGAGAAGGGCTTGACCTTGTCTTGCCACTCAAGGCAAATCCACACCAGTGGAGAAATGATTAATTTCATGTCTGTGGATGCAAACAGGGTCGGTGACTTCAGTTGGTTTATGCACGATCCGTGGTTGGTGTTTCTGCAAGTCGGTCTCGCCTTAGCCATCCTGTACAAGAATCTCGGTCTTGCAGTAATTGCAGCTTTTGTGGCAACAGTTGTTGTCATGTTGGGGAATGTTCCTTTAGCTAGATTAGAAGAGAAGTTTCAAGGGAACATGATGAAGTCGAAGGATGATCGAATGAAGTTGACTTCCGAAATTTTGAAAAACATGAGGATTTTGAAGCTCCAAGCATGGGAGATGAAATTTTTGCTTAGAGTGCAAGAAATCAGGGCGAGTGAAGCCGGGTGGCTGAAGAAATTCGTGTATACTCGAGCAACGACGACTTTCCTCTTCTGGGTTTCACCGACACTAGTTTCGGCCGTCACTTTCACGGCTTGTTTGGTGATGGGAATCCCCTTGGAATCAGGAAAGATTCTGTCTTCTCTAGCAACATTCAAGATTCTTCAAGAACCCATCTACTCTCTCCCCGACACACTATCCTTAATGGTGCAAACCAAGGTTTCGCTTGATAGGATCGCCTCCTTCCTTGGTCTTGAAGACATCCCGAGTGACGTAATCGACAGGGTTCCAATTGGAGGTAGTGATACAGCAGTGGAGATCACTCAAGGCAACTTTTCATGGGATGTCTCGATTCCGGATCCCACACTGAAAGACCTCAACTTGAAGGTGTTTCATGGGATGAAGGTGGCCATATGTGGTACGGTTGGCTCGGGAAAATCGAGCCTACTTTCATGCATAGTCGGGGAAATGCTGAAGCAATCAGGGAGGATTAGGGTTTGTGGAAGTAAAGCTTTTGTTGCTCAGTCTCCTTGGATACAAAGTGGTAAAATAGAAGAAAACATATTATTCGGAAAGGAGATGAATCGGGATCGGTACGAAATGATCATCGATGCATGTTCGTTGAGGAAGGACTTGGAAGTTCTTCCTTTTGGGGATCAAACTGTAATCGGTGAACGAGGTATAAATCTGAGTGGAGGGCAGAAGCAAAGAGTGCAAATTGCACGTGCAATCTATGAAGATGCAGACATTTATCTGTTCGATGACCCCTTTAGCGCGGTCGATGCCCACACTGCATCACATCTTTTTAAGGTAACATGTTTTGGTTTTGAAAAGACAAAATCCTAGTTTTGATCATATGATGCTGACTTTTATCGTATACTAACGTGACAGGAATGTTTGCTTCGGATTTTGGGTTCAAAAACCGTAATTTATGTGACCCATCAAATAGAATTCTTACCAGTTGCTGATCTAATCCTGGTGAGCACTTGATAGTTGATACTATACTCTGCATTTCCTTATTTTCTTTTATAATAATTAAAGCTTGTCCGTTGTTTTTTTTATTACTTTTAACTAAAGGTCATGAAAGACGGTAGGATCACGGAAGCAGGGAAGTACAATGAAATTCTCCAAGCAGGAACAGATTTCATGGAGCTTGTGGGGGCACACAAGACAGCCTTGTCGGAAATAGATTCTGTAGAGAGATCATCACAGTCTGAAGAGTCAAGTGGAGTGGGAATCGAGAAGACCAATGGCAACATTCAAGAGAGTAACCCTAGTTCTTCTGTTAAAGATGATGGAGTCCAGAAACAGCTCGTTCAGGAAGAAGAGCGGGAGAAAGGCAGTGTAGGGTTTCAAGTTTACTGGAAGTACCTCACAACAGCTTATAGAGGGATGCTTATTCCTCTTATACTGCTATCACTAGTTCTGTTCCAGATGCTTCAGATAGGAAGCAGTTACTGGATGGCTTGGGCAACTCCGGTCTCTGCACAAACTGCGAAGCCGAAAGTAGCCAGCAAGACCATTATACTTGTGTATGTACTATTGGCTTTGTTGAGTTCCTTCTTCATTTTCATAAGATCCATGTTTGTTGCCGCTGCTGGGTACAAGACAGCTGCAGTTCTCTTTGATAAGATGCACCATTGCATCTTCCGTGCACCCATGTCCTTCTTTGATTCCACACCGAGTGGGCGGATCTTGAATCGGGTAAGCTACTACACTTCTTGTTCACTATGTCTATTCTATTTGATCACTTATGGAGAATAAGATCATTAGACCTAAGATTTAGAATGTGACCAATGTCTTTTTGGTAGGGATTATACTCAGACAGTCATGCATGTATATATATAAACTTATGACTAATGTGAAGAACACAGTTATTTCCTACATCATCTCTGACACAGATGTTCTTTTCCAGGCTTCTACAGACCAAAGCGCACTAGATATGGCAATTCAGTATCGAGTTTCTGCTGTTGCAAACTCAACCGTTCAACTTCTCGGAATCATTGTTGTGATGTCTCAAGTCTCCTGGCAAATTTTTATCATCTTCATCCCTGTCATTGGAATCTCCATATGGTACCAGGTGATTAATTCGTCGAAATCTTAGATTCCATTTTTAATTGCTCCATAATAAACAAGCCAGATATAATCGTTGCAGAGATATTACATTTCTACGGCTCGGGAGCTTTCGAGGTTAGAAGGTGTGTGCAAGGCTCCAGTGATACAACATTTTGCTGAAACAATCTCGGGTTTAACCACCATTCGAAGCTTTGATCAGGAACCGAGATTCCGAGAAACGAATATGAAGCTTTCAGATGGATATTCTCGACCGAAGTTCCATGTTGTTGCCGCCATGGAATGGCTAGCTTTTCGTTTAAATATGTTGTCTTCCATGATGTTCATTTTGTCCTTGATTTTCCTGCTGGCTATTCCTGATGGATTAATTGACCCAGGTAAGTATGTAGCTACACCAACATTTCTTCTTCTTCATCATCTTCTCTACTAACTAGTTTTTTAATTTGATTACTTGGGTCTGAAGCAATTGCGGGGTTGGCTGTAACATATGGGCTCAGCTTGAATACCTTACAAGTATGGGTTATATGGAACACGTGTGACATGGAGAACCGAATCATATCGGTCGAGAGGATATTTCAATACACTTCGATCCCGAGCGAACCACCTCTTGTGATCGAAGAAAACCAACCCGAGAGATCGTGGCCATCTCATGGGCAGATCAATATTCAAAATCTTCAGGTATTTGTTAAGATGACTTAAGAGTATACCGAATGCCTTCACTCACAAGTTCGAACTTATGAGACACTTGTTAAGGCGTACGTTTAAGTTTCACAATATTTGAAGAAAGGGTTAATTATCAAAAAACAAACCGAACTTCTTTTGTTGACAAACAACAACTCAAACGTTTGGAATTGAGCAAACAACAAACCTAACTCAGATTTCCATTATGTTTGAACATATTTTTCAATGTTTGAGAGAGTTATTAAGTCGTAATACCATTTCCTTAGAATACTTTAACTAATGTTGACTTAATAACTCTCTCAAACATTGAAAAATTTGTACAAACATGATAAAATTTGAGGTAGGTTTGTTGTTTGCTCAATTTCAAAAGTTTGATCTCTTATTTGTCAACAAAAAAAGTTCGGTTTGCTGTTTGGTTTTTCCTCAAAGTTCAGTTTGTTTTTTGGTAAGTAACCCTTGAAGAAATTATCACTCTCAAACATCTATTAGACTAAATAGTGCGTTTGTTGATACAAAAATTTACAGCTCAATAGTTTAAACTTTTAATTTGATATACATTTATTCATTTACATAGTCATTATACTAAAAAATATTATATGATTTGTCTGATTTTGGGGATTATATAGGTTCGTTACGCTCCACACATGCCTCTTGTTTTGAGAGGCATTACCTGTACTTTCTCTGGTGGAACGAGGACTGGCATTGTAGGAAGAACCGGTGGCGGGAAATCGACTCTGATTCAGACTCTCTTCCGAATTGTAGACCCCGTTGCGGGTCGAGTCGTGGTCGATGGCATTGACATCTGCTCTATAGGAGTCCATGATCTTCGGTCGAGGCTGAGCATTATTCCACAAGAACCAACCATGTTTGAAGGAACAGTGAGGAGCAACCTCGACCCTCTCGAGGAATACACCGATGAACAAATATGGGAGGTTGGTCTTGATCTTGTTCTTGAGCATGATCATATCATTCATCATCACATAAAGTTGTTTTGATTCGATTTTAAGTTTTACGTAGGCTTTGGAAAAGTGTCAACTTGCAGATGAAGTAAAACACAAGGAAAGGAGATTAGATTCCAAAGGTAAAGAAAATGCTAAAATTTTCCAATGTTGACTTAATTTCTGCAGTATTAGTTTAGGGGTTGATTAAAAAAATAAAGTTTGAGTGTTTAGTATAATAATAAAGTGCAACTTTTTTTAATAAAAGTAAATGGAACTTTCAACTGCATAACAAACAAAGTATAAATTATGTTAATTTTTTTGTTAAAAAATAATTAAAATTACCCAAAAAACTTCCAACATGTTACATTTAACAGAATCTATATTGACTTGCTAATCTAGCTTAAAATGCAAGGACTTGATTGTCAATGTTTTTAATAGAAAACCTTTAACATAATTTTCTCTTTCATATACACTTAAAAATTAAATATGAGCTTATTGTTGCAAAAAAAAACAAAAAATTCTCTCCAAAAACTGAACATGTGATTTGTTTTAAGAGTATACCAGCCAATGTCTTTATAACACAATTGCGTAAGGCGTGTGATTTTTTTTATCTCACCTAATGTCAGAGTATCAGATGTATATATCAGTTTACAGTGAAATATTAAGATATTTTAAGAGTATACCGTCTTTAAAATCTCACATTTTCAATTAATCCTTGATTCATAATAATGAACCGTCTTGTCAGTGATTGAGAATGGAGAGAACTGGAGCGTGGGTCAGAGGCAGCTCGTTTGCTTGGGGCGGGTGCTGCTTAAAAAGAGCAAGATCTTGGTGCTTGATGAAGCCACTGCATCGGTCGACACAGCCACTGATAATCTAATCCAATTGACCCTACGAGAACATTTCAGCGACTGTACTGTAGTAACCATTGCTCATCGAATAACTTCCATTCTCGACAGCGACATGGTTCTTCTGTTAGACCACGGTTAGAACTACTTCCAATTCTACAACAACTATTTCAATGAATGTTTACATAATCTGAATATGTGCAGTATATATGAATGATGCAGGGTTAGTTTGTGAGTACGATACTCCAAGAAGATTGCTTGCAGATAAGTCATCATCATTTGCGCAACTTGTAACTGAGTACACCAGAAGATCCACTTCCTCTACTGGTTCTTAGTCCATCTCCTTAATGTATGTTTTACAGATCTGTACACCAAAAGCAAGTCTGTGTTATATGCTCGTCGTAGCTAGCTGCAAACCATATTGTTATCTTATGAACTCTCAGGTTTGTTGATTTTAAGATAACCAAACCATATATTCATGCTAGAGCTAAAATGCTCAATACCGTAACTTACAACTCTGTTTATCAACTACATTACATTCGTATTTATAATACATACATATTGCTTATTCTATTACAAATAACTCATATTATTCCGAGTATGGGTGATATGTGCAGCACTAGTTGTTGTCCTTCCTGCTCCATGCTCCACATTCGGTTTATTCTGCTCCACATGCTCCACATTCGGTTTATTCCACATGTTGCACATGTCCAATACTTGTTGGTGTTTAGCACATGTTCAACACTCCCCCCGCAAGCTGAATAGTGGGATCTCCAATGTTTAGCTTGCACAAAACTCGCCTAAAACTTGTTCCATTTACTGCCTTGGTAAGTATGTGTGCGAGTTGATCTTCCGAGCGTACAAATGAAATTATGATCGTTCCATCTTCCAGTTTCTCTTTTATAAAATGTCGATCGATTTCAACATGTTTGGTCCGATCATGTTGAACTGGATTCTCAGAAATACTTATAGCTGCATGATTATCACATAATATCTTACATGGTTCCCGGATAGGAAAATTAATCTCAGCTAACAACTTGTATAGCCATAAAACCTCTGTTAGACCTCGAGCAATTCCTCTGAAGTCTGCCTCAACACTCGAAAGTGCCACTACCTTATGCTTTTTACTCTTCCAGGTTACCAAGTTTTCTCCAACCCTGGCAAAATAACCTGAAGGTTGATCTTCGGTCTATCAGATTCCCTGCCCAACCCGCATCTGTGTATACTTCTACTTTAAGGTGACCATTATTCTGGAACAATACTCCACTTCCTGGTGAACCTTTTAAGTAGCGAAGAATTCTGACCGCAACTTCCATGTGGTCTGCTTGCGGCTTATGGATGAATTGACTTAACACACCTACTGCGTATGCAATATCTGGTCGGTGTGTGATAGGTAGATCGTGTTGAAATCGGGTTTGATCTGTCGGTTCAACCCCTTCTACTATTTGAAGCCCATGCTTTGGTATGATTGGTGTTTCCGCTGGCTTGCAGTCCATCAATCCCGTTTCCACTAATAAGTCTAAAATGTATTTTCTTTGTGATATGAAAATACCTGTTTTAGACCGTAGGACTTCAATTCCCAAAAAATACTTGAGTTCCCCTAAGTCTTTCATCTCAAATTCTTGAAAGAGATTTTTCCTGAGTAGGATTATCTCTTCTGTATCGTCACCTGTAATAATCATATCATCTACATATATAATTAAACAGGTTACTAGGCTTCTTCTTTTCTTGAAGAACAAGGTATGATCCCCATTGCTATGTCAATAGCCATATTTTTTCATAGCTATAGTAAACCTCTCAAACCATGCCTTGAGTGATTGTTTGAGACCATATAGAGCTTTCTTCAATTTGCATACAGCTGAGCCCTGGAACCCTGGTGGTGGTTCCATATATACTTCTCCTTCTAGATCACCGTGTAAGAACGCTTTTTTTACGTCAAACTGATGTAGCGCCCAATTTTGATTTGCCGCTATAGAAAACAGGACTCTTATAGTATCAATTCTAGTTATAGGAGAGAAAGTCTCTGAGTAATCAATGTCATAGGTTTGAGTATACCCTTTCGCCACGACCTTTTACCCAATTCTAGCTTTATACCTCTCAACTGACCCGTCTGCCCTATGTTTCACGGTGAACACCCATCCGCATCCGACCACCCTTTTCCATACAAAAGATTGCACTTCTCTCATGTTTGATTCTTCTCCAAGGCCTCCATTTCTACTTGCATTGCACGCCTCCACTCCGGATGTTTGACTGTTGACTCCACCGTACTTGGTATATCCTTAGAATATACTGTAGCAGCAAATGCACGCGCCACTGGTGACAAGCTCCCCCGGGCTAGGTTCGTTATTGGATATCGACTTGCTTTTGGTATATCGTATGAGAGGAACACTTATGTTTCTCCTGACCGACAGTACATATCTCTCCTGTACTTGTGATTCTTCCAAACCATTAGATGTATCATTACATGGAGTTACAGTGGTAGAATTACAGACCTCAGGAATATCAGTCGGGGTTGACATGGATGCTGAATCATCCGAGACCTGTATTATGGGAGTCAACGTCTCGGTGGTTCCACCAACTTGCTCTTTTGGGACTATCTCAGACAACATTGGTGTGATCAAAGTGGTTAGGATCAACCAATCTAGTGGACTATCATCATTATTATTCTCCCCCTGGACAGGAGATTGGGATGGGTAGTAGAATTCTGTTTCTAGAAAAGTACAAGCCATCGTAATATACATGTGATTGGTTTTGGGGTTAAAGCAGCGGTAGCCTTTCTAATGGATCCCATACCCGACAAACACACATTTGACATAACATGGATCGAACTTGGACCGATCCGATTTGGGAATGTGTACAAAGACAGAACACCCAAAGATATGTGGTTAGAGTGTTAAGGTTGTTGGAACACTCATATGACTGGATAGGATTTGTAAGGTGTTTGGAACTGGATCGCCTTAGTGGGTAGACGATTAAGAAGATAGACTGATGTTACAATAGCTTCTGGCCAGAATTAATTTGGAACATTTGACTCCAGCATTAATGCTATTGTCATTTCTAAAATATGTCAATTTTTTCTTTCTGCTACCCCATTCTGTTTGGGGGGTATGTGGACAGGATGTTTGGTGTATGATGCCCTCATTTTTAAGAAATTGTTGAAGTGAGAAATTAACGAATTCTCCACCATTATCAGAACGGAGTACGTGGATTTGCTTCTAAAACTGGGTTTGAATAAGTTTGGTGAATTCTACAAACTTATTAAAGACTTCAGATTTATGCTTAAGGAAGTATACCGAGGTCATCCGTTAATAATCATCGATAAACAGGACAAAATATATAAAGCCAGTATTCGACATACATGTTCCCTTATTTGGAGTTGGTCCCCAAACATCATAATGAATTCATGAAAACACATATTTGGCTCTAGATTCAGACATGGGATACGATTGTCGGAAATACAGGTTTCACACAGAATTTCTTTATTTAACGGTAATAAATTTGGGAATAATTTATGAAGGTACCCTTCAGATGGATGACCCAATCTTCGGTGCCACAACCACTGTTGCCTGGTGACTGTCCCGTGAGCAAGCATTGCAGTTCCGTATTGAGTCACTTCTTCCACATAATATAGGCCCTGACGTTCAACTCCACGTCCAATAATCTTCCCTGACTGAATATCCTGTAATAGACAGAAATTGGGATACATCAGTACCATACAGTTTAGCTCCTTGTTACATGACTGATAGATAGTAACTTGCATGCTAAGCTAGGTACATAAAGACAATTCTTTAATTTAATATCTGAAGAATATTAATGGTTCCTGCTCCTTGAACCGGTAATAATTCTCCATTCGCTGTCTGAATCATTTCTCTTTCGGATATTGACTGACTGACAAAATCCGCTTTGTCAAAGGTCATACTATTTGTGGCTCCACAATCGAATAATCATTGTCCACTTTTCCCTGACGTATTTTCTTGAGCAATAAATGTTCTACCGACAGTAGGATTCCATTCCACATTCTTATCATAATCGAAACCAGAGTTATCGGGTTTTAAACACGAATTATCATAAAAACCGGATTTCATTTTACGAGCGTGCAAGAGAGTCTTTCTTTTTTATAAATGTGCGGAATCGGTTGAATCGGATATAAGAGAAATAAACTTTTCCTTTATTCAAAGTCACACCAATAATTCATCCCATATCATCCGTAGAGGAATCTGACCAAAATATGCATAAAATATTGGTTATAGAAGGTACAAATGCTTCATTTCATCATATAATAGTTTGAGGCCACTTCCACTTCTGTCCAATGCAAGCGCACCTTCAAAGGTTTGCAATCCAACCATTTGGATTCCTGTTTTCTCGTCCTTAGTATTGGATTCCGGTAACTTGGGTCTTGAATTCGGTTGCTGCTCTGAAACCTTAGTTCTCTCCGTTGAACTAGAAGTGCCTTTCTGCTCTTCAATCTGTCGTCTGACACTGCTACTCTTTGCACTCTCCAACTTTTGTTTCTCTCGCCATCCCATGCCATGCATAATTATTGAGTACCTGAAAAAGAACATATTTGAGTAGAGACTCATTTTTCATCTCTTCCACAAGTAAAGATTATGTTGGAAAAAAACAAAGGACACAAGAGTTGGGATTGCTCTTAATTGCTCCGTTTTATTCCATTAGAGATACAACATTTATAGGAAAAAGGAATAACAAACTGATCCCACTAACTTGCATTTCTTAGCTATTAACTGATTCCACTAACTTGACATTCCTATTTTTAGCTAACATGAAAAAAAAACATAATAGAAAGAGAAACACTAATTTTTGCAGGATTTGAAATCAACAACCAACACTCCTCCTTGACTCATGGACTGCAGATTCCAATTTTGTTCCTCAGAATCTCGAACTTGTCAACTGGTAGTGGCTTGGTTAACAAACCAGCTAGTTGATTCTCAGTCTTCCATTCGAAACGTTTTGAGAATTTCTTGGGCATACTTCTTCTGACTTATGAAGATCTCCTACTTGCCTTGATGTACCTCCATTACGAGAAAGAAGGACATTAACCCAAGTCTGTCATCTCAAAATTTTGCTTCATCTCCATTTTGAACTTCTTTATTAATTCTACATTACTTCTGGTCACCAATAAATCGTCCACATAAAGAGATACAATAATGATGTTACCCGCTTTGTGCTTGATGTAGAGAGTTGCTTCAGACGAACTCTTTTCAAAGTTGAGTTCCAGCAAATGATTATCGATCTTGCTATACCATGCCTTGTTTAAGCACGTAAAGAGCCTTGTTTTAACAAATAGACTTTATCTTCAGTTCCATGTACTTTGAATCCATATGGTTGCTCCACATAGATTTGCTCTTTGAGGACACCATTGAGAAAAACTGATTTGACATCTAGCTGAAATATTTTCCAGCTTTTTTGTAGAGCAACATCAAGCAATAATCGAATTGTATCTAATCTAGCAACTGGAACAAATGTATCTGAATAATCTACTCCAAATATTTGAGCATACCCTTTAACAACAAACCTCGACTTTAGTTTGTTAATGGAGGAGTTCGCATTCAGTTTGGTCCTGAACACCTATTTGACACCAATAACTTTTTTGTTTATTGGTCTGTCCACAAGCTCCTACATTTGGTTCTTTGGGATCATCGACATTTCCTCCTCCATGGTTTCTTTCCATTCAGGGATTTAAAGAGCTTCCTCAAATCCAGCAGGTTCACATATTTCCATACTACACCTTTGATAGATATCTGACAGTAGCCTTGTTCCTCTCATGGGTGGATCATCCTCAACTTCCTGCATCAAGTGCTCATCGAATGGAAAGGCAGGTACTGCTGGTGCCAGTGGGTTTGAATTTTCCCAATCCCACTCGTCTTCCTCACTGAAGTGGACATCCCTTGTGATTGGCATCCTTTGAGTTTGTGGATGATAGACTCTGTAGGCTTTTGATGTTGTAATGTAGCCCAAAAATATTCCAGGAACTGCCATTTTATCGAGCTTGTCCCTCTTGATGTGAGGAATGTGAACGAAACATACACATCCAAACAACTTTAAGAAACTTAGAGAAGGTTTGTAATTATACCAAACTTCAAAAGGAGTTGATTTTTTCACGGCCTTAGTTGGAAGTCTGTTCTACAAGAAGACTGTGTACTAGCTGCCTCTGCCCAGTAAGAGTTTGGCTGATTCTTTTTATGAATCAAGCTTCTTGCCATCTCTAAGATCGATTTGTTCCTCCTTTCACTTACTCCATTTTGTTCTGGAGTATATCAAGTAGTGAGCTGCCTTTGAACACCTTCTTCTTCGCATAAACTATTGAACTTGACAGAAATGTATTCAGCTCCATTATTTGTCCTTAATTCGAGATTGAATTCTGCAGCTGCTTTGATTTTCCACCATTATTTTGAACTTCTTGAACACCGTGAACACCTCTTATTTGGCTTGGAGGAAATAAATCCAACACATTCTTGTACAATCATCAATCACTACGGGAGGAATGACAAATATCGGCTAAACTTCACGGCTCAATGTATATTGAGCCGTTAAAAATCAATTTAAATTGAATATCACTGCTCAATTAACATTGAGACGTTATATTTTGTATTATCACGGCTCATTTGGGTTTGAGCCGTGATAAATGGGCAAAATAAAATAGAAAAAGAGTATTTTCACGGCTCATTTGGATTTGAGTTGTGATAAAGGGCGAAAAGTTTTTAAAAAATATACTGTCATGGCTCATTTGTGTTTGAGACGTGATAAATAGAAAATAAAAAATGATTTATTCTTCACGTCTGTCTCCCTTTGTCGCACTGCTTCTTCTCTTCATATTTCACTTTCCCGTCTCTTCTTCAACTTTCACCTATTCTTTCCCACTTCACATATTCTTTCCCACTTTCACGTTTCACAACAAGAATCTGTTGCAACAGCAACGAAACTTCCGTGTTGACGCTAACAGTTGTAGTTAAATATATGTATATTGTGTCGACAGTTTTTGCTGTCGTTATTATTACTTATTAGGCACAATATGTTTTCCATCGTTATAAGATACATTTAGTATTAATTTTTGCCGTCACTTTATATTTTACATGGATGAATGTGTAATGTCGACCAACACTTGATGTTAAATAACTCCATCAGTAGCAGGTGAATTTTTCATTGCAAATGTATATATTCAAATGCGAAACGTTCTGTCGTAAATATAGTGATATCAACAACGGTTGTTTGCCGTAACTAATCAATTTTTGTCGTCGTTAAAACATAAGTATCGTGAAAATGTAAGAATAGGTTTACGTGTCAATATATTGTCGACATTAGTATAGTCATTCAACAACAGATTTAATTGTTGTTGTAAAATAGTTTATTTAGTGACGACTATTGTTTTTGTTAAAAAATCAAATTTTCAAATTTTTTTCCCGCTCTGATTTAAAAATTCAAATTTTTTTCATTCAACAACTTATTTACACGTTTTACAGAACAACTTCCTCTTATCTTCCCTTCCTTCCCTTCACCTTCTCTTCATTCAAAACGTTTTCCAAATGATTGAAGCTCACCCTCCCTTCCTTTCACCCTCTCGGCTTCCTCTCGGCGAGTTGAAGCTTGACCTCTAGCTGGAGGCGAGTTGATCGACCTGTCATGGATGAAGTTGGAGCTGCTCAAAGTTCCATGGATGAAGGCCTGCTGGAGCTGGAGCTGGAGAAGTCGAGCTGGACCTGGAGAAGTCGAGCTGGACCTGTAGAAGGCGAGCTGGAGCTCGAGAAGTGCTGGTTCTCCGATGCCTCACCATGGATGAAGCCATAGATGATGAAGTGACGATATATGGATGAAAAAGTCATGGATGAAGAAGGAGGAAGAAGCCATGGATGAAGAATCCATGGATGGACACAAATAATTTAAAATCGGACAAAAGAATGGCAGAAAAAAAATCGACCAACAACAACCTGAGTCCGCTCTAACATCGGAAAAGTGTTGTCGTTGTTCATCTGTGTTTAACAACAACCTGATTCCACTGTAAAGTTGACGTTGAGAGCCACATGCTAACAGCGGCAAGCCTTTTACAACGGTAAAGTGTCAACGCGTAGACCTTTAACGACGGGGGCTACCGCGACGAAGATTTTGTCGTTGTTCAGACTTAACAACGGTATTTATGCAGTTAGCAACGCATTTTTGCCGATGTGTATGCTCGAGTTTCTTGTAGTGTTTTTTTAGGCACCCTTTCACTTTCCCCAACAACCACTATTTTATGTCTGAAACCAACCCCATTATTTTATGTCTAGTTATTCCTCTCTAATGGAGGAATAGATTATCTTTATCCTCCTCCAGTGTTGGCTCACCTTCTCTAGGAACCAACCATCACAAACGCAAGTAAGTCTTCATTCTCTCCGAAGTGCAGTTCCAACAGCCACCATAACAACGACCACTTGAAGTCGTCGATCGTCACCACCATTGAAGAAGGTAAACGGTGGAAGACTGTCGTCTGATGTCGCGAGCTGTCGCCCGTGCCGGAGTCGATCACGGTGGACCATTTGGTGCAAAAGCCATTGGAACAAACCTTGGAGCTAGTTTCTTCACTCCTTGGTGATGGTAGCTATTCACCATCATCTCCATCTTGTCTGATTCAAGAGAATCATTAAACCACTTATGCAATGGGGTGTCTTCAACCATCTGAACAACGTGTCTGTGACCGTCGTAGTTATCGTAATCCATATGCACCACGGTCTTCTCTTCCTGGCATTTCTTCAGCTCCATCTCCACATCTTGGTAAAGAATACCTGTAGATTGATTCCATATTCCCTAGCTATCAGTTGTTCTTTATCTCTTGGAACATGTACAAATAATGCAAGACTTCAATAAATCTTCCAAATGAGCCAATCTCAGCTCAATCGTAAAATGAATTATTTTTTTTTTTAATATTTTTCACGGCTCAAACCCAAATGAGCCGTGAATAATAAGGGTTTTTAAAAAAAAATTATCGTGGTTCAACTCAAAAGCGTCGTGATAATTATTTTCGCGGCTGTTTTGAGTTTGGTTCGGCAATTATCACGGCTGAATTGAAAGTGAGCCATGATAATTGTCCTGACACTTAATGTTACGGCTCAAATGAATTTGAGCTGTGATAAATTAACAGCTGGATTTTCCAACCGTTAAAAATACATTTTTGGCTGGTATTGGACCCTCCTCCCGTAGTGAATGAAAGTCAAAGTGATGGTATTGGACGCTACCTTGTAGTGATGGTGTCCTTTGAGGTCCCGCCAAGTCAAAGTGCACGATCTGTAATTTTTGGTCAGCTCTTCGGACTGACTTAGGGAATGGCTTCCTGCTTAATTTTTCGAACTTACATGCTGCACAATCTGGAACATCACCTTCAAAACCAGGTACCCCATTTGATAATGACTTTAAGGCCATCATTCTTTGAATGCTGCAGTGACCTAGCCTTTTATGCCAAGTCTCTACATTGTTCGTTTTGGCAGCGTAAGCAGAATAAACTTCTTGAGTTGGGTCAAAAAGGAAGATTTTTCTTCTCATTTGAACACTCAGAACTTCCTTCCCTTTTGTGTCATGAACACAGCAGTATCCATCATGAAAGGTCAGAGAAAAAAACTTTTCGACCAGTTGTCCTATGCTCATAAGATTCTGACTTAAGTCTGGTACATAAAGAACATCTGAGAAGTTTCTTGTACCAGATCTTGAGGTGATTGTGATTGTCCCTTTTGACTTTGCAACGAGCCTTCTTCCATCTCCTAATCAAACTTTGATCTATCCACAATGCTTGAGGTCCTTGAAGAGAGTCTTGTCGTAGGTCATATGGTTCGAGCAACCACTATCAATCAGCCAAGCTTCATATTCTTTACAGTTGGTAAAACATTGAGCTACAAAGATTTGATCTTCATCCTCCTCCTCCCCAATTTGAGCAACTGCACTTTGCTTTTGAGCTCTGCAAATTATAGCTTTGTGCCCCCATTTGATTGATTTTGGAGTATTTTGCGTCTAGTCTCTTCCAGCATTTGAATGGTGCATGACCCTTCTTGTCGTAGTAACTACATGGTGGATAACTCTTCCTTTGGTCCTTTCCCGTGTGAGTCTCCTGATTATGCTCGACATTGTCGTTGCCTTGCTGTTGTCTTTTGCTGCTGAATTTTTTCTTCTTTGCAGCAGCATGAGACTTGGCGGTCAAGGCTCCCTCCACAACATTTTCTTGCCTCATAAGTTGTCTTTGTTTCTGTGCTTGCAAGGCATAGATTAATCCAGACAACAAAATCGCAGAGAGGTCTTTTGTGTTCTCCAACGTTGTGAGAGAAGCCTCATATCGTTCTGGTACTATGACTAAGATATTCTCTACAATTCGTGAATCAGAGAAGTCTGTGCCCAGTAATTTTATCTTGTTTGCAAGGTTGAGAAACTTATGTGATTATTTCTTGATTGACGCAGATTCTTTCAGCCTTTAGAACTCAAATTCCCTGATCAAATTCATGACTTGCATTCCTCGAATCCTTTCATTGCCCGAGTATTCTTTCTTCACGTAGTCCCAGATAGCCTTGGCTAATTTGAGACTCATGATCCTGGTGAAGATTGTTGGAGTGACTGAAGAGAATAGACTTGACTTTGCCTTAGCTTTCCTGGTCTTTTTCTCATTCTGAACCTTGATTTACGCCAAGGTTGGGTTGTTTGGAAGATCAGGAATGTCGTAATCTTCCTCTACTGCTTCCCATAAATCATGGCCCTCCAGGTATGCCTCCATCCTCACTGCCCATCCTTGGTAATTCTCTCCATCGAACACATGTGGTGCCATGGTTGGAAAGGAGCTTGATCCTTTGAATAGGGTGTTTTGGTGGAGAAAAAAAACTGAATTCACTCGAGAAGGGATTGATTACTCATAGACTCCTTAAGAATGTAGCTATGATACCAATTGTTGAAAAAAAAACAGAGGACACAAGAGTTGGGATTGCTGTGAATTGGTCAGTTTTATTCAATCAGAAATACAACATTTATAGGAAAAAGAATAACAAACTGATCCCGCTAACTTGGATTTCTTAGCCACTAACTTCAGATTTCTTAGCCGCTAACTGATCCTACTAAGTTGACATTCTAACATGAAAAAGCAAAAAACAGAATAGCAAAAGAAACACTAATTTTTGCAAGACTTGAAATCAACTACCAACAGATTCCCCTGTTTGAGAAGAGAGATTAACTAATCCTAGCTTGGTTGCTTGATTACTACTTACAGATTTCCCCACTTTGGTTCCAATTCATGTCTAGTTGCAGACACTCCATGAAGATCAACCAGGCTGGTATCCATGATCTTGCATGAAACCGAATAGAGCGTGTAGGTCCCATAGTTTACTGAGTTATCCAAGGTGGAACCTCTCTCACCCCAATATAGAATTCTTTTCCTGTTCTTCTTTTTGTTTGAAGGAGGGATAAGAGCTCAAGAAACATGAAGGTTTAGTGAATTAACAAATTGTTAAGATAACTATATGAACACTGCACGAAACATAATGACAGAAAATTAGTTATCTCTCGTTAACATGATAGTATATACACACTATCTACTACTTTTAGGTATGATGTTCACAGTGGAACTCTGCTTCGTTGGAGTTCTTGATTTCTAATTCATACACACTCATCTACATATATATATATATATACATGCATTCTCCTTTTATACACTGCTTGCACTTGCAGAGCCAACCCTAAAAATAATACACTAATAACGCAGTATGTTTTATTTTGATTTAAAACATATATTGACAGTGTATAGCAGATGGGGTGGTGGCGCAGTTGGCTAGCGCGTAGGTCTCATAGCTTATTGAGTGATCCTGAGGTCGAGAGTTCGAGCCTCTCTCACCCCAATGTTTTTTTTCCCCCTCATATACCAAAAAAAAATGGCCAAAAACAAAAAAATATACCAAATAAAAAACGAAGAATAGGCCTAAAAGTTCGAAAAGCTGCATACATAAAGTAGTAAATAAGAAGAGTATATTGTACGTGTTTACTTTGTCTGCTCTAGAACCCTGGACTTTTCGCTAACCCTAATGTCCTTTACTTTCTAACATAGATATTGTTCTCTAACCAAACCTTGCCCACAAAGACAAACAGCCCATAAATGAAGATTTTGAGTTGTCTAACGTTACTACTGCAATCTTGACCACATGTTTAACACGACCGTTGGTAATTAACCTCTAAGTCTTATAGTAACGTGTCTAAAAGAACCCTAGTTTTTATTTTAACAAAAAAGAGCACAGGAAGAAGAAGACATGCACGTAGACTTTTGTTCAACTTTACCGACCTTGTTTAGTTTCTGCAGAATCTCGTCTTTTTACGTGGCCCAAAAGCATATGCCCAAAAGGTTGCTTTCCTTTCTTCCCTACTTTTCAACCACTCCCTCTCCTTTTATTTATTTCTTACCATCGAAAGAGAGTGTCTATCTGTGAAATTAAACTATTCTACGACCATTATATTATATATTAAATAAACTTTTCAAGAATTAGACAATTAAAATATTACTAATTGTGGCTCAAATTAATGAGAGAAGCAATGCAGGAAAAGCTGTCGCGTTCGAGTGTCTCCACCAGTCCACCTACATTTGTGTTCTTTTAACTTTTATAATCAATTGCTTTTCGTTTTGACTTTTATTGAGTGGGTATCTTTTTCATTGATTGTTCCCAAAAACATATATTAAGATAACATTTCTCCTTGTTATGAAAAATCATGTGATATATATCGAAAAAGTATATTTGATATATATTCTATTTTGCGCCGGAGAATTAGATAATAATTGAAATGGGAATGTTTTAATACTTTTTTAATTTTACAAAAATGACAATTATCTCCCTTGTTTCGATTGCTACAACATAGTCACTTGGAGTGCTCTGTCATTGTAATACCATTTTGTGTCGTAAATTTTATCCATAGAATTGCGTAAAAACACATTGGGTCGACTATTTCATGACGACGGTGTTGATGTTTTTTTTTCTTCAAGAAAAAACAGAAAACAATGTGGGGGAGAGAGTTTGATCTGATGTCTTCACAGCCAGCAAAGAAAGTTAGGTCAACCGACATTATTATTAATGAAAAGATGCTTGGGGAAGAGTAATCAAATAGAAAAGAAAAGAAAATGAAGATAAAATTCAATGACAAAACTGAAATTAAATGGAAAATGAGATGACAAAAAAAACGTTTTTTTACATTCAATTTATATAACTTCTTAAAAATAATTTTAAATGTGAATATTAATATAATAATAATATACTGGTATAAATTATGATTTTTATATCTTATTACAAGGTTTTTTGTCCGCATATCTATCTATCTTATTTACAAAGAGGGCATGCACTAGCCACTACACGTATAGGTATTACTTTTATTTTATTTCTATAAAATGTTTAAATTCAAAAACAGGTAATTTAAGATTTTAACATTAGTATATATTACACACTGTTTATATTTATTGATAAAAAAAAAATCGACCCTTTTAATCACCGACATAATTAATAGAAGTGTGTGTGTAAGGTATAATAACATTGTGGTACCAAAGCATGTGATTATATGGAAGCTGAGTCCTCCTCCATATGTATGTCTCTGTCTATTCTTCCTCTCTGTGTTTGTGTCTGTCTGTCTGTCGTCATCTTGAATCCCCCGCAAGCTTAGAAAAAGTGGTGATGTTGCACTGAACGAGGCTAAGAGAAGGAACTGATAGATATAGACAAAGTTCACTGCTGCAGTAGACATTGGAAACTATCCCCCAGGGTAAAAGAAAGAGGGTAAGTTTATATATATATATACTTGTACTCATACATATATATATATACATTGTATATGCACCAAGTATAAATTCACCTTGTATGTATCAGAATACATATGCTTCTTCAACTTATTTGCATATGTTTAGTGTATACATATATGTTATAGCAGCAAAAAAAGTATTGATGATATATAGAAGTGCCTATATTGAGAAACATAAAGAAATCTTCCTTAAAAAATATATAGTTAATTATATACCAGAGAATCATATTGCTCTCCATTAAATGTTAAACCTTTTGTATGTTGAAAGCCACCCAAGGAGAAGAGCAGCACACGTGAAGAATGCAAGGGAGAAGCCACCTACCTTTCTACACCACCTTGGTCAAAAGGAGCAGCCCACTTTCCATGCAAGAAGCCGCCCACATTTTTCTTGATGTTGAAGAGAACTCCTCCTATAAAATGGGAGTTCTAATCTGCAAATGGTAGAGGAGTGGGTGCAAGAACAAATACATGAGAGATTGAGAGAATTTGTAAGGTTTTGGAAATCTTGTATCAAATTCTACCAAAGAGGCTCCAGTGGACGTAGGCAATTTTCCGAACCACTTTAAAATCGTTTTGTGTGATTTCCGGTGAGGTGAGTGAAGTATAACAAGTGGTATCAGAGCTTCGGTTCGAATTTGTCAGAAAATTCAAGTTGCTCAATTTCAATTTTCGACAATACCAGGGTGTTCCTTTCGTCAAGAAGAATCCGTTGCCGCAAACGGAATCGAGATCGGACGTCGGAGTAGCCCACACTTGCTCCTGCAAGTTTCTGAGGTCTTTCACGCGCCCGACGCGCACCGGAGGTTGAAGACGACTGAAAATCGCGCACCCACGCGCCTCGGACCTGTTTGGCAAGTGATTCCACGCGCACGCACGCTCCTCCACGCGCCCCCACGCGCTCGGCAGATCTGAACCGTCCATTTTCAAGATCTATTCTGGTCATGATCGAAGCCATCCGGAGTCCAATTTCAACGATCAAATAGTGCTTTCCAACTATTTGGATCATTCCGGAGTCATCCGTACGGTTAGAATTTTGAATTTTTGAGTCTAAAATTTCTAAATTTCGAATGGAAAGATCAGGAGGAGATGGGAGCTCTGATAATGTCAATAGCTCCAGGCGATAGTCCAATGTTTCAAATGCCAAGTTTCAAGTTGAGAAGTTCGATGGGACAAGCAACTTCGGCATGTGGCAATGTGAAGTCATGGACGTCTTGATCCAACAAGAATTGGATATTGCGTTGGGAGAAAAGTCAGATGATGTGACTGATCGGGATTGGAAGAAGTTCTACACTCAAGCGTGTAGTACAATCCGATTGTGCCTTACCAAAGAAGAAAAGTATTTTGTCATGAGAGAAACAAATGCTAAGGTACTTTGGCAGAAGTTGGAGGATAAGTTCATGAAGAAGAGCATTGAGAGTCGTTTGCACTTGAAGAAGAAGCTCTTCAGATTCCAATTTCGTAAAGGTATTTCAATGTCTGAGCATCTGAACAGTTACAACCAAATTCTTGCTGATCTGTTAAACTTAGATGTTGAAATAGATGATGAAGATAAGGCTTTACTTTTGTTAAATTCCTTGCCTGATACGTATGATCATTTAATTACTACTCTACTATACGGGAAGGAAAGTATTAAGTTCGACGATGTATCTAGTTCTTTAATTAGTAATGAGTACCGGAAAAGGGATAAGCAGGTACAACAAGCTACATCAAGTGAAGCTTTAACAACAAGGGTGAGACCACAGTCAAGGCATCCCAGAAAGAAGAATGATTCAAAATCGAAGACCCAGACCACTTCACGTGGTCCATCAGTCGGTAGAAAACTCGCCAAAGACGAGTGTGCCTTTTGTCACAAAAAAGGACACTGGAAGAAGGAATGTCCAAACCGGAAAGGACAACCGCAGAATCAACCCACTACAGCCAATGTCGTGTACAAAGATGATGATTCCGATTTTTCCTTGATAAGTTCATTATCCATTTGTCATTCCGATGAATGGATTATGGATTCCGGATGTACCTATCATATGTGTCCCAATCGGGACTGGTTTACTGACTTCACAAAGATCGCAGGTGGAGCAGTTCTTATGGGCAATGACAGTGCCTGTAAGACACAAGGAATAGGTAGCATTCGGTTAAAGCTGCACGATGGTAGCATCAAGACTCTAACAGAAGTTCGGTATGTTCCGGACTTGTGGAAGAATCTCATCTCACTGGGATCTCTGGATTCAAAGGGATTCAGAATCACCATTGAAGACGGAACTCTCAAAGTATTAACAGGAGTTCGGGTGGCTATGAAGGGTTTAAGGCGAGGTAACTTGTACTTATTGCAGGGAAGTACTGTCGATGGAAGAGCTTCCACAAGCTGTGAGAAGCTGGATAAGACTGATGTCGACACTACCAGTCTTTGGCATATGCGTATGGGACACGCATAAGAAAAATCTTTGCAAACACTGGTGAAGCAAGGCTTACTCAAGGGTGCCAAAACTGGTAAATTATCTTTCTGTGAGCACTGTGTATTGGGGAAGCAGAGGCTGGTCAAGTTCGGAACCGCAGTACACAATACACATGGAATTCTTGACTATGTGCACTCTGATGTTTGGGGGCCGACCCAAAATGCATCTTTGGGAGGTAAACGTTGGTTTGTAACTTTTGTTGATGATTATTCTCGTCGTGTGTGGGTGTATACGATGCAGAATAAAGATGAAGTGCTGAAAATTTTCATTGATTGGAAGAAAATGGTTGAGACTTAGACCGGCAGGAAGATCAAACGGCTCAGATCTGATAATGGAGGTGAGTACACGTCAGACCCCTTCATGGAATTATGTCGGAGAGAGGGAATTGTCAGACACTTCACAGTACGGGGCACACCACAGCAGAACGGTGTGGCAGAACGATTGAATCGTACTTTATTAGAGAAAGTGTGATGTATGATGCTGACTGCTGGACTCAGCAAGACATTTTGGGCTGAAGCTGTGACATATGCATGCCACATCATCAACCGACTACCCTCAGCTGCCAATGATGGTAAGACACCTATTGAAATGTGGAGAGGTAAACATGCTACTGATTATGATTTTTTACACATTTTCGGATGTCCTGCTTACTATCATGTTAAAGAAAGTAAGCTTGATCCTAGAGCTAAGAAAGCAAAATTCTTAGGCTTTAGTACCGGTGTAAAAGGGTATAGACTCTGGTGTATAGAGTCCAAAAAGGTAATAATTAGTAGAGATGTTACATTCAATGAATCTGAGATGTTTAAGTCACATAAGCATAAAGATTCCAGTGAAGGCAGCATTGATGGTGAAACATCAGAAGATTCGCAGAAGGTGGAGTTTATTACTTCACAGAAGTTGGAAAAAGCATGGACAAGATGAATCAGTCACAGTACCTCCATGTCAACCCGAATCGATAGCAACCAACAGACCGAGGCGAGAGACACGTGTACCAACACGTTATGCAGACTATGTGACATATGCATTACCAGTTGAAGGAGGTGAGATCCCAACCACTTACAAAGAAGATGTACAGTCCAGTGAACAAGTTGAATGGACAAAGGCAATGAATGAAGAAATGCAGTCTCTTCATCAGAACTGGACTTGGGACCTTGTGCCGCTTCTAAAAGGAAAGAAGGTAATTGGCTGTAAGTGGATCTTCAATCAGAAAGATGATCAAACTGCTAAAAATGGAGTACGATACAAAGCTAGGTTGGTAGCCAAGGGCTACGCTCAAACAGAGGGAATAGACTACAGTGAGGTATTCTCTCCTGTTGTTAAGCATTCATCCATTCGAATATTACTAGCTTTGGTTTCATAGTATGATCTTGAGTTAGCACAGCTGATGTAAAGACGGCTTTCTTACATGGTGATCTGGAAGAGGAGATTTATCTGTCTCAACCAGAAGGATTTAAAGAAGCTGGCAAGGAAAATTGAGTATGCAGTCTGAAGAAGTCTCTCTATGGCTTGAAGCAGTCACCTCGGCAATGGTATAAGCGGTTTGACCGTTTTATGATGGGTCTGAAATATACTCGTTGCCAATACGATCATTGTGTATATTTCAGAAAACTTGCAAATGGATCTTTCATTTATTTACTTTTATATGTAGATGATATGTTGATTGCATGTAAAAGTAAGGGGGAGATAGATCGTTTAAAAACTCAGTTAAGTAATGAGTTTGAAATGAAAGATTTAGGAGAAGCACGAAGAATACTGGGGATGGAGATCAGCAGAGATAGGGTGAAAGGAACAGTTCATCTTACTCAGAAGCAGTATTTGAAAAGAATACTACAACGCTTCAACATCGACTCGAAGACGAAGTCGGTGAGTACTCCTATGGCCTCATATTTCAAGCTCAGTGCATTGCAGTCTCCTAAAACTGATGAAGAACGGGACTACATGAGGAATGTCCCATATGCAAGTGTTGTTGGAAGCTTAATGTATGCTATGGTGTGTACACGACATGATATCTCCCAGGTCGTTAGCTTAGTTAGTCGTTATATGCATAATCCAGGAAAGGACCATTGGCATGCGGCTAAGTGAATTCTACGGTATATTGCAGGGACCGTAGATGTTGGTTTAAAGTTCGATAAGAGTGTAGATAGTCTAGTAACTGGATATGTTGACTCAGACTATGCAGGTGATCTTGACAAACGTCGATCGACAACTGGTTATGTGTTCACTATGGCGGGAGGACCAGTTAGTTGGCGATCAACTTTGCAGTCAACAATTGCACTATCATCAACTGAGGCTGAATACATGGCTGTAACAGAAGCCGTGAAAGAAGCTATCTGGTTACAGGGATTGGTAACAGAATTGGGCTTTGAGCAGCAAGAGGTTACCGTGTACTGTGACAGTCAGAGTGCAATCCATTTGGCCAAGAATCAAGTTTATCACTCTCGAACAAAACATATAGATGTCCGATTTCACTTTGTGCGTGAAATATTAGAAGAATGTGACATCAAACTTCAGAAGATTGGCACTGAAGACAATCCAGCAGATATGTTGACGAAGGTCGTCACAGGAATCAAGTTCCAACATTGTGTGGACTTGATCAGTATTGTACACTGCTGAGCACCGGCAGGTGCATTGGAGCATGTTCGATAGCAGAAATCTCTCATGTCAAAGCAAATGGTGGATTCATTTGAAGAATGAATACATTTGCAAACAGTCTCGTATGGCACACTTGGGTGGAGGGGGTGATTGTTGAAAGCCACCCAAGGAGAAGAGCAGCCCACGTGAAGAATGCAAGGGAGAAGCCACCTACCTTTCTACACCACCTTGGTCAAAAGGAGCAGCCCACTTTCCATGCAAGAAGCCGCCCACGTTTTTCTTGATGTTGAAGAGAACTCCTCCTATAAAAGGGGAGTTCTAATCTGCATATGGTAGAGGAGTGGGTGCAAGAACAAATACATGAGAGATTGAGAGAATTTGTAAGGTTTTGGAAATCTTGTATCAAATTCTATCAAAGAGGCTCCAGTGGACGTAGGCAATTTGCCGAACCACTTTAAAATCGTTTTGTGTGATTTCCGGTGAGGTGAGTGAAGTATAACATTGTATGCATGACACATGAGGAGATTGTTTCTTCTAGTACATATGAGGATTTCATTTCAATAATGTTTCTTCACCTTCATGAGCAGCTAATCGGGGTGAATGATTTCAGGTACTCTCTAATTTTTAAAATTTTCAGAACCTACCTAGTATATACGTGGTATTTATATTTACTATCCAAAACTTACCCGTATGAATTTAAAACAGAAACTTATTTATAACAACTGTTCTAGATATCTATGACCCTATTCTAAAAATATATCTGAAATCTAAGCAGTACAAACAAGGAGATTAGACTGCAAAATCTAATCAGCTTTGCTTCTCCAGCAAGCAGCAGATTCTTTCTCAAGAAAGTGGAATAATCCAGGAATTTAATTATATATATAACGATTAATGAATGAGAATTTATCACCTTATCTGCAACTTAAAAACCAAAAAAATGTTGCAGAATCACATCATTTATAATTATTGTCTGGACTAAGAAATCTAAGCCATGAAACTAATTTTTTGAGTCCCAAATGAGAATGTCCTCTCCTACCCATAATCCATACTACGAAGAGAAAATCATCACACCTGGGAATCTCCAGTATAGTAAGAACATGTACTATCCACGGCTTTGAGGTGTAAAGTAGTGGCAGGTTTGGCTTTGGAACCAAACAAGGAGGAGAGGTTGCGCTGCTATGCTATGCTAATTGCTACGTGTTTCTGGAAAAACAAAAATACAAACCCTATCCTAGTACTATTAAAACTTTTACACAAACTCTATCCTAAATGTCGATTTTTGGTGCTAATGTGTAGATGCTTTGGCACCCAAAATCCTATTTTTTTTCTTCTTAACTTAATTATCATGCATTAATTATCTGTATACAAATTAATGTGAAACTTTAATAAATGAATTTAATTAAAAGCTGGATTCATACAGTAAACTATTGACTCTACAATCAGGGTACCAGTTAGAGTGGGGTATGGTTGGTCTGCTACTTTCATTTTTCTTGCTTTGTCCTTTATCAAACTGCCCACTCTCCTTCTCTTCCTCTCCTTTTTATCTCCTCCTTCCCCCAACCTCCATTTCCATCTTTTTGCTTCCTTCTTTCCTCCACCACACCAATATCTCTCTTCTGTCTTCTCTATAGGGTTTGTTTGTGCGATGGATCTATGATAAAGAAGATCTGGAAGGCATTTCTTTTTGAGGGGACTGTTGTCTGGCTCGAGGCCGTTATCTCAACCTTTATACAATGTTTTGATTTAGCAAACGACGTCGGACCAGGCTTCATTCCCCTCAATTATCGCTTCCTTATTCGCGTATGTATATACATCCATGTTGATTGTTTTCCAGGTGAGAACTTCATTTAGTTTTACAAAGTTTTGATTTTTGGGTATGATATTTAGATATGTTTATTATATATTGTTTGATAATTAGGTAGAATAATCAAAGGCGTGTGCATGAGCAGATTGGTGTAATGATGAGAGGTATATATTACCCTTTTTCTCTGACTGCAAAAAGGAAAGTTTTTTTCATCATTACAGATTTGGGGTTAAAAATTCATCATTACATATCTTCATTCCCGTCACTGAAATTTATGAATCACGAATGGTGTAGGGTTCTTCTTGTGTCAGTACTCGAGTTAACCCCTTTCATGTTTTTCCAACATTTCATGATCATTGTCCCTGATTTTCTTCATCATGCTTCAAGAATCTTCCATGTCTGTTTCTGAACAAGCAAGTTAGAAACCTTCCAGAGTTAGGGTTTCTGACCTAGATGTAGAGAGACAAGAAGAGAACCAAGTTTTTGCAGCAGCAAATGAAGAGAAGTGTGTCCATCTCTGATCTGCTTTGTGTCTAGAGTTCCCAAGCTTATTATTAACAAACATTTACCAGGTCCGGTTTAGTTTACATATACATATTATATTAATTTGGTTATGATATGTATAATTGTGATGAATATTCTTTTTTAAAGTATTTTTCTATCATATTAATAAAATTTACTCATCTAATTGTTCAATGTCATTCCCATATTCCACAAGACTTAGTTTAAATTCCTACAAATTTGCAATTGCATATACTCATATATTTTTTTTTTTTTTGGCCAAAACTATCTTCGTATATTACTCACAAAATTGGGGAACGTACGAGTTCCCGATACAACCGGAATCTAAATACAATAACTGTAAGAGGGGGGTTGGGGGTTGGCTAACCCAATCACAAGGACACATCCCCCCCATTGCCTGTTTGGCAACCCAGTCCGCACATTGATTTGCGGACCTCGGAATCCTATTCCATGACAGGTTCACAAACGACCTAGCCACGTATAAACTATTACAAATAATCGTATCTATCTCCCAAAAATGGGTTACCCCGAGAATATGGTTAACAACCACTTCCGAATCAGACTCAATTACAACTGAATCCCAACAAAACTGTTTAGCTAGATTGACACCAACCAAAATTGCCCGTGCCTCCAAAATGTCGATAGAATGCGACCTTTCCGAGACATGGGCTCCGGCGACAATCCGGCCCGAGTGATCCCTAGCCACCACACCTATACCACCCGACCCATCCGCTAACGACCAAGCTGCATCCACATTGATTTTAATCGTCCCGGGCATCGGCCTAGACCAATCCGCCCTTACCACCTGACCTGCCTATACTCATATATTTAACGTAGATAAATTTTGTACTTGTGATATAAATAATAGAAAGATGATGTATAGAGCTAAGATCAGATTTCTATAGCATTATATTAATTTCTAATAATATATATACATTATATATGGTACTAGTAATTATTAATTAATACTAAATTTTAAAAGTTTGATGAGAAACACTAACATTCTGTAATTGATAATGTTGCTTTATTCATTTTTCTCTCATTAAAATCAAGTTTTTGATCATTTTATGCAATTATATATATGTAAAGAATAGTCTAACTTGCATTCTATAAAGTTGAGTCACTAATAATTTTTATATCATGTGTTTTAAACCTATGACCGACCACTTCAATTGTATCTGCCCTATATATCTTCTCTTGTACGTATATTAACTTTATATATCTAATTTTATTAATTACTAGAATCGTATGCTTCACTGTATGGTTGAGCAAAAGTGTATTGAATATAATGTATTCTTTTCCCACCGCATTTGTTCCTGCTACCTCCATTCAATTGAGAAAAGAGAAACATGAAGAGGTGTAAGTGAGAAGCAAACCCCGCTTTTTTTGCTGAGAATGGGATGTTATCATTCACCATGCAAAGGAGAAAATCTGGTTTCCTGGTTCAAATTTGTATTGGTCTTTCTTTTAATCATGGTTTTAAACTGTTCTTCAGATATATAGAGAGCAAATGGGAGTTGGGATGGATAAGATATATAGGAGCTGTGATTTCCTAAGGACAGTGAATGATCTTGTCATCTGTCATGTCTGTTCAACTATATAACATTTATATGCTGTGTTGGTTCAGAGTGGGGACAATTTATTTCGTGTCGTGTAATTGTATTAATAATATTAGTATAATCGGGCAATGTTTTCTTCGTGGTAAAAACTATCATTCGGTGTAGTGATAAATATCTAATTATTAGTTGAATTTTACATGTGTATATAATTTGCTAGTTAAAAAAAAAAATTTGAGCAAATTACTAGTTGAACGTTCTCTATTATACAAAAAGCTATCTCCGTCAACTTTTCTATTAAAATTGATGAAAAATACTTAAAACAAAACTACTAGAAATATCTTAATATTCATTATGATTCCGAAATAACTTCAAATTTTATATAAAAACAAATGAATTGAATTTTAGCTTTATTTTCAAACTGCTATATATATATATATATATATATATATGTATAATTTAAATTTATGCTTTTATTTTTTCATAATTTTCCTTTTAGTAGTTTTGGATTATGTTTTTTTATAGCATGTTTATTTTGAAAATTTCTTGAGTAAATTTAAATTTTTATTCTTTCAAATTATAGCTAATTTATCACTATATTAGACCTTAGGGTGCTTTTGCAATTTTTGAAAGTATCTTTCAGTCAAGTTTAACACAAAATTTAACCGAGATAATTTTTTATACAATACATAAAGTTCATGAACTTATGTATTGAAACTGGATTTTTTTGGGAGCAAATTGCTAATTGATCAATTGCCAATTTGCTCCCAAAAAAATCCAGTTAGCAAATTGTACACTTGTATAAAGTTCAGAGTTCAGTTATCAATCGGTATTTAACCAATATATATAACCATGATATTGATGAGACCTTTTAGTTTTGTTTTCTGCTTCCTCATAGAAGTTGATAGTACATTTGTTTTCCAGCTTTATGAATGAATGTAGTACCCAATTACAGAAGGGGGGGGTGGGGGGGGGGGGGGGGGGGGGGGTGGGGGGTGGCAACTAACGACAAAAGGTCAGGAGTCAGTCTTCCATGAATTTCTGAAACTAATATAAAGCAAACCCTAGTTAACTAATAATGAGTATTGTGAATTAATATCCAAAATTGAGTAAGTTATATTAACAAAAGATTGAAGTTATGATCGATTTTTTAGTTTCTATCCATAACCACTCTTCCGTCATTCTTGAAGTAGATAATTGGTGTGTTACTCATGTTCTTAGGGATGCCAACAAAGTTGTACATAGGGCCGACAATGGTGCGGTGAAAACCTCATAACTAAAATTATAATTGGTAATGTTTAATATGGTTAACCATACCATTATGGTGCGGTGCAGTTATTTTGATGAATTTTCTACTCATAACAGTTATTGTTATGGTATTTGAGTTATACTCATGGTTATTATACTAAATATAATTGAAGTTGTTGTTATTATTAATATACTAATGGTGTTAATGTTTCATCTTAATGTTGAATTTTAATGTTAACCGGTGTGAATGTTAATGTTGAATGATGTTAGTGTTAATATTGAATTATGTTAGTGTTATATATTTTTATTGTTGGTAATATAGATTTATGTATTTCTTAAATAAGATTTTTCGATCGTTTATTATATTACATGTGTGGAATGAATATGGGAATACGGGTAAAGCTGTTGTTAATAACCACAGTTATTTTAATATTATGGTATTGAAAACTGTACACGTAATAGTTATGGTATATGATTTAAAAATATGATATGGTTATGATATTTGTTATACCCGTACCATACTCTAATCATCTACCATCCTAGTTGTACATTCATTGACAAAAAACGGTTGCACTAATCTGCAATTGCAAACTAATTTTATAAGAGTATTTAGGCTACCAATGGAAACTCGTTATGTTGCTCTTATGGATAACAGTGTTGGTAGAACTGAATCTCTAGAGACTTAGTTCACATGTTTCTAGACCTAATAACTACCTAGCTTTTGTTCTTGTTATTTACATTGCTCTAAATTATTGAAATTTCTCAGTTGGCCAAAGAAAAAGTTACGATCACTAACAACGAGAAGTTGCGATCTCTAAGAACGAACTAGGTTTAAAACATTGTTCACTATACGGTAGAATGGTAGTCTTAAAAATAAATTTATTAAGAAGTGTGGATGAGATTGAAAGTGTACAAGTGGGTCTTCAATTTGAATTTAGTTATCAATAAGTCATATAAAAAAATGTGCTTGTATATTGTAATTATTTTATAAATACATATAGATTTTTTTTTTGTCATAAATAAATATAGATTGATTTATGTAATTTAAACATAAGTGGTAATTAATATTATATAAAAAAAAAATATTTACTAGAAATTTAACATTTTCTATATATTTATTAATAATGAATATCAAATAATTATTACAGCTTATAAAGTGCAAATCGGTTCGACACTTTACTCATTTAATATGTTAGCTCATAGCTGAACTTTTGAGATATACACTTTACTCATTTAATTTATGAGGTATAGATAATGTCAATAATAGTGCGGTGAAAAATTAAAAATTATAGTTATAATTGTCAATTTTTTATATGATTAATTGTACCATGATGTGTGGTGCATTTATCGTGATAAAATTCATACCCGTAATGATTATGGTTATTGTTGGATCAAGTTCTTCAGTGGGACTTGGTTCGGTGTGTTCTGAGTCTGTCCTCTTGCTGCTCCAGTGACCTTCACGGAAGGAAAATCCGGGGTGTTCCCGTCGACGATTGAGTCAGTCGAAGATTCATTTAAAAGGGAGTAGCAGAGAATATGGAGGTCGAGAGTAGTAAATGTGGCATTAAACTCAGAAGAGAAGTGGGTGAGGGTATTTATAACCCTCACCTCTAGCCTTGGTTGAGTCATCCCTTACCATGGTCATCCAGGTGTCATCTGGTTAAGCGAACATGGTTGGGTGCTCATTAATATGCTGAGTGGACAAGTGTTTATGGCAAGTTGTCTCATCAGTCTTTTTTGTCATGTCTGTCAGTGTCATTCTTAAATGGTTGTAAGTAGGTCATGGAGCGTCATATTGGGGGTTGTAGGCACTCGATTGTCACTCTGACATGCATTGTATCTTGTGTCGTCTTGTCCCATGTACGAAGGGGACCAATGATGGGGAAGATGTACTAATTGGTGACGCCCCCCCCCCCCCCCCCCGAGGAGGGCGCGCCTCTCTGGCCAATGCCAGTGGTGTGCGATCGTGGCCTTCCAAAGGAGTCCTTGTGCTATCTTGCCTTAGTGTTCACGGAGTTTGGAAGTGTGTGGCGCGCCATATACCCAACGACCATGGGCATAGCGGCGATATGGGGTTGTCACATGCCATCATCTTCAAGGGTAACACGTCTCCATATGGATTAGAGCTTGCCCGGTGCGCCATAAAGCCTAGTACTAAGAGCGTCGCTACTAATTCCTTCGTGTCGAGTCAGTTCTCGGTCGGGTTGCTTGAGAGATGTGGGTTAATACCCAACAAATATGTTTACGGTATTTTAGTCATACTCATGATTATTATATAAATATAATATTAATAATATATACTAATAATAGAAGTAGAATTTTTACTTTTTAAATTTCACGACTAACTCTAATTACATGGTGTTGAATATTTTTTTTTATTTGACATAAATTTATATATTTATTAAGATAATATTCATGATATTGTATTACTTTCACATGTGGTAAATAACAACAGGTATGATATTGAAAATTATACCTGTAATAATTATAATTATGGTATGTAGTTTAAAAATATAGTATGGTTATGATATTTGTTGTAGCATAATCTACTCGTTGCAAGCCCTAGCTACAGAGAACACACTTATATGAACTTTGTTTTGAATATATGAATTATATTTCACGTGGTCTGTACACTGTTTTTCATCTAGAATTACTAAAAAGTTAGATTAATTTAGTAAATTATAAGTTTATTTGCGACATGATGGGCCTTTCTAGCCCAATCCAGCCCATTTGTTATCCTCGGATAATCAGAGAGCTGTCGTGGATCTGGATGGATCGAAGCGTGAAGAATCGAGTTGTATTTAAGCAAAGGTAAAGTATTATAAATAAAAAAGGGAGCAATTATAAGTTTTTCAATGACTAATTAGAATATAATTATATTTTTTTATGTTTAAAATTACACAATGCTAAAATTAATTTGAGTGAAACAATATAGCACTTTAGCGGGTTATTTCTCAAAGGGAGGTTTTGAATTCGAAACTTGAAAAAAAAAAGGTGTTAGCTCTCCTAATAGAAACCCTTTAGAAAAATCAAATAAAAATAAAAAAAATAAGGCTTATGAACAAAATAATGGAGAAAAAGTGACGAGGTAAGATTATTTTTATAATTTTGAGTTACAAATATTAATGTTCAAACTCTATTAAATATGATTAATTTTATATTTTGATACCAAAACAAATAACTTAAAAGCAAGTCGGATCCCTGTCATGTACCTAAAAGGCTAAAACAGAAAATGCATTTAACACGTAATACTATTAATATATGGAAAAAGGGAAATCTTTTTTAACACATTTTCTTTTTATATATATGAAATCAATAAATAAAGCAATGAATGGATTCAGTTAGTGTATCACATCAGCCAAAGACTCCAATGGTCCCCACCCAACCCAATGCTCTCTCTCCCACACGAAAATCGAGGTGGGCCTCTAATTTTACGTCCCCCAATGCTAGTTTTGGTCTCGTAATTTAACGGACTCGACAGTTTATTAACGAATGTCTGTTAGTCAAAGTCAACCCCAGAAAGCAGAAACAGCTCCATTCCATTTATCAGGGTGCAAGCTCTCCATGCAGCGGGATAAGGAGAACAAACTACACCGTCAACTTTCTAGAGCCCGAGGAGAGCCACCCACCAGTGTTCACCCAAGGGGAGGAAGGAAAGACAAATAGTTTGTTTGATCTCAATCAGTTACCAGTTTTTTGTTTTTGTTTTTATCACAAAAGATTACTCATATTTCATACGTAAATAGTGTTTCCGTCACTCAAACTACAATCAACATGTAAAATAGAAACTAGTGGAAGTGGGGGTTGCGAAACTCAATCATACAATCTCACTCCCAATCTCGACTGAGTGGCGATCCAGTTATCTCATTTGTTTGCAGAACGTCTAACCGTCGACCATTGTACCTATCCGAACCCTCCTATTAAGTCTAGGATATTTGAACATACTGATGCACATCTCCAATAAAATGCTCTTCCTTGAAGATGATCCATGATCCTACTCAAGTCCGATTCAAAGATGACGTTCCTCCATTGTTGCTCAGTTGCCAACCGCGCCCCTAAAAGAACCGCTTCGACCTCCAACACATCAACATTCTGTTCTCTTTGACATATGTTTGTTCCGCTCATTAGATCACCCACCTCATCACGCGCAAGCCCACCAATCCCACTCATCCCCGATCTTCTACACCATGAAGCGTCACAGTTTATTTTAACGTACCCCGGGTTCGGTTTCTTCCATCTCTGTGGCGCCCTCTGCACCTGTGTCGGGTTACAAAATGGTTGTGCACACTTATACTCTTCATAACCCTTCTTTGTGCATTCAATCGCCTCCCTTATGCTCGGTTGCTGTTGTTCAAATACCATTTTACACCTCCCTTTCCATATGATCCAGCACGTGTGGAGACTTAGCCACCATCGCTTGTGTCGCAGCTAGTCATTCTCGTTCGGTTCAGCTCGTCGCGCCCTCATTCATTCCTCAATTGTCATAGTCGCTGTGGTGATGGTATTCGACCCTATCACTCCCATCCACACCCCTTTAGCCCATCAACACTTAAGTATCAAATGTTCAATGTCCTCCACTTCTCCACATATCGGGCATCTCGGGTCTACATTCATGCCCCGTCTCCTCAAGTTATCCATTACCGGCAGAGAGTTCGTTAGAAGCCTGCAAATAAATGTCTTAACCTTCGGCATTATGTTTGTGCTCCACACTTCCTTCCATATGGTTGTAGGTCTGGTTCCATCTAGCTTCACCCCTATTAGTCTACCCGATGCTACCTCCCTTAGTCGATGATAAGCGGATCTAACTGATACTTGTCCATCTTCCGTATAGGGCCAAATGATGTGGGCCGGTTCGGCTCTCGTATGTAAGTGCATCTCGAGTATGTGGGCTGCATCCCGCGGTGTTGCTATGGCCCGAATAAGGTCTTCATTCCACGTGCCCCTATCTCGGTCAATCAGGGTTGCCACCTTCAGTTCCGGATTGTCTCTCCATCCCATGGTCATATCGGGAACAAATCCCGGTTTTGTTTGGATCCATGGGTCCCCTCTAGCGTTGATTGTCTCACCATCACCTACAATCCACAACCCTTCCCTCATCGATGTGTCCCGCCCATGTATCATGCTAGTCCATCCCCATGACGCTCGTCCGCCTTTCCCGGCATCTCTAAAGGTCGTTCTGGGGAAGTATAGACCTTTGATTACCTTAACCCATATCGCATTAGGCTCCCTGTTGAGACGCTCTGCCATCTTAGTAAGCATGGCTTTGTTGAAGGTCTCCAATTCCCGGAATCCAAGGCATCCTTCTTCCATTGATTTAGCCAGGTCTTCCCATTTCCTCCAGTGAATCTTTCTCTTTTCCTCAGTACTCCACCACCAAAAGCCAGCAATCAAAGCATTGATCTCACTGCACCATGTCTTTGGTAATTTGAAGATGCTCATCACGTATGTGGGTATGACTATAATCACTGCCTTGATAAGCACCTCCTTACCCGCCTGAATGACTGTTTTTGCACACCATCCATCCAGTTTATCCCGAATTCTTATTTTGAGGTATCCTAGAGCTTCCCATTTCGATCTACCCAAAACTGTCGGTAAACCAAGGTATTTCCCTGGGTCGCTCTTGCCTGTTATCCCAAATGCTTCCTTAATTTCTCTACACCTGATCCCATTCACCCCCTTATTGAAAGTAAGGCTTGATTTAGTCTCATTCAATTTCTGTCTTGAGCATCTACAATATTTTGTGATCACCTCTTTCAATCGAGTTGCATTCTCCACCGTCCCGTTTATGAAAAATAGTGAGTCATCCGCAAGGAGTAGGTGGTGTAGTTCTGGACACCCCCTCTTTAGTGTTATTCCCTGAATTCGTTTCCCCAGTATCTCACTCTCAACCTGTCTCGACAACACATCCGCCATAAGTATAAACAGGTAAGGAGAGAGAGGGTCGTCTTGCCTTAGTCCTCTGGTTGGTGTTATGTGCTCGGTTCTCTCCCCATTCTCTTCATCTTACCAGATGAAGAAGATAATTATTGGAGCGCAGACATGGCCTCAACGTTTCCCGCTGTCCCCAACCAACAAACTGTGAGGGCCAAAAAAAAAAAAAAACTGTACCCCAACTTGTCTACCCACCCCTCAGATTAGGACCATCATTTCCAACTTTTCACAAACCTCCAGCCCGAAGAAGTACTACAAACTGGCCCTCAGGTTACAGCCATGAACGACCAGAATCAACAAGTGCATCGAATGACGAGTTCGACGACAGATCAGACTTAGGTCGGGGAGATTCCCCAACATCAGGGGGAGCTCGATGTAATCTCATATACTTCAGTAGGGCCGAACCAGCAAAGCATCCTCCTAGATCCGAGATAAGCCACCGGAAGCCAGCTTCAACCTGTTCGGCCATACCCTCTCCCTTTAAGCCGAGAAACAAGCTTTGTAACAAGGAACATAGATACAAAGCGTAGCATAATAACGGACAGGGACAATGGGAGAGACACAGGGAAAAGGAGGGAAATGGCAAACCACCGTATGGAAGATATTTCTCGGGTGGACAATAGGGGAAGGGGTTCCCCAAGCAGATCAGTTTCGTTGGCAGAAGATGTGATACCAAGAAACCAGACCGGGCAACCTAGAGGCTCTGGTGACTGTCTCAAACAGCCACACGGAGCAAATGAGCATCTTCAGTTGGAACTGTCAGGGTCTGGAGTCTCCCCTGTCAGCTCCACATCTCAAAGACCTCCAAAGAAGATTTCAACCGAGCATAATTTACCTAATGGAGACTAAGCAACCAGAAACATTCTCTGACAGGATTCGAAGGGAAGTAGGAATGGACAACACACAGGCACGAAGCTACCTTAGGCATGGGGGCAATTGCATCCTCAACTTTCAATTATGTGTAAATTTAACCCTAAAAAATGCAATAATTTTTAATTTAGCCCATTTGAATCATATATTTGCCCCCACTGAATTTTTATTAGTTGAAATATTTACCCTTACTCTAATATTTGCCCCCACTCGATAATTTTTCTGGCTTCGTCACTAAAAACACAGTATATGTTAATCCGATAGGGACGAGTGGGGGTTTGGCTATTTGGTGGACGAACGATGTTATGGTGCGAATTCTGGGAAAGGGGAGAAACTCCATTAATAGTCGGCTAAACAATAATCAGGGAAGTAATGAATGCATAATCACGTGAGTGTAGGGTGCTAGGGTGAAATGGTTGAAGGAGGAGGACATGAACACAAAAAATTTCCATCAAACAACACTAGCTCGAAGAAGGCGGAACAAAATCATCCGACTTCCAGGGGGACGATAATTGGATAGAAGGGAAGAGGGAGATTATATCTGAGGTACACTATTTCTATCAATCACTCTTCTCATCGGAGAAGGGGGTCGGGGGAAGTGGAACAGATTGGGGGGTAAGCTGTCGAGGGTTACCGACCAACATCAATGTCGAACACAATCAGTTCTTAACGGCTAGAGCATCGATTCAGGAGGTCAAGACGACAACGTTTCAGATGGGGAGGTCGAGAGCACCGGGTCCAGATGGATTCTCAGGTACCTTCTTCCCAAAGAACTGGACTGCAATTGGCTCAGACCTCGTCACTTCAGTAAACGCCTTCCTGGAGTCAGGTATCATGCCTTTTTTCCTCAAACAAACCGATATAACTCTTATTCCAAAATCAGCCAACCCTATTTCTCCGTCGGATTTCAGGCCGATAAGTTTATGCAATTTTGGTTATAAGATTATTTCTAAAGTTCTGAAAAACATGCTTAAAACCTATTTGCCAAAGCTTATTACACCGTTTCAGAGCGTTTTTGTGGCAGGGAGAAGGATCCAGGACAATATTCTTATTGCTCACGAGATGTTCTACTTTTTGAAAACACATAAGCGAGTTGGATCAAGGGTGGGCTAAACTGAGTGTGCCCTTAAAATTGACGTGCATAAGGCCTATGATCGGATTGAATGGGACTTCATGCTGAACGTTTTCGAAAGAAGGGGCTTCTGTGTGAAATGGGTCGGATGGATAAGATCATGCATATCCACGGTGACATACCAAGTGCTCGTGAACGACAAGCTAACTAGAACAATCAGGCCCTCCAGGGGGCTCAGACAGGGAGACCCATTATCCTCTTATTTATTTATATTAGTCGTTGATGTATTGTCGAGAATGATGGAATACCAAGTGGCACAGGGACATGTACATGGAATCAAGCCTAAAGGCACGTGTCCATCTATCCACCATCTGTTATTTGCCGATGATTCACTGTTCTTCATGAGTGGAACTGTTGAGAAGGCTAGAATGCTACGCAGTGTAATCGACCAATACTGTCAGCATTCGGGCCAAAAGGTGAATTATGCCAAATAGAGTATATTCTTCAACGAGGTCGCGGACAACAATTTCAAACAGGAGGTTACGGCTGCCCTAGGAGTACAACAGGTCCTGAACCCGGGTCAATATCTTGGACTTCCATCGGTTTGGGGGAGGTCTAGGCGGCACGCATTGGCCTACCTAAAGGAAAGAGTTAATGAGAAGATCAACAGCTGGAGAAACCGTCTTCTCACAAATGTCGGAAAGGATGTCCTAATAAAAGTGGTCATCACGGCCATCCCGACCTATGTGATGAGTATTCCAAAGATACCACAGACGTGGTGCTCCGAGGTTAACGCCCTAATTGCTAAATTCTGGTGGGGTGCGACTAATGGGGACCAGAAAATTCATTGGACAAGATGGGACATAATGACTAAGTCGAAGGTACAAGGCGAGTTCGGTTTCAGGGAACTCCAGGGCTTCAACTCAGCAATGTTAACAAATATGGAAGCACGGGTTCTTGCGGAACCGAATAGCCTCTGGGTCCGGGTCTTGAAGGGTTTATATTTCCCAAGGTCAGATGCTGCGACCAAGGGAAGGAAGTGCAACATATGGCAAAGAGACGGTGGCGAACTCGATCGATCAGACTGCAAGAACGTGGAGGGAGGACGTAGCAAGAGAGGCCCTGCACCCGATAGACGCTGAGACGGGGCTCAACATCCCTATCTCCATGCACCATAGGCCAGACGTTTTGCATGGAGGGAGGGTCAACATCCCTATCTCCACGGTGATGCTTGCCTGCTGGTTTATTGGGAAAGCCAGATGCAAACTGGTTTTCGAAAACAAGTTGCCCAATCCGATGATAATTATGCAGCAGATGCTTGTGGCGCAGGCGGAGATAGGGGTAGAACATGTCTAGCGAAGCGTGGTGCCGAATCGGAATAGGCTCATACAGTGGGGAGTTTCGGTACCAGGGAACATAAAGATCAACTGTGATGCCGCCTGGTGTCCGATATCGAGACGAGGAGGAATAGGTGTCATTTCCCGGAATAGCGACAGACAGATATGCAGAGGATGAACTGTCCAGATTGATATGGCATCCATAGAGGAGTTAGAAGCCATGGCAATCATGGAAGGTGTGAAGCTTGCAACTGAAGAAAGGTGGCAGGATGTTTTGATCGAGTCAGACGCGGAAATGGTCGGTAAACACCTCAAGGGGGAGGGTATCTTGTGGAGATTAGATACTATCGTTGAAAACGTTAAGGTAGTTGCGACCTCAATTGACAGGATTAGTTGGGTGTCTATTCCTAGATCCATCAATCAGTGTGCGAATTGGTTAGCCAAACAAGCTATGCAAGGGATGTGTTCTTTGGAGTGGGTCGAAAGAACCCCACCCCCTCTTGTATCTTTACTTATATCGGATTTCAATTTGTACTCAAACATTTATCATATTAATCCTTAGTAAATCAGGTTTTCTTGGCCAAAAAAGAAAATCTCCTCGGTCTCTACACTACTGTCTTACATGCCAAAGTACATACTAATTTTTTTTTAAAAGTACGCACTGTGCAAAAACAAATATAAAAAAAATATTTAGAAATCTGTAGATTAAGTGCTACACTGGGTAGCGTTTTTTATAAAATGCGCTATTTCGGTAGGGTTAATTCAATTTGTTTTTATTTTATTTTTCAACGACTCGATGTTTAATTAAAAATTAAAGTATATATTTATTAAAAATTAAAAGCATTATAGTAATTAGAAATTTTAATTGTGATTCAAATGATACAAAAAATATTAAATTTGAATTTATGGATTGTACGCTCTGCCGTAAGTTGAGATATGAAAATTTGACTTAAAACAAATATAACTCAGGCCCTGTAAGTCCAAACTCAACACAGTTAACGTCATTTATGTCGTAATTCAATTATACACCTACTATAAGTTTTTTGGATTTTTTTGATTAGATATATATTTAATTTTTTAACATAACATCGTTTGTCCTATAATTTGACCGAAATGATTAAATGCATTAGGTGGGAAATTTAATTATATACTTACTCAAAAAAAACATTACAGTGCGTAGATAATTTAATTACGAATTAAATGACACTAACTAAGTGTTAATTTTTGACTTTCAGACTAACCGTATAATATGATACGTAAAGAACTATACATACGTATATATACATGACAAATAATGTTAATTGGTACCTCCATTATTTTTCTGTATAAAAAAATCTCTTAAATATTTTTTTATGTTTGCAAAATTAATCAATTTTTCTAAATGTTACAATCAAACCCTACAAACTTATATTAATGTTACAAACAAGTTCCGACTCGATTCAAGCCACATCGGGGGTCCCCTAGCCAGAGTCTGAACCCTGACCAGGTCACCCAACCCTGGGGACCCAGACCATAGGACCTCCGATTGGGGCTTAATTGGATCCCTAATCGTTTGAACCGAACTTGTTTGGGTTCGGTCCAAACCGATTGGGGCTCTAATTGAGCCCCAATCGGGGATACTATGGTCTGGGTTCGAACTTTGGCTAGGGGACCCCTGGTGTGGTTCGAATCGAGTCGGAACTTGTTTGTAACATTAATATAAGTTTGTAGGGTTTAGTTGTAACATTTAGAAAAATATTTGATTAATTTTGCAAATATAAAAAATATTTAACAGACCAATTAATAGGGGTGAAACCGGACCGGTCGAACCGATTTTTTTACTATTTTGACCGGGGACCTATATTTTCTTCAAAAAAAAGTCCGACCAAAATATCGTATAAGGAAAAATAAACCGTCCATTCAGATTTCAGATTTTCGGTTTAAACCGAAAAAGCAAAAAAATACACATTCAAAACCAAAATAAGTATTCAAAATCAAGTTAAACAACAAAATAATTTGATTTAACAATGTTTACATAGATTTCTACTAAACCGATTAAACAACTAAAATAATTATTAAATAATAAAAAAATTATTTGTTTGTATTCGTTGATTAATTATATTAATTAATACTAGCTAATACAATATATAAAATAATATACATATAAATGGTCAGACCGGACTCCACGGTCTTTTAGAGTTGTAGACCGAACGATTTAAAAAACCGTTTCAAACAAAAAATTGACCACAAACCGGACCGAATTTTTCAGTTCGTATCGGTTCGATTTTCACCGAATTTTCGGACCAACCGATTTTTTCTTTCACCCCTACCAATTAACATTATTTTCAAACATGTTGAAGTATTAACAATTATAAAAAACGTGTTGGATCAATTATCGTGCATACATGTTATACCATTTCAGAATTTTTCTAATAATAATAGGGTTAAATAGGAATGAGCTATCTGAACTTTGGACATTTTGCAACGAACTGTCCAAACTTTGAAAATTCAAAATGGGCTACCTTAACTTTGAGAAATGTGCAAATAGCTACCTCCGTCCAATTTTCCGTCAACTGTTGACAAAAATTCGTTGGAAATTGGATGGAGGTAGCTATTTGCACATTTTTCAAAGTTGAGGTAGCCTGTTTTTAATTTTCAAAGTTCATGTAGCTCATTGTAAAACGTGCAAAGTTCAGGTAGCTCATGGGTATTTAACTCATAATAATAATAATATTTTAATAATAATTTCATCTTAATTAAAAAAAAAAACTTGAACAAACGGCGAATTAACGGTAAGAAAAAAGTTAAGGAGGATGGGTGTGGTGTGGTGTCAATGTCGGCACAGTGAGAGAGAGAATGTAGGTTTGTCGGATTCTATGAAGGGAAGGGAAGGGCTTGTGAGTGTAGGAAGTTCAGGAAGCATAAGAGATCTTCCCCACCCCTACCTTCCCCACAACAACCATATCATATATGGCTCAAAATGGCGGCACCGTCTCAGCGACATATCATCGAACATCTTAACCACATTCCTTCCTTCCTTTCCTTAAACACACACTAAAAATAGCTTCTTTTCCGCAGAGGGTAGTAGGATTGAATTCAAGGGAAAACTGGAGGGATGTTGGTTTTGGTTGGACGGTCAATTTAAAGGCAGGAATTTGATGGAGAGTCGAGAAGTTGGGTTCGGTGGTGGTGCAGGCGGTGGCAGCAGCTGTGGGATTGCTTCTTCCTCTGCCTCTGCTGCTGAAGCTTCTGCTTGTGGGACAAAGATGACTCTGCTCCACTTTGACACCACTTCCACTTCTAATACTTCTGCAGCTCACACTTTATTTTTCGGCTCTTCCCCAGGTATAAAGTTCATTCTTTTCCCGCACCACATCACAGCTTTCTGCATATTCTAATCAAAATCGCAATTTGCTATCATACCATGCAGAAATAAACAACTAGATTCTTTTTAATTTATCGAAGAGTTAGTCATGTTTGAGAAAAGTTTGGATCTTGTTCAAGGTTGTCCTTTTTTATGGTCTTATTTATGAAGTTGCTTTAAGAAAACTGCGTTTAAGAGTGGAAAAAAAATACTACTTTTACTTTAACAAGTTATCAGCATAATCTGAAGGTGGTTGGATCAACAGCTAAGTGAATTATGATCCGAGAAGGCTGAATCCACCATACTAGGAAGGTATTAACCTTAAGCACTTCCAGCGAAAACAATTCTTCTTTATGGGAAAGAAAACAATTTTATAAGCACTGGTTTAAGGGGTATGTTGTGAATTTGAACTTTCATAGTCTAAGATCCTTTCCTTTTCAAGAAAGGTGTAAGAGTTATACATGAAAATAGTTAATCAGACAGTAATTGTAGCCAAGAACAGGATGTGGATTGAAGTTGAAGTCAAGTTATTCACTGAAATCAATCTAAACTGTTCAAATCGGGTAATCTTAGATTTGACAATTTTAAGGTTGTCTGGTTTGATGATATCAGCAGAAGGGATGTCAAATGGAAGAGGGGCTGCTTTCACGTTGGTACAGAGGGAGGAGTTGGAGAGACAGACGATGATATTCAAGTACATGATGGCCTCAGTCCCTGTGCCTCCTCAGCTGCTCTTACCCCTCACCAAGAACCAACGTGAGTAGATTTTTAGTTCCTTTCCTGTTTTACCCTCTCCACTTAATTCTCTAATTACGCTTCAACTCCATGATTAACCAAGTCTGATGAGGGGTATTATGGGAAACCAGGGAGTACTGTTCATTCTTGTTCATCTTCAGCTGCCACGGATTCAGAACCGTGGAGGTGCAGAAGGACAGATGGGAAGAAGTGGAGGTGCTCAAGAGACGTGGCGCCCCATCAGAAGTACTGTGAGCGGCACTCACACAAAAACCGCCCCCGTTCAAGAAAGCCTGTGGAATCATCTGTCAATAGCATCACCACTAATAGACTTCATCAGATTAGTAACAGTAGGAACAACTCCAGCTCCGTTACTGCCGTTAGCTCCGCCGTTATCTGTCAGCAAGACTCTTCTCATCATCATTATCTGTCAGTTAACACTCAGCAGCAGCAGAGAGATTTCTCTCATGCTTCTGCCCCTCCCTCTCCAAGGTCAGTTCTTTTCTTGATTACTTTCCACCATTTTTTTTTATTTTATTTAATAAACGAGTACTCCCAAACTATTTAGTCTCTATTTACCCTATAAACTGGTTAAATACATGCTTTACCTAGATAGTTTGATTGCACATGTGAAGTTGTTGCCCTTTTAATAAGGGACATTGTTCTTGAGGGACACGGTTCATGATTATGCGCATGATGACAGACGTGCATAAAGATTTCTAAATCATGAAAAAGGTGTAGATCTGTATTAAATCCACTATATATACCCTCTATTTAATGTTTGTTTTAAGTAATGATTGTGTTGTATTAATGAAAATTAAAACTTGTGCCATGTTCTCCCTCAATTTCTAACCTTTCACTGCTCATCTTCTACTGTGGTGAAATGAAAATCAGAACTACATAAAACAATTAATGGGTTTTCTTCCTTTTGTTAAATTTCCTAGTCTTGAGTTGCAGGTGTTGAACTTATCCAAATATAGATAGATAGATGAGGGTGCAATTGCACATTCTTGTGAAATTCTTGTTCTGTTGGCAATAAATGTGCCTTTGTATTTATGACTCACCCTACCTACATTCTTGCTCCTCTCCCCTGGAATATAGGTGCTTGGAATGGTTCACCAGGGGAGAAGTAATTGCAGTTCCTAACTCAGACCAAGACTGGCACCACCAACATACCAAAGACCTCTACCATTTAAAGCAGCACTCCCATGTGCCTCCTCTGAGCCCTTACCCAGACCAAGCTGAAGCTGGTTGTGGGGACGTCCTTAATGACCAGTGTAGCCTTTTACTAGGGTTACCCTCCTCCTTGGAAGGAACCTTCAACATTAATGGTACTGATGATCTTGACAAGACCAGCCCTTGTTCACTACTTAGCTTGGCAGTTTTCAGTGACCATGTTGCTCAGGAGGAGGATTGCACGAATGGTAAAAGAGAGGGAGATTCGAAGCCTCATTGGATGAGTAGTGGTGGTCCATTGGCAGAAGCTCTTTGCCTCGGTAGCTCCGGTCTTGGTAAATCTGGTACGACCGATGGTAGGAAAGATTGATGTGTTTGAGACTCATCCGTGTTCATATGGATCTTTTTCAATTGAAACACAACAAGCTTCTACATGTTTGAGAACATGTATGTAAAATGGTTGCAAAAATGATGCAATCAATGGAAAAACATGCATTGAATGGATAGATTCGATTTGAAATATGGTATATGGAGTAAACAAGAAATAACAAATTCACATCCAAAACTCAGAATGGGAAACAAATGAAGGATAAAGTGTAACTCTTCAAGCCCGAATAATTGTGTAGTCCACCCAGTCTAACTAAGCATGTTATCCTCACTTGTGTTAGGATCGATTTCGCAATATACAGAAACTGATGAAGAAAAACAAAAATTGAGAGAGATTTTACGTGTTAACACCTTTTCGAGATAACTTCCACGGCGGTTTCAGTGTATTGATGATTGTTCAACTCTCTTACAATATTGTCATGAATACATAGATGGAGAAGTATATATATAGACAAAATTATGACTAAGTGTAAAGCTCCAACTTGAACATGTTTTCTTACATAACACGTTTTTCAGTCAGTCCTCCATGTGCACCATCCAGTACATTGTCTTGTTAGGCGCTGTTCACAGCTACAGTGCAGTCTAAACTGTGGTTGAACTGTGAGACGCGTGAACATTAATAAATAAATTAACATTACATATTAATTAGACTCCAGAACCTAACAACTTGGTCCAAGCAAATATCCAAGTTGCGGTGGTGGTCGTCAAAGCAGTAGGGTTGTCGGAGAGGTGGGGTTAGAAGTGATGGTCGGAATTTCAGCGATATTGGAAGTTGTCGGAACAGTGAATTCAAGACGAAAGGTATAAAAAATCCTTATTTAAGAAATTTATATTCGTACAAAAAATCCTATAAAATAGAATTAAAAAGTCAAACTTGCAATATTATTATATAATAAAATACATAAAAATCCCTCTCTATACAAGTCCTTCTCCTGAATTACTATGTATAGTAGAACCATAGACTGGATACCGTCTCCAATCAAAAGTTTTGTTAAATCTATCAATTTCCGCATCACATCGACATGGTATGCAGTTCTTATCCTCAAAATAATTATACTCTTCCGACCATTCATGGATCTTCCTACGATGCTTCTTCATGCATCGATCATCAGGTTTGGTCTGTACAAACCAGTTATGATCCGGGTTAGGCCAGAAGTTTTCTACAGCAGCCTTCAGCTTCTCACGACATTCGATCTCCTTTCCAGCTGCACAAACCCTACCCAGAAACTCAAACCCTAACTGCATCGCTGGTTCGTCCCCTACCCCATTGAAGATGAAGATCATAGCTACAACATAATAAGCTTGCAGATAACCCTCATCTGTAGCGGCCTTCAAGTACTTAAGACCCTCTTCGAATTCACCTCGGCTGAAGAATTTGATCACTCCTTCACGATAAAGAGCTTCTGGGTTGTTGCTCTCCACGCAGTTTTTGATGAACTTAGTAGACATCCTCTTCCAATCCAGGAAGGGCAAGCTTTCCAGGGAGATGCGCCTGTATGTGTAATGCTCTTCTGCTAGGCTACTCAAGGAACTGCAACTGTAAATAACCAACTTATTTAATAAATCCATCTATTTTTCAATTAAGTTTATTAAAAATAAATAAACAGAGCTAACAAATTATATATTTATTTTAATTCAATTAGCAAATATTATGAACACGTATCGTACCATAACTTGAGGTTGATAAAATCCGCGAGAGAACCCGCACTAACATTAGCCATTATGTCGAGAATTACGTCGTCGGGGAGGGCGTTGAGCAAAGTGTCTCCCATGGCAAACTTCTTTCTGTGCAGGAAACGTTTCTGATCATTCAAAAAGTTCTCATATATATATATATATTAGAAACGGAAAGAAAGATAGTATATTGTATATATATCCAAAATTTTAGGAATATATGTATGTATGTAACATTATATTCATAGAAAGATAGAATATAATTTCTAATATATTTATTTTAAACGGATAGTTGTTTCCTATATTCGTAAATATATCTAGGATATCTATATGTATATGTATATGTATATGTATATGTATATGTATATATATATATATATATATACTAAGGACTTCTTCTTTTTGGAAAATTGGTGCTACACCGATTGATAAATAATTAATGACTGATTATACATCATATATATCTATGTAGTAAAGACTTAATTGTATAATTTATTGGATAACTTATGATTGTTCATGTTATTTTTCAGTTGGAAATTATGGTACTTAATTACTTATATTTTGTTATTTAATAACATTAATTAACAAAAGTTGATGAAAAAGTGATGCAACAATGAAAAGCTAACATAATGTTGTTTGATAGAATTTCTAGATTTTTTTATAAAAAAATATTAAAATTTACCAAAAACAAATATTGAAGATAAAGAATAGTAAAACACATGAACATATACATGGTGATGACTTGTACATGAATATCATTAAAAACACATCATTTTTGTGCGCGTATCACTTTTTTTTTTTTGTATACGTGACATTTTCATGCTAATATTTGATGGAAAAGTTAACAAAATAATCGATATGCAAAATTTTAATACGTATATGACTATTTAATTATATAGAATGGATAATTAAAACAAATGCATTACGAGAGAGGTGGTAATTAACATCTCCTTATGAAGGCTCATACCTATTTTAACCGTAATTAATTAATTTATATATATAATTAAAAACGACTCAACTATATTTGAGTCGCATGTATAATACTTTGAATTTCTGAATCTTTACGCAAAATAAATAGATTAAGTAAATATTTAACAAAAATATCGAGATTATTCTTTTAGTATATTAATATATTAGGTTATGTTTATGTGTGCTTTACACATCGCAACTCGAACAGTTTGTTAAGGCAAGTAATAAAAAATTACAGTAGTGGTTTTGTTAAAAAAAAATTGAAAACATTTAATTTCAATAAAAAATAATTTTTCTTCAAGAGTTGTTCTTTAATATAGATATATAATAATAATAATTGATGTTTGTAGTGTTTGTGAATACATCAGTGTAAAAGCTTATTTATCATGAAAAAATAACATGAAAAAAAAAACTTTATTTATCATCCGAAAAATAAAATAAAAGTTATGCATATTACTGCAATAATTAAACTCAATCATCAATTTAAATAGCATCTGATGAACCAAAGAATCCATATTCAAGAAACACAAATTAAATGACAGACGTTGCTGCAAAAACGACGTTGGTTCACTGCAAAACGATCGTCTCAAAACAGTGAAGGCCATCAAGCTCCAGGGCGAACATGCCAAACTCTTCCGCTTGTTCTCACCCGTCGCCGCTGCCGATGAGTGATCCTCTGCCTTGGCGCTCTTTAATGACGACCTACCTCGCCGGAGTGACTCCCAACTGCCGTCAACACCGCTAGGAACACAATCACTGGCCCTGGGAAGAGACGTCGTCAGACCCAAGAACTCTGCGTAGAACGCGTTGAAGATGCTGAACAGTGAATTCATGGTTGTTTTTTGACTGTGTTGTGAAGATTGTCTGAAGGTGTACAAGGTTTATATGCATATATATATATATATATATTATATTTTATTTAGCGAAAGATATATTTATGTATATAGGGTATAGGGTTTGGCTGAAAGATATTATATATTTAGTAAGAAATATATTATTTATTTAGTACAAGATTACATACATATCAATTATGTTCATAAAACGGATTCTCAACTTCATTAATATTACAAATAGACCATCAAACTTAAGTATATCTATCATGTTTAATTTCAAACTTAAAAAATCACAATACTTACATAATTATATCCTTTCTTACACATAAATAATGCAAATGAAGGCATTCACTCCTTACTTTCGATGCAAACTTAATTACCATAATTCAGAAACAATTCGGAGTTAGAGGTTGATCAGAATGAGATTTCGAACTTATTGAAATTTGAAACTAAACAAAAATAAAATAGAGATTAAATGTTATTTTAGTTGTTTTTATCACACCTAATATGTCATAAGCACCTCCATGCCTCTCCTCTTTTACACTTTCTTTCTCAAACAATGTTTACAATGCAATACAAGATATATCGGCTTGGTTTAGGGTTTTAAGAAGGCAGAGATCTTAGGCTAACTTCAACATAGTGGATTAGATGAGCGTTTGTCATGAAATACAGTAGTTATATATGTGTTATCTCGTATACAGTGTAATACCCTGATGAATAGTTTCTTATTATTATTGGTAAATTAGTTTAATAGTCACTTATATGGGTAATATTGTACATATGACTGAAAAGTTGAAACTTGTGTTAAACAGTTACTTATATTTCAAAATGTAACTGAACGGTACAAAAAAAAATATTCAAAAAATGACTTAAATACTCTTTTTCTTATCTTCGTGTTCATTTTCAAACTCTTCTTTCTTAATTCGAATCCGAAATTTGATTTCAAACCGTTTAGTTTGAACTCAAATATATAGATTTGAGTTCGAACTAAACCTAGTATCACGCTTCTGGATTCGATTCGAACTCAGATTTGTGCAAATTTAAATCTGAAATCATATTTCGGGCATGAACATGAAAAATAAGATAAAAGGTTGTCGCAATAAGTGTGAATATAAAAAGTTGTAAATAAAAATTACATTTATAACATATAAGTTATACAAATAAAAATATAAGTGACTTTAAGTGACTGGGATTTACCTTTGATATTCTCGTGTCATTCTATACGTAATATACGATACCAAGAGATAATATAACACGCACTACAATAATATATCATTTCCAAGTTCCAACGTCGTGCAATACCTTTTCTTAAGGAAAATTTTCTGGGTAAATGGAGAATTTTCTGATTGGATTTAAATTACGTGTCGATACATCCGCTCATTTCCCCATTATCAGTCTCCTTCACCCTCGTATATCTGTCTGTCTGTCACTCTCTCTCTCTTAGATTCGACTGACTCGGAAATGTAGTTGCAGGACTTGGTTGGTGTCTCACTATATATAGATGTGTGCGTTTGCACCCCTATATCTATATATAGAGAGACACTTTCATCTCTGCAAATTGAACATCTTCACAGTTTCTAATCTTTCTTCTTCTCTGTTGCTAATATCAGACATGGCCACCGCTACTGTATCTCAGTTTGTGTCAAAGAGTTGCCATTTGGGATCGGAATCCAAAGCAAACTTGGCCTTGAAGAGCCACGCTGTGAGTTTGATCAACCACAATGGGCTAAGATCCATGAACAGATTGAATTCATTAACCATGAAAGGGAAGGGAAGAACTCGACTCAACAATGGAAGCACTACTGCAGGAACAATCGTTTGCCAAGATCAAGGGATGAATTTGGTGTTTGTCGGGGCTGAGGTTGGTCCCTGGAGCAAAACCGGCGGCCTTGGGGATGTTCTTGGAGGACTGCCTCCTGCAATGGCGGTACGTAAATCAGCTGCAAATGGTTTTCATTTCGATTATGCTCATTTTGTTTTATTTGTTCCATGGAAGTTGGAACCCTAAATGGAGTTAAATATGTCTCAGGCGAAGGGACACCGTGTGATGACAGTCGTTCCACGATACGATCAATACAAGGATGCATGGGACACTAGCGTCGAAGTTGAGGTTTGCATTTTCTAAACCCATATATATGTATATAATATAGGGTAAATAGAAATGCACAAAGATGTTTCAAAATGTTTTTGTTTCAAAATGTTTTTTTTTTTCATCCTTAATTTATAAAAAATTATTAAATACATCAATGGTTAATTATCCATCCATTTTTGTTATTAAATTTATAAAAATGACAATTTTATCATCTTGTTATTTTTCATCAACATTATATCCAACTCGAAAATGCAAATTTGGGTTCAACTTCAACCCAAATCTGCATTTTAAGGTTGAATTCAAACTCAAATCTGCATTTTTTTGTTCAAATTCAATCCAAAAATGCATATTTGAGTTGAATTCAAACCAAAATATGTATTTTGGGGTTGAATTCAAACCCAAATATACATTTTGTATTTGGATTTAATATTGAAAATAATATGAAGAAAAAAAAAAGGTAAAAATGTCATTTTGACATTTAACGATAAAATTGGATTGATAGTTAATGATTAGTGCATTTAACATGTTCAAACGTATAAGTACAAATAACTATATGAATGGTGCAAATAACAACATGAATAAACATACGAGTGCATTGAGTTTACCCTATAATATATACTGTTCTTATAAGAAGAATATTATGATTCATAAAAGAGATAATTTTGTAGCTAAAAGTTGGAGACAAGATGGAGACGGTACGTTTCTTTCACTGCTACAAACGAGGTGTTGATCGTGTATTCATCGACCATCCATTGTTTCTTGAGAAGGTACATATCCCTAATCTAGTTGTTTATGTAAGAATCTATCACCTTTTTTTAGTTTCTGTTCATATAACTTTTTCAATGAGTGTTTCTTGTTGTCTCCAGGTGTGGGGCAAGACTGAATCCAAAATATATGGACCAACGGCTGGATTAGATTACAAGGATAATCAACTCCGTTTCAGCTTGTTGTGCCAGGCTGCTCTAGAGGCTCCTAGGGTTCTAAACCTGAACAGCAGCAAGCATTTCTCAGGACCATATGGTGAAAAATCAATCTCCTAGCTTCAACTTCCATGGCTCCATATCTCATATCCACTGCTGTAGTAATTTTGTGTTATGATCTGCAGGAGAAGATGTTGTCTTTATTGCCAACGATTGGCACACGGCTCTACTTCCCTGCTACCTAAAGTCCAATTACAAATCCAAGGGGGTGTATAAATCTGCAAAGGTTAGAGACATTCATTATCGAGTTTCACCCAACACCTTAAAGTTTTGGTTGGTTGGTTGGGCGTAGTACTGATTTTAGAGAAACTATATTTCATCAGGTGGCTTTCTGCATTCACAATATCGCGTATCAGGGACGACACCCGTTCTCTGATTTCTCCCTTCTCAATTTGCCCGACACGTTCGAAAATTCATTTGATTTTTTTGACGGGTGGGTGTTCATCTTTTTGCTTCATCAAATCAAACATCTACATATGATCGTGTAAAACATGATGAAAAATGTAAACTTGGTCCCAGGCACGTTAAGCCAGTGAAGGGAAGAAAAATCAATTGGATGAAGGCGGGAATACTAGAGTCGGACCGGGTCTTAACCGTGAGCCCTTACTATGCTCAAGAACTCATTTCCAGCGACTCCAAAGGGGTAGAACTGGACAATGTCATTCGAGAAACAGGAATATCTGGTATTATCAATGGCATGGATGTTCAAGAGTGGAACCCTGCCACGGACAAGCATATCAACATCAACTACACCACGGAAACTGTTAAGTGTCGTGGAAATCTGATAGATTTTTCTTCATGAAACTTTTAGATGGCATGTACATTCTTCTGAGACTTGTATAATGTACAGGTTATGGAGGCAAAACCGTTGATCAAGGAAGCTCTTCAAGCAGCTTTTGGGTTGCCAATTGACAGGAAAACACCATTGTTCGGCTTCATTGGCAGGTTAGAAGAGCAGAAGGGTTCCGATATTCTGGCAGCGGCTATTCCACAACTCATGGGGGAGAATGTTCAGATTGTTGTCCTTGTGAGTACAGTACACTGTCATTCAATTTCACCATTTTGTAATGCAGTTGCTCGAGTCTTGTCAATATCTTTTCCTACTGCAGGGAACTGGGAAGAAGGCAATGGAAAAGCAGATTGAGATGCTTGAGATTGTTTTCCCAGACAAGGCAAGAGGATTGGCTAAGTTCAACGTTCCCCTAGCTCATTTGATCACTGCAGGAGCTGATTACATGTTGGTTCCTAGTAGATTCGAACCCTGTGGTCTCATTCAATTGCATGCAATGCGCTATGGAACGGTAGATAATAGTTCTACTCTTGTGTTTATATACAAGTAATTTCCATTTTATTGTAGCTCAAACTGAAATGATTCATAGGTTCCAATTGTTGCATCAACTGGTGGGCTTGTAGACACTGTTCAAGAAGGCATTACGGGGTTCCAAATGGGTGCCTTCAACGTCAATGTAAGTGTTCATACTTCATATGTAATTGATTTATTACTCGAAAAAAAAGCTCATACAAGATGAGATGATGTACTTTTGACAGTGCGATGAAGTCGATCCTGCTGATGTGGATGCGATTGTGATGGGCGTTAGAAAAGCTCTTGCAGCATATGACACAGATTCCCATAAGGAGATGATCCTCCATTGTATGAGCCAAGATCTGTCATGGAAGGTGAGTATGAACTAACTACTTACACCATTATATATAGGACCTTCCATATATATATATATATATATATCCATTCTATCAGATGACACCATCATCCATTCCTCGTACTGTTGCAGGGACCTTCCCTGTTATGGGAAAAGATGTTGTTGAGCCTTGGAGTTGAAGGAAGCAAAGCCGGGATTGAAGGCGAAGAGATTGCTCCTCTTGCAAAAGAGAATCTTGCCACTCCTTGAGAAAGAAAGAGAGACTTGCAGACTATATAGAATAAGAGATATGGCATGCCACCAAAGATCAAGAAATCCCTCCCTAATCTGTCATTTGTAACAATCATTCTTAAAGTCTTAATGATAGATACATTGGACGGTTACTGAAGAGATTGGCCTAGTCAATTTATTAAATTATATTATGTTTGATTTGATGACTGCTTTTCTTCCATGCAACTTCCCTTCATCTTTGCTTGAACAGATTCTACCATTTCATGATATAAATAATTATGTGGAGGTCTCAAAGTAGGATATGGATCAGTACTTATTCTTACAGGAGAAGACGTGATAATTTCAGTACATTCTCTTCCTCTGCTATATGGGTAAACAGTACGTCACCTGCAACTATCGTCAATTCTTCTTCTCTGAGTACCATGTATCTGCTTCCTCTTTCAATATGAAATTGTTGATGTCGTTCGGAGATGGCAGTTAGGAAGTAGCTAGATATACAAAATATTCTCCAAGGGCTTGGCTGGCGGTATGTTCTAGTACGGCAGATGCATGAAGCATCTTCTTCACTCAAATACTTCATCTTCTAACTCACTCAGGCCACCAGAGAGGCAAAACTCCTCACAGCAGCGGACAACCACCTCTCTGGCCGTCTTCTTCAACCAGATGAAGGTTTTAGGGAGGGTTGGTGGAGCTGTTGGTGTCTTTATTTTGTTATATTTGGGCTTATTGGGCATGTTTTTTTTTCCTCATGGTATGAGCAGTAATTTAGCTTGTAGCTAGCTCTACATGATTTATGTAAAATATCCATGCCTTCAATACCTAAAAACGAGTCTCAATCTTCCCTATCAGGCTATCCTCCTTCATTAACCTTACTCTGTCGTTGCTGCTGTTTTTACCAGATTCTACCCCTCGATTTTGAAGCTTCTCCACAAAAAGATCCGAAAAAAAACAAAAAAATGTTGCTTCATGTTTCTTAGTTGAGTAGTAGCCTTGGTTGCTATATAAGCAGAAAGCATTCAGACATCAATAAGAGCAAAACTGAAGCACCACCTGGCTTTAGATGTCCTGATGAGATGTCTCTCCCACTACAGCGCCTTTAGGGTCGGTGGTTTTCACTCTCCGGTAGAACAATAAGTAAGCAGCAGATGTCCTGATCTCAGCCTCACCCACAGGAGTGACATGACTGTCATCAAAGTGATACCACCTATTCTCATCTATCAGCTGCACAATTTAGTCAAAAGAGAATCAGACAAAATCTCCGAGGTTTGGTTCAAAACTCAAATTGCAAACTCAAGGAGAGGTGAAGGTGCTGTGTTGCTGCTGCTTACCTTGGCATATGCAGTGTAATGCCCACCAAAAAGACCGCCATAGTGGTTGCTGACGGCATACAGCTCATACATGTATGGCTCTCCATCCTTGCCTTCCACATATCTTGTCAAGTCGAGATTGTGAATGGGAAAGCTCACGTGGGTGTCGAGCTTGTTCTTCAAGTACCTGCTGTATGAGAACCTCTTCAAGTGAACTACCAGTATGTCCGGTAACTTCCACAAATCTAGCTTCTTCGTGGCTTGTCTGTGTTCTTTGCAGCTAGGGCAGTACCTGCCATTTAAGATGTAACAAAATGATGTAGTACTTACAAGTTACAAGAGAAGTAGAAATCGAGCAAACACAACCCATTTGTCTGGAAAACATCACTTCAGACTCTACTTTTATTCAGTCTTCTTCCTACAAAATGCTTAAATTCAACATAACTGATAATTTGAGACCTGAACTCTGATCAAAGATATCAACCACTAGGCTAAGTTAACTTCAATGTATATGTTATACACTGAATATGATTACTTAAATATTATAACTAACCCAATCATGTAAACTAAACATATACGCGCATAGTGTGTGTTCTCTTGTTTTGCATAAAACATTCCAGATAAATAAAATCCAAGTAAGGTATAAACACCGATGTAAGTAAAATTGTAAAAAGGAGATAGAGTTCCACGAGCATACCACATGTCATCAGGCCCGAGTGGTTCTTCCTTCAGGAATGCATCCAAGCAAGAAAACAACGAGATAGCTTCCTGCCTGGTTTTCTTTGCTGTGAAACCACTCTTATTGACTTCAGGCAGATCTTTAAAATAACTAGTGTCATACAATTCATGCTCTTTGTCAGTCCAGTCCAGCATTATCTTTAACACTTGACCACACCTTACCACGGAACCCCAATGTATTGGTTTGGTATCGTTAGCCCTGTTATCTTCAATCAAAGAAAGTTGGAAGGGCAGCTGTTTAGTAGACAAATCCTCCCCATCAGAGTCCATCATTTCATCACTATTGTTCTCTGGCTTGTCGCCACTGCTATCAGATGGTTCATCAAAATCCTTCGAAAATCCATTGTCCTCCTCCATTATAGCCACAGGACTTCTTCTCAATGGAGCCATTATTTGAGAAACAGACATAGCGATATCTGCCCCAGTCAACGACTCTTCTTCTAAATACATCACCAGTGGTGTACCAAATATCTTCCTATCATAGCCTTTGAGGCTCTCCATGGCATTCCTGATAGAAACGGAATAACTTTGTACTCAAGTACAAAAAAGTGGATGGTTTCATGCAAATTGGTCATACTGAGTATTATTATATTATAAAGTTGATGTGAAAAAGAGAGCTTACCGATGCAAGATTTCCAACTTTGTTCTCCCAGATATTTTATTAGGGAATCGGTAGGCAACAATATAGTCATCGTCCTTAACTTGAGACAAATCCAAAGAATTGTCCAAATAACGATATATCTTGTGGTCATACACCTGAAATTCAAGAAAAGAAACTGAGACGATTTTCAACAGCATAATTGATCAAAATATCAAGTAACTACATTCGACCGCGCAATTCTTACAACTACACAGATCTAACGCACATTCAAATCAGAGAGGATCGGGTCAAATTACCTCGGCAAGGAGAAGGCTTTCATTTGGATTCAAGCCGCATGCAGCAGCTAGTGCTTGGTTAAGGTCTTTGCAGCAGCCATGTTTAAGTACAGTTACGTTATATGGTGTTGGTAAATGACTACCATGACTGTGAAACACAGTTACTGTCATTGAACGTGTGGCAATTGAAGGCAACGGCAATGTCAGGTACATGAATGGATCAAATGTAATAGAAATCTTGCCACAGAGAGGGCACACGAGCGTAGATTTGTATTGCCCCTGAGCATATTTAAGGCAGAAACCCCATCATCAGCAACCAAGATTGAACTGTATATACTCCAAGTAGTGTATATGGAATTAAATAAGTTAAGGATTGTAATGCAGAAACAAGACCAACAGACAGCAACATCGACTCATGCAAACAACCCACAGGGTTCAACTTGATGGCTTGAGCAGCTAATCGCTCGACCCAAAAGCACCAAGAATGTGCGTAAGACTTATGTTTTACCTAGTCAATGAGATTCATGACATAACTAGCAGGGCAAGTTTCTATACATGAGTGTTTTAGGTGAGGTCCTTGCATCCAAAAAGAAAGCACACATGCTAGGCCGAGGGACTCGAATTTAGGTATGGAGAACTTTATTTTACATGTCCCCTATAAAGCAATAAAATATAATAGTACTAGCCCTCTGAGGGATCATGCAAGGGGATGCAGACTGCAGAGACTCCAATTCCAAAGGAAGCAAATATAAATTACTTTGACCACTACAAACATGCAGCAACACTTAAAAAGACCCAGAATCATACGGATGATATGCTCTTGATGTGGAAAAAGGATAGAGCAACAAACAACTAGATACCGATAGAAGTAGTACTAGGTCGAATGGACTTTCACCTGACACACATCCACAATTATAGAATCATTTCGTGCCTTGTGATATTTCCAGGATTCAGATGCGACTTCATCATCAGGACGACAATCTGAATCTTTCATCTCAATATACGGCTTCCGCTTCACACGATTCAAATCCTCATGAAGGCCGTCCAATAAAAAGGCAAGAAGTTCCTAAAGGAAGAGGTATCAGGTATAAGATTCAACACCGCAGTAACTGTATCAAAATACCATCTTTTCCACCAGTCAGCCAATCTAAGAGCCTTTTAATGTATGTGCTTACTAAAGTATGTCAAATAAAAGTTATCTACTTTAGCATATCAGAACATGCAGAGTAAGCATTAACTGAACAACTCACACCATCCACATTGGTGAACTAAGTGTCATGCATCATAAGGTTATACTCACTTGAGAATCATGCTGGTTGTAACCACTAAATTGTGGAGCAAATCGTCCAAGCTTCCCCTTGAATACACGTGGAGCAATTGCTGTCTTTCCTGAGGACCACAATTTCCTCAATAAATCACCAAACGCAAGGGCAAGCTCACCCTGAATATCCAGGATATATCAGAAATCTCTCAAAGTGCTCAAATATCAAATTTGATTATCAGAGTAGTTATAATGGAATGTATAGAAGCAAAGCATTTACTCACGCGCATTCCAAGTGGATTTTCTGTGTTAATGTCCTCAGAATAGTCTTGTAAAAAATACTCAACAATAGGGGTTGTGTGCACCAAACACTGGATAGCACTATTCATAAAGCATGTATTTCCCAAGTTCTGCAGTCCTGCCAAACCCCCCCTCTCCCCTTTGCCAGTAGAGTTAAATTCGTAAGGATCATCTGCACGAGAGCTTGTCAAACTAAGAGTGCTACTACTCTGCTGAAAGCCAAATCCTGTTGAATGGCCATTTGACATAGTTGGGCCCCCTGCAATAGTCGTACATGATCTTGAAGGCTCAAGGGCTACCAATGCCAACTCATTTCTAGTTGAGTCCATACCAACACGAGAATCAGAAACTCTATCATCTTGCATCTCAAGAAGAATCTGAAAATAACAGATCCAGATTAAAATCAATGACTAAAATTTGCAAACAGTATCACACATATACTTCAAACGTCTACTCATTTTCTTTTCTAACCAGAAGATACTTCTACTTTCAGAGTGTTGAAAAAAAAAATGGGAGCAGATTTCTGGCCAATCAATACCCCATACCTGGTGCACTTATAATACAAAGACCAAAGCCCCAGTATGTAATTCTACTGGGTGGCATGGAGTGAGCTTAACAAGTATCAATGTCATGCTTATGATAAAGACGTTCTTAGACTACCAAACGAATCCCATTCCCACTTTTTTAGTTTTACTTTAAGTTTCCAACAGTTAATTCAAGAAAACTATAAGGCAATAAAACCAACAGTCTCCCTTTGGCATAATATACAAACGCATATATAAATTTCTTATACTCAATTTCAAGCGCACTTATATTATCGCTTTAACTTATTATTGCCTTGCTGTTTAAAAAAATTATCTAACCAGTAGTCAAATAATTGTATGCGGACAAAAATATTTACCATATAAATGCTACAAGTGCCAATAAACCTTTCTCCAGAGCCCAGATCAAAGAACAATAAATACTGAAATATTCCTGGACTGGACCAAATCACCAAACCATATTTTAATTAACAAAAAAGTCTTCCAAACATATGAATCAGCTTACAAATGAGCACTACCACCAGACAAATATAAAATGATATTTTTACATATTAAGATATCTTAGCATCGGATTGGTGAAAAAAAAAGAAGTTAATTTAGCATCCAATATTATGCATGGGCACTCTTAACACGATAAACAATTAATCTAGGAATTACCAATAATTATCAATGGGAGATTATCCAAAAACTCACATCTTGGTCCATTTGAAGATCATTTTCCTCCAATGTTTTTGTTGACTTAGCTAACGGTTTGCACTTATTTTTATCGAAATAATCCCAAATCTGGACCTGCAGGAAAAGGTTAACTTTATATCCAAAATAGTAATAAGAATTTACTAACTGAGAGTAGGATAGCAGCGATTTTGATTAAAAAAAAGTAACAAAGGAAGAGTTAAATTGCAAGAAAGATTGAATTATTTTGATGTACCTTTTCACTATCTACTCCTTTAAGAGTGCAAACCCTTTGATATAGCTCATTTGTAGAAGCCTGAAAGAATATACACGAACTTACTTTCACATACAGATAATAAAAGGAAAGCTTAATCAGATGAATTGAGTCCAAAAGAAAGATGTGCATACCTTCTTGCTTAACCTTATAATTGATTGGCTATTATCACTCGAATCAATTAACTTCAAAGAAAGCAAATAAACCTCCACACTAAAACTCTTCTGATGAAAACCTTCAGAACAAATCATTCTTCTAGGTATAGATGGTCCTCCTTTGTACCTATTACGAGGAAAAGGGAAGTCAATTACTGTGGCGTAATACCCGATTCGATGTACTGAATGGATCCACTAATTTGTTAGCTAAATGGTAGTGGCTTCACAATAGTCAAATCCAAAAGTGCAGCGTTTCCATTGTTATTCTAGGAAAAGTATAAAGGGAGCATCTTGCATTGTGTCAAAAGAGTATCAGACATCAAAGTTTAAGACTGATAATACAGCAGTTTGATACTAATAGAAGAAATTGTTTGATACTAATGAATGTTTAGAAGAAATTGTCCAATACATAAAATTTAGCCGAAAATTACAAATAGAAACAAGGGTCTTACCAACTGAAGAGTTTCTCCCAAACTTCCTGAGGAACCAAGACATAGTCTTGCGCCTCTTCCAACGATCTACGAAGCTCTAGATCGTCACCCTCACCGTTATTACCATTTAAAACTATATCCGAATTGTCAATTGGACCAGGTCTATCATCTGTCTCTGTTAAAACGAGATCTGGACTTTGAGAATCTAGTGATTTCTCATTGATCGGAATGCTGCTTTGTGTAACGTACCTCTGCCAGCTGCTATACCACCTGACATGAAAAGTAAAAAATAAACCAACTCCCTATATGACTGTCATGCAATCATCGCTATAAAGTTTAATCGAAGCATACACATTGCTACACGTGTTGGTTCATAGCTGAAATTCTAATGGATTATACATCTGAACAAAATCTAACCCTAATAAATGAAGAACTATTTTCCTAGTCAGCAGAACTACAAAGGCATTGCAAAGTAGGAAAATTTTGACAAAGTGATCCGTAGAATCTATGCTGAGCGTAAATTTGTGAAAACATAATGCAAGAAAGGTAAATCCAAGATCCCTAAAATTGTAGATAACGACAGTGGTTAGTTAAAAAGTGAAGAATCATAAACAAATACTTAGCTTCAATCGGAAAAATCAATTATTCAATAAATAGATGTCTATAACCATAATTACTATTATAGTACTAGTATCAAAATTGGACAATTCAATATCCTCAATTATATAGAAAGATCTTATGGAGAGCCTTCGATTTACAACTTTTACAACATCAAATTATCAATTGTAAATGATGCTAACGAGGATACAATGATTAACCATGAAGCTTATGCTGGAAACTCCTCTATCTTGATTCTACATACAAAACTGGGACGCGAAATTCGGATGATACCTATTGGAAATGACGTAGTACACGTTGCCTTCTTTCAAATGAACCTCCGATTTATTCGTCAGATCCTCCACAATCCGTCTCTCTTCCACGGGAGGAATCGGCAACCAGCTTGCTTCATTATCCATCATGAGAGTCGAATCAGGTATCGTCATAATCGCCGCTTGCAAATCTACAAAACAAGAACCAATTATAGCACATTCATGCATGATAAGCTATAGTTCAGCACGATCTAAAGTAATTCAATCCAACTAGCGTTCCAAAGACCCTTCAAGTTTCAACATCGAATGGTCGCCATCATAATTGAGTAAATGTTGAAAAGGCAGAAAATCAAAAAATGAAAAAAGTGAGGGATGTCGTACAAGAGTTATGCACGGCAAGAACCGGATCGGATCGAATCCTTCCTCGAAGGAGAATCGAAGAAGAATAAGGATAGGAATAAGAAGGAAACCCTAGATTGCAGGACGATGGAAGTAAAGGATCCAGTAAGAAATTGGAAGAGAAGAGAAAGAGACCAGAGAGATGTCGCAATATTTCAAGTTTCAACAACCAAGAAAAAGAGAAGAAGAAGAAGAAAAAAATAAAAATAAAAATCGACTATTGTTTTTGTCTCGGTTTTTCCTTTTCAAGGTAAGTTTCTCCCTTCTCCATTTATTTTCCACTTTTATAAACTTTGCCATTTATGGGAACTTATGGAAGACAAATCAAACGATTCTTCGGTGAAATTTAAATTTACTTCTAAAAATGAATTATAACTCGTTTTTACAGTTTGTAATTTAAGTTTGGATTATTCGATAGATCTGAGTGTTTATTTATTTACTTTACTCGGAATTATAGACGATTACTTATTTTAAGTCCTTAACTTTAAGATGTATTTATATTTCTTTTTATTATGTTGAGTGTAATGTAGCGCATGTGGTTTGTAGACCTTTTATTTAAATTTATTTTTTATGCCAACAAGCAGATGTAATGACGTATTTCTGTATATATATTTACAAAAGTAGATTAATTTATTGAAAATGAAATAAATAAATGTCTTCATCATCATATCATACGAGCAAATATAGCAAATATATATTAAGGTTAATTACAAAAAAAAAAAAAAAAAAAAACTTTGGTCAAAAACTAAACAACAAATTAATTTATTTTTTTTGGATCAAAAGACAAACTGAACTTTAATAATTGAGCAATCAGAAAAACTACCTCAAATCTCCGTTAATTATGGACCGAATTTTGAACAGTAAATAAAGTTATGGAGTAGATTACCATTATACCATTCTCTCATTAATTCACACATTCTCCCCTTCTCTCTATGGGTAGTATTGAAAATGAAAGAAATAAATATCTTCATCATCTTATCATACAAGCAAATATATATTAGGATTAATTACAAAAAAAACAAAAATTGATCGAAAACCAAACAAACTAAAAAAAAAGTAATAAAAAGACAAACTGAAGTTTAATAATTGAGCAATTAGGAAACCTAACTCAAATCTCATTTAATTATGGACATAATTTTGAACATTAAACAAAGCTATGAAGTAGATTACCGTTATACCCTTCTCTCTATGGTTAGTAGGGTGTGCTCGGGACTGGTTTTCTCCAACAAAAAAAAAAATTTTGAGCCCGAAATTTCGGTATTCATGCCTGGAGGACCGAGTCCGAACCCGAACCCATGGGGTAACGTAAGGTACCAGAGTTTTTCTTGTCCACCCACTGCTATGCCAAACTGCATTCCCATATCCATAAAATCTATTAATACCCCAAATATGTTGATATCATCCAACAGCAAATAATATCTCTTTTCCTCTACTCCCACACCATAACACGTTTTCTTCTCTACTCTATCCTGCTCTGTGTGTGTGGCTTCTTCTGTTCTTCCATGTCTCTGGAATTAGGCAGACGAACAAACAGTGTGCAGAGTGCAGAGTGCAGAGTGCAGAGTAATGATACTATTAATATGCAGAAGCACAAAAAAAATGAAGTAACAGACTGAGGGAGGAAACGTATTTTACACAAAATTAATTCATCACTACTGATACTACTGTATTTACACAGAAACGAACATCAATGAATACACAGACAATATATTACATATATATATATATATATATGCAGATGGAAAATGGCGTTGGAAATCATACCATACCTCATCATCCTGAAGATGCTATCTTGGAGGAGGGTCGGGGTGGGGGTGGGGGTGGTTTCTTCTTCACTGAAGATGCTATCTTCTTCTTCCTCGAGTTGCTACAGAATGCTGCTGATGTCTCATCTTCCTCATCTGTAAGAAACTTTGATTTCCTTCTTTTCCTTAAGTCCTTCACTCCTCTTCCTTGCAGAGTCAATCCTCTGCGACGATTTCTCGCTTTCCTCTTGCCTTTTGGGAACTCTTCTCGTCTTGATTCGAGGCTTCAACTCTTGACCTTCCTTGGGCTTTGAGATTGTTTCATAGATTCCTTTTCTTCTTCATCCTCCTCCAACTCTTCAGAATCTGCCATCCTCTTCTTCTTACTAGAGTTTGTCTGTAATCACATCAACAGATCGTATATAAAATTTTGTGAAAGACAGCAAGAGAGGCTCTACAAATGATTGCTGGGAGTGAGTTCATAGAACAAGGCACACAGATCGATAAAGATAATGAACTGATACCTTGATCCGTAATCAACTAACTGAGCCCATTCATGACGGTTTCTCAAGCAATCGAGAACCGCTTGTGAATGACTTGCATATGCATACCGCCCCCCCGTTAAGCTTCCTCAATGAATTCCACATGACCCCCCCAACCTTCTTTGTTTCTTGTCATTCTTATAATTCTTACTCTTCCTTCACATAGTTGGAGCACCTAGTGTGCTCCCAGACCCCACAAAGATCGCACTTGACCATCTCCTCTCCATCATCAAAGTTAACCCCACATATGCAATCCACAATCCATGAATCGTCAACCCAGTCATCAGGCTGGTCCGCGCTCTGCAGGCGCTGCGACCGGACCTTCATGACCCTAAGGACCCCTTTCACCAATAATTACTTAGCCTTAAACATAAATTGGCGAGCTTGAGCTTAAAACCCTAATTTAAACACGTAAAGTTTCAGAATGAGAATCACTGTACCTCAGAGACTGAGTAGAGCAGACAGACAGCTGCGACGTCAACAATTTCTCTACCTCTATGCCAGCAACGGCAGCAATTCGAGGCCAGTGGTGAGACGGAATGCAATGAAGAGGTGAAATGCTGGGGCTGTCGCAGCTTGCTGGGGGAGAGTGTGACCAATTAATTGGATCTTCAAAATCCACACAGAACGACAGTCTCTGTCTCCCTCTCTGTACAAACTGAAAAAACATAGGACGTATGTTTTTTGTTTGTTTGTTTTCTGATGGGGGCACCGTTTGGCGTCCGGTTAGTAACTACTACTCCGATCCGAAGCTGAGCTGAAGCAACGCGTTATCTGCTCCGAGGCACCAAACAGCTTCCCAACACCCCATGGGCCCATAAAATGAATGAGGGCCCAATATTGAGATAAGATCGTGGGCCTTTTTACTTGCTCCCATTAAATGGCTTCCTACACAGTGATCATACTAGTTAGGGCTGTCAATTTTCTACTAAATACGATAGCAATACATGAACAAGTATGGAAAAAATCGTGTTTGTGAAAGTATATGACAGAATGATAACACGATAGCACAAAAGTATTTTCGTGTCGTGTTCGTATTTAGATATTAGAACACGACACGCACAATAACATTGAACTTTCAATTTGCCAACTATAAATTTGGATTTGAAAATATAATATTTTTAAATACTTTTTTAAACAAGTCTCATTTAATAGCTTTTAAAAGTCTACTTAGATATTTAATTCCTAGAGTTGGTAAATTATACATTAAATACTCGTGAAATCTAATATTTGAATTGATAATTTTTAGGGTTAAATACCAAATAGCTATCCGAACTTTGGACGTTTTACAAATAACTGTCCGAATTTTGAATTTTCAATAATGACTACCTAAAGTTTGGACGAATGTGCAAATAGCTACCTCAACTTTGACACATGGGGCAAATCGCTACCTTCGTTAAATTTTATGTTAAATATGGACGGAAAATGACGTGTCAGCACATGATTGGTCCATAATTTTAAAAACTATATTATTTTTTTAAAATACTAAAAAAATCAGAATTCTTTTTTAAAAAACTAGAAAATTAATAGGAAAAATAAGAGTTTGTAATAGAGTTTTTGTATTGAAAAATATGAAATAAAATTTAAAAAAAAAAACAATCATTTATTTTTATTTCATAATTTTAATAAAAATATTATATTTAAAACTCTTATTTTTCTATTAATTTTTCATTTTTTTAAAAGAATTTTTATGATTTTTTTAGTATTTTAAAAAATATATATATTTTTTAAAATTATGGATCAAACGTGTGCTGCCACGTCATTTTCCGTCCATATTTAACGGAGGTAGCTATTTGCCCCATATATCAAAGTTTAGGTAGTCATTTTTGAAAATTCAAAGTTCAGGTAGCTATTTGTAAAACGTCCAAAGTTCGGGTAGCTATTTGATATTTAACCCTACTATGAATAATTTATTATTTTGATATTCTTATAAATTTCTCATATGAACATATGACTGACTAACTTAACACAACACGATAACACGACATGAACACACGCACAAAAAATTGTGTGTCGGATTCGTGTTGAGGAACATGACACGATAAATTTATCGTGTGTGTACGTGTTTTGTAAGTGTCACGTGATAAACGTATTAATACGCATAATAACACTCACGTACGAACAATTTGTCACCTCTAATGAGAGGAAGGTAAGAGTAGTTATTATAGGGGACGGGTCAAGATCGGGTTGATTTATCTAATAACTATCCCATATATGCAGGTCGAGTCCTAATGTTGGTATTGAACCCAACCCGCAGATTCGTCAAGCTTCTGCATTAATTCTTCTTTGACTCAATTCCTTCGATTAATAGTGTTTATATTTGCATGCATCAAGATTTCTTCAAAGAGGACACTTGGCTTTAAAAAAAAAAAAAATTTGACCATTTGCATATGAAAGTATGCTTTCTTACTACTGTACTGTCACAGATGACATACTATTGTTAGATCATGATTGATGTGAATACAGAATAGGGAAGCCGTATTTTTTATGAATTTTGCGAAACAAATTTGTTGTAAAGGATCGTTAACTACAAGGTTGGAAAACTCTTCTCCTAAGCAACACTCACAAGTTGTTGTGTGAAGAGATCCTGGGACGACTACGCGATTTTGTCATTTTGGTGGGTGCTGAAGTGGAGGGAAAAGGTAAATTTTGGGGTTAAATGTGAAGTAGCTATCTGAACTTTGGACGTGGCAACGAGCTATCCGAACTTTAAAAAATTAAAACGGGCTACCTCAACTTTGGACGAATGTGCAACGAGCTACCTCTGTCTAATTTTCGATGAACTTCTTACTAATTTATGTCAACAGTTAACGGTAATTTGAACGGAGGTAGCTTGTTGCACCTTCACCAAAGTTGAGATAGTTCGTTTTAATTTTTTAAAGTTCGGGTAGCTCGTTGCAAAATATCCAAAGTTCACGTACCTCCTTGGTATTTAACCCTAAATTGTTTTATCAAACATATACCTAAAAATATAGAAATCTACCCGCGAATGACATTTGCTGGTGGACATAAAAACATCACCCTGTGAATGTCATTCGTGGGTGTAATTTCTACCCGTGAATGCGATTCGCGGGTGTCATATTGCTGAAAACAATTTCTCGCTTGCTGGTCGGTATACTTTCATATTTTTTCCCCAAAATTGAGAATATTTTTGTATTTTTTTCCATGTATATGTTGATAAAAAATTCGGGGAGATGTGGATGCACTAGAAGGAAGAGATGAAACTATATGGATAAATCGAAAAATGAAGAAGGAATAGGGTTATAAGGTTTGTAGAAAAATGCAAATCCATGTAGTTATATGGAATTTTGTCTACTAAAATGCAAATAAATGTGTAAACTAAATTATTATGGGTAGGAACATGCACTCATATGGAGGTGCTTGTGAAAATCACGTAAATATCGAGAACTAAAGTGGTCAGTTACGAAACGTAATAATTACCGTCGAATCTATAAATAGACTCACAGGAGTAGGAGAAGCTCATCATGTGTACACTAATATGCAATGATACATATACTACATTCTCCTACAATTATGCTCTCTAGTTTAGTTTTTCTTAGGGTTTTCACTATCAAAATTGAGAGACGCTCCGTTCATGTGACGTTCCTCTCGACCGGTATTGTTGTCGTGACTCCGAACCACCGACAACCTTGCACGCCGATACATCGTGATGTAAGTATAATTCTAGTATTACATTATTTATCTTACTAACATGTTATTTTTCGTATATATGAATCTCGAGTTTCAATACTATTCAATACAGAAAAAAATTTGATAGAATTGAATTTTTAGTTTTTACACCTCATATTCTCTAATCTGTTATAATAGGAATAAACAAAGCCAAATTTGTTTTATGGGGGAAAATGTATCCCTTCTATAAACTAAGATAGACGACTCAAGTCATCTACGGTTCGACCTCGCCAAAGGTCACTAATTATGTAGAGATGTATTTAATGTAAAACATCATGACCTGTTGGAATCAATCAAGGCATTTATTAATGTATTGACCATTAATTATGAAGATAAGTACTTTTTTAAGAATAATAATAATTAATAGTAATGCTGTCTCCCTCATTTGGTGAGAAGAAGGCGGGGGCTAAAATGACAGTTTCTTGTTATTTATTGGCTACTATGAACATTTACGGATCGTTTCATTTATGGAATTCAGAATAAGGAATACGGAATAGGGAATAAGAATAGGGAATAAGGAATAGGAAATAAGAATATGAAGTTGTTTCTTTGATGGAATGAAATAGAATGGAATAAGGAATTATGTTGTCTCTTTGGTGGAATTATATATGAAAAGCGAATGGAATGTGGTAAAATGACATATTTGCCCCTCATTGTATATGTATAGTATATAATATATATAATTTGTATTAATTAATTTTAAAATTAAGAATAATAAAAACTTATAATATAATTAATTAATAATTAAAAAAATAAAATAACTTATTTAATTAATTATTAATTAAGATAAAATTGTTGAATTAATATAAATTTTAAAGTAAGGGCATTTCAGTCATTTCGCCTCCTATTCCTCATTCCTAGCGCGCCCGGCTTAGGAATTCCGAGCTTTTCACACGGAATGTCTAAGCCTACCCCGCCCGGAATCCGTAAGCTAAATTTTTGCAATTTTGCGAAAAGAACAACGTCTTACGGAATCCGTAAGCCGAATTTCTTTTCCATTCCGTGAAAAGAACATACCATTAGAGAAATTCAAGGGGCTACTACTTGTTCACGCTGAGAATCATGTGGTTCCCTGCCACATTGGTGAGAAGAAGGTGGGGCTAAAATGACAGCTTTCTTGTTATTTATTGACTACTATGAACATTTAGAAAAATCCAAGGGGCTACTACTATTTCACGCTGAGAATCATGTGGTTCCCGAATTTTTTTATCATCATATATCTCAAAAATAAATAAATACAAAAATATTCTCAATTTTTTTTCTAAAAAAAAATACAAGGTATACCTACCCGCGAATGAGATTAGTGGGTAGAAATTTATTTATTTACCATCCGCGAATGAAATTCGCGAGTGAACATATAAGGCATACCCACAAATACCATTCGCGGGTGGTAAGATTTGCCGCTGTTTTTGAAAAAACTGAAGAGAGATTTTACAACTTTGGAAAAAGGTTGACAGTCTTACGTGTTTTGATAGCTTCTGTTTGTCAGTGTTCTCGCGGGTTTAATCGCATTCGCGGATGATGTTTTTTATGTCCATCCGCCAATACCATTCGCGGGTAGGTATAGTTTCGTATTTTTTAAAAAACTGAGAATATTTTTGTATTTTTTTATGTATATGTTGGTTAAAAATTCGTTGTTCCCTACCAGATTGCCGATTGGTGAGAAGAAGGTGGGGCTAAAATGACAGCTTTCTTGTTATTTATTGACTACTATGAACATTTAGAGAAATCAAGGGTCTCCTACTTGTTCACGCTGAGAATCATGTGGTTCCCTACCTTTTCATCCTTTGTGTTGTTGTTCTTGTTCCTTTTAGGGATATAATTATATATATCAAATAAAAGCTTTTATGTTAATGGTTATCAATTACACTGGACCCACATGAACGTCGATATCTCTCTCTAACTAGGGAAAAAATTGGTCCCCGTCTCTCATATTATTATTTTTTTTAAAAATGATAAATTAATGATAAATACCTCATTCGAGTTGATATGATATACATGATACATCAACACAACCACCTTAATCTGTAATGATAGTAGCTTTTTTAAATTTTCTAACCATGTTTTTTGAAGAAAAAAATAATAATAATAACGGACACACTTGATTCAACAGTATTGCCCGATGTTAGAGTTTCCTGAGATCGATTCTAGGCAGGTTTCAAGATTAAAAATCATGTTATATAACTGTTGGTTTAAGACATTTTTATTAAAAGTGAAGACTTTTACTTGATCAGATATTATGTATAATAAAAATAAATAATTTAAAACTCATATAATAATACTCAACAAATAATTAGTTTTTTTCAAACGAGGACAACAGACTTTTTTTTTCAAATGAGGACAACAAACTTCCCGTCATACTAAATTGGACTAGTTAGGACATCAATCGTGGGTAAGAAAGGTATCTAAAAAAGTACGATTACTATAGAAATAAAATATACCTAATTGAGATAGTAATGATCGGGCTTATATTGCGCAACTCTTACTATTTGATTAATAGTCCACTGTCTCTCTTAATTTTTCTCCTAATTTATTTTTGGCCAATATTTTTCTCCTAATTAACTTGCATTACTTGTCCCTTTGGTCTACATCATCTGCATATCTTAATAAGGTGAAAACAGCAATATTTACACAGAGAGAACCAGATGACAAAAATCTGGTCTGCCGTTGATTGATCACATACAAAGGTTTGAGTTAGATAGTTAGCAAACTCCATTAATGGCGGTCTCCTGTTCAGATCTCAACACTAGGGCTTCTCTTCCTCCACGTCTGCACCCTCTCTCATCAGAAGGGAAGAGAAGAGATCTGCAGAGAGGGCAGGTCACGTGACCCCCATCCACCCAGCAGTCCAGGCACCCTCGATGGAATACGTGACCACAGTTGCTCAGCTCCCTCACCTCATCCCCTTCCACCACGTTGCTCAGGCAGACCAAGCATGTAGCCTCCTCCTCCTCTCCCTTGGTTATCTCGCGGTGCTTCACCACCGGAAGCCGCCGCTTGATCTGCGAAGTCAAGACATGCACGTGTACCAGCGACGGGATCCCCCCGTCCATTATCAGCACGAAGTTGCTGTCGTCCATGGATCTGGCGGCGGAATCATCTTCTTCTGCGAATTCGTCAAGAAATGGCCGCCGGAGGAGTCCCATACAGGTGAGTGCGGTGACGAAGGCTCGGTTGAAGTGGCCGAGGATGGCCGTGAGGGGAGTAATGGTGACGCTCTTGGCCACTTTCATGGCCACACTGGGGAAGGTGTTGATCTCCATGAGAGTCGAAGGCTGGAAAGAGAGAATGAATGGAGAGAAGAGAGCGTCTAGAAGCTTTTGTAGGTGAGGAGAGAAATTGAAATTGAAATTGGGTTGATTTGGTGTTGACAGACTTGGCCAAAAAAAAAAGAAAGTGTTGACAGTAAATGTAGGAAGGAAAGGCACGCGAGTCCTGAGGACGAAGAAAAATAATAGCAAACAGACAAAGTACAGAGGAATAAGTGGGAGGCCACGTTTGGGAGTGTGGTCTTTGTCAGGATGGTTTCACGGGGCTACGGAAAATTCAAAGTAAAGTAAACAAATAAAATAAATATTAGGTTAATTAATTAATTGAATACGCATGTTTAATAAATGTTCAAAATTGTTACACATGTTTCAAAATGTGATTAATTGGTTTTAAAATGTGATTATTTGTTTTTTTTACTGTTCACCGTTAGAAATCACAGTTAAATCACTATTTAGATACGTAAAATGACGTAATTACTCCTCAAATCAACTTCAAGAAACATCATCTTCAAGAACAAGAATCGAAGAACCCAGAAACGCGATTATGAGTTCTTTGATTCTTGTTCTTTAAGATTATGTTGTGTTCTTGAAGATGATTCTAGGGGCATAATAGTCATTTCACAATTCAATAATATGTTTAAAAAATTAATTAACTGTTTAGTAACAGAATGATCAATTAATCACATTTGGAAAAACATGTGTAACCAATTAGTCACATAGCAAAAGCAATTAATCACATTTTGAAACATGTGTAACCATTCTGAACATTGGTCAAACATGTGTAACCAATTAAGTAATTAACCCTAAATATCATTATGCTTCTATTCTATTTATATTTGATTTCAAAAGTTTTAGTTTTTAATGTTTATGTTATTTTTTCATCCAAAATTAATAAAATATTTTAAAATTTTAATAAAATATTACAATTTAACTATTCGAAACTTTTATATATGTTATAATTGGCTGAGTTCTAATTGAAGAAGTTAGGATATGAATCTTGACACGTACCAACTCGCTGACTATGGGAGTTAGGATCAGTTTAGTTACAATTTAAAAAATAGTATTTTTTTATATGACATCTTTTATTTATAATTTATGTCTAGTATTACTTTAAATATAATAATTACAACTAAGTTGTATATGCTTTTTTTTTTTACTATATTCAATTAAAATAATAATGTATTCCAAAATCATGATTATTAGCTATTATATTATAAGTTTTTTGTTTAAATAAAAAATCACATTGTGTGCAAATAATTAATACAATAAAAAAAGGTAATATAATTCCTTTGTCATTAAATATTGTGTATAAATAGAAAATAAAATAAAAACAAGCATTTTAATTCTCACTCTTCTAGAATTTTAAAAAAAAAACATCAATGTAATATATTTTCTTTATTTTTATGTGAATAGTAACTCACGAAATTTTCCGGCCTCTCTACTCTCTACTCTCTAGTATGTAAAGTAGTGTATTCTATTAAAATATTTTTATTAGATAATCTAAATTCCTTACTTAGAAATTAAAACCCAAATAGGAGCGTATCCTTCTAGAAACTAGGCCCACGATTTAATCACCAGATAATGACTTCTTGATAAAATTTGACTTTACAGGCCGAAAAAAATGATAAAATTTGACTAGCAGATTCCGTGAAATTCTACAATTTTTTTTTATAATTTGTAAAAGTTTTTCAAAAAGTAACTACTGTATAAAAAATATTTGAAAAAATAAGTATACTGCAAAAAATATTTAGCAAAATGTATATAAGCGCTACTAGGGGTAGCGATTTTGAGTAGCGTTTTTCAAAAAACGCCACTAGGGGTAGCGTTTTTATAAATTTCGCTACCCCTAGTGGTGTTTTTTTAACGTTTTTTTGACGATTCGATGTTTAATTAAAAATAAAATTATGTATTTATTAAAAAAAATTAAAAAATTATAGTAAGTAGATATTTTAATTGCGATTCAAATGATGCAAAAAATATTAAATTTGGACTTACGGATTGACTGTAGGCTCTACCGTAAGTTGAGATATGAAAATTTGACTTTAAAAAATATAACTCAAACCCTGTAAGTCCAAACTGACTACGGTGAACGCCATTTATGTCGTAATTCAATTATCTACCTATGACATTTTTTTATTAGAAATACAGTGATTTTGTAACTTAACATCGCTTGTCTTATAATTTGACCGAAATAATTAAATGCATTAGGTGAGAAATTTAATTATGTATTTACTCAATTTTTTTTTTAAATGAGTAGATAATTTAATTACGAATTAAATGACGCTAACTAGACGTTAATATTTTACCTTTAGACTGACAGTATAATATGAAGTAAATTACGTATTGTATTATACAGTCAGTTTAAAAGTAAAATATTAACGTGTAGTTAACGTCATTTAATTTGTAATTAAATTATATACTCACTTTAATTTTATTTTTTTTGAGTAAGTACATAATTAAATTTATCACCTAATGCATTTAATTATTTCGGTCAAATTATAAGACAAACGATGTTAGGTTACAAAATCACTGTATTTCTAATCATAAATATTACCGTAGGTAGATAATTGAATTACGACATTAATTTGTAGGGTAGACATTAGATACATCTATAACCGGCAAATTTATAATTTAAGTATAATTTTATAAATTACATAATATATTTAATTAAGTATTTAATTTTTGTATTAATTTAAAATCAGATTTATATGTAAAATGTGAGCACAAAACTATGTAACTATTTATTTATAATATACAATTTGTCAACATAAGATAGGGCAACTGGTCAGTATCGGACGGACCACCGGCACCAGTGTCATCTTCCTAATGGGTGATGGTCCAATTGCTTTTGACAGCTTCTTCTGTCCCTTTATTTCTTCTAGAACAAGGACAATATAAATTCTTTAATACCTCAAAATTCGCATTTTTATGAATATATACTTTCAAAATTAATACGAATTTTTTCAGAAAGTATGCACTTTCGATTTTTTTTTTTGAAAAAGTATATATATAAAAAAAATATTAGAAAAGTATATATACGCGCAACCCGGGGTCGCGCTAGGCGCATCCCAGGGTCGCGCCTATTCAATAGGCGCACCCTAGGGATGCGCCTATTGAAATAAGCGCGACCCTGGGGTGCACTTATTCCACATATTTTTTTTTGTGGTGAAACAAACGGTCTATCAGAAACAACGTTGATTTTAAGTCTGCTTATGGTTTTCCTCCTAAATAGAAATTGAGAGATATAATCACGCGTTGCTTCATCTCAGTATTCATATGTCCAAATTCCTCTAGGCTAGTCTCACCAAATTCCTCAAGTAAACAAGAAAGGAAGTTATAAGAAGTTAAATACTTTTTTCCTGTCCTAAATTTTCCAACTTGTTCTGAACAACATCCGCGAGGTAAAACATTGAAACAAAGTTGTTTATTCACAAGTTTCTGAATGAGACTTTTCTTCAAATACACTAGCTAGTTTGACATTTTGAGGAATTACTGCTGCAAAAGAGCTCTTTGGGGTTTTTAGGTGCAAGAGCTAAATTTTCCAACTTGTTCTGAACAACATCCGCGAGGTAAAACATTGAAACAAAGTTGTTTATTCACAAGTTTCTGAATGAGACTTTTCTTCAAATACACTAGCTAGTTTGACATTTTCAGGAATTACTGCTGCAAAAGAGCTCTTTGGGATTTTTAGGTGCAAGAGCTCTTTGGGGGTTTTAGCTAGCCTAGAGGAATTTTGGACCTATGAATACTGAGATGAAGCAACGCGTCATTATATCTCTCAATTTCTATTTAGGAGGAAAACCATAAGCAGACTTAAAATCAACGTTGTTTCTGATAGACTGTTACTTCGGCGAGTGTCACTTCCACTCACTGCTTGGAAGAGAGCAACGATGGAGCATTTAGGGATGTTGTTCAGAACAAGTTTCATTGGAGAAACTTTACAAGATATTCGGAAGATGTTGAGTCAGAGATGTACGTTTAGCCTAGAGGAATTTGGACCTATGAATACTGAGATGAAGCAACGCGTGATTATATCTCTCAATTTCTATTTAGGAGAAGCTTTACAAGATATTCGAAAGATGTTGAGTCAGAGATGTACGTCTAGCCTAGAGGAATTTGGACCTATGAACACGGAGATGAAGCAACGCGTCATTTAGGTCGTAAATCAATTATCTACGTAGGATAATTTTTTCAATTTAAAAAAAAAAAAATCTGTGGAATAAGCGCACCCCAGGGTCGCGCCTATTTCAATAGGCGCACCCTAGGGATGCGCCTATTCAATAGGCGCGACGCGCGTATACATACTTTTCTAAATATTTTTTTTATATATACACTTTTTCAAAAAAAAAATCGAAAGTGCATACTTTCTGAAAAAATTCAATTAATACCTCAAAATTCTTCTAGAACAAGGACAATATATATACTTTAATACCTCAAAATTAATATTTTGGTCATTTGTCCGTCACGTAGTATTTTATTTCATTAAGAAAATTCTACTTTATTTTACTGTTGTTTTCATGTATATATAAGTTGTTTTATCTTAGCAATCAAATATATTTACTTTATTGTTATTGATTTTTTTTTTACTTTAAGATATTCAATTAAAGTAAATATATTTATAACTTTTGAGGTACTGGAAAATAACAATTTTATTAGGTATCAATTTGTAAAAATATAATTTTTGAGGTACTTAAATAAATTTTATCCCTATCAACATTACTTTCCCTACTTAGCCTAAAATAAGGTCATTAATTAATTTAATAAAGAAAAATTATATATTTATAATTTCTAACTATAACTATCGAATTAGGAGTACGCGAATAGATCATTAAGACAATGATCAAACTGTAATCGATTGTGTGTGAAACAAAAATATCATACCATTTGTAGATCGAAATTAATGGTATTGATTTGATGGTCTGTTCGACCCTTGATCCTAATTTCGGTCTCAGACCGTTAAAAAGACCATGAAACCAAATCATACCATTAAGTATTTTTTAAATAAATTTTTATTATATAATATAATACTTTTGAGGAATTAAAAGTTATTTTTAACAGAATTAACTAAAAAAACTCAAATTAAATTCATAATATAAATTGAATGAAAATTAATTCGGTCTATAATAAATTATTATAAAATTAATCAATTATGTTGGATACTATTCTATTTTTCTTATTTATATAATTGTATATTCTGCGAATATATTATATTGGATGATTTTCTGATTTATATAATTGTATATTCTGCAAAAATATTATATTGGATAGTGTAGTTATTTCTATTTCAACTCTTTTTAATAAAATTTGTTTGATGTATTAAATATTTTATAAATAAAAAAACAGTTTAATAATGAAAAATAATAACTCTTTTACGATAAAAAAAAAATATAAAAAGTTTGTTTAAAAAAAATAAAATAAATTGAACAGTCTATTGAGAAGAATATGTAGAGATGAACCTAATTCGATTTTGTTTTTTAAACGTTATCTTACACAACAATTCAGCGGATTTATTTTAAAACCGATTTCTCCACCCAATCTAAGTTATCCATCCTTGAGTAAATATATATATATATATCTATTAATTGGATATAATGTTAGAATATATATATATATATATATATATATGTTTTAATTGGATATAATGTTAGAATATCCGCATCGGTGAAGATTTATTTCCATTGTCTTATGAAATACATTCTAGAAACTAAAAGGTTAGACGACCGAACCTAATCAAACCAGACAACGATTCATAGTTGTTGTCATTACAAGATTATTTTTATTAAATTAATTTACATTTATTATAGGAAAAATTCTGAAAATGGTACAACATGTTTGACGAAAATGATTTTCCAACCCAAACGATTGTTTTTGGTCCAACATGTTTGAAAATGATGGTAATTGGTACCTCAGTTACTAGACAGTTAAAAACTTCCGTTAAATATTTTTCATATTTGCAAAATTAACCAAATATTTTTCTAAATGTTACGCGCAACCCGGGGTCGCGCTAGGCGCATCCCAGGGTCGCGCTAGGCGCATCCCAGGGTCGCGCCTATTCAATAGGCGCACCCTAGGGATGCGCCTATTGAAATAGGCGCGACCCTGGGGTGCACTTATTCCACATATTTTTTTTTTGTGGTGAAACAAACGGTCTATCAAAAACAACGTTGATTTTAAGTCTGCTTATGGTTTTCCTCCTAAATAGAAATTGAGAGATATAATCACGCGTTGCTTCATCTCAGTATTCATAGGTCCAAATTCCTCTAGGCTAGTCTCACCAAATTCCTCAAGTAAACAAGAAAGGAAGTTATAAGAAGTTAAATACTTTTTTCCTGTCCTAAATTTTCCAACTTGTTCTGAACAACATCCGCGAGGTAAAACATTGAAACAAAGTTGTTTATTCACAAGTTTCTGAATGAGACTTTTCTTCAAATACACTAGCTAGTTTGACATTTTGAGGAATTACTGCTGCAAAAGAGCTCTTTGGGGTTTTTAGGTGCAAGAGCTAAATTTTCCAACTTGTTCTGAACAACATCCGCGAGGTAAAACATTGAAACAAAGTTGTTTATTCACAAGTTTCTGAATGAGACTTTTCTTCAAATACACTAGCTAGTTTGACATTTTCAAGAATTACTGCTGCAAAAGAGCTCTTTGGGATTTTTAGGTGCAAGAGCTCTTTGGGGGTTTTAGCTAGCCTAGAGGAATTTTGGACCTATGAATACTGAGATGAAGCAACGCGTCATTATATCTCTCAATTTCTATTTAGGAGGAAAACCATAAGCAGACTTAAAATCAACGTTGTTTCTGATAGACTGTTACTTCGGCGAGTGTCACTTCCACTCACTGCTTGGAAGAGAGCAACGATGGAGCATTTAGGGATGTTGTTCAGAACAAGTTTCATTGGAGAAACTTTACAAGATATTCGGAAGATGTTGAGTCAGAGATGTACGTTTAGCCTAGAGGAATTTGGACCTATGAATACTGAGATGAAGCAACGCGTGATTATATCTCTCAATTTCTATTTAGGAGAAGCTTTACAAGATATTCGAAAGATGTTGAGTCAGATGTACGTCTAGCCTAGAGGAATTTGGACCTATGAACACGGAGATGAAGCAACGCGTCATTTAGGTCGTAAATCAATTATCTACGTAGGATAATTTTTTCAATTTAAAAAAAAAAATCTGTGGAATAAGCGCACCCCAGGGTCGCGCCTATTTCAATAGGCGCACCCTAGGGATGCGCCTATTCAATAGGCGCGACGCGCGTATACATACTTTTCTAAATATTTTTTTTATATATACACTTTTTCAAAAAAAAAATCGAAAGTGCATACTTTCTGAAAAAATTCAATTAATACCTCAAAATTCTTCTAGAACAAGGACAATATATATACTTTAATACCTCAAAATTAATATTTTGGTCATTTGTCCGTCACGTAGTATTTTATTTCATTAAGAAAATTCTACTTTATTTTACTGTTGTTTTCATGTATATATAAGTTGTTTTATCTTAGCAATCAAATATATTTACTTTATTGTTATTGATTTTTTTTTTACTTTAAGATATTCAATTAAAGTAAATATATTTATAACTTTTGAGGTACTGGAAAATAACAATTTTATTAGGTATCAATTTGTAAAAATATAATTTTTGAGGTACTTAAATAAATTTTATCCCTATCAACATTACTTTCCCTACTTAGCCTAAAATAAGGTCATTAATTAATTTAATAAAGAAAAATTATATATTTATAATTTCTAACTATAACTATCGAATTAGGAGTACGCGAATAGATCATTAAGACAATGATCAAACTGTAATCGATTGTGTGTGAAACAAAAATATCATACCATTTGTAGATCGAAATTAATGGTATTGATTTGATGGTCTGTTCGACCCTTGATCCTAATTTCGGTCTCAGACCGTTAAAAAGACCATGAAACCAAATCATACCATTAAGTATTTTTTAAATATTCACATTTAGCTTATTATATATGATAGTTTCTCTCCGTCGACTGATAGGCGATTGTGAGGGAGTTTGTCGCCGCCCGTCGGAGAGGTCCGTGTGGTGGTAGTTCGTCGGCCGAGAAGGGTGCTGCCGTGGGTTTCGCCTGAAACGGAGCAGCTAGGGACAGTGCGCGGGAAAGGAACCCACACCAAGCCATCTCGACCCAACCCTAATTTCAAGCCAAAATCAATTACACTTACATTGCCAAATTCTGAGAGGGGAAAGGAGCCTTGAGGGACGCCCAGATAGAGCACTACGCAATTGCGAACCAGACACCAACACAGCTACCCGACTGAACCCTGCCCAAACTCTGTAAGTGTAGCATAAGGTAGTTATTGTGTGTAGTGTTAATTTCTGTGCAGGAGTGGACCGAATGGAACACCAACAACCGCAGTATGCATCCAGTGGAGACGAAGATAGAATAAGCCCAAGTAGGTACGTTGAAATCCAGGGAAACTCAGCAATCCAAGCTGAGATGATATGCATTGGTAGGGTTCTCAGCACCAAACCGATGAGGGCAGCTGCAGTACAAAATGTGTTGCAGAAAGCTTGGGAACGGTATGAAGGAGTAAGGATGGAGGACATGTCCAAAGAGGTAATCCTGTTTGAATTTCAACGAATTGAAGATATGACTGATGCCTTAGATTGGAGCCCTTGGGCTATCCAAGGGAGCTGCTTGTCGTTGAAAAGATGGGATAAGGGAAGTAAGATAGCTGAGGTCAATTTCAACCTAGTCGACTTCTGGATCCAAATTCATGGATTGGAGATGGACAAGTTTAGCACCCAAAATGCAGAGAAGATTGGAGAGTGTGTGGGAAAGGTGAAAGGGGTGGATGATGTGTTGGGGCCTAAAGGGCTGGACAGGGACTTTCTTCGGGTCAAAGTGGAAGTTAACGTTATGCATCCGCTGCTAGCAAGCGTATGGTACACCAGAAACAACGGGGAAAGGGGGAGGGCAGAGATAAAGTATGAGAGGTTACCAGATTTTTGCTTCGGGTGCGGGAGAATTGGTCATGGTGACAGGGGATGCAAAGCAAAAATTGTGGAGGCCGACACGGAGGAAGGAGGACCGATGTATGGTCCATGGATCAGGGCGGACAGACCAAAACGGAGGGGGCAACACAGTAGAACGCTAGGAAGGAAGGGGAAGGAAGAAGAGGTGGACAATAGAAGGAAAACATGGAGTGAATTGATGAAAGAGAAGGAGGAAAGGATAAAAAATAGGAGCGGGGAACAGAACTCAGCAGTTAAACAATCCAAGGAAGGCACAAGGGACGATGGCAAGATCCCGGAGAAACACCAACCGGATCGGGAAAGAGGTAGCAAGGAAAGGATGACGACAAGGGAAGGGAAGGGAAGTGATAGCGAGAACAAAAAAATGCCAAAAAGGGATGAAGCTGAAACGGGTAGTACCGAGGAAGGAGAGGAGAGGTGTATGGCAATGGAGATATGGGAAGACCCAGGGAGACAAGAACAGCTACCACTAAGACCAAGATGGGAAAACAGACAGTCGGAAAAGTTGTTGGCCATCACAATGGAGGAGTCGAACTACACACAAAATAGCAAGGAGGAGGTCAGCAAGGGGATACAGAATATGGAGGATGGGGCAGACGCCCAACGGTTGACAATACACCATCCTAATCTAAGTAAAATATTGGCACAAAGGCAGGCAATGCGCGAAGCTCTGAGGCAAGGTGCAGAGGGATACAAAGGAGGAGATGGGGGACTCGAACAGATGGTCACAACTAAAGGGGAAAGTTTGGAAAGCAAGCAATCTCAGGGACAAGGGTGGAATGGGAGGAGGCGATCGATCAGAATTCAGGAGATGGACTGTGAAAAGGAGATGGCACGGAGCATACAACAGGGGAGCAGAACCAGCGGGTCAAACACAAGCTGGGGGGGCAGCCCGAGCAAGGGATACTACATGGTTGAGTCACCAGACGACTCCCCGGGAAGGGAGAGTGGGATCTTGATGCTGCAAACGGGCTTAAGTCCGTTATTTCAAAAGGTGAACTTGAAAAGGAAGCATGAGGCGGATACCGAATCTGAAGAAGATAGAGTGGAAAACATCAGGTCCAAGAGGCAACGACAGGAAACTGGGGACGAGAGGACAATCCAGGAAAAACAGAGCGACGGTAAACGGGGGAAACCAAAGGAGAAGAGAGGGGCTGGAAAAAAGAAGCTGGGGGTAAAGAGAACAATTGAACAAAGCCTTAACAAAGAGAAGCAAGCGGAGATCAAAGGTTCAGGAGGCTGTCCTCAAACAGCCCCCCCTCTCAATGAATGTCCTGTTGTGGAACTGTCGGGGGATTAGATCGGCCCTGACAGTTCCGTACCTAACCGATCTAAGGAGAAGACACAAACCGACAATCATCTATCTAATGGAAACCAAGAACAACAAGGAGGTCTGCGAAAGAGTAAGAAGGAAATTGAGAATGGAGAATGGGATTCAAGTGGAACCGAATGGAATAGCAGGGGGGCTATCCCTATGGTGGACAGACGAGGTCGAGATCACAATACACAGCAGCGGACCATCAATGATTGACACGACTGTGAAAATAAAGAATGGGGTAGGTCTAATACACATGACATGCGTGTACAGAAGCACCAGGTGGGAGGAGAGACTGAGACTCTGGGAGGAACTGAGGAGAATTGCGTGGAACAGAAGGGGGGCATGGGTATGCATGGGGGACTACAATGAAATCTCGAGGCTAACGGAGAAGGAGGGTGGTAGACCGAAACAGCATAGAATGATGGAGGCATTTAACGAAATGATGCAAGACACCAATCTTGTAGATCTCGGCTTCAAGGGACAACCGTACACATGGTGTAACAACAGGGAAGGGAGCCAAAGGATCCGCGAGAGGCTTGATCGAGCTATAGGGAACTCAGATTTAATTGGCAGATACCCGACTCTAAGAGTGACACATAAGTTACTAATAGGATCGGATCATTGCCCATTGATCATTGAACTCGATCCGAAGGAGGGAAGAGGAAGACGAAGGTTCCGGTTTGAAGGGTCGTGGCTCGAGAAGAGGGAGTGCGGAGAGCTGATCACAGATACATGGAGGAGGAGGCTAGGAGGGGAGACAGGACAGCATATAACGAGCAAATTGAGCCGATGCAGGACTGAGCTACAAAAATGGAGCAAAACCAACAGTGTGAATTTCAGGAAGAGGATTAATGAGCTCCAGGATATACTGAACAGGATACAGAGTAGGGGCAGGCTGGATCCGGAGGAAAGGGAGGAGGAGAAGCGGGTCAAAGGCGAGCTGGAAGAAGCATGGAAGGGGGAGGAGGAGTATTGGAGAAAGAAATCAAGAGTCCAATGGCTGAAGGGAGGGGACCGAAACACACACTTCTTTCACCAAGCTACGATCCAAAGAAGAAGAGGAAATCAGATAAGAAGGTTACAGCTTGGAGATGGAACATGGACTGAGAATGAGAAACTGATCGGAGAGGAGTGTCTGAGGTACTTCAAAAACATATTTCGCACGGAGGGGTGCAGCGAGATGGACGATCAGCTGAGGGGAATTCCTAGACTGATAGACGCGGGCATAAATGATAGGATTACAAGGAGGGTTAGCAGGGAGGAGGTTAGAAAAGCAGCTTTTCAGTTGGGTGGCGATAAAGCCCCGGGACCAGACGGCTTCACGGGCTTATTCTATCATCGCTTCTGGGACATACTGGGGGAGGACGTGTTCAATGCGGTAAACTCTTTCTTTGAAACTAACACTTTACCTCCTAGCTTTTGCTACACTGACATTGTTTTAATCCCAAAAGTACCCAATCCTACTAACCCTATGCAATTTAGGCCTATTAGCTTGTGCAACTTCAGCTACAAAATAATATCCAAAGTACTTGCTAATAGATTAAAGAGCATCCTCCCTGATATTATAACACCTTTCCAAAGCGCATTTGTCTCTGGCAGGTTCATCCACGACAACATCCTTGTCGCACACGAGGTCTTTCATCACATGAGGACAAACACGAGTGTGACCAGAGAGGAGTGCGCGGTCAAGCTTGACATGAACAAAGCTTACGACCGAGTAGAATGGAGGTTTGTACTTGAAACTCTGAAAAGGTTAGGATTCTCACAGGTATGGTGTAACTGGATAGAGGAGTGCATGACGACGGTCCAATATAGTGTTGTTATCAATGGAGAACACACAGCGAGATTCAGGCCCACGAGGGGCCTGAGGCAAGGCGATCCACTATCGCCATATCTGTTTATTTTAATTGCTGACGTGTTATCCAGACAGATGTGTCGTGCAGTGGAGGAAGGAAGGATCGAAGGAGTCAAAATGAAGAGAACATGCCCCGACATTCACCATCTACTGTTCGCGGACGATTCAATATTCTTCATTCAGGCGAACGAGAGGAATGCAAAAGAACTTAGACGGATACTAGAGGGATATGGGAAGGCCTCGGGTCAGAGTGTCAACCTGGACAAATCCTGCATACAATTTGGAGCTAGAGTCCGAGAGGAGAACAAGGAGCGGGTTCGACGGGCTCTAGGGATTAAGGAGGTGGCCGACGCGGGTAACTACTTGGGGATCCCGACGACATGGGGAAGATCAAAAAAGGCTGCCCTCAACTACATTAAGGACCGGATCCTCAAGAAGATACACGGATGGAAATCAATTTTTCTAAACAAGGCGGGTAAGGAGGTTCTTGTGAAGGCGGTTGTGAATGCAATACCGACTTATCTTATGACATTGTTTAGACTGCCAAAAACGTGGTGTGACGATATTGCCAAGATGATTGCACGTTTTTGGTGGAACGGGAAGAACGAGAGAAGAAGTATGCATTGGGTAAGTTGGAAAAAGATGACCTTACCCAAACACCTAGGCGGCATTGGCTTTCGAGATCTTTGGGACTTCAATTCCGCGATGCTCACAAAGACAGCGGCTAGGCTACAAAACAACCAAAGGTCGTTATGGGCTCGGGTGATGATAGGGCTTTACTATCCGAACGGGGATCTAAAGGAGGCTAAGAAAGGGGCACGGCCATCGTGGGCGTGGAATAGTATCCTCCATGGGAGGGATGTAATGAACCGGTACGGGACATGGCAAGTCGGAAATGGAAAATCGATTAGGGTATTCGAAGACAGGTGGATACCGGGGCGCACGGCATTGCAAGTCGGCCAGTTTGAGCAAGGGGGGCCGAACAACAAGATGATGGTAAGTCAGCTCATAGTAGGCGATCCAAAGAGATGGAATTTGGACCTAATATCGGAGGCCATAACGGAAAGGGACCGCAAGGCTATCAAGGCCATCCATCTACGATCAAGGGAGGTAGAAGATCGGTGGGTGTGGCCGACGGATAAGGGAGGCGATGTCAAGCCGAGACATGTGTATAAGCAGCTCAAGGAGGAAGCCCAAGAACACGATCGAATCCTAGGCATGGGCAACCAGAACCGAGCCGAGAAGCAGTGGGGGGAGATTTGGAGCAGCATGGCCATTCCCAAGGTAAAGGCGTTCTTTTGGCAGGTGGGACACAGAGCGATACCGGTCCAAACGGTGCTGGCGAGGAGGGGCATCAATGTAACGAGAAGATGCCCGTTCTGTATGGAGGAAGAGGACGAGCCACACGCCTTGCTCGAATGTGCGTGGGCAAGGCGAGCTTGGAGAGAAGAAATGCAGATCGCCTGGACCTGGAGGGACGAGACCGAGAGGACAAGATGGATGGATTCAATCCACGCGATGGCAGACGGGACGGGAGAAGCAGGAAGGAGAAGGAGGCTCGCGGCCGAGACCTTAACGTGGCAGATATGGAAAGAACGGTGCAGAGCGATACATGATGGAGACGACCCGAGATCGGAGCGAGTAAGGGAAGCTGCCCGAGCATTAACGGAGGAAACCTGGAAGGTGCACATAGAGGCAGTAAAGGAGCGAACAGGTTCGGGAGCTAACCGACAAGAGCGATGGAGGAGGCCAAGGAAACAGGAGATCAAAATCAATTGTGATGGCGCGTGGGACCCTATATCGGGACGAGCAGGTACAGGAGTAATTGCTCGGGACTGGAGAGGTAGAATCATCAATGGGCGGAATTCCAGCGGGATCGGGCTCAATGCGGTCTCCACCGAAGCCAAGGCAATCTTACAAAGTGTAGAACTAGCTCTAGCTTGTAATTGGAGTAGTGTTGTTATTGAATCGGATTCACAGGTGCTTATCCATAGTTTACAGAGACCGGATGAGACAAGGGAATGGACAACGCAACACATCATCACCGACATACTCGAGCTAGCGCAAGGAATCCAAGGACTCCAATGGAACCATGTTCGGAGAAGGGCGAACAGGTGTGCCAATTGGGTCGCGAGACGATCGAGACAGGGGATGTGCCCAGAGAACTGGGCGATTGTGCATCCACCTCCGTTATTTTCATTATGTATGTTGGACATTGAAAACTCGAGTTTGAATATGGAATGAAGGTAGTAATTTCCGTGGAAAAAAAAAAGTATTTTTTAAATAAATTTTTATTATATAATATAATACTTTTGAGGAATTAAAAGTTATTTTTAACAGAATTAACTAAAAAAACTCAAATTAAATTCATAATATAAATTGAATGAAAATTAATTCGGTCTATAATAAATTATTATAAAATTAATCAATTATGTTGGATACTATTCTATTTTTCTTATTTATATAATTGTATATTCTGCGAATATATTATATTGGATGATTTTCTGATTTATATAATTGTATATTCTGCAAAAATATTATATTGGATAGTGTAGTTATTTCTATTTCAACTCTTTTTAATAAAATTTGTTTGATGTATTAAATATTTTATAAATAAAAAAACAGTTTAATAATGAAAAATAATAACTCTTTTACGATAAAAAAAATATAAAAAGTTTGTTTAAAAAAAATAAAATAAATTGAACAGTCTATTGAGAAGAATATGTAGAGATGAACCTAATTCGATTTTGTTTTTTAAACGTTATCTTACACAACAATTCAGCGGATTTATTTTAAAACCGATTTCTCCACCCAATCTAAGTTATCCATCCTTGAGTAAATATATATATATATATCTATTAATTGGATATAATGTTAGAATATATATATATATATATATATATATGTTTTAATTGGATATAATGTTAGAATATCCGCATCGGTGAAGATTTATTTCCATTGTCTTATGAAATACATTCTAGAAACTAAAAGGTTAGACGACCGAACCTAATCAAACCAGACAACGATTCATAGTTGTTGTCATTACAAGATTATTTTTATTAAATTAATTTACATTTATTATAGGGAAAATTCTGAAAATGGTACAACATGTTTGACGAAAATGATTTTCCAACCCAAACGATTGTTTTTGGTCCAACATGTTTGAAAATGATGGTAATTGGTACCTCCGTTACTAGACAGTTAAAAACTTCCGTTAAATATTTTTCATATTTGCAAAATTAACCAAATATTTTTCTAAATGTTACAATTACACCATACAAATTTACACTAATGTTTCAAACAAGTCCCGACTCAATTCTAGCCACACCAGGAGGGGTCCCCTAGCCAGGGTCCGAACCCAGACCAGGTCGCCCAACCATGGGTACATGGTCTGGGTTCGGACCCAGGCCATAGGACCCCCGATTGGGGCTCAATTGGAGCCCCAATTGGTTTGAACCGAACCCAACTAGGTTCGGTCAAAACTGATTGGGGCTCCAATTGAGCCCCAATCGAGGGTCCTTTGGTCTGGGTCCGAGCCCAGACCAGGTCCCAGGGTTGGGTGACCTGGTCGGGGTTTGGACCCTGGCTAGGGGACTCCCAGTGTGGCTTGAATCGAGTCGGGACTTGTTTGAAACATTAGTGTAAGTTTGTACGGTGTAATTGTAACATTTATAAAAATATTTGGTTAATTTTGCAATTATGAAAAATATTTAACAGAAATTTTTAACAGAAAAGTAACTGAGGTACCAATTACCATCATTTTCAAACGTATTGAACCATTTACCATCACTAAAAAACAAGTTGCACCGAAAACCACTTTGTGCAAACATGATGGACCATTTTCAGACTTTTCCCTTTATTATAGAATAAGATAGATTCTCATTATGTTAAAATCGTTTTTTTATTTATTTCATATTTCGTCATAAATTGAGTTTATTCATTCATTTAGGTTCTTCATACAAACTTAACCGAATATATTTTAAAAATTATAAAAATAACAATTATTTTTTTAAAAAATCACAAAAAAAAATTTCTAAACTTTTCTATATGTTACGATTGAGTTTTGATTTTATCGGAATTCAATTATGCCCAAAATGAAGGGGATATGGTTTGGGTGTTAACCTAGGCCGCTTGTCCGTGGGTGGTGGGTCTAAATCAAGACCTAGATCCTAGCCTACTCGATTGAGATTTAGTTTGCATCAATCGAAGATGATGATTATGATTTGGGTCTTACCCATACTAATTCCACCCATGAGCGAGCTAGTCTGAGCCCATACTTATACCTTAATTATAACATATAAACAAATTTTAAAAAGTTTAGTGTTATATATATATATATTTTAATTTGTAAAACATATTAGGTTAAGTTTGGATGGAAAATATAACGGAAGAGAAAATTCGATTAATAACAAACATAGGAATATATATTTTTAATTTTTTAAGGAAATAAATATTTTTAATCCAAATATAAGAATCACAACAGTATTTAACCTATTTTTATAATAGAGACTTGTGGACAAGATAATAGTAAGGTGGGTTCCTGCAGTATTATAACCTTCAGTCGCAAATATGAGACCAATAGCATCTAAAGTAGTAGTAAACCTGCGCGCGTTCCGTTGACGCGCTTCTCCCGTTCGATGACCTAGAATTGGAGTCGCCTGGTTCCGAGAAGAACTTCAGCTGGGAAATTTGTCGATTCCCTCCGTCAGCTCAGCTTCTTGCTCCGCTTCTGTTTCCTGCTCGAGCTCGGGGTTTCTCTCTTCCTCAGATTCAGCTTGTGGCCTCCTGTCGGCCTTTTCAATCGCAACAGCCAATCGCTCGAAGAATCACTCCGACCATCTGTTACTGATTCATCAATCGCCGATCATACCTGTGCGGAGCTTGTTCGCCCTTCTGCGAGGGACCCTGCTTCCTATTGGCGATCGGTCCGCGAGGAGCTGCTGCTGTCATCGAATATCCCTGTAATTCCCAACCCTACATGTTCTTTCTTTCAATCGTGTCTTCCTCCTGTTTTGCAGGTGGCTGATCCTGTTGTGACCTCGTCCGATCCGTGCTGCCTATGGCTGAGGCCAACTCTTGCGGTGATGCCGCCCCGGGTATGTCCCTACTGACTTTGGTTCCTTCGGGGAACCTTGGTGTAGATAAAGGGCCTGCGAATAGAGCTCTAGGTGTGATGATATCTGATAGGCACATTAAGAATAACGTTGTGATGAATGTGCTTAGAGAAGCCTGGGCTAGGTTTGGTTCGGTTGCGATTGCAGAGGAGAATGAATCCACGTTAGTTTTTGATTTTGATAACTTGAAGGATAAGGAACAGATTATTGATCTATCTCCCTGGACGATTCATGGTCATTGTCTGAATATAAGATCGTGCCCGATCAATAAATCTGTGGCGGATGTTGATTTCTCTAGACTGCAGGTTTGGGTTCAAATTCACGGTCTTAGCCTGGAAATGTTGAACAAGACGAATGCTAAATGCATTGGAGACAGTATAGGTGTTTGTTTGAAACTGGAAGAGGATAGAATCATGAAACAAAGGAATTTCTTGAGAGTTATGGTGGATGTCAATGCGGGTGTTCCACTGATGCCACGCTTCAAATGGGTGGACTCAAGTGGAGAGGAGAGATGGGCATCGGTAAGGTATGAAAGGCTCTCGGATATATGCTATGGGTGCGGAGTTATTGGGCACTCTTCAAAGTCGTGCACTGATCCGGTGGTGGTAGATCCTACGGATGACTCCCCACTGTTTGGACCTTGGACAACTTGTGAGAGGCCCAAGACTAACAGCCGCTGGGTCTGTGGGGGGGGGGGGGGGGGTGCACGGCAGGCCACCTCCAGAGACCCACAGTTGAAGTCTTGGACCCAAATGATGCAGCAACACGGATCCAAATAGCAACTTGGCTCTGTCAGCAGGGGATTTCAGAATGCACCGAGTAACGTGGCCAGATCTGGATGGAGGGCATGGGGGGACCAAAGGAGTCATGCATCAAGCTCCTTCTCCAACAATGGTCCCTCTGTGCGGAACCACCCAAAGGAGGATGGGCAACCACATGATCAAGACGACTCGACCAACAAAATGAATTCTGCAGCTGATACTCAAAAACCGCAGCAAGACCAGAGACAGTTGGAAGTCTTGGCGACCAAGGAAAAGGTCATTGGGGAGTCGGTCGAGGAAGGGGAACTAAACCAGTCAGAGATACAAAGGATTCTGGAAACTGCAACTCCACTATCACCTACTCAGTCTGCCTCTCACGGCCCTAGCATCTTCGATATGAATGCGGTCCAGTTTGGCGAGCATACAAATGATCGGAATGTCGAGGAAGGACATCTGGCCTGCGTGGACAACAAGGGAAAGCAGACTGGGGACAAAGCAAGGGATGGATCAGAAATGGACAACAAACGCTCTGAGCTGGGAGACACTGGCACAGAAGGTACCGCTGGGGTCTCTGTAGGCACGGAAGTTGGGTCTCCCCTACCAGCGTCTTCTAAAGGGTCTGCTGTGATTGTGGGCATCTCAGGGGCCGTGGTAAAAGGCAAGTTGGCTGGTCAGGCTAGGGAAACAAACGTGGAACTACAGGTTTGGGCTGCAAGGCACGAAGGGGAACGAAACTTTGACTGGTTGGGTGAGATCGCGATCCCGACCGAGTTAAAGAGGAAAGGGGACATTCAAAGCCATGGAGAGTCTGTCAAAAAGAGGAAGACCCGAAGTGGGCCATCGGCTTTGGGGAATGGGGGGATGATATGTTTTGACCAAGGTTCAAAAGGGGCAGCCCAAGGCCACAGAGTGGTTCAGCTTGGGGATAGGAAAATGGGAGGGAGGAACACTAGGCAATCGGAGAAGGCGAAACGGTCCGGTGGTTGTCAATCGACAGCCACTGGCTCACAATGATCTACTTAAGTTGGAATTGTCAAGGGTTAGGGTCTCCCTTGACAATTCACCACCTAAAAGACCTGGTGAGGGGCTCTCATCCGACCATTGTCTTCCTAATGGAGACAAAGAAGAATGAAGCCCACTGTGAGAGAGTCAGACGGGAGATTGGGATGGAGTATCCTTCGTACGTCCATCCTATTGGTGCGAGTGGGGGTTTGGCTCTTTGGTGGACAAAAGAGGTAAACCTCCAAGTTCTTTCGAGTAACAAAAATTTCATTGATACGACTGTTTTGGGTGCGGATCTCAGATGTATGACGCGTATTACCTGGGTCTATGGTGACTCGGTCTACGCTAGGAGGTGTCAATACTGGGCAGATTTGAAGATGTTAGGGGCGAATAGGGCGGACCCTTGGGTTTGCATCGGCGACTTCAACGATATCTCCCATCATAGGGAGAAGGATGGGGGTGACCGAAAGGATCAGAGTAAAATTGATGGTTTCAACGCTCTCTTGGACGACCTTAACCTCGAGGACTTGGGCTACAAGGGATCTATCTTTACTTGGAGCAACAACCGGAGAGGGGATGATAGGATAAGAGAAAGGTTGGATAGGGCCATTGCAAACCCGGATTGGTTAGCTCTCTTCCCATCGGCCCAATGTGTTCACGGGCTCAGTATTGGGTCCGATCATGCTCCGATTATGATTCATCTTACGCGCGATGACCATAAAGGAAGGAGGCAGTTCAGGTTTGAGGAGATGTGGTTGGAGAAAGAAGAATGCCGTGATGTTATTAGCATGGCTTGGCAAAGAGGGGGCCCGATGATTCATGGTTTAGAGCTTAAAACAAAACTGGACCGTTGTAGGCTCGCTTTGACCGAATGGAGCTCGAAAGAGTTCAAGCACAACCTCGTGGAGATTGCCAAGGTCAAAGCGGCTCTTAGAGCTATTTCGGCCAACCAACTTGCTAGGGGGGGACTTGGGTGAGGAACGGGCCCTAAAATCTAAGCTTCACGCCCTTTGGAAGCGGGAAGAAATTTTTTGGAAGCAAAGGTCGAGAATCAAATGGTTGAGTAACGGGGATAGAAACACGAGGTTCTTCCACCAAACTACACTCTCTAGAAGGAGGAGAAACAAGGTCATTCGTCTTAAAGATGCAAATGGGGCTTGGATTGAAGGGGATAAGAAAATCAGAACTGAATTGCATGGGTTCTTTTCGAACCTATTTACCTCGGAAAGAGGGGGCGGGAGTGACTCGACTGCCTTTGATCGGATCATTGCTTGTGTGCCGAACATGATCACCTCGGATATGAATGATAACCTCACGGCTTTGGCTACCTTTGAGGAGGTTAGAAGGGCTTGTTTTCAGATGGGGGCCTCGAGGGCACCGGGTCCGGACGGCTTCTCGGGGACGTTTTACCAAAAGAGCTGGGCCACGATCGGATCGGACTTGCTCACTTCGGTTAACGTCTTCCTTGCGACAGGTATCATGCCTTCATTTCTTAACCAAACCCATATTACTTTGATACCGAAAATTTCTAGCCCAGTTTATGCGGCTGATTTTAGGCCTATTAGCCTGTGCAACTTTGGCTACAAAGTTATTGCTAAGGTTCTGGCGAATAGATTAAAAACCTATTTTCCAGAACTGGTCACTCCGTTCCAAAGTGCGTTTGTTTCAGGGAGACGCATACAGGATAACATCATTATCGCTCACGAGATGTTCCATTACCTGAAGACAAGAGGCAAGCCAAGAACGACCTCGGGGAGGTCGGAATGTGCTCTAAAGATTGACATGCAGAAAGCTTATGATCGGGTTGATTGGGACTTCCTCCTAGCGAGCTTGAAACAAAGGGGCTTCAACGACAAATGGATTTCTTGGATCAAGGCTTGTGTCTCAACGGTCACCTACAAAGTCTTGATCAATGGTGACCGCTCGGATATGATACGATCCTCGAGAGGACTGCAACAGGGTGACCCTCTTTCACCTTATCTTTTCATATTGGTTGCTGACGTCCTCTCTAGACTGCTAGATGATCAGGTGTCGAAGGGTGTGTTTAGAGGCATCCGCCCGAGAAGGTCATGTCCGGAGATTCAACACCTTCTCTTCGTAGATGACTCCATATTCTTTCTAAAAGGCTCGTTGGCCCAAGCAACGACCTTTAAGAGCACTCTTGGTGACTATTGCAGGGCATCAGGACAGAAGATCAATTTCCAAAAATCTACGCTTTATTTCAACTCGGGGGCACATGATGCTTTCAAGAGGAGTATTTCGGATCTATTTGGGGTTGCACATTCATCGGACCCGGGTTTCTACTTAGGCCTTCCTACTGTTTGGGGCCGATCTAAGAGGGAAGCTCTCAACTACCTTAAGGAGAGGGTCCGTTACAAGATCCAGTGTTGGCGTAATAAACTCCTGAATCATGCGGGGAAGGAGGTACTTATTAAGTCAGTTCTTAGTGTCATCCCTACTTATATCATGCACATATTCAGGATCCCGATCACTTGGTGCAATGAGGTCAATAGTCTCATGGCACGATTCTGGTGGGGATCAAGGGAGGGCCATAAGAAGATTCATTGGAAAAACTGGACCTCGATGACCACGGCTAAGTCAATCGGGGGTTACGGATTCAGGGACATGAACCAGTTTAATCGGGCGATTCTCGCAAACATGGCATCTCGCATCAGTCTCGAACCGGGCGCACTGTGGGTAAGATTTCTTAAGGGGCTTACTTCCCCAACGCCTCATTCCTGCAGGCGTCGGGGTGAGGGAGAGCTTCTTGGGCTTGGGCGAGCCTTCTTGAGGGTCGGGATGTCCTCATCGAGGAGGGAGTGTGGACTCTTGGCGACGGGAGGTCCATACGCCCGTTCGTGGATCCGTGGGCACCGACAATTAATAACCGTAGGCTTCGGCCTCTGGTGGAGGACGACCAACTCCCGTCTCAAAGGGTTGCCACTTGGATTCAACCACTCGGCCGAGGGTGGGATGTGGAATCCATTAGCGAGGCGGTCCACCCGGATGATGTTCAGGCTGTTTTGCAGGTCCCGATCCCTCTTGCTCAAGCCGCGGATATGCATAGATGGCCACACTCGAGGAACGGAGCGATCAACGTCAAATCAGCCTACCACGCGCTTCATGAGAAACAGGTTCGACGAAGTGGGATCCTCGACCCAAGCTCGACACAGCGGTCGGTGCCTCCTTCGGTGTGGAAAGCGATTTGGTCGTCTAAGGTGTGGCCAAAGATCAAAGCCTTTATTTGGAAGTTGGCCAACGATGTTCTTCCGACTAGGGCTTCCTTGATGCGTAGAGGCGCTAATATTGATGGTCTATGCTCGGTTTGCCACGTTATTGAATCTAGAGAACATTTCTTATTTGGTTGTCAATGGGTTCGGCAGGTCTGGTCTAACTATGTTGATCGGGCGGACACGGATGTTGGTGAAGCTTCGGTCGATGCATGGTTAGCCTTGGTGACTAACTTCACGGGCAACCGTGGGATGGCGAGATCCAAAGATTGGCGGAGGCTCATGGTGGTAGCGTGGGCATTTTGGAAAGCTAGGTGCAAGAGCGTGTTCGAGAACGTCCAACCTCTATCGATGGCGATCCATAACGAGGTAACACGCTCTTTGGCTGAGCTCGGTTCGGCAAAGCCACTAGCTAGCGCGGATCGACAGTTTAGGGCTTGGATCGGCCCGCCTATTGGGGTCATAAAGATTAATTGTGATGGAGTTTGGGCGGGCAACACTTCACAAGGCGGATTCGGTGTAATTGCTCGGGATAGTGAGGGAGCCGTGTGTGGGGGTTCGGTGGGGTTGCGCTTTGCGGGATCGGTGGACGAGATAGAGGCGGAGGCGGTTGCACAAGGGGTCCAACTTGCCATCGACAAGGGTTGGACCCGGGTCATCATCGAGACGGACTCTTTGAACATCATCAACCATATCCGTCAAACGGAGTTCGCTTGGAGGATTGACTCGATTTTGTCGAATGCGGTGTTTCGCTCTTCTGCGATAGGGGAGATTGCTTGGGAACATGTTCCACGGTCCGCCAACTCTTGCGCGGACTGGTTAGCAAAGGCTGTGTTATCGGGGTTGTGTCCTATGGATTGGGTGTCTACACCACCAATCTCGTTGTTTAGATGTATTATTTCGGACATTGTATTGAACTCTAACCCGACTTCGGGTACTTGAATACATTATGTTGTTTTGGCCAAAAAAAAAAAAGGTTCCTGCAGTATTCTTTCAAATTCATATGGGCTGAATTGATAAATTGTACTATATGGGCCTCTCTCCGGTCTCATCTCTGCCAATTGTCAGCGTCTCGGTTTAATGGATAGGAGGATACAGCACCTGAAGGCAGAAACTTCCTCCATTGCTGACATATTCGAGCTCCAGTGGATTCATTCTTATTCTCTTCGTATATTCGCATTGCCTTTGCTGCTTCTGTAACTTGCGACATCGATGTCCACTTCCCACAGTATCTGCTCTCTCTTACCTTTTGGTAAGAACAGAAATGACTTCCTCTCCACACACTCTTGCCTTCATCCGTCAGCAGTTTTTCTTCAAAAACCTACTGCTCCTTCAGATGCTCCAACATGAAGCAGTTCCCAGTTTCCTCACCTTCCAGAAGCTCACTCTCTGTCGTAGCTATGGCTCCCCCAAAGCCCGGTGGAAAAGCCAAGAAAGGTATGCGTTGTCTTGCCCACCAAATGTTTGTCTTCTTTACATGGGTTAGATTATATTTTCTGCAGAGCACCGCCTAACCTAGCTAGTCAGGAAAGTGTCATTTTTAGGCAATGGGGGGGGGGGGGGGGGGGGGGGGGGGGAGTTAGGGCCTAGTAATCCTGATGATGAAATGGTGTTTCAATATGGAATGGGAAATTTTGGACTTTTAAGTGATAAGAACTAGCTAGGTTTTAATCAAACTGCTTTCGAGTTTTACAGAAAGAGAAAACTATTGCATTTGGAGGGGCAGCTGTCTTGCCCCCTCAATGGATTCTTGGGTCCATCACCTAAACATATAAGCTGCTATTATGTAATGATAAGTCAATTTCAGTTTTCAGACTATCAAAGTTCATGTACTTCGAGGGCTGTAGTTCATTAACAATAGTACTTACTCTTCCTTCTTAAAATTTTCACTTTGGTCTGATTTCTGCATATATTGTTTGATGGTGCAGTGATCGGATTGATAAAACTGGCACTAGAGGCGGGGAAAGCTACACCTGCACCTCCTGTTGGACCAGCACTGGGTTCAAAGGGTGTTAATATTATGGCATTCTGCAAGGACTACAACGCAAAGCCTGCAGATAAACCTGGTTACGTTATCCCTGTTGAAATAACAGTTTACGACGTATGCTTTCTGATATTAGTGCATAACATTTCCTCGTTCTTATTGTCGATACAATGGTATTTGCGGATGACTAGTGTCTTACAATTTCAAAATTCAACTCGCTGAAACATTTTCTGATGTCTAAACTCTGATGTGCTGTAGGATAAAACTTCACTTTCATCTTGAAGACCCCACCAGCTTCAGTTTTACTCCTTAAGGCAGCAGGTGAGTTACACATGAGCATTTGATAGGTTTCCCCCAACGTGATTTGCAGTTGAATTTCTTGTCCGTAATTTGCTTATATATAGAACCTATAATTTGTTTATGGCATATTTCTACTATTCCCTTCCCCATCTGCATTGAAGTGAGTTCCTAGGAGTTTCGTTCCAAAAGCAGAATTCTTCTTTGCTACTTGTTTGTTGATGCCATCTTGCTGTTTTCCCATTTTAGATCAAAGCACTTCATCTTTATGCAACTAGAAGTGAATAATAAGATACTTCAATTGTTTTGGGCAATGGGAAATTGACTTGCAAGCAAAACCTCAACCCTTGAAACTGTTTACTCATATGGTGTGTGATCCATAACCGAATACACAGAAGTGATTACACATGTGGGTCGGGGAAGTCACTTGTGCCATACCATATGCCTTATCAATATTAAAATGGATCCTCATGCTACTAGCCAACTCAACCTCACTAGCACTAGGCTTAGAAATTGGAATTGTTCAACTGTAAAGTTATAGAAGTGGTCATTTGCAAAGCTTCCTTTTTTGTGTGTAATGGAACTTGTGTAGCAGATTTGCTGGTGTTTTTATTTGGTTCTGAATATAAGAAACCATCATCATACCATTTGAATGTCTTTTGCAGGCGTGGAAAAAGGCTCAATGGACATGAGGATTGAGAAAGTGGGGAAGGTGACAATCGAACAATTACACACAATTGCTGCTGAGAAGCTTCCGGACTTAAACTGCACCACCATCGAGTCAGCTATGAGGATCATTGCTGGAACCGCAGCTAACATGGGAATCGAGGTCGAGCCCCCTGTTCTTGAGTCCAAGCAGAAACAACTGGTTTAGCTGCATTTCTCTTAGTCTCTTTGTTCCTCTATCCTCCATTTTGCTGGCCAACAGAATTCACTTCTGTACGAATTCAGATGTCTTTCTATTCATTCCCCCTGCTTACTAAAAAACCTACAAAAATTATGGTAAATAAAAAAAACAATTATAAATTATATTGAATATGAATTTCACACAAGTCAAATAAAATTGAATTCCAAAAGTTTAACCTACAAATTTTGGACTTCAATTTTGATGAAATTTAAACTAAAATATTTTACAATATTAACTTTTTTATTTAATGAATTTTAAAAAAATAGGGAAAATAAATAAGTGGAGTATGCTTGTTCCTTTGAGTTGGGCAAGCAACTCCATACAACACGCTACCCCTATCCTAGTGGGTGGGCAAGCAACTCCATACACCGACAATTTATGACACGACACGATCTGCTTTTAAAGCGTATATGAGTTTGACCTTAATGGATCCCGTGTCTAAACAACTCTTATACGTTTAGAAACGATTATTAATTGTGTCTAAACAACTCAGATCTACGGATATCTGTATAAACACGATTAACTATTCGTGTCTAATCGTGTTGTGTATACATGTGACACGTTTAGACACATTTAAGTATAATAATAATAATAAAATATTAAAATACTCACTTACTTTTTAATATTGCACTATGAAGACCTTACTTTGTATATTTGAATTTATGTATATATGAATTTGTGTATATATCTACTGCTTTAAAACGTATATGAGTTTGACATTAACGGATCCCGTGTCTAAACATCTCTATACGTTTAGACACGGTTAACGACTTATGCGTTTAGACACGAGACATGTTTAGACACGTTTAAGATTTATCCGTTTAGCCACGAGACATGTTTAGACACGACACGATTAATGACACGACACGATTGCCACCCCTAAATACAATATAACACAACAGCACCAAATCTTTACAGCTTCCACTTCATTAGGATACAAAATTGACAAATTTGCAGCAGTGGCAACTCAAAAATCGCCTACAGACGCCATCTTCATCAACTCAAACTGACAAATGATTCTACCAAAAGCAAAACCAATGAGATGTCGCGCCTAAATACCTGCTCCTAACAGGCTAACAGTGGCACTAGGTTTCACCGACAACTGAAAGCACCAAGAACAATCCTGAGAATTGCAGCCTGCGTAGCTGTAGGCTGTAGCCATCAGGGTACTCAGGGCAGCACAGCATCGATAATAGGAAGTTGCTTAGACAAGAGAATATATAGATTCTGCATATGGAGTTAAGTTGTCTCCTTCAAGTAGTCTATGATTCGTTGTTCCTCCATGCTTTCTTATTGATAAAGTGCAACTCTTGTGTGGCTTGGAGCCACAAGTCCTTGTAGATCGAGGCCTGGGGGCTCAGCTGGTGCTCCATTTCATAGCCCAAGCTTGAGGAATTCATCGTTGCCTGGTTATTGTCATTGTCACAAACAGGTAACTCATTTGAGGCTGTACTTATGTGGGGAATGCAAGAATAAGCTCGAGCTTAAATAAACTCTAGTTTTTAAGCTGTTGGATTTAGAAAAGTAATTTCTTTTTAAATATTTATTCATGACAATTGACAAGTGTCATTTTCATATCCAATTGCTCAAAACTAGAGATTATATTATAAGCATTTATTTATTCTAGCATTTCCCACTTGTATATACAAGCCCAGAAGATGAAGTACCTGGGCAATCTCATTGCCTATGTCGCTGCTGAAAGATTTGAAATTCTGCATGATCATGGCAGAACCCATCTTCTGCAGTTCATACTTCCTCAGGTTACTCGCCTCAAGAGGAGGAGATATCACAACCTTGGTTCTAGCCGGCAGTAGCTCATACTTCGTCAGGTTGCTTGCCTTAGGAGGAGATATCACACCCTCGGTTCTAGCCGTCTGTAGCTCATACTTCCTCAGGTTGCTTGCCTCAGGAGGAGATATCACAACCTTGGTTTTAACCGGCTGTAGCTCATACTTCCTCAGGTTGCTTGCCTCAGGAGGAGATATCACAACCTCGGTTCTAGCCGGCTGTAACTCATACTTCCTCAGGTTGCTTACCTCAGGAGGAGATATCACAACCTTGGTTTTAGCCGGTTGCAGCTCATACTTCCTCAGGTTGCTCACCTCAGGATGAGGCGGAGATATCACAACCTTGCTTCTAGCCGGTTGAAACTCGGTACCTGGGAGCTGATAACACAAACATATTCTCAATTCTGAAATTTTATAATTTTTTCTTCTTTTCAATTGGAGAGAGAGTGTTGAGCCTGGAACCTCAGTTGACTCATTGGCGGTTGCTTTCCTTTGAACTAACTGTAGTGTTTATTATTCTTTCTAAAGATTACTGTGCTTGACTAAGACTTACTACTTTCCTAGAGGAGAATTATTTTCTTTCAAAAATGAGAGATTCAAGAGCAAAAGCTTACTTTTGATGAGTGAGGAGACTTTGTTAGATAGCTTTGAATGAACTCCACATTTGATCCATGAATTGATGGACTTTGTCCATCCTTGTTTTTGACAGACACCAAAGAGAGATTATTGATAGCACGCTTTATCTTCTCAAGCTGTCGCTCCTCGGAAAACAATCTGTCTGAACAGTTAACCAGAAGCAGCTCTGACAGAGCATGAATGGTGTCGACCAATATATCAGCATCTACTCCAACTTGTGTAGATAGAGATTTAGATAACTGTAAAAGGGTTTCAACAAGAAGAGAGCAATCACCATCTCCATACATCACCATATTGGGCCCGATCACGGAGTCATCTATACCACCCATATTGTCAACATGAGTATTTTGACTATTTTCTTCAGATTCATATAGCATAGCGAAATACCCCGTTGTGCTATCTGAGTTGAATACATCAGTGGTTTCCCATGATACTTGATTCTTGAACAATGGAGAACTTGGTGACGGCTTCTTCTTGAAGGACATGGAAACTGGAGCACTTGACCTTCTTTCAACAGCTCGTGGAAGGAATTGAGGAGCCTTAGGATTCAAAATGCTGCTTGATTCGGGTTTGCTTTTGGTAAATTCTGCATCTAGAGTTTCAGTTACTATAAAAGGAGAGTTTTTATTGTTTTTTCCCTTCCAGCAAGGTGAGTCCACATCCAGGTCCTCATTGTCAATTTTATCCTTCTCAGCAACTACAAAAGAGTCATCAGAAGAGACTGCAGAGTGACCCTCTTCGGCACCTTTTAGGTTGGGCTTCAACTGATTAGTACGATTGTGACATGCTACTTGAGCAGCAGGAATATCGATTAAGTGTCTGCTCAAATTGCCAATTGCTTCCCCAGATAATTGTGATCCTTCAACAGCATGATTCTCTGCACGGAAGTCAACAAAAATAGATCGGTACAAGACGATTTAATATTGGTATAAGGCAGGGCTGAAAAACATATAAATTCATCATCTGATAAAGTAGAGTACAGAAAATGTACATCACTTAACCAACAGAATATGTCTAAAAAGAAAGATGTAACAATGTTCAAGATCCATCATTCCATTAATGGAAGTTTGCATATTTCCCTGCAAAATTTAAATTTCTATCCAACTTCACAAACAATCAAACAAACTACTTTTGATGACTTGAGTGGTTAAGCAGAATCATGAAACTCATGGCATACTCAAATTAAGCAACCACATCATGAATTTCTTCACACACAAAGATGTTACCTTTTTCGGAACTGATTTAGTTTGCAGAATAAGAAACTATATGCTCTTTAGTGTCTTGCTTATAATCAAAGTAGTTGGTATTAAATTCCAATGGATGCAGTAGAAGCAAGAGCAACTACAGTGAGTGAAGTGAATTAATTCAGGGCAGTATGAATATCAGACGGGAGTTTACTAAAGTTAAATATAGAAATAATTTTCAATGTGGTACAATTTAATTTACTCAGATAAGTACTCCACCAGCTTATAAGCGACAAACATTTAAACAATGCTCATCGCCCACAACTTAAGAGGATCAACTAATTAGAGAGGCATATATAATAACCATCAATTTGCAACCCATACATGGTTAAATGAACATTAAACTTTGATCATCACAACCATACAAACTCGAGATGTAAATCAGTAGTACCTTTCCTGAACAAGCTCTGATCATCATCCATTGAATTAGAGTTCACAGCTCCATCATGTTGTTCCGTGAGGCCTAACCCCTCCTCAGAGGAGTACCAAGTTTTGTCAAGGCCAGAGAATGAATCGTTTACCGATGAAGCTGAAACATCCACCAAAGCTAGCTGGCGATGCGAAAAGACGAAGGGCTGAGCAAGAGGAGAAAGGCGAGACGAGGGTGTTGTAGCTGATTGCAGTTTACTTTGACTCGCCATTGGAATTCAATTGACCAATCAAGCTGTCAGAAACCAAGAAAATAATCTCCAAACACGAACAAAGAGTCAAATTCCAAAATTCGAAGACACAAAATGGAAATGGAAATCCAAATGTGAGTGAATTATCATACCTGGGAGCAGAAAGGAAGCTAAGGAAGCGCGGAGAAGATGATGATTTGCTACGTTCACGGGTTCTTCTTTCTTCTTATTCACTCCGTCGTCTTCCTCGCTTGCTCTTCGCCTCACAGTTCTATGTTCTGAGTCGTTTCCTTCCCCAATGTGACCGTCCAGAAAAGACTATTTTTGTTGCTTAATTGGCTCACTTCTTCACCTTTCTGCTTCTTTATTATTATTATTATTATTAAAGTTTAACCATCGTTTACCTTCTCAAGGAAGGAAACTTTGATTACCGGACCAACGGTCCGGCCGAAAATTGAATCTCTATCCGATTTGGTTCAATCAAAAATCGATTTGGACGGTGGACTCGGTTGATTAGGGTGAACCGATCGGTTTCCGGTTCTCTTTTTTATTTTTCTTCAATTCCACGCCTTGGGAAGTGGGAATAGCTCCACACCTAGAGCCGACAATGGTGCGGTGAAAAACCCATAATCATGGTTATAACTGTTACTGTTTAAAATAGTTAACCGTACCATTATGGTGTGATGCAGTTAAGGTGATGAATTTTCTACCCATAATGGTTATGGTTATGGTATTTAAGCTATACTCATGGTTATAACCATGGTTATTATATAAATATAATAATTAATTATTATTAATAAACTAATATATACTAAATAATGGAAGTTAATGTATATACATGTAATAAATAACTATGATGTTAGTTTTATATATTTTTATTGTTGACAATATAAATTTATGTATTTTTTTAAATAAAATTTTCGGTATTTTATTATATTACATGTGTAGAATAAATATGGGTATACGAGTAAAACCATAATTAATAACCACAGTTATTTTAATGGTTATAGTATTAAAAATTGTACCAGTAATGGTTATGATTATAATATGTGGTTTAAAAATATGGTATGGTTATGATATTTATCATATCCGTACCATACACTAACCATATCAGACCCTATCACACCACGAACAACTCGTGGAACAGCTTCAGTCCTCGACTAAGCGGAGAAAATCGGGTCTACAGGGAACAGCTTCAACTCCTTCGGCGGCATGGAGCTCTTCTTCCCCAACTCCATCAAGTGGATCGGACGCGCCGGCGTCAGGAAGGGTAGTGTCAGGGATTGAGCTTCCGCCTCCGCCAATCGGACTTGCTCCAGCAGCATAATCGGGTACGACAACTCCTCCGCAAGCGAAGTCAGCAGAATCGGATACGACATACCGAAGGTGCTTCAGTTCTTCAGCCGGGTGCTCCAATGAAGGCTGCAACGAAGACAAGGAAGATTAACAGTGACTCAAGTTTAGGCAGGCAGCTGCTAGCCTTAAGTTCAAAGGTTTGATTCTTACTTACATGCATTAACCAATTGTAGAATCTTTGAGTGCTTATGTTCTTTCTTTCCTTTAGCAGAGCGCATGTTTTTCTAGTTGATAATTATTGTAATTGTGTAACTTGAATTGTAAGGAAAAATATTTAGTAATTACCAGTGGAAGAACGCTAAACTAATAGGTAATTAGTTGTTTTCTTTTCTGATGTTCTTGATCATGAATGAATTAATGGGTTAAATGTTGATGGGGTTTGTAATTTGTTGAATGAATTAATGCGGCAATTAGTTTGTATTTTTATAAAAAAATATATACATATTCTGCAGGTCTGACCGGGTCCGGCCGTGTCCAACTGGACGAACCAGGAACCAGTACTCTCATCAGATCGAGGATCGGTCCGGTTCTAATAACATTTTTTTTTTGGTCATATTTCTAATAACATTGGATAATACTAATAATATTTATTATTATTATTATTGATACACTCAATGAAAATTGAAGAAACCAACTAACATTTCTTGGCAGCTTCTCTCATTTTTCCGGATAATTTTGTTCAGAATCTTTCATTTAAGGACGGCAAATCATGCATTTTCGGGCTACATGTTAGATCCGACCATAAGCGAGGCATCAAGACTCCAACCCTTTTGATTGTGCCTCAATTGAGTTACAATTGTATTGAAGTTCAATTGTGTTCCGATTGGATTGAAGTTCAATTAAATCCCGATCGGACTGAGACTTAATTTAGTCCCGGTCATACTCGAACTCAATTAATTATAATATATAGTAACATTTTAAAAGGTTAAATTGTAACATTCTTATAAGTATTATGTCATTTTTAAAATTTTCAAAATATATTCTCACGTTTGGATGCAATTTTTTACGGAACGAGTAAATTCAATTGATGACCAAACATGAATGAAAATTTAAAAACAAACTTTAAGAGAAAACTCAATTTTATCGCAAACATTAAATATTTTACCCTCTAAACTAGTCTTTAAAGTTTTTATTTTTAAAATTTGGTGTTTTTTCCTCTTTCGTCCATTTCTTTTTATTAAATATATATGGAATATATTTTAAAAATAATAAAATTAACAGAATTTATTTAAAAATATCAAAATTAAATCATGATAAATTTTTCTTTTGTATATATTATAATTGAATCACAACTTAAATGGGACTAGATTGAAGCATAGTATTTTCTCTTTATTATTTATTTATCATACATTCAAGAAACACAAAACCTTAGACGAGGAATCGTGTTTCCACATCATCCACTTATTTGTATTTAACAATCAAGCCTATGCATACCAACCCGAACCCGACAGATACTTTTAAAGCACAACACAAAAGATTGCCAATCCTTCTTATTTCTTCTCAGTTTCTGCAAACTGAAGAACATCATGTAGTGAAAAGCACACAGCAAGATTCAGTCGGGTTCTTTCTTCACTTAAGCGAGTTCTTCACATCAATCACGAACCGATACTTCACATCCCTCTTCACCAATCTCTCCAGAGCCTCGTTTGCATATTCAATGGGAATCAACTCGACCTTCGGGTACACTTTGTTGGAAGCGCAGAAGTAGAGCATTTCCTGAATCTCTTTTGTTCCCCCAGTTATGCTACCCGCCACAGTTTTCATACCTGTAAGACCGCCAACATTGGTGTCCGTTAGAAAGAAAGTTGGTATATTTGGTCACCAAAAAGTTGGTATTCTATCAAGAAAGGAACAACTTGTCATCTATACCCAGATTAAGGTTCACCGGGCTAAATTTGACTTCACTTGGGAACCCGACAAGGACAAGAACACCTAATGTCTTCAACAGAGCCATGTATGGATCAAACAGATGGTCACCAGATGCAGTATCGATTATGAAGTCGAGAGATTTAACCAAACCCTGATGACAACAGCATAAGATGTTCATATTGAATCAAATTTCTTATGAGAAAATTGAATACAAGTTGTTAGTAAGAGTTTACCTTCATCTGATCCTGATCAGATGAGATAACAAAATTGTCTGCACCGAGCTCTGTGAGAGCTTCCTCTTTCTTGGAAATGCTTGTGCTAAAAACTGTTACTTTTAATCCAAAAGCTTTTCCAAACTTGACTGCCATGTGACCGAGGCCTCCAAGGCCGATCACCCCGAGAGATTTACCAGGTTGGTTCATCTTGTGGCGCATCATGGGTGAGTACACTGTGATTCCCGCACATAAAAGAGGTGCAGCAAGTTCTAATGGAATTTCATCAGGTATCTTGTAGCAGTATCTGTTATAAAATCAAAATTAGCAACAAAAAAGTGTAAATTTAACAACTTCAGTCATCATAAAGTCTTCAGTTGGGTCAGATGTAATACTTTGCCTCAGAGAATATAACAGAACCACCTTATAAAACACAGAGTTCAGTTTACTACTTAAATCCAATAATTGAGCACTACAGGTTCAGGAAGGCTCAGTTGGACCTGGGGCTAGTAACTAGTTGCTTTGGCTTGAGGTGCTACAAATGGGTTTTGTAGCCAAAGTGGAGTTGACCACTCATATCGAACAAGAGCTACTTTTTAACCCAATTGAGAACTACAGGATCAGCAAGGCTCGGTTGGACCGGGGGCTAGTTGTTTTGGCTTGGGGTGTTACAAATGGGTTTTGTAGCCAAATTGAAGTCGACTACTTAAATCCAAAAAAAAAAATAAGTAAGGACAACAGATTCAGAAAAGGCATGGTTCTATCCGAGTCACATTAGCCTGAAGAAAAGAAAATACCTTTCATTGACAACAATGTGGCTAGAATAGCCTCCTTTGGTGATGGTGCCATCCACATCAGTGCCATTGAATGTGACAGTTTTCTTTCCATCACAGTTTGCTTCTTTCCCTTCATTACAGTAGTCGCACTTTCTGCAGGAGTTGACAATAGTTCCTACTCCCACACGGTCTCCGACTTTGAAACGGTGCACATTGGCACCAACCTCTTTGACATATCCAACAATCTCATGGCTGAGTCAGAAGTAAATCAAAGCTGTCTCAACTTATAGCTTTTATGGAATAATCAGATCTTAAATTAATTATCTCAGCTGAAAAAACTACCCTGGAACCAACGGATACTTTGAGTCTGCATGTAAGTTCCGAGTCCATATATAATCAGCATAGCAAATTCCACAATGTGTGATTTCTAGCGAAACATCATCGTTCCAAGGTTCCCTGAATATATTTTTTGTAAGGAAAATGCAACAGATAAGTTGAGAAGGACTATGAATCCGTTACTTTATTCTTGTATGCTAATTGAGAGATAAACCTGCGGCTGAACTTGTAGGGTGATAGAGTTCCAGATGGATCTCTTGCAGCCCAAGCAAGGCAGTTCTCATTCCCACCCTGAGAACTCATGTCTGATGAATAGATGAATCTGTAAGCATCAGAAAGTACAAAAATAGGATAAGACACAGACATGAGACATCCATATAAACAAAGGAAACATCAGATTTTAGTTGAAAAAGGTTGTCTTGTTGAATTTCAGAAGATGAAAATTTATTCCAATCTTCCTATTTAGGCGAATGCAGCCTGAGCATCATATCACTGCTAAGAATCCCAATTTCACATCAAGTACAGCTCCCAAAACGTCGTCTTTTATATCTAAATTGATGCTTTAGCTCAATAGGATTGTGAGACCCAGATAACACTGAAACATCCATGAAATGCTTGAGAAAAACGCATAATAATCCGAGGAAATGCCACCAAGTTAATATGACATGAGTTAATTACATTCATCTCTATCAACATGACTATACTACAGTTCAGATTTTTCATACAAAAAATAATCATCTCTCTTTGATGCATCTTTTGGAAAAAAATTAGGGTTTTGAGGTCAATAAGATAACGGAATCATCGACCAATCCCAGGTTTCCAATCCAAATCAGCATTCCATTGACTGCAACGTCTGTTACCTCGTCAATAACATTTACATCTGTCTATTCAAAATCAAAACTCCCAACTTGTTGATTTGTTCTTGATGAAACTGCTTCACTGAATCACAGTGAACAGATCAACGAATCGGGGAAACCGTGCAAACTGAATCAAAGTAGACGCGGATGCTAAAAGGTCTGCAAGAAGAGGTAAAAAAATGCAACAGATAAGTCAAAGGAACGCTAGAACAGAACATACCTAAAATCCTCGTACAATGCCTGATTAGATACGGTTGGTTTGTTTTGACCGTTACCTCTGTCTCTATCTATTTATATAGATGGGATTGGTGATTTGGACTAGGGATGAACAAAGCAACGAGATAGTCAGTTGGAATCGGAAGCTACGTGGAACTGTTCTATTAGATAGAATTCGAGTAAGATAGATTAATATTTAGTAGTTTTTTTTTTCCACCCAAAAATTAATATTTTCTTTGTGGTAAGGTAAGTTACCTTAGAAATCTCCCTCAATTGGGTCTTTGTATTGTATGACTTGTTCTTACGTGATTAGCAAGCAACCTTTCCCTCCATCAAAGTGTATAACTGCATGCTTTGGTTGGTTGGGGGGTTAATATATGTGTGACGTACCCGACTCTATTCATTCGATTCCAAGTTGGTTTAGAACTGACTGGTTTTATTTTTTTTTTGTTACTAAAAGAACTGGCCTGATTTAGTTGAAAAAAAATTAGTATGGTTCGAACCGATTCAGAACCGGTTCAAACTGGTGTGTTCTGTTTTTTTAATAACCATTTTGGTTAGTAAATAATCTGATTCAAACTGAAACAACCGACTGAAAAAACACTGAACCAACTGAAAAACACACTGAACCGACCGAATTTTTTTTCCACAACCAACTGAAATCTTGTCCAACATCAATATACGAGAGTCCAATACATCTCTAGGTTTGGTTTATTGAAGACATCTCTATGTTTGGTTTAATTTAAGACCGGTTTAATTTATTTTGCTTCAAAACGGTTCTAAAATTATATAGGTTTAAAGTGGTTTGATTTAAATTTTAAGTATAAACCAATATAAACAAAAGTTGATTCGAACTGAATTGAAATTACTATTTTGAAATGGTCTACTTGAAGCCTAAAAACTGGTCTGATTTTAAAACTACTTCGGTTGAACCGGTTCAAACCATGCCAGAACCAGACCAATTCGACTGAACCGTTTTAAATGAACAAGACTACCAATGAATTTGTGTGAACTATGGTTAGGCTTCCATCTTGGGGTGACATCAGAACAGTCTTGATGGAATTTTTCATAGAAAAAATTTGAGCCCGAAATTTCAGACATAATATTTTGGAGATCGAGATCGAGTTCACTATTTAAAAAAAAAAAGGTTTGAGTCAATCTTGCTTAACTCTGGACGGGCTCGGTTTACACCAACTTGTTTTTGTATTATTGGATTGATAATTCAAAATATACTTAAACTTGAGAAAAAAATCTAACTAAAATAAATAATACAACAAAAAATGAATATATTTATGTAAAGAAACGGATGAACTGGATTGCTACGGCGAGCGGACAGTAGAGAACCTTCGAGAGTAAACTGGCGAAAGTAAGATGAAATGTAAAGAAATGCTTCAGATTGATTTTTAGGGTTACGTATGATTGCTTTATATAGCAAACAACAATCCGATAATTGCACCTAAGTACATAAAAGAAAGAAAGAAAAACTATCTAATTACCCCTAAAAAATTAATTAGTCCTAAACTAGGGATAATGTACAAAATAAGCCCTAAATATTGAAGTTACAACTTGAATCTCAACACTCCCCCTCAAGTTGATAACCTTGAAAAATATTCAGCATTTCTAGCTTCTTTTGAAGATAACAATGTTGAGCATTTCCATGAGCTTTGGTAAAAATGTTCGCAAGCTGCTCCTGTGATTTCACATACCCTGTCTTTATGATACCTGTAGGGCTGATCATGGGCGGGCTGGTCCGGTCCTGAAGGCAAGACCGAGACCGATACCGAAATTTCGGTCTTGCCTTCTGGAGGACTGAGACCGACCTCGACCAAAAAAACTCGCATGAGTCGGTCTTTCTTGACTCGGGCCGGTTTCGGTCCTGGACCGAATATGCACCCCCCAAAAAAACTATGAGTTCACGGTATTCTTTAGTAAAATGCGAAAGAATAGTTCACCTCTCAAAAAAACACTATGAACTCACTATATTTTTTAGTAAATTTATCAGGATGCAACTTTTATAGAGATAGAAAACCTCCAAAATTCACATTCTTTCGGTGTGGTATTATGAAAATCCCAAATCCACATTGATTCGGTCTGGGCCGGTCCTAAACGTGCTTTCGGGAAAAAAGCCCGAGACCGAGACCGACCTTGAAGAAAAAAAAACGCCCGCTCGGTCTCGATCCTAGTCGAGCCGATCTCGGGCCGATTTTGTCGGAAATTCGGTCCTACAGTCTTTTTGGATCACCCCTAGATACCTGCATTTACCTACTCTCGAATAAAGTGACAGTCAATTTCAATGTGTTTTGTGCGTTCATGATACATGATATTGATTGCAATTTGAATTGTAACCTTATTATCACAGAACAAATATGCAGGTACATAATTAAATATTCCTAATCCTTCTAGCAAATATTTAAGCCAAATGATTTCAGATTCTGTCGATCCCACACTGCGGTATTCTGATTCGGTTGAGGACCTAAAAACATTTGCATATTTCTTGACCTTTCATGAAATAAAAGAATGGATCTTCTGATTTCTAAGTTGCTTCCCCTGAGTAATATAAGTCAACTATTTTTGTTGCTTGAATTGGCTCAGGTGCCTCAATTCTACACATTTCTGCTTTTTTATTATTTTATTATTAAAGTCCAACCATCGTTTTTTTTTTGTCAAATTACGTTTTACTTGATGAAATAAAACGTCGTGATACTCGATCACGGTTGTTCATACATACAATCATTTGCTACTAAACATACAAATGGAAGTGGGGGTCTCTCGACCCAATCACTAATGCTCACTCCCTGTCGTGCTTGCTTGGCTATCCAATCGGCACATGCATTTTCCGATCTCGCTATCGCTCGCCATTCCACTTGGTCTAGTTGCCTAGCTAGTGCCCGGATGTTCGTGATGATACTCGATGTCCTCCAATGCGCCGGTCCATTGGCTAGTTGTTGGTGCATTACTTGTGAGACCGTCTCGATGATGATGTTGTGCCATCCCGCTTGTATCGCTAGTCTCAAGCCTTCATGAATTGCCATAGCCTCCATCGTCTCGACGTCGTCGCTCTGATACGTTCAGTTTAGTCCTCCAATGACCGTTCCATGCTCGTCCCGCGCTACCACCCCTATGCCCGCTCGTTTTGATCTTTGACACCATGATGCGTCGCAATTAATCTTGATTGTTCCCTCTCTCGGTGGTGTCCATTCTCGGTCCGACCTTGTTCCCCTATCCAGTTCGGTTACTCCCTCGGTATGCCTAGCTCGGTCGCTTTGGCATTGTTCCGCATAGACTCGCTTAATCTCCTCGATGATAGTACCCGCACATGGAAGCTTGGCCTCAAAAGCCGTCTTGCATCTTGTCTTCCATATTAGCCAACATGTGATCATCGTGAGTCTCCACCTCTTGTCATTTCCTACCCCTTGGCCCCTACGTTCTGTTCTTCTCTCCTCGAGCCATTCAGCCATGCCCATATTGTTTGGTCGACTAACACGCAGCCCCAATATCTCATGCCAAACCCGTTCCGTCCATTCACATCCCAAGATCATGTGTTCCCTTGTTTCGACTTCTCCGCATATTGGGCAACCGTAATTCACGTTCATGCCCCGTCTAACCATGTTTGCCTTAACGGCTAGTGCATTCGTGGTTAGCCGCCACATGAAGTTTTTGACCTTTGGTATTACCTTAGTCGCCCTCATTTGTTTCCAAGCCTCCTTGTTCTCTGTCCGGTTCGGTCCTATGGTTCAGTCTGCATTCTCGCTTAGCTTGTGGTATACCGATCGGACCATAGGTACACCATCCCTTGTATGGGGCCATATAAATCGGTCTTCTCTTCCTTCGCATGGTAAGGGCATGCGTAGTATGTGATCAGCATATTCGTGATCCACAATGCCATGGACTAGATCCTCGTCCCATACCTCATTCGACTTGATTAGGGATTTCACAAGAAGGTTCCCCCCATTCTCCACTCTTGTATCGGCATTTACCCGCTTGGTTTCCTTTGTGTATATCCATGGATCCTCAAACACACGAATCTTTTGCCCCGAACCAACCACCCAAGTCCCCTCAGCTAGGAGAGCCTCACGCCTATGTAGCATACTACTCCAACCCCATGACGCATGGCTACCCTTCTTTGCCTCTAGGAAAGTACCCCTCGGGAAGTATAGACCTTTGAGGACCCTTGCACATAAGTTGTTCGGTTCGGTGATGAGCCGATTAGCCATCTTCGTGAGTAGAGCTGAGTTGAATGTTTGGAGCTCCCGGAACCCTAGGCCCCCCGCCTCCTTTGCCCTTGTTAGGACCTCCTATTTCCTCCAATGCATCTTCTTTCCCTCCACGGTTTGGCCCCACAAAAAATTCGCAATAAGAGCATTTATCTCCGAACACCATGATTTTGGTAGTCGGAATACACTCATTACATAAGTCGGTATGGCGGTTATGATTGCCTTAATGAGGACCTCCTTCCCGACTTGGTTCAACATCTTCGGTCGGTATCCGTTTAGTTTCTCCTTGACCTTGGCTTTGAGGAAACTCAAGGCCTCCCTCTTCAAGCGCTCCCATATCGATGGTAATCCCAAATACTTGCCTGGATCATTTGTGCCCTTTATGTTCAAGACCATCTCCACCCTATGTCTTTCGGTTCGGTCGGCACCCTTATTGAAGAAAATGACTGATTTTTCCAGGTTAATTCTTTGTTCTGAAACCTTGTAATAATCATCCAATATCTTCCTCAAACTCTCGGCATTATTCACTTTTCCCCTAATGAAAAATAGGGAATCATCCGCGAAAAAAAGGTGGTGGAGCTCCGGGCATTATCGTCGTAGTGAGATCCCCTCAATTTCGCCCACCCTAGCCGCACCCAACATTCGTCTCGACAATACATCCGTAAGCAATATGAACAAGTAAGGTGAAATGGGGTCACCTTGGCGAATACCTCGTGTTGGTCTAATGGTGGCCGTTCGGTTCCCATTAACGATCACTTTATATGTGGTTGACGATATGCATGCCCTCATCCATCCCACCCATTTCTCATTGAAACCTCTTCGCCTAAGTGTCTCAAGTAGGAACTCTCATTCAACTCTATCATAGGCCTTTTGCATATCGATTTTGAGTGCACATTCGGTCGTGCTCCCGTTTCGGCCCGAGTTTAGGTAATGAAATACCTCATGCGCCACAATGACATTATCCAGGATATTTCTACCTGATACAAAAGCACTCTGGAAATGAGTGCCAAGATCTGATAGATAAACTTTCAACCGGTTCACCAACACCTTTGATATTATCTTGTACATAAAATTGCAACAACTAATAGGGCAAAAATCAGTGGGTGTGATCGGTGTTTGGATCTTAGGTATGAGGACAATATCAGTATTATTGAGGGTGTTTTGGATTATACCTGTTTCTAAGAAATTCCGAACCGCGGTGATGACGTCCGTCCCCACAACGTTCCAATTCCGTTGGTAGAACAACCCCGGAAACCCGTCCGGACCTGGAGCTCGTGAACCCCCCATTTGAAATGTTGCCACTCTGATCTCGTCATTCGTCACTTCCCTCACTAGTTGAGCATTCATTTCGGCATTAACATGGTTTGGGATATGTCTAAGAAACTCTTCCCCCGGTTCGGTCCTCTCCGATGTGAACATCCTCTCATAGTACCCGTGTAAAACCTCTTCTATGATGTTCTCATTCTCGATCCATTCTCCATCCCCCCCTCAATCGGCAAATGTGGGTGCGCCTCCTTCTCGCTATAGTCGTTTGGTGGAAAAATGTGGTGTTCCTATCCCCATCCCGCAACCATTTCACCCTCGATCTTTGCCTCCAATATGTCTCCTCTTGGGACCAAATTGACTTTAGCTTCCCCTTAAATCTCTTTTCCTCCCGGGTCGCCTCCTCGTCCATGTTACCTTGTGTTACTCTTCTTATGGCCTCCTTTATTTTCCTCACTTCGGTGATGTTATAAGGAGATATTTTCCTCCTTTATTTGTTCAACCATCGTTTACCTTATGAAGGAAGGAAACTTTGATAAGATAATACTAATAATTATAAATATTATTATTATTATTGATATACTCAATGAAAATTACCCAACTAACAAATCTTGGCAGCTTCTCTAATTTTTTAAGAATCTTTCATTTAAGGACAGCAAATCTAGGCTTGTTCAAATTAACCGGTTCAGATGAACTGGTCTGGTTTGGAACTGGTTTGGTTTGAACCGTTTCGGCCGAACTAGTTCTAAAACCAAACTAGCGTTTTTAGGCTTCAAATAGATCAGTTCAAACTAGTACCAAAAATTCAGTTCGAATCGGTTCAAATTGTCTTGTTTTTTTTATACTGGTTTATACTTATATTTAAATCAAACCACTTTAAACATTAAACCATCTTTAATAAACCAAGTTGGTATGATGTCTCTCAACCATCGGTCTGATGAACCAAACCAGTCTCCAGACTTCCAAACCAGTATTCTATTCGGCACATTTTTTTGCCGGTTCGGTTCCGGTTTGAACCGGACCGGCTCGTAACCAACATTATTATAAAAAATATACCAGAACAATTCGGTTCGAACCAGACCAGTTCTTGTTGCCATAAACCAGACCAGTTTTTTTAGAAACAAAATATAGTGATTTTTTACAAATCAGACCAGTTCAGTTCTGAACCGGTTCAACCCCGAATCGGTTCATAAACAAGACTAGGCAAATCATGCATTTTCGGGCTACATGTTAAACCCTAAACCCTAGAGCGACAAATCTGCATCAAGACTCTAACCCTTTTGATTGGGCCTCACTTGAGTTACAATTGTATCGAATTTCAATTGTGTTCTGATTGGATTGAAGTTCAATTAAATTCTGATCAAACTAAGACTTAATTTAGTCCCGATCAGACTCGAACTCAATTGATTATAAAATATAGTAACATTTTGAAAGGTTAAATTGTGACATTTTTATAAGTATTATGTCATTTTTAAAATTTTCAAAACATATTCTGCGTTTGGATGAAAGTTTTTACTGAACGAGTAAATTCAATTGATGACCAAACATGAACGAAATTTTAAAAACAAACTTTAAGAGAAAACTCGATTTATCTCAAACAAAGGCAAAGTTTTATTTTACCCTCTAAACTAGTCTTTAAAGTTTTTATTTTTAAATTTGGTGTTATTTTTTTTAAAAAAATTCCCTCTCGTCCATTTCTTTTTATTAAATATATATGGAATATATTTTAAAAATAACAAAATTAACATAATATTTTTAAAACTATCAAAATTAAATCATTATAAAATTTTCTTTTCTATATATTATAATTAAGGGAAAAATAAGTAAACACACCCGAATGTTTGTTTTTTTTGTAACTGGACCCATATGTTTTTTGGCGTATGTTATGACACCCGTATGTTTCAATTTGTTGGTAATTAGACCAACCGTTAATTATACCTGTTAACTGTCACGTGCCTACCATGTGCGACGTTTATTTTGAAAAAATGAAATGTAAAAAGACAAGTTTGCCCTTAAACATCCCTTCCCTCCATCTCTGAAAACCCCATCTCCTCTTCAAATTGAATTGAACGTCTTTGTGGACTCTCATCTCCTCTCCCCGTCAGAAAACAGAGATATCAGATCAGGTAGGAGAGTTTTAGCCTTGAGAAGCGAGGAGAACCTCCGTTGCCGGCAAAGACACGCCGCCAACAGTGACGGGTCCTGCCTGTGTAGTTGTAGACCCATTGAGGAGAGGAGACCATGAGAATTCAGGTAACCATCTCCAATTCTATTTTTCACTTGGCGAACCTGGTGTTGATCGTCGCCGCGGTTTGACGTCTTCTCGTTCCACGAGACTTGAATCTATCTTCGTATTGATTTGAGTAGTGGAGGTCCTCTGTTCCGAAGCTGGGAAATTTGATCTGCATAAAGTGTTTGTGAGAAGTCCTAAGTGAGAGACTTGCTTGGTATGTCATTTTGATGTGCTGGGTATTGTTCAATAAGGTTGCTCTGGGCTGTTTAACTGATATTAAAAGGAATTTTAATGGTACTAAATACTCAGATGACTTGATTATAACAACTGTATCATGTTTAGTACTCTTTGGCTCAGTGTATTTGGTGTTCAATTTTAGTGATGGTCATCTGATATGAACTTTTGTTTATGTGCAATGATGCTGTGAGGTTGAATTAGTATGAAGACCGATCATTATTGCAGGAATAAGAGTAAAAAAAGAAGACAATAAAACCTGTGGAAACAACCCAGTAGTTTCTATTCTCTAAATGTAGTGCAATACTTTCAGGTTTAGATTCTTCTGTATGATGAACTGAAAGCTTTGTGGTTATTGTTCTGTAATATGCTTTTATCAACTGCTGTTTTCATGTTGAATAGTTATATATTTGATTATTTCATAATAATGATCTCATCAACCTTTTTTGCCATATGATTTGTGAAGGCTGCACAATAGACTTTGAGCATCAGAATTACACATGCCTCATAAGCCAATGCAAAGGACCACACTATCCACCTACGCCATGTTGTGGAGCTTTCAAGCAGTTTGCATGTCCTTTTACGCAGGAGATCAATGACTTAACCACTGATTGTGCTACAACCATGTTTAGCTACATTAATCTTTATGGAAGCTTTCCTCCTGGCCTTTTTGCAAACGAGTGTCGTGAAGGTCAACAAGGTCTGGATTGCAGTGCGGTTCCACCAACAGCTATGGCTTCTGAAACAGTAAACTCAACCGCCCCTCTATCTGCTAATCGAGCTACTTTCTTGGTTGCTGCAGTCTCTCTGGTATCGCTATTCCAAATGCTTTAAACCATATGCAAGTGTGACATATATGGTTTCACTTTCTTCTGTTGTGTCTTTATATTCTTTTGCCCGGAACCCGTTCCGTCTAATATTAAATCGGTCAAACACTCAAAGTAGTTGGTCTTTGGCATTAAAAGTGGGAATAGTGTTGGGGTTTCAACAGTTGATTCAATGTAGACTTCTGTGAAGATGTTAATGAAATAATTCAAGTCATCTGACCTGGGTCATCAGGATAAGCTGTCCTCTTTTGTCAACTCAACTGATCGAGTCTTCTGAGTTTTGTCTGTAGACCAAATTATGAGAACAGGAGTTAAAAATGAAGGATCACTAATTTCTTTTTATATGATTTTGAAAGCATATGATTTCAATTTTATCGCATATGTTCAATAGTATTGGTATGATCTTTGAAAGGGGAAGCATTTATTTATATATTAGCAGTGACCATATTATGTCATGTCAACAGGTTTAATGGTTTTAAAACCGACCATGTCATATCATCTTCATCGAAGTCGGCACCAAAGTCAGCACCAATCAACATAGAATCAGACGATGATTTTCAGACGGTAAGATCAAGTGCCCCAGAGTTGTCAAGTTGTCGTGCATTAGTGTTATCTCCTCAACCACTTAAAAAGGGAAAAACAAGAAAGAAGACAACGGTACGCGGTTCCCGCACCTCACCCCGTTTTGTGTGAAGATCTACTCAGTGAAAGCAAAGTCAGCACCATTAGTTGAACAATTGTGTTGGATACTATCTAAACAGCTTGGTCTCATGGTCTGTGTTGATTGTTCTGTTGGATAATGTGTAAACCTTTGTTTAGGTGGATTTTCTTTAAACATGTTGGTTTGTGTGTTCTGTTGGATAACATGTTGGTTTGTCTGGTCATGTCGAAATATATGGGTGCTTTAACCAATTTTTTTTCCAAACATAAGGGTGGAAACCCAAACTATATAGTAAACATAAGGTACAACTGAATAACAACGTACATAACTTGTGGGTCCACAATGTATTCATTAAACAATCATCAAGTACAACTGAATGACAACGCACATAACGTACACACTATACAACAAAAGTTTTAAACGTAGCTACATCTTCAACATAAGTCCAACAACAATGAAAAGTAAGAATACTATAACACACAGATGTTGCTGATTTCTGCTACGCAACACAGAAATTTGATTGTTGAGTTCGGATTCATTTGACACAAATTTGGCCATGGTGGATCTGCCCAAGCAAAGAAATCACAACCCATTTTCAATAGCTGCATAGTGGTAAACATAAATTAGGGTTTCCAAAAAATCAAATTTTTTTTCGGAATACACTAATCGACTATATCTTCGATATCCGGGTGAGATGCGAAAGGGGAAGAAGAATTGGAAGAAGATTCAAAGTACTTACCTTGACCCGTCTTGCTAGGAGCTCGCAGCACGCCGACGACAAAGTGAAGACGCAGGGAGAACAAATGACAAAGGGAATAAATACAGACTTAATAAACAGAAATGACTTAGGGTAGTTTAGGTATTATCATTTATGAGTAAGGCACATGACAGCCACGTGTGCATCAATTTAACATAAAACGTTCAGAATGGACGGAAAGGCCCAATGACCAACAAACGTAAACATCCAGGTGTAATAACAAACATCATGGGTGCAATTACCAACATGTGTAAACATCCGGGTGCATTTACTTACTTTTCCCTATAATTAAATCACAACTTAAATGGACTAGATTGAAGCATAGTATTTTCTCTTTATTATTTATTTATCATACAATCAAGAAACACAAAACCTTAGACGAGGAATCAATTTCCACAGCATCCACTTATTTGTATTTAACAATCAAGCCTATGCATACCAACCTGAACCCGACAGACAATTTTAAAGCACAACACAAAAGATTGCCAATCCTTCTTATTTCTTCTCAGTTTCTGCAAACTTAAGAACATCATGTAGTGAAAAGCACACAGCAAGATTCAGTCGTTCTTTCTTCACTTAAGCGAGTTCTTCACATCAATCACGAACCGATACTTCACATCCCTCTTCACCAATCTCTCCAGAGCCTCGTTTGCATATTCAATGGGAATCAACTCGACCTTCGGGTACACTTTGTTGGAAGCGCAGAAGTAGAGCATTTCCTGAGTCTCTTTTGTTCCCCCAGTTATGCTACCCGTCACAGTTTTCATACCTGTAAGACCGCCAACATGGGTGTCCGTTAGAAAGAAAGTTGGTATATTTGGTCACAAAAAAGTTGGTATTCTATCAAGAAAGGAACAACTTGTCATGTATACCCAGATTAAGGTTCACCGGGCTAAATTTGACTTCACTTGGGAACCCGACAAGGACAAGAACACCTGCTGTCTTCAACAGAGCCATGTATGGATCAAACAGATGGTCACCAGATGCAGTATCGATTATGAAGTCGAGAGATTTAACCAAACCCTGATGTCAACAGCATAAGATATTCATATTGAATCCAATTTCTTATGAGAAAATTGAATACAACTTGTTAGTAAGAGCTTACCTTCATCTGATCCTGATCAGATGAGATAACAAAATTGTCTGCACCGAGTTCTGTGAGAGCTTCCTCTTTCTTGGAAATACTTGTGCTAAAAACTGTTACTTTTAATCCAAAAGCTTTTCCAAACTTGACTGCCATGTGACCGAGGCCTCCAAGGCCGATCACCCCGAGAGATTTACCAGGTTGGTTCATCTTGTGGCGCATCATGGGTGAGTACACTGTGATTCCCGCACATAAAAGAGGTGCAGCAAGTTCTAATGGAATTTCATCAGGTATCTTGTAGCAGTATCTGTTAGAAAATCAAAATTAACACCACCACAAAAAATGGTGTAAATTTAACAACCTCATTCATCATAAAGTCTTCAGTTAGGTCAGATGTAATACTTTGCCTCAGAGAATATAACAGAACCACCTTATAAAACACAGAGTTCAGTTTACTACTTAAGTCCAATAATTGAGCACTACAGGTTCAGGAAGGCTCAGCTGGACCTGGGGCTAGTAACTAATTGCTTTGGCTTGAGGTGCTACAAATGGGTTTGTAGCCAAAGTGGAGTTGACCACTCATATCGAACAAGAGATACTTTTTAACCCAATTGAGAACTACAGGATCAGCAAGGCTCGGTTAGTCGGTTGGACTGCGGGCTAGTTGTTTTGGCTTGAGGTGTTATAAATAGATTCTGTAGCCAAATGGAGTCGACTACTTAAATCATAAAAAAAAATAAGGACAACAGGTTCAGAAAAGGCATGGTTCTATCCGAATCACATTAGCCTGAAGAAAAGAAATTACCTTTCATTGACAACAATGTGGCTAGAATAGCCTCCTTTGGTGATGGTACCATCCACATCAGTGTCATTGAATGTGAAAGTTTGCTTTACATCACAGTTCACTTCTTTCCCTTCATTACAGTAGTCGCACTTTCTGCAGGAGTTGACATAAGTTCCTACTCCCACACGGTCTCCGACTTTGAAACGGTGCACATTGGCACCAACCTCTTTGACATATCCAACAATCTCATGGCTGAGTCAGAAGTAAATCAAAGCTATCTCAACTTATAGCTTTTATGGAATAATCAAAACTTAAATTAATTATCTCAGCTGAAAAACCTACCCTGGAACCAATGGATACTTTGAGTCTGCATGTAAGTTCCGAGTCCATATATAATCAGCATAGCAAATTCCACAATGTGTGATTTCTAGCGAAACATCATCGTTCCAAGGTTCCCTGAATATATTTTTTGTAAAATAAATGCATCAGATAAGCTGAGAAGGACTATGAATCCGTTACTTTATTCTTGTATGCTAATTGAGAGATAAACCTGCGGCTGAACTTGTAGGGTGATAGGGTTCCAGATGGATCTCTTGCAGCCCAAGCAAGGCAGTTCTCATTCCCACCCGGAGAACTCATGTCTGATGAATAGATGAATCTGTAAGCATCAGAAAGTAGAAAAATAGGATAAGACACAGACATGAGACATCCATATAAACAAAGGAAACATCAGATTTTAGTTGAAAAAGGTTGTCTTATTGAATTTCAGAAGATGAAAATTTATTCCAATCTTCCTAAGTAGGCGAATGCAGCCTGAGCATCATATCACTGCTAAGAATCCCAATTTCACATCAAGTACAGCTCCCAAAATGTCGTCTTTTATATCTAAATTGATGCTTTAGATCAATAGGATTGTGAGACCTTAACATAAACCAGATAACACTGAAACATCCATGAAATACTTGAGAAAAACGCATAATAATCCGAGGAAATGCCACCGAATTAACATGACATGAGTTAATTACATTAATCTCTATCAACATGACTATACTACAGTTCAGATTTTTCATACAAAAAATAATCATCTCTCTTTGATGCATCTTTTGGAAATAAATTAGGGTTTTGAGGTCAATAAGATAACGGAATCATCGACCAATCCCAGGTTTCCAATCCAAATCAGCAGGCCATTGACTGCAACGTCTGTTACCTCGTCAATAACATTTACATCTGTCTATTCAAAATCAAAACTCCCAACTTGTTGATTTGTTCTTGATGAAACTGCTTCACTGAATCACAGTGAACAGATCAACGAATCGGGGAAACCGTGAAAACTGAATCAAAGTAGACGGGGATGCTAAAAGGTCCGCAAGAAGAGGTATTGGATCCCGATTTCGACAGAAACAGAAGTACACCAAAAAGATGATAGTAGAAGACAGTGGAGTACCAAAGGAACGCTAGAACAGAACATACCTAAAATCCTCGTACAATGCCTGATTAGATACGGTTTGTTTGTTTGACCGTTGCCTCTCTAGGGATGAACAAATCAACGAGATAGTTGGAATCGGAAGCTAAGTGGAACTGTTCTATTAGATAAAATTCGAGTAAGATAGATTAATATTTAGTAATTTGTTTTTCATATAAAAATTAATCGGGCATCCAAGCATACAGTAACTGTACTGTGCAAAACACTATTCAGAAGTTTTTGTATCGTATGTAGAGTTTTTTAAGTACCGTATAATACAGTCAGTCTAAAAGTAAACAATTAATGCATAGTTAGCGTCATTTAATTCGTAATTAAATTATCTACGCACCGTATTTTTTTTGATTTTTTTTTGAGTAAGTATATAACTAAATTTCTCACCTAATACATTTACTTATTTCGGTCAAATTTGGGTGTAAACGATGTTAGGTTACAAAATCACTGTATTTTTAATCAAAAAAATTATCATACGTAGATAATTGATTTACGACCTAAATGGCGTTAACCGTGTTGACTTACATGGTCCGAGTTATAATTTTTTAAGTACAATTTTCATATCTCAACTTACGGCATGCCGTACAGTCAATCCGTAAATCCAAATTTAATATTTTTTGCATCATTTAATCGCAATTAAAATATCTACTTACTATAATTTTTTTCATAGATACATAATGTTATTTTTAATTAAACATCGAGTCATCATTATCGAAAAAAATATTTTTAAAAACTTGGGTCTGCACCTTCACAGTGTTAAGATCTTTAGATCAAAGACATAAGAGAACAATAGATAAAACTGAAATAGATATCTTTTCTACTTGACCTATTGTTACACCGAATGCATATATATATATATCCTAAAACTAGTCGTTGGTAACTTCCTATCTATATCTTACTCTATATATATCTATATATCTAAATATATAATATATAATATATATATAATATATATATATATAATATATAATATATATATATAATATATATATATATATATATATATATATATATCCTTAAACTTTGACTATATATATATATATCCTTAATCTTCGGCATAACTATACTTATATCCTAACATTCTCCATACTTGATTTGCTTTTGAAAAAACTTTGAATTCCTTTGCCTCCTTGAACTCCTTTGTCTCGTTTGAACACATGAATCAACGATTTTAGTTCTGATAATCCATTGATGTTTCTCTGACTGACCAGTCTCTCTAGCTATCTATCATTCAAGCCAAAGCACTAGTTTTTCTTCACACACAAATGTATCCATATCAAACAGATTAAAAAAACACAATCTTATACTCATAATGCAGTTATATTAGAACCTTCACTTATGATATTATCATAAGCACACATCATGAATCATCCACTCAATGTTTTCTCTATAAAGACTCCTACAGATGTATCATAGATTACACATCAAATATATCTCACACATGTACTTAACATAACTGAACAATTTCTTTGATATTCATCACATCATCATACTAACCTAACACCAGTCTTCCTTTCTCTGCTTTATCTATCATTTTTCTGAATATTTGATTGAGAGTTTGATTTTTTCTTTCTCTCTTTTTATGTATATATATTTTTTTTTTCACTGCAGTTATTTTACCTTGACAGAAGAGTTTTAGCTCTTATCTTACCAATACAGTTGGATGGTTTCAGCCATCATCTTTTCTTCCTCAAGAGTATGAACACAAGTATCTTGTCGTTCTCTTGTGCACATAACTCTATTTTTGGAATCAAACTGTACCCTATGTCAAGTCAGTGATCTTGATATTTCTTGAGGTGCAGAGAAGAGGACGAACATGTATAAATGGAAATAAAAATGATGAGAAAACTCAAAGAAAAGCAGTTACATACCAGTACAGGATAAAGAAAATTCAATGGAACTCACTGATGCATAATAAGGAGGATTTATGGAAAACAGAGTAATGACAACAAATGTAATGCTCATCTAGATGACATCAATGATCATGAACTATTAACTGCATAATGAAATAATCATGATGCCTTAAATCTGATTGAATGAGATCATTCAATGGAATAGAACAATGCACTTTTAAGACTACAAACGATACCAGCTGCTGAAAGGACAGATCAAGTCATAGATACATACAAGAATTACCTGAACCTATTCATGTGCTCAATGCAGAGGTGAAGACAACTCCTGAAGTTCTTGAACCGAAAACACACCAAGCTTCTTTCTCCATGGCACAAATGTCTTTTCTGTTAATGGTTTCGTTAACACATCAGCCACATTCTCATTGGCAGGAACAAAGTTGACTATGAGTTCCCCAGATTGAACTTTTTCTCGGATGAAGAACAGATCAATCTCCACATGCTTCATCTTTGAATGATGAACCGGATTTTCTGACAATGCTACAGCACTGGTATTATCACTCCATATCACCGGAGGAGATGGCAGAGTCAAACCTATTTCCAGAAGAAGAGACTTCACCCACAGGATTTCACACACAGAATTAGCAATCGCACGGAATTCGGCTTCAGCACTGGACCTAGAAACCACTGACTGCTTCTTGGAGCTCCAGATGATGGGGTTACCATTGAGGAGAAGATAGTGGCCAGAGATGGACTTCCTATCAAGAACATCACCTCCCCAATCAGCATCTGCAAAAGAAACCAGTGACACATCAGTAGAGGAACAAGGAGCTGAGCGAAACAACAAACCATGATCCGGTGTGCCTTTCAAATATCGAATGACATGAATAACAGCAGACCAATGACTAGAGCACGGTGCCTGCATATACTGACTTAACTTGTTGACAGCAAAGTTAATGTCAGGCCTGGTGATACATATATGCTGCAATGCACCTATAGTACTTCTATAGAGAGACTCATCATGAAACAATTCAGTACACTGATCCATACCTGAGCGAGTGATGCACGTACCTGTCATAGGAGTAGGAAAAACATTTGCATCAGACAAACCAACCTTAGATATCAGCTCCTGAATATACTTCTTTTGATTAAGAAGCAAATAGTCTTCTCCAGTGGAAACTTCCATTCCTAAAAAATATTTGAGATTCCCCAGATCTTTTAGCTTGAAGTGATCATTGATGGAACAGATAACTTGTTCAACCATTGAAGAGGATGAACCTGTGATGACAATATCATCTACATAAACAAGTAACAAAACAAAACCATGATCAGATTTCTTAATGAACAAACAACTATCAGCAGTAGAAACATGAAAGCAAAGAGACTGAATAAGATAGGATTTCAATTTTTCAAACCAGGCACGCGGAGCCTGCTTTAAACCATATAGGGCTTTTTGTAACTTGCAAACCAAAAGAGCAGAACCAGATGACGAAGGCTGCTCAAGACTAGGTGGTTGCACCATGTAAACCTCCTCGGTCAGATCTCCATGAAGAAATGCATTATTGATGTCCACCTGCCGTAAGCACAACTTATGAATTAGCGCAAGAGACAATACAATCCGAACAGTTGCAGCCTTCACAACAGGACTGAAAGTATCCTGAAAATCAAATCCAGCCTTCTGGGAAAAACCTTTAGCAACTAGCCGAGCCTTGTGCCTAGCTATGCTTCCATCTGCATGTCTTTTAATTTTGAACAACCACTTACACCCAATGGGAATCCTTCCAGCATGCAGAGAAACCACAGACCATGTTTTATTATCTAGCAAGGCACTCATCTCATCATGAACAGCATTGGCCCACTGTGGAGAAAGCAAGGCTTCATGAATGGACATAGGTTCTCTGGAAGATAAATCCTCAATAGAAACACAAGTAGACGTAAGAGCTTGTAAAGATGCCTTGGATCGTGTCATCATTGGATGAGTGCTCAATACAGGAGCAGATGATTGAGCCTTTAACAAAGAATCATATGCAAGTGGATTTGGCATCGAAGAGGGTAATGATTCTAACTGAGATACAGGGACTAAGGAGTCATGATCAGGAACATACCGCACAGACGCAGGTGCAGAGGAAGAAGTGTCCACACACTGATGTTGAGGTGGAGAACAAGCAGATGAAGAGGGGGATACCACCGATCGAAAAGGAGCAGAGTCATGGGATGTTGGAATATCAGGAGAAACTGCAGAACACCCGTCAGACTGAAATATAGAATCAATAGGAATAAAAAAAGGTTTTGAAGCTGGAACAGATTTAGGAGAAAGAGAACCAAAGAACTCACCATGAGGATCAGCAAAAGGAAATGTCATTTCATGAAAAACAACATTTCTAGAGACATAGATCCTACCAGACGATGAGAGACATTTATACCCATGATGCTTAGAGCAATATCCCAGAAAAACACAAGCCTCAGAACGAAAAGAAAATTTGTGATTCTTAAACGGTCTGAGATGAGGAAAACATAATGAACCAAAGACACGAAGAAAAGAGTAATCAGGTTTAGTTTTAAATAAAACCTCATGGGGAGAAAGATTACCGATGGAAGATGAAGGTAGACGATTAATGAGATAGGCAGCCGTGAAGAAAGCATCTGTCCAGTAATGAAGAGGAACAGATGACTGAGAAAGAAGAGTCAGGCCAAGCTCCACAATATGACGATGCTTGCGTTCCACCATACCATTCTGTTGACTGGTGTAGGGACAGGTGACACGATGCATAATTCCATGTTGAGCAAGATAAGAGGATAAGAACTGAAACTCCCCACCACCATCAGACTGAAAAACTTTCAGAGAACAACCAAGTTGCTTTTCGGCCAGTACATGGAACTCTTGAAACGCCTGAGCAGCATCACTCTTCTTGCCCAAAAAATAAATCCACGTATACCTACTGTAAGCATCAACCACACTAAGATAATAGTTAGAATTGCTGGATGTGTGGGGAGAGGGTCCCCAAACATCAATCTGAACCAGTTCAAGAGGAGCATTATATTGAGTTTCAGACGACAAATGAGGTTGATGTTTACTTTTACCTATAGCACAAGCCGAACATTCAGAAAAAATATGTTTAACAGGAATATCATGAAGACGCAAATTTTTTGTCAAAATGGAATTCGAAGGATGTCCAAGTCTCATGTGCCACAACTGAGATGAACCTTTCGGACTTAAGGATGCAACAAAACATTTAAAAGAAGAAGAAAGATCATCATTCATCAGATCACTATCAACATTCACACAATCAGAATTAGTTGTAGGTCCAGCATATAAAGAATCATTATCAACCAAAATATTTTTATTGATTAAATTTTGTGAGGATGTAACCCTACTTGGAACAACATTTAGAGTAGAATTCAATTGACCAGGCACTGCAACATTATTATTAATAGAAGGACTACTAAACTGAACCGAATTGACAGATCTAAAAGTTGACAGATCAAGTTGATACAAGCCATCACACTCAAATCCGCGAAGAAGCACTCTGTGCGACATGGAATCTCTAACCAAACAATGCGACGCATGAAACTCAAAGTAGACGTCATTGTCCTTGGCAAACTGAGAAACAGAGAGGAGATTCTTAGTAACATTGGGAGTATATAACATATTATTTAACATAAGATGCTTAGACTGGGTAGGAATCATGGAAGATCCAATCGCAGAAATACGTAAAGATGAGCCATTCCCTACCAGTACCTTACCTGGACCTGTGTACGGAGATGTCACCTTTGGAACAGGATGAGCATTGGTAAGATGGTTTGTCGCTCCAGAGTCAGGATACCAGTTTGCATCAGTATGAACTACAGGAGCAACACATGCAATATTTGCTTGCGGCGAGGGCAATATGTTGGGTTGACCACTTGATGAGTTGGTTGAGACCATAGGAGAAAAGGCATACGAACCTGATGGCAGGTAATGACCATAGACAGCTGGTGTAGGCGTATGATAAGGAGGAGGATAAACCATAGGAGGTGCAGCCGAAGGCATGTATGGATGAATAACCGGAGCATGATGTGCAACACCAGGAGATGGGGCGATCTGTGGAACTAATTGGTGCGGATATGCAGAGGCTGGAGACGGTTGATATGCAGCAACATGACTTTGATATGGAGAGGCATCATCCACTGAATCATCCCATTGAGCAGATGACAGGTTTGCAGAAGGTGTGGAAGAGGATGAATGAGCACGATCGGTGACTCCAGTAAAGTGCACGTTGAATTGTTGATAACATTTATGCACTAGATGTCCAAATTTCCCACACAGTTGACATTGTGTTTTGTTTCCTCCATATCCCCTGCCACGACCACGTCCTCTGCCAGAATTACCTTGCTGATGATAGGCTCCTGAACTAGAGTGTTGATGTCCTTGATGTTGCGATCGTACCTGATGCGAAGTATTTTCCTCACCAGTGACAGGAGAAGCATTAACAGAGTGCATAGAATCATAAGTTTTTGGACCAGTAGTGTGATTTACCGCAACATTCGCCGTAACAACCGAATCAAAGATCATATCAGACTGCCTAGCTTCGGCATCTAATAGAACCGAGCTCACAAATGCTATATCATAAGGATTCCTACTTGCATGTATTACAGAAATCACATTATCGAACTGACCTTTCACACCATTAAGAATGATCGAAATCTGCTGCATCTCCTCAATTGGATGTCCACAACTGGCGAGACTATCACAAGTAGTCTGAATGTCGGTTAGGTAATCACGCATGGACTGATGAAGTAGCTTCCGGACTTTCAGGCGATCATATAAATGCATAATCCGAGTGGTTGATGAAGACGAAAAATCCCTGTGCAGTTTTTTCCAAATAGATGATGCATTCATACAACCAATTAGACCTCGACTAACCTGAGGAGATACAGACGCCAACATCCAAGACGCTAACGAACTGTCGAGCTGCATCGATTTTCCATACGCTGGATTGGCTTGATCACGACCATTGTTGTCACGAACAAATTGTGGAACATCTACGGTTCCATGTAGATATGCTTCAAGATTATATCCACGCACCGCGAGCAGAACCTGTTGCTTCCAGGACTGAAAATTTTCTTCTCCAAGCAATTTTACAACCTTCTTGTTTGCAAGCGGTGGAGTAGCGTCTTCCATGGATGACCGCAAGGAAGACGGCGCGGCGTAGGGTTGTGACGACCCATGGTTGATGTGACCTAGGGTTGCGGCGGCACAGAATCAACCTTGCTCTGATACCATGTTAAGATCTTTAGATCAAAGACATAAGAGAACAATAGATAAAACTGAAATAGATATCTTTTCTACTTGACCTATTGTTACACCGAATGCATATATATATATATCCTAAAACTAGTCGTTGGTAACTTCCTATCTATATCTTACTCTATATATATCTATATATCTAAATATATAATATATATATAATATATATATAATATATATATAATATATAATATATAATATATATATATATATATATATATATATATCCTTAAACTTTGACTATATATATATATATATCCTTAATCTTCGGCATAACTATACTTATATCCTAACACACAGGCACCACTTCAAAGTGGCGCCCATGATTAAGTGCGATAGGCGCGACCCTGGTGCGCGTATACCTATTTTTCTAAAAAAAAAAGTTGTATATTTACTTTTTTAAATAAAAAAAGTAACATAGTTACTTTAAAAAAAATTCAACTTACGCTCTAAATTTTGAGAATCTGAATAATTTGCTAACTATTTTTTAAAATAAATAAATTGCTAGCTAAATTGCATAGAGAAAAGAGAAAGTGACTGAATAGCAAAGTTTTTCAGTCGTTGGTGTTAGAAAAGTACCAACTAAACATATTTTTATCTTTATATCTCACAACATATGGAACAATACTCACCATCCACTATACATATTTTCCATTGTTGTAATTGGTGTCATGTTCCTAACTTACATTATATATGACGTATGTAATCTGCAATGTATGATAAGTTTTAAGCTTCAATACAAATCAGCTTCAATATCCAGTTCAACATGGTATCTGAGCCATAAAACCAGAAATCATAAATTAGAGCTACCTAGTTGTAAAGCCTCCGCTCTCAGCCCTTTCATCAGTTCAGTTCGGTGCTCAACCCTGCAGTTCGACCAGTCCGCAGCTCACGTGCGACACGCAGTAGTCGCAGTCCAACTTCGCTTCTCGTTTGCAGCTCCAGTCACAGTCGAGTCCGCAGCTCTGTTGCTCGTCCAGCCAGTCCGCTGCTCCTTACCGGAGAACCATCACCCCCTTCGAAAGCAGATCCTACATATATACACTCGAAACAGAACGATCAGTGCGTATTCACCTGGTTGATTCAAAATATAGAGTCAAACCTGGTGAACAGCGTTTCACAGTACCCAACCGCGAAGGCCCTGTGGGATGGACTAGCTCTCACATACGGCTTGGGAACAGATTCCCTACATGTATTCGATCTCCACAAACGGGCAAACACGTTAAGACAGAGATCACACACCTTAGAGGAGTGTTGGAACAAACTTCAGAGCATATGGATGGCCATCGATCGGAGGGACCCGAATTCAATGAAGGACCCTGAGGATATTCAAATCTACAACAACAAAGTTCAAGAACAGAGACTTTACTAGCTGTTGACAGAACTCAACAACAAGTTCGATCCGATCAAAATAGATATACTGAAACATGAACCTCTTCCCTTAGACGAATCGGCTTACGCCACTATACGGCGGGAGCTCGCCAGACTTCGCATACTAAAAGTGGCATCCTCCGAATTCGACTCATCATCGGGAATCGAAGCGGGATTGATGGTCAAAACCTCAGAGGACCGAAGCGGAAGGAACAAGCCCCTATGGGAACCACCTCAGAACAGGGACATGAAAGATAAATCGAAGCAGGTCTGCACTCATTGCGGGATGAGGAAGCACACGAAGGACACATGCTTTCGGATCGTAGGCTACCCGGAGTGGTGGGAAGACAACCATAAAACGGGTCACCGAACGAATACCGGCAAAGGAGCAGTTGCCGTTAGCGGTTTGAACACCAACGCAGAGATGACACCATCGGGAAAGCCAGTGGAAGGCTACGCGGGCGTAGCCATGGGGAGACAAGCTTCATCAAGCGAACATTCGTACGAAGAAGATAATTGGGCATGGTACTGAGCGAGGAGTATATTTTTTCTTTTGCTTGCCTTTCATAAAAAAACGAAAAAAAAAACAAAGATTAAAAAAAAGACACTCTTTGATGTTTGAATATCGTGCAAGTTGAGCATTGAGAACTCCACCGTTCAACTTGAGGGGGAGTGTCAACAATAACTCTAACAATTCAGAGTTGCTCTATCTCCGATAGGATACAACAACAATGCCCTAGAAATTTGGATGTTAGTTAAGAAAATAATAATATTGAAATAAGACGAACCCAATAAATTGAAAACTGGATGGAATGGAAGTAGTTATCGACGTTTCAAGTAAATTGTGCTAAACTGCAAATAATAATAAATAAATAAATAAGGAGAATGAAATTTGAACGGTCAATCTTAATAATATTATAATACTAAATATATTGTGATAACAAGAAAATTCATCATTTTAACCTTATTGTACCATAATACTGCAGTTAACCGCAAAAAATGGTACTATTACTGAACCTAATCACGAACCATATTCAATGCAGTGAATGGACTCTGCGTATGTACACTTAGTTTCTAGCCAATTACTGTCCTAAACTCTTGTTAGATTGGTGTCTTTAGCAGATTCTTTCCATCATTCTGCAGGCTGTTGAATACAAATATTCTTAAACACCTGTTACAAAAACATGCCACAACTGCTGTCTCTTGACTTTTCTTTGTGGTAAGGTAAGTTACCTTAGAAATCTCCCTCAATTGGGGCTTTGTATTGTATCACTTATTCTTACGTGATTAGCAAGCAACCTTTCCCTCCATCAAAGTGTATAACTGCATGCTTTGGTTGGTTGGGGGGTTAATATATGTGTGACGTACCCGACTCTATTCATTCGATTCCAAGCTAGTTTAGAACTGAACTGGTTTTAATAAAACCAGTATTTTTTTTTGTTACTAAAAGAATTGGTTTGGTTCAGTGGAAAAAAACTAGTATGGTTCGAACCAATTCAGAACCGGTTCAAATTGGTCTGGTCTGTTTTTTTTAATAACAATTTTGGTTAGGAAATAATCCAGTTCAAACTGAAACTAAACCGACTGAAAATCATGTCCAACATACTGAACCGACTGAAAAACACACTGAATCGACCGAAAATCTGTTCCACAACCAATTGAAATCTTGTTCAACATCAACATACGAGAGTCCAATACATCTCTAGGTTTGGTTTATTGAATACGTCTCTAGGTTTGTTTTAATTTCAGACCGGTTTGATTTATTTTGCTTCAAACCGGTTCTAAAATTATATAGGTTTAAAGTGGTTTGATTTAAATTTAAGTATAAACCAGTATAAAAAAACAAGTTGATTTGAACTGAATTGAAACTACTATTTTGAAATGGTTTACTTGAAGTTTAAAAACATGTTTGATTTTGAAACTAATTCGGTTGAACCGGTTCAAACCAAACCAGAACCAGACCAGATCGTCTGAACCAGTTTATATGAACAAGACTACCAATGAGTTTGTGTGAACAATGGTTGGGCTTCCGTCTTGGGGTGAGATCGGAACGGTGTAGATGGAATTTTTCAGAGAAAAGAATGTGAGCCCGAAATTTTGGACATAATATTTTAGAGATCGAGATCAAGTTCACTATTTTATTAAAAAAAGTTTGAGTCAATCTTGCTTAACTCTGGATGAGCTCGGCTTACACCAATTGTTTTTGTATTATTGGATTAATAATTCAAAATATACATAAACTTGAGAAAAAAATCTAACTAAAATAAATAATACAACAAAAAATGAATATATTTACAATAAAATGAGTTAATTAAAAAAAATGAATTACCATGTAGAAATTTTACAATATTATTAAGTCACGGTAATTATTTGAATATGTGCAATTAATATATCAACTAATTAAATGTAATGCATATATATGTTAAAACTATTGTTATGAAAAACTCGAGACTAAACCCAATCTATCAAAAAAAGGTTGTCCGCCCAATCTGATTTTTTTCAGAAAGTATACACTTTCGGAAAAAAATTTGAAAAAGTGTATATATAAAAAAAATATTTAGAAAAGTATGTATACGCGCGTCGCGCCTATTCCACAGATTTTTTTTTACTCATTCGAACTGAACCAAACGATCTATCAGAAACCACGTTGATTTTAAGTCTGCTTATGATTTTCCTCCTAAATAGAAATTGAGAGACAGTCTCACGCGTTGCTTCATCTCAGTATTCATAGGTCCAAATTCATCTACGCTAGTCTCACCAAATTCCTCCAGTAAACAAGAAAGGAAGTTATAAGAAGTTAAATACTTTTTTCCTGTCCTAAATTTTCCAACTTGTTCTGAACAACATCCGCGAGGTAAAACACTGAAACAAAGTTGTTTATTCACAAGTTTCTGAATGAGACTTTTCTTCAAATACACTAGCTAGTTTGAATAGCTCTTTGGGGTTTTTAGGTGCAAGAGCTAAATTTTCCAACTTGTTCTGAACAACATCCGCGAGGTAAAACACTGAAACAAAGTTGTTTATTCACAAGTTTCTGAATGAGACTTTTCTTCAAATACACTAGCTAGTTTGACATTTTCAGGAATTACTGCTGAAAAATAGCTCTTTGGGGTTTCCACTCTTGCGTCGGCTGGTTCTCTAAAAATGTGAAATTTAGATACTAACATGGTACGGTAACCAAGGTCTTTCAAGCGACCTGATGCTTGTTCATTCTCTAGGCTAGTCTCACCAGGCTACAATTGCTAAAGCATAAGCATAACACATTAACACTAACCAGGCTAGAGAGACGTACATCTCTGACTCAACATCTTATGAATATCTTGTAAAGCTTCTCCAATGACTATAGCTTTTTAATTGAGTTTTTTTAAAAAGTAACCATGTCAATGTTGATTTAAATAATAATAATTGCTTCAACTCTTTTGAATCTCGATTATCAGACTCCGTCCGGACAAGTAGGGCAACGTAGCAGATTTTTCTCGGAAGGTGTGAAAAAGCATTGGAAAACAGTGTCAAACTAGCTAGTGCATTTGAAGAAAAGTCTCATTCAGAAACTTGTGAATAAACAACTTTGTTTCAATGTTTTACCAGCCGATGAATTTGGTGAGACTAGCGTAGAGGAATTTGGACCTATGAATACTGAGATAAAGCAACGCGTGAGACTATCTCTCAATTTCTATTTAGGAGGAAAACCATAAGCAGGCTTAAAATCAACGTGGTTTCTGATAGACCGTTGTTTCCACTTGCATATCCAATAACACCAGCCAGGGGGTTTAGATTTATCTTGATAGAGAACCAGTCCATTTAAAAAGTAACCATTATGCAGAAAATCAAGAGTCTTCAGATGAGGAGTTTTGGAGTTCGGGTGAGGATAAACAAGCTAGTGCATTTGAAGAAAAGTCTCATTCAGAAACTTGTGAATAAACAACTTTGTTTCAATGTTTGACCTCGCGGAATTTGGTGAGACTAGCGTAGAGGAATTTGAACCTATGAATACTGGGATAAAGCAACGCGTGAGACTATCTCTCAATTTCTATTTAGGAGGAAAACCATAAGCAGACTTAAAATCAACGTGGTTTTTGATAGACCGTTGTTTCCACTTGCATATCCAACAACACCAGCCAGGGGGTTTAGATTTCTCTTGATAGAGAACCAGCCGAGGAATTTGGTGAGACTAGCGTAGAGGAATTTGGACCTATGAATACTGGGATAAAGCAATGCGTGAGACTATCTCTCAATTTCTATTTAGGAGGAAAATCATAAGTAGGCTTAAAATCAACGTGGTTTCTGATAGACCGTTTGGTTCGAATGAGGAAGAAAAAAATCTGTGGAATAGGCGCGACGCTCGTATACATACTTTTCTAAATATATTTTTTATATATACATTTTTCAATTTTTTTTTTCAAAAGTGTATACTTTCTGAAAAAAAATCGCCCAATCTCGATCGTAAATGCGGGACGAGCCTTTCGAGATGATCTAGGCTAATTTTTTCGTTTTTTTCTTCTCGATCTAAACCTAACTTATTTTTTGCTTTTCGAACAATTTAATATACTTTAAAGTTTAAAGAATATACAAAGAGATGTTGCACGAAACATTATTATCTTTATATTCTTAGATATTGCATGTAATATATGTATATTATTAATTTATAAAATAAAATTACATGTATAAATTTTTATATTCTTCCCATTTAACGTTCGAATTTAATTTATTTTTACTAAATGATTAGTTATTGAGATTAAAAAATGGCCTACTACAAAGGTAAAAAGGTAACTCCAACTCTCTTTTTATATATATATATATATATATATGATTAAGGATATTGATGGTTAGGGTATGACAAATAACATAATCATACCATATTTTTAAACCACATACCATAACTATTACGATTACAATTTTCAATATCATAACCACTAAAATAACTGTGGTTATTAACCATGGTTTTACTCGTATACTCATATTTATTCCACACATGTAATATAATAAAAGACTTAACATTTTATTTTAAAAAATACATAAATCTATATTGACAGCAATCAAAATATATAAAAATAACATCATAGTTATTTATTACATGTATGCACATTAACTTCCATTATTTAGTATATATTAGTTGTTATTTTTTGCCAAAATATATTAGTTTATTAATAATAAATAATTACTATATTTATATAATAAACATGAGTATAACTCAAATACCATAACCATATTCATAATCATTATGAGTAGAAAATTCATCGTCATAACAGTACCGCACCATAATGGTATGGTTAACGATATTAAACAGTAATGATTATAACCATAGTTATGGACTTTTCACCTCATCATTGTCGACCCTTTATATCATATATATATATATATATATATATATCATACTAATTTAATGGCGCTCTTTATTTTATATAAAATATTATAGGGTTGCTATTATGATGGTCGGCCACAAAAGGTTGGCCAAATATAAGTTGATATCTCTAGCTATATAACTACACTACTATACAGTATACATACAATATATAATATATTTTAGGGTTAAATATCGCATAGCTACACGAACTTTTAACGTTTTACAAATAGCTACCCGGATTTGAATTTTCAAAAATGGCTACCTAAACTTTGACATATGGGGTAAATCGCTACCTCCGTTAAATTTTTCGTTAAATATGGACGGGAAATGAAGTGGTAACACATGATTGGTCCATAATTTTAAAAATTATATTGTTTTTTTAAAATACTAAAAAAATCAGAAAAATTGGAAAATTAATAGAAAAAATCAGAGTTTTAAATATAATATTTTTATTACAATTATGAAATAAAAATAAAAATAAAACATTAGGTTTTTTTAATTTTGTTTCATATTTTTCAATACAAAAATTATATTACAAACTCTTATTTTTCATATTAATTTTCCAGTTTTTTAAAGATTTTTTCTGATTTTTTTAGTATTTTAACAAAATAATATAGTTTTAAAATTATGGATCAATCATGAGATGTCACGTCATTTTCCGTCCATATTTAACGGAGGTAGCGATTTGCCCCATGTGTCAAAGTTGAGGTAGCTATTTGCACCTTCGTCCATAAAGTTTAGGTAATCGTTATTGAAAATTCAAAGTTCGGGTAGCTATTTGTAAAACGTTCAAAGTTCGGGTAGCTATTTGGTATTTATATATATTATATATATACAAGGAATAATATTTATAATAAATATTGGCAGCTATTAAAATGCAAGAAAACAGATCCAAAGGGTTACAGCCTGCCTGGGGCCATTTAATATTTTAGTGTGTTTCAATGAAATTTATTTATGTAAAGATAGCACCCTAGATGCATTCCATTGCATGTGCTGACTATGAAATTAAAATACCCTATTAATATCTTTTTATATTTTATTTTTATTAAAAAAAATTGATACTTTAATTAGCATCAACCATATGACAGCAGAGAGAGATCAAAGTGCACATGAATTAAAGAAATTTAATTATAGTCAATTATGTTAAATAATGATTGATAATAAAATTAACAATTATGAGCTTCAAAATTAATTTTAAAGTTTTTAGATCCAAATTTTCAATATTTCACGATGTAGTAAATTCTACAATTTTAAACTTTAAAATGCAATAGAAAAAAAATCATATTATTATGTAGTATTATATTAGTACTTTAATATATAGATATGCTTGTTTAATATTGTTTTATTTCTGAGTATCATAATTAAAAAATTATTACATTTTTTACGATACTTTGATTTATAAAATATGCTTTCCCATGTGTGAAAGTAGATGTAGAGAGCTTTTCCAACAGCATATGGTATTATATATTTTGAATTTACACACATTGCTGTAATAAACAAGATATGTGTTATTTTAATAACTAATATAATCTTCTTCTTTTTTACAAAAAAAATATTATAATGTGCAAGTCAGTAATTATTTTATATATATTATAAGAACCAATGTAGTAACATGGGATTTAAATGTAAATATGTGGGTATTAATTTTTACTCTATGTATTATAATTAATATATTATACTCTTAAAATTGTTATAAGTAAATATTTATAACTTCAATAGAAAATAGAGACACTATGCAAGGTGCACATGGTGTAGGGCAACTCATAGAATTGATGGTGAAGTATGGTTTTTATTGCCATGCCCATCCATATATGTTATTAGTTGGCAAAAGTGGATGGATGGCAAGTGGAATAATCATGTGATAAAAGAAGTGGGAGATAGAGAGTTCACAAATAGCAACTTAGACAGTACAATCAATGGATAAGTTCATAAATAGATTTCAAATAATTTAATTAAATATTTATATATATATATACTTAAAGACTATAATCACTTTTAATTGCAATCAACTCTCCAAATTTTATATAATTATGATTCTCCCCATATTAATAACAGAAGTTATACTTGCACATTATGTTAATATTAGTAGATGATGTCGAGTTATGTAAAATACTTAATGAATTGTGTAAGTCGCGTCGCATAATCTAAATAAATAGTATTTGTGTTTGAAAGATTATGTGTTATTGAGCCGTGATAAAGGTAACAGCTGAGTACATTGAGCCGTAAAAAACAATTAATAACGACTGAACGTAATTTGAGCCGTGATATGTCATTTAATTTCATTTATCACGGCTCAATAAACATTGAGCCGTGATGTTTAGCCGGTAATTGCCCCATCTCCCGTAGTGTTAGTTGTAATAACTGATATATATCATTTATATATATATGAGAATGAGTATTCACGTATAACATAAAAACCGTTCACAAGGATAACTATCAAGACCTAGTCATTTACATTATTATATATACGTAAAATAACCGACGTAGAGACATATGACATCATTCTTTAACCCGCGACGCTCCCTCCCATTGAAAGACTGTGATTCCACTTTAGTCAGATCCAATTACTTGATCTGGCGATCAAGTAAACCTAAAATTATATGTTTTATTTATGTGAAATATATTGACGATTAAGATATGCTATGTAAAATTTATTTCCATCCTTAAAATATTAGGCGCGTGTTCAACGATTTTATTATCTAACAATTAGGTTAATGTACATATAAAGGAAGAAGAATGTGATGATTATTAGGGTTTTTTACCTTAGATTTTTAATGTACATAATTTTGATATCATTTCATTTTTTAAGTTCATAAATGACCTGAAAATGAAGATCTACATGATAAATAAAAAAAAAAAGCAGAAATTAACTGAAAATTATTTCAACGACTTTTAGGGTTTCTTCTGTTGCAGTTATCATTTCTGTTAATCTCTATATATAGCATTTTTTTTACTTTCAGTTAATATACTAAAAAGAATATGCATGCATCATATTCTTGAATAAATTATTATCGTAATGTATGCAAATTACATAAAATATGTATATATATGTAATTTAAAAACTATTTATATCTATTTTTACATTAGAAATTAAGTTAGTTCATAAATTAGAATACTGTATATAAGAGTTATGACTCTTTGATTATAATACTTATAATTAAAAAAATATATTGTAAATGATTATATCTATAAATATTAAAATAAAATAATACTACAATTAAATAACATGAAATAAATTTATATATAGGAATTAAAATAATGTAATAGTGTGTTTAATAGGGCGTTTCGTTTTCTGTTTTAACATTTAGAGGTCTTAATTTTTCATAATATAGATTTGATTCCGAATACACTATAATAGATTTGATAATTTTTTTTAATATTATTAACTAAAACAGAATTATATATTTTTTTTTTAATACATGAAGTCTGAAATTTTTCTGCAGATCATATCCCATTTTCCTATACTTTTACTGCATTTATTTCATTAGCTAACTAACAAACCCTAGACTACCTAGCTAAACCACACAAAATTAGTTACTTACAATATATATATATATATATTCCCCATTCATTTATGCACTCTTACAATATTTTTCATGATGTCTGCTAACTAATTAATTAGCTAGCAGTCTTAAAACGGGAAGCCCTGCAATAACTTAGTAATTGACAAGCTTGTCTCGTAGGGTTGTTCCAATTTCGACGTCATTTTCTCAATAATGCATGTGATTTCACTTAATTGTAGATAGGGTTAGATAATTTGTTACGTGTGCTATAAACACGTATGAAAAATTTATATTTGTGGAAGTATTTATGTAATAGAAGATAACACGATATAATTTTTGTGTTGTGTTTGTGTTTAGGTATCCCGATAAAGTTGAACTAGTAATACAAATTTTGAAGTAGTTTTCTTTTAAAAGAAGTTCTGTGTAGTAACTTTTAAAACTCTATTTAATTGTTTAATTTTTAGAGATTGTCAATTATATATTAAAGACTCGTTAAATTAATATATGAATTCGTACTATAAGCCATTCATAATTTTGATATTTTCTAACAAGTTTCTCATGGAGACGTATACAAATGACTAACTTAACATTAGTATGGAGACATATACAAATGACTAACTTAACATTAATGTGATATGAATACGCGTGAAAATTTGTTTGTCTTGTCTGTATTAAGTAACGTGACACAATAAGTTTATTATCATGTATATTTATGTTTAGTAAATCTAACAAAATAAATATATCAATACAATAACATGCATATGCGTAAACATACGATTTATCACTTTAATCATAACTATAAGTGAGAACCTATATATATTATATATTATTAAGGGTAACACAATCAATTACCAAAAAAAAAATAGGTAACATAATTTTTTTTTTGTTCCCATATTGTGATATATAGCGTCATTTCGTACGTATGTGCAACAAAAGTACAAAATTATATATAAGAAGAGAAATTGACTCCATGCACACTTTATAACGGTAAAATTTATTTATTTATTTATTTTTGGTCGAAAAAAAAAAGAATGGACTAGTAGTGGCGACCCTAGACCCATCCCGCTACGTAATGTCCGAGGTTTTCTGTTCGGGCCTCGATAGAGTTTTTATCCCATGAACAACCAGCTCAAGCACTGACCCCGTCAACATAGCCCCATCGACAGCCTAGAGTTGAGAGGTCGGCCCTTCGGACACAAGTTGACCATTTCCCAAGAACTGGGGGGATTCGAACTCGTGATCTTGGAGCCAAACCACTTGGAAGTCAGCACTCTCAACCACTAGACCACAACTGTCGGTGGTACGGTAACATTTATTTAACTAAAGAACAATTATATAAACTAGTTATTATTAATGAAAATATCTTTTACTCACAGAACACTTGTATAAATGAGACGAGATTATTATTATTATACTGTAAAAACAACAGATACAATTTATGGATAGATAGATATTAAAACATGAATAAAACCTTATCTTTTACTCACAGAACACTTGTATAAATGAGACGAGATTATTATTATTATTATACTGTAAAAACAACAAATACAATTTATGGATAGATAGATATTAAAAAATCAATAAAACCTTGGCAATAAAATGAAGAAATTAGAATCAATAATACAATTGGAAAAATAAAATAAAAATCCTACATACACCCAATAATTGGAAATAAGAAAAAAAAATCAAATTAAATAAATGATGGACACAAATTAGTAACTAATCATTTCAAAGAGTAACAATTACAAGAATATTAAATACAAAATTAAATTGATGTTTTATTCTTGGGACGATCTTCGAAACCATATTGAACTTGCTGTCAAGAAGGGCTTCATTTGTTCTGTCAATGTAAAATGTTCTTCTTCTCTGTAAAATCTCCGTCTGAAGATTGAAACCCCGCTACTTCGTAAATCTGAAAATGGTGTATTTGTATGTCTATGGTACAGTTACTGAACCATGGCGAGAAACGACGTCGCCGCTCCATTTCCACCGCCGTTGGGAGGTCCTGCTGCGTTATGTCTTTGGTCAAACTCTATCTTGTATCCTAGCTTTTTTTCTTCTTGCAGATCCTCATCGTCTTCGTCTTCATCCTCATCGTCTTCATCGTCGTAGTCCTCCATAGCCTCGTCTTCTTCATCGGCATTGCCAGATCCACGCCCTACCTGTAATCCACCGCTGCTACTATTTTCGTTCCGTAATTCACTGATATTTAACTGCTGAACTGCAGCTGGATGAACTTTGGATTCATCATGCATATCGAGCCGCCGCTCTTTCACGGTGTCTTCTAGCTTCAGTACACCAAAAGAATAATCAGCGATTCTTCAAAACGATTCAGATCGAAGCTTACAGACGTTGAAGAAGATGGTGCGACGATGGAACTAGCTTGTAAAATCAAGTAAATATGAATAAGTAGAAGGATGTTACCTGTTTTGCTCCGGAATAGCCTCCGTCATTACTTTCTTCCACGGTTGGATTCGTCGGATGCTGAACTTCTTGTGATCCTCTAATTACGGGAGCTTCAATCCTAAGTTGACTTCCACCATCGCTGCCACTGCCGAGGACCTTATTTCGGTAGAGAGTGTCGAGTTCATGGAAGTAAGGGCACGTCTTGGCATCTTCCGGCCGCTTCTTGTTGCTTTCCTTCACCTTCTTAAAATATTTATTGATGTTCTCCCATTTCTCTTTGCACCGCTTTGAGCTCCGTTTGTATCCCATCCGCTGCATGGTGGCGGAGATCTCCTCCCAAAGTGGCCCCTTGGGCCCCGCTTCTTGGTACCTTGGTTCTAGTCCGCTCCTCACTCTGATCAGCGCTAGAACCTCCGATTTCGGCCACCTGGAGGAGGACAGCGGCTCTGATCCGCTGTCGTGGACTCTCACCTGCTGTTCTGGAATTGCGGCGAGTGCAGTCTCTGATTGACGGTGCTGAGGTTGTTGATAAGATTGTGGTGTGATCGGTTGAGATGTCACGGGTGGTGCAGGGATAGGTGTCGGGGGAGCAACAACAGCAGCTGTGGCCACCACAGGAGCTGGAAGCTGCACGGTCTGTCCGGTGACCTTCTGGAGGAAGGAAAGGATAGAAGCATCCCTGGATGCGGCGATGGCGCGCTCCCTGGCCATGATCTCGTGCTCCTGGGCCAACTTTGCCATCTCCTGCCTCCTCCATGATTCTTCTCTCATTGTCCTTTCCTGCTCCCGACGCTCGATGTCTTCCAGAAACTTCTGCTGCATCGTCTCTTGCTTTTGCATCACCTGTTTCATCAATCCTTGGAAGAACTCCATCATCCTTCTGGTTCTACCATCACTGCTTCCACGCTTCCTTTTCCGGCTGCTTCCGGCAGTATTCAAAGGCTCTCCATCCAGATCCGTCCCTTCATTGTCCAGCTCGTCGTCTTCGGTTTCTGGACACGAGGAAGAGCTGTTCGACGAGAATTCTAACCCCACTGGACTCGAAGACGGTGGAGCAACAGATGCCGGAAAGTGCGGTGGGAGTGATCTAACGGAGGAGATTGGCATCGGACTGCTAAAGCCAATCCCAATGACGTTACTTGGCGGTGGAGGAACGACTACCGTGAAAGGTGGTGGTGCAGCGTAGGAGGTGGACGTGTTGTGAAGAGCTTCGAGCTCGGTGAAGAACTTGTAGGACTTGCCGTCTTGGCGGCCGCCGCGGCTCTCCTTGGTGCGCTTGTAGTACTTATCCACGTTCTCGAACTTCTCTCTGCACTTCTTCGCATTCCTTCTGTATCCCAGCTCCGCCATCTTTCTGCAAAATTCAACAGATTTTCATCGTTTTCCGCTAAAACTGCGGCCAAGTGCAAGTTGTCAGAAAAAATATGATTTAAAATCGAGGATTTAGATCTTGGGATTTTCAACGCTGCATCGAGAGTCGAACAATTTGAAATGCAAGGATGAATAGAAAAGATTAGAATAGGTGGAAGTCATGCATTGGATCTGAGCCATCTCCTTACAAAGGAAATGATGCCGAGCTCGAGATTCGTGATATTGGAGATCGAAACCATGTGCCACCCAGAGATCAGAATTCATGGCAATCATATGAATGAGAGAGAAAATGGAGGCGACAATGATGATACAACTTTTCATCATTTGGAGAGAGAGAGAGAGAGAGAATTTGAAGTTCTGGTTTAAATTTAGTTACCTGGAGACGTCTTCCCAGAGAGGACCTTTGATGGTAGCGTCACGGAAGGCGTTGTCCATCTCCGACCTTATCTTGAGTAAGGCCAACGTCTCCTGCCGCGGCCACCGGTTTCCACCGCCGCTTCTGCCTCCACCACGATCTGGATCGTCACCTTCTGCAGCAGCCCTAGCGAGTGCATCCATGGTGTGGAAACCAAATTCGTCAGTGGCCGGAGGTCTGCTGCTGATCGGTGAGGCCTCCTCCACCACCATCTGCTGCTTCTGTCCGGACTGGTCACCACCACCGCCGCCGATGCTGAGTGTGAACTGTTGGGGGTGAGATCCCCCTCCTTGCTGCATCGCTTACCCTCTCGATTCAATCTTGTTTGACCGAACAGTAAACCGCGATTCCACGACTCCTGATTGGAGGATGTGTGGTTAAAAAAAGATGAGAAAGGAGCGGAGGATGGAGATGAAAAAGACAGTGGAGGAAAGAGAGAGAACAAAAATTTCTCCACTCTGCTGCTCTGCTCTCCTCTCCTCCAAGTTCGTGCTGGAGAAGTACTCCAGATTTGATTGTTTCTCTTTTGCTTTCTTTTTTATTTAAATTAAAAAAGAGAGACAAGAACGTGAGAGAGAAGGCAAAAAGCTTAAGCTAAGCTACAGTTAATTTGCAGAAGAGAGAGAGAAGGGAAGCATAATCATGAAATGCACCGCTGCACTGCAAAAAATAATAACGGAGTAAAGAAAAGAAAGGACGAAAGGGATGGGGGGGTTAGAAAGGGAGAAGATGAAGATGACGATGATGATTGAGAGAGAGAAGAAGAAGAAGAAGAAGAAGATGTGTGTGTGAATGTGTGTAATGATGAAACAAATAAGATGCTGCGTTGTCAGCGCTTTACTTTGCTTGCTCATAAATATCAATTTTACTTCATAAAACAGTACTTCTCAACAACTTAATCCATTAATTATTGAATAAATAAATCCAATAAAATACATTTATATGTTTTTAATATATATATTATATTAAAAACTCTTATTTTCTCTATTAATTTTCATATATTATTTTTGTATTTTTAAAAAATTTATTTAATTTTCTAAATTATTAACTAATCATGTGCTGCCACATCATTTTCGTCCCTATTTAATAAAAAATTTAAATGAGGTAACAATTTATCCCAAAGTTTAGGTAATAATTTTTTAAAAAATAAAATTTATATAACAATTTATAAAGTTCAGATCACAAATATTGGGTGGCAATTATTAAAACCCAAATTTAAATTCAGGTTTTAGTAAAGGTTAAAAGTATTTTTCATGTTCATTTCGTAATTTTTTTAATGTCATGTTCAACAGTTCAAGTCGAATTAAATTATTACAACTTCATATTGGATTGTATTCTAATTAATTTACCGAAAAACGACACGAACCTAAATTAAAAGGTATTTTTTAGGGGCAAGCCAGGTCGGCAAAGATGAATCCACGCGGCGCGCCAGATATTTAGATTTTGACAACACTGTTTATTTTCAAATTTTAGTTTTTTATTTTATTTTTTAATAACTTATTTTTTCAACATCAAATATTTAAATATTGTGGACATGGGTCATCTATATACATATTCTATATATATATATGTATATTAATTTGGTTAACTCAACTAATATTGACAAATAAGTTTTTTGTTGTATTTTCTCATTTCTAATGTTAAATTAATCTATTCTAATTGGTCCATGTCAATCATAAATTTATCATTCTTAGGTGACATGACATGTAAATCACTTTAAAAATTTTCAAAGTCTCTCATTAATTCTCAAGATAAATTACAAAACTCATATCATTTCTATTTATTTTACATTAGTAATTATGATTTTTCATTAAATATATTTTATGACATGAAATTTATATAATAATAAACAACATAATATTATATTTTATGAATATCAAATATGCACATATTAAAATTTACTTTTACAAATTAAAAGATAGATTAATTAAGAATCATTTCATATATCACATAATACTCTTATTAAAATAAGACGTAAGTCACATATAAACATCACATATTTCATTACAATAATATCACAATACATTTTAACAATGTCAAAAAATTAAGTATTATATATTTATAATCTAAATATAATTTACAGTTAATAAATAGATAAAATATAATATCCATACTAAAACATTAAAGATTGTTACTATTGCTAGAAAAATACTAATATTTTTATATATATACTAATAGAAGTAATAAACCATAGAAAATAAGTCAAGAATATTATATGCACATTAACATATTTTTTAAGTTTGATATTATGATATTATGTTGATATGTTAATTTTTTTTTTTTTTTTGGCCAACATATGTTAATATGTGTAGATGACATTCTTTCAGTTTGTATCGCATTTAGTGAAATTATCGACCAATATAATGTTTGTATCTCATTTCCATGATTCCATATACATTTTTAAAAAAATTAGGGTTTATATACCTCATAAAATTAAATTATAAATATTTGCATTTATTTATCCATTTCTCTCGCGGAAAAAATGTGAAAATCATTTTATCATTTCATAAATAAATTGAAAAAGGAACATATGTAACATGTATGCACTTTAGGACAAATTGTTACCAATTAAATTATTTTTGAACAGTGAATTTGAGAGGAATAGATTATTGTATATACTTTTCAAAATAAAAGAACTGCAAATTTTGAAAATGAATGGGACTCATAGGAAGAAATTTCGATTGAGTCTCAATTAAATTCTTCATTGATTGAAACTTATTTGGGTCCAACTAACTGGGTTTCAATCGTATGTCATCTGGTCGGTGTTTCAATTCCATATCAGATCCTTAATCTTGCGTGACTTGATATAAATTGGGACTCAGGTCACAAGACCCTTGGTTGGATCCGATTCAGAATTAAATTGTAACATCAATATAAATTTAAATTTTGGAAGTATTTGATTAATTTTATAAATTTAAAAAGTATTTAATAAAAAAATTTAACAGGTGATATTGATAATGTTAATTATCATCATTTTTAAATATGTTAAATGATTAAAATATGTTAAATTTTAAAAAAAAAATGTACAAATATATTTAATATTTTTCAAACTTATCGTCCGTATAAAATTGTTTTTCTCGAGTTGTCTTCTAACATTTAAAATACTTATGCATTATAAATTTTACGGTACCAAATTGTAATCACAATATTTTCTTGTTCCGGTTAATAAAATGATATTTGCCTGTTCTGATCTGAGAATTTGCATGTGATTGGAGAAACCCTACCGTGAAATTGGAGCTAAATTACGTGAGACGGCGTCGTTAACCTCATCTGCTGTGACCTGTGATCCAAGATCAACAACACATCCATCAGGAATCTGATCTAATCTTCACTTTAAATTTCTTCCCATTTGTTTAATTTCACCCACGTGATTTTTTGAGGTTAATTTTGTTTTTTCATAAAAGCAATAAATGATAGAAAATAAAGAATAATACAATAATAAATTATATCTCTTTAAAATAGATCACAACAGCACGAAACTATTTTAAAAATAGAAATATGTTTATTTTATAATATATTTTTTTCTAAATTTGTAACGCCTTAAATCCGAGCTAGTGTTCTTATTAGAATAATTCAGTCTGATTGAGTCTGTTGTTCTCGCTTAAGTCCAGAACATGAAAAATTATTGTTGAACTTGAGTATTATATATCTGTATATGGGTTTCAAAATCATTTTTTATCTGATGTGGGACAATGTATCACAATTTACCATCTTTAAAGTGCGTGATGTCCTCATCTTGACATATTTCGGAATCTTTGCCTCTGGTAGGTAACTCGGTCTTGCAAATCCTATACTTTTCAGATACACTCCAAGATTTGACCAACTATATTCTCATGTTGGCACGAACCTTCAAGACTTCAACCTTTCAAGTCCGATCACGATTATGGGTAAACACTGACATCATTTGTAACGCTTCAAGCCTGCAACTGTCCAGTTTAACTCAGTCTGTTGTTCTCACTTAAGACAAAAAAAGAAGTGATTCATGTTGAATGAGTTTCAAATCACAATATGTTATTCTCACTTAAGACAAAAAAAGAAGTGATTCATGTTGAATGAGTTTCAAATCACTTGTTTTTATTCGATGACAATGTATCACAACTTAAATTTTGAATTGTAACACTGTGTATCCATAATTGATTACATTTGTTTTATATTATGAGATTAAGTTTTTTTATTATGAGATTAAGTTGTCACGCCATCAACACTTGCTTGTAGAAAAAGCAAATAATCACATGAATATTTTGCTTTTAAGGTGAAGCAGAGCAAATACAAGCAAGTATACAAGAGAATATTCGTCACGTTAAACCTATGAAAAGTAAAGTAAACCATGGATTGTACTACGATGACGTGTCTTCAGTCACTTGTCAATTTTAAAATGAGGTAAAATTTATATTATTACCGGTTTAAATATAATTAAAAAAATATATAATTAAGTTTAAATAATAGTTGTTAAAATTATTGAATATGGATTGTACTACAGTTGACGTGTCATCTACTTTATCATCAATGATTTATTTACGTCGGTGTATAATTAAGGAAAATTATGTAAATAATTAGCTACGCCAGTAGTTAGTTAATTACGATCATAGTTATAGAAATCGGTTCCGACCGGAGGTCTGACCGGGAATCGGATCCCTATCCGATTTGGTTCAATTAACAGACTGACTTACATGACGAACTTGGTTGAACCGTTGTGAGCTGTTTCCGGTTCGTTTTTTTTTAAACCAATCAAACGGTTTTCTTCGATTTAAACTTATTTATTTTGGTATGTACAATTGATCTGACCGGTTCTCTTCGGCTTAAATTACGTTTTCCTTTTTTATTTTAGAATTTCATTTCATTTCACTGAGAGCAGCATCACAACCAGTTATTTACTCCTTCAGTCGCAGTTCTTCACACCTTATTCTCTGTTATCGAAACCTTCTGCTTCGAAAATAATGATCTTCTTCTCCGTTGTCAAAACTACGGGTGAGCAATAAAACCATTTCGACCAAGACCGACCAAGACTAAACCAAAAAAAAAACATTTGTGAACTGAAACCAACAATTTTATTTAAACGGTTTTATCAGTTCAAGTCTAAATTTCGGTCTTAGACCATTTAGACCAATCTGGACCAGTTTGTTTTAAAAAATAAATGCCGCTCAGTTTGCTCACCCGCTTTGTTTATCAAATCTTCACAACTCTAGCATTCTTCATCGCTTTGTTCAGTTTGCTTATAGTCTTCACAACTTCCCTCCCGCCTTCCCACACGATCACACAGAAGGACGAGGACGACTGCAGACCACGATTTCAGAAGACGACTTCACGACTTTCGTCGTCTCTAACTCTCTCTTCCGCCTCTGTCTTCGCCTTCGTCTGCGTATTCGTTGCAGAAAATCTGCGTCTCCTCGTCATGGTAATCTCCTTATCGCCACTTAATCCTATAAAATTAAGTTCTTTTGATAAAAATTACATGGCCATGAATCTATATATATATGTATGCACATAAACTGTTCAATGAAATGCCTAAAGTCTCTGAAGGTTGTTAAAAGATTGTCATATATATAGAAAATTGTTTGTACTACCTCTTGAAATTGACGTGTATTTTACTTTCCCGTCAACATGATTTTTTCTTGAATTTCTAGCGACTGTATTTTCAAAATTTCTTATTTCTTAAATTTGTATTTAACAGCTTCATCAATCAGTGTGGCGTATTGATTTCAGAAACGAGGGTGTCGGACGTCGAATCCGACTTTCCCGACCCGTTTTGGAAAATATTTTAAAATTTCAATTTGAAAATGCTGGGTCTTGGCGAGGGACGGAACCGGTCGAGCGGAGTCATCAACCGGACCGAAAAAAATTGAAAGTGTCGCCACCGATTAATTGAAGGCTAATCGGAATCCTAAAATTGCCTAGGGTAGATGAAATTAACATCCTGGGGCTTAAAAAAGTCTACGTCCAGAGAATCGAGTTCGGGGGTTTGATTACGTCTTAAAAGCTCGCGAGCTCATAATCCTCCCTTTCGGTACTTTTAATTTGATTTTGATTTTTTTTTTCAATTTTGCCCGAATTGCCCGTTTTTATTATGCTTGACCCAAAAAAACTATATGCATTTTCTTTAAATTAAACAAACCATGTACAAACAATTTTTTTTTTGAATTAATTTCAAATAAACAAAAGAGAACTAAAGTTAATCGTGTTCGAAAAAAAATGATTTAACTCTCGAGTCATTTTTAAACGTGTCAAAACATGCACGAATGATTTTTTGAAGATATTAAGCTCGTTGGACTAATTCGTCCCATTTTGAGAAGTTATAGGATGTCCAAAAAAAATAGGGACCAAAATACAATTTATTAAAATTTGAGCTGAATTGGACAAATATTTTGAAAATTGCAGAAAAGACCCTAAACTATTCTGGACTTATTTGTAACACTTGGTAAAGTTCTAAAATAACCCAAAATTTATTCTAGACTTATTTGTAACATTTTTAAAAGTCATGGAATGTCAAGAAAAAATTAGGAATAAAAAATGTAATTTTTGAAAATATTATAACTAAACTGAATTTTTTTATTTAAAATTACAGAATTGACCCTAAACTATTCTAGATTTATTTGTAACACTTGATAAAATTCCAAAAAATAACCCGAAAATTATTCTAGACTTATTTATAACATTTTGAGAAATCATGGAATGTCTAGAAAATGTTAGAAATCAAAATGTATTTTTTTTTTAAAAACGAGCTGAATAAAAAAAATAATCAAAAATTGCACAAATGGCCCAAAACCTTTTCCGGGTTGGTTTATAACACTCGATAACGTCCCAGAAATGACCCGAGAGTCCAATGACCGAGTTGTAACCTTCATCAAAGTTTAGGAATGACCTAAGTCATTTTTGAATTTTTTTTTCACATATACATAATATATATATATATATATGTATTATACATATAGATAGATAGATAACATAGACATAATATAAATATATATTATACATATAGATATATATAGTATTACATAAACATAATATAAATATATATTATACATATAGATATATATAGTAATACATAAACATAATATAAATATATATTATACATATATATATATATATATATATATATATAAACAAGTATATTATACATAAATATATAATATATGTATATAAACTCTCAATTTTATTTCACATTTATAAAATACAAATATGATATTGAATATGAGAGAAATATACCTAACTCATTGGAGGTTTAAAATACCGTACGAGGAACCGAGTCCGATAATTATCGGTATTTTTCACTTTTTTTTTCCTCTTTTTTTTTTTCTCTCATTCTCTTCTCATTGAAACTCTTCACCGTAGCTTCATCTTCTCCCATTTCATTGAAGCTACTCCTCTCATTTATAGAGAAAATATACACATATTTAATTAATTAATAAAAACTCTTTTTTGTTAATAATATAAAAAAAACGTTTTTTTAATAATAAAAAAATAAAATCGGTGGAAAAGAGGCAATTTTCCACCGTTGGAATTTTTTATTATTTTTTTAAAATATTTAATTTTTTTTTTAGTTTTCAAATATACATATGTATATATATATATAATATTATATATATTTTTCAAATCTCAATTCCTCTCATACGGTATTTTTATCCCGAGCCAAAATCAGGTGTTTACAGAGGGTCTTTTACCATTTATATTGCTCAACGTTGGGACCTCATTGATAGTAATAATCTAATTTATTTGTTTCCAATGGCAGATGTCCTCAACATCATGTGTTAGTGAGAGTATTGTCGAGTCGAGATCCATCGTTGATCCAACATTTGATAATCTAGGTGTAGAAATTGAATTTGTATCTGCAACTGCGTGAAAACCTCCATGAGCTGAAAGTAGTAGCACTTCTAGGAAATTGCGGTCTAAAATATGGCTTCACTTTCAGACACTCGTGAATGACAATAGTAAGACTTCTTGTAATTATTGTCAAAATATCTACTCTTGTCGTTCTTCATCAGAAACTAGTGGGATGAAAAATCATCTTAGTCAGGGCATTGCTTATTCTCTCAATAAAAGGAAAGACAATAAGAAGGAGAGAACATGTTCTCCTGAGGTCACAGAGATATCATGGAAATTTGATAATGATATTGCTAGAAAAAAAACTTGTAAAAATGATCACTCATGTTGAGAAACCGTTTTGTCTTGTGAAGCGTGATTCATTCAGAGAATTTATGGAAAGTTTGCAACCCACTGTTGTATTGCCTTCATGCTTTACTATTGCCCGTGATTGTATCAGTTTGTTTAATGAAGAAAAGTTCAAATTAAGACAATGTTTTCGTAAAACAAGCAAAGAGTTTGTCTTACTACTGATACTTGAACTTCAATTCAGAACCTGCCTTGTATTTCTTGAATACTCATTACATTGATGATGATTGGAAGTTGCAGAAGAAATTAAAATCTTGAATTTTTGTCCAATTTCTAATCATGCTGGAGATGTGATTGGTGCAACTATTGAGAAATGTTTGCTTGGATGAGATATAAATAAGGTTTTGACAGTGACTGTTGATAATGCAACTTCTAATGATGTTGCAGTCAAGTATTTGAAGAAACGGTTTCAAACATGGAATACATCAATCTCATATTCTCAACTTAACTGTAAAGGATAGACTGCGTGAGTTATCTGAAAGCATCTTAAGAATCCGATTTGCAGTTAGATTTTTTAGACTATCTCCTACTCGAATGCAAAAGTTTAAGTATGATGTGGAACAAGAGAGTCTGATTTGGACAGGCAACCCATGCTTGGATGTTGAAACGAGATGGAATTCTACTTTTCTTATGATAGACTCAACTATTAAGTACATAAAAGCATTTGAGTTTTTAGAGAAGTACAAGCGGAATTCTAAATATCTATCTGAGCTTAGAGACAGTACAGGATTGCCAACTGAAAATGATTGGGAGGAGGCTAGTGCTATTTTGCATTTCTTAAAAATATTTTATGATTCTACTATTCGTATGTCTTGATACTACAATGCTACAAGTAATGATTGCATGTTTGAGATTTGTAAGATTGCAATTCAGATTACTGAATATCTTCGAGATCCTATATTTAAGTCAATGGCTGAAAAAATGAAGGCAAATCATGATAAATATTGGGGAAATGTGAAAAAGTTGAACTTGTTGTTTTACGTAGTTGTTGTGCTTGGTACTTGACGAAAAATGAGATTCGCTCAGCTCGCTCTCCCTCGAGACGCTCTCGCTCGAGACGCTCTCGCTCGAGACGCTCTCGCTCGGCCATCTGGCGAGCCACCTTCCCATGAGATGCACCTGAGCGCGCGAACATAAGGCTCCTAGGGCGCACCACCTTCGTGCCACCTGGGGCGCCATCCCTAGACCTTCGAGGTCACCCGACTTCCCTTAGATGACTACGTTGTTGTCACCCGGGCATCAACGATAAGGAGCACGACCCCAAGTGGAGCACTAAGTCGCACAGGGCTCGATGCAACACAAGACTCAATGCCAGATAAGATGACACAAATCACAAGATGACACAAAACACAAGATGACACAAATCACAATGCATGATAAAAAGTCACCACAATTAGTGGTGTCAGTTTCACAAAGGTCTAACTATGGTAAAGACTTGACCATGGACTCATGTTAAGTATCTCTATATGTACTTTCTACCCCCTTCATTTGAGGGGGACGATTTTCGTACATGTTGTTATGCTCTCCAAAAAACGAACGCCTGATTAACTTGATCGTCGGAGGGGAAACCACGGGCAAAACTCGAGGTTTCCTTCTTCCAGGTCGCTGAAACAGCACCAGGAGCCGAGGCGCGGAAAATCGTGATCCAACAAAATTCACTTGATATTGTTAAGCAATTGGACAAATAAACATGATAGAACGACGAATAAACATGATAGAGCGACGAATTTGAAAACCTTTTGAGCTCACAGAGGAAGCTTGAAGCTGTCGATTGATGGAAGGAATTGGGTTGAAGTCTTCGATTGAAAGTTTGAAACTGAAGCTTTTGAGCTTGAAGGGGACGATTGAAATTGGACTTCAAGTCTTCGATTTTGAGAGATTTTTTTTATTAACACATGGTGAACTGGACGGTCAGACCGGCTGGACCAAGAACCAGTTCTCTAATCGGTTCGAGGGTCGGTGTGGTTATGATAACACTGATTACAATGGATGTAATGAAGATGGACGTCCCTTGTCCAACTATGCAATACAAGGGAGAGAAGCATACGGTGTCCGTGTCGATTGTTTAATAATGTAGGTTGTGCATTAGAGTTGCATTAAAATATAATTAATTCAAATACAATAAATTATTATTAGTGTATTAATTTTTAAGATTTAAACACGATTTGCAGATTCACGAGTCAATCTTTATGACTCATGGACTCGTACTCATTCAATTTATATGTTATGAATTTTACGGGTCAACCTGTTCACGCACATAACCCGTAACCCATACGACCATACTCATGCGATATATTGACTCATGAACCTACGCGATTCATTCGATTCGTGTGATCCATGAACTTTTATATAATATAGAGTAAAATAGACATTGCCCCCTGAAGTTTACGTCAATTTTAAGTTTCCCCTTTAATGTTTACAATTTTAAATTTTAGTCCTAATGTTTGGATCAAATGAAAATTTCTCCCTTTCCGTTAGTTGACCGGTTATTACAGACGAAATTTTCGTCTCATGCTTACCACATGAGTTTTTTACATTTGTAATGGACAAAATTGCCATTTTTCCTCTATGTGTAATCTTCTTCCTCGTGATGTCCGGAACGACTGGGTTAATTTTGATTAACAAAGACACTTTTCCTTTTATTGATTTCACAACAGAAATTATTCCCTTGCACGTTGCTGTTGTTTCGTTTCTTCTATAGATTCTATTACAAGAACAATCACAATTCAACACCTAAGCGCAATCAGAAAGTGGAAGATCTTGAAATCAATAATCTAATATACTAACTTCTCTGCAACTCCATTAACAAAAACCAACCAACCCACTCACTAATTTGATTGTGTTCATATTTAAATTCTCTATCTTCAGTTGTCTCATTGTCGTTCGCGGTATCTGCAGACTCTTTGGTGGGATGGAATAAGCCCCCCAAAGAACTGTACTCCCCGGTGAAAGGAGTCTTGGAAGTGCATGTCGCGACACCTAGGGTTTGGACTCTCTTCCGAGACCCAACCCCCTTGGAGGGGTTGGGAGCAGCAACATCGGAGGCAGGAGTGGCGACCTCCCCCAGTAGCAGGAGCCATGCCCTGGGAAGCAGCAGATCCCCAAAGGAAGCTGGGCGCTCCTCGCCAGAGCTCCTCGACCTCTTGGGAGAAGAAGTAGGAGTCGGAGCCGCCCCAGCTGCAACATTCCCTGAAAACAGTCAATAAAAGTATTAAAACCTAAGGCTGAAGCAGAAAAAGGAAAAGTCAAAAGGTGGAGGTGGATTCAGAGACGCCTGGGCAGCTGATAGCCCCGCTTTTGCCTGCTTGGAAAACAAACTGAGAAGTTTAGTCCCCCGAGTGCCTACAACACAAAACTAGCAAATAAAAAGGGTCAGAAATTTACCTAATCAATAGAGACTGCCGCGGACTGGTGAATGCCCGCCAGCCTAAGCATCGACTCTGAAGTTTTCGCCACTCAGCGGATCGAACAGAAATTCGGTTGCCTATGATGTCGGAAAAAGTAGGGTTGATCATGGGTGGACCGATATGATCCTGAAGGCAAGACCGAGACCAAAATTTCGGTCTTGCCTTATGGAGGACCGAGACCGACCTCGGCCAAAAAAGCCCGCCCGAGTCGGTCTTTCTTGACTCGGGCCGGTCTAGGTCCTGGACCAAATCTGCACACAAAAAAACACTATGAGCTCACGATATTCTTTAATAAAAGGAGAAAGAATAGTTCGCTATGAGCTCACTGCATAGCTGCGTGGTTTGTAAATTTATCATGAAGCAGCTTTTATAAAGATAGAAAACCTCCCAAATCCACATTCAATTAAGTGTGGTATTATGAAAATCTCAAATCCACATTACTTCGGTCCGGGCCGGTCCTAAACGGGCTTTCGAAAGAAAAAAAACGAGACCGAAACCGACCTTGAAGGAAGAAAAAAACGCCCTCTCGGTCCTAATTGGGTCGGTCTCGAGTCAGTCTTGTCGAGAATTCGGTCCAACAGTCGTTTATTATCACCCATACGAAAAAGTCAACGATGGTGTTCCGATCACTCCCCGAAAACTCCCCAAAGCTCGAAGGAGTATCCCGTTCCAGCTGAGAAAGCTTCCAAGAGACACTACCCTTGTAAAAGAAGTAGTACTTCTTGTAGTTGGAGTTGGTGGCCCAGAAATCATCCACCAGACGAAAATGAACATTCCAGTCTCACGCCTGACCCCTTCACTCCTCGAACTTCGGCCAACGGGTTTGGAAATGATGAAGGTGGTTAGCCCCGACAACCAACCGGTAAAAACACCGAAACATGGCCAGTGAATATGTCCATCATTGACGTAAACACATGAACTTAAACTCAATCAACATCCTAATGGCGTTGGGCACGAGTTACGTAGGGCCTACCCCATAATAGCAACAAAGCTCAGTCAAATCTTCGCAGAGAGGAAAACGCAACCCAACATCGACCTGGTCCGCATAAATGTAAACCCCTCCTTCGTGAGGATAATACAGACCTAAGTCTGCGTACCTATGGGCATTTGCTTCTCCTAAACCAGTCAAGGCGACCATTGCCTTGAATTGAGTTGGCTTCACTCATTGGACTTGATATCTACTCAAAACACCATGACATGGAAAGAACAATACTAAAATAACAAAAAGGAGGAAGCTTTGACATAAAAAAATTACATGTTGGAGAAAAGACGAGGACATTTGTGTCGGGCACGTCCACCACCACCGGTGCAATCGCCGACTGCCCAGCAACTGGTTTCGGTGCACGAGCTCTCTGGCCCTCCGCCGGGGAGGAAGCATCTTTAATGGTTAAAGGGGCATTAGCATCCCTAGCCGCAACTTTCTGCCCAGGAGAAGGTTGGGGAGGAGAAGGCTTGTCGGATGATCCCTTGCCGGATGATTGATTCTTGCTAGCCATGGTAAAAGAGAAAGCTTTATCGAGGATGAAAAGATAGATAAAAAGTTTGAACAGAGGGTTGAAGAAGATTTGAGCTCTGGAATGCAAATGGCTTGAGTGTGTAAAAAACTAAATGCCAAAGTTCAGCTTTTTATAGCCAAAATGGAGGAAACCGAACGGGCACGTTTGAAATGGCTCAGATAATGATTACACCCTTTTGGGTATTACACCCTTTTGGGTAAAATCGAAGCGATGTCAGAATTCCAAGGGTCACATCGGGGAGACAAAAGGTTGAAACGGTACAAAAACTGTCAGCCTACCCTCTGGTTACGGAAGACAAAGAGACAGACATGTCTCAAATGTCCTCTCAACTTCTTGATAATGGTGCATTCGTTAAATGCTCGAGACCTTACACAAAAAATGTGATCTCCAAAAGCTATGCCAACCTTCTCAGCAGTAGTGCTTTCCTAAAGAGTAATGAATGAGCATCCATAAACCTTGGCAACCCTAAAGCGTTCGCCTAATAAGGTAAGAGATCAAACATTCCACAAAATCTAAGCGGCCAAAAAACCGTTCGCCAAAGGATACGGAGCATCAAAAGGCACAAATAGCAGATAAGGACAGCAAAAGATTCAATCCAAAAGTCACTATCTCAAACTCTATCACAGAATCAAGCTCGACCGAAGAAACTTCACTCAGGCTTCGGGGGTAAATGTTGTGTATTGATAGTGACAACCCAATATGGGAAGGGCCTCGAAGACCCAATAACTATGCAGGGGGTAAAACCTATATCATTCAGAATCGGGCCGACCCACAGTAAGGGTAAGCTGACACTCATAATGCGGTTCAGTACCAAACCCAAACTAAAGTGGACGCCAAAGCTCTATTTCAGGTTGCCATCGGCCAAGGCCAAAGCCTCCTACCGTTCGCCATGGGACAGGAGCGCTCGCCAAGATAGTCAAACCTCTCAACTCTGGTTCCACAAACCAACACCAAATATATGGCCACGATATCTCGTGTATATCAGGCACATATTATATAAAGATTATATAAGGTAACTGCAATATGACCATAACCGTAATATCTACTATCCTAATCTTTACCGGCACAATATTTACGAAGATATTCAGCTCCCTATAACGGTTTGATCTCCAAACTCTATAAATACTCTTGTTTAACATATGTTCATTACGTTTTGAGTTCATATACACAGTATACTCATTTAAGCATTGGAGTGACACCCAGAGACAGCCACTCTGTTGATATCCTCTTATTGCAGGTTCATCGGAGCTCAGACGAAAACGCGTGATCATCAACCTTTTGACATTCAATTAACTGTCAAGTCAGCATCTGAGAATCTTAGACCCAACATATATAGCAATTTTCTTGTTTAAAAGTTTGCACTCTTAAGACTTAATCTTTACACACGACATAATTAAAAACAGAGTGATTAGTTATAACACAACACGATATTGTCGATGCTTTGTGACATACCAGCGAAGGGTATATCAAAGTTGAACCCTATAAACCTGTCTTTAATGCATGTCTTCGTAATGTAAGTTTGAGGAACTAAAGTAAAAGAGAAGAACTAACTCCTTATTTATTTAGTAAATTGATAAATAATCCGTATATATTGTGGTATATATAATCGTTACTATTTATACAATAAACGTTAGTGTTATTGGAAATATAAACGTTAACTAAGATTTCTTAATATCAAAAAAATATAAACCAAAAAGTAATAGTATATTTTAAAAAATAGTAACATGTATAAGATTAGGGGTGTCAAAATCTGACTCAATCTGTGAGTGACTCGCCCACGGGACGTGTTTGAGTCAAGATTTTTGACTCATGAGTCATTTGACACGATACATAGATGACCAATGAAAACACGGGTCAAATTTGGGTCAGAAGCCTTGACGACCCACGGGTCAACACATGACCCGTCCCATTTATATATTTCAGTCTTTTTTTGTTTTGTTTTTATTGAAATGGTGGGTCAGACTGACCCGCGAATTATGGAGGTCGAATGAGTCAGTCTGACCTAACCCTTACCATTCCTAACAAGTCATTCTAACCCGCGAGTTGACCCACCAACCCGTGGGTCAGGTTTGAGTTTCAAACACTGACTCATAATATTACACGGGTCGTGTTTGGGCTAGAGAGTCTCTGACACGACCCATGGGCCGACCCATGACCCGTTTTGACACTCATACACCTATTAATAATGTATGATGGATAATTATATATTTCCACTAACTAGAATGTATATCTATGATTGTTTTTATGCAATTAAAGGAGTGTAATTACTTAAAAATATCTTGTTGGAATTATATGAACAACATGCAATTGACCAAATACACGTATTTAGATTATTATTTTAGAGTGACTGCCCTTTGCGGAAGCGGAAACAGATCTTCTTAAGATTGGGATCACGATCTACCGGATGAGAAGACACGACACGATTTGACATACAATGACTTATAATACCACAACTACTGATCTCTTCTAAATTGTAGGGAATTTAGTCTATTATCGTTAGGTTTTTCTAACCCTAAACACCCCTATATATAATAATATATAGAGTAAATTTTACGACCAGACACACAATCTGAATTTTCACTTATGGGTGATCCATTCTCCTAGAACAACACATCCATTTAATTTATATAAAGTAATCTATTTGACACTACCATTTTGGGGTGTTTTGGTATTTAGATAATTTGGTTCCATAGATAAACTTTCACATCATGGCATTCTTGCAAATTATGTGTTATATATGATTATTTTCTCCTATTAGGTTTAGCGATTGATTTTGATGGATAGTGTTGGATTATGTTTTTTCCTGTTGTGGATTTTTTGTGTTCGTTTACTTTACGTATCAAGAGTTCGGATCAAACATTAACGTGAAATAAATTATTAAAAATAAAGGTACAACTCGTTTGAATTAAAAAAAATGTGTGACGTGCCTTAAAAAAAATTACAATGCGGGAGAGTGTTGAACTCCACTATAACATGGTATCCCACATAGGTAAGTGTTGCAAATTAGTTATCACATATCAATTTGACTATCTTATGTTATTACCAATTAATTTTAAAATAGAACTCAAATTATTTAATTAATTACTTTTTATTTGTCCATTGAATTTGATTATAAAATTTAATAGATCAAAACTCAATTGAAGACCTATATGTATGGAAACTAACACTTAGCCCCATTAATTATGTCTTAATTAATTATGTCTTAATTGAGATCGAATTATTATTTTGATATAAATAATTTTAGTATCTATTTCTTTTATTTTTTTCTTCCCATGTAATTTGATCGAGGGGGACAAATAAAAAACAGAGTAGCTGTAGAATATGTGTCCCATTGGCATTCCATTATTATTGTCTATATAGGATAGGAGGAGAACGTGCGGGGCGTTTCTTCCGAAAGCTCTCTCCCAACTGCCTTTCTGCCATTAACGACGGTGCACATGCTTACACTCGATGTGGTTTTTAAGGTCAGTAAATAAAAAAGTATTGCAATTTGACAGTACAATGTTTTATTTTTAAAATTTCATTATCTATACTTGTAAAGTTTGGGCTAAAAATTATCTTAATGAAAATAAATATAATAACATTGTTTCAAAACATAAATAATTATCTTATTTAAAAAAGATAAAATATGGAAAATATAGAAAATTGAAAGCATAATATGAGTTTTTAATATTATTTTTTTTAAAACATGAAACAAAAGTAGAGCTTTTTTATACCATATTTTTTATATATAATAATTTTATAGTATATCTGAATCGTTTCATATTTTTTTTATTGACTATTTTTTAAATGAACTCACTATTATATAAATATATAAAATTAAGCTTATCAGAAACAATTTTTGTTTATATCCGCACCTATATAAAAATTATGCAAGGCTTAAAATTCTCCCGCACAGCAAACTCTTGTCGTACTCGGACGAAATCATTAATGGGCCGACTTATATTCAAGAGGCCCAATTTTACAGGCAAGACTGATTCTGAAATGTAGAGATTCTATTTACACACATCGACTAATATATACCATCCAGTTTTGTCAAAATACTAAATATTCTAATAGTTGTTTTTTTTACATATTTGCCTTTACCTATTTTAAAAATAAAATAAATTTATTAAATAAAGACTACTTCATTTTTCATCCATTTTACATTTATATTCAAAATTACTCAATCTTTTAACTGAATTTTGACATCAAACTAAGCCAACCACTAACCCATTGATGGTGACATTCGTTTGGCATATATCCACTCTTCATACCTCAACATAGGGCTGACAATTTCTGACACGACACGATTAAACGACACGACACGATCTGCTTTAAAGCATATATGGGTTTGACCTTAATGGATCCCGTGTCTAAACAACTCTTATACGTTTAGACACGATTATTAATCGTGTCTAAACAACTCAGATATGCGGATATCTGTTTAAACACGATTAACTATTCGTGTCTAATATTGTTGTGTATACATGTGACACGTTTAGACACATTTAAGTATAATAATAATAATAAAATATTAAAATACTCACTTACTTTTTAATATTGAACTATGAAGACCTTACTTTGTATATTTGAATTTGTATATATATGTATTTGTGTATATATCTGCTTTAAAGCGTATATGAGTTTGACATTAACAGATCCTGTTTCTAAACAACTCTATACGTTTAGACACGATTAAACAGCTTATACGTTTAGACACGAGACATGTTTAGACACGACACGATTATGACACGACACGACACGATTGCCAGCCCTACCTCAACAATAGTTTGTGTTTCCTGCAAGAAAAATATGCAACATTTCTCAGCATACCCAGAAACCGAATCATCGACTAGTGTAGTAAAAAGAATGTAAATATGAAGTAAAATTCAAACTTTACCATGATCTTGGGTTCATTCAATATACCCAGAAACCTAATCGTTCAATTATAATCAAAAGAAGTTAAAAATCGACACTTTACTGTGATTTGGGGATCATTCATTTGAATTCAATCGTCCCCGGTCGGGAAAAGAGTGAGGACCTTTCTCCCTCCATGAGATTCCAGATCTTCAATGTAAGGCGGATGAATTCGGCGGAGTTGTTGTTCCTGCCTTAGAAAAGGGTGCTCAAATTGATTATTTGGTGGGGACGCGAACTTCCCATAGTCTAGTGATACACCGGATGTACGACCGACGCCTAGTGGTGGTGGAGCGCGGGCACCAGAACAAACGACAGGAAATGGTAATTTTGAATGCCACCATCAATGGGTCACCGACTGAGTTAGTTTGAGGTCAAAATTTGGTTAAAATATTGAGTAATTTTAAACATGAATGTAAAAGAGGTAAAAAAAAATTAAGTGGTTTATTTAGCAATTTTATTTTATTTTTAAAATAGGTAAAGATAAATATGTAAAAATCTATTAGATCATTTTAGTATTTTGACAAAAATGGTATATATATACTATAAATTAGTTGATGGTTTGCAAATAAAATCTTCCTGAAATGTATTCTTCAAATGGACATGAAGCCCAGACTGATAATAAGAAAACCCAAATTCATGAAGCCCAAAATATGAGAAAAGGTTCAGATGGTCACGAAGAAAAAATCATGATTCATCGAAGATTCCTTTGAATTATTCTACCAAAATTGCGAAGTGGATTCTAAATTAACGGGTTAGTGTCATTTTTTTTTTTTATTTTGCTTTTGCGTTTTTGGATTCAAACTTGAGACGTCTGATTAATGAATGAAATGTTAAACCGTTATGCCATATTAGGACGATGAGCTAATAATAATAATACTTTTCTAGGTATCTTTAAGCTTTTACATAGTAGGTTTACATTAGATCACTCCAAATTTTAAGGCCCATTCATCCATGAAAAAACATTCATTGAATCTTAATATACGGTTGATGGGTTTGAACTCTATTTTTTTATTACGTATTTTCCGCAATCTGATATATTAGTTCCTAATTCGAACTATAATATATTTATTATTTGATATATTTTTTTTTAAAATATAGATATATTTATTGAGTACTAATGGAAGTGAACATGATGAGGTTGATCATAGAAGGATAGAGTTTTTTTTTTTTTTTTTTGGATAAATAGAAGAAATACATCAATAAAAAACACATCAGACTATTCCAAAGTCCATATCAGGACACTACGAGTTTTTGCCCCACCCCTACTATCCGAACTGATACTCGAGCCCACCGACCCCGGTGGTCGATCAAGTTCCACAAAATTTACGTCTAAATGAACCGCTTCCTTCGCAAGGATATCCGCTGCCCCGTTTCCCTCCCTGAATATATGTCTGAGTTTGATTCGTCTAAATCCCGCAATCAACCACCTGCAATCCCAAATGAGGGGTGTTAGTTGTCTTTCCTCCATATCCGTGGCAATTAACATACCTAACGCCTCCTTAGCATCCGATTCCACATGTAAGTCTGTGATTCCCATCTTTTTTGCCAGTATAAGACCGTCCCTAATACCCCACAGCTCGGCGACCAAGCTGTTCGTGAATCCCAGTCTTCTTTGTGTTCCTTTCATCCAGCCGCCCAGGTGATTCCTAAGTATCGCCGCGCACCCTGCCAATCCCGGGTTACCCATTGCCGACCCATCCGTGTTGAGTTTAGTCCATCCGACTTCAGGAGGTGTCCATCGAATCTCTATTTCCCTTCTTTCCTCCACTATGTTCTTCTTTGCTAGTACAACAGCAACATCTTTCGCCTGCAAAATAGCCAAACTCACAATATCCCTAGGCAGGAATTTATTAGTAAAAACAACCGAGTTTCTATTTTTCCATATGAACCACACCATAGAAGAGAAAAACAAGCCCCATTGTATCCCATCCCTAATCACCTTTTTTTTTTTGGCAATTCGATTTTAACCACCTGTTTAATTGAGCCCCCTGGGCCTCCATACCGTCCGGGATGCCCGTGTCCGCCCAAACTTGTTTAACGAACCCACAATCCCGCAAAACGTGCAAAGTGTCCTCATTTCCAATCCCACATATTTTACACAAAGGGTTAATGTCCATACCTCTCCTCCTAAGTGTGGACGCGGTGGGGATCCGGTCATGGTTGCAAAGCCACAGAAACTGTTTGATCCTAGGGATATTGACACATTCCCAGACCCAGTTCCACATCTCCGGCGCCTGCTCAATATGCTCGTGTCTTACCTGTCCGATGAGGCGGTGGACGGAAGCTACAGATGGGATTCCCGTCGGGGATCCCGCCCAGATTTTCCTGTCGCTGGTTCCCCTCCTCATGCTCCTCGGTGTCGCTCTGATCTTCTCCTGAACACACTCCGGAATCTGGAAGGATAGATTCGAAGTATCCCACTCCCCATTCTCCCCACATATCACATCTAGTTTCAGCTCGTGGTCCCCGAGCGCTAGGGGGCCCTGGATCAGGTTCCGCATCCTCGTACGCCCCATCCACCTGTCCTGCCAAAGGTTTATGGTTTTCCCGTCTCCAACAACCCACCCCTCGCCCTCCGCCAAACACCTCCTCCCCTCGCTCAAGGCTTTCCACATCACAGATCCCTCGCTGCTAGGTCTCCTGTTCGGATTGAAGTACCTGTATTTGAGAATGTTCGCCCATGGAGCCTCGGCCTTGTCCATTCTCCAGACCAGATTCGCCACCATAGCCTTGTTCCTCTCCCTGGTCTGATGCATACCTAGCCCTCCCTTATCTTTTGGTCTCGTGACAGTCTCCCAGTTCAGGAGGTGCATTCTTTGTTTCTCCTCTGAAGATCCCCAGAGGAAGTTCCTGTTCAGTTGATCTAATTCTTTGCATGTATACGAAGGGAGGTAAGTACATTGCATATAATACGCAGGAATCGAAGCCATCACAGAATTTATCAAAATCCCCCGACCCGACATGGATAGCAGTTTACCCCGCCACCCCCCAAGTTTTGCACGCACTTTGTCAAGAATAAAATTAAAAGAGTTCACCTCTTTACCCGAAAGTTTCATAGGAAATCCCAAGTAATCCGACAACTTATCCACCCGATTTAGGCCCAGGCGATCCGCCAGAAGAGACATCGTCTCAACTGACAGATTTTTTGAGAACACAACCTGGGATTTATCGAAATTAATTTTTTGACCCGAGATCGAGCAGAAAGTCTCGAGGGTTTTCCTAATCACCTGACAGTTTGCAGTTGACGCCTCCCCCATAAGGATCAGGTCATCCGCAAATAAGAGATGCGACAGCTTAATGGACTGTCTTCCCAGACTCAAGGGAGTCCACTGCCCTTTCTTAACTTCCTCCTCGATGAGGAAACTAAGGAAGTCCATGCACAAAATAAAAAGGTACGGGGATAAAGGGTCTCCCTGCCTAAGCCCCCTAGACGGGTAAAACTTATCCAGCTTACCCCCGTTCAAGAGGATGGATATCGAGGTAGAGCTAACACAGTTCATAATCAGGGCTATCATCCTATGGGGGAAGTTAAAGTGATACAAGGTTTGACAGATAAAATCCCACTCCAACCTATCGTAAGCTTTTTCAAGGTCCAATTTCAACACCATAAGACCCGATCTACCCTTCTTTTTTGCCACAGCAATCATCACCTCCCTAAGAATGACCACATTATCGCTAGCCCTACGCCCAGGAATGAAACTAGCCTGGAAGGGGGAGATGAGATGCTGCATAAAAGGGCGGATTCTGTTGACAATAACCTTGGACAACAACTTATAAGAGGTATTGCAGAGGCTAATAGGTCTGAATTGCTTAACCATCTCCGGTTTGTCCACCTTGGGGATAAGGCAGAGAAGAGTGTCGTTCATATTCGGCGGGAGGGGGCTACCCTCAAACACGGTTTTGATAAGATTACACACCGAACTACCCACAATCTCCCAATTCTTTTGATAGAATATGGGATGGAGGCCATCGGGTCCCGGGGCTTTTAAAGGTCCCAACGACCTAACGACATCCCAGATGTCTCTCTCAGTGATCCCACGGTCCATCCTAGCGACCATCTGGGGGGGTGAGGCTCCCCGGGGGGTTAAACTCCAGATCCGGGTCAATGTGGGATACCAGTTTACCCGAGGTGAAAAGCTTCGTGAAGAAGCTTTGGAAAGTGGAGTTTATCATGTTCGGGTCAAGAACCCACTGCTCCCAATCATCTTTGATCGCTAGAATTTTGGACCGGTTCCTTCTAATTAAAGTCGACATGTGATAATACTTTGTGTTTCTATCCCCATCCTCGATCCACTTTGATCTAGACTTGGCCGCCCAAAGAAGCTCTTCTTGGTTAAGGACCGTGGCATACTCAGCCCTCAACGACTTCTCTCTATCAAGATCAAAGTCCCCAGGGCAATTCGAGATGCTTCTTTGGATCTTATTCAGCTGATCGAGGATCCGGGCTTTCCTAGTGAACACATTCCCAAACACCCTTCTATTCCAACTTCTGGCCCTACCCGGGAACGCCCTAGTAGCGTCCTGATGATTAAAAGCGACCCCCCCCACGTACTGAGGACCAAATTTTTAAAATCCGGATGATCGAGCCACATAGGCTCGCATCTAAACGGTCTGACAGACTTAGGGAAATCCTCCTTATTTAACTGGAGTAACAACGGGCAATGGTCCGACCTCAACCTGGTGAGGTGTTGGACCTTCGCCCGGGGGAATCTGACCAGCCATTCCCCATTGGCCACTATTCTGTCCAACCTTTGTTGGACAAAACAGTTATTCCTACACATCTTGGCCCAAGTGAACCGGGGTCCCGTGTACCCCAGATCAATGAGCCCACAGTAATCAAGCAATTCCCTAAATCTATTGACCCGATTCATATCGACAGGTCTGCCCCCTTTTTTCTCATGTTGACTACAGACATCATTAAAATCCCCAAGGACAACCCACTTAGCATTCATGGCGTCGGCCACAGCTTTTAGATTGCCCCACAACTGCATTCGCTCATCAACCTCAACACTAGCGTAAATGGCACTCATCATCCAAGAGCGGTTAGAATTGTGTACCTTAACCGAGACGTGGATTTCCTTCTCCGTAGTCCCCAAGACTGCAATACTCATCACAACTGAATTCCACAGAACAAGGATTCCGTCACTAAGGCCCCTAGCGTCCACACTTTCAAAACTGTCGAATTTGAGCTTCTTCGCTTGGGCGATGAGCTTCTCCCCACTGAGCATTGTCTCAGTCAGAACCATCAAATCCGGCCTATACCTGCAAGCCAGATCCCTAACAGAGTTAATAGCCACCATACTACCTACCCCCCTACAATTCCACACAATGACATTAACATTTGAGCAATTTCTGTTCGGATTTAACTCCCCCCCTAGTGTCCTCCCCCACAATTCTATAGGTTGTACTAATCATTAAATGACTGAATAAAATGGATCAAAGCAAGGGATAGAGAAACCCCCTCATTCGGCGACAGTCCCGTCCCTCTCCGAGCCCCTCCTCGAGGTGTCTCCCCCAATCAGTCTCGTGGGAGATCTGCTTCGCTTCCTGTCCGCCCCTCTTCCCTTCGAGTCCCCTCTACCCTTCACCAGCTCCGAAGCCTGGACGGCATTAAAGTGGTCCCGATCGAAGATCACCACCTGCTGTTGCACCCGGTTTTTCTGTCCGCTCGCTCTCTCGCCGCCCTGACCCCCACCCAGGGCCCCATTTGCTCGGTTCCTCCGATCGAGATTCATATTCTCCCCCAGGCTAGACTCCCCTATGCAAGACGTCGCCATTTCTCCCGTCGCCCCACAATCGTCCGCAACAGCTTTCCTCTGTGCCCCCGTTCCCAATTTAGAGCTCCTGTTCCCCAGCCTGGCCAAGTAAGGGAACTGTCCCTTCTCCTGGGTCGGCCCAGTATTAGCGGGCTGGACAGTTAACGGGCCGGCCGGCCTGATTTCCTTAGCAACGATGGCCCCCAATCCCAGGCCCGACCCATTCCCGATCCGCTTTCCTTCTCCTTCCCCACGTGATGGCACAACACTTCTGACATGCTGAACCGCCTTTGTCAGGAATCTCCCCTTGCCCGATTCAATTCCCATCCCCTGCTCCATAATTTCATTCCCCATTCCTCTTTGTCCCCTCCTCTGATTTTCCCGCTCCACCGGTCTGATTTCCACCTGACCTCCGGCGAGGCCCCCTTGCTTTGGCCATCGGTTTTCTCCTCAGCTGGACCAGCATCCAAGATCCGTACCCTCGGTTAGTCCCCTCCCCCTGTATGCCAGATCCTTCCTGCTCACCGTTGCTCTCCGTCCAGGGGTCCGTCTTTGTACCATCTCCCGACCCCGACCCCTCGCTCGGGTTCCCCCTCCCCTGGTCCTTTGCAGCCGACTCCGGGTAAGTGCTTTCCTTCCTCCTTGCGCATCCATGTTCTTTATGGCCTATCATACCACATGAGAAGCATAGAGACGATAATCCCTCATAAGTCAGTTCTAGGTGGATGTTGTCTATTTTCAGGAACAAAGGTAGCGGTTCATTTAGGTTCATTTGAACGCAAAGTCTCGCAAACTTTCCCCTAGCTCCGTTGGTCGTGGCCACGTCGACTTTTAGTAGGGATCCCAAGCTGTTTCCTATTTTGGCTAGAGCCTTAGTAGGATCATAGTATTCCGATGGCAGCATCGGAATTCGGATCCATATAGCTGCCGCCGTGAAGGTGGCCATCTCTGGTTGGAATTTTGGTTCCCATAATCTCATTGTGGGGAAGCTATTGTTGATGAACCATGGTCCTCCTTTAAGCACCCTGTCAAGATCCTCCCGGTTTTGAAATGCCACCTTATAGAACCCATTTCCTATATCCATCATCTCGAAATTTGCCGAAGTATTCCATGAGCTTTTCAGTTTCCTGGCTAGGAAGTTATAATCAACCGATTTGCCAAACAGTTTGATAATGATGTCCAAAGCATGTTTCCTTCTCATTTCTCTCCTCTCCTCCCGGGAAAAGAAAACTTTGATGCAATTCAGGTCTGGGTGTTCATCCACTTCGTCCTCCACCTCGTTAAGGATGTGATGATCTAGAGAGAAAGCTTTTTCAAAAGCACCCGGGATTTCCCCCGTGAGTTTTGACTTGTATGATGATTTCTGATGATCCCCGATTATTTCAGGTTCCATTTCGGTGTCCATCGGATCCCCCGTATCCCTCTGAGAATTCTGCATTATGTTGCTGGTCGGGGTCACCCTCATCGCCTCCATCCCCACGGTGGTCCACCGCCAGAAAGGAGGCCAAGAAACGCAGGCCGGGTTACCACTCAGATTCAGCTAGAGAGCTTTTAACTTCAGTATCAGACCACTCTATAGAAGGATAGAGTTAAATCATCTTAACAACCCCTTAAACTGATGTTCAATCATAAACACAAGTTTAGTGCCCGATCTCAGCCTTTTGATGGGAGTGATTTTATTTTTAGTGTCACCAGAACTTGATCTGACGCACTTTGATACCATGTGAGACTTAAAACGTATGTCTTAATTATATGTTTCATATAAATCTAAACTTACAAGGGAAGAGATTCAATATACTCTCAAGGATCTAACCGAACATGTGTTAGAGAGACCAGCCAAGTCAAGAAGAACTAGAAATTGGTGCAGAACTCGCAACAGAAAGAAGAACATGTACAAGAAGCTATGATCACAGCAACTGCAGTTGCAATTGCCAACAGAAGAAGAGAAAAAGATGTACAGGTTTGTTAATTGTTAGTGTTAGAAAACCATATAACCTATGAAATTTTAGTATATTGTATCATATATATCAGTTATATACTATAATGAATTAATAAAAAACAATTTAGGTACCGTCACGCAACTTCTTTATCTAATGACTTTAAAGATCAAAATAATTAGACTATTAAAATGGATAAGACGAAACAAATTTATTTAATTATATTATAGGACGTACCCAACTAACCTGACTGCATGATTCAAGTCACATCCAAATAATATTTCAATAACAAAATATGTACATCTAATTGTGCACGAATATGATATTAAACAAACAAACAAAAGGTTAATATGATATTAACGAATTCTCTCTCTCTCTCTCACATTTTGAAGGTCCTGATGTTTGATAGTGAAGAGAAATTCACTACTAAAATAGTTTAAAATAATTAGTATTTAGTTTTGGTTGTTGTAGTTTCTGTTTTAGCAAAAAATATCACTACCTGAACTTTAATTTTGTAAAAAGTGTTACCTAAACTTTGAAACATGGAGAAAATTGCAACACCCGTTAAGTTTTCCGTTAAATATGAACGGAAAAAAACGTGTCAGCACATAATTGCTCTATAATTTAGAAAACTATATAATTTTTTAAAAATACAAGAAAATCACAAAAAATCCAAAATAAAAATTAATAGGAAAAATAAGAGTTTTAAATATAATATTTTTTATTAAAATATGAAATAAAATAAAAATAATTGTTTATGATTTTTTATTTTTGTTTCATATTTTTTAATAAAAATATTATATTAAAAAGTCTTATTTTTATATTAGTTTTCCAATTATTTTTAGAAATGTTCTATTTTTTGACATTTTTTAAAAAATATTTAGTTTTCTAAATTATGGATAAATCATGTTCCGCCACATCATTTTTCGTCCATATTTAACAAAAAATTTGACTGAGGTAGCAATTTGCCTCAAGACTGAAAGTACAGGTAGTAAAAATTGAAAAGACAAAGTTCAAGTACCAATTTGTAAAATATCCAAAGTTGGGGTAGCGATTTGGTTATTAACTTAACAATATAAGATGAAATGAAAATAGAGTACAAATATTTGATATAAACTGAATAATTTTTCTTTATATAAACCTAATTGATATCAGAATTAAACAATATGAAAAGTTTAATCCAACTGCAACAAAGTATTAATGCAAATCGAACGTAACATCACAACATTTAAGTACAAACGAAAAACTAAATAGTAAAGAACAAAATTGATACTATAATATCGTCATACACGAAAATAATACGAAAAATCTTAACACGTTTAATTTATAACTAAATATATGATCTGCGCTGAAGCGATATTTTTTAATTTAGTATATATTTTAAATTGAAGTTATTATTCATATTGTAGAGTGTAAAACTTATACAAATTATTTTTAAATTCAACATACAAATAATTATTTTAAAAATAAGTTTACTATACATAATTTTATAGTTAAGTTGGTAATAATTTGTGAGCTAATTCTATAGATGAATATTTATCTATAAAATGTTTGTCGATTATTTTAATTTAAATATTTTTTATTATATTTATACATACTTTTAAATTTTTATACTGACATATTAATGAGAATGAATACTTATTTATTTAATGTATACTATTTTATAATTAATAAAAAAGTATTTAGCTAAATGTTGATTCAGTTATAAAATTATACAATATTGAAAAAAGAATCTACAAAAATAAAATACTTTTGTATGACAATAAATAGTAACATTTTGATACAAAGTGAATACAATAAATAGTAACCTACCGTGAGAATGAATTATAATCTTTGGAAAAAATATATAGGTTTTGAAGGTACATATGGCGAATCCACATCATCGACAGTGAAATCACTGTTTAGATTTTTACGTATCGTATGTAGAGTTTTTTACGTATCGTATTATATAGTGAGTCTAAAAGTAAAAAATTAAAGCATAGTTAGCATCATTTAATTCGTAATTAAATTATGTACGCACTGTAATGTTTTTGATTTTTTTTGAGTATGTACATTATTAAATTTCTCATCTAATGCATTTAATTATTTCAGTTAAATTATAAAATAAACGATGTTAGGTTAAAAAATCACTGTATTTCTAATCAAAAAAATTACATTAGGTAGATAATTGAATTACGACATAAATGACGTTAACCGTGGTGAGTTTGGACTTACATGGTCTGAGTTATATTTGTTTTAAGTCAAATTTTCAAATTTCAACTTGCTGCAGAGCGTACAGTCAATCCGTATATCCAAATTTAATATTTTTTGCATCATTTGAATCGCAATTAAAATATCTACTTACTATAATTGTTTTAATATATACATAATTTTATTTTTAATTAAATATCAAGTCGTCGTCATTGAAGAAAAAAAAATTGTCCATCCCACTTTGTGCCGTGCATTCAATACACGTCACTTAGGGTAGCGTGTATTGAATACATGCTACTATGAAATCTGCGTATACCCAAATTTTAAAATATTGTTTTTACATATTTACTTTTCTAATTTTGTTTTCCAAATGTCTATTTTTTTATAAAAAAACTCTAATTTTGACACATGTCGTACTAGTAGTATTGTTGTCAGCTCTATTATGAGCTATGGGCCCTAGCTTTACCGCCCACGCGGCCCCGCCCCAGATACGCCCTATCTATATCCCACTATCCCAGTATCTCATATCGTTAAACTCCTTAGGATTTGTTGTGTACCCGTGATATGGTTCATCTGACTCATAACAACTCCTTCAGATGAATTGGTTATCGTGTGTCAAATAAAACAACAATTTAATAAAATAACGTATTGATAGTGTTTTTTTAATCGTATTATTTAAAAAAATTAATATCAAATTTAAAGTTTAAGTTAATACATTATAAGTTTTTTATATATGCGACATCAATTTCTCAATTCTAATTAATGTAGAATAAAGAAAGACACAATACTTATTATATAGTATAAAATACAACTTTACTTTCTAATTTTGTAAAACATTTGAGAATTCTCTTAATGTTTGATTTTAAAATTTTATTTTTGTTAATATTTGGACAGATGTCGAGTTTTTCACTTTCGTCAATTTTTTCATACAATTTAACAAAATATGTTTTGAAAATTGTAAACAATAACATAATACTTGGAAGAGTCTCACGAGTAGACCTTTCAAAAAAATTTATGTTACAATTAAGTATCGATTCGATTAAGACTGGGTCAATGTTTGAGTTTTGACCTAGACAAGTCTCCCACCACATACGAGTTGGTCTGAATTAAAACTCAGACTTTAACATCTTTGATTGATGGTCAACTAAGTGTCGCACGAATCATGACTTAAGTGTAATTTACATAATTTTTTTAGAGTATTATATTATTATTATTTTCAATTTTTAAAGCATACTTTATTAAATGAAAATGAAAATTTGAACAAAAAGGAAAAAACTCGAAAACACAACTAAATATTAAAAAATAAAAAAATGTTTTTTTATTTATAATTATATTGATTTTGTTTCTAATATATCAATCATTGGCCAGTGGCCACAGTATTTTGTCACCTAAATAGAGCAACCTTATCCTAACCCCCCAATGGAAAAGTGCCCGTCATTCATTCATCAATTGAATAATAAGTGTTTGCATTATTGTTATGAAGATAGGTAGGGAAGATTTCCTTGCCTCAGTTATCTACATCTTTATTATTATATATATGGAATAGGTAGATTATTATAATTTATAACAAGTTTATTCATTAAAAAAGATTTAGTCTTGGTTTAAACCTATTTATTTTTGGCCAAACTGAAATTTCATTCATAAACGAGACAAGTTCGATTGACCTAATAACAAAAGGGAAAAAATAGTAGATGGTGGTGGTGTACATAACCAATTAACCGGGCACATCTCTATCTTTGATTGCTTAGCAATCCAATCCGCGCATCTGTTTGCGCTTCTACTTACCCAACTCCATTAGATGGTATCGATTATGGATGACTTCTCGATTATTGCTCCGATAATGTTCTCCAATTGCCAATCCGATTCCGTAGCCGATCCGTTCAACATTTTGATCAACTTCTCAGAGTCCGATTATATGATTACTGTAAACACCTGATTTTGGCTCGGGGTCAAAATACCGTACGCGAGTAATCGAGTAAAGAGAAATCGATATAAAAAATAATAAAAAATAAATTAAAAATATATCTAAAAATATCTTTAAAAATATCTTAAAAAATATCTAAAAAATATCTAAAAAATATCTAAAAATATCTACAAATATTTTGTATAAATAAGGGAAGTGTTCGTAGGTTGAGGAAGAGGATTGAAGAAGTGAAGAAAAAAATAGAAAAAAAGTGGAAAAAAAGTGAAAAAAAGTGAAAAAAAGTGAAAAAAATATTGATAATTATCGGTCTCGATTTCTCGTACGGTATTAAACCTCCAATGAGTTAGGTATATTTCTCTCATATTCACTATCATATTTGTATTTTCTAAATGTGAAATAAAATTGAGAGTTTATATACATATATTATATATTTATGTAAAATATACTTGTTAATATATATATGTGATATTATATCTATATGTATAATATATATTTATATTATGTCTATGTAATACTATATATGTATATACATAATATATATATATATATTATGTATATGTTATCTATCTATCTATCTATCTTCTATATGTATAATATATATATATATATTATGTATATGTATATTATGTATATGAGAAAACAAAACATTTTCAAAAATGACTTGGTCCTTCCCAAACTTTGATGAAAGTTAAAACTCGGTCCTTGGACTCTCGGGTCATTTCTGGGACTTTATCGAGTGTTATAAACTAAACCGGAAAAGTTTTGGGTCATTTGTGCAATTTTTGAATTTTTTTTCTTAATTGAGCTTATTTTTTTTTAAATTACATTTTGATTTCTAAACTTTTCTAGCAATTTCATGACTTCTCCAAATGTTACAAATAAGTCTAGAATAATTTTTGGGTTATTTTTGGAATTTTACCAAGTGTTACAAATAAATCTAGAATAGTTTAGGGTCAATTCTGTAATTTTCAGTTCAGTTATAATACTTTCGAAATTTACATTTTTGATTCCTAAATTTTTCTAGATATTCCATGATTTCTCAAAATGTTACAAATAAGTCCAGAATAATTTTTGAGTTATTTTGGAGCTTTACCAAATGTTACGAATAAGTCCAGAATAGTTTAGGGACATATTTCTGCAATTTTTGAAAATATTTGTCCAATTCAGCTCAAATTTTAATAAATTTTATTTTGGTCCCGATATTGTTTTGGACATCCTATAACTTCTTAAAATAGGACAAATTAGTCCAACGAGCTTAATATCTTCAAAAATCATTCGTGCATGTTTTGACACGTTTAAAATGGCTCGAGAGTTAAACCATTTTTTTTTCGAGCACGGTTAACTTTAGTTCTCTCTTGTTTATGGTTAATTACTTAATTGGTTACACATGTTTGACCAATGTTCAGAATGGTTACACATGTTTCAAAATGTGATTAATTGGTTTTGCTATGTGACTAATTGGTTACACATGTTTTTCCAAATGTGATTAATTGGTTATTCCGTTAGTAAACCGTTAATTTTAACGTTAATTAATTTTTTTAACATATTATTGAATTGTGTGTATATGTTAAAATTGGTCAAACAATTAATAGTCACAATTCAAAACCAATTAATCACATTTTGAAACATGTGTAACCATTCTGAACATTTGTCAAACATGTGTAAGCAATTAAGTAATTAAGCCCTTGTTTATTTAAAATTAACTCATCAAAAAACAATTGTGTGTACATGGTTTGTTTAATTAAAAAAAACGCGTGTAGTCTTTTTGGGTCAAGCATGATCAAAACGGGCAGTTCAGGCAAATTGAAAAAAATTCAAAAGCAAACTAAAGTACCGAAAGAGCGGATTATGAGCTCGCGAGCTTTTAAGACGTAATAAAACCCCCGAACTTGATTCTCTGGACGTAGACCTTTCTAAGCCCTAGGATGTTAATTCCATGTACCCTAGACAAAAGTTTAGGATTCCGATTAGCCTTCAATTAATCGGTGACGACTCTTTCAATTTTTTCGGTCCGGTTGATGACCCCGCTCGACCGGACCCTTCGCTCGCCAAGACCCGTCATTTTCAAAAACGAAATTTAAAAATATTTTTCAAACAGGTCAGGGAAAGTCGGATTTGACGTCCGACAATTTGACGCCTCTGCTGGGAACTTCTTTTAGAGGGTTTAGGCTTTGTCATGTTTGCTTTGTCATATTATATTTTTCCTTATCCGTTTTGACCGTTTGCTCATGGTTGCTGTCGGACGTCGGATCCGACTTTTCCCGACCCTTTTGGAAAATATTTTTTAATTTCGTTTTTGAAAATGTCGGGTCTTGGCGAGCGACGGGTCCGGGCGAGCGACGGGTCCGGTCGAGCGGAGTCATCAATCGGACCGAAAAAATTGAAAGAGTCGCCACCGATTAATTAAAGGCTAATCGGAATCCTAAAATTGCATAGGGTACATGAAATTAACATCCTAGGGCTTAGAAATGTCTACAACCAGAGAATCGAGTTCGGGGGTTTGATTACGTCTTAACAGCTCGCAAGCTCATAATCCGCCCTTTCGGTACTTTATTTTGCTTTTTAAATTTTATTCATTTTACCCGAATTGCCCGTTTTGATCATGCTTGGCCAAAAAGACTATATGCATTTTCCATAAACCATGTATAAACATTTTTTTTATGAGTTAATTTCAAATAAACAAAAGAGAACTAAAGTTAATCGTGCTCGAAAAAAAATGGTTTAACTCTCGAGCCATTTTAAACGTGTCAAAACATGCACGAATGATTTTTTTTTTGAAGATATTAAGCTCGTTGGACTAATTTGTCCCATTTTGAGAAGTTATAGGATGTCCAAAAAAATATGGGGACCAAAATGCAATTTATTAAAATTTGAGCTGAATTGGACAAATATTTTGAAAATTGCAGAAATGACCCTAAACTATTCTGGACTTATTTGTAACACTTGGTAAAGTTCTAAAATAACTCGAAAATTATTCTAGACTTATTTGTAACATTTTTAAAAGTCATGGAATGTCCATAAAAATTTAGGAATCAAAAATGTAATTTTTGAAAATATTATAACTAAACTATTTTTTTTTAAAATTACAGAATTGACCCTAAACTATTCTAAATTTATTTGTAACACTTGATAAAATTCCAAAAATAACCCCAAAATTATTCTAGACTTATTTGTAACATTTTGAGAAATCATGGAATGTCTAGAAAAGTTTAGAAATCAAAATGTATTTTTTTTTTTTAAAAACGAGTTAAATTAAAAAAAAATAAATCAAAAATTGCACAAATGACCCAAAACTTTTCCGGTTTGGTTTATAACACTCGATAACGTCCCAGAAATGACCTGAGAGTCCAAAGACCGAGTTGTAACCTTCATCAAAGTTTGGGAATGACCTAAGTCATTTTTGAATTTTTTTTTCACATATACATAATATACATATATTATACATATACATAATATATATATATATATATATTGTACATATAGATAGATAGATAACATAGACATAATATAAATATATATTATAGATATATATAGTATTACATAAACATAATATAAATATATAATATACACACATATATATATATATTAACAAGTATATTATACATAAATAGATAATATATGTATATAAACTCTCAATTTTATTTCACATTTAGAAAATACAAAATATGATATTGAAGATGAGAGAAATATACATAACTCATGGGATGCTAAAATACCGTACGAGAAACTGAGATCGATAATTACCGATATTTTTTTTTTCACTCTTTTTTTTACTCTCTCTAATCACTCTTCTCTTCCCTATCTCTCTTCAATTCCTTCACTAACTCCTCCCCTAAACACCATAGCATTCACCTTGTATTTATAGAGTTTTCTCCTCCAAATAGATGATAAACATGGACAATACATGGTGGATGGCAAAGGTGATAGCCATTGGGCAAAGGTTATTGGCAATTGGGAGGTGATTAACAATTGAGAGGTGATTGACAATTAGGAGGAGTTTTGATGATAATTGGAGAGAATTTGGCTAAGGATGAGCAAGGGTGATCAATTGGTCAAATGGTGATGGCAATTAGGAGACTTTTGGTGTCAATTGGGAAAAATTGGGAGTGATTTGGGGCATGGTGGGAATTTGGACGAAAATGGATGCAATGGTGGATGTTTGGCCAAAAATGGGTGCCATGGGTTTAGGGGTTTAGTGTTTGGGGTTTATGGTTTGGGGTTTAAGGTTTGGGGTTTAGGGTTTGGAGTTTAGGGTTTAGGATTTTAGGGTTTAGGGTTTAGAGTTTGAGATTTAAGGGTTAGGGTTTAGGGTTTGAGGTTTAGGGTTTTAGGGTTTGGGGTTTAAGGTTTAGGCTTTAGGGTTTGGGGTTTAAGGTTTTGGGATTTTAGGGTTTGGGAATTTAGGGTTTGGGGTTTAGGGTTATGAGTTTTAGGTTTAGGCTTTAGGATTTGAGGTTTAAGGTTTGGGGTTTAGGGTATATGATTTATTTTTGTTTTGTTTTTTTCTTCGTCTCCATTTTTCTCGTCTCGGTTCCTCGCGTACGGTATTTTGACCCCGAGCCAAAATCAGGTGTTTATAGTTGCAGTTTCAAATTTTGTCCAAAAAGCGATGTAATTGTAATAAAAAAAATGTAAATTCTTATTTTGCACACACCACGCTGGTTACCATTACTCGCTCGGACTTAGAGCACATTAAGAGCTTATGGAGTTTAGTAGAGGAATGCGCCCGAAGCGGTTTGGACCGCTGACACGCACCCAAACAACTCAACTCGATGATCGGAATGAGCCCGTGATCCTCTTTAGGGGGTGAGTTTCCGCTGGTTCAGAGGACCTAGAAATTCCATCCATTTAGAACAAAAGCTCCACACCGTGTTTAGTCTTTACCAGTTTTGTGTGTATTTCCATTTTTGGGCCCAACTAATGTAAATGAGAATTCAGCCCAAGTATTTGGATACAAGATTGGCCCACAACCCATGAAGAAATTTGGCCCATGAAGAAGTTTGGCCCATTGATGTAAATGTGTTTTGTTTTGGCCCTAGATATTGACATGTATAGGATTGAGCTTTTGTATTATATATTCCAGACTGTTGTAAATGTAATACGAGTCTTACTAATGAAGTTAAATTCTCGCATTTGCATTGCATTTTTTTTTAAAAAAATGTAAGTTCTGTTCATTCAATATCGTATCCTTAAGACATTTCACGCACCATCTTTGAAAAGGATGAAAACAATCATTGCCATCACATTAAGGCCATACAGCCCCCTACGGTCGAAATTCCCTGAATATGGAAAGCCATGACAAAAGGGAATCAGAAATACGTGAACAAGAAGATTGACGAGGTTCACAAGCTCGTAAACTACAAAATCAATTGGATTCTCCTTAACACCTTGTCTGAATTATGGAATATGGAAAACGCGTTTGCGTGATTAATAACAACGGAATATGTTCACAAGTTCCATTCGACACCAGCAAGTCCGTCTTTCAACCCGGATGAGATAATCAGGGATAGATCCGAACAACCACCATTATTCTAGCAATGTGGGAGCACCTTGAAAAAATGTGGGGGCAACGTAGCTAAGTTGAATGACATCCTTGAACAATTCCTACGAAGAACGAGGCAAATAAAAAGATTTTCAAAATACATGTCCTCGACCTTCGTTCGAACCAAGAAACAAGCAACAAATGCACTCAATGAGCTACGTCGTTGTGTGAAACGTCTTAAGAACTATACATCGATTGGCCAAATCCTTATAAAGTATTTTTGAAAAAAACTTTTGCCATACATGCAATCAAAGTCTATGAATGGAATGAACGGAACATGCAGAATTTTTGAAATCAATCATGCATGATCAATTGTGTATTCATCCTTCTTACTACAGTATTTTGGATTTAGGTTTCCGGAAACCCATGCGACATTCCACGACTCCAGCACCTCAAGAACACGAGAAGAGAATCATACAACTAGAACAGACCATGCACGCCATGAGTTCCTGCACAGTGCAGTCAATCGTTGATATGACCTCCTTGGTCGAGCAAATTCTGTCTCTTCTAAGCTCCAGACAGGCGTGACTACCACATTATCCCTAACCTCGTCTTCCCGAGCAATACTACTGTTGTGGCACCTCATCAATCCATGTCAGGTACTTTTGCCATCCTGACCAAGCTCCACCTCCCACATATGACCATCACACACCCGGAAGGAAAATGCACTTTTATGACTAAGATTTCGTCCTAATTTCAAAGATTATGATGTCGCCCGGAGGAAACATTTAGACGAAAGTTCAGGGACATTGTTGTTTCCTCTCCTCGCCGTTTCATTCCCAGGCCCATCACAAGTGATCCAACTCAATGACATTGATGCTCACGAGGGCTTGTCAGGCTTATTTTCAACCGATATCACCATTGGAGCTTTGCTCGATAAAGCCCCCTTAGGGTTTTTTTCCGTCCACTCGCTAGTGGGAGACCCTTTCCGGATTCGACTCTATACAAATGATCATTCGATGATACCCGTTTGAGATGCGTGAATGTTAAAAAGGTTGAGCGTCTAATGGAAGAAATTCATGAAGGTTGTTGCGGACCACACATGAACGTGTAATACTTGGGTACTTTTGGTTCACCATGACTGCTGACCGTATAAACCATGCCCAACAATATCACCTCTGTCAAGTGTACGTGGACCAAATCCACGTGCCACTGCAAGAGCTCTATTCCAGGACTTCCCTACGGACTTTCTCAATGAGGGACATCGATGTAATCAACATGATTTTCCCAAAGGCATCCAATGGCCATCGATTCATATTGCATTGATTACAATCGATTACTTCATCAGGAGTAGAGGTTATTACCCTGACGTGAATAACGACAAATGCCATTGAATTTTTCATCAGCGAGGACATCATCGTGTGTCATGGGATGCCGAAGTTAAACATCACCGGCAATGCCAGAAATCTAAATTGGATTGAGTTTTGATCAAGTGTAAAAATGCATCTCTATATCACTCACAAATGAATGGCGCGGTGGAAGCAGCAATTAAAGGACTGACATGATAAGCTGTCTTAGGCACTCATGGCATACAATACCTCAAGACAGACATCAACAGGGGAAACCCCATATTCCCTTGTTTACGGGATCGAAGCCATGTTGCCAATTGAAGTAAAATTCCCGTCAGCTAGGATCCTCGCCGAGACAGTGAAGGACGAGTCAGAGTAGGCGAAATGCAGATACGTGCAATTGAACCTCATGACAAAAGGTGGTTCATCGCGCAGTGCCACAGGTATTTGTACCAGCAATGCATGGTTCGTGCATTTAACAGGAAAGTCAGTCCAAGAGAATTACAAGCAAGCAATCTAATTCTCCGGAAATTTTTTTTTGAGTCAATCGAGACTCTCGGGGCAACTTTGTGCCTAAATATGAAGGGTCTTATGATGCCAAAGAGACTTTCAGCAGAGGAGTCATGATAGTCACTGACATGGACAACCAAGAACTCCTCAGTCCAATCAATATGGACGTAGTCATAAAATACTATCATTAAGGAGTTCGTAACCAGAAAGCGATTCTCCAAAAGTGAGAGAAAATTCCCGCTAAATCGAAAACCCAAAAGGGCGGGTTAGGCAAAATTTAGGGAAGAGGGGCATGATTGCAAATCCCCAAAAGGACAATCATGGCAAAAGGAGAGGAATCAAATCCCTGCTAGGTTGAAAACCCGAAAGGCCAACCTAGGCAAAAAAACAATTAAGGGAACCGAGAGGTGCGGTAAAAAAAAATACCGTAGCAAAATGATAGAAAAGCGAGAGATTAAAAAAATACACTTCAAGTCAATCCAGACTCTCGGGGCAAGTTTGTACCTAAATATGAAGGGATTTATATCATCAAAGAGATTTTCAATGGGGGAGCCATGATCATCACTTACATGGACAACAGAGAACTCCCCAATCCAATCAATGTGGATGAAAAAAAAATTCAAGTCAATCCAGACTCTCGGGGCAAGTTTGTACCTAAATATGAGGGGAGTTATGTCATCAAAGAGATTTTCAGTGGGGGAGCCATGATCATCACTGACATGGACAATAGAGAACTCCCCAATCCAATCAATGTGGATGCAAAAAAAAAAAAACTCGTAATCAGAAAGCGAGCCTCCAAAAATGAGAGAAATTCCCGCTAAATAGAAAACCTGAAAGGGCGGTTTAGGCAAAATTTAGGGAAGTGGGGCATGATTAAAAATCCCTAAAAATGGCGATAATGGCAAAAGGAAAGGAATCAAATCCCTGCTAGGTTGAAAACCCAAAAGGGCGACCTAGGCAAAAATTAATGGAATCGAGAGGTGCGGTAAAAAAAATACCGTAGCAAAATGAAAGAAAATCAAGAGATAAAAAAATGCTCAAAAGTGGACGACATTGTTTCCCACAGTAGCAATAAAAAGAAGTTGTGATCGAAATTAATTTGAGTTGCCTCTACAACTTGCATGGATACACATTGAAGATAGCATGAATGACTTTAGGGAACTCCATCAAGAAGGACTCCAAAGTCGATTAATGAGAAAACATACTGAGAAATCCGCACAAGCAGTCAGACATCTCGAGAAGGGTTTTTACCTCAAAAGTGAATTACAAGCTAATGGGCGGGGTCTTTAGGTGCTCAACCTCCGCGAGTCATCATCAACAATCGGGACTTGTAGATATCCAACTTCCGAGAGTTACAAACCGACGAACGGAGAGTTTAGGTGCTCAACCTCCGTAATTCATCCCCAACGATCAGAACATGTAGATGTCCAGCTTCTGAAAGTTACAAGCCGACGAACGGGGCCTTGAGGTGCTCAACCCCCGTAAGTCACCGACAACAAAGCTTCTGGAAAAAAAAACGACGAGCGGAGCCTTTATGTTTAAGCCTTCGTAAGTCATCATCGACGACCAGAACCTGTAGTTATCAAGCTTCTGGGAGTCACAAGACGACGAGCAGAGCTTTTAGGTGTTCAGCCTCCGCAAGTCAACCTCGATGAACAAGATCTGTAGTTATCCAGCTTCTGGGAGTCACAAGCCGACAAGTGGAGTCTTTAGGTGCTCAGCCTCCGCAAGTCAACCCCAACGATCAGAAACTGTAGATGCTTCTGAAATTTACAAGCCGACGAACGAACCCTTTAGGTGTTCAGCCTCCGCAAGTCATCCTGCCGACAAGCAGAGCCTTTAGGTATTCAGCCTCCACAAGCCATCTCCAACGAGTCACAAGCCGACGAGCGGACCCTTTATGTGTTCAGCCTCCGCAAGTCATCCTCGATGACCAGAACCTGTAGTTATCCAGCTTCTGGGAGTCACATGTCGATAAGCGGAGCCTTTAGGTGTTTAGCCTCCGCAAGCCATCCTCAACGAGTCACAAGCCGACGAGCGGAGCCTTTAGGTTTTCAACCTCCGCAAGTCATCCTCGACAACCAGGACCTGTAGGTGTCCAACGTCTGGGAATCACCAGTTGATGAAAGTTTAGACGCTCAGTCTCCACATATCATCGTCAACGATCGGGACCTGTAGGTGTCTAGCTTCCGAAAGTTGCGTGATGATGTTTGTCTACTATGTAAATAATGAATAAAGAGGAGTCAAAATCAGTTGTTTGTCTTTGAACACACACTCATGAGATCACTTCCACGAGCGTGTGTCCAAAGAGGGGCAACTGTAAACACCTGATTTTGGCTCGGGGAATCGAGCCAAGAAAAATCGATATAAAACAAATAATAAATAAATTTAAAAACAAATCTAAAAATATCTAAAAAAATATCTAAAAAATATCTAACAAAATATCTAACAAAATATCTACAAATATTTTGTATAAATAAGGGAAGTGTCGTAGGTTGAGGAAGATGATTGAAGAAGTGAAGAAAAAAATAGAAAAAGAGTGGAAAAAAAAATAGAAAAAGAGTGAAAAAAAATCTCGATAATTATCGGTCTCGGTTTCTCATACGGTATTAAACCTCCAATGAGTTAGGTATATTTCTCTCATATTCAATATCATATTCGTATTTTCTAAATGTGAAATAAAATTGAGAGTTTATATACATATATTATATATTTATGTATAATATACTTGTTAATATATATATGTATAATATATATGTGATATTATATCTATATGTATAATGTATATTTATATTATGTCTATGTAATACTATATATGTATATACATAATATATATATATATTATGTATATGTTATCTATCTATCTATCTATCTTCTATATGTATAATATATATATATATTATGTATATGTACATTATGTATATGAGAAAACAAAACATTTTCAAAAATGACTTGGTCCTTCCCAAACTTTGATGAACGTTAAAACTCGGTCCTTGGACTCTCGGGTCATTTCTGGGACTTTATCGAGTGTTATAAACTAAACCGGAAAAGTTTTGGGTCATTTGTGCAATTTTTGAATTTTTTTCTCTTAATTGAGCTTATTTTTTTTTAAAATTACATTTTGATTTCTAAACTTTTCTAGCAATTTCATGACTTCTCCAAATGTTACAAATAAGTCTAAAATAATTTTTGGGTTATTTTTGGAATTTTACCAAGTGTTACAAATAAATCTAGAATAGTTTAGGGTCAATTCTGTAATTTTTAAAAAAATATTTTCAGTTCAGTTATAATATTTTCGAAAATTACATCTTTGATTCCTAAATTTTTCTGGATATTCCATGATTTCTCAAAATATTACAAATAAGTCCAGAATAATTTTCGAGTTATTTTGGAGCTTTACCAAATGTTACGAATAAGTCCAGAATAGTTTAGGGCCATTTCTGCAATTTTCAAAAATATTTGTCCAATTCAGCTCAAATTTTAATAAATTTCATTTTGGTCCCGATATTTTTTTTGGACATCCTATAACTTCTCAAAATAGGACAAATTAGTCCAACGAGCATAATATCTTCAAAAATCATTCGTGCATGTTTTGACACGTTTAAAATGGCTCGAGAGTTAAACCATTTTTTTCGAGCACGATTAACTTTAGTTCTCTCTTGTTTATTTAAAATTAACTCATAAAAAAACATTTTGTTTGTACATGGTTTGTTTAATTAAAAAAATGCATGTAGTCTTTTTGGGTCAAACATGATCAAAACGGGCAATTCAGGCAAATTGAAAAAAATTCAAAAGCAAACTAAAGTACCGAAAGGGCGGATTATGAGCTCGCGAGCTTTTAAGACGTAATCAGACCCCCGAACTTGATTCTCTGGACGTAGACCTTTCTAAGCCCTAGGATGTTAATTCCATGTACCCTAGACAAAATTTTAGGATTCCGATTAGCCTTCAATTAATCGGTGGCGACTCTTTCAATTTTTTCGGTCTGGTTCATGACCCCGCTCGACCTGACCCTTCGCTCGCCAAGACCCGTCATTTTCAAAAATGAAATTTAAAAATATTTTTCAAATGGGTCAGGGAAAGTCGGATCTGACGTCCGACAATTACCTTGTTCCATCCTTTGTGGACGGCCATCTTCACCGCGTGAAGGATAGCTCGGGCTTCCACATTGATAGCCGAGACATCCCTCACGGTCGCGTTTCTTCCCGCGACGAGACGTCCTGTTTCATTTTTCCCTATGATTCTCGTGCCTCCTTTTCTTGTTGTCGCATCCCAAGCACCGTCGTAGTTTATCTTTATCGTACCTCGTTCTGGTGGTCTCCATGCGGCTGTTCGCCTGGGTCCCTGACGTTCCTGGGTTATCTGTTGGCTCGACCGTCCTTGATCTTCCGATTCACGAGCAATTCTCGAGCCTTTCTCCAATGTCATCTGGGGTCGAGGTAGCTCGTTGTTGTGGTATGCCCAACACCGCTCCTTCCATATCTCCCACGCCACCATCTCTATCTTCGTTCTATTGCTTGTGGTCGCACCCGTTTCATCCTGTTCCTTCTCGATCAGTTCCTTTAGCCACTCTTCCCATGTCGGCTGAATCCCTTCATCCCTCCTCACCCCGATTCCACCAAACCAAATCAACCTAACCCATTGACAATCCAAGAGTGCATGGTCGATTGTCTCTGTCTTGTTGCAAAAGGGGCAGGTTGGAGAGGCGATTATGCCTCGCCTGTGGAGCTCGTCATTCACTTGCAAGGCTCGGTTACAACTTCGCCATATGAACTGTTTTATCTTCAGTATAGTCGAGCCCTTCCATACACGCTTCCAATCCTCCTGATCGAGCCTCATTGATGAAGAAGCTATGTTTGTCTCAATCGGGTTCTCTTCGGTCCATTAGTCTCCTATAGACCCGTTGTGGGTGTGCTATTCCCGATGTGGAGTTCAGCCATACCATCCTATCCCGGGTTGCGTATCGCGGGAGTTGGATGGCTTCTATGGCTATCTTCTCCACCTCAGTTAGTGCACCTCCCATTGAGCCAGTGTCCCACTGAACCCCATTGTTGCCGATGAGCTCATTCACCCTACGGTCTCGGTGGGCTTCACCATCATCTCTTTGGTTGAGTTTATAGCCATTAATACCTGGGATCCACGCATCATGGAATATGCGAATGTCCTTACCGTTGCCTACCCTCCATATACCCTCTTCTTCAAGCACCTTCCTTCCAAAATGCTCGACCAAGCTCAAGATGCTCGACCACCATTCTTAGCCCGGAAAAAATCTGCATTCGGATAGTATATACCTTTAATTACCTTCGCCCAGTATGTGTTCGGATTATTCTGGAGCCTCCATGCCGTCTTGGTAAGCATAGCGCTGTTGAATGCGTTGATGTCGTGGAACCCCATACCGCTGAGTGCTTTCGGCTTCGTCATATGTTCCCACTTCCTCCAATGAATCGATCGCTTGTCTGCATCTTGGCTCCACCAAAACCGGGCCATCATTGTCATTATTTTCTCGCACCACGTTTTTGGGAGTTTGAACAGGGCCATTGCATATGTCAGGATGGCGGTGATGGCCGATTTATGAAGAATTTCCTTGCCCGCGTTGCTGAGGTATATGTTCTTCCACCCACTCATCTTGTTCCATATTTAGCCTTTAAGATATATGAGTGTCTCACGCTTGGACCTCCCTCACACCGTGGGGATTCCCAAGTATTTGCCCGCCTCACGGGCTTCCTCAATACACAAAATCTGGTTCACTAACCTTTGGCTGGTTTGGGTTGTCCTTACGCTGTAGTGGATACTCGAATTTTGGAGGTTGATACTTTGGCCCGATGTCCGACTATAGTGCTCGAGTATGGCTTTGAGAGTAAAGGCATTCCTAGCATCCACCTTGATGAAGAAGATCGAGTCATCCGCGAACAAAAGATGGTGTATTTTCGGGCATGTTCTCCGAATGTAGATCCCTTCAAGGTGTTTTTTGTTTACCGCTTGTATTATCTGCCTTGACAAAACGTCAGCCACAAATAAAAACAGGTAGGGTGATAAAGGGTCCCCTTGGCGTATACCTCTGGATGGATAGAAACTCCTTGTCTTCTTTCCATTTATGATGACTCTATACCTGACACGGGTTATACACCCCTCCATCCATCTGATCCATGTCTCCGCAAACCCTATTCTTCTCATCGTACTAAGGAGGAAACCTCATTCCACCCGATCGTATGCCTTGTTCATATCAATCTTCACTGCACACTCTTCCGCCCTTCCGCTTTTGCTTGTTCGTAGGTGGTTGAACGCCTCGTGTGCAACAATGATGTTATCATGGATCAACCTACCAGCCACAAATGCCCCTTGGAAGGGGGTGATTAACAATGCCAGTACAGATTGCAATCTATTTGCTAACGTTTTGGACATAATCTTGTACACAAAGTTACACAAGCTAATAGGGAGGAAATGAGATATTTTGAAAGTTTATTTTTATCTTAGGAATAAGAACTATATCCGTATCATAAAATCTAGGGTCGAGTGTACCGTTTATCAGGTAGTTCTTTATCGCATGAATGACATCAGGTCCCAGTACCTTCCAGTATTTGTGATAGAACATTCCGGGAAAGCCATCAGGGCCTGGGGCCCTGAATCCTCCTAACTGAAAGGTCGCTTTCTTGATTTCTGCATCCGTAAATGGTTTTAGGAGGTTCCAGTTCATCGTGTGTGTTACGACCGGTGTCACACACTCTAGAAAAGTGGCTGAATCCATTGTTCCTTCGGTTTTGAACATGTGTCTGAAGTACTGTTCACATTCCCATCTTATGTCCTTCTCCGATTCGGTCCATGTCCCGTTCTCCCTCTGAAGGCTTATGATTTTGTTTCAGGTTCTCATTTCCATCGTCGATTTGTGGAAAAAAAGTTGTGTTCCTATCCCCCTCTCCTAGCCAACGGACTCGGGCCCTTTGACTCCAGTCTGTCTCTTCCCTTTGCGAGTACTCGGTCAGTTCTCTTTTGAGGCTTTTTCAATGTCGCTCACATATTACTTATTGCTTTCCCTTTGCACCCTTTCTATATGCTCCTGGAGGTACACAATTTGCCTCCTATTGTTCGCGAAGTGTGCTTTACTCCACTGTCTCAATTTGGTTTGGCGTCTATGTATCTTGAGGAGGAACTTTGGGTTTCTCCCATATGGTATTTCTTGTTGCCATGCAAACCTTATACTGTTCTCACATCCCTCATCCGCCATCCACATTGCTTCGAACTTGAAGTCCCTTCTCCCTTTTGTCTCGGCATGGTCGAAAACCAGTAGCAAGGGGCTATGGTCTGACTCTATCGCTGGTTTGTGGAATAGAACACATTTTGGGAATGTTTCTAACCACTCACCATTCGCAACTCCTTGATCGAGACGTTGTTGAATCCTATCTTCTCCATCGCGGTTGTTGCACCTGGTATAGGGGTTTCCTTTAAAACCCATATCGCTCATCTTCAAGGTTGATATGAACATGTTAAACATGTCCATCTTCTTGGTATCTTTCGGTATCCCCCTCTTTTTCATTTGAGTAGTTTATGTCGTTGAAGTCTCCAATGCACATCCAAGGCCCTCAGACCGTGGTTCTAATACGGGTAATTTCTGCCCATACCTTCACCCTTTCTTCCCAAATCGGGTGCCCGTACACCCAAGTGATCTTTATTTCTTTACTCCCGCCATCCAGCTTGACCATTGTATCTATATAGTGACTCTTCTTCTGGATGATTTTGATCTGGACCTCTTTTCTCCATCACAATGCAAGTCCCCCTGATATAGCGATCGGGTTGACATAACACTGATTGTCCATCATCAGCTTTCTTCGGATTCCTTCACACAACTTCTCCTCATTTTCCGTTTCCATCAGAAAAATGATCATTGGTTGATGCTTCCTCCCGAGCTCGGTTAGATGGGGAACTGTCTAGTCCGATCTCAACCCCTGACAGTTCCACACCAGAGCACTCATTGGGCACCCGTGGCTGTATTGGGACAGCCACCAGAACTCATTGTCTCCATACCCTCGCAGTGATCCTTCATTTCCTTTTCAGTTCGAGGGTCCCTTACTTTAATCATCTTCCCAACCTGTTATCCTCTTCTCGGTTTGGGTTTTTGTTTTCCCATACCGATCGGTGCTGCATGTGTTAGATCCCTTTCTATCCTTAAGCACCCTTTTTTTTATGGTTTCCTCCATTGTCTCGCCTTCCTCTTCTTGTGCTTCCAGCCCCATCCTTTTCAGTGATAACGTTTTCACCAACGAGCTTAACCCCGTTGGCATGATGATGGAGTCTTCCCGGCCAGGTGAGTTCTGCTCAACCGGAAACTCCACATAGTATTCCTTCATTTTGGGACTGGCTCTAAGATTCTTTCGCGGTATTATGTATCTCCTTTTTGGGGTGACTTTGGGGGTAATGCTCTTCGGTTCCGGGGAATTTTCCATGTATTCTATTTGGATTGTAACCAAAGTGTCTTCTTCTACTTGCATACAATCCGACCTGATTCCTTGGTTCCCCACGTCCCTCTCCCTTTCTTGGGTAGCAAGTAGTCCTAAAGAGGTAATTGGGGCCACGTTTGATCGAGAGGGGACCTCCACCAAGCTTCGGTCCTCAGCCCCTGCCACAATCCACCGATTCCTATCATCATCATGCTTCTGTTTATCAGTGTCTGGCTGGGGCTGTCTACCCTGGTTCGGTCTATTCTCTTCATACTCTCGAGGCCTAGTGTGAGGTCTCCATTGACGTCGGGTCCCTCTTGAGGAGGACCCTCCCCTGCCTTTACCGACCTTAGCCCATGTTGTTTCTCTACGGCGAGGTCGTTCAGCTTGCGTCCACGGTCCATAGAAAGGTTGGTTTGGGTTGTCCTCTACCATGAGCATTGGCTCGTTACAAGCCCTATCCATGTGTCCCAAGCAACCACAGCTAAAGCAAAACTCAGCGAGCCTTTCATACCTCACGGTGGCCCAACTGGTTTCACCATTGGATCTTCGATACCAAAAACCTGGCACTAGTGGTTTACTAGAATCAATTTCCAGCTTGATCCGGATATAGCTTCTGTCGAGACCTTTCAGTCCCCTAATACTATCCACCTGAATCTTCCTACCCAAGCTTTGTCCTATAATCTCGGCATTTGACTCATTGAGCTTATCCAATTCTAATCCATGGATTTGTATCCAAAATTGAATAATATGAAATTCAACATCCTCAATTCTCATACCTCCTTCCCATTGCTTGATTAACAGGAAGTGCCCTTGTATTGCCCATGGACTGAAATCCAAAGCATATTCCATATCTCGAGGGTCATCAAACTCGAGCAAAGTCACTGCGTTGCCCATGTCCATTATGCTCACCCCTCGTATCGGTTCCAAGCACTCTTCAAGACACCTTGGATAGCAACCGGCTTTATTATCCGATCACTAAAAACCTTCCCCACACATTGAAGCCTTGTACTTGGTTCGGTCAACCCCTTCAGCTTCAAAGTGAGGCTATCCCGGAATGTTCTATCGTTCTTGATGGTTGGTCGTGTGGGTGGCTGTCGCCCCTGTATGTCACCCATGCTTAGGAAACCTGCAAACAACACACAAATAACAGAAAATTAGGACCCCCGACTATGCAATTATCCTATCATTTCTGTGTTTTGAGGGTGGGTTGAGTTGATACTGATGTTTGTGGGATTGGGTTGGCCAGGGGTAGGGGTGGGTGATAGGTCGGGTTGACTCGTCAGAATTTTGGTGGTGGGGGTTAGGGTTCCGCTATCTCTCCGATAGCTCGCCCCGGGTGATGCAGACTGCTTCGGTGGGGGTGGGGAGCTTCAATTGGCCCAGCAGGAGGTGAGCGCCAGCCCCTAACGCCTTCCCCGAGTGTTGATTTCGCCGGATTGGGTTAGGGAGGTTTGGGTTAGGGTCCGGTCTCTCGAGTGATTCCGCTTGATTAGGCCTCCAATCGACACAACTGAAAGAGGGAATCGTATACCGGAGCCTTGAGTTGTCGCTCAATAGCCGACGCGAGTGGATTCACTCCGGTGACGATTGGAATCGGCGACATGTGGTTGCCCACCGACGAGCCCTAAGCGGGAGACATTCCCTCACTACCGAAGAGGAGAGAGACTTGATGGAAATTGGTTTAAACCTATTCACTAAGAAAAAAAACTAAGAAACTCCGAATCTTGGTCTAAATCCGATCAAGGTTCATAAGTCGATTGAGAGAAGTAATTAAGATTTGAACTACTTTAATTAGATTCGATCCATATTAGAGCTTTTATTTGTTAATAATTAAGTCTAAATTAATTTATTTAAATTTTTATATTTTCGAAGATGAAATCCATTGAAATTAGAGTTCGGAAATGCGATCAACTTATTTTTGTATATTTTTAAAGACTAAATTTAGACTAACCATGCAAATTTAAATTAAAAATAATCTAATAAGGATTAACTTTTTAAAAAAACTCAATTAACTTTTGTTTATGGATTGTCTTCCTTTGTAATATAATATATTAATAACATGTCTCTTTCTATTCCAGCTGGTTGAAGAATTTTAATTGGGATCACGTTAAATTAGGTCAGGATTGTAGATTAGATCGTTGACAATTGTTGAAAATATCTGCTCCAACAAGAGGCACTCTATTGTCGTAAAGGAAAAGGATAGGGTCTGGATAGTAATTTTAGTAGTTTTCATCTGACACTCCCGTCGTCTGTGCCCGGGTGGGCTGTATACGATAATGATTCGATGAAAATTCAAAAAATATAGTCATAATTGTTATTTTTTATACGGTTAATTGAATTACTATGGAGCAATGTTATTATGATAATAAGTTTTATAACCATAATGATTATGATATTTTAGTCATACAAATAGGTATAACCAGAATTCTTGTTATATAAATATAATAATGATTTAATATTAATATATTAGTAAATATTAATAATAGAAATAGTTTTCACGAATACATAATTTCAGGGCGAACTGTAATTGAATTATGTAAATATTAAATAATATATTGTTAATTTTGAATGATACTAATGTTGAATATTTTTGTTGCTTTTGACATAACTCTATGTATTTATTAAGATAATATTCATGATGTTCTATATATTTTACATGTGGTAATAAATATGGATATACGATTAAAATCATGATTAATAACCACAGTTATGGATATGACTATGATTTTGAAAATTGTACCTACAATGTTATATAATTTAAAAATATGGTATGGTTAAGGCATTTATGATACTTGTACCATACTTTAATCATTATCAGTCCTAGGAAGTATATATGGTGAGGAGACCGTACATAACTAAGTGTTGTCATTTTACGAATTATAAATGTGTAAGTAATTTACGAATTATAAATGTGTAAGTATAGATTGATTATTAGAGGAAATTTGGGTAATACTCATCATATTTGTAACAAATTGTTTTGGTTTCATATATCAAAGATTTAAATAAAAGATATACATTAATGATTTTATGGAAAATTATATAAATTTTCTCAATTTAAAAATACTAAGTGGTCTAAAAAAATAATTTTAAATAGGATTTATTACCAAAATACAAATCTAACTTTAAGGAAAAACCAAAGAGGAAACCAATTATTTTTTTTACAAATAACTGTTGGATATAGTTGTTATAAACAGTAAAATAGTTGTTAGGTACAGTAATATAGCTGTTAGAGAGCTGTTAGATTCAATTGTATAAATAGAACACATGTAAATCAATTCTAAGTAACTTTGCAATACAATCAAATATTCAATTTACAACAACAACAACACAAACTTTTGGAATTGAACAATCAACAAACCTACCTCAAATTTTCATTATGTTTGAACGGATTTTTCAATGTTTGAGGAAGTTATTACGTCAACATTAGTCATAATACCATTTCCTTAGAATACTTCAACTAATGCTGATGTAATAACTTCCTCAAACATTGAAAAATTTGTTCAAACATAATGACAATTTGAGGTAGATTTGTTATTTGCTCATGTTCCAAAAGTTTAGTTTGATGTTCGTAAAAAAAATACACTACAAGAATATGTTGCATCAGCGACAGTTCTTTCATGTTGACGCTAATAGTTGTAGTTAAAATTATGGATATGGTGTCAGAATTTTTTGGTGTTGTTATTATTACGTATTAGGCACAATGTGTTTTCCATCAGTATATGTTATATTTACCGTTACCTTTTTCCATCACTAAGCATTTAACATGAATGAAAGCGTTACAACAATCAAATTTTGATATTAAAAGAGTCTATTAGTTGAAACTAGTTAATCTGAAGACAAAATAAGTATTAAACAATGGAATTTGTTGTCCATGATGTAGCTACAACCGCAACGGTCGTGTTTGGTAAAACAATAGAATTTGTTGTCGCTTATGCAGCTACAACCGCAATAGATTCAATTATTTTGGTAAAATAATTTCTTTAGTGGCGACTATTGTTGATGTCAATAATGCACAAACAACTATGACATATTGTCAACTAACATTAGTCGTTGTCGTTGTCGTCACTTAATGTTAAGAACTCCCACTAAACCGATAGAACTGCCACTAAACTGAATTGAACCACAATTTAATTTAAAAAAATCTAACCTAACTATCTCACTTGCTTATGAAGTTTAACTCACGCGGAGCAGTTGTTTCAGGAGCAGCAGGAGGTGAATGGTGGGAGGCACTCTCAAGCCCTAGCATATTTGTGGGAGGCACACAGTCGCAGAGCAGCAGGAGGCGAATGGTAAGGGACGTGAAGCTGACGAGTCCGAGGAAGACCGCGGACGAAGGCTGCGCGACGGGAGCTGAAACGGAGACTACACGATGTGATCGGCGCGGAACAAAGGAGAGGTGGATGGGGCAAACTGGGGCCGAACTGAAGGCGGCTTGGAAGGGGTGAGGGCTGAGACGATGGGAGTGTCTCATGGCGGATACAGGTAAAACTAAATTGAGTTTTGGAGAGGAAGCTAAACTGAGGTTTTCGTCGGGAAAAAGTGCTAGTATTTTTTATCTTTCTCGTGATGACAGATTCATTATCACTCTGAAAATATCTGAGATCAAGGTTCGATCGATTGAGGAAATACACTTTAATTAGGTTCTACTTCTCCATCAGATGCATCATTCGTCCTTAATTTAGTTCTGTTGTGTAGGTTTTTCTCGTTTTTGCATTCTGTAAATTGTTGTTGTGGCATCAAGTATTTTTGCTTATAATATATAATTTGCATTAGATGCATCATACAACAACCCTTCCTGTCATAAAGGTGTTTTTTATTTCTCCGTTGTTAGATTGTATCTCGATTCTTTTTGCTCATTTTCATATAAGTCCCAATTTATGAATCGACAATTCAGAGTTCTTGATGCAGTTGTATCTACTGAGGCCTATCTCCCTTCCTTATAAACGAACCTTTTTTGTCTATGCAAGTATTGTTTTCTCTTTTGATCGAAACTTAAATGATTATTAACCTGAAGTTGTAGACTTTTAGGTTTCGGATTTCATTATCAAAAGCAATTAAGTTTAGCATTTGAAGCTGATAACGAAGCAATCTGGTTGTATGTTATTTAATCAGCTGATAACGAAGCAACCTGAGTGTACTTTAGACTTCCGCCTTATTATTTTATGTAACTTTAGATATAATATGGTGTCAAAAGTTATGGCAAACAGGCTGAAAACTTGTTTACTAGAACTGTTCACCTCATTTCACCGTGCTTTTTGTAGCAGGGAGACTGATTCAGGACAACATTTTGATAGCGCATGATATATTCCACCACCTAAAGAACAAGAGGAGAAGATGAGAGAACGGGATGACATCAAATTGCGCGTTGAAAGTTGACATACAGAAAGTCATCATCTATTCTTCGTTGATGATTCACTGTTCTTTTTAAAAGGAACAGTGAATAATGCACAAGACCTAAAGAACACCTTAGACCAGTATTGCAAGGCCTCGGGCCAGAAGGTAAATTTTGCAAAATCAACCTTTTTTAGTGCGGCAGGTGCGGATAACAGGGTATCATCGGAGGTGACGGATGTATTTGGCATGAGAATAACGAGTAACCTGGGGAAGTACTTAGGTCTTCCCTCAATATGGGGGAGATCAAAGATAGAAGCCCTCTCTTTCCTTGAAGATAAGATAGTGAACAAATTGGTGGGTTGGAGATCAAAACTGCTCAACAACGCAGGCAAAGAAGTGTTAATAAAAGTCGTTATCACTGCAATCCCGACCTATGCTATGAATGTATTTAAACTCCCGAAAACATGGTGTAAGAAGATCAACGCTCAAATAACTCGTTTTTGGTGGGGAGAGGGAAATACACTGGAGATCATGGGAGGATATGACTAGGTCGAAAAAAAAAAAGTGGTTTTGGATTCCGCGAGTTGGAGTCTTTCAACACTGCACTACTAGGGAAAATGGTGAATTGAATCATCTCGGAACCGGATGCACTATGGGTCACATTCTTAAAGGGTATGTATTTTTCTTCATCTAGTTTCATGCAGGTTGTGTAAGGAAATAGAGTATCTTGGGGTTGGACGAGCTTGCTTGTAGGTCGAGATATCATTCTGTCAGCTGGGGTGTGGTCTCTAGGCGACGGGAAATCAATTAGACCATTTGTGGACCCTTGGATTCCAGGAAGTTACGAGTGATGAGGACAGCACCTGGTGACCGAAGCCCAAGCAAATACACGAGTGGAGGAATGGATCAACCATGATACCAGAACATGGAAGAAGAATACCGTAAGGAAAACGGTGTCATGTGAGGAAGCTTAGATCGTAATTCACGTGTCGATACCGACTGAACAAAGAGAGGATGAATTCAAGTGGTCATTCGACAAAGAAGGGAAGGTAACAGTGCAGTCGGCGTACCACTTCATGAGATCTAAACAGGTGAATGCGGTGAGTGGCGAGGAAACAGCCGAGGTGGAGTCATTGCACAAACTGTGGTCTTCCATTTGGAAGGACTGTTTGCCACCGAAGATGAAGGTGTTCGGTTGGAAGCTGGCAGCAAGAGCGGTCCCAGTCAAGGGAAGCCTCGCCAGAAGAGGAGTTCGGGTAACGCAAGAGTGCCCCATGTGTGATCATGTAGAGACTACAGAACACTTAATGCTAGGCTGTGACAGGGTAAAACCAGTGTTGTGGCAACTGTTAGAGCTCCAAGACGTTGTTGACGGTTGCCTCACGATGGAAGAATGGATGATGAAGAGGACTTCCGAACGGGACTGAAGTAGAGACCAAGCAGACACAAGATGGAAGATAACCCTTGCTGCATGCTGGTCAATTTGGAAGGCCCGCTGTGACTAGGCGTTCAACGGAAGACAACCAAACCCGGTGGAGGTGATTACTTCGGTGAGAAAGCTAATGACAAAACTACAACACTTGCAGCATCAAACAAATGGAGTCCAGCAGCTGAGTCCAATCCAGCCGGGGGGGAGACAAACGCTTCGTTGTGGGAGACCGAATCTGGGAGTTATAAAGATAAATACTGATGCAGCTTGGTGTAGCTCGACCAAAAGGGGGCATTGAAGTGATAGCAAGGAACCACCGAGGCGAAGTAGTAGTAGGATACCATGGATTGGAGGAAGTGGACAACGCCGAGTATCCCGAGGCTTAGGCGGTTTACGAAGGGGTCAAGTTAGCCAAGGAGAAGAGTTGGGAGAATGTTGTCATCGAATCAGATGTGGTCACGATCATAAACCACATTCGAGGTATTGATAAGTCATGGCGCATCGACACCATCATTCGAAATGGTCTCCTATGGCATCCACTATTACAAACCTTTCTTGGAGTTGGACTCCTCGAGTTTCAAACCATTATGCGGATTGAATTGCAAAGCTAGCTCTTTCGGGGATGAGTCATTGCGACTCGGTTCATTACCCCCACCCCCCATTATATTTTCTTATTATCAAAAATTTTGAATACTAGTTTAATGAAGTGGATCATTTATTGGCCAAAACAAATTCTCAGATCTCAAACATAAGATTTTTAATATAATATTTTGTTAGTTATATTATTTATAATCTATATATGTAGGTAGTTAATAAATGGCAGAAAATGGTTTAATCTTTCGTGTTACTAATGTTATTTAAGTTCCCTATACAGAAATAAATAAAATATAAATATCATAGAAGTTAGAGGACAATTTTTTTTTATTTTTTTAAGAACCTTAACCTATAAAGGTAAATTAGAATACAATTGATAAAGGATCAAAGATTCAAACTCTCTTAAAAATAGTAGAAGAAAACGTCATACATATGATTCTTTATTTTTAAAATAAGAAGACACATATTGAAGAAAAATAAATGAAATCAAAATTAATTTTCAAAACTAATTGAGTTTATTTAAAAGAGAGATTATTTACAAGGTAACATGGAAAGAAGAATATTAGTACGATATATAATTATGAAATGATAAAGAATCTAATTAAAAGAAATATTAGTTGTTCATCTTGTGCCCCATGCATCAGGAATAATTCGAAATAAATAATAAATTTAAACGATTTAATTTATCCTGATTTCCTAAATAATAAAATATATTAACAATATATTTAAAATTTAATTTAATTTTTGGAGTAATCTGTAATTATACTATTAACTTTGATTTTGTATAACTTTATCATTTTTCTATTTTTCATACATGGTTCTTTTCACCCCATTATTCTCTCTTGCAAATATTTAGAAATTAAACTACACAAAAATTAATTAATTCAAACACTCTATTTCAAAAAATATATACTTAAGACCTTAGTACACTCTCAAAGATACGGGCTCGAGAGCAGGATCGGTTTTTCTTTAAAAAACTAAATACTTGAACCCAAAATATCAAGACTCATACTTGGAGAACCGAAATTGAGTTAATTATAAAAAAAAATGTATGGGTCGATTTTGTTTGACTCAGGCTAATCTCAGTCCTGGATCTGATTTTTTCTCTAAAAAATATACTAACGTTTTTGATATAATACATATATATATATATATAATACTCTTAAACACATAATTTTTTTTATAAGAACAATGAATATTAAAAAAATATTTACTAAAATTATTAATATCACAAACTTAGGGCATAGTCATATATTAATTATAACAATAAAAAGAAACCAATAAATGTAATAAATATTCACAAAATACTTAGTGAGAGAATCTATATATTCTCTAATAAATGAATTTTTAATATTAACTAGGCTTGTTCATGAACTGGTTCGATCTCGAACCAATTCAGAACTGAACTGGTATGGTTTATATAAAATCAGTACTTTTTTATTACTAAAAGAACTGGTCTGGTTTATGTGGAAAAAATTGGTCTCATTCGAACCAATTTAGAACCAGTTCAAACTGGTCTAGTATGATTTTAAGAACTCAATGTTTAAGAAAAATTTCAGCATACACAAAACATTTGGTGAGCAAAGCAATTCGTGTTATCGACTAAACGATGTCCAAGTTTTAAGTAGTAATCCAACCGCAGTAGCGTCATCACAAGATACGATCTCAATTGAACCACTGTAAATCTGTAATGATCTATATAGAATACCAAAATTTACCTTGGTTATAATGCGGTATGAAATATAGTTTTGGACGCCACTGCCAATCTTCACGGGACACGTGACTGAGACTGAGATGAACGACATCGAAGAAGGAGCTCTATGGCTCAGTGAAGATGGTCGGTGGTGCATTTCGCCATTTGAGTGGATCGAAGAAGTGAATTGCGCTTCAGTGTAATCAATCACAATCCGCAAGCCTTATTGAAGAAGGGGACGACGATTACGCGTTGAGAAGTTCGACGTATAAGTTTGAGTATGAGAAATGAGAATTGAAGAAGTTAGAAGTATGAGGCTTTGAGCGAGTGAAGAAGAAGTCTTACAATGAGAGTCATCAAACCGATTTGGGTTTGGTTTATTGAATGTGGTATAAAATGGTTTGATTATATATGTTTAAAGTGGTTTGATTTAAGTTTAAGTATAAATCAATATAAAAAAATGAGTCGATTCAAACTGAATTGAAACTACTATTTTGAACTGATATATTTGAAGTCTAAAAAATTGGTCTGATTTTGATACTAGTTCGGTCGAACCGGTTCAAACTAGATCAAAACCATACCAGTTCAGCCGAACCGGTTTAAATGGACAAGCCCAATATTAACTCACATTTGTAATATAAATAGAAATTAATGTAGTCTATTTATTTATTTATAGAGCATAAAATAGTACATCATGACGGGAATTTTTTGTATGTGTGTCGATTTTAAGGATGCTTAAGTCTCTAATTGGGATATTCGTATAAATAGTTCTGCTTAAGTAAGCGAGACAATGACATATAACGAAACAAACAATTTTAAAATTTAAATATATTTTAGAGTTGTGGTGCAAATGTATGATATTTACCACTTGCATAATTAATAATTATAGGCTTAAAAATGCATTAAAATGCTTAATAATTATAGACAATATACAAACAGTTTCAACAACAATTACAGGTCATGCAAACCATTCATCAAGGTCCAAATCGCTAACCTTCGTAGCAATATGAATGGATTTAATTCATTTCAACACTTCATGACAACTGGTTCCAGCGATTTCACACCAACTATTAATCTTGGTTGTGGTTCAACACTCTTACCCATTGCAAATAAAGTAAGTATATATGTTATATTTATCACTTATATCAATACAATTATATATAATGTGTTCGACTGCTATTTTAGTTCACTTGTTAATAGCAGGCACGCTTGTTTGATGTCTAAATGTGATGTATTTTATGAAAAACGGTACCCCTAGTAGCGTTTGTTGAAAAACGCTACTCAAAATAGCGCACGTTGTAAGAAACGCTAACCCCATTAGCGTATATATATATTTTGTTAAATATTTTTTCAGTATATTTACTTTTTAATTTTTATTGTACCATGTTACTTTTTGAAAAGGTTATTTTTATGGACATCCAGACAAATCCTAAATAAAGACAGCGACACCAAAAACGTGAATTCTCATGTGTTAAATTGAGGAGGTTAAACTTTTTATAGTGTACAAAAAGATAATGCCGTTAATTTTTTTAAAATTAATTTTAACGAAAAATATTTCAAAAAAATTGTAAAAGCACAGGAATATTTAATATAAGAATAAAATGACCTAAAATTTTAATTTGATAAATTAAATATTAAAATAATACATATTGTAAAAAAAAATATCTCAAAACTACTAAAAATAATTTGTGATTAAAAAATATATATTTTAAATTAAATATTTAAAAAGTTTGTTTTAAAAATATAACCGAAATTTAGCTTTTGATTAAAAAAAAGTTATAGCTAACATTCTTATAAAGTTCAATTAGTAATTTAGTATATTATTTGATAAATTTTATTTATAGATTAAACAATTACTTTATACATATTATTTTTAATAAAAATTTAACTATAATTTACATATTTACACTCATTTCCCTTTATCCTACCACTTTTTAGTTTTTACTTCCTCCTCACTCATATTCGTCCAGAGAGAAAGAATGGGAGTCGGGATGCTTACGTGTTGAATGATATGGAAAGCACGGTGCAAGATGGCATTCGAGAACAAGTTACCGAAAGCACAGGTCACGGTCAGGAGGTTAACAAAGCTCTGGCCGAGATGAGGGTGGAAGGCTCCACGTTCGACAGTTCTTCGATCCAGGATGGATCGGCCAGACCTCAACCAACAAGATCGACCAAATGGGAAAAACTGAATCCTGGAGTAATCACGATTAATTGTGACGCGGCATGGTGCTCCTCCACTCTCATAGGAGGGCTCGGAATTTTAGCAAGGGATCATTCAGGTCAAATTCGTGGTGGGCGTCATAACCAACTTATAGGAGGATCGACGGACGAGTTGGAAGCAATGACGATAGTCGAAGGGCTATCATTGGCGGTGGAGAAGGGGTGGCATGACATACGAGTGGAGTCTGACTCCCAAACAGTCATAAACCACCTTACGGGCGAGACTTTCTATTGGAGGATCGACGTTATTTTATCGCATGCACGTGCTTTGGCGAATTTGGTACATGAGGTGCAATGGGTATCAATTCCGAGAACCGCTAATTCGTGTGCGGATTGTGTGGCTAAGTTAGCCCAACAGAAGGTGTGTCCACTGGATTGGGTCGATAGACCCCAACCCGATCTTTGTCGTTTACTTCATTATGATTTTCAGTTGTGTAACGAGACTTATTTCATGTTATAAAATATAAGCTTCGTGATGGGAAAAAACAATATTCGTCCAGAGAGCTCTTTCTATGCATTTTCATACTGAGATTGCTACAATTTAAGATAAATAATAATTTTTTTCTTTTTTAATTACATCTGATTTATCAATATAGATAGATATTATTATATAAACTGATAAAGTGAAAGGGGAAAAGATAAGAGAAGAGCGACAAAATAAAATAAAGAGAAAGATAAATTTTTTATTAGAAAATTTTGATTTGCTAATAGAAATTTTAATATTATTTATTAAAAATGTAATTTCTAAATCCAATATATATTTTTCCTTCTAAAAAACAATTTACCGTCATTTCCCCCCAACTTAAAGAAAAAAGTCCATGTAAGTCCAAGCAGGAGCAAGCACCAAGCAGTCCTTTTCTACTATTAAGTCAAGTAAAAAAAATATATTTAAAGAGTTTGGTCGCGAAGAAATGGATTGATTCCATTTTCTATAACTTATGACACACCACTCTTTCTTTCTCCTTCTTCCCCATCCCCTATATTTAACCCCATCGCCATTTTTGCTGAAAGAAACAAATGTAAAAGAAACCACCATTACTGATTATGCTCTCTCTCTCTCTCTCTCTCTCTCTCTCTCTCTCTCTCTCAGCTAGCAACCATGTTTGAACTGTGCTTCACCCTCTGCTGCTGCTGCCAGCTCTTCTTATCTGCAGAACTCAGAAATTAGGATTCTGAATTTGGACAAGTTTGCTGAGCTGCAGAGAACCCTTTATTATGGATCTTGCTTATTCTTGCTACACCTCATCCTCCTATGCTGCTTCTCCTCACTCCCATTCTTCTTCCACCAGCGCTTCATCAGCACCATCGCTATCACTGTACTTGTGTTCTGCGAGTGATTTCGGACAGCTCAACCTGACGAAGCCCTGCGCCGCCGATTCAGACCACGTAACCTCCTCCGTCACCTGTACACCCAGAAGCGCGTGATTGATGACACCGATTCTGGCCTATTGCTTCCAGATTGTTGTCCATTATTCGATTCTGCAACTGATAGCTTCGCCATTACTCTGATCACATTTTCTTGATCACTAATTCCTTTCCGTTATCAAAGGAAAACGGAATTTGGTGAAATCGGAGATGCAGATTCTTGCGTCTCGCACTTACCCAGCGAGAACCAGCGCTGCTGCCACCGTAACTACCAATTGTAGGAGCATGTTACCATCGATAACGTCAGGAAGTTATGATCACCATCGTCGCGTCAGGTGATCATTTCATTAAGCTAGTTGATTGATTTTATCATACTTGAATTAGGGATTCCAGAAAGTTAGATGCTTTGGATTTGATATTTTGGGGAAACAAATGGTTTTATTGTTTTTCTTATCGTACGTAGCGGACACGGCCTATATTTATGGGGTAGTCGGTTTGATCATGTTTCTTCTGGTACTTTTGCTTATTGCGGTCTGTTTAAGCTGCCCATTACCTGAAACAACGACACGAATTTCGTATTGGTACTAAAATCTTGGCTGTATTAATCAACAAACGGTAACCTGAAATGCTTATTTTCTCCAATCTTAGGCCTATCTTTGATGTAATAGAGTTCGTATTTATTGACATTATAGGATTAGAGGGTTGAAGAATGTGGTAGGCAACTCCAATATGCCTTTACTCTTTACGATCATCAGGTCTACTCATCACCATTCTTGGTTTTGGGGCGGGTTCCGAAAGGAAATCATAGTGGGAACTCAAACAAGGAGGAGCTTTTGCACTAGGGTTTCGGCCTCAGCTGCTTCGCCTCTTTCCAGCAATCAGGTGGTAAAGGACTCGCCCCGCTCTAAGATCTACCAAGAGGTTTGATTCCTTTATAATTGTACTTTGCATCATTGATATTGATATTTTTTTGGCCAAATTTGATATTGATGTTAAGTTTTGCAATTTTGTATCTTTTCTCATGATTTTAATTTAGTTATCAGTCCATGTTCGGTTTTCTTGATACGAACACCTGGTTAATACAAATTCCAGGTTCTTGAATCTGCCAGAGAGAAATTCACTCAAGAGATCTCCTTCCAGTCAATGGACCAAGACATTTCTCCTGCGAAGGTTTGTTCAAGCTTTGAACTTTGTTTTAGTTCTTATGTCTAGTTCACCATTTGGAGGAGCGAGCCTTGTTCCCGGTTCAAATCCCACTAGAAACTAAGTGCAAAACCTCTTTGATCGGTCCCCACAGCCCTCCGGGCCGAATGGAGGGGCACTTTGCCGTCTCTGAACATTTAGAATGTTTTTCACTGTTATTGATATTGTTCTGAATTCATTTTGAAGGTTCTGCTGTATGTAGCAGCCGAAGATGAGGCATTTACGGCATTGTACAGAGAAATGGACATTCAATCCCTTTCAAAGGAGAGGATCTCTGTTTCTGTCCCATCAGATTCTCCAGAATGGGAAAGTGTAGAGAAGATGCCTCTGGGAGGAAGGAACATTGAGCAATGGATGAGAGAACTCGACACCATTGCTAAAGAAGTTGAGGTGGAGCTCATCTCAAGAGATATTGGCTGCCATTTGGTCGAAGTCTTAGAGGCGGTAAATCAGGTTCTGTTCGGGGTTAGAGGCTACAAGAGAAACCCAGTGCTCGTTGACTCGAAGTGTTCTTATCTGCACTCAGTCCTCAGCTCTAGATGCGGAAGCGGTAATAAAACACGTGAAAGCAACCATGTTTCCATCTTCTATTCATGTTCAGATCACATTCTTAAGAAAACTCACATTGAGTCTTCTTGGTGGCAGCAATTTTGATTAGCGTAATTTACGTTGAGGTTTGTCGGAGGCTCGGTGTGACAATTGTTGGATCTCGAGTTGGGGAAGATTTTTTAATATGGCCACAGACTGGGAATCCTGAGGTTGGTTATTATTATTATTCTTTTTAAACAATGCTAATACTAGTAATAATCTCATTAATAAAGATGATAAAGTTTGTAATTTTTGTTCATAGGAATTGTTCAAGGTTACCTCAGGGCAGCACAGCTTGTTTGCCACTGTCAATGGCAACTGTGTGGAGGACCCCAAATCAAGGGCATCGGACTTAACTAGCGATTCACTTTCGGGTCTTGAGATTGCTTCAAACAGAGATATTATTGGCATTGCGTTGGCTAATATGATAGTAAGTGAAACCGTAAACCTTCAGTATCTAGACTGTAAATTTAGGCACTAACCAAGAAAACAATCTGCAGAGGCTATACTGGAAACGTGCATCGAGGATGACCCGAGGGTTGATGCTGACTTCTCCTCTTCGCAAAATCGATGACACCGTCAGTTTGACTGCACCTTTGGTTCGTCCCAAAGATCTTAGGTGATTCTAACCTTCCGAATTTCCTCCTGCATTTTGTAAGTTGTTCATTAGATTGTGAAATGAATGTTGTTGACAGATTGGCTATAATGGCTTCGGAGAGGTTACTGATTCTGCAGCCTCATAACTGGTCTCTGCGTCGTGACCACGGGATGATGTTGTATTTCAATAGGTCTGATACGACGAAACACGAGCTTCATTCGTATATCTGTAACTGCATTTTGATATAGTTTAATTACTGGATGCAATGGCAGGAGCTATGGGGAGGCTGTGCAAGAGTTAAGCATATGCATAGCGTTTGCACCAGAAGAAGAGACGAAAGTATTGGAGCCTTTCGTTGAGAAGTTGCATCTGTTGAGGTTAGAGTCGTCGTGGAAATCATTGGGGATTGCGGATCAACTTACGGTTTGATTTCGATTATGTTGTCGTGAATGTAAACTCATGTTGCCATGTAGAACAAGAACATGTGTTTTGATCGAATGTAAGCTCTCTTTTTCGTCTTCAGTTTTATTAGTCGTAGCCTGGTTCGATCACCGGGGTTTCAAATCTTAAATCTCTTTCATTGGGGGGTAGGGTTGTCGACGTGTATGACAAATAACATAACCATACCATATTTTTAAACCACCTAACATAACCATAGTCATTACAGGTATAATTTTCAATACAATAACCATTAAAATAAATGTGGTTATTAACCATTGTTTTATCTGTATACTCATATTTATTCCACACGTGTAATATAATAAAAACTGAAAAAATTATTTTAAAAAATACATAAATCTATATTACCAACAATAAAAATATATAAAACTAACATCATGGTTATTTATTACTAGTATGTATAGTACCTTCCATTATTTAGTATATAATAATTTATTAATAATAAATAATTATTATACTTATATAATAACAATGGTTATAACCGTGATTATAACTCAAGTACCATAACCATTATGGGTAGAAAATTCATCACCATAATCATACCACACCATAATGGTACGGTTAATCATATTAAACAGCAACGGTTATAACCATGATTATGAATTTTTCACTGCACCATTGACGGCCCTAATTGGGGAGGGGGTATGAGGCTGATACAAACTAGGTAATCTAGATTCGGGCTAAACCGAGACCAATTCGAGTCAAGCCAACAAGGGGATCCGAGTAAAGGGATGTGGTGATCTATGGAGGACATGAAAACTATTTATTGATTTTATTTTTTTTTAACTACTGAAATTTGAGTATTACTAAGAAAAATGAAATTTAAGTATTTTGTAAAACAAATTTAAGGTTGGGACCTAGTTGAGACTCTAGTTTGTCGAGGGTTCAATTAGAGACTATTTTTTTAGCCAAAACAGGTCTAGTTGATTGAAACTTCAATCGTTGGTTCCCCAGACTAGGTCTCAACCTAAATTAGGTTCCCTAACTTGTGCGACCTGATTTGGGTTATGAATTGGCCAAAAAAAATTGGGTTATGACCCAAGCCCGGGAAGCTTTGATTGGGGTCGAATAAGGTCTAGTTGATTGGAGCTCCAATCGAATGTCCCCTGGTTTGGGTACCGAACAAAAGTAGGTTCTCGACCTTGGATGATATTGACTGGATTGAAACCCAGATCATGAGATTTTTTATTGGTCTGGAATTGAGGCGGAACATATAAATTAGTTTAAGTTTGTAACGTTTAGAAAAATATTTACAAATTTGAAAAGTTTTTAACAAAAAAAATTAGCGGAGGATTGCCATAAGTAATTTTTAAAATGTAATCATTCATTATTGCAAGCAAAAGCAAAAAACATGTTAGTACAAATAAACAAATACTTGATGTAGCATTGACAACCTCTAAAAATTAAACAAATAAATTGAATTATTAAAACTATTAAACGAAATTTGTTCAAAAAAGTAATAAAAAAATCGAACTTACCACCAGTGCAATTTTATCGTGCGTGTTGTGTTCAAATATGTAAATATGAACACTACACGAAAATTACCTCGTATTATCATATTATATTTTAATTATATTCTTTCACGAACACAATTTTTTGTGCATGTTCTTGTCATGTTAAGTTGACGAAGGACTTTGATGTAAGTAATTATTATCAAACACACTGATTTCCCTTCACCTCTCTATTTGTTTGGATCGATTATGTGAATTTTGTACAAAGATTCTACTGGAGACAAACCTTATGTTACACTGGAATGATGTAAGATTCTGAAAACTATTTCAATATGAATCGAGTGAATTAACCAACTGGGTGAAAAATCAGCAATGAACACATAATTATTATCTTCATCAGTGTACAACATACAGTGAGGTAGTTACTGATATAAGTTCCAGTTTTCAATCTCAATTGTCAATCAAATAGCTTATGTAAGGGAGTAGACGAACCCGTCAACAAAAAACCGAGCCTCTGATCAGTCGGAGGCTGAGACACCATAAGAACACTCGAGATTACAGCTTATCTTTTTTCCTTGTAAGATGCCCAAGTGAAGAGATACAATCCTCCAATTATCAGTCCTCCACCTACAACGCTGTTTGTTTACAAGAAACATTCATCGATAGGCAATTGAATAAAACAATGGACCGACCTCCATAATAGAAGAAAAAAAATGTATTGTTTGACTGTATATGATGTTCTTGATAGAATAAAAAATCATTTTTTGATAGCTTTCTCAATTAAAAACCCAGAATTTGAATTGATTTCCTCGATTAGGACGAATAGGGTTATGCATATCGTACCTTCCGAGGTAAATAGGGCTTCCAAGGAATACTCTGGAAAGCAATGTTGAGAACGCAGGTTGGAGAGGATTGTAGAGAGCCACCAGAGCAGGCCCCAGTATCTTATTTGACCATGTCAGCAATCCATAGTTGATTGCAGATGCAACAATTCCCTAATTGGATGAGATTTCAAATATTTGCACAAAAACATATAGAAAATTGTGTTTGGATCCTATCTGTTTGGTATGATCACAGCCAGTATTCAATTCTGAGTATGTTTTATAGAAGAAATTCTGTCACATCATGCTTTTTTAAAGAAAAATTGGACAAATGTTTTAAAAAATTCAATGGTGTGGTATAGTTCTAAATTTATAATCCATCGTGCCCAGAATTAAATCCTGACTAAGAAGTTGCCAAGCAAAAGTGTTCGCCTTGAGTTGGATCCTCTCCACTACAGTTCATCAACTCACATTTGCAGAAAAGAAAATGCAGCAGCCATGATCTTCAAATGCAACCTAGACTGGTACAAGAATGGAGAAGCTTACAGCATATAGGACTGCATAGAGCTCCGATCGTGTCAAACTCCACTCCGTTGACTCGCCATTCAAAAAGAATGCTGTTGTCACCATCAATATAGTCCCGAAGAAGTATGCATATGCCGTGACTGATAAGCTCGATGGGTACTTGGCTAAAAGTGGAGCCTGAAATTAATGTTTTTACACCAGCAAATCAAATAATCATCATAGGTTTTATATTTTCTTTCTCTTTATTTTTTGACAAATCAACCAATAGATGGTTACAGAGAGAACTTGATATGATTTTTATACCTGTATAGCTAAAAAGGCAGCCATGCATAAACAATTCCCAATCAAACACAGAACTCCAATATGCCAATCTTCAAGTCCAATGTCGAAAGGCAGAAACCAATGAGAAGGCTCTGGTTGGGCCCTTGCACTTATGTCATTATGAGAAGCAAAGCTTGCTTCATCATATCCAACCAAGGCAGGACCGCGGAATAAAACCATGAATATTGCACCGAAAACACAAATAAGGGTTCCTGCAACCTTCGACTGACCCTCGATTCTAGAAAGGTTCAATTTTTCCGTGCTGCAGAAACAAGATCAGATTTATAGGTGAAGACGAGCTTTTGCAAGAACTTTAGCAAGTTGTTTATAGAGCATATGCCAAATCAGAGGAGTTAATTCCCAAATTCATGTTTATGTGCAATAAAAAAGAAGAAGAAAGAGATAGTCATTGAACTAACCCCATCATGATAGCCAAGATGAAGGTAAATACTGGAATTGATGGCTGTATGGCAGCAGCATATGTCGGGTTTGTATATGTTAGACCTATGAGGAACAAAAGCTGATTTCCAAATATCCTGTTTCAGTCCAGAGTTTAGCACAGAATTCTAGTTTGTTTATTTTTTTCCATTTTTCCGGCAAAAACAATGAGGAAATAGTCAGAATTAAAACTTGGGTTAATTACCAAAAAACAAACCCAACTTTGGCCGAAAACCAAACAACAAACTAAACATTTTTTTGGACCAAAAGACAAACTGAAGTTCAATAATTGAGCAATCAGGAAACCTAGCTCAAATCTCCATTAATTATGGACGGAATTTTGAACAGTAAACGGAGTACATTACTGTTATTATACCCTTTCAACTTCCTTCTAATAGATCATCCCTCTCCTTTCTCCTCCATGGCCGAAAGGCAGAGGCAAAAGGACCCTCCTTCACCAGCCATGCTAGAAGCGGTGGACGAAATCATGGCCACCTATAGGTTGCTCCCACCAAGACCAACCATTGAAGAGTTAGGGTTCAGTTGAGGGGTTGAAACGAGGAAGGGATGTTGGTTGGGCAACTCTACCGCCGGAGACTTGAGCTGTGAAGGGTATAACAGTAATTTACTCCATAACTTTGTTTACTTTTCAAAATTCCGTCCATAATTAACGGAGATTTGAGCTAGGTTTCCTGATTGCTCAATTATTAAACTTCAGTTTGTCTTTTGATCCAAAAAAAAATTTAGTTTGTTGTTTGGTTTTCAACCAAAGTTGAGTTAGTTTTCTGATAATTAACCCTTAAAACTTACCCAGTCAATCCAAGAAAGAAGAACGATAACATAAGCCGTCTATTCATGGGAAGTCTGGTCCTCCTGAAGGCACAAGGTGGAAACTAATTAGAAGATCATGCTACTTAGAATGTACCGACTCATGAGAGAGATATGCTTAGAGGCTTTTAAATGCCCTGGTGATGAAATACATCAAACTGGTACAATGCAGTTCATCCAGCCATACACCTAATACAAATTATTGAGGTACTGCACAATCTAATCCAACCATGTCTGTCAGAGCAAATTCGATGATCTTCAATCTAAGGAGTTATAAGAGCAAAAACGAATTCAAATAATTAATCCTAGCAGACACTTATTACTAAAAAGATTTGAATCATGGAAGGAAGAATAATCTTTCAAGGAGAATGCTGCATGCACTTTGGAAGTAGTAGAGAAAAAATAAACCAAATGCCTAAAAGCCCTAACTCAAATACCTATAGCTAAATGAAAATCAATCGAGTCCAATCATCTCGTTCTACTTAATTATACCCAATTCACTACAGGTCTAGCAATGGCTGTAGCAGCTGAAAACCAAAAACAAGAGCCATAAAAATTATGTATAGAGAGAGTACTTCTCACGGAGATAGGCGACAGGGGCGAGGATGGAGAGGGCGAGGAGATCGCGGAAGACGCAGAAGACAAGCTGGTTAACGCCGGCATTGAGGGCAACCTTAGTAATGACGTGGTAGCCTCCATTGAAGAGCTGGACCATGGCCATAGCGGCATGGGCCCGCCTGGTGTCGTCTCCTCCGATAATCTTGTTGCCGGAATGGGCCGCCATTGCCGCCCCTTTCCGATCGATCTGAAGAGACGAGACCGTGTTGGGTGGTCAACGAGACAAAGATCAAGAAGAACACCAAAACCAAAGATCCCAGATTTATATACTACTATGCTTCAATTGACGATGACGACAACCCATTTGACGCTGCGAAGGATACTTTTCTCTGCTAGGAAGTTAGGATTGGATTTCCATAATTTATTATTATTATTTTTAGAATTTGCTTCCTCTCTTTGTCTGGCACTGATTCAGAAGTAGGGAGGGGAGCTGGGGAGGGAGGGAGAGACAGAGACAATGGTGTGTCACGGACAAGACAAAGACGAGGACGAGGAAGACAATCTCCTAATTCTTAAATTTAGGATGAGCTCCTCCGATTTCTGTATCTCTGTCATGGCAGGTCAAGTTACAGAGGATGCTGCGGGAAAATCCACTCCTTCACCGGCGATCAAGAACACAGACCAATAAGAGGGAGAAAAAACGACCATGGCAAGAATAATTAAAATTTAAAAAGTTTAAATTACTTAATTTGGTATTGTGTGGTTGAAATTTATATTATTTAATCATTTTAATGAAGGTTGAGTTTTGTCATAAACTTTTATGGTTCAGATCAGAATTTGTCTAATTTTGCTTTATTATTATAAATTGTAAGAATAAAAGTGTTGGTATCTTAAAAAGGAAGATATATTTGCATATCATCGACTACTTTATAAACACCACTTTTGTTGAAAACTTAAAATGCTCTAATAGCATTTTACATATTTGTCCTTACTAATTTTAAGGAAATTAATTATTAAATCGACCTCATATTTTCGTAGATACAAAATATACCACATATTATCAAAATGGTAAAAGATTATGTTTCTAGCAAGTTTTGAACTCTATACACCTCTTACATACTAGCTAAAAAGTTTACAACTATACTAATAATTTCAATTGTTTTCTTATATACTTCAAATATAGTTATTGAAGCAACTCTCATATTATTGTATTAAACATCTCATGTTTATTTATTGATGTTCTTTGATAATTAACATTTGTTCAACCTTGTTTGTTTAATTATAGTTTTATTTAATTATGTATCTACTAATCAATTTTTTTTAAAATGATTGAAAAATAAGTAATTTTCTAAATTTAGTAGTTAACTATTTATAGACTACCAGAATACTCATTTTGAAAATATTTTTTCAACCATCTCTAAAAAAAATCAGAAAGACTATAATATGTAGATAATTAAATTAGAACTCTAACATATAAAAATTGTCAAAAATTACCAACACTACTTTGACAAAATTTTATAATCAATAAGAAAATTGAAATTTAACACCATATATGTCGTTAGAGTTCTAATTTAATTATCTAAATACTATAATCTTTATGATTTTTTTTAGACATGGTTGAAAAAAAATTCAAAATAAATATTCTGGTAGTCTATAAATACTAAATTTAGAAAATTACTTATTTTTCAACCATTTTAAAAAATTAATCAGTAGATACATAATTAAATTAAAACAATAATTAAACAAACAACGTTGAACAAATGTTAATTACTAAAGAGCGTCAATAAATAAATATGATGTGTTTAATACAATAATATTAGAATTGCTGCGATAACTATATTTTAAGTATATAAGAAATTAATTGGATGTACTAATATAGTGCTAAAAATTTTAGTTAGTATGTAAGAGGTCGAGGGTTCAAAACTTGCTAGAATAATAAATTTTCACCATTTTGATAATATGAGGTCAATTTAGTAAGTACGAAAATATGAGGTCAATTTGATAATTAATTTCCTTAAATTAGTAAGGATAAATATATAAAAAGCTATTATGCCATTTTAGTCTTTCAATATAAATTAGTTGGGTTTAGGGTTTGACACTCCTCTTAAAAATCATATTTTTATAAAACAAGTACTTCAAATTTATTTATTTTACTTTAAGGTACCTCAAATTCTATTAGAATTGTTCCGTTAATTCTTTTGTTGTTATTCTTGCTTTTGAGCGGTTGTTGAACTGGAAGCTTCTGGGTTTTAGATTTTGCAACAACAAGGAATATGACTGGTTTGTATTTTGTCAAACATTGTTAAATTTTGCAACAAGAAACATCAACATCTACATAAATTTTTTAAAAAGTAATTACTATGCAAAAAATAACTATACAAAAAAAAAATTAACAAAATGTATATAAATGCTACTGTGGGTAGCGGTTTTTACAACGTGCACTAGTTGGAATAACGTTTTCCAACCACCAGTAGCGTTCTTTTTTTCTATTTTTTTTATGTCTAAAACTTCATGGCAGATACATTATTTAATTTAATTAATATTATTATTTATTATATATTTGTCTCCATCTCTATCTACTGTGGTTGTCTTGGAAGCTTCAATAATGGTCTCGAATAAACATAATGGTCTCCAAGAAACATAATGGTTCCCAGCATTGGTAAGCTTATCAGAATTAAGCGAAGACCAGCTTGTGCAGGTTTGTGTTTTATGAATGAGTCTTTTTTTGCATTGCTGTTACTAGCTAACTAGTGTTTGAGCTAAAAACTTAATAGAGTTGAATGTACAATGTTTTTTGTAAGGTCCTAACCGAGCCAAGGAATGCTCTTTGTAAACAATACAAGAAGCTGTTTCAGATGAACAACGTAAGTTCGGGTGTACAAAACCTATTTTTTTTTATTACTTTTCTGTACTCACAATCAATAAAAGTAAGTATATATTGTTGCAGGTGAAATTAGAGTTCACAGAGAAGGCATTGAAAATGATTGCTAAGAAGGCATGGGTAAAGAACACTGGTGCAAGAGGTGTGAGAGCTCTATTAGAAAGTATTCTTACATAAGCCATGTTTGAGGTAATTAACCTTATATATATACACACACGTTATGTATAAATATAGGGTTAATAGTCAAAGTGCCCCCTAATGTTTGAGCGAAATTTAGGATTGCCCCTTAAAGTTTAAAATTTTAAATATTAGTCCTAAAGTTTGGACGATTTCAAAAATTGCCCCTTTCCGTCCTAAGTCCGTTAATTTGGAACAGAAAACGGTCATGTGCCTAGCACGTGACTTCACATAAAATTTAACGACTAAAATGCCCTTACAAGGACAAGGCAACTGTACTTCTACCTTCCCTCCTTAGAATTCTTCGCTTCTACCTTCTTCTTCACATCCTCGTCCTCCGCCTTGTACTTCTTCGCCTCATGCACCATCCGCTCGATTTCGTCCTTGCTCAGCCGACTGCTGCCCTGGCCGCAAACGAGGCGGTCGACGATCCGCCGTGCTGATTGCTGTCCATGCGCCGTCAGTCTCCTGAGAGGAAGAAACCTCTTTGGGATAGCGGAGAAGCCCACGATGGAGAGTCTATCAGCAGAGCAAAGGGAGGATATCACCAGACACAAATTGAAGCTGCTCCGCCTCTTCCCACAGTCCATAATATGTTACGTATCCCTTGAAGGCCCTCTTCTCTCTTTTTCATGTATTCATCACCTAACGGTAAAGCCAGAAGTTCCAAGACACACCTTGGACTAATCTCCTCCAATGTCTCATCGATCTGAGCTTGCAAATATGGGGCAAGGCTACTGGCTCCTTCCTCCTATAAACCTCACATAATTAATGACAAAGTAGAGTTGAATCTTTCTTATTTTAAAGCAAAATATTTTGGGTACATTTCTTTACGGAGGAAAGCTGACAAAGATGTTTATTGGGACAATGATTCCCATCACAATGGAAAATTCTTATAGCTTGTTAAGATTAGTTATGCTCGGTCTTCACCACAACCAGGAAATCTTGCAAGATCGTGAACGAATCACCCTTGAACCAACGCACTTCATTAGGGTAAATCATCATAATCCATTTACGCAAGCTTCAATGAAGCATCCCTGGTTTATCATAGTCCCCATTGCAGGTAATCTGTAGCACAATTAAGCTATTGAAGGATTACCTGCAAGAGCTTCAAAGCCATCTCAAGCACCTCACAGCCACCTATAAAATCAGGTGGCCTCATTGCGGAGAGTCTATCAGCGGAGAAGCCCACTGACTTCGGTTCACGAAGAACCCAAAGAACTCCTCCTCTTGCTCCGGCTCTTTACGTTGATCTTCTTCCTCGACATTCTCATCGGCTTCTGGAATCGGCACAAATTTCGCTCCCGCCGTGGGAGACAGCAACGGCTCATCGTCGTCGTAGCTTCTGGATTCAACCAATTTGGGAGTGGACACCATTTCCTTCTTCACATACTTGATAATTCTTGGAGACGCCTCGAGCTTCACCTTATTTTCCACGTGGTTCTTGACGGTTGTCTGGGGGGCAACGTCATCCTGAGGGTAATCGACGTGGAGATTCTTGTGAACGGCGAGCAAAGGAACGTCTTTCCATATGGCGTTGCAGACGGGGCAGACCAGTGCGCGGAGGTTGCGGACGTGATCGGAGGGCCCGTGCGTTGCCACAGATGTCCTTGTTCTTCCTCTTAAACTCTTGTACAAGGCGGTTATCGACATGTTTAATATTACCCCTTCAACATATTATATTTCAAATAGAATTAAGTGCAATTTAGTCTTTAAATTTTATGTGAAGTCACGTGTTAGGCACATGACCGTTTTCCGTTCCAAATTAACGGACTTAGGACGGAAATGGGCAATTTTTGAAATCGTCCAAACTTTAGGACTAATATTTAAAATTTTAGACTTTAAGGGGCAATCCTAAATTTCGCCCAAATTTTAGGGGGCACTTTGACTATTAACCCATAAATATATTTATATATTATATTTGAGGGTTTGATGTTTGTGTTCAGGTTCCTTAGGATAGTCGTGTGAGTAGAGTTGTGGTTGATGAAGATTCAGTAGGTCGGGTTTCTTGGAGACCATTATGTTTCTTGGATACCATTATTGAAGCTTCCAATACAACCACACTAGAGAGAGAAGGAGACGAATATACAACAAATAATAATATTAATTAAATTAAATAATGCGTCTGCCATGACGTTTTAGACGTAACAAAAAAGGAAGAAAAAAAACGCTACTGGTGGTGGTGTTTTTCATGAAAAACGCTACCCCTAGTAGCGTTTTTTGAAAAACGTCACTCCAAGTATCGCACGTTGTAAAAAACGCTACCTCAGTAGCACTTATATACATTTTGCTAAATATTGTTTTTGTATAATTATTTTTTCAAATATTTTTTGCATAGTAATTACTTTTTTAAAAACTTCACATCTACAACAAGGTCCAAGATTGTCAAACAAATATGATTGATCGATCGATTAGGCCTGAATTGCACAGAAATCGAGTGTCACGCATATGGTAAAACATTATCCAAAATTAATATAAAAATTAACGGAACAACATTTCTAAAATTTGAAAAATTTTAAAGTAAAAAAAAATATAAAGTACGTATTTTTAATAATAGGGTTAATAGGTCCAATGGTACCATAAGTTTGAGTCATGTGATCGGATGGTACCCCTACGTTGTTTTATGGTACCATATGTTTCGCAATGTAGTTATTTGGTCCAAATTACTGTTGTCGTCAAGGTTAACTAACAGAATGCTGACGTGTCAGTGACGTGTCAGTAATGTGGCAGTGATTTGGCACTAACGTGGCGCTGATGTGGCGGATGGTAAATAAAAATAAATATAAAAGTTAATAAAAATAGGGAAAAATCGGAAAAAATTATAAAAAAATATTTAAAACTTTATCTATTAATAAAATTTATTTTTTAAAAAATTATTTTTTAAAAAAAGTCGAAAATTGAAAAAAAAAAAAAAAAAAAAAAGGGTTGGACCCTTGGGTCCAATTGACCCAGCCAAGGGTTGAACCCTGGGCTGGGTTGGACCCCCACCAGGTCGCCTGCCCCTTGGGGTCCAATTGACCCAGCCAGGGTCGAACCCAGGGTTGGGTCAGACCCAGACCTGGTCGCCCAGGTCAGGCGACCTGGTGGGGTCCAACCCAGCCCAGGGTTTGACCCTTGGCTGGGTCAATTAAACCCAAGGGTCCAACTTTTTTTTTTTTTTTCAATTTTTGACTTTTTTAAAAAATAATTTATTAATAGATAAAGTTGTAAATATTTTTTAAAACATTTTTCCGATTTTTTTCATATTTTTTGAAAATTTTATTTTATTTTTTAAATTAAATATTATATTATATATCTATGTGGCGTTGACGTGGTGCTGACATGGACCATTTAACAGAAAAAAAACTAACGGTTGACTAACAGAGTACCATAAGACAACATGCTCCAAACATAACGGACCATTTGACCACATCAAAAAACATACGGTATCATCCGATCACATGGCCCAAACTTATGGTACTATTGGACCTATTAACCCTTAATAATAATGTAATGTTTAAGTTACTTATAAATTTTTATTCATTTAACAATAAAATAGATATGACAGGAGATTTGCATATCTATAGTAACGTTTCACTTCACTTTTGTAATTTTTACGACTTTTATATGAATCGTACGAATGATATGAAGTTTTGATCGAAATATACATCAAAATAAAAGTAAATACTGAAATATTCTCACTTTTGAAAAAAAAAATATATCAAAGTATACTTATTTGTGAATGAGTATAAAAACCTGATAGTTTTTTTCTCTCTTACTCTCCCCGATACATCGTCTCTTTCTCATTTTCTTGGGTAAATAAAACCTCCACCCGCGGATCGTGAATGAGATTCGCGGATACGACATAAATGCTCACCCACGAATTGCATTCGCGAATGAAAAAAAAAACTCATACCCGCGAATATCATTCGTGGGTAGGTATACTTTCATAAATTTTAAAAAATTGATGATATTTTCGTATTTTTTTTGGTATATTTGGTTCAAAAATTTGAATGATATTCCTGAATATTCTCTAATCCTGTTTTTCACTTGCTCCGCTTATTTTTCTTAATAAGATTTATTTTTTCTGAAATATACCTCAAAATAAAAGTAAATACCAAAATATTTTCAATTTTGAAAAAAATATCAAAGTATACATTTCCACAAATGAAATTTGTGAGTGAATATACTAAGAAAGCATATCCACGAGTGGCATTCACGGGAGTCTTAAAAGGTATCACTCGTGAATATCATTCGCGGATGTAAATCCTACCCGCGAATACCATTCACGGATATAACTCTTACCCGCTAATACCATTCGGGAGTAAGACTTTGTTACACTAGATGCAAAAGTTGCATCGAAAAGAGAGTTGATACAAAAGTTACATTGAAAAAAGAGAAACAAAACTTTAACATCTTTTAGCCGCGAATGACATTCGCGGATGAGACAAAAATTGTACATACGAACAGTGTTATCAGAATCAGACTGGATCGGCGGTTCGATTGGGAACCGGATCGACGGTTCGATTGGGAACCGGACTCTGACCGATTTGATTTAGCTAAAAGACTGAAATGCATATGAACAGTGTTTGAATCGGGTTGGACCGACTGATTTTTGAAAAATCGGATTGGACCGACTGGTTTTTGGAAAATCGGTCGGTTTTAGTATAACTGGACAGTTTCCGGTTCTAGTTTTTTTGAGGTGGTTTAAATTTCTTTGGCGGTTCTATTCGGTTTAAATCAACTTCTTTGGTTTCGAAGTTATGTTTAAAGTTAGACCTATTGTGTTTGATTTTGAGACTATTGTGTTACGCATGTTCAAAGTTTGAGGTAATTATGTTGTGTTATATATGTTCAAAGTAATGTGTATGTTTTAGACTATGTAGTTTGTGTGTGTTTGAGGTAATTATGTGTGTGTTTGAGACTATGTAGTTTGTAATTGTATTTTTATTTTTTTTTGCTTGTGAACAGTGAATCGCACGTCGAACCGAAAACCGGTCGAGAGTCGGTCCGGTGTTGATAACAATGCATACGAATGTCATTCGCGAGTAGAATTTAAACTCGCGAATAACATTCGTGGGTGATGATTTCTATACCCACTCACGAATGAAATTCGCGAGTAGATATACTTTGATATGTTTTTCAAAACTGAACATGTTTCGATATTTACTTTTATTTTGAGATATATTTCAGAAAAAAAAAAATATAACGGTAAAGCTTTAAATTCTAATTCCGATTAGTTGCTCCGAGTAAGATTTAATTATTACACATTTGCGACTTATTATGCATCGCAAATTCAACGGCTGTGATGGATTGCTTGTTTTTTAAGTTAGCGGCCGAGATGTCTTGTGGATTTACGTCCTTCAATCCAACCAAGCTTTCCCGGAAAGATTCCACTTTTGGTTATGTCGGCACCAATAGGCGGTTCAATAGCATATATTAACATTATATACACTATTCCCTTACTCGCGTTAAAATTTATTTTAAATAAACATTAAAAGAAAACATCTTTTTTTTTTAAGGGTAATAACAATTGTTATTTAAAGTTTACACACTTTATAAATTACTTTATAAATTATTATCTTAACTTTAATTTTATAAAATATTATCTAATTTTTCAAAAAGTATTATTTTAATTTTACTAGATAGGACAAATTGAAACTTTGGTTAAATCTGGACGAAAAATAATGTAACAACGTATGATTGATCTATAATTAAAAAAAATATATATTATTTTTAAAAACTACAAAGAAAAATATAAAAGAAATACAATTGTTAACATAATATTTTTATAAAAAATATTATATTAAAATTTTAAATTTTCCATATTAAATTCTTAATTATTTTTTAAAAATAATATAGTTCCGACCATAGTTATCAGAATCGGACCGGACCGGCGGTCCGATCGGAAACCGGATCCATGTTCGATTTGGTTCTGTTAAAAGACTATTTTACAAATGAACAGTTTTTGACCGGGTTGAACCGGGCGGTTTTGAAAAAATCGGCCGGTTTCCTGTTCACTTTTTAGTTGATTTTTTTTTTGTTTTTCGTTTTTTTTTGCTTCCGGTTTTGGGTTCTGCACAAACCAATCGGCTTAACCCAATTGGTTTAACCGGTTCACTACTATTGTGTATTGTGTTGAGAATTGAGAGTAATGTGTGTTTGATATTAAAACTATGTAGTTTGTGTGTATGAGACTATGTAGTGTAGTTTGAGGTAATTATGTTTGTGTTTGAGACTATGTATGTATTTTAAGTTTTCAAATTTTTTCCGTGTGAACAGTGAATCGCACACTGAACCGGGTTGAACCGAATTGGACCGACCTAACCATGAACCGTCTCTCTCACCGGTCCGGTTATGATAACTATGGTTCCGACTTATTTGAGCCATGATTAAAACTCACATTGGAATCCAAATCAGTTCTCTCAAATGTAGTGAGCCTCATAACTCTCGACATTTGAGTTAATTTGGGTCATAGTTTGAATAAAAAATTCCTCAACTATTTTTTAATACTAATACAGTTAAATTGAAATTTAATTATAACGTATTTAAAACAAATATAAAAAAAGTCAAGTTATTTTTCTCTGTCTGCCGTGTGAATCTTCTTCTTCTTCCTCCCCCTATAACGTTGATGAAGAATGAATCAGAAGCCAGCAACCTCTCTTCTAGTCGTTCATTAATGTCGGCGGAAAGTGAAGAAGTCTCTCTTCTAAAAATGCATCGATTTTGTCAAGTACTGAATTGAACTTTCTGAATAGGATAAGGGTGTTGTAGACGTGCCGCCATGGCCGCAGATATTCCCACTGCGAAACCAGAAGGAGACGCGTCATCTACGCCTACGCGTTAACTCAACGCATCTACCTAAGGAACAAGGAGATGACCCAACTACTCTAACCACGAACCTATATATAGTTATATACACTCCAGTTTAGTCTTATCTTCTCCTTCAATTCTTGCGAGTTTCTTCAATTACAGATCGTGTCATCGTCTTCCTTCCATTCTTTGAATCGATCCTTGGAGGTCTGTGATCTGTTCTTGCTCTGCGTTTGATTTGATTACTCTTTCTTGGTCTGACTTTGGTGCAGAAAAGTTTGTTAGATCTGATTTGTATAATCAGTATTTGCATTTCCATTACTTGGTTTTCATTGTTGATCTAATCAACTAGATTATGTTGGCTTTACAGTTGAATACGTATCTTATCATCAGTCGTCAGTAGAGAAGAAGTATGGGAGGTGGAAAGGACAACGAGCATGGTGGTGACAGCGACAGAGGGTTGTTCTCCTCCTTAGCTCATGCTGCTCAGGGTGCTGCTGGCCATGGATACCCACAGCAAGGTGGATACCCTCCACAGCAAGGTGGATATCCACCACAGCACGGTGGTGGTGGATACCCTCCGCAGGGTTATCCTCCCCAACAAGGGTATCCCCAACAGGGGTATCCTCAACAGGGGTATCCTCCTCAACAAGGATACCCTCCTCAACAAGGATACCCTCCGGCTGGGTATCCCGGCGGACACTCTGCTCCTCACCAATCAGGTCTAGACAGTTGTATTTTAAGATCAAATCCCTTGTGTGGTTTGGTTCGTTAATGGTGGATTGACGAACTGGTTGTTGTTTTGAACAGGGCATGGAGGTATGGGAGGATTGCTTGCTGGAGGAGCTGCTGCTGCTGCAGCTGCTTATGGAGCCAACAAGATCTCCCACGGTGGTGGTTCCCACATGGTTGGTGGTGGTTCCCACATGGTTGGTGGTGGCGGCCACGGCATGCCCGGGTACGGCGGCCATGGAGGCTACGGCCATGGAAAGGTTAAGCACGGCAAGTTTGGTAAACATGGGAAGGGCAAGTTCGGGAAGCATGGTGGAGGAGGAGGCAAGTTCAAGAAATGGTAGTAGGGGTATGACATTATGACTGATGTATCCTTTCCTTTCTTGGCTGATATATATATATATAATAATAATAATAATAATAATTAATAATAATATTACGTTTGCTTGGGTTTTCATATGATAAAGCTCTCCATAGTTGTTGGCAATTCCTGTATTTATTTGTCATCCCAGGAGTCAATATAATTTATAATTTGTATCATAAACAGTACCTTAAATGAGCAACAATAAATGATCCAGAATTTTTCACCGAAATATACTTAATAATTAATTAAATACCAAAATATTATCTGTTAAAAAAAACGAAAGGCTACCTACCCACGACTGGGAGTCGTTGTAACAACTGCTATCAGCTACCATTAGAAATTGCAAAGACTAAAAATATCTATTATAAAGAGAGAATGTGTGAAAAATACAAAAAAAAACATTAATTATAAAGAGATTGAGAAATATAAAAAACTATTGATTATAAAGAAAGAGTGGAAAATTAAAAAAAAAAAAAATTATATATAGAGGAAAATATATACAAATATTAATTATAAAGAGAGTGGAAAATAGAAAAAACAATTATTGATTATAAAGAAAGAAAGTTAGTAGAAAATAGAAAAAAAAAACATTAATTATAAAGAGAGCGAAAAATAGGGAAAACAATTTGATTATAAAGAGACCGGCTACAGAAATAGATGACCAATTCATGTCATGTGCTTGCATTGATTACTCTATCAAGTAATGCTATTGTTGAACTAACGACATAGTTAAAATATTCACCCGTGATTGGGAGTCGCGGGTAGATATACTTTTGTTTTTTTAAACCGATGATATGTTGGTATTTAATTAATAATTAAAGTATATTTTGATGAAAAATTCTCTAATTCTTATCAAGAAAAATAATAGAGAATAAATAATAATAATTACTATATAAAAATTAGATATTAAATTATGGGATTTTGGTTGGTTTTAAAAATAACAAATTTAGGTAATACTTTGTAAATTTCATTCGCGGATGAGTATATTGTCATTTGGTTCTTATTCGGACCCATTCAAGCAAAATAGAAGGTTCTTTAAAAATAATTACAATCTCATTTGCGGTAGAATTTCTGTTTGATTCTTACTCACACCCAGTCTCCTCCATATAGTTCTTACGTAACTTGTTACCGATCAGTTACCGATCGATATAACATTATTTTTATTAATTTAATTATCTACCTGATATAATATTGTTTTTCTTAATTTAATTATCTACGGCCTACAGGAGATTGAAATTTAAAGATATTTTTCTTAGTCAATTATTTAACATTGATCAAAGTTTATGATAAACACAATATATTTGCTTTGTTAGGGCTTTTACTCAATTATTTACATACTAAGAGTGAAAAACAAACAAACAGTATTTCCAAATCCAGGGCAGAACACTACAAAACCCAAAATTAGAAAGTAATCATTTTCGATATTTCGTAAAAAGTTAAAAAAAAAATAGAATAGATAATAATTGAATTAAAAACCTCAAACATCTCGTATTTTGACCTCCGTGTCAACGACCAATTTCGATCAAATTTAGTCAACTTAGAGGCTAGATTAAAAATACAATACTCGCAAATAAAATTCACATGTATAACCTTTGCACCCACGAATAAAATTTGTGAGTATGACCTAATATACTTCCCTTCAAACCCATTCACATATTCAACAAAAACATATTGGTCAATCCACAAATGGAATTCACAATATATCTAAATTTCATTTTTAAAAAGTTAAATACTTATTTTAATATTTAGTTTTATTTTCATATTGTGGTTATTTAAAAAAAAACAGCATAACATGTTATAGTTCATGTTTCAGTTATTGTATTCGAGATAGATCTATAAAAGAGAGATTGCACGTACCTGCGGATTGTACCGATTATTTGGATTCAAAATTGATATTACAAACCAACTAAATAACCTGTTCGTAACATGCCAAACACGACAGAAGATGATATGAAGTGTCAAAACTATTGGAGATTTATTTGTCATGAATGTCGTTGAACCAATCTAAACAAGACTCCAAAGCAACTACTACACAGTACACATTTACAGTGCCGGAAAAATAGAGCATAAAACCCTCCAATGGGGGGAAATCCAAAAGGCAGAGAGAATAGTGAGAAAATGGTACAGGCAAAACATTGATCATCCTGGAGGTTCCAACTCTTGTTCCTAAAAGATGAGCTGCCCATTGTAAATAAGCAGAACGATATGCATCCACTGTGTCTTTGTACAATATTTAAAAAAAAAAAAAAAAAAGAGAATGTAATGGCACCTGATTGATTCAGTTTGCTTGCGCTGGGGTCCATTCCATCCACCACACACAACAATAACACCGCTCGCCATTTGCATGGGAAGTTGATCAAGAAACCCTACCTAGACTGGACCAATCTTTTCATCACCCAAAGAGATCTTGGAACAGATTTGGATTTCGAGTAGTTGGAGTCACGCCCATCTGTCTCACAAGTGCATCCTTCTCCAGGGCTTCTCTGAGGTTTGGGCCTTTCTGTGTCACTCCAGAAGTAGACCCGCCAGATTCCGTCCGGGCAATTGCTGGAGGAGTCGATCCACCGAGTAAATTGAAGCTATTATCTCCATTTGAACTCCCAACAATATCAGGAACTTTAGTAGTAGTGCTACTTCCATCATGTTGTTCAAGGAGGCCCTCTAATTCCTTGAAAGGATCCACCATTGCAGGGGGAGCAGCAATGCTTGATTCCCCCATGTCGAGCAAGTCTGGAAGAAGTGGTGGTAGTACAGGGGAAGTTTTCGTGTCAGTTCCTGATGGAGAAGCCTGGGTTTGGGTGGCTGCTGCTCTGATGGACTTATGACCACCTGCACTAGAATGTGTCCTCTTCTGGGGTTTTGAAGAACCCCCAAATAATGAAGCTGCAAGCTTCTGCTTCTGAGGATCGATCTCTTGAGCCTTCTTGGAGTTGTCTACCCTGGTGCTATCCCCGCGACTTCTTGAAGTTGCAGCAACTGGTGCTGCCTCGGCAACCCCATTTGCAGATGGAGGGTGAGAAGTGGATGATGATTTGGAAGTATAAGTAGGTCTTCCCCACTTCTTCTGAACCCCATCAAGTCGTAGCTTTAGCTCTGTTGAGCCTTGATTTGATGCAGAAGAAACCACTGTTGTTGGAGGCAAACGGGTCTCTATAAAAGAAGAGTAATATGGTTCAACTGGGACTAACTCGGTAGAAACTTGGGGAACCCTTAGTGTTGGTGCGGGCTTTGGAAGCTCGTATGCCTCAAACTTGAGACTGTGCATTGTACTTTCCCGGGCTTCTTGTCTTCCGAAGTTTCCAAGATCAGGAATTCCAGAGCGCTTCTCTTCTGGAATGTACGGCTGTGCACCATTCTGCAGAGCTTCCTGGACATAACCGTTGAGGAACGGAAGTTTTTTATCTATCTGCAGGTTCAAAAGATATTTATTGGTCGTTGCCAGGCAAAATTTATTAATTTCTAATCCCCTCATTTCAAATTTGAGGCACATATGAGAGGAGAACAAGCATGAGTTATAAATGAACTCGCAAGGATCGAGAAAATCTATCATATCAACCTCAATATCTTCACAGCTTGCATCAGGTGGCATAATATTCTCAAGAGCTTGAGCATCTAAGGCAACCGCTGCTTGCAGCTCATAAGCGCGTTGCTGTAAATCTGTCGAGTGAGAGGCCGATGATTCTTCTATCAATGATTGACACTGCAATGGTAAAACAATCAAGAACTTCAAACAGACGTCTATTTACCTGTTGTAAAATGACTAGGAATGAGGATGTAAGATAATATCTTCTCGAGAAGAAAACAATTCAACAAAATGACAAACCTGTGCTGATGAATTTATAAATTAACAAAGATAATAGAATAGAATCAAATCAAATGGTGTCTCTTTGCTGGAAAAGAGTGGCCTCCATCATAACAAAGTGGATCATAAACTTCCTAGTTAGTGAATAGGTAATCTTACTTGAGAAAGTAAAGGTACCATGAACTGCTATTATTATTAGATATACAGGTCGGATTGACAGTCTCCTATCATAACTAACAAATCATCCTGTCTATGGCTAACGCATGGTTGGTTCATCTGTTGTTGCATCATTAGTTACTTTCTTTCATACAGCTCCGCTATACTCATTTACTATTATTTGTGCTCACATGTTTATTTGGAAAAGGGAGATGGAGAGCAAGTTGAATACTGCTCAACACATCAATTATTTACTCTAAGATGGCAGGTTATGAAGGGAATATACATGAAGTTAGGGAAAGATCTAGTTTTGGCAGGTTATGAAATATGACGGAACAATAGAGGAAGCTTCCTGAGATAGCTGTAAGAGAAGATGACCAGTTCCACAGGATAATTCCGAATTCATCCAAAATACTGTTTTTCTTTTTCCAAACTTGTACTCCAAATCTCCCACGACCGCAGAAGACTGGACAAAGTAGAAATATATATTTTCCAAACAGCATTATTAGACAGTAAACTATGTCAAGGTTAAGATCAGATTCTGACATCTTTATGTGACTCAAGGAAACTCTAGGTAAAATAATTATTCTTATCCAGCAACAAGGCACATGCAAATGGAGAAGAGTTTGTGGTACCATTAAGTTTCTTCTCATCTAGGATGGCAACCCTGATAATGGACATAATAACATAAACAATGAACTCATCTTACGACAAGAGCAACAAAAACAAAGAATAAGAACAAATATTGGCAGGAATTGATCTGAACAACACCAAAGCAGACAGTGAATACACCAAGAACTAGAAAATGATTGAACGGCTTACCTCAGGCAACATATCCAGCTTTCTACCAGCAGCAATTTCGAATGCATATATTTTCATTAGGGCAGAAACTGCATATGCCTTCAGCAAGAGCAAAAATAACAATAGAAGAGTCACAAATCAGTAAATGAAACAAATACATCAACAGATTTTTTTTCCGCTTCTTATATAACAGTTGAAATAAAAATTTCAGTAAATACCTTAACAGTTTCATCACTTGCGTATGCTTCTGAAATATCACACAACTTCCCTGTAATATAGGATGCTGAATAGCTTCCATCAGCAGTACCAAATTCCCCCAAGACCCAGCATATAACCTGCAAAATTTGAAGTAAAATAAACAAGCCTATCAGACACTTCATTAGCACTCCAAAAATCAGAACCTAGAAGAATACAAAACAGTAACGAAAGCGACAGCTTATACTTGGAGAAATGCTGATGGAAGCTTTGGCTCCGTAACTATCCTCAAGTATGACTCCACCTGAATGAATGGATTCAATTGATTAGTTTTACTTGATAATGGTAGTTTAACAAACAAATCCAAGAATACACTGAAACAAACCGGGAGAGCGAAATTTTGTAATGTAGGTATAAATCCAACTTATTAAGAAAAAAAGAAAGAAAGAAATAGTGACTTCCCACATCAATCTCAATACTAAGAAACATCCCTTGATGTAATAAAATAATTAGTGCAATCTGAAGCAGTATAGGTTGATAGTGCTTTTCAACAATGACCTACTTACTGCTTAGGGAAAACTTACAATGAAACAAACAATAGGAAAGATGTATTACATTTTCATCTACGTGTATGAAAATCCCGTATCTATTCATCATAGCAGTTTTTGGTAGTATGGGTTAGATTTTATACCTGATTCGATGTATATGAAGAAGCGCTACTTATCTACAAAAGCTATTTATACCATCAAAATGCCTCTATTGTGCTATGGCGTACAATAGAGTCTGATCATTCTATAGCACTTTCTAGTAAGTTCAATATTTTACCTTGTTGTGCTTTCTCCTTTTCCCATCTTATTATCTATTGATTGTACATGTCGGGTGCATAATTGTCTAATGATGTATTTATAGATTTAATAAAAAAAAAACATGGCATGGAAGTTACAGGTGTTCATCTTCAGTCACTGATGCAGGAAAGAACAATTCTATTATTAAAAAAAAAAATTATGCATCAGCATAACGCAAAAGGGATAAGACGAACATACAGCAGAACTTCTAAGCTGACTGTCTGCTGTCTCATCATCCTCGCCAAAGCCTTCAGCAATCAACCGCATTAGATTATGTGCAACCTTTATGTCCACAAGATCTCCAGCATGCTCAAAGACTTTATTCATGGTCTACACAGTAAGGACAAAGAGTAGCTCAGTACAAACTTTAATATGAAAAAATTTATTACAACTGCCAATAGATGACACATGATACCTGGATAAACCAATGATTACTTGGCGCAAATTGCTCGGCAAGTTCGACACATCGAGATGCGATTTCTTTCTTGTAATGACTGTCATTGATACTAATCATGTAATTGATCATTCGGTCAACAATCACCTCAACATTTGTGGACTTCGTCATCTTATGTAGCAATTCAAACGTTTTTCTCTTAAGAGTATCATCTGGATCCTGTTGGATATAAACCAAAAATCAAACAAGAAATGGATGCATGGAATCTCATCCATATATAAAGAACCTATAAAACTTATGAAAAAGTATTCCAATGGTACTCACATCATCATGTTCAATACAAGCATATCTTTTATCCAATCAAGGTGTACGTATTTCCAATAATAACATTTAGACCTAACTTCTTCCTCTAGCATCTTCTGTAGTTAATACATTAGCATTATAGGTACGCCCATAAGGAACATTTTCTTTATTATTATTTTTGAACTGTAAAGTTGGCAATTCCCCCCACCCCCCACACACAAAAGAAAAACTTTCTAATTTAATTGATAGGGCACGAGAAGGTGCAAGATGAACAAAATGCAAGAAAGAAGCAAGGATGAACATACCATAGAAGACTCATGGACAAACAAAAACGTTTATAGTGTCCATGAACAAGTGTAGGTCCCAAGTGTATATCCGCTATAAAAAAAATGTGACCAATTTTCTATGACAAGGTCATCCTGGGGCTCTACTCCCTATAACCTCTGCTATTTCTCTCTTTCCAAGCAGTTTGAACAATCAAAGAGTGTATCATAGAATGAGCTTCCTCCACTGATCTCTCCCGCTCTTATGTCATGCCAACATCATTACAAACAATAACAAAACTCATAAGGAACCAGGTCCAAGTTATCACTCTAAAGTGTGGTAGGAGTCGCAACACGTACTGCACTCCACATAAAAATATTTCAAGGAAAAATGCTGGTGTGGCAAATACCTAAAAATATTTATTTCCCATGGAGAAAAACAAATTATAAAACTAAGACATTTATGCTGAAGGAACAAGAATTTACTTACCTCTAAGCAATCAATGACGGCAAGCTGGTGTTGTTCAGCGACATCTGGACTTATTCTTATCAGCCTTCCCAAAGCATCAATACCCATGTATTTCAAATTATGACTGTCACTCTGCTCGTATTACACAGTGTGGAAAAACAGGCTCAACATGGACTCAGCATGGACGTAAGGGGATATTCAATAACTAGGAGATACAACATTGCATAAGATAAACGAACAAACCTTCAGAAATTTAGAGATTGCTTCAGCTGCTGCCTCCATTAATTTGTTATTGGGGTATATAGAAGAAACACAGCATATGCACTCGTATAGAACAGCATTGCCTATGTTGGTTGATGTATCACACTTTCTAAACAAGTCCCCAACAACAGTATACATATGCTCACTTGCTTGCTTGTCACCATTTCCTAGCAATGCCAGTATTTTTAACAGCTTGATCTGCATGAGTAGGTACAACACTTATTTCTCTCACCAAGCACTTAAGAACATGGAAAAGCAACAGAAGCCGTACTTGGATGCTATGCTAATCACTACAATAAAGCATGTGAAAGTATCCAGAGATCAAACACTGCTGGAACTCATGTGATACGAAAGGATCTAGAAAGGAAATGTCTATCCACCAATTCAGCAAGACGCAGAAAACAAAAAAGATAAATTTCTCAACCTGATCGATAATCTTATGTTAACATACCTCACAAACAAGGGTAAAGTTTACGTGTACTGACCTGAACGAATGGAGCAGGCATCTGATGGTAATCGTAACTCTTAGGCAATCTTCGCTCTGCAACTTGCTTCAGAATGCTCACAAAACTGATAACCAAATCCTTATAAGAGCTCACATCAATAGTAATAAGGTCAAATAGAGGACAAAGAGTTGCCCCCATAACACCAGGATCATTATCGCAAAGTCTCTGCAAACCAAATTGCAAGAAGGGTTAATTAATCCTGCCAGCGAATAAATAACAAGTGACAACCCTGAACAAAGAGCCCAAATGCTAAATTTCGAGCATAACTTGTCACTCAAAATAGAAATGGATGACACATAGACCAATACCAACAGCGTACAGGATCAAAACCTTTCTGAAATTCTTGAATTGATCATATGTGAGAAAGCTCTAATTTGATATAGTAAACTAACTGCCTTCTATAGAGCTAAATCTACTGTTCGGGAAATTTAAGGTTCAGATGGAGTTTGTCTGTAATTGCTTACTGGTTTTGACATACTGAAACAAAAATATAGAAAGAGAACAGAAAAAAAATAGCATAATTCAGGTGTATAGGTAAAATCCCAGTTACTCATGGTACGGGAAACGTTTCAAGCTAGCACCTCATACAAGTATGCATTTAGATTAGATTGCCGGAGTAGATACGAGTGAATTGATTAAAGTACCTTCCGAAAGTTTGAGACGAGATGGGAAACAGAGAATGGAGATTTCTGATAAAACCTATGCAATGCCATTATAGCCTTCTTCCTAACAGTCTCTTTTTGATGTCCTAGAAGCTCCACAACCTGTGGCAACACAGCCGGAATCGTTTCTTCATTGATCAATCTACAAACCGCATTAAGTGCCGCGCACACAATCAAATAATTATCAGACTTGAGATCTTTCTGAATCGTGTTCACGATGAGGATAATCAAATCATGATCTTCGTTTAAGAAGAGCGTCACGGCTAAGTAACCCGTCCTCTTGAGCGACAAGTTATCGTCGTGGGTCATCTTGACGGCATGGATGTAGCCAAATGACGCGTCGTGTCCGAGCATTTCAACGTAGACGAGGCGCATAATGTACTCCTTCATCTTACGCTTGGGAATATCAGGCTCAACAATGCGTCGCTTTAGGGTTTCGATCTCGCGGAGGATGATCCGATCCTCCTCAGATTTTGACCGTGACTCGCCGATCGACTTGACGAGATCAAGGAACTCCTTGGACTGGCCGAAACCACCTTGGGAGCCCATAGCGAGCTCCCGCCCGATCGTCTTTAGCTGCTCCAGCTTAAATTTTGCTCCGAATTCGTTGTAAATGTTGATCGGAGAGCTCGAGAGCGAAAACCAAACCAACCGGAATTCTTCCGCAACGAAGACAGAAAGATCGGGCGTCACTGATGGAGTGGATCGAAGGTTTCTCTGGTGAAGCAAACTATGCTAGGAAGCCAGTCGCCGAAGCTTCAACAGAGAAAGGGAGAAATTGGATTTGGGAGATCGATAGGAAACTGGGTTTTGGTAATGAGTCTGGAGAAAGAGAACGTGACCCGACCCGAATAACAAGTTGTATTGAATCGGGAAAGTTCAGAGTTCTGATAAGTTTTTTAAAAAGTAATTAATGTGAAAAAATATATTTAAAAAAGTAAGTATACTGAAAAAATATTTAGCAAAAACGATATCCCAATAGCGTTTTTCAAAAAATGCTACTAGGGGTAACGTTTTTATGAAATTCGTTACCCCTAATGGTAAATTTTGTTTTTTCGTTTTTGACTCTTTTTGACGATATGATGTTTAATTTAAAAAAAATATTAAAAAAATTACAGTAAGTAAATATTCTAATTTCGATTCAAATTATACAAAAAATATTAAATTTGAACTTACGGATTGACTGTAGGCTCTGCCTTAAGTTGAGATATGAAAATTTGACTTAAAAAAATATAACTCATACTCTGTAACTCCAAACTGACCACGGTGAACGTCATTTATGTCGTAATTCAATTATCTACCTAGGGTAATTTTTTTGATTAGAAATACAGTGATTTTGTAACATAACATCGCTTGTCTTAAAATTTGACCGAAATAATCAAATGCATTAGGTGAGAAATTTAATTATGTACTTACTCAAAAAAAATCAAAAAAATTAAAGTGAGTAGATAATTTAATTACAAATTAAATTACACTAACTAGATGTTAATTTTTTACTTTTACACTGATAGTATAATACGAAATAAATTACGTATTGTATTATGCGATCACTTTTTAGTCATTACGTTGATCACATCCTACTGTACTTTTAAACGTCTACAATCTACATTACTCAACTTAAGGCTTCCTAGTATGAATTTGAGTGAAGTTTTACTATAATATGATGTTTGCAAAACTCGAGTGAAGAGTCTGGTGTCCAATTTTTACAAACATCAATTTAATGAAGTGTGTTAAGATATATTTAACAGAAAATTGAATAATAAGATATTTTATATGGATAAAGTCGGATACGATTCTTATGTTATAATTTTGAGTAAAGAGTTTAAAGTAAATTGAAATTTATAATTATCAGTGTAATGAGAAATATTTAAAAATATCGCCAATATGAAAATAATAACATTTCTATTGATGATAATAGATGTCATTTTTAATTTTGAGCCACACAAAGGGTGCTCTAGCCAGAGTCCAAACTCAAATCAAGTTACCCAACCCTGTGGACCTGGTATGGGTTCGGACCCAGACCATAGGAGCATAAATTGTTTGAACCGAACTTAGTCAAGTTCGGTCTAAACTGATTGGAGCTCCAATTGAGCCACAGTCGGGGGTCCTACGGTCTGGGTCTGAACTTAGACTAGGTCTCCAGGGTTGGGTGACCTGGTCTTAGGGGTGTCAATTTGCGGATTGGGTCGACCCATGGATCGTGTTAGGAATCGTCTGATCCGTCTATTTGTATGAGTCAAATTTCGTAACTCAAATCTAACCCGCAAGTCAGTGGTTCAAACCGCGGGTCAGGCTAACCGTCAGTAATAGTATTGAAAAAGCATGGGTCACTGACCCCGCCGTCGCTCCGAATCGCCGCCGTCTACGTTCGCTACCTAATGGTCACTTCCACCCGACTCTACTCACTCTCATCGGAACGGCGCCGTCGATATGAGCCAGATCTACAAATTCTTCATCGATGACTCGGATTCCGAAACATACCACCGGCGGCTGCTCGTTCGGACGCATGCATCTTCTGACTCACCCCCTAGCTCATCCATGACATGTCAAGATTCAGATTGAGAATGGTCAATCGCGCGACACGTGTCAGACATGCAGCTGATTCGTCTGTCGCCGGATTTCTCCCCAGACACGATTTCCCTGACCAGATGGAGGACCAGGAAAAATTAAGCCACTAGGTTGAGACTTAGAGACCCTCCTCTCTCTACAAGTAAGTTCTTCAATCCAATTCTGTAACTTTGTTGCTGCATGACTTTGCAGAAACATCTAGATTAGTTCCTAATGTCCGTATCGTGATTCAATGGCGGCATCTGCTGATTTAGTAGCTACCTTAGTGACACTGGTGACGAAGCCATTTTCACTCTTCAAGTTATTTTGCACATTCTTTTTGAAGACTGCTTTCATCGTGATCAACACATGGATAGAGATCCTAAAGGCCGGAATCTTGCTGCAAGTCAACATTTTGGGGCGGATAATTATGTGGGCATTCGCGTTGATTTCACTGCCTTACCGAATTTTGACTGCTATACAAAGGGAACGTCAGGTTATTTTTCCACCTCAGATTATAAATATTATGTTGTAATTGTCGATTCAAGTTCGTTATGTTATAGTTTGATTTGGTTGCAGTTAGAAACGCAGCAAGAGATGATGCAGGTGGAGTTGGAGAATATACTGTGGGATATGAAGGAAGTTGAGGGTCGCTTTCTAAAGGCGGTCACGGATCGTAAGGTGATGGAGATCATGCTCTTGGAACTCGAGAGCGAGCATGATAAGACCATTGCTCAAGTCGAAATTTTGGAGAGAGAGGTATGTATTGGTCTTGCATAGTTAATGAGTGGGAACCATATAGAATTTAGGCTAAATAGCCTCAATACACGTTTACTGTTATTTGTATCACCCATGTAGTTATTTGTATTATACGTTTGAACGTTCAAACATGATTTTATGTACCAACAGTTAACTACACATCTATTTTTCCCGTTAAATATGTCAAAATGACAATTTACCCTCTTGCTCATTTCCATATCATATTAGGCACTTAATCCACTTCCAAAACACATATTTTGATTCAAATTCAACTCGAAAAATGTGGATTTGGGTTTGAATTCAACCCAATAATGAAGTTTGGGATTGAATTCAAACTCAAATTTGCATTTTGGGGTTCAAATTCAACCTAAATCTGCATTTTGAGGTTGAATTCGAATTTGAAGAATGCAAATTTGAGTTTGAATTCAACCCAAACTTCATTATTGGGTTGAATTCAAACCCAAATCTGTATTTTGGAGTTGAATTTACTATTGTTATTTTTACAATTTAACGACAAAAATGGATGGATAGTTAACAGTTAGTGCATTTAATAACTTTTTATAACTTAAGGATATACAAAACAATCATTTCAAACATGTTAATGTATTTAACCATAACAGTCAAATATCCAGTTGCATTGGGGTTGCTTACCTTAGAATTTATCTTACGAAGCTAATTAATTAAGGAAGGGGCATGCCCCCCAACTACTTTTAGCACACTGCAAGTTTAAACCTGAAAAATATATTTGTTTTCAATAACTTGCATTTGTAGCATTGAAAATTTTCTAATTGGATTATTTGCATTTATTCTAATTTTTTGCACCTTGAGATAATCAACTCCATCCGTGGATACCCGTACATACATTTCACAGAACATATCCATATTATGCTACGTTATCGTGCTAGAAATTGTGAGCCATATTTTAGCCCTATTAAGTTGACCATATCCCAATTCTAAATTGGTGATTATTCGATCTCTTCAAATGGAATGTTCAATGTTGCATTACTAACCAATGCGCAATACGTTATTGGCAACAGATGCATCGTTTGAAAAAGGAAAATCTTCGACTTGAGGAAACCCAAGGGAAGGACACTTGGGACTTCAGAGATCAAGGCCGACACACCGCATCAACAAACATGTCCCAAGTCCCATTTAAATCGGTCTCTGAATCTGATAGAGCTGTCGGCGTAGTTCATGAAGACCTAATCGTTCAGGACACCGATACGGACCTAAGTCTTCATCAACAGAGAGAACTTGCCATGAAACGGAGCCTCTTCAGCGCAGTATTGTCTTTTATTGTAGGGATGATTGTGTGGGAGGCCCGTGACCCGTGCATGCCGCTTGTGATTGCGCTCTTCACCGTGGTGGCCATGTCGCTCAAAAGTGTGGTGGAGTTCTTCTCCACCATAAAGAACAAACCTGCCTCTGATGCGGTTGCTTTGTTGAGCCTGAATTGCTTCATACTTGGAACCCTAACCTACCCGACTCTGCCTCGGGCAGCGTGTATGTTTGCTCCTTTGGCTGTGAAGGTGCTCGATCAGACCGTGAGGTGGCTCGGTGTTCCGTCTTACTTAGCTAATAGCACTGCAGCATTAGATTTCTAGATCATGTGCGTAATTATAGTAGATACCTCCTTGATTGTTAGGCTGTTTTTCGACATTGTGGCAGGTATTTTTATTTGGTAAATCGAATAGAATTTGGTAAGAGTTTTTTTTGTATACAAATTTGCTATTAAAGCAAGAGTTAATTACTTAAATGGTTACATATGTTTGACCATTTGTACAGAATGGTTACATATGCTATTAATTGGTTAATCCGTTAGTGAACTGTCAAATTTTTTGTCAATTCCGCATGTGTGCGTGTGACACATGACCTATGTTTCACTAATTTATGACATAATTTATGACATTTGAAAAGACTCTTCTGCCATTTTATCTCCTTTCATGAGTGAGTCTCCCCCATGTGTGAGACTTTCCCGTTGCTTCTCCTCTCTCCAAGTGCTCCACCTTCTTGCGAAGGCTCATGTATACTCTGTCTTACTTCTTTTCTTCATGCGAAGTTCTATTTTTCGTTTTTTTGTTTGCGGCGGCAAAACGAGTGAGGAGTTGCAGAAATTGCAACTATCGTGGTGGTTTGAATGCTCCATTATAAGTTCTTGTGCTTGGGTATTTGTTCATTCGTAGTTTGACTAATCTATTTATGATTTCTTAGGGTTTGATTGTGTGTTAGTCGATGTACATCCTTTTTAAACTACTTTCTTGATGAGTTAATTACATTATATCTGTGGTTGAATCTGTTAAAGAACTACTAAGTTATTTGCTGTCTACTATGTGTTTCTTATGATGAAGTTGCTGCATTGTTCTGCAATTGACCTCATGTTCTTGAATATCAATTCTTAAAGATTTAAATTTGGTGTGGGCAGTGAGGTTATCAACTCGTAATGGAACTCCACAATGTATCAACTCCTCAAGTTCTTAAGCAACACAAACTCACGCATCATGGCAGAACAATTTACTAATGAAGGTTCCTTCAGCAAACAGATAGCTTCTGCAGAAAGTTCAGATTCAAATGTTGTAGATTCACTCATGTATCATTTTGTAGTTGAAAAAAATGTAAGTGTTGAATAATTATCTTCATTGCTCTTGTATGATTTCAGTGATACCTGATAAATCTAATTGTGCATTTATCCATTTTTTCCTGAATCATTACAGATACCTATTTCAGCTTTTAAGAAAATATACATAACCATTTAATCACATTACAAGAAAACATATGTAATTGAATTACGACATAAATGACGTTAACCGTGGTGAGTTTGGACTTACATGGTCTGAGTTATAATTTTTTAAGTCAAATTTTTATATCTCAACTTACGGCAGAGCGTACAGTCAATCCGTAAATCCAAATTTAATATTGTTTTCATTATTTGAATCGCAATTAAAATATCTACTTACTATATTTTTTTAATAAATACATAATTATATTTTTAATTAAACATCGTGTCGTCGAACAAAAAAATAATAATTGTGTTGTCAATTGAATAGGAGCCACCGTAGACACATGTATACCTATTTTTCGAAATATATTTTTGTATACTTAATTTTCTAAAAAAATAAAAAAAAAAACTTACTTTTTAAAAAGTTTGAATAAGTTCATTATACATAATCTCATAAAAGAAAGGAAATTTGTTGATTTTGAATAATACATCTCTATTATATATGTTTTAAATATATATATTCTATTTGAGTACTCCACCTGACATAAATACTATTCATTATGGGCAGTGTCATGGAAGTGGCAGAGACGGCGACTTTTACCGATTTGTCGATCCGACATAACCTAAATGGGCACCGACAGTCCGTCACATATATGTTTGTTCTCTTCCCTTGAAAGACGAAAGACTTGACTTTGCACTTCAAGTCGTGAAAATTTGGCATGAGTATTAAACGTGAAACGTTATACTTTAATTATTACAATAATAATTCATACTTCATTTCGGTTGATATTCACATGCGGAGACGGAGACTAATCACACTACAAAATTATAATGATAATATCAATGCCGATATGCCAGTAATGTTTATAAGGTTAAGAAAAAAATTATTTTGTTTCAGCACCGTAACTTGACGAAATTGATATTATGACACCTCAACTTTCGGATCAAGCTCAATCAAGATCCAAGACCGAGATTAAACGAGCCATAACATTTTTATATCTCAATTTAGAGCAAAACTTATATAAATAAATAAGTCAAAATTGTATACTCATTTTAATTTTTTTATGGGTAAATGGTCAAAGTGTCCCCTAAAGTTTGACCGAAAATTAAGAATCCCCTTAAAGTTTAAAGTGCCCCTTAATGTTTGAAAATGATGAAAAATCATCCCTTATCAGATGCTCTTTTAGGGGGAATTTTTCATCAATTTCTTAACATTAGTGGAGATTTTAAACTTTAAGGAGGATTCTTGAATTTCGGCCAAACTTTAGGGGACACTTTGATCATTAACCCTTTTTTTAATAAATACATAATTATTACTTTCGGATCAAGCTCAATCAAGATCCAAGACCGAGATTAAACGAGCCATAACATTTTTATATCTCAATTTAGAGCAAAACTTATATCAATAAATAAGTCAAAATTATATACTCATTTTAATTTTTTTATGGGTAAATGGTCAAAGTGCCCCCTAAAGTTTGATCGAAAATTAAGAATCCCTTTAAAGTTTAAAGTGCCCCTTAATGTTTGAAAATGATGAAAAATTCTCCCTTGTCAGATGCTCTTTTAGGGGGGAATTTTTCATCACTTTCTTAACATTAGTGGGGATTTTAAACTTTAAGGAGAATTCTTAAATTTCGATCAAATTTTAGGGGACACTTTAATCATTAACTATTTTTTTAATAAATACATAATTTTAATTAAATATCGTATCGCCGGAAAAAAAATAGTAAACCAACACACCACTAAAACATAACGTATTATGCTAAAATGACAGAATTCATCCTCCTAAATACAAGTTGTGGCTTTTTTTTAGCATAACTCTCAATGCCTATCCATCTATTTTTCTAAATAGCTTTTTTAATACTTAGCTTTTTTTTAATATTTTTTAATAATATTTCTTTAAAAATACATCATAAAGAGTGAGTGGCCGCTTACGTGGCAGCATCAGATTCGTCCATTCTCCCTATATATACCACCTCCCACGATTCTGTCCTACAGGCTGCTACTAGACCCTCTGTTATTTATCCCTCAATAGACAATAGGGTTAACTGCTCTAGTCGAGTCTTTCTCACTTTCTCTCTTAGCTAGCTGTAAGTAGTTGCTACGGTTTCGCCGTCAGGCAGAAGATTCAGTCACCGCCGGTGTCTGATTCGCTTGGTGCAGGTCGGGACTGATTGTCCGCTCTTTTTCCGGAAATGGCCGGGCGGTAGCGTAGCCGCCCTGTCTCCGGTGAAGTAGGCGGCATTCCAGTCCCGCCTTGCATCAACTGAATCGGAGGCCTGCGGTGAAGGTGGTTACGTAAGTACTGCTGCGATTAGGGCGCTTGCGCTGTAGAGCTCAGATCTCGAGCTGTCCTCGGTACTGTAATTACAAGTTCATCTAGTTTCTTCTTTTATAGCTAGATCTTGATTCATGGTGGTGAATAGTAATGATGCCTAACTGGAAGATGAATTGAATTAATGGTTGAGAGCTAGTTGCAGACTTGCAGTCGATCTTTACTAGCCTTAAGCTTCAGATTCGTTTTTTTGTTGTCTACCTACCCACTAACCAATCTTACTTATATAGGTGTAGGAATCCTATCGTGTCTAAATATGTATCGTGTTTAAACGAATAAGTCATTAATTGTGTCTATGTATCGTGTTTAAACGAATAAATCATTAATCGTGTCTAAACATATAAAAGTTGTTTAGACACGAGATCTGTTAAGTTCAAACTCGTTTTAAAATAAATATATACACAAATTCATATCTATAAATTAAGATCTTCAATATTTAATATTAAAAAGTAATTGAGTATTTTATTATTATTATACTTAAATTTCAAAAAGTAAGGTATTTAAGTTCACCATTTTAAAAAGTAATTTTGTGTATTATTTGTCTTTATATATATATAAATTAATAGTTTCATATCTAATATTATGTACTATATTATATTTATAAGATGCAATACTCTATTAAATAAATATTTTTGTTTTTGTCATAATAGAGTTGTTAAACTTGAAATTTATAACTCTTATCTACATATGGAAATTCTTGTCTTATGTATTAATTAATTGTGTTTAAAAATGTGTTTGTTGTGTATTTGCAGGTTAAATGTATTTAGTATTTAGACACGATTAATAATCGTGTCTAAATGTATAAGAGTTGTTTAGACACACTTAGTACTTGTGTGTGTTATTATGTGTAAAATGTAGGTTGTTTAATCGTGTTGCGTCAGAAATTGTACATTTATAGGCTTAAAGTTTAAATCGAAATGAGAAACATTCCACGAATAAAACTATTAAGAAATCCAAATGAAAGTGGATTGAAATTGACCCAAAGTTTGTGGGGAATAAATGTTTTATTTTATCTTCTGTATGCTTGCAATATTTATGAAAGATTCCCATTTCCCATAAAGAATATCAGCTCATGGAATTCATTGAAATTGAACTCCCAATTGCTTCCGGGAAGATATTCGTTTGGTAAAAGATGAAGAAGCTACAAAAGATGTTCTCTGAAAAGTTAGTGCCAACGTCTTTTTCATGATAAGTAGGGTGGTCCGGACTTTCTGCCCCTTTCCTCGGTCCTTATAACTTATAAGAAGATCCGGTCCAAGGCTGGTGGTTTATGTCTCTTTTGAGCAAGGGGTAAGTTCGGAACGTTTTTTTCTTGAAAAAAAGTTCAAGATCGAAATTTCGGGGCTCATGCTTGGAGAACCAAGCCCGATACCAAATTCATCTAAAAAAAACGCTCGATACGGTTTTTCTTAACTCGGACTGATCTCGGTCCTGGACTAACTTTTTCTTTAATAAAATAAAAATTTATTCAAAGTTTTTAATTACACAATACAATGTAAATATTATACCAAGTATCCAATACAAATATCATATCATATATCCAAGGGTTAAATACCAAATAGCTACCCGAACTTTGGACGTTTTACAAATAGTTACCCGAACTTTGAATTTTCAATAACAACAACATAAACTTTGGACGAATGTGCAAATAGCTACCTCAACTTTAACACACGGGACAAATTGCTACCTCCGTTAAATATGGACGGAAAATGACATGGCAGCAAATGATTGGTCCATAATTTTAAAAACTATATTATTTTTTAAAAATACTAAAAAAATTAGATTTAAAAAAAAAACTGGAAAAATAATAGGAAAAATAAGAGTTTGTAATATAATTTTTGTATTGAAAAATATGAAACAAAATTTTTAAAAAAAATCATCATTTAATTTTATTTCATAATTTTAATAAAAAAATATATTTAAATTTTTTATTTTTTCTATTAATTTTCTAGTTTTTTAAAGAATTTTCTTATTTTTTTTAGTATTTTAAAAAAATAATATAGTTTTTAAAATTATGAATCAATCATGTGTTGACACGTCATTTTCCGTCTATATTTAACGGAGGTAGCTATTTGCTCCATATGTCAAAGTTTAGGTAGCCATTTTTGAAAATTCAAAGTTTGGGTAGCTATTTGTAAAACGTCCAAAGTTCGGGTAGCTATTTGGTATTTAACCCAATATCCAATAGGAAAAAATTTAAATATCAAATACAACCTTAAACACACAATAACTAAATTAAAAAAAAAAACAATAAATGTTGATTTCAATCTATATTCGGGTTGGGTCAATTTATTTGGTCTTTTGATTTAAAAAACGACCCCGAGTTCGAGATTAAAAAAAAAAAAAATCATTTCGAATTGGTCTTAAATTTGGAACAGACTATTCAAGACGATTTCAGGACAAATTTTTCAATTTTTCGATCCATCTGTCTTTTTAAAGTTAACTAATAATTTATTCAAAAAAACAATAATCTATCAAATTGTTTAGAATTTAAAATTCATTAGGGCCGGTAGTGATGTGGTGAAAACTCGAAAACCGTGATAATAATCATTATTTTTATATATAGTAAATCGCATCATTATGGTGTTGTATGATGATGATGATAAATTTTATATCTGTAATGATTATGATTATAGTATTTTAGTCATACACATTGTTATAACCATGATTATTATATATAATATTAATATATTAGTATATACTAATAACATAAATATAATTTTCACTTCTACATTTTACGAATTCATAATTTAAAAGGGTGTTAAGTTAGAGTGGTATTAGTGTTGACTATTACTTTTGTTGTGTTATAGGTAGAGTCGACAATTGTGCGTTGAAAACTCAAAAATCATAGTTATAACCGTTATTTTTTTATATGGTTAATTGTACTATTATGGTGCGATGGAGTTATGGTGATGAATTTTCTATATGTAATGCTTATTGTATTTTAGTCATGCTCATGGTTATAACCATGAGTATTATATAAATATAATTATTTGATATTTATATGTTAGTAAATACTAATAACATAACTAAGATTTTCACTTTTAAATTTCACGAATCTATAGTTTCAAAGAGAATTGTAATTGAATGACATTAATGTTAATTTTTAATGGTGTTACTGTTGAATTATGTTAACATTGAATATTTTTATTGTTTGTTATATAACTTTATGTATTTATTAAGATAACATTTATAATGTTCCATTACATTTCGCATGATAGTAATAAATATGGGTATACGGTTAAAACTGTGGTTAATAATCATGGTTATGAATATGGTTATAGTATTGAAAATTGTACTCGTAATGGTTATAGTTATAATATACAATTTAAAAATATGGTATGGTTATGATATTTGTCATACCCGCACCAACCCTAACCACTGTCAACCCTAGACATAGGTTTATATATTTATTAAGATAACATTCACGGTGTTTCATTATACATGTGGTAATAAATATAAGTATACGGTTAAAATTGTGCTTAATAACCACAGTTATAGTATTAAAAATTGTATCTGTAATGCTTATAATTATAGTATGTGATTTAAAAATATGGTATGATTATGATAATTGTGAGTCATAGCCTAACTAGTGTCAACACTAAAATTTACCTAGCAAAATGATGATTAATATTTTAAATATATATTTAAGGTTGGTACTTACCTTTACCTGAATTTGATAGGCCAGTGGATGATATTACATGGTATGATAGAGTGCTAATACTTTACTCTGCCACACGGTGATAAAATCTAACACTTTTCTATTCTTTTCGCGGAGCGTCTGGCTAATACATTATATACATATATATATATATATATGGTTCGTCAGACCACCTGTTGCTTTTGTTGTCAGGACAGCAATATTATTTTCTCCCTTTCTCTGATTTTTTTTTTTTTGGCCAATCCTTTTCTCTGATTCAATTTCATTTGTTTGTTTACTGTGAAGCATCATATCAGATTGGTTAGATTGTTGCCCTTGATATGTACTGCCATGCATTAGGGCAGATGATCAATTTCTCAAAGTCAAGTCTATATTTCAACTCGGGGGCGAAGGACGATTTCAAAAGGGACATTTCTATGCTATTTGGGGTGCCGAGCTGTGTTGATCCGGGGCTTTATCTTGGTCTACCCACGGTTTGGGGTCGATCGAAGAGGGAGGCGCTGAACTATCTGAAAGAGAGGATCCGGGACAAGCTTCTGTGTTGGAGGCACAAACTTTTAAATCAAGCGGGCAAGGAGGTCCTCATCAAGTCGGTTCTCGGCGCAATCCCCACATACGTTATGCATATCTTTAAGCTTCCGCTAACATGGTGTAAGGAGATTAATGCCATTATCGCCCGCTTCTGGTGGGGATCGCGTGAGGGAAACCGGAAGATACATTGGAAGAACTGGACATCTATGACCTACCCCAAATCGGCGGGCGGTTATGGGTTTAGGGATATGGCCGATTTCAATAAGGCTATTCTGGCTAATATGGCGGCTCGGATAATTGATGAACCGGAGACTCTTTGGGTAAGGTTCCTGAAAGGTCTTTATTTCCCGACGTCCTCTTTCTTTCAGGCGACGACGGGGAGTAGGGGATCTTGGGCGTGGTCGAGCTTGCTTGAGGGACGTGATGTGATCCGTTCGGCAGGTGTTTGGATGCTTGGTGATGGGAGGTCTATCAGGCCTTTCGAGGATAGCTGGGTCACGGCGATGAACCATAGGAGGATCCGACCATCTGAAGATGGCCCCCAGCCGTCTTCGCCGAGGGTCGCTCTTTGGATAGACCACGCTTCGGGTTCATGGGACGAGGCTACGGTCCGTCGGGCCGTCCATAGGGATGACGTTCAGGTGGTCCTCCAACATCATATCCCGTTTGCCCAGGGACCGGATCGTCATAGGTGGCCCTTCTCCAGGTCTGGTGAGACCTCTGTCCGGTCAATCTATCACCACATTCATTCCAGCTCGGGTCGAATGGGGGACGGGTATGCTAGTGCGGGACAGGGCCTTGGCTCGGTTTGGCCTGCGATTTGGGGGTCTAAGGTGTGGCCTAAGATTAAGGCGTTCATGTGGAAGCTGGCAAACGATGCTCTCCCCTCAAGGGGGACGTTAGCCAGAAGGGGCCTCGCCGTGGACCCTTCGTGCCCTTTATGCTTTACGTTAGAGTCCCGAGAACATATGATGTTTGCTTGTCCTTGGGTTAAACAGGTTTGGTTGCATTTCATTGATCATGACAGGAACCTGGCTGGGCTCACCTCGATGAATGACTGGCTAACTGAGGCAACCACTTTCTCGGGCTCGGGGAGGATCCAAAAAACAAATCTTTGGAACCGGATTATGGTGGTCTGTTGGGTCATATGGAAAGCGAGATGTAAGCTCGCATATGAGGGATCCGTCCCCTTTGTTCCGGATATTCTGTCAGACATCGGCTCCATCCTGAAGGAGTTGGGCTCGGCGTGCGGTACGGCTGTGGCACCCACGCACGTCCACGCGTGGGTGGCTCCTCCACCGGGAACTATCAAGGTTAACTGTGACGGTGCGTGGGACGTCTCTTCCTCGAAGGGGGCCTTTGGTGTCATCGCTAGGGATCATGGGGGTCGCCTTATTGGGGGCCGTTCGGGGGTTCTCTTTGCGGGGTCGGTGGACGAGATCGAGGCTCATGCGGTCTTCCATGCGGTCCAGCTTGCTATCGACATGTGCTGGTCGAGGGTTGTTTTCGTTTCGGACTCCTTGAATGTTATCCATCACATTCGGGGTCTTTCCTTTGCTTGGAGGATGGCTCCTATTTTGTCTAATGCGGTCTCCCGGTCTTCTTTGATCGCGGAAGTCGCTTGGGGCCATACGCCACGATCCGCCAACTCTTGTGCGGATTGGATTGCAAAGAATGTTCTTGCGGGGTTGTGTCCTTTGGATTGGGTGTCCTCACCCCCAACCCCCCTTCTTAGATGTTTGTATGCGGATAATATCTTGTACTCGGTTTCTTCGTTGGTTATTGAATGAAATATGTTGTGGTTGGCCAAAAAAAAAAAATAGACTAGACTACATATTATATATATATATATGCTGAGTCAGTAGGTGTAAATGTAATGTTGGCTCTTGGCTCATGCTATATTGGTTACATAATTGCAGGCTGCTGCAAATGGTAAGTTTTTAGATATATTTAAAAAAAAATAGATATATGCATACATGAAGTGGAGCGGTGTATAATTTAGTTTTCCTTTTCCAAAAATAATAATGATATTTGGTTAGAAATTAAAATATGTATCTACTAAAAAATAAGAATAAATTAGAGTGAGTAAATATTTGAACTGAGATTTGAATGATACAAACAGTGTTAAATTTCGACTTACGAATTAAGTATACGTTCTATTTTAAGATTTATTTTTGGTCAATGTTCTATTTTAAGATGAGATTTATAAGTTATTGTCAATCCAAAAGTCAAAATTTATCGTTGTTATCACTATTTATATTATATTATAGTTAATTATCTAAACATTGTAAGATGAGATTTACTGTATTTTTTTAAAATATGTATACAATTGAATTTTTTATTTATATCATTTTGCCAATAAACGATGTTAGGTAAAAAAAAATCATAATATACTTAATGAAAAAAAAAATAGTAGGTAAATAATTAAATTTTGGTATAAATACCACTATTTGAGTTTTAACTTAGAGGGTTTGAATTGAATTTTTTTAAGTTAAAATTTATATATCAATTTAAGACAAAGCGTATAGTCAATTTGTAAATCAATATTCAGTACCATTTGCATTGTTCGATTCACAATTCAAATATTTACTCACTCTAATTTATTCTTATTTTTTCTTTAGAAACACAATTTAATCTCTAATAAAAAACAAGTTAAACTAGACTAAACACATCACCTTTAGGTAATGACACAACTCGCTACCGTAGTATCCGGACTAGTATCTCAATTGTACATCTCCTAATCCAACTTGAATACGTGTATACTTGCTAGTAAATTAGCATTTGATTATAGATTTATAGATTACACTCACCACGAAACCTTGAAAACGACTTACACCCCAACTCACTGACATTATTATGCTTTTTACTCAGACAAACTAACATAAAACAACAACAAACAAGTGTTACCTTGAACTGAACCGAAAGACCAAACCATGTTTTATGTTCCTGTTGTGTCGTTAAACACCAGTCCAATATCTCACTCAACAAGGCAGTAGATCACCTGGTAAGTCTCCTATCAAAACCAGGAACCAAAAATGCTTTATTCAAAATGAATAGTCTTATGCAAAATGAATCTGTTGTGTGGGTTGGTTTTAGGGGTGACAATCGTGTCGTGTCTAATCGTGTCATTAATCGTGTCGTGTCTAAACATTTATCGTGTCTAAACGGATAAATTTTAAACGTGTATAAACATGTCTCGTGTCTAAACGTATAAGTCGTTAATCATGTCTAAACGTATAGTTGTTTAGACACGGGATCCGTTAATGTCAAACTCATATACACTTTAAAGCAGATATATACACAAATACATATATACAAAGAACGGTCTTCAAAGTTGATACACTCTAAAAAATGTTTATACACTCGCATAATCTATATTTATACTTAATTAATATATTTAATTTTTAATTACAAATATTTATATATTCATACTTATTATCCATCAAATATAATATTATCTATTTTAGTATATATAGTATATAATACTTCTTCATGCTTGTTCATACTTGATATAGATTACTAATCGTGTCTAAACGTGTGTTTGTCGTGTATTTGCATGTTAGATGTGCTTAGACACGATTATTAATCGTGTCTAAACGTATAAGAGTTGTTTAGACACGCTTAGTAATCGTGTCGTGTCTAAACGTGTAAATTGCAGATCGTTTAATCGTGTCATGTCAGAAATTGCCACCCCTAGTTGGTTTATCAACTTACCATGCATGCATTTAATGACCAAGTCCAGTGTGGATAAGCTTCTTTGAACAGGAGGAGACTGGTGCTGGTACACAAAGAAGTCAAAATGGTGTCTATCTGGATCGTTTCTTGGCTTAGCCATCTCGACAATCTGCATGTACCCTTCTTGATCATAGCATGACCATACTGCATTCTCACCTGCTACCCTCAGTCCTTGGTCCCAGGCTGAATTCAGAACCTGCAAGAGGTATAGTAATCCGGTTATGGTATATGGATTTTGATGTGGTTATGGTATTGGGAACTGGAAGAATGCCAATCAAACACCACCTGCCAATTTACACCTTCTGGATCAGCAAATGCCTCATGGTTTTCCTGACCAAGGACTTCCAGTCCAGAGAAGACAAACTTTACAGTCACCTCGTGTTTCTTCAGAACCTCGAAAAATGAAGAGTAGCCGTCTTGGTTTGTCGGGTTATAGTATCCCGATGTTAGTTCTGCTGCATGACTTGCAGTTTTATACCACCAATGTACTGAAGGAACCTGCAGTTACCTTATACAATACTTGAATTACAATCGCTTCACAATCAGGATACAACATACAAATAGCATTTACCTTGACAACAATCTTGGTTTCCTCAAATGCAAGGGTAGCAAGAGACAATACATTATCTGTATGGTCCACCAGTGTATGAGCGTACCAGCGGAGGAAGAAACGGCCGTAGTAGCTGTCGTAATCCCCTCGTTCACAGAAGAAGCCAGTTTCGTCGGGGCGAGAATTGTACTGGCCAGCATTATCAGGAGCCCTACCCCAAAAGGAGTGCCCACGTTGTTTGGCTGCTTTTGCCAAACTCTGCTGCAAATACTTATCGTAACACTGCAATAAAGATACCGGGATGGAAGAAAGAACAGGTATTAGTTAATAGGGTTAATAGCTTCAATGGTACCATATGTTTGGGTCATGTGATCGGATGGTACCGTATGTTTTTTGATGTGGTCAAATGGTCCGTTATGTTTGGAGGATGGTGTTCTGTTAGTCAACCGTTAGATTTTTCTGTTAAATGGTACATGTCAGCACCACGTCAACGCCACATCAGTGCCACGTAGATATATAATATAATATTTAATTTTAAAAATAAAACTAAATAAGAAAATTAAAACAAATAGGGAAAAAATCGGAAAAATTATAAAAAAGTTTTAAAAAATATTTTAAACTTTATATATTAATAAAAATTATTTTTTATTAATTTATTTTAAAAAAAAAAATTAGGGTTTGACCCTTGGGGTCCAATTGACCCAGCCAAGGCCGAACCCTGGGCTGGGTTGGACCCCACCAAGTCCAAATTTATTTTTATTTTCCATCCGTCACAGCAACGCCACATCAGCATTCCGTTAATTAAACTTGACGGCAACAGTAATTTGGACTAAATAACAACATTATGAAAACATAAGGTACTAATAAACAACATAGAACAACATAGGGGTACCATCCGATCACATGACCCAAACATATGGTACCATTGGACCTATTAACCCTAGTTAATATGGTGTCCTCTTTCCGTGTTTAACATTTCGAAGAAAGGAAAAAACATCAGCTTGAACATAATGTCAATGTAAGATTAACTTTAATATTGATACCTGAAACTCGCCAATACCAGGATATCTCCAGCCAAACTGTTCTGGAAAAGATGGATACTTAAGTTCACCAGATGCTCCCATTCCAATTTCAATGGCTGATATGAGTCCGGAATTAAATAAATCATCAAACTCTGTCCGGAAGCTTCTCATTAAATCAAAGTAGACCTAGGATTAGGAAGAACAACCATTGATAAGAGTACGAGGAACCAATACACGTTTTTCAGTGAATGTCGATAAATGCAGTTATTGCTAGGATCAGAGATTTAATGTAGCTTGCATATATCGTGTACCTCAATTCCAGTTCTTCCTCTTAACACCCTCTCTTTGTCAATTCCCCAACTCAAACACTCGGTGTTCCTCATTCCTCCACGGTCTGTGAAATATATGTCCTGGTTCTCTTTTCCAATCTCCAGAACCCACTGAGGTAGAGATATTGGCATGACAACAGAATCGTGTCCTCCATACTCGTGAAATGCCAACACAACCTCCAAGATTTGAAAGGCAGTTCAGTTTATTGGACAAGTTCAAGTTGAACAAAGAGATAAAACCGATGATATCACAGAATACAGGAACAACTGCCACGTGTAAATCCAAGCCATCATCTCAGAATATTGCTAAGATTCTTCCTAAAAACACGACTTGAGAACGGATTTGAAGAAGTGACAGACGAGCAAAGGCAAAAGGTTCCAGAAATGTCATCAGTTAAAAGCTTGAAGTATATACAGGCTACACATTCTACCTGAAGTTTGAGCTTGAATTCATGGATGAGATTGAATAGTTCTCTGTAACCAGTCCAGACATACTTCTGAGGATTCCAGGCTTCAATGATACCCCACCAACAGTCTACCAAAACACCATCTGCATTTACCGATTTTATGTGACTGAGTTCTTGGATAATAGCATCTCGATCTGTCAATTGGCAGTAATTGTTGATGACACCATTCTGAGACAAAATTTGACAATAATGCTTCAGTTTACTGGAGGGATTAAAGTACTCAACTTATAGCAACATGCCAAGTATTAGCCATGAAATTTATAGCAGAAGAAAAGGCAATAAAAAAAATGAACTTTTTCCTTAGAAAGTAACCGAGTAGGCATCAGATGGTTAAATGATGACTTACTGTGAGTTTTACATAAACGGGGACATATGAAGTTCCTGTAAGAACACTCCCACGCTCCCCAGAGTTGACATCTTGAATAAGCTGCAGAATGTAAGGCCATCAGAAGTATACATTGAACAGATACAAGATGGATTAAGCTAAGTACATTCTTTAAATTACATATGTCTACATTAGTTAATAAACCGCAGGATTAGCAGAAGGTACATAAAATAAAACTCAGTCCCGACTATTATGGAAAGAGAAACTGGATCCTGTAAATAGCAGGAAATTATGAAGCAACTTAAAGATATGAATTTACAGTCAACTTCCTTTATCATCACCAATTCACCATCATCAAAGATATTTGCTTTGGTTGGAAGAAGTGAGAACAGATGATCATCACATTCTCATCAGGATGGCGTTTCATTCTTAGAAAATGTAAGATCCCTACCTAGAAGTAGCACGGCTCATCCACTATAATCTAACAATGAGGTTACAAATTTATGTAGAGAAAAGAGAAACTACGAACTTGGTACCTGCTCAGGATCCAAGCAGTCAACAGCTGAATTGATTGGACTGCTGCTATCATACTTGCCGCTCCTTGGATGTTTATCAGCAACTACAACAGAATCCAAAGACACTGGGGATAAGCTACCATCCATTCTCACAACTCCAGGTTGCTGCTGACACTCCGACCCCCCAGCTGCCTTCATACTGCAGCTCTTCAAACAAGTCCCCGATGATATGGGTCTCTCGACTGACCGACCAGGAAAGGCTGCCTGACCAAAATGAGACGAACGTAAACCTCAAAGCCTAAAGACAATTTTCACTCGGCAAGACGTTTTTTCCTAATTTGATTGAAATTGATTCAATTTGGTAGTAGCAAGTTAGTGTGAATTGGCGTACCAATTGAGGAAGTGGCGTGGACTGTCTGTACGTTGTACCATCGGCGTCTACAGTCCAACCGGCCTCACGAGCAAGGGCCGCAAGGACATCGTTCATGTCAGCACGAGCAGGAAGGGGGAAGTTCCCGTACTGCCGAAGGCCGGCGAGCATGCGACTAGTGATGGCACGTCTGTGGCGCTCCCGGAGCTTCGTCCGCTCCTTCTCCTTCTCCCTCTCTCTCTTGCCCTTCCCGCCGCTGGACGTGGTAGGGCTGCAAGGATCCACAGCAGCAGCAGCAGCCACAGCTGTAGCAGCGAATCCTCGCGGACGCCTCTGCTGCTGCTGGCGGTGCAACTGGTGGTGATGGTGTGTCTGCTGGATGTGGGGGAGGCGATCAGACCCAGGATCCATGGAAGATTCTATATCCGGGTCGAAATTGATGTAAGGGTTCATTTAGCTACCCTAATCAATTCACATACATTCCGTCTGGAGCTCCCTCCATCGATGTTTCACTGGTATACGGTGAGTCTGCAGATTCTGTGTTTGGTCGAGAGTGGGGAATCTCATATAAGACAAGATGGGACAATGATCCTTTTACTGATCTTAACTTCACCACAATTACAAATGGATCACACAACTTTTCATACTGCTACGTCTAGGAATTTTTCTACAAATTTGATATTTTTAAAAAATTATTTACAATATTTTGTATATGTATTTATATTTCTGTAGTTTGATTTGAACAAAAATCATTCATGAATTGAACTTGAACTTGAAGGTTTAGTTACATAAGCTTGAAAAGTTTAATGGATGTAGATTTTATGTTCTTTTAAAGTTCTAGCAATATCTTGAGAATTTACACTTTTAATTAAGAAGATGTTGTGACTTGAATATTTATATAGTAATAATTCACAAAGGGTGTAAGACAACTAAACGACAAATAATTTATGAAGAGTGACAACTATGATTTAAAAAAAAATATGATAAGTTAAAATTTCAAACTTAAATATAAATCCTAAACATTTTTTCCCCTCATCATATTGTATTTATTCCAAAACTGATGGTGAATTGATGAAGAATATATAGTCAATTATTGAACAACACCGAAAAAATAAAATAAAAATATAGCCATCATATCGTATTATTATTATTAGTAGTATATAAATATATTATATATTTATGTTGGCAAAAAAATATATTTTTGTGTATATTATTAATAATGGACAAAATACGGTTTTGTATCTTTAATATTTAATATGTGGGTTATAAAATCGAGTTTTTTTTTCTTCAAAAAACTTGTTTATTTATGTTTATTATTAGTCGGGTTTATTGTTTCAGTCGTATCTTCCATTCAAACTTAACAAAATATATTTTAAATTTTTAAAAATATCGGAATACTTGTAAAAATTTCATAATAAACCCTTTAAAAAATGTTGAGTCTAAATCCAATTGGAGTATAACATAAGAATAAACTCGACTCATAATTAAATATTAAAAAATAATCCATAAACCAAAGTTAAAAGAAAAACTAAATTTTAATCAAAATATTAGGAACATATTCGTATTTTACCTAATCAATAATTTAATCCATTTTCAGTAGTTGCTTATCATTTACAACGCAAATAAAATAAGGTAGAGATATGTTATCTTCTTATATACATTACATGCAATAAGGGAAAAAGTGGCAGTGACTAGTGAGATCTTGTAATCTCTAAGAAAAAAATAATATTTTTTTAATGGAAAATAAAGTATAATTATTCTATAAATATAATAATTATTTAATGGGTATTTTTAAAACACCCCGCTAAAATTAAAAAAATAACAATTTATACTTACTCGGAAGTTCAAAAATCAAAACCATTAGGACACTTTTATCAATTACTTCTTTAAAAAAAAGTTACTTAAAATCTAAAATAACAAAGTTGCGTGGAATGAATGTCTTTTTATCAATATTTAAAAAAAAATACGGAAAATTGAATGTGATAATCATTTATTACTTTCTTAAAGATAAAGTATTAAAAGTTTCAGACAAAAAGTATTAAAAGTTTCAAAATAATTTTTCTACAAAATAATTATTATATGTTTTTTAAGTCAATTTTTTTTATAATATTTAAAGGGTTTGGGTTTTCTTTTAAAAGAATATATATTTTTCTGTTTCTTTTTATTTTCCTGTACAATTATTTAGTTTCCTTCTTCTAGATGTTCTTTTAGAAGGGGTTTATAAAATATTGTATTACAAAAATATGAGGTGTGGGGGATAATATTACCTCGAGATTAGTTTTATTTCGGAAAATATGCACCATATATAACTTTTAGATAGTTTAAGATGTAAGTTGATTGAAATGAAACTATAGGGTGTATTCTGCATTTATCCCCGCATATAAATACAGTCATCAACAGAGATAATGCAACGCTTTTTCACCGGTGCCAATCCAGTTCAGCCTTCTTCTTCAAATAAAGAGATCGCGGCGGCTGTTATGGCGGGCCATTCCCGGAAATGGATGATTCTGATAGCGACGATATGGATTCAGGCGTTCACCGGTACCAACTTCGATTTCTCAGCTTATTCGTCTTCCCTGAAGTCGGTGCTGGGAATCTTGCAGGTCGAACTCAACTACCTCGCCGTGGCCTCCGACATGGGCAAGTTCTTCGGGTGGTCGTCGGGTCTGGCTCTGCTCCATTTGCCGCTCCCCGTCGTCATGCTCATGTCGGCCTTGATGGGCTTTGTCGGCTATGGCCTTCAGTGGCTCGTCATTCGTGAAATCATCTCCGTGCCGTACATTCTGGTCAGTAAATAAATTCTGGTCCCTCATTAATCTGCAAGTAACTACCCAAGGCCATCGAAAATGTGGTTTTTAATTATTATTAGGTTAAATACTGTCAAGTTACCTGAAATTTTGAAATTTTGCAACGAGCTACTTCGAACTTTAAAAATTCAAAACGAGCTACTCAACTTGGACGAATGTGCAAATAGCTACATTCGTTCAATTTCTGACGAATATCTGTTGAATTTCCGACAAAATTCTGTCAACAGTTGACAGTAAATTGGACGGAGGTAGTTATTTGCAAATTCGTTCAAGTTGAGGTAATCCGTTTTGAATTTTCAAAGTTCGATAGCTCGTTGCAAAACGTCCAAAATTCAGATAACTTCTTAGTATTTAACACAACATTATTACGATAAATAAGGTAGTGCACGTAAATGTTTTGATTGTTATGGTTAAATGTGGTAGGATATTTGAAAGTGTGATTCCATACAACTATTTATTTATTTTTGCAGATGTTCAAAATGACAATTTTATCATAATGTTATTTTTCATATCATTTTCAACTCTAAATTAAATTCTAAAATGCAGATTTTGATTCGAATTCAATCAAAATTTGCATTTTTTTGTTCGAATTCAACAAAAAATGCAGATTTTGATTGAATTCAAACTTAAATATGTGTTTTGGAGTTGAATTTAGTACTGAAGATGACAATAGTTATATTTAACGACAAAAAATGAATAAATAGTTAATAGTGCATTTAATATAGTGTTTAAAAGCATAAATACAAATAATAACATAAATAAACAGACGAGCATATTTGAATTATTTACCTTATTATTAGTATTTTAATATATATTTCATGTCGATTAAACAATGTGTTATAAAATAGGGACCAAAAAATAATTTTTAAATAAGATAACATTTTTGGCATGTTTTCTGAATGTCTTTCCATTCCAATGCTTACACTTGCAATAATTGGAACTAGTTTTATTTTCTCCAAATATAATTATTATCTCTCTAAAATCTCACATAATTTAATGAAAAGTTTCCTTAAATTGAATAGGATGCTGCAATAATGTAAAAATAATTAACCTAACTCTGGACTACATACATAATTGATAACTTATATTTAACTATAGTGTTTTTTTTTATATAAAAGAAAACTATAGTATTTTTTTAATGTATTGATGTGTCTTTTAGTTTATGTCCAAGTCCATCGTGTAGTTCAAACTTCAAACAGAAATATGCCATTAGTAATATCGTCATCCAGATAATCTCGGATGAAAAATATTTTCAAAAATTATTAAACCACAAAAAATGTACAATAAATAATCTCAACTTTTATATAAGCTTAATAAATTCTTAATTCTAAAAAAAATGCTATAAAAATATATTACTTTAATCTACTAAAAGTAAAATTATAACAATATTTTATAAATACAATGTAATTAATTTTTTTCTTTTAAAAAATAAATATAAAATTCAATTTATAAATCTATATAAAAAATGAATTTATTTTAGAACTATAATTAAGGTAGGTGTGAGCTCGGGCGGGATGAGCCAGTCTTTTTAGCAAGACCGAGACCGAGATCGATTTCGGTCCAAAAAATCCGTCTGAGTCGGTCTTGCTTGACTCGGACCGGTCTCGGTCTTGGACCGAAATTTTAAATAAAAAAATCACACTTTTTTGTCTGAGATTTACGGAGGTGTAAAGTTCGGACCTGAGACACTCTCAACCAAAAAATTCGTATGGAAGTGTGCTAATGCACTTTGCTGATGAAGTGTGGTCGAGAGTGTCTCAGATCACGCTTCTCACTTCATCAACAAAGTTACCTCTTACGGACGGAGGCGGGATGGTTGAGAGAGTCTCATACCATAATAGGGAGAGGCGGAATGGCCAAGAGAGGAAGAGACAGAAGACAGGAATCACCGGAGGCGAAATCGACAGACAGAAATCACCGGAGACGGAAGAGAGTAGACAAAAATACAAAATGGAAGAGAGGAAGAGAAGAGGCACAGAATGACCAAGAGTTCCTACTTGGTGAAGGTTTCTTCATAATACGGCGTAGGGATACACTTAAGGTTTCTTCATAATAGGGTTCTTCAAGTGGACTTTGTTATGGCCAAAACAAAGTGGGTTTTGTTAAATGGATGAAGGACTTCATAATAGTGTTTTTTTAAACTCATTTCGGGATGGGTCGGTCCTAATGAGATTTTAGAAAAAAACCGAGCCTGAGCTGGACCTTGAGGAAAAAATATTGCCCGTTCGATTTCAGTCCTAATCTGGTTGATTTCGAGCCGATTTTGTCAGGAATTCGATTCAGCTAGTCTTTTTTGCTCACCCCTAAATTAAGGTAACTCTAGTTTATGGTATTTTTTGTACCTATCACGTATGTGATATTTTTTGTTCTATTAAGTTAATTCTAGTTTATTCTACTGTTATTTTCAGTTATCTCTAAGTTATTTTATTGTAGTGATCAAGTATATTTACTTTGTATTTATTGAGTTGTTATTTATTTATTTTTGTTACTTTTAGGTTCCCAATTAAAGTAAATATATTTATAATTTTTGAGATACTCGAAAGTAATAAATTTTTTTCCGAGGTACCTATTTAAAAAAACGTGACTTCTGATAGATTTTTACCTGGCAGGTGTTTATGATGTGTCTGTTAGCCGGATGCAGCATCTGTTGGTTCAACACGGTGTGCTTCGTCCTCTGCATCCGTAACTTCCCTTCAAACCGCGCCCTCGCCCTGTCCCTAACCGTCAGCTTCAACGGTCTAACCGCAGCCCTCTACGCCCTCATTGCCGACTCCATCGACCCATCCTCATCACCCAAACTCTACCTACTCCTCAACGCCCTTATCCCTCTCCTAACCTCCATCTTAGCCCTCACCCCACTCATACTCCAACCCTCACTCCAACCCTTAAACCCAGATGCGGTCCAACGAGACTCCATCATCTTCCTTATCCTCAACATACTCGCTGTCCTCACAGGGATTTATCTCATGCTCCTCCTCCTACAATGCACACACCACACGAGCTTTGCTAGGTGGCGCCATGGTACTGCTCGTTTTCCCTGTCTTCATCCCGGGGATACTCGTCGCCCGGGCCTGGTTTCACCAGATCACGGCCCAGGCTAGGGTTCGGCTCGAGCGATCGGGGTTCATTCTGGTCGGCGATGATGACCTGGAACTCCACAAGGGGTTAATATCTAAAGAGGCTTGTGTTCATGAAAATGGGCTGATCCACATGGTCAACGAGAACGGGTCGAGCTACGGGCTGACGAGGCACGCGATGGAGGTGGCGGGAAGGGAAGGGTGTTGTGAGACGGTGATTGGGCAGAACCAGCTGGCCATGTTAGGGGAGGAGCACCCATGGAAGGTGCTCGTGAGGAGGTTGGATTTCTGGCTGTATTACGTTGCATACTTTTGTGGAGGTACGATTGGTCTTGTTTATAGTAACAATTTAGGGCAGATCGCGCAGTCGCTCGGGCAGGGTACGGAGACGACGACGCTCGTCACGGTGTACGCCGCGTTTTCGTTCTTCGGACGACTCTTATCGGCTGCTCCGGACTACGTTCGTGCGTGAGTTTTTAGTTAGACCATTCTTATTTAAATATTTACTTAATAAGCTCATTTTTACTCTAATTTTGAATATTTATAAACGGTTACCTAATTTATTTATTTTTTTAAGTTTTGTTACATATATTTTCGAAGTTAAGACAAATTGTTACTTCTATTAACTTTTCCGTTAAAAATGGATGGAAAATGACACATAATTGAAAAATATATTTGAAAAAACTAAATGACTTTTTTAAAATATATACAAAATAGATTTTAAAAACTTGAAAATTAATAGAAAAAATAAGAGATTTTAATATAATATTTTTATTAAAAATATGAAGCAATTTTATTTATAAAAACTAATTATTTATTTTGTATTTTTAATATAGATAAATTAATATTTTCTCTATTAATTTTTCATTTTTTATATGTTTTCTTTAAAATCATGGATCAATCGTGTGCTGTCATATCATTTTCCATTCATAATTAACGAAAAACTTAGCCGAGGTAACAATTTGCTTCAAGTGTCAAAGTTTATATAACACTTTTTAAAAAGGTAAACTTCGACTAATGATTTATAAAGTGTCCAAAATTAGGGCAACGATTTGATTATTATCCTAGATTAAACATTAGAGGGTAAATCAATGGGCAATCGTGTTAAACATAGTTAGTCAATTGGGTTATTCGTGATAAGAATTCTAAACCTTTGCAGAAAGCTCTACTTTGCAAGAACTGGATGGCTAACCGTAGCTCTCGTGCCGACACCCATCGCCTTCTTCCTTCTCGCGGTATCGGGTCCCGGAGTGGTTCTTCACATATGCACGGCACTAATCGGGTTGAGCTCGGGTTTCATCTTTGCAGCAGCGGTCTCCATCACATCCGAGTTGTTCGGTCCCAATAGCGTCGGCGTTAACCACAACATCCTTATCACGAACATCCCAATCGGGTCCCTGCTATATGGCCTACTATCTGCCCTAGTTTACGATGCCAACACAGGTCCGAGCCTTGGTCAAGGGTTAAGTGTGGTCTCGAACTCAACGGTCTGCTTTGGAAGGGATTGCTACTTGTTGACGTTCGTGTTGTGGGGTTGCACGTCGGTTGTCGGCTTAACTTCCAGCTTTTTATTATTTCTAAGAACTCGACCCACATATAAGCAATTCGAGCATACAAGAATCTCGTACCAATCGCAGGCTCATTGAAGCTTAATTAGTGTTCTGACAAAATCACTGGTACGAGGCACAAACCTTTAAACTAGGAGCGACCGATAATTTATGTTACGATATGATTAAATGATTTGTTTTTATGTATACGTGAATTTGACTTTACCAGACTCTCTGTATAAATAACTGTTATACATATAAATACGATTAATAAATGTGTCTAAACATTAATCATCTATAAATATGACTAAGTATATGTATCTAATGTTTGGATTTGTGTTTTGAAATTTGATTGTGAAATTAAATTATCAAATTTATAAATTTCGTGTCGTGTGAGATGACTTATGTCATATATATATGATTTTTTTTTTGTTTAAAAAGTTAATCGGGTCATTGTGCGTGGCGTATGATCTGTTTATTAATAATGTATTATTTGTGTTTGGAGTTTGGAGACACATTTAAGACATATTCATTTATACATGACACGATTAACAATGCGATACGATTAGACATGATATGCATGAATAATTACCTCTATTTTAAATAAGGCGTTCGCCTGAGTAAGGTTAAATTTTGAGAATAAAAGTGTAATTTGCTCGCTCTTTCTAAATTGCTATTAAATGGTCACGGATACATATACATGACTACATGTGTGTTACGTGTCAAAGAAAAGTGCAAATTTTCTAAAGTTCATTTAATAAAGTGCAAAATTTCACAAAATTCAAATGACAAATTACAAAATTTTCAAAAGTTTAATTATTATTTTGTAAAACAAAAAACAAAATTAAGTATAATAATAGATAAAATGCAAATTTCGATAACCATTGTATAGTAAATTAGTCAGAGTTAACGAGTTATATATAAAAAAAACAGCCAAAAAATATTACTATGATAAAAGAGTAACAAATTATAGCAATAATATATCACCTAAGATTTTATTTATCCATGACTTAAACTAAAACAAATACACTATTTAAAAGGAAAAAAATATTTGAACACAACTAATATTAAATAGGTTAGATAGGTCACTATAAATTCAGTGTTGCACTGGCCCCGTCAACGTAGCCTCGTCAGCATTCTTGGATTGAGAGGTCGGCCCGTTAGACCCAAGTCGTAATTCTTTTCCTTTTTTCCTAGGGGGATTCGAACTCGTGACCCCGGAGCCAAACCACTTGGGAGTCAGCGCTCTCGACCACTAGACCACACTGCCGATGGTTAAAAGGGGCATTGACATCAGCCCGATTTGTCAAATATGTCATCTATCTGAAGAAAACACTTTGCATATTCTTCGAGATTGTGTGCTTGCATGAAAAAACTGGTATGATCTAGGCACCCCGAGTGATATCATTTTCCATGGGCTACCTATATCGCTTTGGACCAAATCAAATTGTGTAAACAATGCAAACCACTCAATGGGTATTCACTGGGGGATTGTGTTCTGTTCAGCGATTTGGTTCATTTGGAAAAATATAAATTTTATTATTTTCAAAAACAAGGCCCTAGATACAAAATATTTGTGCACTAATTTTTTTGCAGGTTAAGGACATTGCACAAATTCTTAACAAGAGATCAGAAGGGTCGATAAAAGACTTATTCAAGTGTGGTGGACCCCTGTAGATTTTAGGTGGGTAAAACTAAATCGAGACGAGGCGACGAAAGGAAATCCGGGTCGGGCAGGGTGCACATGCGTTTTGAAAAATCACCTTGATGAATGGCTGAAGGGCTTCAGAGGAAATTGGAGATCACTAATAGTCTAGTGGCAGAGCTTTGGGGGATAATGAATGACCTTGCCTTGACAAAAAACTTGGGGATCCGCGACATATATGTGGAATGAGATGCTAAAGAAGCGTTATGTTTGATTATAGAAGGACCAAGAAATGATAGACATTTAATGTCTCTAATTTTTTATTGCAGGAAACTTCTGCTGGATTTCAAAATATTTAAACTCAGACATGTGTTACGTGAAGCGAACGGTGTAACAAACTTTCTAGCAAAAACATATTGTAGAATGGAAGATAATTTTGTAATTTTGGTAGACCCACCATTATACGTGTTGTCTATTATTAGATAAGATGTTATTGACTTATACAAGACTAGATTTGTAAGTGCTAGTTAAGTTTTTTAAATTTTTATGTAATCTTTTTACCAAAAAAGAAAGAAAGAGAGGTTAGTTGGAATAAAAGTGATTGGGCTTTTTTCAGTAATTAAATTAAAATTCATTTGGGCTTTCTAATTCGGCGCGAAATCATCTCAGTTGATTATATTTGTATCCGCTTTTTTCTTCGCAAGTCAACACTAGTTTTCCTTTTTATTGGAATTTCGTCTTCATCCAAGCTCTAGGGTTTCGTTGCCAAAGCTTCATATTTTTCCTTCATGTCGCGGCAGGATCCTCTCCTAATCAGACCAGGATTCTTCTGATAAGTCTGCAGTCTCCCAGTCGCTGTAAATTCAATCTATGTTCTCTGGTTTGGCGGTTCAATTTAGAGATATAGTGTTTTGAATCGACAATTATGTATATATATTCTTCGCCCAGCGTCGTCTCGATGATGATATGTGAGAATCTTCGCGTGTTCGGTCCTGGATTGGATCCCTTTGCTCCCTATTGCGTTGCCCATCACATCGCCAATTCCTCTCGTTAATTGCTGTATTTCGCTCTTCTCTTTGATTGATTGATTGATTACGTGTTCTTCTGATATGTGAACTGTTGTCTTCAATTGATTGTGAAGATTTTAGTTTTTCGGTTCCGAGAGTTTATGTGCCTCTATCCTTAGTTTGCTCCTGCATACGTGGATCAAATCATTATTTTCAGTATTTATACGCTAAGAGCTGCCTGTAGCTCTCTTGATATCCGCTGTATCGTAACTATGGCACTGGATGACTACAACCCTTCTCTTAAAAGGACTTCTTCTTTGATACGAAGACGTTCGTTCAGGGGTGGTACTGGTAGAGATGATAGGGGATGGACTATGCTGCATATTTTTGCCCGCAGCGGCGATCTTAAACAGGTTGGTGTTTGATGAATTATTTGACCTGTCTAGGTTTTGATTATGGAGTGTGATCAATATTTTTTATTATAGTTCCTATATTAGCGAACTTTTGTGGCCTATAGTGAGTATAATATGTCAGTCAAATTATATAATCTGACTCTCCTTTATTCTAGATCGACAGAGGCTGGTTAGTACTGTGTTGCTTAGGAGGTGATAATTTGCAAGTATAGAAAATAAAAGTGATATATGCTTGATTCTTGTATTTGAAATTTAATCAATTAATTCTGCAGCTGCTAGTTGTACTCTTTTAATGCCCATCTCTTGTACTAATTTTGTTGAATGATGACTAAGTATCTCTTTGCCCCTTAGCCAAATTGGGGGCAAATGTAGTGATGAAATTAGTTTCCAGAACTGAAGAGTTAGCACTGCTTAAGTCATCTCATGTGATAGTTCTTTTTTTGTAAATGGGTTGTAAAATAATATCCATTATCTCCATGTTGTTGTAAATGCTGTTTTGAGGCTATGTAGTCACGTATGTATAAAATCAGACACTTTAAGTATGTTTTGAGGCTGCATTGTCTTTACTGTTTCACTTAGTTGACAACCAAAATTTAAGTAATAATGATTTTGCTATTTCTGGATTTCCAAATCTTTTTTTCTTCCTGAATGGAAATATATACAGTTTCCTGTTCATTTGTTTTAGTTTATCTATTCACATTATAAGCTGAGTGAAATTTTTATTTGAACAGGTGCGGCGCCTACTAGATGAGGGGATAGACGTGAATGTTGCTGCCTGGGGCCCCAAAGCGAAAGGGGTAACACCTCTCCACCTTGCTGCTGAGGGTGGCCACCTTAGTGTTATGGAGGAATTGCTCGAGCGTGGTGCAAATATAGAAGCCAGAACTAAGGGAGCATGTGGCTGTAAGTTCATTTCCGGACAAATTTTCATTAAAAATTCAAATTAATTTAAGTGAACACCTTACTGAGACATGCTCTGCTTTTTGAACTTTCAAAAAACACAAATATAAATGATTGTCCTATCATTATTTATTTTTATGAATGTTAAAAGGTCAATTTATCATTAGTAATGCACCAAGAGGTTACTACTCACATACAAAAGAGGGGATAGAATAAGTAAAAGATGGACAAAAGAAGATTCATGGACAACGGATGTGCTAAGACATCTATTGTACCCGGTATACCAGAAATGAACAACTCGAACTTATTTTACTATTATTAAACCATCCCATCTTGGTTCTTAGGCTCTTAGCTCAGTGATTTCAAAAACCCTTCTCGGTCCAAAACATTGCTAGATAGCTATATCATTATTGACATGCCTCCTTTAGTAGACACTGGAAATAATACATAGGGAATCTCCACACTTGAAACACAATGTCTGTATCATGTAAGCATCATAATTGCCTTGTATCGAACAAGCAAAGCATATGTTCCTGCCTGATTAATTGATTTGCACTCGTGTTTCTTGTGAATGCCAGGGACGCCGCTCCACAACGCAGCTAAAGAAAGGAAGAGGGAAGCTGTCAAGTACTTGATAGAGAACGGTGCTTTCTTACCTGATGACATAAATGACTGCAGATTCAATCCTCCACTGCATTATTGCTCCGGCCTGGAATGGGCTTATGAGGAATTGAAGCGGCTTCAGCAGTACAGCTCTTCTTCTTCTTGTACCAGCGACCAAAGCTCATCCAACTCGGAGGCCTAATTAGGGGGCCATACCATTGACCTCTTTATCTGAAAGCTCGATCCCTCACATGGTGCGTTAATCCTAGTTCTCTCTGTGGTCTGTGCTGCTGCTGAACTAAAATACTAGCTATGCACTAGAATAAATTTGTTTCTTTGGTTTCTTGTGTTATGAGCATTATCTTCATTGCCAAGTATTGCTGAATGTATGTTCCCTAAACCATTGTGGAGACTCAGATTTTAAAACTTGAAACACTGTGTTATTATCTATATCAGTTTGGAATAATGAGTGGCTGAGCACCTCCTAGAGAATCCGTGTCTAGTGGGTTCTACCTCTAACTGAACTCGGTCGCCTGGTGGGCTCGTATCTGGCGGACCGTGGTCCTCCCTTGGATGATGGATTACAGTCACAAGGTTCACAATGTGGCATTTTCAATATTCAGGAGCAACTAACTCTAGAATTGTGAGGAACGATTCGACCCTGTGAAGATTATCCCAAATTTAGGTCAGCCAAATGTGATTTTTACCTCATTATTTGGAGATACTAAATAACCTAACTAGAAAGAATGTACAATTTTCATAAAGGAGATCAAGGGGTTCACTGTAGGCCATTTCCTTATTTATTATACTTTTATTAGGATGGCAGTATGGCACACCCACATTCATTTAAGATACCTCACGTAAGTAGCCGCTAATATTTGAATTGCACGATAATTAGTATTAAATTTTTAAATGTACCTAATTAGATAATATATATTATTTTAATGCTCTTAGATATTTTTTTTTAATAAAAGTGATATATGCTTGATTCTTGTATTTGAAATTTAATCAATTAATTCTGCAGCTGCTAGTTGTACTCTTTTAATGCCCATCTCTTGTACTAATTTTGTTGAATGATGACTAAGTATCTCTTTGCCCCTTAGCCAAATTGGGGGCAAATGTAGTGATGAAATTAGTTTCCAGAACTGAAGAGTTAGCACTGCTTAAGTCATCTCATGTGATAGTTCTTTTTTTGTAAATGGGTTGTAAAATAATATCCATTATCTCCATGTTGTTGTAAATGCTGTTTTGAGGCTATGTAGTCACGTATGTATAAAATCAGACACTTTAAGTATGTTTTGAGGCTGCATTGTCTTTACTGTTTCACTTAGTTGACAACCAAAATTTAAGTAATAATGATTTTGCTATTTCTGGATTTCCAAATCTTTTTTTCTTCCTGAATGGAAATATATACAGTTTCCTGTTCATTTGTTTTAGTTTATCTATTCACATTATAAGCTGAGTGAAATTTTTATTTGAACAGGTGCGGCGCCTACTAGATGAGGGGATAGACGTGAATGTTGCTGCCTGGGGCCCCAAAGCGAAAGGGGTAACACCTCTCCACCTTGCTGCTGAGGGTGGCCACCTTAGTGTTATGGAGGAATTGCTCGAGCGTGGTGCAAATATAGAAGCCAGAACTAAGGGAGCATGTGGCTGTAAGTTCATTTCCGGACAAATTTTCATTAAAAATTCAAATTAATTTAAGTGAACACCTTACTGAGACATGCTCTGCTTTTTGAACTTTCAAAAAACACAAATATAAATGATTGTCCTATCATTATTTATTTTTATGAATGTTAAAAGGTCAATTTATCATTAGTAATGCACCAAGAGGTTACTACTCACATACAAAAGAGGGGATAGAATAAGTAAAAGATGGACAAAAGAAGATTCATGGACAACGGATGTGCTAAGACATCTATTGTACCCGGTATACCAGAAATGAACAACTCGAACTTATTTTACTATTATTAAACCATCCCATCTTGGTTCTTAGGCTCTTAGCTCAGTGATTTCAAAAACCCTTCTCGGTCCAAAACATTGCTAGATAGCTATATCATTATTGACATGCCTCCTTTAGTAGACACTGGAAATAATACATAGGGAATCTCCACACTTGAAACACAATGTCTGTATCATGTAAGCATCATAATTGCCTTGTATCGAACAAGCAAAGCATATGTTCCTGCCTGATTAATTGATTTGCACTCGTGTTTCTTGTGAATGCCAGGGACGCCGCTCCACAACGCAGCTAAAGAAAGGAAGAGGGAAGCTGTCAAGTACTTGATAGAGAACGGTGCTTTCTTACCTGATGACATAAATGACTGCAGATTCAATCCTCCACTGCATTATTGCTCCGGCCTGGAATGGGCTTATGAGGAATTGAAGCGGCTTCAGCAGTACAGCTCTTCTTCTTCTTGTACCAGCGACCAAAGCTCATCCAACTCGGAGGCCTAATTAGGGGGCCATACCATTGACCTCTTTATCTGAAAGCTCGATCCCTCACATGGTGCGTTAATCCTAGTTCTCTCTGTGGTCTGTGCTGCTGCTGAACTAAAATACTAGCTATGCACTAGAATAAATTTGTTTCTTTGGTTTCTTGTGTTATGAGCATTATCTTCATTGCCAAGTATTGCTGAATGTATGTTCCCTAAACCATTGTGGAGACTCAGATTTTAAAACTTGAAACACTGTGTTATTATCTATATCAGTTTGGAATAATGAGTGGCTGAGCACCTCCTAGAGAATCCGTGTCTAGTGGGTTCTACCTCTAACTGAACTCGGTCGCCTGGTGGGCTCGTATCTGGCGGACCGTGGTCCTCCCTTGGATGATGGATTACAGTCACAAGGTTCACAATGTGGCATTTTCAATATTCAGGAGCAACTAACTCTAGAATTGTGAGGAACGATTCGACCCTGTGAAGATTATCCCAAATTTAGGTCAGCCAAATGTGATTTTTACCTCATTATTTGGAGATACTAAATAACCTAACTAGAAAGAATGTACAATTTTCATAAAGGAGATCAAGGGGTTCACTGTAGGCCATTTCCTTATTTATTATACTTTTATTAGGATGGCAGTATGGCACACCCACATTCATTTAAGATACCTCACGTAAGTAGCCGCTAATATTTGAATTGCACGATAATTAGTATTAAATTTTTAAATGTACCTAATTAGATAATATATATTATTTTAATGCTCTTAGATATTTTTTTTTAATAAAAGTGATATATGCTTGATTCTTGTATTTGAAATTTAATCAATTAATTCTGCAGCTGCTAGTTGTACTCTTTTAATGCCCATCTCTTGTACTAATTTTGTTGAATGATGACTAAGTATCTCTTTGCCCCTTAGCCAAATTGGGGGCAAATGTAGTGATGAAATTAGTTTCCAGAACTGAAGAGTTAGCACTGCTTAAGTCATCTCATGTGATAGTTCTTTTTTTGTAAATGGGTTGTAAAATAATATCCATTATCTCCATGTTGTTGTAAATGCTGTTTTGAGGCTATGTAGTCACGTATGTATAAAATCAGACACTTTAAGTATGTTTTGAGGCTGCATTGTCTTTACTGTTTCACTTAGTTGACAACCAAAATTTAAGTAATAATGATTTTGCTATTTCTGGATTTCCAAATCTTTTTTTCTTCCTGAATGGAAATATATACAGTTTCCTGTTCATTTGTTTTAGTTTATCTATTCACATTATAAGCTGAGTGAAATTTTTATTTGAACAGGTGCGGCGCCTACTAGATGAGGGGATAGACGTGAATGTTGCTGCCTGGGGCCCCAAAGCGAAAGGGGTAACACCTCTCCACCTTGCTGCTGAGGGTGGCCACCTTAGTGTTATGGAGGAATTGCTCGAGCGTGGTGCAAATATAGAAGCCAGAACTAAGGGAGCATGTGGCTGTAAGTTCATTTCCGGACAAATTTTCATTAAAAATTCAAATTAATTTAAGTGAACACCTTACTGAGACATGCTCTGCTTTTTGAACTTTCAAAAAACACAAATATAAATGATTGTCCTATCATTATTTATTTTTATGAATGTTAAAAGGTCAATTTATCATTAGTAATGCACCAAGAGGTTACTACTCACATACAAAAGAGGGGATAGAATAAGTAAAAGATGGACAAAAGAAGATTCATGGACAACGGATGTGCTAAGACATCTATTGTACCCGGTATACCAGAAATGAACAACTCGAACTTATTTTACTATTATTAAACCATCCCATCTTGGTTCTTAGGCTCTTAGCTCAGTGATTTCAAAAACCCTTCTCGGTCCAAAACATTGCTAGATAGCTATATCATTATTGACATGCCTCCTTTAGTAGACACTGGAAATAATACATAGGGAATCTCCACACTTGAAACACAATGTCTGTATCATGTAAGCATCATAATTGCCTTGTATCGAACAAGCAAAGCATATGTTCCTGCCTGATTAATTGATTTGCACTCGTGTTTCTTGTGAATGCCAGGGACGCCGCTCCACAACGCAGCTAAAGAAAGGAAGAGGGAAGCTGTCAAGTACTTGATAGAGAACGGTGCTTTCTTACCTGATGACATAAATGACTGCAGATTCAATCCTCCACTGCATTATTGCTCCGGCCTGGAATGGGCTTATGAGGAATTGAAGCGGCTTCAGCAGTACAGCTCTTCTTCTTCTTGTACCAGCGACCAAAGCTCATCCAACTCGGAGGCCTAATTAGGGGGCCATACCATTGACCTCTTTATCTGAAAGCTCGATCCCTCACATGGTGCGTTAATCCTAGTTCTCTCTGTGGTCTGTGCTGCTGCTGAACTAAAATACTAGCTATGCACTAGAATAAATTTGTTTCTTTGGTTTCTTGTGTTATGAGCATTATCTTCATTGCCAAGTATTGCTGAATGTATGTTCCCTAAACCATTGTGGAGACTCAGATTTTAAAACTTGAAACACTGTGTTATTATCTATATCAGTTTGGAATAATGAGTGGCTGAGCACCTCCTAGAGAATCCGTGTCTAGTGGGTTCTACCTCTAACTGAACTCGGTCGCCTGGTGGGCTCGTATCTGGCGGACCGTGGTCCTCCCTTGGATGATGGATTACAGTCACAAGGTTCACAATGTGGCATTTTCAATATTCAGGAGCAACTAACTCTAGAATTGTGAGGAACGATTCGACCCTGTGAAGATTATCCCAAATTTAGGTCAGCCAAATGTGATTTTTACCTCATTATTTGGAGATACTAAATAACCTAACTAGAAAGAATGTACAATTTTCATAAAGGAGATCAAGGGGTTCACTGTAGGCCATTTCCTTATTTATTATACTTTTATTAGGATGGCAGTATGGCACACCCACATTCATTTAAGATACCTCACGTAAGTAGCCGCTAATATTTGAATTGCACGATAATTAGTATTAAATTTTTAAATGTACCTAATTAGATAATATATATTATTTTAATGCTCTTAGATATTTTTTTTTATTACAATATTATCTAATTTTAAACATTGTAGTTAAAAAAATTATACCAAAAATTATAATTTTTTTACAATATTTTAATTTAATTTGATTTTCATATGAAAGTAGAGTTACAAAGTTTTATACCAAATTTAGTGTAAAGTTCAGTTAGTTAGTTGATTGGTAATTAATAATTATACCAAAGCCCAGTTCTTTAATTGAAGGAAAAAATAATAATCACTTTTAAATGTTATAAAAGTAGATAAATACTTATCACTTATATGTTTAAATTTACAAGATAATCGATTAAGATGTATTTATTAAAATTTCGTGATATCAAAACATTTAGATTCAAAATCTACAAATAATATTAATATATTTTAAGTGTATATTAAATATCCTGATAACAAAAAACTAATTTCCTAAAATTTTATATTTAAATGGAAATATTTTCAAAAATTATAAAAATACTTTAAATTTTAATAATAATAATAATGAGGGAAATTGCCCTACTGCACCCGGATGTTTGGGTGTTGTTGTTAAATGCACCCACTTGTTTTAAAATGGTGTTTTGTGCATCGTGATGTTTGAAGATGTTAAATGCATCTCACATGTTGTTTTGTGCACACGTATGTTTGGAATTGTTGTTATTTGCATCACATTCACTTTCACCGTTACTTTCGTATGTTATCTCGCCACGTGATAGTCACATGGTTCTGAAATTCAATTGATTTGAACCATGATGATAAGTCTGTAAAACGAGGAGATGTATGTGTGATCACACGAGACAATCACGTGTCTTTTAACAAAAAACCGAGACGAAAAGATAATAGTGAGTGTATTTAACAATATCTTCAAATATCACCGTGCACAAAATAATGCTTTAAAATAAATATGTGCATTTAACAATAATTTTAAACATAAGAATGTACAAAAAAAAAATAATGTGAAAAATATCTAACAACATCTTCAAAGATTCTACTTTATTTTGATCAGTTTACCCTAACAATAATAGAGGAGGAGGAGGTGAAAATGTCTTGAAGGGAACGTGGACTGACCCTTGATTACCACGCATTTAATTCCTTCACTGAGAAATTGTCTGTTAGCTGGGTCAGGCTCAAACCCCTTGGTGCTCCTCCTCCACGGGGATCTTGGTAGAGGAGAAGTCTGAGCTGCCAAGAAGTTTACAGAGGTGACGAGGGGGATCTTGGAAGTAGCCCAATCAGCATGGAGATCGTTGTCCACTCAATCCTAATCCCTTGCCGAATCGCTTCCGTTTTATGGTTTGTTTCAATTCACATAATCTGATCTTTTCGATCCATCGCCTTGTCTGTCTCTGCATGCATCCGATTTGTACGAGGTTTCTTGTCTTCGAAGTTTTTGAGATTTCATTTTCAATGCACTATTGCCAGTAGCGCCGTAGTTTCTGCAATCCATTTTCGACGTCTCCAATTGTTGTTGGCAGACTAGTAATTTCTTTTATTGTGATTGATTTTATAAAAGGATATATGCTTTAGTTAAAAATCGTCTTGTTCTATTAGTAGAGTGGATTGTAAATGAACCAGATCGGAACAGATGATTAAATTTTGTTCATGCAAATGCAGAAACTGAGGAAACCAGGCAAAGGGCCAGCATCTTCTCTTGCAATGGGAAAGAATAATGGTTCCGACTATATCACTATCGAAGAAGGCAATTCCCCTAGGGCTCACGCCATCAATAAGGTCTCACTCCTTCCCCTAGTTTTCCTCATCTTCTATGAGGTCTCTGGTGGTCCCTTTGGAGTTGAAGACAGTGTCGGCGCCGCAGGCCCTCTTCTAGCCCTCCTGGGATTCTTGATCTTTCCTCTTATATGGAGTGTCCCTGAAGCACTAATCACTGCCGAGATGGGGACCATGTTCCCTGAAAATGGTGGTTATGTGGTGTGGGTCTCTATGGCTCTAGGTCCATATTTTGGATTTCAGCAAGGATGGATGAAATGGCTCAGTGGGGTTATAGATAATGCTCTATACCCAGTCCTGTTTCTGGATTATCTGAAGTATGCTATCCCTGCTGTGGAAAGTGGGTGGCCTCGAGTTGTTTCAGTGTTAGTCCTTACATTTATACTCACGTACTTGAACTACAGGGGAATGACCATTGTGGGTTGGGTAGCAATAGCTCTAGGGATCTTTTCTCTCCTTCCTTTTGTGGTCATGGGACTCATATCCATCCCCAAGATTGAACCCTCCAGATGGTTGGAGGTGGACCTGGATAATGTTAACTGGAATTTGTACTTGAACACTCTCTTTTGGAACTTGAACTATTGGGATTCTATAAGCACATTGACAGGGGAGGTGGATAACCCGAGGAAGACCCTTCCCAAGTCGTTGTTTTGTGCTCTGGTCCTTGTTGTTCTTGGGTATTTCATTCCTCTCCTGGTGGGAACTGGGGCTATTGCGGTTAATCGTGCCCTGTGGACTGATGGGTATTTCTCGGATATTGCTATGGTCATAGGAGGTGTTTGGCTGCGATGGTGGATGCAGGCGGCTGCAGCAACTGCAAATATGGGGATGTTTGTTGCTGAAATGAGCAGTGATTCCTTCCAGCTGCTAGGTATGGCTGAGAGAGGAATGCTTCCTGAGTTCTTTGCAAGAAGGTCTCGTCATGGAACTCCCTTAACAGGTAAATTTGAAATTAAACTCTCCTTTTAATCATTGTTGAGTTTATTGAAGATATCAAACCATGGTTTCACTTACAAGATCAAGCTTCCATGTGGTTTATCATATTCAATATGCTATCAGAGACTGCAACTTCAAATCATGGTCATGCTATTTAAATTTCCTAAAAAATGAAAGGAACCCCTAGAAAAATATTTCAACACACGTGAAAGGGAAGTACTGAAGAAAGTAATATATAAACCACACATTCACGTATAAGCTCCAGCTTTTATGATAGTTGATCAAGATATTCCTCAATTTCAACAATATTTTAGTGTAGACAGTCTTGTTTCAATTGTAGAATACGTCGTGTAAAAACATTGCAGGAATCATATTCTCCGCTTCTGGGGTGCTTTTACTGTCATGGCTGAGCTTTCAGGAGATTGTGGCCGCAGAGAACTTCTTATACTGCTTCGGCATGATCATAGAGTTCATAGCATTCGTAAAGTTGAGGATAAAAATGCCACATGTACCAAGACCTTATAAGATACCAGTCGGGACATATGGAGCCATTGCAATGTGCATTCCTCCAACAATATTGATAGGGATCGTGCTAGCTCTTTCCACGTTCAAGGTTGCGATCATAAGTATTGTTGCTGTGGCGATTGGTCTTGTATTGCAACCTTGCCTTATATACACTGAGAGGAGGAAGTGGCTTAAGTTCTCAACCAATGATGAGCTTCCAGATCTCCATGAAAGCTCGGCGTCCTTGGTGGATTAGCAAAACTCCGCGTGCTAATCAGTATTGTGAATATTGATGCTCAAGCTTTGATCAACTCTAGCTCTTCTCAGGTAAAATCTGTGCAAAAATCTGGCTTGTGATCAATCTCTGTGGTTTAATATTATTGGCAGATGGTTAAGAAACAGTGAGAAAGTAATGTATGTGTATTTCTAAACTATGGTAAACTGAGAAGGAAGCTCTTTCGAGGAGATACGCTTTTACTACATACAGTATCTTATGGTCATCATCTACTAGTAGGTAACTGTTTTCATCACACTGGAGCTTTGTTTTCAGTATGTGGATGTTGTGTACTAGTTTTGGGAGTTGCCGAGTCGGGACTCATTCGAGCTAAGAAATTGTTGCTTCTGATGCAGAATCTTTGATGGCAGTTGATATTTTGTAAGGCTATGGTTAATCTTATTCTTGAAGTGTTTAGAGAGACGAGTTTAATAAATGTCGAGAGAATGCTTCAGAAACAAGTCATTCTGTTACGTTATATTATATCCAAGTTAAGTCTCAATTCAACTGGGCTTTGGCTGGACTGCCTAATCAATTCTACACAAGTTTCCAAGTCAATCCATTAGGGTTTAGGGGTGTCAAATTGTGTCAAAAACATATGATAGGGATCTTTATTTGATGAATGAATGTATATGAGTAAGAACTCTAAACCATATAATATGATCTAAAAAAATCTCAATACATAATCTGTAAACGCTTAAAATTAAGTGAAGGCAATAATTTTCTCATTGTACCAATTATAGTGAATCATCAAGTCTGGTGTACCAATTAGTAGGGCTGATCATGGGCGGGCCGGTCCTGAAGGCATGACCGAGATCGAAATTTCGGTCTTGCCTTATGGAGGACCGAGATCGACCTCGACAAAAAAAAAATCATCTGAGTCGGTCTTTCTTGACTCGGGATGGTCTCGGTCCTGGACCGAATTTGACAAAAAAAACTGAATTTGTCCAAATACAAACATCATTGGAATTAAAGTAACAAACATACAAAGTACAAATCAACCAAGTAAAAAACATACAAAGTTCATTTTCTCCCATAGTTCCAAACATACATTATTGGTTTTTAGGATTTGCATAGTAAATTCGATCCGGGTCGGTCCTAATCGGGCTTTCGGGAAAAATACCGAGACCGACCTTGAAAAAAAAACGTCCGCTCGGTCTCAGTCCTAGTCGGGCCGGTCTCAGACCAGTCTTGTCGAGAATTCGATCTAAGAGTCTTTTTTTATCACCCGGGTGCACTAATACTAGTAGTAGCCCGAATTCAGTCGAAAACTTAATTAACAAAATTATTGGGTTTGAACTTTAATTTTGTTATCAAGTTCTGTTTGGATCATCTGTTTTAAAATAGGCAAAAATTGGGCTTGACGACTAAGACCGGCTAGGCTAGGCCATTTGATTTGCCACGACCCACGAATAGTATAAAACCGACTAAGCTCAGTTGGTTCAACCGGATAGCCCGTTTGACTAGGACCGGCTAGCTTCAATTGGTTAGCTCAACCCAGTTTCTTTTCCTTTTCCAGTTCTCTAGTTTCGCCATGTGAAGAGGGCAAAGACTTCTGAAATTGTAACTCAAACACTTGAAAATGCGCAGGAATCGAAGTTCGAACAAAGGTGAAGGAGAACTTCACGCCGCCGCAAGATCCGGCGATATAAGAGCGGTTCAGGCCATTGTCGCCACGAATCCTCGTGCTCTCAACTCTCGCGATAAGCACTCCAGAACTCCGTATCCTCCGCATGATGTTCATATAATTGTACTTGGTGCTATACTCATACTCTACTTAGGACCTGCTAGTCAGTGAATTTGAGTCTTATTTTACCAAATGAGGAAACCTAATCCTAGGTGATTTTTTATTTGATTGCTCTTTCAAGGGAATTTGATAGTCTAATGAGAAGTTTCAGGGTATCTTGTGCTATTATGCCTCTATGGTCAGTTTGGTTCTTTTAAATGTATGATATAATGCCTCTGTGTTTCTCAAGTTTAGCTTCGATAGACTTCGTCCCCTAGCAAAGACGACTAGCCACAATCGTAATTGAACACATCATCCAAATTTCATAGTCGCCTTGCATTTTAAAATGCTTCCTCTGTTGTAAGTTGGACTATACTTCTTTTATTATGCTTGGATAGGATCATAGTTGCTCGAATTTTACGTTTTCATGGAAGACGTTTCATGTTTGATACTGATGATTAACCAAAGCTGAGGTCTAATCAAAACCAGAATCTTTCATTTTATTTTTTACTGAATAAGGTATCTTGCTGCCTCTAGTACCGAGTGTCACAATGTTTTCCAAGTGAACTTAACCCCATGCTAACCATCTTTCATTTTCAAAGTTCTTTCTATAGGCTAGTTTGATGCTCTGTCTCAGCTATGTAGGTGATTGATTATCTGCACTATCTATTCGTTGTCAGTGAGCATATTTGACTGAGATTCCATTTCAAGACTGTATTATTTTGTGGTAAAATCTGCCGTCACGTCTTCTTTCTTCGTCCTTGCTTTGTTTGAATGTGAATCTTTGTTAAAATTGGAGATTGTTTCTTTGACATGTTCTGTAGACTGCATTTAGCAGCATGGTCTGGTCACACAGAGGTGGTCAAGTATCTCTGTCAACAGAAGGCTGATGTCGGTGCTGCTGCCATGGATGACATGGGAGCAATCCACTTTGCTGCTCAAAAGGGTCATTTAGATATCGTAAGGACCCTTGTTTCTTCTGGTGTTCCCATCAAATCTACCAACCGGAAGGGCTTCACTCCACTCCACTATGCTTGTCAAGGGTCTCACTTGGAACTCGTGATGTACTTGGCAAAGAAAGGCTCTAATTTGGATACTGAGACAAAAGCAGGGAAGACACCTCTTGATCTTGCCAGCAGTGAGGAGATCCGTTCGTTTTTGGTGGAATGGGAGAAGACACCAAACAAGGAAGATCTTTTGGAGGCTGAGAATAAAGCTGAAGGGTCTGATGCAAAGAAGTCTGAGGTTTCGGAGGAGGGCGAGAGTGGGAAGAGAAAGGGTGGTGGTGAAGAAGAAGTTGAGGCAGTGCCCGTGCCCAAGAAGGCGAAAGCGGTCCTCAGTCATCTCTTGGGCGATGATGATACACAAGATGATGATGATGATACAGAGTAGAGTGGAGTGGAGTAGAGTTTGGTGACGATGTCTAAATTTGTAGTTTCTTTTCTTTTGATTCTAAAGCCTTCATTTTCACCTTGTTTATAGGCTGTCATCTGTTCTCATACAACAGATTGTAATGCAGTATAGAGTCTGCCCTTCAAGCAGGATCTAGATCAGACATAGATCGACAAAAATTGATGTCCATCCAAACCAAGATGGCGTCCAAACCCAGATCTAGTTCACTATTTTAAATATGGAAGGAATAAAAGTTTTTCTGGTATTTTAATCACGTTTTTATAAATAAGTTTTTTAAAAAAAAAACGTTTTTAAAGTATTTGACTCATTTCATTCACGAAATTTAACAGACGGTGGTAAGGCATCACATTTTCTTATTACTATAGAATTTTTATAAAGTTTTTTTCTTGTTAATTTTTTCCCCCAATTTTTCACTATTTTCTCTCCTTATTATTTTTTTAGTTTTTTTTGTCAAACTTTAATTACACCCACAGATCTCATTTAAAAAATAAAATACGTCTATTTATATTTTTAAAATCGCTATACTTATTTTCGTTATTTTTGGAAGAAAAAAAATCCTCAATGGTCCAACAATATTAGGTCTAAGTAGATATTTTGGTCCAAACCCAATGTAAATGTTGTTTAACTTTAACCACAATCTATTGGGCTTTGAGGTCCATGGAAGTCTTGTCTTCTACAATCGAACGCAACAAGAGAGTTGCTTGCTTTCATCTCTTACCTTCCTTACCTTACCCAGATCTCTCTCTCTCTCTCTCTGCTCTCTGCTCTCTGCTCTCTGCTCTACTCTCTCCGCCATGGACCTTCTCTCCCTATCCTCCCCTTCGCCGTCCCACCTTCTCTCTCCTAGACTCTCCACCAAGTGCCTACTACCCAGAGCCACACCTTCTCTCGCTGTCAAACCTCAGGCTCTACCTCCTCCGCTTATCTCTCTCCGAACCTCTCTTAAGCCCTGCAGAGCCGTCCCAGCTCTCGGGTCCGAGCCCCATCTGTACTGGGACAGCGCCATAGTATCCGCTCAGGGTCCAGCTACCGCTATGCGTGGGGCGGAGACGGACGCCATGGGGCTGCTGCTGAGGGAAAGAATTATCTTCCTTGGGAGCGAAATCGATGACTTTGTAGCTGACGCCATTATTTGCCAATTGCTGATGCTGGATGCTCAGGACAACAAGAAGGACATCAGGCTGTTCATTAATTCGCCCGGAGGATCTCTCAGGTTTGTAATTCCGAATTAATTTAGGGATTGTTTGTGCTCTAGCCGGCTCAGTTTTTGAAATAAACCAAAAAGATGATGATGATTTTTCTATGCACCTTCCTCAAGCCTAGAGCTTGATATGCTAAATTGCTGTCAAAATGTAAGCTTTGGTCTTGAAATGCTCGCAATCAATAGGTCAATCACATTGAAGCTTCTGGTGAACCTCTTGGGAAGCATATCTTGTTCACATTTTGTCAGTCTTCAAATTGCTTCTGAGATGGTCAGGTTTAATACCTATCAGTTGAGCACAAATTTTGATATAAACGGTTAAGACTTGTTCAATGGTATCAACTAGTCGAGAGATTCTGTAAATTATTTGTGTGGAACCGAATTAGGTGAAAGAATTACTTCTCAAGCTACACTTTGGAGTTTGGACATATCATTTGATCAGTTGGTGTTCTCTTCCAGGTGGAGCCAATAGCTGTGTCGTTCAACTTTATTCATGCCATTACCATATGATATTTGTTTTTCTTTCAATTTATCAGCTTGATCAAACATTGCATCAGCATCAGCTTTTTTACATGCTGGCCTCCATTTAAACCATCTCTTCAAGAATGTCTGGTAGTATTAAAGCCGCTTTGAACCGGTGGTGAAAAGGCCTATGATCCACTTCATGTCTAACTTTTACTCTCTCTCTGTTTACATGCCTACACATTTGATTTTAGTCGGAGAAAATAATCTTCGCGAGTTTTGATGATTCATGTCTGACCATACTATTTTTTTTCTTTCATTCTGATAGCATCATAGTTCACTATTTACCAACCAGTAAATGGCATCTCACTCACCTGTCTTTGACAATTTTATTTCTATCTTCACTGGAAAAATCAGTGTGTCCTCCATGCACCAGTTTTAAATTACTGCTCTTTGAGTTTATTCCGGAACATAATTTATTTTCATAAGTTGTTCAAGTAGACAAAAGGCACAAAACTGATTTTTTGAGGACTGACTAAGTTATTGCACTAGTTTTTAGATCAGGAGTTTGTTTCTTTCCCTTTCACACACATGCAATAGTGGTTATGAGGTTAAATTTGTATGAATAGATTGAATATCTTTGATCTCGTGGAAATTTACTAGCTTAATATATTCTAGAAATGGCCTTCGTTGATGGGTGCTGTTTATTAATTTATTGTTATGTATAATTGTGTTTAATTTATCTAAATTAAAATTATAATTAATTGGTTCCATTTAATGACAACAGGATTGAGAGATCCTAATTTACCTGACTTTAATACTACAGAGGATTGTGCCAAAGTTTTTCTAGCGAAACATGGTGAAGTTATCCCACCTTGTAATCCATTGTGGGATCCATAACTAAGTAGAAGTTTATCAAGTGCTTGAGTTGAACTTATGTTACTTGCTTGGTTAATCATATCAAGTTACCGTTTTGATTTTTGTTGTGTCAGTGCTACAATGGCAATCTATGACGTGCTACAATTGGTGAGGGTTGATGTCTCCACTGTTGCACTTGGAATTTCAGCATCAACAGCTTCCATAATCCTTGGAGGGGGTACAAAGGGCAAGCGATTGGCAATGCCAAATACACGAATCATGATCCATCAACCTCTTGGAGCTGCTAGTGGGCAAGCTCTAGATGTGGAAGTTGAAGCCAAGGAAGTAATGCGTAACAAAGACACTGTCATTAGGATTATTTCATCATTCAGTGGTCGTTCATATGAACAAGTTGAGCGGGATATAGACAGAGACCGTTACATGTCCCCAATTGAAGGTGTTGAATATGGGATTATTGATGGGGTCATAGATAGAGACAGTGTTATCACGTTAATGCCTGTGCCTGAAAGGGTAACACCTACACTAAAGGTTGAGAAGATGAAGGATCGTATGAAGTTTTTGAAGCCTGATATCCCTGATGATGAGATATACTAACACAGATTTCTGAAATAAGGTATGTCATTTCATAGACTCATATCTGCCAATGCTACTTGACAGAAATCCATCAATGCCGGTCCAATAGACTTATTTTGACATGCTAGAATTGAATACTAGAAAGAAAATGTAATTATATTTACTGCATTTGCTTGCTTTAACCAGGTGTGTTGGAGCAGAATGAGTTGTTCTTGGAGGTTCGAGCATACGTGTACTATTCATGGTTGTTTGGGTCGGTCGGGTTGGGATGGGAAAGGTCACACAATAAGACTGCAGGCAATTGTGAATTGTGATGGATGGATGATATAAGCTTGTTTTTCCCCTCTTACCTTTCTATTCTACTGAATGTTTAGGATATATTCTATATACCGATCACCTTCTTTCTTCTTTCAGTTGATGGTGTTGTGATGCTGCTCTTGGGTATACAGTACTCTAGGGTTTAGCCTTGTTGTGGGGTGTGGACTGACGGTCGGACCATGATGTGAGCCTAGATTGGGGTCAAGCTGACACCATACTCCGGCCTGTATTAAGTCGGGTTGACACAAATCCAGTACCAAGGTAGAATCTAGGTTGACCCAATTGAAGCATAAGATCATCATCAAGGTCTATGAATCTAATGTGTGGCAAATAGTGTTTTTTGTTAGATTAGATGTTATGTTTGAGTTTGAAATAAACTCAGAACTGCAATTCTTGATTTCATCTTAATCTAGAATTGAAGTTTAGGTAGGCTTGTTCATGAATCGGTTCGATCTCGAACCGGTTCAAAACTGAATTGGTCTGGTTTGTAAAAACCATTACTTTTTTATGTTTCTAAAAAAATTGGTCTGGTTAGGTAAAAAAAATGGTCTGGTTCGAATTGTTTCAGAACCGGTTTGAACTGGTTTGGTCTTGTTTTTTTAATAACATATTTGGTTCAGAAATAATCCAGTTCAAACCGACACTGAACTGGCTGAAAATCATGTCCAACACACTGAACTGACTGAAAACATACTGAACAACTGAAAAACACATTGAATCGATTGGGAAAAAAAACCCTAAACCGACTGAAAAATAGTGAACATATTGAAAAATACATTGAACTGACTGAAAAACATAATGAACCAACTGAAAATCTGTTCTACAGCCAACTAAAATCATGTCCAATATCAACTTACGAGAGTCCACACATCTCTAGGTTTGGTTTATTCAAGACATTTCTAGGTTTGGTTTAATTTTAGATCGGTTTAGTTGATTTTGCTTCAAACTGGTTCTAAAATTATATAGGTTTAAGTGGTTTGATTTAAATTTAAGTATAAACCAGTATAAAAAATCGATTCGAACTGAATTTTTGGTACTATTTTGAACTGGTCTATTTGAAACCTAAAAATACTGGTCAGGTTTTTATACTAATTCCATCGAACCGATTCGAACCAGACCAGTTCAGTCGAACCAGTTTAAATGAAGAAGCCTAAGTTTAAGGTTTAATTTTTTTGGTAGTTAACTTATTTTTTCATGCTCAAGTGCATTCTTAATATAAGTATTTTAATGGGTTTGATTTAAATTATTTTCTTTAAATGAATTTAGATTACATTTAAAGAATGAAGTGTTTTTTATGCAAAATGATAACACGTACAAAAAAAAATTATATTTGTGGAAGTATATGAAAGAACGATAACACGAGAGCATGAACATGATAATATGAAAATGTTTTTGTATCATGTTCGTCTTTAATTATTAGAACACGACACGCATGATAATATGATAAAATTATTAAAATTAGACTTAAAATATTATTTTTTTGAATAATTTCCTAAATAAATCTCGTTTAATATCTTTTAAAAAGTCTATTTAGATATTTAATTTTTAGAGTGTCAATATGCATTAAAAACTTGTTAAATTTGATATTTGAATTGATAATTATTGATATTAATAATTAGTTATTTTGATATTTTTTTATAAATCTCGCATGTGAACATATAACTTACTAACTTAACACAATACGATAACACAACATGAATACGCACGAAAAATTGTGTGTCATGTTCGTGTTGAGAAACATGACATGATAAATTTACCGTGCATATTCGGGTTTCGTAAGTGTCACACGATAAACGTATTGATATGCATGATAACACGCACGCAGTGGCGGATATGGTATGCAAGAAGTGGGGTCCTAGGACCCCACTTGAATTATATATTCATACAAACATTTTAATAGGACCCCACTAGAACATTTTTTAGGACACCATTATACGATTGTCAGGAGCAAATTCAATTCCAACTTTTGATAAAGTTGGACCCCATAGCTTTCTCTACCACTTATTCTATCTTTAATTCCTATGAGCACTACCACTAGTATCTGTATCTCTACCATTGAACTGCTTTCTCAAAACTTCCATTTGACAGGTAAATTTTAGTTTTATACTAAGAAATCGAGATGTATATTTTTTATATGCATGGTAGTGAAGATTTTTCACAAATTAGTGGAATTGGAATGCTTGCAGAGAAACTCGTTGAAACAAAAAGAAATCTTTCTTATCCATTGGTTTATCGATTGTTGAAGTTAACATTAATTTTACCAGTTGCCACTACAACTGTTGAAAGAGTTTTTCAGACATGAGTTATGTGAAGGATACTTCAACAAATCGAATGGGTGATGCTTTTTTGAACGACAGATTGGTCACTTATATTGAGAAAGAGGTCTCAGACAATGTTGATACTGAATTTATTTTACAAAGATTTCAGAAGATGAGATCTCGTAACGATCAATTGTAAAAGGTATTTCTCTTTTAACTTTTTTAATATTTATGATAGAGATTTAAAATATATAATAACATAAATTATTCTTTTTTACAGCATTCAAAGACAGAAGGTGTAAAACTGAAAAATTCATTCAAACCGAACTGGTAATTGTACGAGTGTTATATTATATTTTAAGATGCATATATGAATTATGATATATGTAAAATATAATGTTTTTCGTTAGATAAACATCATTTTGAGTATATAGTACGGTTACGATTACGGTTAAAATTGATATGTTTCGTTATTGATAATAAGTAGGGGTGGCAATCGTGTCGTGTCGTGTCTAATCGTATCGTGTTATTAATCGTGTCGTGTCTTAACAAGTTTCGTGTCTAAACGGATAATTTCTAAACGTGTCTCAAAACATCAGACACGAACACGACACGATTAAGTAGCAGATCACACGTGACACGACACGGGACACAATTAACTTTCTTGGAAATTAAAAATAAAAAAACATAACGGATAGACACGACACGATATGACACGATACGACATGACACGATTAAGAACGACCTGATTGATACGAATTTACACGATTAAACACGAAACGACACATTACACGACACGATTAACACAAAAAGCATTAATTTTATATATTTTTCTGAACGTGTCACGATTAGACACGATTAGTTAACCGTGTCTTTATTCGTGTCACAGGTATACACGACACGATTAGACACGACTAGTTAATCGTGTTTTGTCGTGTTTATACAGATATCCGCAGATCTGAGTTGTTTAGACACGATTATTAATCGTGTCTAAACGTATAAGAGTTGTTTAGACACGGGATCCGTTAAGGTTAAACTCATATACGCTTTAAAGCAGATCGTGTCGTGTCGTTTATTCGTGTCGTGTCGTTTAATCGTGTCGTGTCGTTTAATCGTGTCGTGTCAGAAATTGTCACCCCTAATAATAAGTACAATTTTTGAAACGGGGAACCCACTTGCTCCGGTTCCTAGATCCGCCGCTGCACGCACGTAAACATAATTTATTACCCCTAACTAAAATTGTATTTCGATAACTTAGAAAAAGTCTCTCACTCGCACCGGTAACTTATTAGAGGATACCAATCTCTTAATTAAAAATCTCGATTTCATTTTTCGCATACAATCCTTAATTGGGACACTAATAACTACACAAATTGTTAATGGAACCCATATCCGAGAGTTAACAAAATATGTTTTTTTAAACATAAAATAAACCCTTAAGAATTAATTGCGCTGTACAAAATTATGAAATAATAAAAGGAAAAATATATGAGATTAGAAGTTAGATTAATATTATCAAGAAGAAAGAGATGAAGAATTGTATTGGAAAAAACATATTTTGATAACAAATGAGAATTTTAAGATGAATTCTAAAGTGTTCAAAGACATCACTTATATATTAATTAAAATAAAACGGAATTAAATGTAACGTGAATTAATAATGTGTTATTAGAATAAATAAATTACTTTAAATTATTTATGTTTAACATTTTAGAAGTTCTAATTAAATAAATATATAATAAAATATATTTGTTGACCGGTACATATCGCATTTTTTTTAATAAACATTATTTAATATATTTCTTCCTAATTGAAGTATACTTTTCAAAATTCCTTTTTAGAATATTATTTACAAAAAATATAGTCTTTTTTTTTTATCAACACAAAAAATATAGTCGCCGGGGATTTTTCTGAGTGTAAAATAATGAATGAATGAAAATGGAATAAAGAATAGTTTTTTTTTCAAAAAATAGGTATTGTGTCAAAATAAAATTTGAAAAAATAAGTATATAGAAAAAATATTTAGAAATTTGTATATAAGTGCTACCGTGGATAACGCGTGATATATTGTTTGTACAAAATGCGCTACCTCGGGTAGCGTTTTGTAAAAAACGCTACCAATAGGTAGCGTTAGTTTGATTATTTTTTTCTTCATATTTTTATGACACGATGTTTAATTAAAAATTAAATTATGTATGTACTAAACAAAAATTTTAAAAAAATATACTAAGTAAATATTTTAATTGCGATTCAAATTATGCAAAACAATATTAAATTTGGACCTACAGATTGACTGTACGCTCTGTTGTAAGTTGAGATATGAAAATTTGACTTAAAATAATTTAACTCAGACCCTATAAGTTCAAGCTCAACATTGGTAAATATATTTATGACGAAATTCAATTATCTACCTAGGGTAATGTTTTGGGATTTGTTTTATTACAAATATATTTATTTGTTTAACTTAACATCGTTTGTCCTATAATTTTACCGAAATGATTAAATGCATTAGGTGAGAAATTTAATTGTATACTTACTCAAAAACATTACAGTGCGTAGATAATATGATAATTTCTTTTTGTTAGATATAAAATTAAACTTTTTTTTGAAATATGTTATTAGAATAAATAAATTACTTTAAATTATTTATGTTTAACATTTTAGAAATTCTAATGAAATAAATATATAATAAAATATATTTGTTGGCCGGTACATATCGCATTTTTTTAATAAACATTATTTAATATATTTTTTTCCTAATTGATGTATACTTTTCAAGTTTCCTTTTTAGAATATTATTTACAAAAAATATACCTCCCGGCAAATTTCGTGAGTGTAAAATAATGAATGAATGAAAATGGAATAAAGAAAAGTAATAAAGCTTTGGTGAACCGTTTTCCCTTCTATATTATGTTTATCCTTGGAGATCAAGTATGAGACCTTTCTATAAATCTAAATCTCCCTTAAATTATACAACATATAAACGGCTTTATAATTTACACAACTAAAAAAAAATACATAAATTATGTAAATTTACCTAATTACTTTAATAATAATATTTAAATAAGTATAAATAGTGTATAACAATTAATATACACTACATTTAACATAGTATAATGGTTGAGAACTTTACTTATTCGTATAAATATTACAAGTTCGAATTTCACATTTGTAAATATTTCTTGAAATTATTTTGTAAGGAGAAATGAAAATAAAAAATTAAACCGCACATCCTATAAAATGAACACACCAAGATGCATTATAGTTGAATATGTTGATTTTAGATGAATTCGTTATTTTTTTCTCCAATAATTATGTTAATTTTATTGATTATACAAATTTTGTTGATTCAGAATTGTTAATTGTAAAAAAATTATAATATTTTTAAAATATATGAAATAAATAAATAAAATACTTGAAAATATGGGAATGAGGGGAAATTTTGGATAAGTGAGAAAAAAGAGTATGTTTTAATAGTAATTAAAAAAAATTTAAAAATAAAAAAGGACAAAAATATAGTTCTTGTTTATCAGAGATAAATAAATGCAGAAATGAAAGACGTTTCAATTCCTTGTTCTCCAAGGAACGATAGAAAATGGCATTTTTTCTTATCAGCCGACCTTCCTGAACTCCCTATAAGAATCATCCACACCCCTAAACACTATTCAAGCAATCCAAATCGGCCGGTGATAGAGGATCCTTTTCGCCGCACAAAATCATCGTTCAAAGGCCAAAATGGCTCCTCCATCTATCCTCGTCGGCCCTCCAGAGCTGTACAGACCAGAAATTGCGTCTCCGATCGCGGCCACCACCGCCACTGGGGATGCCTTCGTCGACCTCATGGAATCGGAATTCAACAAGACCTCAGTCTCCGAACCACTCAGAGGCTACACAGAGAATAACTCCTCTACCTTTCTCTCATCGGGAAACCCCTGCCTTGACTTTTTCTTCCATGTTGTCCCTGATACGCCATCGATGTATCTGAACCAACGGCTCCAGGTGGCATGGAATTTCAGTCCCCTAACTACTCTGAAACTGATCTGCAACCTCCGTGGTGTCCGTGGGACAGGAAAGTCCGATAGGAAAGGTTTCTACACGGCGGCACTCTGGCTTTTCAAGAACCACCCGAGAACACTCGCCTGCAACGTCGGTGCCTTCGCTGACTTTGGATACTTCAAGGACCTGCCGGAGATTCTCTTCCGCCTCTTGGAAGGCCCTTCCGTGCGGGATATCCAGAAGCAGGAGTGGCTGCAGAGAAAGTCCAGCAGCCGTAAGGTCCGCAGAGTTTTCTCGTTGAGGCGCAAGAAGGGCAAGAAAGGGAAAAAACGGACGAAGCAAATCGAACATTCCGAGCCGGCGGAAGTCCGCATCGAGGCGGCCATGGCTAGATCGAGAGAGGAGAAGAAAATAGCGCGCGCCTTGAGGATGAAGAAGAAGGTCGACATGGCTAAAAAGGTCATAGATAGGTACAATCACGACGGAGACTTCCGATTCCTCTACGATAACGTCGCAGAGCATTTCGCAAGGTGCTTGAAATTGGATCTGGAGAATATGAAATCAGGAGAGTTAAAGAAGATCAGCCTCGCCGCCAAATGGTGTCCGTCGATAGATTCCTCCTTCGATCGATCAACGCTGCTGTGTGAAAGCATCGCAAGACTGATTTTCGCTCGTGAATCGTACGATGGAATCGAGGAAGCTCACTACGCGTACATAGTGAGGGACCGATTGAGGAAAGAGGTGCTGGTGCCGCTACGGAAGGTTCTGGAACTCCCCGAGGTGTACATTGGCGCGAACCAATGGGGCTCAATTCCGTACAACAGAGTCGCGTCCGTGGCGATGCAGTTCTACAAGGAGAAGTTCATGAAGCACGACAAGGATCGGTTCAAAAGCTATCTCGCAGACGTGAAGTCCGGGAAGGCCAAGATCGCCGCCGGAGCGCTTCTCCCTCACCAGATCATAGCTTCCTTGGATGACGGTGAAGACGATGGTGGAGAAGTTGCAGAGCTTCAATGGAAGAGGATGGTAGATGATATTTCCAAGGCCGGGAAGCTCAACAACTGCATAGCTGTCTGCGATGTGTCCGGGAGTATGTACGGAACTCCGATGGAAGTCTGCGTCGCGTTAGGGCTTCTGGTGTCGGAGCTGAGCAGGGAGCCCTGGAAGGGGAAGGTCATCACCTTCAGCGAGTCCCCGCAGCTTCACGCGATCAAAGGTGACGATCTGAAGACGAAGACGGAGTTCATGAGGAATATGGACTGGGGAATGAACACGAATTTCCAGAAAGTGTTCGATCGAATTCTCGATGTGGCAAAGGAGGGTGGATTGAAGGCGGAGGAGATGGTGAAGAGGGTGATTGTGTTCAGCGACATGGAGTTCGATCAAGCGTCCCAGCATCCATGGGAGACGGATTATGAGGCGATCGTGAGGAAATTCAGTGATGCGGGTTACGCATCGGGTTTGCCCCAGATTGTGTTTTGGAATTTAAGGGATTCCGTGTCAACTCCTGTGATTGCGGGTCGGGATGGGGTGGCGCTTCTTAGCGGTTTCTCTAAGAACTTGTTGAAGTTGTTCTTGGATAATGACGGGGTGATCGAACCCGTGATGGTCATGGAGGAAGCGATTTCGGGAAAGGAGTATCAACAATTGGTTGTGGTTGATTAGATAGTAATTTTCCTCTTTTATACACAGTAAAAATTTGCTATGATTCTCTCTCTAAATGATGTTTGGAAAAATAAATAAATAAATGGGTAACATTGAGGATGAGATTGAAATTTGGGGAAAGGAGACCATTTGAAAGAAAAATTGGAACTAGATATGTCAATTTGGGTAGACTAATCAACTCTTCTATATCTATATATTAAATTGTCTAAGATGTATATAATGTTGACAAGTAAGCAAAATGAAATTTTCTATTGAGTTCTGGTTCACATAGATTGTATGTTACAATTGTCTATGTGACATCATATTTTTGTACATGTGGATACTTTGAAATTGTTACAAAGCATCATATTGAACCTTACAAACCGTTTCAATTTATCACTATTATTATAAATTAATTAATTAATAAATTTTTTAAAAAAATCAAGCTTAATTTTCTTCCTTTTTTAATTAAAAAATCTATTAATAATTATGATTTTTTAATATATTTTATTCACAAATATATATTTGTAGGTTTTAGAGTTGTAATTCAAAATTAATTCATTAGGGTTTTATTAATTTTAATATATTAAAATTTCTAATTAAAAATAATAAAATACACAAAAGTATTCATTGTGTAGACGAATCAACCATGTGTCGGAAACGGAGTGTATAAACATATATTAAACTAAATATAATTCGTGATTATTAACGGATTTTGATCATATTGCATTAATAATTATTGATTTTAAGATTTAACGTTCACAAGTCAACTTATATTACTTATGAACTCGTGACTATTTTGATTTTTACTTTATAAATTTTGTGAATCAATCAATTGACCAATTATTCTCAATAATTTTATCATATTCTCAATAATTTTATCATTTATGTGATTTATTTATACGAATCAAACAACTCATGCAATGCATGACTTTTATATAGTATATTTTAGTATGTAATTGTAGGTTCATGACTTGACTTGCAAATCAAGAGTTACTACTCAAAAATAACTTCTTCTTTTTTGTGTGTGTTGGATGAGTCGTATTAAAATGATACACGAGTTGAAAAATATTTATCTTAACCACATACCACTGAATAAATCATCTACGTGTTGTGTATGTTGAGAAATGAACAATGAAGGTTAGATATGTGGATTTCAAATCAATTTTGGTAACATTTAATACATTTTTTGTGAAGATAGATGTTGAGAATTAATCTCATCAATAGGTATATCAAGGATAATCTACTACTACTGCCTTTAATTTTAAATTAGGGTTAATTACCTCAACCGTTACTTATGTTTGACCCATGTGATTAAAAGGTTACTCATCTTTTATTGTGTAGCTGAAACGTTACTTAAGTTTGAAGATGTGACTGAAAGGTTACTCCGTGAACTTTCCGTCAAAGTGTCACGTGCAAGTCACGTGACCTAATTTAAAGACGATTCTACCCCCCCTTTTATGTTTATGGATTATGAAGTAGTAACGGTTAGGTAACAAAATGTCCAAACTAAAGTAACCGTTTAATAACATTTAGAAGAGGATAAAACATCATTTAACAACTTCTCCACAAACATAATTCATCACATTTGCAACCATTTCATTTTATTTTCTTCTTAATATCTGATTCTGTTTGATGAAAATCCAGTTAAATAAACATCAAGTAGCATCAAACGAATTTATAATACATACATCAATTTTCTATTTTATATATTTTCTCACTATCACTCAATCAAAGTATACTTTATCGTTAATAAATTATACGCGTCTGTATTAGACCAGACATAACAATCTTAAAAAAACAGCTCTATTTCAGCTAAAAAGTTTGGTATTTCTCTAAATATTTCTACAACATGCTATGTTCTAGTGTTTACGTTGTGTCTCTTCTCTTTGGCAATGCAAGGTAACCATCTCTCTTCTCTCATCTTCTTCAACTCTGCAACTCGTTCTTCTTTTTTTTTTTTCGCAGCTGATTTTGCTGCTGCTTCCTTACCCTCGAGTCTCGCTAATGACTTCATTCTTGCAGCCTATGCTGTCGAGATAATATCATGTCCATCCACAACCACTGATTGGAGTTTCCTTCGAAACTGAACACAGAAATCGTCCATCAGTAAAATCGTATTTTCAGATATAGGATAACGAATTTGCAGAACCGAGGTACTTTTTTGGTCCTTGCAGCTCATCTGCAACCACGCCATCAGACCATCCCCAGAGCAGCGTGGTTATGTATATAGAACATGTAGTTTAGAGCAGGACACGTATTAAATAATATATAAAATGTACTTACTAATTCGATCAAATGAAATCCCGAGAGGCGCATTTTTGAACAACTGAATTCCACCTCCATTCGTTACTGCCTTCTCCTGGTCTTCTGGGGCTATGTTCGTGGAATTCGTAACAAATTCTGGGGCTAGCAACTTAACTATAGTATCTGCAAGATTACGGGGAACAAAAGACAGCATCAATTGAATTATCCCAGCAATTAATTCTCAGACAATCCAAACATCTAGATGAAATTTCAATAAACAAGAAGAAAAAGAAGAGTGTTTCCTGGGTTTGATCCTCTTTTAAGCTGCAACCCAGGAAAACCTAAGACATAGGAATTTCAAGCTCAAATGTAGAAGATAAAGAACATCAACTAATTATGTAAAAGATTGCAAATTGTGAAACAATTTGATATTGACAAACAAATTTGTCGCTCCACATTACTGTCACACAGAAAAATCAATCATTTCGAAGCATCGATCTTACCCATATCAGATACATTATGCTCATTACCAAATGAGTTGAATCCCAGCATAATTTCATTGCTCAAAGAGTAAACATAATCGTACCAAATGAAACCCTAAATCCAAATCCAATTAAATACAACGGCGAGTATGCCGAATCTAGAAATGGATATGAATACGATTAGCGCCCTCACCGTAGCGTTAACAAGCAGCTAAATCAAACCCAGAAACGAAAAGGACTCATCTTTGAATCGTAGGAAAGGAAGAGAAACGGTCGCCGTCACCGGAGCTTACGCTTGCTCACTATTTTCTCGCTGAGTAGAGTATTCAGTTTCAGTTTGAATCTATTGAGCTTTCATTGTGAAAATTCGTCTAGATCGGAGTTGCTGTGGAGTCGGTTTGTTGATTTGGTAGGTAGTGCCAGACCAGTGGATTTCGATGGGTAAAGGAGGGCAGAACTACGGTAATCGGGACGTGTGAGCTTCGCCGGCGGCGATGGCGATAACCTTGCGATTCCATTGTTTCTCTAACTAACAATCTAGGGAGAGAGGAGACTCCATGGATATACACTCACTTGACCTTGCGATTCCATTGTTCCAGCTTCTTCTCAGACCTAAGAACAACCTCTCTTAAGTAAACAAAGTTGTGTTTAGGGTAGTTTAGGAACTTCAAATTACAAGTTATTCACGTGACAAGCACATGTCACTACTTAACGGGAAGAAGTAACGGCAGTTATGTGATAGTAACGGTTCAGTCACATGTGTCAACTTAAGTAACGGTTGAGCTCAAGTTTGAATGGTTCAGTCACATTGTCAAACATAAGTAACGGTTGAGGTAATTAACCCTTTATATTATAAAAACTCACTAGTATCATTTGATTAAAAAATGTTGAGACACATATTAAAAAAAAAAGGTTAAATACCAAGTAGCTACCTGAACTTTGAACGTTTTGCAACGAACTACCCGAACTTTGAAAATTTAAAACGGGCTACCTCAACTTTGAAGAATGTGCAAATAGGTACCTCCGTCCAATTTTCCGTTAACTGTCGTCGGAAAGTTGTTAGAAAGTTATCGAAAAGTCGTCGGAAAGTCGTTGGAAATTGGACAGAGGTAGCTATTTGCACCTTCTTCAAAGTTGAGGTATCCCGTTTTGAATTTTCAAAATTCGGGTAGCTTATTTCAAAACGTCCAAAATTCAGGTAGTTACTTGATATTTAACTCCAAAATGGTAGACCACCTAACAAATAAAACCATTAAAAAAATATATATTACTTTGCATAGCTTTACTTTAAAAAAAAAAAAACTAGTCCTACAGCTACAAATATGTCATACAACATTGTTCTTTCAACATTTCCATGGGTCTGTGTCCAGTTTAGTGTTAACGGGCTTCCAAAGCAGTCTCGAATTCGACAGCACTGGCAAACGAGGTTACTGATGTTTTATTTCAAACCCACCACGACCGTGGGTTGAGGCGAGACAGACGGAGGTCATATTCTTGGCTAACTAGTTTCTTCACATTTAGAAAGAGGGGAGAATACCAGAAAATTGAACATTCAAATTTCTTTAGGTGGAATAGTTGCGAATTTAGAATAATTTGTAATGGGTTATTATATAAATTTATAGATAGATAATGAGCAAGCATTTTTAGGATGAATTCGGAATATATATTTTTATAAATAAATTTAAAATTCTGTTAAATATATTAACAAAAAGTAGAGAAGAAAGTCTTCCATTTATGGGTAAAATATGTTTTCGTCCCGAATGATAATGTTAAATTGAATTTTTTCTTTAAAATTTATTTTCAAAAACTTTGTTTGTTTATATTTGGTTATTAGTTGAGTTCACCCATTTCTGTTAGATTTTTCATCTAAATTTATAATATATTTTGAAATTTACAAAAATGACAGAATACTTGTAAGAATATCACATTCAAAATTTTCTTATATATTACAATTAAGTCTTGATTCAATTAGGATTCGATTGAGCACCGATCGAGGGGGCTAGAGTTTGGATCTTAACCAAACCATCTCGCCCATGGGTGGAGTCTAGTATGAGTCAAACTCAAACCTTATCCTCCTCGACTGGACCACAATCAAACCTCAATTGAATTAGGGTTCACCGTCAATTGAACTCTCTCTCCAACTAGGTTTAGCGTGAGAGACAAATCATCCAATTTTTCCTGGCTTCAATCCTAGCATCCAATTGCTAGATTCCAACAGAGAGAAGAGTAATTGCAGTCAATCATCAGAGTAATTGCAACAATCATCGCAGGCGCTGCGTTTCAATCTGCAAAGGGAGGCGACAACAACAGTCCAAAGCTGCGGTCAACATTAGGAACAGAACAAACATTATGTTTCCCTAAAAACGCAGCAGCGCCGTCCTCTAGCTCGAGCATTAATTGCAGGAGGCCCACCTTTCCCTCTCATCCAATCGGAAGCAACCAATTGCAGCAGTGTCATGCACGTACCTGAGCAATGGAACAGAGCCAAGACCAAGCTGAAACCCTAAAAACCACCATTTGAGTTGATTTTCCTTTTTTTTTTTCATTTCCTTTTCTTATGATTGCAGGAAGTAGCGACAACAGTGACGACGAGTGGACCACAACAGGATGTCAAGTCCTCATGCCAATTCCAGCGATCAAAACAAAACTCGGGACGTCCTAGACCTAAGCTCGAACCCGAGCCAAAATGAGAGTGATAGGTATGTCGGTAAGATCATCTCCCAAAAGTCGATTAAGATGAATGTGATACATAGTGTGCTGGATCAGACTTGGGCTAGATTTAGTGCCATTAAGATATCGGAAACTGCCCCGGGAATATTGATATTCGAATTTGATAGAGATGAGGATACAATCAAGATTATAGATATGTCTCCGTGGACGATAAATGAGCATATCCTCAACATCAAAAGATGGGATCCGAGTATAGGGTTGAATGAGGTGGATTTCAATAAGGTTACATTCTGGGTCCAAATACACGACCTAGGATATGAGAAGTTCAGTACGACCAATGCTAGGAAAGTGGGAGATAGAATTGGGAGAAGCATAGAAATTGAACCAAATGCAACTCTAACCAAGAGGAGCTTCATGCGGTTGAAAGTGGAAGTCGAGGTAAACAAGCCACTGATGGCGGGTTTCTGGTGGACTAATTCCCAAGGTCTAGAGAAGTGGTCAACAATTAAATACAAACGTCTCTCCGATTTTTGCTATGGATGCAGGACTTTGGGGCACACAACCCAAACATGCAAAGAGGAGGTGATAAGATCGGAGACTAACCCTGTGGCACCCGCGTATGGGCCGTGGTTAATAGGAACGAGACCCAAGTCCATGAACTCAAAAGACAGCCACATAGAGGAGGAGGGACACAGAACCCCGGGGGCGAAGGTAGGGACGAGGAAAACATGGTACGAAGTTATGACCGAGGCTAAGAACGAAGAGAGGAGCATGACCTCGACCCCGAATGCAGAAGGCACGAGCTGTACTGAGAATAACGTGGCCAAGGAGACAGAGAAGGGACAAGCCGAAGAGAGTTTGGAAATGGAGATGGACACAAGTGAGGCAGCATCAGTCGGCCCACAGTGGGGGGAGATAACAAAGAGGAACACCATGCTCGACCTTAATGTCTGCCCAGATGAAAACTCGATGATTATCCACCTAACACACCTGACTCAGCCACCAATGAACCGCACCACCTTACATATGACCTTCCAACAAACCTGGCCCCAGCATATCTACCGCAGCCCCCCACGAATAAACCCAACCCACACAACGACCATCCACAACTACCACAACATGCTATCCCACAACCCCAGCCCGAATGACCTACGAAGAATAACACAAATCCCGGACACCCCACAACTACCCGACCACCCCGATTTACCCCAACCATACACCGTTGAAAACTCTCCTGATACACCACCAAAGATGCCAAACCACGAACAACAACCCATGGTGATGGGTCTTAGCCCCTTCATGAACCGGATGACACTTAAGCGGGCAAACGTGGATGCTGATGACGAAATGCATAGGCCAAAAAGAGTGAGGATTGAGAGCCATGAACTGAAGCAGGAGGGGGAAGAAATGAAACGAAAGGGTAAGAAGACAGCGAGCCCGAAAAGGAAGGTCATACGAGGGAAGACGGCTCACAAAAAGAAGGAGGTGAATTGTAACCTAGGAGCGGTGAACGAAACTGAAGTGAGAATGGAAGATACGGGTTGTGGTGGCTGTCCCGGAACAGCCACAGGGGCCCAATGAGTCTACTCGCATGGAATTGTCAAGGTTTGAGGTCTTCCTTGACAATTCAACACCTAAAAGACCTCAAGAGGAGGTATCGCTCAAACATCATTTTTCTCATGGAAACAAAGAACGGGGATGCCTTCTGCGAGACGGTACGGAAGAAAGTAGGAATGACAAACATGAAGTATGTAGCCCCAAGTGGAACGTCGGGTGGCTTAGCTATGTGGTAGGACGATGACACGACAGTTACGATCCTCCATGCAAGCCATAACATTATCGATTGTGAGGCCTCCTTTAAAAACGAAATGGAACCGAACCTCATAACATGGGTCTACGCCGACACAGACGAGTATCGGATAAGGGGAAATTGGAACACATTGCAGAACATAGGTGCGGGCCAAAGGAACAAATGGATCATTCTAGGAGATTTCAATACCATAAGCCAACCACATGAGAAATTAGGTGGGCGTAGCAAGCCACAACGTCAAATGGACGTGTTCAACAAACTCATGGAGGACATCCACGTAGAGGACATGGGGTCAAAGGGGTAGCTCCACACATGGTGCAATAATAGGAGCGGTTCAGATCGTATAATCCAAAGATTGGACCGAGCCCTCATCAACTCAAGATGGGCAACCGAACACCCAAGGAGCCAATGCATAAACGAACTAGCCCTTGGTTTGGACCACACCCCGTTGATAATCCAAACTGCCGTACCCAAGAGAAAAAGCAAAAGACAGTTCAAATTTGAGGAAATGTGGTTAGAAGATCCGAGGTGTAAGGAAGTGATTCGGGAAGCTTGGCAAGCGACCTCCGATGGGAAAGGGATTACTCTCAAAATGAACAGATGGCGAAGACAGTTAACAAAATGGAGCAAGGATCACTTTGACAATAATGCGAGGAAGGTAGCTGAACTAAAGAACCGGCTAAGGAGACAGGCCATACCGACTATGAACCAAGACGGGGTAGAGGAGGAGATGAGGTTAAGTGCCCGGATCAAAGACACATGGCATAGGGAGGAGCTCTATTGGAAACAACGATCACGAGTGAAATGGCTAACGGAGGGATACCGTAACACCACCTTCTTCCACCTTACAACATCATCGAGGAGAAGAAGAAACACCATATGCCGAATAAGGGGAAGGGATGGACGATGGATCACCGACGAGTCCGATATAGCGAGGGAAATGAGGCAGTACTTTGGGGAGATTTTCAGCTCGGATACGCCACAACTGAATGATACAATTCTGGACTCCGTACCTCACCAGATAACAGACAGTATGAACCGAGAGATTACAAAATTAATATTGGAACATGAGATCAAGGAGGCGGCATATTAAATGGTCTGGACGGTTTTCTGAGTCTGTTTTATCAAAAGAATTGGCAAACCGTGGGACCCGCCGTCATCACCGCATTCAAAGTTTTCTTCATATCATGTATACTTCATAACCCTATAAACCAAACAGATGTAGTCTTGATTCCTAAGGTGCCGGACCCTACAACACCTACTGATTTTAGACCGATTAGCTGCTGTAACTTCATGTACAAGATTATATCAAAATTTATGGTAAACAGACTGAAAGTCTATTTACCAGAACTTATCACCCCCTATTAGAGTGCATTTGTGGCAGGTCGTGCAATACACGATAACATCTTAGTGGCCCACGAAGCATTCCATTACCTAAACACAAAAAGACAAGGGGACAGAGTGGAATGTGCACTAAAGGTAGACATGCAAAAGGCGTACGACCGGGTGGAGTGGAGTTTCTTGATAGCAAGCTTGAGGAAGATGGGATTTGCGGAACAATGGCTAAAGTGGATCAAGGAATGCATTGAAACTACGACATACAAAGTCGTAGTGAATGGAGAGAGGTCCCCAACAATTTGGCCAACACGAGGTATCTGTCAAGGTGACCCATTATCACCTTACCTATTCATACTCCTAGCTGATGTGTTGTCAAGGAACATTGAACAGGAGATAGAGCAGGGACGAATAGTTAGAATAACCCTAGGGAGGACATGCCCCGAGCTCCACCATATGCTCTTTGCGGACGACTACCTTTTCTTCCTAAAGGGGACACCCATGAATGCTCAACGCCTCAAGACCACAATCGAATCATATTGCCAAGCATCAGGCCAAATGATAAATGAAGCAAAATTAACCCTCTATTTCAATCGAAGGGCCGAACCGAACAAGATGAGGAAAGTGGAGGAGGTGTTAAACATAAAGAGCACAAATGACCCGGGCAAGTATTTGAGACTACCATCAATATGGGGAAGGTCGAGGAAGGAGGCAATGAGGTATCTAAAAATAAGATACGTGAGAAACTAGCGGGTTGGAGACCTAAGACACTAAATCAGGCCGGGAAGGAAGTGTTGATAAAGGCAGTGATAACGGCGATACCCACATACGTCATGAGCATATTCAACCTACCAAAGATGTGGTGCTTGGAGATCAACTCACTAATAGCAAACTTTTGGTGGGGCACGACCATGGATAGGAGAAGGACACATTGGAAAAGATGGGATGCCCTAACGACATCTAAGAACATGGGGGCCTTGGATTCCGAGAATTTCAAACTTTCGATAAGGCCCTCTTGACAAAGATGGCGGCGAGGGTATTGGAGAAGCCACCATCAATGTGGGTTCGTGTATTGAAGGGCTTGTATTTCCCGAGCTGCAACTTCCTCGAAGCAAGGAGAGGGGGGAAAGCATCATGGGGTTGGAGTAGCATCATAGTCAGAAGGGATGTACTCAAAGATGAGGGGTTGTGGGCTCTGGGATCGGGGGAGAATATTCGACTATACTCGGACTCATGGATTGCTCATAAGCGCGGGTACAGACTGGATGCCGAACCAACCGAGGCACCACGGCAACAACCCACAGTTAGCAAGCTGATCGGGCAAGACAGGAGATGGAACGAGCGAAAGGTTAGGGAATTGGTGTCTAGAAACGATGCTGAGCTCATTCTAACCATACTGATCCCCTACAACCGGACGAATGACAAGTTCATATGGCCACACTCGAAGGACAGTCACCCCCAAGCACGATCGGTTTATCACCGATTATGTGAAGTCCAAGCTGACAGACTGGAGTCAACCGAACCAACAACATGGAGTCAGGCCTATGGAATGCAATTTGGGGAGCCAAAGTGATACCCAAGGCAAAGCACTATGTATGGAGACTAGCGACGAACGGTTTGGCAGTGAAGATGAACCTCATACGACGGGGCATGACAGTCAACCCAGGATAACCGGTGTGTGGTGAGAACGAGACGTGTGAACACATGGTGATGGGGTGCAAATGGACCGAGCCGGTATGGACAACACTGATGGGCACAAGACGAGACGACACACCTCTACCGAACGTGGCCCTATGGCTCGACGAACAAAGGCAGGTCTGGGCTGACACAAGGACTAACCAAGGGAAGAGCTGGGAAGTATGCATGCTAACAACCTGGCACATCTTGAAAGCACGATGCAAAGCTGAGTTCGAAGGGGTCCAGCCGAACCCAGCTCACGTGGTGACCGAGATCCTCCGAGCAATGCAAGAGCAAAGGGGAACGGGACAAGCCGGCGAAGACCGACCAGCGCGACCGAACCAACGATGGGAGAAACCAAACAATGAGACAACTAAGATAAACTTTGACACGTCGTGGTGCCCAAGAACAAACGCGACAGGGATCGTGGTGGTGGTTCAGAACAGACAAGGCAAGGTCATCAGAGGTGCAAACCGGAAACTACAGAGCGACAACATAACGACGATGGAGGCTATGGCCTTACATGAAGGCATACGACTAGCGAAGGAGAACGGTTGGAACAACGTCATCCTAGAGTCGGACTCACAGGTGGTGATAAAACAACTCCGAGAAGGAGCCACATAATGGAGAACATCAACGATAATCTCCAACACGAGAGCACTAGCGAGCGATATCGAACAAGTGCAATGGCGAGCTATTCCGAGGTTGGCGAATGAAAGCGCAAACTGGATCGCAAAGCAAGCTAGAATGGGGGTGCGTCTAGACGATTGGGTATCCCGACCCCCACTCCCACTTTTATGTTTATTAGCTAATGATTGTAACAATGAACTTCTGTGACTCAGTGTCACGCCGTTTTATTTAATCAAATGAAACGAGTATTTTGGCCAAAAAAATTAGGGTTCAGTATCACTTGAAGGGGATAAAATTTGGATTTTGATACGAATCACCTCGTTATTGGGTGGGGGACTAGTTTGGGTCAAAACTTAAATCTTAGCCCCTTCAATTCAGACTCAATTGAATCCTAGTTGAATTGGAGTTAAATTGAACATCAATTTGATTACGACTACCTAATTGTGACCTCTGGTAAAGTTCTTAAGTACAAAATTATGATATTTTTTGTAATTTTCAACACATTATTTATTAAGTTTGTATGAAAATTTTGATAAAATGAGTAAACTTGTTTAATAACTAACATGAAGAAATAATATTTTCAATTTTTTTTTTTTTAGAAAATAGCTCTATTTTAGATCAAGCTTTAGGTCACCATCAGCCGTGAGATTCACTTATTTTTTTTTTTTTTTATTTCATATAATGGAGTTACTTGTAGACTTATAGTCCCGCAAATAATAGTCTCTAAACAAATGATTTTCCTATTCATGTTACACCCTCTTCCAACATCTTCAAAATTAAATTATGAATTAATTATTTGTTGTCATATTTTTTTTTAATTTAACGGGAAAATTAACAGAAGTAATAATTTTCCATAGATCCGAAAGTTCGAGTAACACTTTCTGTATTGTACAAAAAATTAGTTTTGTCAAAATTTTCTATTAATTTTGAAGAAAAAATAATTAATATAAAATACCATAATATTTTATTATGATTCTAAAATAACTTTAGTTTTAAATTTAAAAAATAACGAAGAAAATATTGATTTCATATTTTCACAAATTTAATTTTAGTAGTTTGAGATATCTTTTTTCTATAACCTGTATTATTTTGAAATTTTCATTTATAATTTTATTAAGTTTATAAAAAATTTAAAATTATTTTATTATTATATTCATCTTTGTAATTATTCTCTGTTAAATTGAATATAAAATTCAATCAATTTAATATTTTTTTATACGATATAGAAATTTTTAGCTAGTAATTTACTTTTTAAAAAACCAATTAGCAAATTCCTAAAATTGTTTAACCATAAAATTCAATTTTGTGTTTAAAGTTTTAACCTTTTTTCTTTCCCTCGCTCATAGTTTAGTTAGGGCAACGAAAGCGCCATTTCAACTGCTTCAGTTCTTTAATTCCTGAAATCGGAGAAGCTTGTGCAACGTCTCTTTCATGGCAGTCGTCAGCCCAAGTCCCCACCTCAGGTAACCCCCTATTTTTTATACTCCATATCAAAGTCTTCGCTTTCAAACTCGATGGCACTAAACTAAGTCGTCATGACATTTTTGCCGTTAATTTACCGAGGTTTTCGACTGCTGAGAGGTTCAAAGTCTGCTGCCGAATGAATTTATGTTCAAACTTCACAAACACGACAAAGATCGACGGAGGAATCTTGTCAAAGTCTCAAATTCGGTGGTTCCTTTCTTTTTTAATTGATTGGCCTACTGATTAGTAGTCTATGTTTAATTAGTTTATTAAAAAGAGTTGATAAAGACATTATAGAACATAAAGCCAGGGATCATGGATGGTGTGATAAGTCAAGAGAGCTAATTGAGGTATAGGGACAATCATGCACGGGATTGATTGCTAACGCATCCAAATGAAATATTAACAGAGATGCTTGTTATTCCACGATGATTGTTTTAGTTTAATACTGAGAAAAAATGTTTTTATCCCCCATATTTTTGTGTTAATGTGGAGATTGTTCCCGTTTAAGCCTCTTTTGCTAAATTAACTTTGGATTTGAGTCCCAATCAAGGACCCGAGATCGAGCCTAAATCAAACTGTAACATTTTTTGGGGTTTGAAAAAAATTAAGAGCTTAGGGGCAAGGAGAGTATCCTCTGAAATTTGCTGAAACATTGGGGGGGAGGGGGGGGGGGGGGGGGGTCTATTTGACATTGACCCAAACATATGGGGTCAAACCAACAGTTTTCCCTTCAAATTTTGGTCTTACATGTTTACTCAATACAAAAAGAATTGGAGTCATATTGAAAGGACACTTCTCCAATTTTTTCGTTAGCATTGAAGTTATATGCAATATTCTAGCTAGCCTTCTTTTCTTGTATGGTTGTGGAGTGGAGGAGCTTTGTTGTTCTTTTTTGGGTGTAAACTAATTTTGGGATTGCTGGAACTGTTACAGCGTGTTCTTCAGTTTCTTTTCCTGCACGGTGAAAAGGTACGACCTTTCCTTTAGTGCTGAATCTAGTATGATTGATGAGAGAAACAGAGCAACTGCAACTAATGATTCAAAAAGCGTTTTGAATCTGACTTGTTTTAACTGTCAAGTGGTTCAAGGCGGCATGGAGATGGAGGGAAGAGGCATCTTCTACAAAAATACTAGTGAGGAGATGTTCATGAAAGCGTTGATGGAGAACTCGGTCGGTTTTCCTACACCAACTGTGGATGTGATCGGGTTTAGAAACCTCTCCCATAATTTTCGTGCAGATAGTGAGGAGCTCTTCAAGAGTTGGCTCAACAATGCAGAGGCAAGCCGGTCAATCTCTTAGTATCATGCTTGTTTAAGAAATACCGTTCTTTAGATAACACATTCTATTTTTTTCTTTTCTTCAGAGTCATGGATATAATTCGCCGAGTATGGCACATCGGTCCCGACAAATATCAAGCAGGTAAGAATAAGATTCTCATTTCACCAGGTTTGATGTTGCTGCTTGATTAAACATGCACCCTCCTGTTTCGATTTCAGGATGTCGATGGAAATGATGACTCTATCGAATCCACCCCCTGGAGACATTGCTCAGAGTAAACAGAGCAATGATAGCTCTTTTACACAAAGTGGATTAGGTTTGAAGATTAATGATATACCTCCTGCTGCTAGCCATGATTCAACCAGGTTGATATTGAATCCCTTCCCTTGCCAAATTTTACTGCAAAAAACACCATGATCTATTTAGTCAAATATGAGTTTCTATGTAAATGAAGGAGATTGATTCTTACTGAGATTGATCTCATTCTGCATCAGGAATGCGGTCGAAAGTGGATGGCAGGCCAGTAATTTGTATTTGGCAAAGGTATATTTGCAGTGATATAAATAAGTTTATGCTGCAAATTTCATATGTTGATAAATAAGTTTATTCCATCTTATTCAGGCTTGGTTTCATAGCTCACAACCCATGACAAGAAGCCGATCCTCCGAACTACGGTATTAATCATCTCAATAGTGTTTTCAAACTATTTTAAGTTCTTAACACTAAGCATCATCAAGTAATAGGTAAATGTAATTGTTTCTACACATTTTGCAGGAAGAGATACGCTGCCATGAATAATGGTCCAACAATGATCGGTTTAGAGGCGATGCAGAATGCTCAAGGTGTTCGAATTCAACAAGAGATTGCTACTATTCCCAGTGGTATTACCGAAAACTCATTAAATGAGATCCCACGCCCGTTCATATCCCCATCCAATTCATCCTCATCCACGTTAAATCCACAACCCGTTATCAACAACAACATGGACAGAGTTTCTTCGGTCGTAAGCATGCTCAAGGGTACCTTGGAGCGCAAGAAACTAGGAACCCTGATTGAAAAAGAGGTCTTTGAGGATTACTTTTCTCAGGGGATTAGCGGAGCTTCGATTCATGAAACCCCATCCCATCTCGATGAAGTGTTTCCTGCCCAAGTTGGTAAAGATGAGGGGACCATCGATCTTGACTTTGAAGGGTTTACGGATGCTGCAAATTTGAGTGTTCAGCAAGGTGCAGTATCTCAAGAACCTTCCCAGAGCGAGTCTTCTGCAGCTGCACCTAATTTTGATCCGTTTGATGAACCTGGCACCTCGACTCAAGCTCCTGTGATCTGTCAAAGCTCGAGGAATCATGTCAGCATAAGTGCAGAGATTGGATCAAAATGCAAAGGTACACAAGGTTTATATATAGCAAACATGAGCAATCATAGTTGAAGCTCATTTGTTGGGTTAATTACCAAATTGCATTACAAATTTTGAACTAAGTGTAAAAAATATAATGAACAAATTTTTTTGTTGACAAAAACCAAAACGAACATAAGCTAATTTTGCAAATAATTTAACGGTTTTTTAAGAAAGGGCAGAAGAATGTTATTTAGAAATTAAAAAAAAAAAGCTTTGATTCTTCATTTTTAAACCCATGTTTGTTTCATTTTTAGTTTTTAAAATACAGCTATTTTTTTTCTTAAACATAATAAACAATAAAATGTAGAAGAGTAACAAAGTATAGTGTTTGCAAATTTGCTTCAGCTTTATTATTTCTTAAGAAAATAGTTCAGTATGTCTTTGCATTTCGTCCTGTATGCGATTTGGTTATTTTTCCTTCATTGTGTTTCTGATGCTAGTTGGCTAATTCACAGTTCTTTTTTCAGCTACTGATTTCAGAGACCGAATAATGGACACTTTGAAGAACGACAAGAAGGTACATTTCCTGATTTCTTCCTCTCCGAGTTCCGTTTTATATCAGGAGGATTGATGAGAAAGCTACTCATTTTTTGTGCCATAATACTAGCAGAGAGGGAGTCTAGTCCGATATGGATCCGTAACATCCATTGATTCAGGTAGGATTCAACCTCGGTTTGATGCAACATCACTTTATCGACGAGTCTTGAATACAAGAGGTGTTATGCAGGTGACAAGGCGGATCCGACAAAGAAGCGAAGGGTAGAGCGATCACGAAAGTAAGTAAAAAATTGTCAGAAAAAATGTGCTTGAACGATTATAAAAAAAATTATGCGAAAAAAATGACAAATAACTTTTCACTTATCTTTTTCATCTTTATGTTTTTCATTTGCTATCTAGTCTTACTCGATTCAAATTTGAAATCTGAGCTCGAATCGAACCTAGAAATGCAAATTTGGGCTCGAATCGAACGCAGAATTGCAGTCGAACCCATAAACGAGACCTGAGTTCGATTCAAAATCATATTTGCGTTTTTGACTTCGATTCAAAACTATATTTGCGTTTTTGGGTTTGATTCGAACCAAAATTTGCGTTTATACTTTATAGGTTCAATTCGAACTTAAATTTGTGCAAATCTGAGTTCGAAATCATATTTCTGACATGATCGTGAAGAACAATATAAAAGGAAAGGGTAAATCGTTATTTTAGTGACTGTTTAATCACATTTGTCAAATTTATGTGACTAAATATGACAAATTTAACTAAACAGTCACATTTCTGAAACGTATATGACCGTTTAGCTATACAAAAAAATTAAAGGACCATTTAGTTACATAGTGTCAACATAAGTGACTGTAATGATTTATCTATAAATTATTTCATTTTTTTTTTTAATTAGAACAAAACAATATAATTTAAAGCATACAGTGAGAATACTCTTATATTGTAATCTTTAAAAAGTAATGAATAATTTTCGTATAAAATTTCAACACAGCCGCGAGCTGATATCTAACTGTGCTTTTTTACTTAGAATGGCAGAAGCAAAGGAGAGGAACTCGACAGCCACGATTCCTTCCGATATGCAGTCGATCCTCAAAAGGTGCGACAACCTCGAGAAGGAAGTTCGGTCTCTCAAACTCAACTTGTCTTTCATGAACAGGTACATCATCGTATCGCACTCTTTGTTGAAACATAGATGTTGTCATTAATGTCGCATGTCTTGTTTCAGGAAGGATTCTGAACAGACGAAGCAGATCGAAGAACTGCAGAAGCAGAACAATGAATTAGGGGAAGAGAAAGAGCGGCTTCTCGAAGAAATCGAGAGGATTCTCTGAGGTTCTGGGTCGTAGGCCATTCGACGAGATGAACTCTAATCATGTCATATATAGTTGCTTGCAATGCAAGACTTGTTGTAGGCTTGTTTAGAGTTAATTGTAAGTGTAATTCTTAAACAGACAGATAATGAGATTCTTAAAATGTGATTGGAATATAATTTGTGTTGATTGAATCAATTAGAATAAATTTTTTATTGCGCTATAACTAGAAATTCTAAATTATTATATTCTACCCTATTTTTATATCTAATCAGAAATTTAAAAATAGGGATTAAATAAAATTGAAACAAATAATTTCAAAACATAGAGATACGACAAATTTGAAAATAAATTTTCATTTTTTTAAAAAGAAAGATGACACCAATGGTCCCAGATGATTCCGACCTTTAACCATTTTTTTTTTCTCTCTATTTCTCAAAATTATATGGGTTAATTAACTGAAACGTTACACATGTTTGCGCATGTGACTAATAGGTTATAACTTGTGCAGGATGGTTACACATGTTTCAGCACGTGACTGAAACGTCATTTTTACTGTTGTCTGTTAAATATCACCGTTATTATGTCCATGTGTCTTGCACGTGAGTTACTTTCAGCCTTAACTTCCCAAAATGCCCTTAATGTTGTATATTAGAAGACATTTTCATTCTTCAAGCAGCAGAGCGTTCCTTCGAAGATGAAGAAGGAACCATGGACTGGGTTCGGCCCCTCCCCTCAGCGCGAGCCGTCGGCGTCTCTGCGTTCCCACTCTAGCATCCAAGATTCGTCCTGTTTAGTGTCAACAGCCCGACTATGTTTCTGCGGTGAGATTTCGTCGGTCAAATGTGCGGGTACTTGGAAGAATTTCGGTCGTAGGTTTCACGAGTGTTCACATTTTGAGGTAATTGCAATTTTTTGGTACCATGTTGTCCCTATTAGTTTGTTATGTTAGAAACCCTAATTTTGTTAAGAACCCTAATTTTAACATCTTGTTCCTTTTTTGTGTTGTCTAGTCTGTACAAAATCCTGGTTGTGAATTTTTCCAATGGGAAGATCCACCGATGTGTCAATATGGTAGAAACGCCGTGTTTAAGTTTCAAGGTGTAGAGGGACAGCTTCGATCAGAACTTGCGACTGCACATGTTGCATAAGCTGCTGCGAAACAAAAACACTGGAAGTTGTATGTTGCAATTGTCGTTCTGTGTTCTTTCATTTTCATCAATGTACTAAACAAGTAGATGTATTTGAATTAGTTGATCAACATTGTGGAAATGGATTTCAGTTCTGTATGTTGCAATTGAAAGAAAGGAAGTTGTATGATGTATATGGTGCAATTGCAGTTCTGTATATGTTATGCATTACAGTTGTTTTGCATATGTGTTTCAGTTGTTGAGAAGCTGATTTTCTACATATGTTATCACAGAATGTGATTAAATGGTCATATATGTTTTCTATAATGTGATTAAAAGGTCATACATGTTTCTCTATAATGTGATTAAATGGATACTGTTGTTTGAAATGATGTGATTAAAAGGTTCGACATGTTACCCACATTGTGATTAAATAGTACATCGTGTTTCATATAAATGTGATTAAAAGGTTAAACAACCGTAACAGATCTGCCCAAACATATTCCAATATTCCATTCAAAACCTGAAAAGCCAGAAACAGACATCCATAGACTTCAGAGAAGAAGTTCAACAGACATAACTCACCAAGTACCCATGTTCGACCCAAAACATGTACAAACACCACAAAAGTATCAGAACTTCACAAAACACCACAAAAATATCAGAACTTCACAAAACACCACAACAGAAAAACAGAAGACCTGTTGGACAAAACATGATGTGGTCCTTTTACTGGGTATATCGTCTGTCACCCGGATAACTAAACTGACCCATGCTCCTTCTGTGTTGTCTTGTCCTTTTTGGTAGAACCGTCTTCAGTGGTAAATCTGTTAGAATCAGTTCTCTCGAATCTGAAAGTACAGGTGCCGAAGAGGCGACATCGTCTTCGACATCCACATAAGTCGGAGGCTGACGAACATTGAGTTTTCTTCTTTTACCTGCTTTTTTGGTCTGTTTCAAACAATTTGTTGTTAATTAGTATAAAAGTACGGTCGGTAACATAATTTTAGCGTTGAACACTAACCGAGGCTGATTTAACTGCTAACGATTTAAAACGTCTCTTTGGCGTTTTGAATGGATCAACTTCGTTGTTGACTGCGGGTTCTGCTGGTGGATTCTATGGTTCAGCAGGCGGCGTACCTAAACGTACAGCAGGAGGCGTACCTAAACGTACAACAGGAGGTGATTCGGCTTCTGTAGCAGCAGCTGGCAGCGAGTCATCAACAGCAGTAGTTTTCTTTTTTCTAACTGCGATTTTCTGTCTTCGTACTGGACTTTTTGTCTTCTGGTACTGCTTCGGTTGAGACTGAGAACGGTTTATCCGCTGTGGACTCGGTTGGGTATGCGTCGTTGCCATTTGGGGTTGTGAATCCGTGTTCAACTTTCTCTTGATAGGACGCTTCTATGATTTCTTTGTCCCACTAACGCCAGCACCAACAACATCCTTGACCTACGCCAAAAACGAGCATGTCAGGGATCTTATCTAAAAACAGCACATCAGGGATCCTTTGGGAGCATCCTCTCTTATTGTGGCCATGTTCACCATATTCTGAACAAAACTGTTTTAAACCAATTTTGCTCAGTCGTGCACCACCTGCATGAGTGTCTTCTGTTACCGACCGAACTCGTTTTTTCCTTGGCCTTCCAAAACGCGCCTTGAACGCGCCTTCCAGAACGTTTGCCTTAAAATGTTCACCACATTTTTTTCTTTTCCACATTCGGTTTTCTGTCTTTTCGTCCACCTTCATCGCTTCCACCCTTCGGTTTTCTTTCTTCATCGGACTCCATGTCTTCATCCGTACTTGACTCGTCTTCACTTTCAGCAACCTTTGGGGCTACAAAATCTGAATCTTCACTGTCATCTTCACTTTCAAAATTGAAGTTTCGCAAGTCGTCCAGAATATTCTTCAAAGTCTCCAAATTGTCACTGTCATCGTCATCAGGAAACAACTTCTTCTTCCCCTTTTCAGTAGTTCGGTCGGTCTTCTTGCCATTCTCCTCTTTTACCTGTCGTTCAATCACTAATTCAGGCTCATTTGAACGACATGCTCGACGAGTCTTGTTTATCAACTTGTTGCGGAGCTGCATTAGAAAGGGATCTTTCACACAATCTTCTCTATCAAACAGTGGCATAATGTAGAAACTAATCTCCTTCGTTGTTCCTTGACGCTTTAGTATAGGTTTCAGATCGGCATCTGAAGTTATCGCCATAAGATCTGTGTTCGGATGTCCACCGGGGGCCAACCAAAATATGGAGCCATTTTCGACGAAGTCACAATACACCTCAGCTAGTCCGGTAAGTGATAGATAGTTCAACTTATCATAAGGCACTTTGAGTGACTCCAGTTCACCTACGTATGTTCGGGTACCCCCATTATCAACCCACTTTCCACCATGATGAAAAATAGTTTCGGCAATGTCATTCTTCTTCCCCATTGAACGACAGTTTTGAATTACTGAAAACAACCAAAGCAGACAACAATTAAACCAACAAAACGAACCAAGAAGGAAGCCACAACAAATGAAGTCCGACTATTTAACCACAATCAGTAAAACTTAACAACAAAACATACATAAACCAGCAAACATGAACATCAAAACTTCAATTTTGGCCGAAAGATTCAAACTTTACGCACTAAAACACAGAACTATGCTATTTCATACCTCATCACCAGCAAGTTTCGGTAAAATACCCATTTTCACAAACAAAAATTCAAAAACAACCGATAAACCCTAAATGGAGTCGTACCTTTGCTCGATCAATAGGGGAGACACAGTTCAGCTGCAACAAATCAACAGGTGAAGCCACGAGAAGTGAAATCACTTCGGTAGACAACAACACGGTGAAATCAGTTCGGTTTACAAGCAAGGCACTTTATGCGAAATCAGTTCAAGAACAAGAAGCCGATTTCAGAAGTGGAACGCGAGAAGAAGAAGACTCTTACCTCGGAAATGTAGGGCATCTTGACGCGGGACGACACCTTATGCGCAGAGAACTTCCACTGGAAGGCAAGGGACGGGAAGGAAAAAATGGGGGGATATGGGTTGATGAAACTGATTATAGGGGACGTAAGGGGCTTCAAGGTAATTTTTTATTTCTGAAATTAAACTACCTCTTATCACGTGACCAGCATATGAGCATTAGACAGAAAATTTTAACGGTTCAATGACGGAGTAACGTTTCAGTCACATGCTGAAACATGTGTAACGTTTCAGTCACGCGAAAAAACATGTGTGACCAATTAATCACATTGGTCAAACATGTGTAACGTTTCACTTAATTAACCCAAATTATATTGAAAAGTTACTTCACGTTTTTTTTTGTATTTATAATTTATAGGGTTAAATAACAAGGGCTACCTGAACTTTGGACGTTTTGCAACGAGCTAACCAAACTTTAAAAAATGAAAACAAACTACCTCAACAACTTGGCGAAGGTGCAACGAGTTACCTCCGTCCAAATTACCTTAAATTATTGACAGACATTAGTCGGAAATTCGTCAGAAATTGAACGGAAGTAGCTCGTTGCACCTTCATCAAAATTGAGGTAGCCCGTTTTAATTTTTTAAAATTCGGGTAACTAATTACAAACGTCCAAAGTTCAAGTAGTTTCTAGTAGCGGATTGTTATTTAATCCTAATTTAGGGTGCGACCGTGCGAAATAGTATTTAGAAATTTCTAGGTGACCGTGTTAAAGTGATGTTTTTCGAAAAGTATGTATGTCATAATTTTTTTTTGAAAAAGTATATATATAAAATAAATATTTAGCAAAATGTGCATGTGCGCAGGTCTACCACCTGCGTTTTTCATTTTTTTTTTTATAGACTCATCAAAGTGTAAATGGATTTGGAGAAGATCTTTTTCAAAAAGTAACTGTATTAGAAAAAAAAATTGAAAAAGTATATATGTAGAAAACATATTTAGCAAAATGTGTATTTGCGCAGGTGGTGTTGCTAGCCTAGAGAATGAACAAGCATCAGTTCGCTTGAAAGACCTTGTATTTAACTTCTTATAACTTCCTTTCTTGTTTACTTGAGGAATTTGGTGAGACTAGCCTAGAGAATGAACAAGCATCAGTTCGCTTGAAAAAAAAAAGTATTTAACTTCTTATAACTTCCATTCTTGTTTACTTGAGGAATTTGGTGAGACTAGCCTAGAGAATTAACAAGCATCAGTTCGCTTGAAAGACCTTGGTTGCTGTACCATGTTAGTATCTAAACTTCACATTTTTAGAGAACCAGTCGAGGAATTTGGTGAGACTAGCCTAGAGGAATTTGGACCTATGAATACTGAGATGAAGCAACGCATGATTATATCTCTCAGCAAGATGTAGAGACGCATGATTAGATCTCTCATAAAGAGTCTTCAGATGCCGAAGAAAAAGGCAGTGGAAACCCCAAAGAGCTATTTCGCAGCAGTAATTCCTGAAAATGTCAAACTAGCTAGGGTATTTGAAGAAAAGTCTCATTCAGAAACTTGTTAATAAACAGCTTTGTTTCAATGTTTTACCTCAGGTGAGACTAAACTAGATAATGAACACTATGATGCTTTAAAAAAAAATGAAAAACGCCACTATCAGTGGCGTTTTTCGAAAAAAACGCAGGTGGTAATAGCGTTTTTCAAAAACGCTACTACCATCTACGCAAATACACATTTTGCTAAATATGTTTTCTACATATATATATATATATACTTTTTCAATTTTTTTTTTCTTATATCGTTACTTTTTGAAAAAAGTCTGTTAAAGTTGGGTACGAGTTTACGAATTTACCCTTATAAATCCGATTCCAAATCGTGAAATTAACAGGGTAAAATTGAGAACAGCAAATGACACGCACCAAAAATTCGGAGACAGTGCATTGATTGAGCAGTTTCCCTCTCAAAATTGGTATCCCTTCCAGTCAAAACTTTCCCCATACTCTTCTAGGGTTTACTGAAAGTCTGAAACTGAACTCTCTGTCTCACACTCCCCTCTTGCAATTCCTCACTCCCTTCGTCCATTCCCTGCAGAGACCATCGGGATCGTTGCATGCATCTGCAATGGCGATTAGTTTGACGGAAGGCGCGATATCGAAAATTTGTGACCGGGAGCTTGTTGGCGAGAGCCAGGTGAAGCCAATTGTGCAGGCGATGGAGATTAAGCTCGTTAAAACTCCCAACAATCAGAACCAGAATCAAGCGGAGAGGCAAAGGTACCGAATGGTGCTGTCAGATGGGACCCATATGCAGCAGGGCATGCTTGCTACTCAGCACAACCACTTGGTGGATTCTGGTCAGCTTCAGAAAGGATCGATCATTCAGATGAATCATTTCGTCTGCAGCCCCGTCAAGGATCGACTGTAAGTACTGTTGAAGCAATTTTCTTTTGATTTGTTTAATCGTGGAGGGTTGCTTTTCTGTCATATGTTCTTGAGATTAATTTAACTTTTTGAATCTAAAAATCACATTTCAGTCCAAAAAATAAAATTCTGGGCTATAAGATTCTGAAGATAGAAAATTTATTGGTCAAATAGAACAATTTTTCACTCCAGGAGCAGTAAGAGTAGTACTTATAAAGCTCTTGTGATGTCAGAGTAGTACTTATAAAGCTGTTACTTTGTAATCTTGTAGCACAAGTGTCATGTATTATCAAAAATCAATCCCCTTTAGTAGTCTCCTCCCTGTTAAGCTCTGTTAACTTCTTTCAAATTTCTTGAGCAGGATTATCGTTGTTGTTGAACTGGAAGTCATCATTGCAACGTGTAGCATCATTGGAAATCCTCTAATGTTTAGAGCTCATGGAACTGAAGATGCTAGACCAAGTGGCATTGCTGCTTCTCCGCAGATTACCTCTGCTCTTTCCAATCCTGTAGCAAATGCAGCTCCACCCTATTCAAATGCAGTTCCACAACTGAATGGATCATATGGTGGTCAAAACATGGGTGCCCGCAGTAATCTTGGACAAGTTTCCCAACCACCTGGGAATTTGTATGGACAGCAGCCTCAAATGTATCAGCCACCTCGACCTCAGCCAACATATCAGCATCCACAGTCAGCAACGTATCAGCCACCACGGCCAGCATATCAGCAACCGACCCCCAACTATATTAATCGAGGACCAATTGCTAAGAATGAAGCTGCTCCCAGAATAATTCCAATTTCTGCTCTCAATCCATATCAGAGTAGATGGACAATTAAGGCGAGGGTGACTTCAAAGGGAGAACTCAGGCATTACAACAACGCCCGGGGTGATGGAAAAGTTTTCTCTTTTGATCTTCTTGATTCTGATGGAGGGGAAATTAGAGTGACTTGTTTTAATGCTGTAGCTGATCAGTTCTACAACCAGATCGAAAACGGAAAGGTTTACTTACTTTCAAGAGGAACCCTTAAGCCTGCTCAGAAAAACTTTAACCACCTAAAAAACGACCATGAAATATTCCTGGAAAGCACAACTGTGATTCAACCTTGCTTTGAGGAAGATGAACTAATTCCAAGGCAGCAGTTCCATTTTCTTCCAATTAGTAACGTCGAGGAGTCAGAGAGTAACAGCATTCTGGATGTGATTGGTGTGGTATCTTCAATAACACCAACGACATCAATAATGAGGAAGAATGGTACTGAAACTCAAAAGCGAACCCTTCAAATCAAGGACGAGTCTTGCAGGAGTGTTGAACTGACACTGTGGGGTAGCTTTTGTCATGAGGTGGGGGACAGTCTTCAAGGTTTATGTGATTCTGGTCAGTTTCCCATTCTTGCTGTGAAAGCAGCTAGAGTAAGTGAGTTTAATGGGAAGACAATTGGGTCTATTTCTTCTACCCAACTGTTCATAGATCCTAACATTCAAGAGGCGAGTAGATTAAGAGAATGGTTTGAGAGGGAAGGGAAGAATGCGCCTTCTGTGTCTATTTCCAGAGATATGACATCCAATTCCAGGACTGATGGCAGAAAATTCGTTTCTCAGATCAAAGATGAAAAACTCGGGATCTCTGAGAAGCCAGATTGGATCACTATAAGCGGGACAATTCAACATATAAAAGTTGACAATTTCTGTTACACAGCATGCCCCTTGATGATCGGAGACCGCCAATGCAACAAGAAAGTAACAGACAATGGGGATGGAAAATGGAGATGCGATAGGTGTGATCGGGTCATTGATGAATGTGATTATCGGTATATCATTCAGATGCAGATAATGGACCACACAGGCCCTACATGGGTGACTGCCTTTCAGGAATCCGGGGAGGAAATAATGGGTGTATCTGCGAAGGAACTATTCTTACTGAGGACTGAAGAAGATGATAGATTTGCAGAAATCATGCGCAGGGTTCTCTTCAGCAGATACACATTTAAGCTAAAGGTGAAGGAGGAGATATATAGTGACGAGCAGCGCGTGAAGTCTACAGTTACGAAAGCTGAAAAGATGAATTTTTCATCTGAGTCAAGGTTTCTTCTTGATATGCTGGACAACAAAGAGGGTGCTATCCCTATCCCATCTTCTGCCGTGAAGACAGAAATTGCAACCCCAGGAAACATCAGAAGCATGCATCAACCTCCCATAGCACCTGCCAATCCCACAGCGGGTGGTGGTGGCTATTCTGGGGGAGGAGCAGGAGCTTATACGTCACGGGCAAATCAATCAGTTCAATCTTTTAGTGCATCTTACAACAATGTGCAGCAACTGAGCTGTAACAGTTGCGGAGGCAGTGGCCATAGTTCCACAAACTGCCTTAGCATCATTCAGCATAGTCAACTTCAAGCCATTGGTGGGTCGGGGATATCCAGCGGTCGTGGCACATCATATGTCTCAGGAATTAGTAGTGGTTCTACTAGTGGCACGTGCTTTAAGTGTCATCAGAGCGGGCACTGGGCGAGAGATTGCCCTGGGATCAGCTCTGTTCTCCCTGCTTATGGGAGCACTGCTGCTGCTCCCCCAAGGTATGGAGGCTATTGAAAGGTTCTATTTTGTGTACATATCTATTTATCGGTACTTTAATTTTTGCCAAATTTCTAATTTTGCCTCTCTTGATTTTAATAATTGAGTATGATACTAATTAATTACGTGAACATGGTAATAAGTATATGGAAACAACTAAAACAATCGTCATATGGCAATGGCCTGCACATGGCTTTGCTGCATCGGGTTCCAGATGTTGAAAACTTAGCATTTTTCTCTATATATATCATAGTCGTTTTTTGGGATTTTATGATCTAATCTCCACTGAAAATTGAAATGAATAGTCTTTTTCGAAGGACCCATTACTTTGACAAACTTACTATTTTATGATATATATGAAAAATTTAGCTAATCTAGGTGCGTGTATAGACGTGTATATTTGTTATTATGTGTCGGTGGGTAGTATATATATATATGCTTTCTTTCAGTGTTTCTTTTGTATACTTGTAGTTAGGGAAGGCAAAATACTTTTTTTTTTTTTTTTTTAAATTTGAAACTCATTTATCGGATAGGGTATGTGTAGGATATTTGGAATTATGGTAGGGTAAATATAAGAGCCTGGATGCCTGGGTTAGTAGTAAAATAATTGGAGTGATGAACAATTTATTTAAAATAAAGAAAATGAAGTAACAAAGAATGGGACTAATGTTACCAATCTGGAAAAGGTGGACTTTGCATATCTCCGCATTAGGGCCGACAATGGTGCAGTTAAAAACTCATAACCATGGTTATAACTGTTACTGATTAATATGGTTAACCGTACTATTATGGTGCGGTTATGGTGATGAATTTTCTACCCATAATGGTTATGGTTATGGTATTTGAGTTATACCTATGGTTATAACCATTATAATTATAACCATTGTTATTATATAAATATAATATTTATTTATTATTAATAATTTAATTTATATAATATACTAAATATAAATTATATAATTGAAAATTTGAAATTGTTGAAAATTGAAGGCGTAAAAGTTCAACGATGGTAAAATAAATTGATGTATTTTTTAAAATAATTTTTTTGATCTTTTATTACATTACATGGAATGAATATGGGTATACGTGTAAAACCATGGTTAATAACCACAGTTATTTTTAATGGTTATGATATTAAAAATTATATTAATAATGATTATGGTTATGGTTATGTTATGTGGTTTAAAAATATGGTATGGTTATGATACCCTATTTATCGGCAACCCTACTCCGCATATGGACTGTACAGATAAAGGGAACAAAAATAAAAGAGAAATCTGGGAAATTATTTATGAGATACACGTGGCGGCTAAGAAGGAACACTGGAGTAGACACCAACACCCACCGCTTGGAATCGGCCGGCAGCAAACAAGATCCGCATGAAAGTCATGACACCGTCAACCATTTTTTATCCGAACGATAAAAATCTATAAAACAAGCAATATTTACAATATGATCATCCAATTTTTTACACACCTAATATGACCCCAAAGTGCCGAATTCTGCCTTTTACAATGCGTTTTAAGTTTAATATGTTCTTTTATAATTAAAAATAGTCCATATATTCTTTACAAAACACTAAAAATGTTGTATAATTATGTTGGTAACAAACCCTAAACCCCTATAAACCATAGTGAGTACACACCAAGGGGGGGAAGATAATAAAAGACAATATTAAAAAGTTAGTAGCTGCCAAGTTTGAATTCATGGCATGACATGGTTTTTCATGAGATACAAAGTCACTCAAGAACAAGACACTTGCCACTTCAAATTGGGGTGTTGTATCATTTTAAACCTAAGAAATATAATTATTTTATATTTTATATTTACCCTCCTATAACTATTTAATTTATTTATTTGATTCAATTTTAATTCTATATTTGCATTGATATAAATATTTGTGTTAATTACTTAATTGATTACACACGTTTCACCATTGTGCAGAATGGTTACACATGTTTCAACGTGTGATTAATTGGTTTTGATATGTGACTAATTGGTTTTTTTATTGTTCACCGTTAGAAATAACAGTTAAGTCACTATTTAGATACATAAAATGATGTATATACCCTTTTCATCAACCAAGCTGTGTTCTTCATCACCAAGTTGTGTTCTTCATCAACGAATTGAATTGAAGAACCCAGAAATTGTGTTTCTGGGTTCTTGAAGAACCCAGAATTGCGATTTTATTTCTGGGTTCTTCAAGAACATCGAATTTGATTCGATTCTGGTTCTTCAAGACGATTCTGTGTTCTTCAATACCACTAACGGCATAATAGTCATTTTACAATTCAATAATATGTTTAAAAAATTAATTAACGGTCAAATTAATGGTTTACTAACGGAATAATCAATTAATCACATTGGGAAAAACATGTGTAACCAATTAACCACATAACAAAATCAATTAATCACATTTTGAAACATGTGTAATCATTCTGCACGATGGTGAAATATGTGTAACCAATTAAGTAATTATCCATGTGGTGTGAGGATTGGATTTTGGGCCCTGTGTTCATTCGTTGTCCAATCGAAATATATATAATAATTAATCAACGGTAATAAATATAAATAAAATGATAGTAAATTTCGGCAATTGACTAGTTAATGAATAACACAGAAATCGGTGAGGACTGAGGAGAGAGGAGGTTAGGTCAAACAGTATCTACTTTCATTTTTACCCACCAGAGAAATAAGGAACGAACCAAGATCGGTCAAACTCTCTCTCTCACACACACACACACACACAGGTGCTTATAAAATTATGTCCTCCCTTTCATTCTCTTTGTCCATCTCCCTCTCTCTGTTGATAGATTCTCCAAAGAAGAGGGAGCGAGGTAGGGTGGACTGGTTCCCTCCTTCCTTCCTTCTTTCTTCATATTTCTGGGTAAGAAGAAGAAGAAGGTATGAAGACGTTCATCTTTACACTTCTGCAAGTCAATTCTAAACCAATCATATAGTTCATGCTGCAGCCAGTGTTTCTGCGTATGAACTTCCATTCTTCTTAATTTATTGTATACAGGAAGATTTGAATTGGATATTTGGCGGACAATGAAGTACACCAAGGAGGCCAAACCCCTGTCTCAAACAGACACAGTCTTCCCCAAGACCATTCTTGTGTTGATCCTATGTGCCTGTTCCTTCTACCTGGGAAAATTTGTCTGCTCCGAGCGAGGCCGATTCGGTTCCGCAATAAGCAAGAACAGTAAGGCAATCACCTTCCCTGAATGCAGCATTGATTACCAAGATCACACTCCTTGCACCGATCCAAAGGTAGATTTGATCATTCTAATTCTGATTTGACCTAGAACCGACTTTTGATTTTCATGATCAATTCACTTGAGCTTATCACTGCAAATGGTACTGCAGAGATGGAAGAGGTACGGAACTCACCGTCTGACCTTCATGGAGCGCCATTGCCCACCTATTTTCGAGAGAAAGGACTGCTTAGTTCCGCCGCCTGACAGGTACAAGCCGCCCATCAAATGGCCAAACAGCAGAGATCAATGCTGGTACAGGTATAACAATCGATTCTTCTTTTCTAGGGTTTGGTTTATGTTCAAATCTTCCCTGATTGTCTGCTTTTAGAAACGTACCATATGACTGGATCAACAAGCAAAAATCGAACCAGAATTGGCTAAGGAAACAAGGGGATAAGTTCATTTTCCCAGGCGGAGGCACCATGTTTCCTCGAGGGGTTAGCGCGTATGTGGACTTGATGGAAGACCTGATCCCGGGCATGAAAGATGGAACCATCCGAACCGCCATTGACACGGGTTGTGGGGTACGTACGTAGGTTAACTAACTACAGAACAGATACAGTGTCGTGTCTGCATTGGTTTTGTGGAACCTGACATTGTTTTTAAGGTTGCAAGTTGGGGTGGTGATCTATTGGATCGTGGGATTCTGACAGTCTCTCTTGCTCCTCGCGACAACCACGAAGCTCAAGTCCAGTTTGCATTGGAGCGTGGAATTCCCGCCATTCTGGGAATCATCTCCACTCAGAGACTCCCTTTCCCTTCAAGCTCATTCGACATGGCACATTGCTCCAGATGCCTTATTCCATGGACAGAATTCGGTAGGTTTCCGTCACCAACAGTTTAAATTCTTTTTTTTTTTACAAATTTTACATGTTTGAGTTACAACCGATTAACTTAACACAACACAATAATACAACACGAACACACAATTGCGCGTTATGTTTGAGTTTAGGAACATAACATGATAAACTTATCATATCTACCCATATTTACTAAATCTAACACGATAAATTTATTAATGCTCACGATTTGCCATCCCTAATAATTCTAGACATTGTTAAAGTTTCTTCTCTTGACTAGGATATGAATTGATCTCATTGTAGGAGGTATTTACCTCCTAGAGGTGCACCGAATTCTCCGACCGGGAGGTTTCTGGGTCCTCTCCGGTCCACCAATCAACTACCAAAACCGGTGGAAGGGTTGGAACACGACAGTGGAGGAACAGAAATCGGACTACGATAAGCTTCAGGACTTGCTTACATCAATGTGCTTTAAACTATATGCCAAGAAAGACGACATCGCCGTATGGCAAAAATCTTCAGACAACACCTGCTACGATGAGACACTCTCAAACCCTGACATCTACCCACCAAGGTGCGACGATAGCCTTGAACCCGACTCCGCATGGTACACTCCGCTTCGCCCATGCGTGGTCGTCCCAAGCTCGAAACTCAAGAAAACGACTCTTGAATCAGTCCCCAAGTGGCCCGAACGGTTGCATCACACACCGGAGAGAGTGTCTGGAAGCAGTGCAGCCACTTTCAAGCAAGACGAGAGCCAATGGCGGACCCGTGTGGCTCATTATAAGAAGTTGGTCCCGACACTTGGGACCGAGGAGGTTCGGAATGTGATGGATATGAACACGGTGTTTGGTGGATTTGCAGCTGCCTTGGTTAAGGATCCTTTGTGGGTCATGAATGTTGTTTCCTCGTATGCGGTGAACACGCTTCCGGTTGTTTTCGATCGGGGTTTGATCGGGACGTATCATGATTGGTGTGAGGCTTTCTCGACGTACCCTAGGACTTACGATCTTCTTCACCTCGATGGGCTCTTCACTGCAGAAAACCACAGGTACGAAAATTTCGATAAACATCTAAATCGTTTAGTCTTTTTGATAATGTTAAATTTATTGTCGGGACCGAGACACACCCTAACCACATATACAGCTTGAATGGATGTAGCCTTGTTGTATATATGGTGCGTAATTTTGTTGTAAACCACCGGTGTGGTATTAACATCACAGTGACTACAACACTCCTCCGCACTGTGATAACTTGATTAAGGCACAACACCGACACATTTAATCCAAACGGGTTTAGACTCAACAAATCTCCTCTCAGCCCTACCAGAACGCAGCCCTACCAGAACTCTGGTACGCGGAGTAAACGGGACACAATAAACTCACATCAGATACTCGTAACAGAAAACAATCCAATACCCTAAAACGGAACCAGACTCTGATACTAGGGGTGTCAAAACGAGTCATAGGTTGACTCATGGGTTGTGTCACGGACCCTTGACCCAAACACGACTCGTGTAATAGTATGAGTCATTTTTTGAAACTCAAACCTATCCCGTCAGGATTGGTAAGGGTTGGGTCAGATTGACTCGTTCGACCTACATGACTAGTTCAACCTACCATTTCAATAAAAACGAGAAACAGACTGAAATATATAAATGGGACGGGTCACGGGTTGACTTGTGGGTCAAGGCTTTTGACCCAAACCTGACCCGTGTTTTCACGGGTCATCCATGGGTCGTGTCAAAATGACTCATGAGTCAAACATTCTGACCCAAACACGACCCGTGGGTGGGTCACCCACGGGTTAGGTCAGATTTTGACACCCCTATCTGATACCATGTTAAATTTATTATCGGGGTCGAGACACACCTAAATATCAACCACATTATACAACTTGAGTTTCATCCTAAATAGAAAGAGGTATCTTTATTGTGTATATGGTGCTTAATTTTGTTGTAAACCACCGAGGTATGAACATGAGAGTGACTTCAACAAATTAATTTCTGATTTCGTTGCAGGTGTGATACAAAGAACGTGTTATTGGAAATGGACCGTATATTGAGGCCAAACGGATATGCAATTATTCGGGAATCGACGTACTTCATCGATAAAGTGGCAAGCATTGCGAAAGGAATGAGATGGTCGTGCCGTATAGAAAAAAACGAATCGGATGGCGATGAAGAGGAGAAAGTATTGATCTGTCGGAAGAAGTTATGGTACTCATCGTCGAAGCTCACCTTGTGACATAACACGATTAAACGAAAGATAGATGATCGAGTTACGTTTTGTGGTGATACAAAGGAAGTAAAAACACTAGATAGCTAGCTAAGTGATGATGGTGAGACAGACCCTTTATTTTTTGGGCATCAAGACAGACCCTTGAAGAACTATAATTAAGAATGGGAGTATAGTAAAGAAAAATGACAGATTTATATTCCTTCCTTCACTATACAGAGTTTTTCCTATCCTTAATTTCATAGAGATTTAATATTCATTTTCTGTTTTCTCGTTTTAAATTGCAATTTTGATTTATTTTATTTTCAATTGTTGGTTTCTGGTGAATATTCCGTCAGATAGAAAAAAGTAGTTTGCTCAAGAAGTGAAACATTTAAATACAATTCTTGGAATTAGGGCTGGCCATGGTTAGAGTATGGTACAGGTATGACAAATATCATAATCATATCATATTTTTAAATCACATACCATAACCATAATCATTACGGGTACAATTTTTAATATCATAACCATTAAAATAACTGTGGTTATTAACCATGGTTTTACCTGTATACCCATATTTATTCCACACATGTAATATAATAAAATATCGAAAATTTTATTTAAAAAATACATAAATCTATATTGTCACCAATAAAAATATATAAAACTAACATCATAATTATTTATTACATGTATGTACATTAACTTCCATTATTTAGTATATATTAGTTTATTAATAACAATTAATTATTATATTTATATAATAACCATGGTTATAACCATGAGTATAGCTCAAATACCATAACCATAACCATAACTATTATGGGTAAAAATTCATCACCATAACCGCATCACAACATAATGGTACGATTAACCATTTTAAACAGTAATAGTTATAACCATGGTTATGGGTTTTTCACCGCACCATTGTCGGCCCTACTTGGAATACAACTAAGAAAAAAAAAGGCGATAGAATATTTATGGCGAACATACTATTCAATTAGGACTTCATTGGTATTAAAATGAACTCAATTCGATTCAAGTCCGATCGACATGTTTAAAGTTTAAGCTTTAACATAGACCTCATTCATTTCATGAGTGGAGATCCCAATAGAATTATAAGAATACTAGAACTCACATGCATTTTGCACATAATACAAAAAATATATTTGAGTTATTGTTATATCAATATAGTTTAATATAAAATTTAAATTATTACATTAATTAACAAAAATAAATAAAATTACTTTTTAATTATACTATTATATAAATATGATTAACTAAACTTACAAAAGAAAAATATTTTTATTTTTGTTATTAATATAATATTATTCAATTTACATTTTTGTATAACATTTATTATTTATAGTATATTCATTACATATATGTTAAATTCATTTAGTAATAGCAATATAAAAATATATTTAGTAATATTTTATTTAGTAATACTTAATAGTTTCTTATTTTTTATTTATTTATTTTCTTAGTTAAAAATAAGTAAAACTTATATACACAAACATAACTTAATAAATTATATATGCATATACACTATTTAGAATACTATTAATTTTAAAAAATTTATACAAAAATTTTATGAAAAATATCATTTAATTTTATAATTATAAATACATAAATGAAAATCAAACATGTGTTTTTATATATTTTTTAATATTCTTGTATTATAATTTTCTTTTCAAAAAACAATTCTCAACAAACATGATTGTGTACACATTTATAACTTTTGTCTAAAATTTTATTTATTTTCATCTTTTTTTTTTGTTTTAAATTTAGAAATCAAATAAATAGTTATATATTTTAATTCTTGGCGGAAAAAATATAACATTTACTATCTATTTAGTTCAGGTTTCAATTAACTTAATTACTATTGTTTATCATTTTTTCCATCATAAATATTATATACTTTCAAGACTTAATTCATTTTTAAGTTAATTAAGCTAAACTATAATTATAAATTAGGCTTAAATATATATTAAATATAATTTAAATATCATAAGTCTTGTTTATCATTTATTTAAAATTATTTACAATTGTTTTTTAAAAAAAATGTTGTGCTTTCATTCTTATTTATTTATTTTTGTGTAATTTTCCAAAGTAAATTGTTAGGTGCAAAACTTGCAATTTACTATTGTTTGAAGGCAAAATTTAATTTGATATACTTATAAATGTAACATTTTATGAAATTGAATGTGGAGTTTTTTATTAATTTTAGAGTGTCCATGTGGATGTGAGAGAATGATGGCATGCATGTAACTTAACTATTTTGACATAGACCAATCAAATTTAATTATTATGACACTATGATAGAGAAAATTGTGTTAAAAACTTACTTGTCAAAATTATAGAATACCTAGTCAATTTAATATGTATATAGATTTAAAGGAAAAGTACAAAAATGGTGCAACATATTTGATGAAAATAATTTTTCAACTCAAACGATTGTTTTTGGTCCAACACGTTTGAAAATTATGTAATTGTTACCTCCGTTAATTTTCTGTTCAAAAATTCCATTAAACATTTTTATATTTGCAAAACTAATCAAATATTTTTCTAAACGTTACAAGTAAACTTTACATACTTACAATAATGTTACAAATAAGTCTTGAATCGATTCGAGACACGCCAAGGGTCCCCTAATTAGGGTCTGAACCCAGGCCAGATCACTCTACCCTAGGGACCTGGTATGAGCTCGAACCCAGACCATAGGACTGCTGATTGGGGCTCCAATTGGGGGTCCTATGGTCTGGATCTGAACCTAGACCAAGTCCCCATGGTTGGGCGACCTGATCTAGGTTCGAACCCTGGCTAGGGGACCCCCGATGTGGCTCGAATTGAGCCGATACTTGTTTGAAACATTATTGTAAGTTTGGATGGTTTAATTGTAAAATTTAAAAAAATATTTGGTTAATTTTGCAAATATGAAAAATATTTTGCAAAAAACTAATCGAGGGTACCAATTATTATCATTTTCAAATATATTTGAACCATTAACCATCACGTTAAAACAAGTGAATGAAAAACCATTTTATGCCGACATGTACACTTTTCTCTATATTTAATTCTGGAATGTATTGTTTATATTATCTATCATTTGATCGGGTTAGCATTATATTTAATGCTGCTTTACCAAACATATGGTAAAGCAGCACCACCTACGTTAGCAAACGTAACCCAATTATTTTATTTATTACATACCCTTTTATTATAGTAGATGGCAGTGTGCAAGTTGTTCCATCCAGCACAGCACAACCAATATAGGGACAACACAAGCACAGAAAATAAAAAGAAACAACATAATACAGACCTTTCACAGGACCAATAACAGTAGTAGTAGTAGTGATAGCCGTGTTAGAAAGAGCATCATTATCATCATCCCATAACCTTCCGAGCATAAGTCCGGTGTGGTGGTTGAACTTCTTGGGACCGACTCAGAAGATACATGTTACCACCTCGCCATCCTCCTCCTGCTTTCATTGGAGGTGGCACCGTCTCTCTCTTCGGAGGTCCTCCTCCACCTATATTCAAGCTTGCCAACTTCTCAGATGCAGCTTCTGTTACCCCCCATCCTCGGCCTGCTCTACCATTCGCTGTGACCAAAGCAAACTACCTTTCAGAATCAATATGATAATAGACCAACTATACTATGATCTATGGTGGCTTTTAAGTAATCTACACAACTTCGACTACACAATCTAAATTACTGACCATATTGAAAGAGAAAAAAAAATGAATTAAGGAGTCAAACTTACATTGTCTGTTCATTCCCGGTGGCTGATATATTCGTTGCTGTCTAACAAAGGTATCTGTGCACTGCTTGTCATTCTTGTTGTTAGAACCCTACCATAATTAAGTTGCACATAAACAAACACACGCTGAAATATGGAAACTTTTATTTGCTTGCCAACTTAAAGCAAATAATTCTCTATTTCTCAGTGAATCTGCAGAACCATGATAGTAGCAAATAATTCTCTAGTAACAGAAGCAGCACATAGCTAGTAGCTTCATAATACCCAACTTCATGCTGCAAACTCAGTAAAATTTTATCTACAATAGCACATTTCAAAGTTCAAACTGTATTATACCTCAGCAAAAACACTTGGCCTGCGATGTACACCTGCAATTGCCAAAATTACATAAAACTATAAGAAAGGCAATACAAATATTAGCCATAAAAAAGAAACAAGTTTACTACAAAGAGCAAAAACAACAGGTGGTATCATGATTCAGAAAAAACTTGCAATCATCCCCTCTAAACAACACAAATATAGCTGGACATAATAGGCAAAAGTCGGTATGAGCATTGCCATGGTTCATTGTGCTTTTATATTTTTAAATAGCCAGGTAATATGTCTGTAAAATTAAAGCTAGAAGATTAAGAACAGTGTCATCACTCAGATGGATTATTGAACAAAAGTCTTAACATTCCCTTCAGATAATCGCAAAGTCAGGTAACACACCTGCATCAACCGCTTGTGATATCGTGGATGACAGTCTTCCTGTTAGCTTTGAATTTGGCACAATCCCGGGGTATCTACTGCCGTTTTGCTGCTGCAAAGGTGCTCTTGCCACTGTACCAACAGCAAAGATTATTTCAGTGATGAAAAAATACCCCTAATGTTCATTAAGACATTCACCGCCGGAATAACCACAATAATCAAACAGCAACACGAACCAGGTGGAGGTGCCCTAGTATCAGTTTGTTTCGGAATAAGGGAAGGTGGAACATAATAGCAACTCTGCCACATCAGATCAGGTAGATCAGAGTTATGATAAGCAGATGTAAGAGTAACAGCTGAAAAGACAGTCAAAGAGTTATTACCTGGAAGAAAGGATGTTGAAGGGCTTCAATTGCTGTGGGTCTCTTGCAAGGATCCCATGAACAAAGCAACTACAAAAATTCAATCAAAACGATCAATACATTGCATAATGATACTATTTGCTTCGTAAAGAGGCAACCAACCATGGTATAAAAACCACTCTACCTTAATAAGACTTATGGCATCAGCACTAGCTGATGGTATGAGTAAAGAAAGATCAACAGCAGCACACTGCAATCATGCAATCAATATCACTTTCCGTGCACAGAAGCAACAAATTTGGGTGCAAAAATGATCCACTAAATTCACAGACCTGGAGAAATTCGTATTTAATAGCCTTAGCAAGACGGAGGCCCTCGGCCCAAGAGTTTTGAGTAGGACTCCCAATAATACTGCATATTTTGTGTATTTCATCTGCCTCACTGCCAGCATCATAGAAAAACGGGCCAATTTTAGCCAACTCACGGATCACTTCACCATGCACGAAGTTAGTGAATTCTATATACAACATCAACCACTCATTTCCTAGTGCACAACTCAACCCTCAAAGTTAACAAGTAAAGTCAGGTTATGATGATAAAAGAAAATTAAACACCAATTTCAATAGTAAAGTTTATGGCATACCTACTGCCCGGGAATAGTGGACAAAGAGTGAACATTTCAGCAATGATAGCACCCATAGCCCACATATCTGTAAGACGAGAATGAAAAGTCAACAATGTTACCAATACGCCAATAGCAATTTACAGTATGTCATTGCATAGAAGATGGAAGAAAAATACGGACCAACTTTAAAGTTGTAGAGGTATGACTGAAGTAGGACTTCAGGAGCTCGATACCTTAAGGACATAAAAATCTTGTGAATGTCTTGAATAAATGCAAAAGAGGTGATATGGCACTAACAAACAGAAATATAGACTTAACGAGCATAAGTTTCGCAGGTTATTTCCAAAGCAAGACTCACCAACGCGTTGAGACATATTCTGTGTATGGTGGACTTGATGTTATCTCACGAGCAAGACCCAGATCAGCAATTTTAATTATTTCCTTACTGACCAACAAGTTCTCTGCAATGAAAAAGTATGATATCACAATGTACTCTAATGCTTCAGCATGATCATTCCATCGTATACTGAGAGGAGAAAAGAGGCACTTTTCCAGAAACAAGAGATCTGAGGTTCAATTTATTTCTTCCGCCATTCAACTCAAGAAGCAGACTACAAAACTAAAAATTATCACCATGCTAGCACAATATATTTGATTTTAAATTCAAAACACTAAAAAGGTGGCTAAGAAAAAGCTTCTACACAGCAATCCATCAAGAGGACATAAGATTCATAAGAAACTCAAAGTAATCACATCATACATGGAAAGTAAACTACACAATAGTTAGCTTTTGTAAGCGTGATTTTCGATTCAATTTCCAAGTTTTTAATAAGAGTCCAAGTGTACTGTGCAAACAAATGAAAATGATACAAAAACCTACAGAATAAAGGAAATGATCCAAAATTTGACTATTCTTGCACTTGTGTAATATTCCTATTCAAGCTCCGTGCTGTGGTCCATTAATTACACAGCATGCCACATTAATAAGAAACATTACCTGGCTTAAGGTCTCGGTGAAAATAACCACGGTGGTGCATGTATGCAAGTCCTTGGAACACTTGAAAGCACCATTTTCGGATTTCAGTTTCGGAGAAAAGTCTATTCCTATCCTTCATTAGTTGATATAAGTTGCAATCCTGGTATAGGTAAAAAGTTGCTTAGCCATTGTCAGGTCTAACAAGTAGAATAACCATTACCTAATTATAAATTAGTATTTGTGGCAGTGGAATTACCATGTACTCAAACACAAAATACAGAATATCATTCTCGCGGATGACTTCCTTAAGCTTCACAATATTTGGATGGTTCATCTTCCGCAATGACTGCAAGATGAACACATTCATAAGCACAAAAACACTGACTGGTCAAAAGAAAATCCCAGGTTATCTCATACCTTCACTTCTCTTAGATTTATGCATTCCTCCCACGAATAATACTTTTTCTTCATTTTTTTAATAGCGACCTGTTAGCATAAAGAATCAGTTTGAAATAGAAAGAATTGAGACTTCTATATGTGCAGCTTCCAACAGATAGCTATTATGAAACAAATCTTTAGCAAGTTCCGACAGAAGAGACTTACAACTTCACCAGACAGCTTATTTATTGCTCGCCAAACATTGCCAAATGTTCCATCACCCACCTCTCTGAATAACTTGTACCTGTGGCAGACAGAGATTAATCAATAACAAAGAAAAGAGCCAAACATTGTATAAAAATATCAAAAAGAAAGCTCACCTATCCATTCTCAACTCTATGAATAATATAAGTTCAACTTGTAGACTCTTTCTTTCTTGGTAAGAGATTGAAAGTCAATACAACTCTGCACAACAGTATACGATTTTAACACGTCGCTGGCCCACAAGGTTCCATCGCTAGGCCTCTATGATGCATTGCATAATTGCACCACTGGAAGTTCTGATGGGAAGGCATCTCAGCGTTTTATTCACTGAACTAGCAACTTGATGACCGAAACAGGGAGAAGAAGGATTAAAGAAAAGACAACAAACATGCTGCCGACGAGCCACGTGGACTTTAAGACTGGTCATTGAAGTGTCATGATGGAGTCTCTCACAGATCTAAAGACAAGAAGTTTGAGAATACTAGAGTACTAGCATGCTTCAACCCTGGAAACAAATGGAGATAAATATGTCAAATGTCAACCGAAAATACAAAGAGATATGAACTTAATTTATTCATAGTAGTTTACCTTAGACGAAGATATCCCAGATTCTTTTAATCAAAGCTGAATTTGAAATGCACTGTGTAGAAAGGGAGGGGGGGGGGGGGGAGGTCAGCACAGCACTCATCATTCACAGCTATAGTTATAACAAATAAACAAAAACAGTGAGATCTGCTTACTTGCACGAATGCATCAAAAAACCTTTTCTAACAGCAGCTTTCTTTTGATGTTCTGTGCATCAAAGAGTGACACACTACTAAGTGCAGTTATCAAAAGAGCACAGAAGGAAATCTCCGAGCACCAAAAAGCGCCAATCAAGCACTTCCTGTAACGGAAACACTGCAAAGCGATGGCGAGTTGACCAGAATAGCAGCTGCTCCATGTCTCAGAAATTAACTGAGTCTTTTGATTCAATTCCAAGTAACCTGGAAAGAAAATAGTAGTTTTAAATAACCAAGCAATAGGGTATAGTAAAAGCCTCTGTCACATCGAGAAACACTTAACACCAACCTTAGGAAACTTGCTAAGGGCTTCTAAATTTTCAAGCACTTTCTTTTATTAGACCTACTAGAAGTTTTCCACTTTGAGCTTTAGTTACTTTCTTTTGCTCATGTACAAACATCATAAAATTAAATCAAGAAATCATACACCAACTATTGATTTGCAGTAATAAATACTGAAGGAAAAGGAATCCTGTTTGCACCACAAAGTATCATTTACATTACTATTTACTAAGACATCTTTAGATTGGTTGCAAGATTATTTTGTTTAGCTAACCATAACGCAATATCTTATAATATAGATTAAACCCAAAACTCCAAAAGACAAGTACTATCAAGTCATGGGGCCTCCAGATCTAATGCCAGCTGTATACAATCCAGTATAGCCCCTTAATCCGGGTAAAATCAGCCAGAAAAAAAATACAGGTTAGACGAATCCCAAAGTCGTAATCTTTTCTATCGACTTGAAGCCTAATGGAAACAACCGACATGGATATTCGACACAAAATTACCATTGTCAGAGACTCGGATCTAGGGGTGGCAAATCGTGCGTACATGTGTGTTAACGTGCGTATCAATACGTTTATTATGTGACACTTACCAAACGCGAACACGCACGATAAGTTTATCATTCGTGTTTATATTGTGTTATGTTAAGTTAGTCATGTATATGTTTACAAGTGAGTTTTATAAGAAAAATTCAAAATAACGAATTGCTTATAAGAATAATTATCAATTTAAACATCAGATTTTCGAGTCTTTAATGTAGAATTGAAGAACTTTAAAAATTAAATATCTAAATAGACTTTTAAAAGTTATTAAAAAAGACTTGTTTAGAAAAGTATTAAAAAACTTTCAATTACCAAATATAGTGTGCGTAGCGTTTGATACTTAAACATGACACGAAAATAATAATTTGGTTTTTTATAATTATTGTTCTGTCATATGTTTTCACGAAAACAATTTTTTTTCGTTCGTATTCGTGTCGTGATATCATGTTGCATGAGAAATTATCAGCGTGAATCGGATCCAAAAACTCAAGTAAATTCATCCAGATCAGATGTGAAGCCTACACCTAAGTTCCAATTGTTACATCTTACCATACATCCAGGTTACATATAGCAATAACGCCTCACAGCAACAGGAGGCTGCTCAGGGCAAAAATCATCTCCACAGATCCATAAAAACTTATTCAAAACGGTAGGCAGATATCCAATCATGGATCGACAGATCGAGCGCGCAGGAAGAAGACAATAGAAATACCTGGAATCCAAACGGCATAAGCACTGCTGGAGGACGGTGAGGGAGCCTTCTTGTTAGAAATCCCCAATTGCAGACTGTCGCTGACCTAATTTGTGATCTGTCTTCTCCGTTCAACACAAAGTCCGATCTCGTTACTCTCTCTCCCTGTATTTATGGCCCCATTTCTTTTATTGGCTCTTGTTACTTGCGCTGCCCGTCTAATAATGACTCAATAATTTCAAGATATGCCCCCTAAACTATGACTCATATGTAAGTTGGTACGTAGAAATTATTTTACTAGATAAAGACACCTAAATTTCCACCCAATGTGTATCCTCAATAAACTTTGGGTCTTTCTAGTATGCTTCGTAATTACATTGTTTTTTCTTTCAAAGTTAAATTCAATCATTTTTTTAAAGTACCACAATTCAAAGTGTTTCAGAAACTGCAATATGTTTTTTTAGTCAAGCTAAGTACCATTCTAATCGGAACTCAAATGGGTGGAGATAGGGACGAAATTAAAAAATTACTTAAATGAGGACAAAAATTAGAGTAAACAAAATAATTAAACTAAAAAAGTAGGGGTAAAGATAATATTTTAAAGGCTAAATCAGAACTAATTATATTTTTTAAAATTAATTTTATATAATTTTAAAAGTCTAAGTAGATAATTATAATAATTTGTCTTTTTTCTAATATTTGCTCCGTTTGGGTCAAATTAGTTATTACTTATCTAATTGAGTCTAAACAAAATTCCCTTTTATTTTTTTTAAAAATAGATAACATACGATGATACATTAGGTGAATAATAATTACTATTCAACACACCAAACATGTTATCATTTGAGAGATAAATTAATGAAATTATGGATGGAGGACGCATATGTTCATTTTCAATAATTTAGGGTATAAAATCATTTGGCGATAATATTTTTCATCACCGATATTTTTTGTAAGGCATAGTTTTTATTTTTCCTTTTTATAATGAGAAAAAGTAGAAAAAAGGAATATTCGATTCTGTGGAAAGATGTGGAAGCAGGGTGGCGGTGCCAAGTATAGAATAGTCCATAGAATGAACCAAGCAACTCGAACATAGAATGTAGTCCATAGAATTGATTCAAGATAAGGTAACCTTAACAAGTAGGAATTAAAAGATTTCTTACTTTCAAAGAATAAGAATGAAATAGTCGATACGGATTTCGTATGAAGTTTTTTTTTTTACGGAATTGAAAATTTTCGAAATACAAAATCCTATAGGGTTAGTGATATCAATTCCGGCCAAAAAGTAAAGAATTCGTAAGCCAAGCGCGTAAGAAATACAAAATTGAGCGTCAAAAGACGAAATTATCCTCAATTATTTTTTGTAATTCCTGAAATGCCCTCCTCTTTCGTCTTTTCATCCCGTATGAACCAAAAAAGAGAGGTCTAATTCATTGCGTCTTCTCCTTCATTCCCCAGGTACGGCTTCTCTTCATTCTTCACCTCTGCGTCATCTCCTTCACAATTCTAGTTCGAATCTAGTTACAATATTGGTTGTTGCAGTTCTTGGTATGTTTTTGCAGTTCTTGCTCATGGAGGTTTGACTTTTGAGGCTAGCCGAGTTCAATCAAAACCTACTCGAGATATGTAATTGTATAATTTTGGTCGGTGTATTGTTATGTTGTAAATTACCTCCACTTTTTTGTTTGGTGTATTGTTATGACATATATGTCATTTTATTACATTCAATTTTCATATATCCACCAAATAATCATTGGAATTACTTATTTTATTCCACCAACTAAACAAGTTAACACACACTAATATTTAAGTCTCTTGTAGTTTGGGGTTTCTTTTTGTATTTTTGGTTGAAAAAGTGTTAATTAATTTTTAAAGTATGCTTATTACATAACTCAACGTCATGTCGTGGCTAATGTTATATTAAATATTTAATTATCTATTAACTCTAACAAAATTAATCATCATAGATTAAAAAAATTACAATTATAAGTTTAATGTCATAAATTATATTAAATTTGAACTTTTGTAATGACCACACAAACAACTCAAAATTAAAATTTTAACCCAAAAAAAATAGATTTCAAATTTGATCAAAGTGTGTGGTCAATCCGAAAGATGAAACAAATAAGTGAAAGAGTATTTGCCATTTTTTTGCATAATTTTCTTTTTGGTAATCGTTTTATCACAATTTGAACATATGAGTAAATGTTCGACGCATGTTTTAATTATTCAGTTACATATGCCAATAGAAGTGGTTGTTAAAATAATTTATGCATAAAATAACCTTATGACAAGTTTGGATTATACCAAAAATACAATATACAGTCAATTTACAATCATTTTCTTATTTGATTTGAATTTTCGTTGCGAATCAGTTTACGAATTTTATTGATCGCAAGAACCAGTTCGACTATTAATACCTATATAAATTTCTATACTAGCATTAATATAGTTAATGCAAATTAATATTAATTTAATAATTCAATCAGTCTTTTAGTTGTTTAATAATTTTTTATATATAAAAATGTAAACATTATTAAATTGAGTTTTTTTTATTATTATTTAATTTGATTTTAAATGTGTATTTTTCGAATTTTAAATTTAAATATAAAAATGTGTAACAAATTTTTTTTTGGTTAGTAAAATATGTAAGATGAACGAATATTTTTTTTTATACAGTCTTTTAGTCGAATATTTTTATAGAGAAATTTTGTTTTAAAAATATAAATATCCGACCAAAATGGAAAAAATAAATCGATATAACCTATCCGATTTCAGCCCCTAAACGCCCCTCTCTTCAACTTGCACGAGTAGTGCAATTAAAAATATTAATAATGTAAGAAAAACAAATCCAAAAATTGCATAGTCGATCAGATGTATTGAGCATGTATTCTTTCTCTATTATCTTCCCACCACGTCTTGGCTCGGACTTCACCGAACCTCTCTCGGCTGCTCAAACCCACCAAACGACAGAGAAAAATAAGCATATAATAAGTTCAGGGTAATTGGGTAGGAGTTAAAAATAATAATGCATACTTCATTTTTTAAATTTATATCTATATAATTTGCAAAAAGTTATCATATTAATTAGGGCTTAATTGTAATACTTATAAAAGATTTTGGAGACAGTGATAATACTTAACTAAATGATTTAACAAAATTAAATTTCCTAGTTGTGGTGTTTAAAATTAATAAATAATCATGTACGTATAGAAATTACCTGAATCGTACTCGCCGTAGCTCCCTTAAGCCGTCTACGAGCTGCCGTATCGTAATGTATACACCGGGCTCATCTTCCTCCACCCACTCGTTCTCCACTTCGCTCGAATTGCTGTACGAAACAGAAACCTCGTCCCGAGACGAGCCTGTCATTCGGGACGCATCCATCTCACTGTCTCTAGGTCCGTACGAGTTCGACACCGCGTTATAGTGGGTCCCGCCATGGTCCTCGTAGCCGCCTCTGTTTCCAGGAGGTGGAGGCCTGTAATGATTTCTTGGCGTCCGATCCCGAACCATGGGGCTCTCTGTCACAGAACCCACTCGAGAGTAGGACGAATCTCGCTGCAGATCAAGTTACGTGAAATTACCAATCAAGACATGATATTATTTAGGTAAATCACCATTTTGCCCCTAATTACACTTGATTAAGGCGTGCATATGTACGTCTTAAGTCTTAAATCTCATATAGTGTTATAAGCTCTCCGGTCCAAATCATGAAAATATCGAGAAAAAAATAATATTTATTTAAATCTCACAGACTGTTATAACTTATAAGCTCTCAGGTCCAAATCATGAAAATATAGAGAAAAAAAATAATTTTTCTTTAAAGGGGAAATAGTAATATTGAATGACTTCACTTATAAAATTTGAATTTGTGAATAAATGTAAAAATTTTGTCCTTTTATTAGGGGTGTCAAAAATTGTCACAACTCGTGTGTGATTCGTCCACGAGTCGTGTTTTAGTCAGACTTTTGACTTATGAGTCATTTGACACGATCCATGACTGATTTGTGAAAACACGGATCATGTTTAAGTTTGAAGTTTTGACCAATGAGTCAACTCGTGACCCATGAAAAAATTATATTATTAAATAATAATTACTAATTAGAGGTTTACCCTTTAAATAATTACTGATTATTATTAAATAATTATCATGGTGGGTAGAACAAGTCAGTCTGATTATGCATTTGTCAGTACTGACGAGTCAGTCTAACCCGCAGATTGACCCACCGACCTACGAATCGGTTTTGTGTTACGATTCTTGACCCATACAAATTAGAGGTGATAAAAAAAGACTGTAGGACGAATTCCCGACAAGACTGGCCCGAGACCGGCCCGACTAGGACCGAGACCGAACGGTCGGTTTTTTTCTTCAAGGTCGGTCTCGTTTATTTTTCCCGAAAACCCGTTTAGGACCGGGCCGGATCGAATGAATGTGGATTTGAGATTTTCATAATACCACACCGAAAAGAATATGGATTTTGGAGGTTTTCAATCTCTATAAAAGCTACATCCCGATAAGTTTGCTAAAGAATATAGTGAGTTCATAGTGTTTTTTTGAGAGGTAAACTATTCTTTCGCCTTTTGCTAAAGAATACCGTGGACTCATAGTTGTTATTTTTGGGTGCAGATTTGGTCCAGGACCGAGACCGACCCGAGTCAAGAAAGACCGACTCGGGCGAGCTTTTTTGACCGAGGTCGGTCTCGGTCCTTCAGAAGGCAAGACTGAAATTTCAGTCTCGGTCTTGCATTCAGGACCGGACCAGGCCGCCCATGATTCCTAATACGACTCATGGGTCGACACATGACATGGATTGACACCCTTACTTTTATGTAATATATATATTGAAAACTTTACCATTTTAACCTTAATGATTATCAATATTTTATTTAAAAAATTATTATTATTTGCCGAAAATAGAGCATAGGGAAGAACATGACCAACTAAAAATCTAGAATCCTGATCCAATAAAAACCACTTACCCCATCCTCGGACTGTGCGTTTAGAGCTTGTCGATTAAACCTCTGTACGTTGTAGAGCTCCGTTATCCGATCATAGTTCTCTGCCCACCATTTCTGAGCTTGCCACTTATCGAAAATGTCACGGCTTCAAATCCCAAATCAAAACCATATCAATAACAGTTTCAGAAATACGTATTTCAGATTATTCAACAACAATGGAAGGTATCAATAACCTGAATCGGATTCGTTTCAGATCGTTCCCACCATGAGGAAGCGACACGAAAGTAATGTGGATCCCAGGTTCGACCTGAGCCATCCATTCTTTGTGTTCATCGTCCTCTTCTAAGACCATGTCGGATTGAGCCAAGGACACCGTGCTGGGTCGGTCCCCCATGAACTGACTGGTCGGGTTGCGTCTGCTGCTGGTGAAATCCCATGCAGGAGTCGAGCTAGAGCTTGCCCCTCCTGGGAAGGGATATGGTACACCTTCTGAGACTGTATCGAAATCTGGGTATGGTCTCTGGTCCTTCTTGAAGGTGCTGGATCCTGAGTAGGGTTTATACTGTTTGGAGGAGCTTGAGAACTTCAATGCCATCTCCTTGATCTGCAAAAAGTAAGCTTCATTAAGAGTTAGCAGATATCTAGTGCCGAGAATCGACAGAGATCCTACTCTACTGCAGTAAATGGTGATGATGATGCAGAGGAAGCTAGCTGAATAATGAATGACGAAGAACAGACACCTGTGAAGTGATGTTTTTTCCCGCATCTTTGCTACTTTGTGTGTTCCTCCCACTGTCCTCACGCCCACCTTCATCGCCGTTCGTCTTCACGCACCTTATGCATGTAAACATCTTCTCTTCTACCTTTTTATATTTAATCCCTGAATTGGATATGCTTTTACAGATGGTCGGAAAATGAGTATAATACAAACTAGGAAAACCGACAAATATACTACCACAATGTCTTATCCGTTGTTTAATTATGGCATTCAGTTAGACCATCAACGGTAATTTAGGGCATTCAGGTGCATTATAATTACCTCATGTAAGTAAATTTAGGAATAAGCAATTTCGGGTACCCTGTAAATTTATAAAATTTTGAAACCGACTCAATCCGTTTTTAATTTTCATACCCAAAAACTATCCAATTAATATCATAACTGAAACCTACTCGGAACTAGTTAATCTTAATACCAATAGGTTTGGATGCCTAATGGACCCTACTAAAGTTTTTTTTATTGAAAATGAAGTAACTAAAAATGGGTGACAAATAAAATTTATACTCAAGTTTAAACTACAAATAAAATTAACTAACTTTTATAATTCTCGAGTTGGTAAACCCGATATGGTCCTTTTTAAGCTCATTACTAATTTCTCTAGTTGGTAAACCCTACAACTAAAGTTATTTTTAAAATAAAAATATTAATATTTTTAACAAAATTTATTTTGGACTATGTAAATCATATAAGAATATAAATAGAAAATTAATTGGAAGTGAACCCGACTTAACCAGTATTTATATTTATCTCTCCTACCCTAATTTAATTTTAAACATTTTTTCAAACACTACCAAATAGATCAGTTCCGATCTCCGAATATATTTTGAATCCAAATTAGTATTTTGTTAAATTATGAATAAACTAGTCTATTTTTAGTAAGGCTAGAATGAAATTCAGCATAATAATATGTTTTTTTATATATAAAAAAGTAATTACGAAAGAAATGAAAAAGTGAAACGCCTTACCGAAGCAAGAAGGCGGCTTTGAAGTGTGTCCCTACACACTCTCTGTTTCTATCACTAGCTAGGTCTCCTCTAATATATCTTCTTCTTCCGCTTCTCTTTCCTGGGACCAAAAACATAGAGTAAATACGATTAGACCAAGCAAGTTCACACGACACAAGCATGGAAAAATCACTTTCAGGGTGAGACAGAAAGCGACGGCAATGGATTAACGTTGTCGGAGATATACAACTTCTCCGATGACGCTCTGTTTTGGATTACAGAGAAACTGAAGGCAGAAGAGATTCTCTGTACATTGCAGATAAAGTAGAACGAACAATAAATTGATTGCAGCTGCTTCTCCTATGAATTTCGAACTTCGTGCAATGCATAGAGAAAAGAGAATCTTTTGTGTCTTATATTTCTCTGTATCAAAACCAGAGGGTCATCGGACAAGGTGGAGATCTCCGATAGGTTTATCCATTGCCGTCGTGTCGTTTTGGCATCCGAATCGAACTTCGTTCCATTTTCGACTCATAACTCGATCGAGAAATTTAAAAGAAAAGAAAGTGAGTGACTACCTTTTGTAAAAATGGATCCAAAATCGCGGCAATCCGACAGAGGGTCCGATTCTAGCCGAACAAAAATGGAAACTTTACTCCGACCAAATGCATGCTCTGCGGAAAACTCAATTTCCGGTCGATTTGTGTGTGAGAGAGAAGATACAGACAAGGCAAGAGAATAACGTGGCGCAGAATTTATATCCAGAGAGGAGAGAAATTGACGGCGTCAATCATTTTGCCGTTAGATTACGGAAAAAGGTGACGGTTCTGTGTGGAATCGTTGAGCCCAACCCAAGGATTTATCCCGACTGGAGACATAGAGGGCCCACATGTCTATGTTCCAGGATCTCTTACCTTACGTATGCAACAAGTAGGTGACGTGGCGAATAGTTATTGGTCGTTACTGACATAAAAGGACAAAGTGAATTGATGTTTTGATCGCTTGGAGATTATTTTGACTGTTTAGGAACTATCGCATCCACTAAACTTTATCAGTTAGAAGGATGCAACGATGGCCAAAAAAAGAAGAAGAAGAAGGATGCAACTCATTTGTAGTGCAGACCTCTGTAGGTTAAATGTCGGTGCATGTGTGGTTTGGGTCGGTTACCCCGCATGATGATTTGGGTTGACTATGGGTATTAATTTTGGATAGGTCAAAACTTTTTTTTATTTATGGATTATTTTGACACCATTAGTTCAATTCGTATAAATAATAAATTTAAGTTTGGATCGTACCTATCGACTAATGAATCAATTTGTGAATCCGCATAACTAAATATGTATTATGGTTAATAAGTCCAATGATACCATATGTTTGAGCTATTTGATCGGATGATACTCCTATATTATTTCTTGGTACCTTATGTTTTCAGAGTGGTGTTATTTAGTTCAAATTACTGTTGTCGTCAAGTTTAACTAGCAGAATGATGATGTGACGCTGATGTAGCGGATGGAAAATTAAAATAAATAGAAAAAAAATTAAAAAATATTTTATTATATATCTACGTGGCGTTGATGTGGCGCTGACGTGGTGCTGACATGAATCATTTAACAAAAAAAATCTAACAGTTGACTAACAGAATACCATAGGACAACATCCTCCAAACATAAGAGACAATTTGACCACATCAAAAAACATATGGTACCATCCGATCACATGACTCAAACATATAGTATCATTTGACCTATTAACCCTATATATTATATAAAAAATTCATGGGTCGCACATGTTGTGTAGGTCATGTGCGTTACATGAATCAGTGGGTCAGCGAGTTACGTGAATCGATGTATTGATCCGTAAATATTATATTGTACAAATTAAAATGACACAGAATCATACTCGCAAGTCGTGTTTTGATCTTAAAAATTGACCCATTATAAATCACTAATCGTATTTTAATTGAATATATTTTAACACGACTAATACTTGATACAACCCATGGTTGAATTAACACCCATACTATTTGGGTAGCATGACCCGTTGTGGATTGAATGGCATGTTAAGTATCCATCATTTACCCTGAGACTGAACTAATGATATTACTGTTGGCGGTGCCCCCATTCTCACATATTGGTGTAGTAGGACCACACTCATTTCCCGTTGTGTAGGCATTAGGTGAGAGACTTTGCAGCATTAAAACGTGATAGAAAGGGAGTTATTTGAGACACAAACAATGAATGGTCCAATCAAATCCTCAGACTACATCTGCAAGCATGGAGCCATGGAGGGACGGGAGGGGAGAGGGAAAACAAAGAAAGGAATCAATTCAAAACATTCACTCTTCTCCCAACACCTAACGCTAATTCTAGTGGGGATTTTATAAAATTCATTAAACTAGGGTTGATTATGGGCGGACCGGGCCGGTTTTGAAAACAGGACTTAAATCGACTTCGGCAAAAGAAAATTACTCGATTCGGTCTTACTTGACTCGGGCCGATCTCGTGTTGGATCAATTTTTTTGGTAAAAATAACGAATCTAACAAAAAAAAAAGATCCATATGTACATGTAAAACATAACATAAATTGGTACAACGAAGAGGATCTGACGAGCTTTGAACACCAAGTCGAAACATAAACATAACAATCAGAACATAACAGACCTCGACCATGTCAAGAACAAAACATAAATCGTGACCATTTCCAGAACAGAACATTTGGATGTAAATCGACCATTTATAAACCATTAGGATGTTACATTAGTCGGCCATGTATAAACCAGCACACTCTAGTGTTAAATTAATATGTAAATCGTAACAAATGAAATCAATTGTTGTAAATCGTAACAAATGGAAGAGCAATTACCGTGGAGACGAGAGTGGAGGAAGAGATCGTCTTCAGGAAGGAACCGTTCGTTGTGGAGGAGCCGTGCTGGAGCCATGGAGGAGCCGGAAAGGAGACGAGAGGAGTGCTGGAGCCGTAAGAAAGACGAGAGAGACGAGAGAAGCTGCTTTATTGCTGGAGAGTGGAGTGTCTGCAAGACTGTAAGATGAGAGTATTGCAGTATTTTTAGGGGTTTGATAAAATTCGGTCTGGACCGGTCCTAATCGGACTTTTGAGAAAAAGGCCCGAGAGCGAGCACGACCTTGCATAAAAAAAATCGTCTGCTCGATCGGTCTCGGTCATAATCGGTATCGGTCCTAGTCTGGTCTGTCTCGGTTTTGTCGGGAATTCGGTCCATCCAATTTTTTATCACCCATACATTTATATAGTCGTGAATAATGACTCAACGAGACGACTCAAATACTATTGAGTATGTGAATAATTTATTTATCTGATTATTCACGACTCAATCTTGGATAAGACGTCATTTTATTTTTTTAAAAAAATATTTTTCGCGGCTCAAATGTTAAATCCGCGAAATAAAAAAATAATTTTTATTTGACGGCTCATTCTTTTGAGTCATCCTTTTTTAAAAGAATTATTTTTTTTGCTATTTTTCACGGCTCAATCACTATTAAAGTCGTTAAATATATATATATTTCGCGGCGCAAATGTTAGAGCCACACAATATTTTTTTTGACGACTCATCTTTTTTAGTTATCTTTTTTTTTAATAATTAATTTTTTCGCTATTTTCACTGCTCAATCATTATTCGTCTGCTAAAAAAAATATCAAATTTTCAAAATTTTTGATTACCCTCTTATCTCGACTGAAGCACTTTTTTTTGCTATTTTTCACGGCTCAATCACTATTAAAGTCGTTAAATATGTATATATTTCGCGGCGCAAATGTTAGAGCCACACAATTTTTTTTTTGACGACTCATCTTTTTTAGTTATCCTTTTTTTTAATAATTAATTTTTTCGCTATTTTCACTGCTCAATCATTATTCGTCCGCTAAAAAAAATATCAAATTTTCAAAATTTTTGATTTCCCTCTTATCTCGACTGAAGCACTTTTCAACCCAGAAGAAACCCAAACTAGAAGAACTCCTCCTCCTCCTCCAAACTCATCGTCTGTGTTTCTCTCTTATCTCGACTGAGCCATGCTTCACTCTTCACTCTCCTTCCCACACCTTCGAAGCTTCACGGAGGTGGACGACAGAGGTAGCCCTTATTCGCTAGAGATGGAGCTCGGTGGACTAACTGGAGCTGGAGCTCGGTGGACACTGGAGCTGGGGCTCGGGCTGAAGAACCTCCGGCGACCAATCATGAAGAAGAGTCAACTGGAACTCGGATGGGACTGGGACTCCTCTGGAGCTGAAGAACCTCCGATGACCAGTCGTGAAGAAGACTCGACTGGGACTCTAGTTGGGGCTAGGGCAGAAGGAGGTTGAAGGTGGAGCACCGACGACCGATCAAAGGTTGCCCGACCAATGTATATATATTTTTTTTGGCGGCCAATGTTAATTTTCACGGCTATACCAATTTCGAACCATGATAATTCCCCCAACACATCATATAACGACTCAACTTCTGTTGAGCTGTGATAAATTAATGACTCAATTAATGAGTCGTTAAAAATACTTTTTATTTTCAGTCGTTATTTGTCAACTCTCCCGTTGTTTGGTTTAGTCCCACATTGGTTAGGATTGATGAGTTTGTTTTGTATATAATTAGAAATTCCTTACAACCCATTAACTTAGGCTTTTGGGTTGAATATGGACTTTCTTAGTTATATGCTCATTAATACTCTAAAAATACTAACATCAACACAATCCTGGGACCTACACGAAAAAAAAGAAAAAAAAACATGCTCGACCCGTAACTTGGTTCAATGAGCCCAAGTCCAAAGAAGAGACCTATGAGGTCTCGATTAAAAACATAACACAAGATCTGAAAAGTCTGGTGAATGTTAGAGTGTGTGTGGTTTAGTCCCACATTGGTTAGGATTGAGGAGTTTGTATTGTATATAATTAGGAATGTCTTACAACTCATTAACTTAGGCCTTTGGGTTGAATATTGACTTTTTTAGTTATATGCTCATTAATACTCTAAAAATACTAAATGAATTTTTTTTTTTTTTTTATAAATAAGATAATTCAATTTTATGTGAAGTTTTTTAAATTAAAAGCGGTCATGTTAAAACATCTCTTAAGGTAGTATTTTCGGACGTCCAACTATGTAAATTACAATTTAGAAGTGTCAAATTTAGACGCAACTCGTGTTTGCGTATCTACTTTCTGCCCGGTCCATCTATAGCATTAGTTAATCTTATGTTCGTCAGTTTTTTTTTTTTATATATAATTTGTTTATTTGATAGACAATTTGTAAACTTATTAATATTGATTTTCTTAACTATAATTAATTAATTTTTCCTCAAATGCTTTAAATTTTATTATCCATTTTTCTATTTCTTAAATTATATTATTTTTTTCCAATTAAATGTATTTATTTTAATTATTTGTTAGGGTTCCCTTTTTTTTTTTTTATTGAATGAGTTAGATTTTCATTTGATAGTTGTCTTCTTCTACTTTTATCTCCGTGCTTAACTTTATTCATGGTAGGAAAAGGAAACAAGAGCATGGAATGCATGCAATAGAGAAGAGGGACAATGCCAGACAAGGCAACAACTCAATGAAACAAAACAAAACACAGACACACATATACTCTTGTCTCTCTAGAGTCTAGACAACATCAATAAGCAACTGTACACCCGTTGATGGTGCTTAAGCAGAAGAGGTATATAACTTTTCTTTTTTTATTTTCTAAAAATAAAGGAGTAAACTAGAATGAGAGGTTCCGTCGGTTCACAATGAACCGATCTAATCAAAGTTTTACACACAAAGTAATGTTTATGATCATTCATTCGGGTTCGAGATAGGGTTGAGCATGAACCAGTTCGGTCCCGAACCGCTTCATAATCGTATTTTAGTACATTTTCGGTATGATACGGTCAGCGGATTTGGGAACCGAAGCAAGTGGGTCCCCATTCCAAAACTGCTGTGGTAGAAGCTTGCTCAGTCACGGTTTAGTGGGTTCCCCGATCCAAATGAGATCCTCAAGTGGGGTCATCTTACATATTCTAGTGTGTCCTCAATAAAAAATACTAAAAAATATGTATGTGTGAAGAAAACAAGTAGGGTCCTGAGACCCCACTTATTGTACACCAGATCCTCCACTGGGTATGGTTCGTCTCTTGCAAAAGAACCAATCCATATTTTGGCTGAATTACTGTACCTGTTATGAACCGGTTTGACCGAACCACTTTATATATATATTATAAAATAAAAATACAATATTAATGTGTTGTGCAATCTGCTGGCTGACTGGTTTTTGCTGATTCATAACCATAATACTGAATACATAATAGATAATACACTAACAAAGATAATTCATAAATCATAATCCATAATTCAGTACCAATGCACAATAATACATAATATCCAGGACCAATCTGCAGCATGTAGATCATCACAGAACAAAAACACATGTAGATCAGCACCAATATGCAGCATCCAATTACTAAACACATGTATTATACATTCAAATTCACAACCACAACCTCACAAGTCCACCAATCTATAGCATCACCACTGCAGATCATAACCATAATACTGAATACATAATAGATAATACACTAACAAAGATAATTCATAAATCATAATCCATAATTCAGTACCAATGCATAATAATACATAATATCCAGGACCAATCTGCAGCATGTAGATCATCACAGAACCAAAACACATGTAGATCAGCACCAATATGCAGCATCCAATTACCAAACACATGTATTATACATTCAAATTCACAACCACAACTTCACAAGTCCACCAATCTACAACATCACCACTGCAAATCAGTCCTGAGACGAAGATCATAGATTTAGGGTTCAGAGAAGAGAACTCACTTTTGCAAACAGTTGTTGAAGGCGTCGTCGCGTCACAGAAGAACCAGAGTCGATGTCGAAGAGCGTTGCGGAAGAGCCTCACAACTCTGACGAAGAAGAAGTGAAAAGCCTCACAACTCCGAAGAGGAAGAGCGTCGCACACTCCGCAGAAAGTAGGTCATACAGACTAAAGTAGAAGAACGAAGTGAAAGACTGAAAGTGAAAGACTAAAAGTGAAGAGAAGACTCACAAGTCGGTTTAGTGAAGACTGAAGAGAAGACTCACAAGTTCAAATTGTCTGGTCTGGACCGACTCACAATTCTGATTTAGTGGTTTAGGAGTAGATATTTTAATAATTAAATAAAACATTATATTAAAACCAATACACGAAGTGGTTTGATTTACCGTTTAAGAACCGATTTTTTATAACTTTTCTGAAACACTCTAAATTTTTACAATCTGTTTGGTTTGTGAATTGGTAACCGAACCAATTTTGTATGTCGAACCCTAATTCGAGAGACCTTCACAATATCTTTAAAAGTAAAAATTCTAATTTTTTAGAGAAATACAATGTACGATAAAGCTAGACTCCTGATAAATCATAATTTTAACCATAACATTCGTAACTGAGTTGTCTTCTCAATAGATATATACTTAAAGTTTATATCTCTTGAACCAGAGTAATATATGTATATATATTTGTCTTTTAGCAACCAACTGAGTTCGTGAGTTGGAATATATATAACTCTTGACAGTTGACATTCAATGACTTCTGGCCAAAAAAAAACATTCAATGACTTGTTTCAGAACACTTCACTTTATTCTCTGATTATTGTCTCAGTGCATGCGCCTTCACTATTTGTTGTTGTTGTTTTGACTTTTCTTCAACAATTGGTATTGTACTATTGTAATCTATAACTGTCAATATAAAAATAATTTTATTTATTTAAAATAGTCTTTTTAGCTGGATGTGAAATTAGTCTTATTTTCGGAGGAAATTGTAAGTCACTTGCATTCAATTTTTTTTTCCCCCAAAATCTTCAGTATATTACTATGAAAATTGGGGGTATTTTTGACCCCGATTACAATTACAATCACACCGCAAAAAATGAAAGAGAGGGGTTGGGGGTTGGAAAATCCAATCGGTTGGACACATCCCCTAACGCTTGTTTTGCTAACCAGTCCGCACTTTGATTGACGACTCTTGATATTCTATTACAGGTCAGATTCCTAATAAGTATGCCATGTAAAGATTATTTTGTATAATAGTCTCTATTATGCATTCAAATTAGGGGTGAGTTTTGGACGGTATTATTAAAACCGGACTAACTCTCGAACCGGTGAGAGTGCCCCGTTTCGGTTCAGATGGTTCGAGCGCCGGTTCACTTATCAGATATAGATATATTTAGATTTTAGAGATTAGCAGCCGCCGGACCAACAGTCGTTTCCAATTTTCTCTTCTCAGACTCAGATTCTCGTTTCTAATAGTGTAGGATCTAGGGTTTCATCAATCCATCATGGGAGGGAAGGTGAAGCTGAAAAACCAAGCCGTAAAGGAACTAGCTAGCCTCCAAATTGGACGTCGCGACCAGCAGCCGCGGCAAGGCCGGAATCGCAGACTACTCAGACATCGATAAGGGAGGCCGCGACAAGCTGGAATGCCCTCTCTGTAAGGCCACTGTTCCGTACATCAAATCACGCAAAGGAGCTATCCTCGAAGCTGGATGCCGCGACCATCAACCGCGGCAGTGGCAAGGCTGGAATCGCAAGCTGGAGTGCCCTCTCTGCAAGGCCACTGTTCCGTACATCAAATCGATGCGGCGAGCTGATGATCTGACGCCAGGGATGACGCGGCGAGCTTTCGACGAGGACGAGGGCGACGAGGAGCGAGCACAAAGCGGAGGATAGACGAAGCTTAGTCTCCAAAGCTGAATCTGAATTGCTGTTTTGATTAGGGGTGATAAAAAAATACTGGTTGGACCGAGATCGATTCGAGACCGGTCCGAGACCGGCCCGACTAAGACCGAGACCGACTAGGACCGAGACCGAGCGGGCGGGTTTTTTCCTCTAAAGTCGGGATTGGGCTCGGGTTTTTTCCCGAAATTCCCGATTAGGACCGGCCCGGCCCGAGTTGCCTAAAAACCTAATACATAATACTATATATACTATACAAGTATAGTAGTATATAACAACTCACAAAGTCTCCATGTGTGTTTGGATTGTATGTTCTATATTTATAATGTGTGTTTGGATTGTATGTTTGATACTTGATTTATTGTGTTTGTATGTTCTAAATTTGGTGAAAATTCGGACATTTTTTTTTTTTTTTTGGGATTGAAAATTTCGGTAATGGACCGAGACCGGCCCGAGTCAAGCAAGACCGACTCGGGCGGGCTTTTTATATCGAAGTCGGTCTCGGTCTCGGTCTCGGTTCTCCAAAGGTGAAGACCGAAATTTCGGGCTCGGGCTCGGTCTTGCCTAAAAAACCGGCCCGGACCGCCCAAGCTCACCCCTAGTTTTGGTGAGGCAGGAGAACTGGAGAATATTACTAAAAATCGGAAACCGGTCGGTTTATATTCAATGAATCGGGTTCGATGTGCATTTCGGTCTTTTATAAAAATCAAACCGCTCATCCCATCGGTTCACGGTCCGATCCGGTTCGACCGGAGGTCCGATTTTGATCACTTGGTTTGGAACGGTTCAAGTCAAGTGTGCTTTTTCCCAAAAAAAACTAGTTTGGAATTTTGGATTGCGAGACTGAGTGTATTACCAAAAAGGAAAAAACTCCATGAGTCAGACTTGTTTGACTTGTGTCAGTCTTCGTCTTAATTATTATTTTTCTTCCAAAACCCTAATCAATCAGTAAAATCACCGTAGCAAAGTTTCAACTAAAACCTTTCCATATAAACCACAATATATTTTTTATCATTGCCCTACTTAAAATGGCCGGTACATCGATTTGAGGTGACCCCATCTAACATGTACAATTTGTGTTCTCAAAAGTCAGTCCGACACTGTTATAGATTTTGATTCTCACATATATATTAATTAAATAATGAAAACGCTATTGAAATTCTTTTTAGTAGTATTTTTTTAAGGTCTCTTGAAAATTTTCTTAAATTTTTTTTTATATAATTTAAGTTTAATTTTATAATTCAAATAATATTTATAATTAAATATTTAATTTATATATTATTCTATATAAATACACACAAACAAGACAAACTGCACGAACAGCATCCACGTATGCACTTTTTACATTATTTCATTATTTAAATTTATATGTAGAATAAATAAAAATGAAATAATACTTCAAATTAAATACTAACACTTTAGAGTTTAGACAATTTTTTGTTTGCTTGTCCATATACAGACAGAAAGCACAGACATGAACGTCCGTCAAAGTACTTTCTTGACATTAGTAGAGAATTAATTACATGAATAATGACGCAATTATGCATTTGTTTTTGTCTTCTAGTGAATAATAGACATATTCTTACTTGTATATGGAGTTTTGAAAACTTAAGTTTTTAAATAAAATGTGTAAGACGTAGTTTGTATAAGTGGGATGACACAATTCGCACCCTGTGAATACGAAAGCGACCTCCAGACTCCTTTTGTAAAATTTAAAAATATTTATACATTTTTATTTATTATTTAAATTAAATTTTACAACATATATTTATGTGACATTGATATGAAGTTGATTTTTCACGACATATAAGAATCAAGTCACTATACAATAGAAAAAAAAGTAACAAAAGCTTAACAGAAAGATCAAAAGATAGTATACACAAATGTCATTGTCCGGAGATTTTCATAGCTCGAATGTGACGCCCATTCTTGAATGGTGTCAACCATGTTATCAGAATCGGACCGGTAATCCGACTGGGAACCAAATTCCTATCTGGTTTGGTTCAGATAAAACACCATTTTGTAAATGAATAGTGTTTAAACTGGGTTAAACCAGACGATTTTTGCAAATCCGATCGATTTCCAGTTCATTTTTTAGGCTAATTTTTTTCTCAGACCAAACATTTTTTTCCAGACCGATGGGTTTGTAGACTATGTATTTTCCATTTTTCCCCTTGTGAACAGTGAACCGCACGTCGAACCGAATCCGACCGGGTTAGAATGGCTAAACCGAAAATCGGCCCCCTCACTGGTTCGAGGACCGGTATAGTTCTGATAATACTAGTGTCAACTATTGAATTCGATTAATCTTTTTGTGCGCGTAAGTAAGCAGGTCATGACATCATCAGTTAAGGCGTGTCACATTCTTCAGGACCTTGCTGGTTTGGGAGTTGATGCCGCTTTCAGCTTCCCTGATTATGGTCAAGACATGCCGAAAATCAATCGACGTGCTATATCGAGTTAGACACCTTAACGATGATACATTTTGGATGGAGGGGAACATCTGTTGTCTGTATGCGCAGTGCGAGTATAGAGTATATTTGGTAACATATTGGTCTCTAAGTTGAGCGTATTAGTAATTGTATGTCACTCCTATAAGTTAGACTTGAGAGAAGCCTATTGTAATTCTACATAATCCTCACACTCACGATTTGGAAAGTCCATCGTCTGAATGTCTGTTATCTACGTAGGTAGCAAGGAAAAGAACATGTTTTTAAAGACAAGACATCGACCGGCTTGAGCAAACAAGATTAGAAGAGAACATTCTTCAAGAAACGATACATATACACTGCAAAGCAGGAGACTGGAGATGCAGAGTTGTGTTCTTCGTCCGATTGCTGGGATATCAACATCTAACTGAACAGAACAGAACACTAGCGTCTTGCTGGGACTCATTCATGAAACAGATTTTACTAAGCAACCTTAAAATCAATCATGTTCCATAAAAAAAAACACAATTTTTTTTGTTCTCTTGATGAGGGTATAGAGTGCAGTGAGAGAAGAATGAGGTTACCATTTGGTGAAAGATCTCGGTCGATGCCCATTGACAGTTGAGTAGAGGAAACCGAGCTCATGTCCGACTCTTGACTGTCAAGAAACGACCTTGAAGTCCGAGACTCGGACCGACTCGTCAAAGAAAGGCTGAACCAGTTTCAAAGAAGTAATGCTGCTGTTTCTGCAGAGAAGAATAGCCCTCTAAATCCAATTGCAGGTCTGGAGGGCTTCGAGAAGTTGAATTGTGGGTGTTGTCCCCCATAGATTTCATGTCAGTACTTCTTAAACTGAACGAAGCTTGTAGTAGGGCTTTGTTAGTTTCAGCTTGAGGCTTCGGTTCACTTATATATGAAGAAAAAAGACGATTAATACATTACAAGCAAGAATGAGTTCATGTCAAGCAATATACATACACAGTCAAAAAATTTAAATAAATGAAATAATTTTCTTAGAAGAACTTACAATCAAATAATGATTGCTCGTAAATGAAAGTTTTCATCACAATTTTATCAATAAATTTACTAAATTAGTCATATTTATCAAATTACAACTTTACGTAAAGCCAATTAGCAATTTGTTAAACAAAAAAACAAACAGCTAGCGAGTAAGTACTTAACTCTAAAATATAACCAGAAAATCACCAATAGGCTCATGTGATGTTGAAAATTTTACTGAAGAAACTGGGCAACTCCAGATTTGCTTGATCAGGCTCTAACATATGAAGTTACAGAGTAAAATACTTGAAATTGAGCTGAAACATGCAGAAGCATTGTTACCGTAAACAGTTACCTATAATTGTTGCTCCCATATGGAGTAGTGTCCACTTGCAGTTGCGAGGAATGATTTCCAAAACTCAAGTTCACTGAGTTTGAGTTAGTGGGAAGGTTTTGGAAGATTTTGCCATCACTGTTGCTCCCTATACCAACATTGAGTGCTGGTGTTGGACCATGTTGGGATATTAGCTGCTGCTAATTTCCACCTTGTAGGATCTTGAGACTCGATGGACTAAAAGAAATGCAAAAACAACACAAGGATTTACGTGGTTCACCAATTTGGCTACGTCCACGGCTCACACCCACACTTCACTATAGACAAATAGTGTTTCAAATTGTATCGCACTATGAAACACTCACTCGTATTTCTGGCTCACAACAACACTATTTTCTCCCACACTCAAGACACCAACAACTAACTCTTCTCTCAAATTCGTAATTCAAGTCTGTTATAATTTCCTTCAAACATTGTTGGTTCTTATAGGCCTCAGAAGTTGGCTTGTCCACCTTCAACAAGTGCTCCACCAGAAGTGCTCCACTTCAGCATCAGCAAGTGCTCCACTTCAGCAAGTGCTCCACTTCAGCAAGTGCTCCACTTCAGCAAGTGCTCCACTTCAGCAAATGGTGGTGGCCCGAATGTCTCCATCACCAACAGTGGTGGCCCGAAAGTCTCCATCATCAACAGACCAGACTGTGAGGCAATTTGAGATTCCACAGGCTTTTTTGAACGGTGACAGCCTCGGTTCATATGCCGCTCACAATACTTAGAGCCGGGATGTGCATCTTTGGAGCACCTCCACTTCTTACCATCTAATCTTCGTCACCTACCTGGCTCCGGGTCTATTTTCTTTCCATAAATGGAATAATAACCCACTTAAAAAAAAAACTTCAAAACCTCAATGGACGAGTCTTCAAGTTTATTTTTGAAAATTCACATTTTTGATCAGAGTAAAGAGTAACATATCTGAGTGGTTAACCATTTCAAAGCTCGATGATTTGCACATGAAAATATGTCATAAGTAGATTAAAGGCTCCCAATACACACTGGCTGGGAGATTAAGGTGTACGATTTTAATTGAAGATCTTTAAGATTATAGAAAGTCACCTGAAACAATTGGTTACGGATACCACATCATTTCATCTCAGACAAGTTCAAATTTTTTTCGGTCACCAGTAAGTAGTGAACTGCACTCATGTAATAATCCTAAAACATCGAAGAAATTATTGACAAAGTACCTAGTTATTATGTGTTATACGAGCATAACAGCAACATACATTACAAAAACAATGTGCTGAACTATGAAGCAACCGTTATAGCATAAAAAGTCAGAGCAAACAGGACAGAACATAACAAAGACAGCTGCTGGATACCGCCCTCTATGAACCACTAAGCAAAATCAAAATGTTGCAGCTTAAAGTTTCCTTAGTGGTTACCAACTCAATTTCAGGTTCGATATGCTTCTCCAAGAAAAACAATCATTGTATTCAAGAATAATTCTGCAAGCAATAATCATGAAAACAAAAAACACTTTCCTTTCTTCTTTAGGGTATTGTTCAGATGTGGGCACAAATGCTCACGGTTTGTGTTCAAGCAAGACTGACCAGTTAGCGAATTTCCTTCCAACTTGTGGGTGAAGGCGTGGTTTAACATTATACTTGAACAGTTCCTAACGATATCGATTCCTAAATTTATCAAGTATTTAATCAGAATGAAACGATTCAATCTAAAATCTGCTACTGCTAGATAAGGTTTGGCAAATGGTCACCAAAATTAAGAGAGGAGGCAACAAATTGGAGAATTTAGGTTACATACAGGTGGGGTACTGAAAAAATCTGATTGACATGGATTCCAAGCTCCGGTGAATAGGAGCGAGCAAATCAGGAGGCACACGGAGTCCATATTTGAGGTACTTGAATATGAGGGCCTGATGCTCCAATTCCTGCCACTGTACCGCCGTGAAATGTGGCCATCTGCTGCATCCGGTTAAGCCGCCACTCATCTTCGACCTCCCTATCTTTCTTTCTATTCTCTACCCCCAAACTTCTATTACAGGCTGCTACTACAAAGACAACAACACTCCGATCCTCAGAGCCTCAGATACAGGCACCTCTTGATGTTTCATCGAGCAGCTGGAAGAAGAAGACCAAAATTAAAAGCTCAGTTTAGAAAAGAGAAGAGGGATGTAGTGGAGTAGTGCAGCTAGTAGTCACCTCGGAGGTTGAGGATGATGAGGGTTTGGCCATGCTTGGTGATAAAAAAAAAAGACGGTTGTACCGAATTTTCGATCAGACCGGTCCTACTAGGATCGAAATCGAGATCGAGCGAGCGGATTTTTTTATACAAGGTCGGTCTCAAACTTTTTTTCAAAAGACCGATTAAGAACTTTGATTCCACTAATGTATATTGTATTGTTGTAATGTTGTGAGAAAATGAACTTTGTTTATAGGAACTTTGTATGTTTGTTATTGGTTGATTTGTACTTTATATGTTTGTTACTTAACTTTCAATGATGTTTGTATTTGGATAGATTCGTTTTTTTTTTGTCAGATTCGGTCCAGGACCGAGACCGATCCTAGTCAAGTAAGACCGACTCGAACATACTTTTTTAACCGAAGTTGGTATCGATCTCGGTCCTATAAAAGGCAGGACCAAAATTTTGGTCTCAATCCTGCCTCCGAGATCGGCCCGCCCCGCCCATGATAAGGATGAAAGGAACGACTTTTCTTAGATGTATAAGCCCACTAAGAAGAAGACAGATGCATTCCTGTGGTGTGTATACCTTCTAATTTGTTATTTTTAGGAGTGTCAAATAGTATGTATCCGCATATTATCGGAATATTAATACATTTATCTTGTAACACTTATCAACCATGAACATTTATAATAAATTTATCGTGTTATGTTCTTCAACACGAAGACGACAAATAATTTTTCAAATTATAGTCAACTCAAAAGTCGTGATACATATAATATCGACAACCAATTATTTTCCGACTTATCCAAATACATACCAAGATGCAATTATGTGTCCGGTCGATCACGAGTCCATCGGGACAGGCTCGACCAAAATTGACAACATATGCTTCTTTGTGTCTAAGTCAGGAACCCCGACCCCATCCCCGAACTGATAAAACAGTTGCGATTCTCGTGCGAGATTCAAACACGCACGAATAAAGGGCCCGGAGAAGGGATACTCGTCGAGCCGAACCTTGTTCATCATCTTCCATGCTTCATCCACTCGATGCTTTATGTACACTCGAGCAGCTTCTTCTGTAGCTCCAGTTTCGTTCATGTACAACTCCACTGCCTTCAGAGTATCACCTCGAGCAAGCTCATCCTATAACATAAATATATATATATCAATTTCATATTTATTTTTTAAAATAAAATTTACAAAAAAAGCTATGTTTTTTGTTTTATTTTTAAAAAAAATTGTGAAAAGAAATATATTTTGTATTGTTTTGGAACATGTTATAATACCCCCGAAGTTGCCAAATCATTGTAGAGTCTTGAAATTGTCCCACAACACCGAATGATACTTGGTTCCTTAACAATGTAATCCAACGTGTCTTTGGTTAGTCTATCTGACGTGGAAACGAAGCAACACGTCAACACCATGAACGTGCCGATGGTGGCTTCCCCATTGTGGAGGTACTCCTCGAATGATGGCTTTAGACCCTTGTGATACCACGTTGACTCGGACAAGTAACCTTTGCACTGGTCCGACCACTGCAATCAAAATTAGAATACTTAAAAGAGTATAGTATAGTATAAGGTGATGATATATATAATAGGTTACTCAAACTTTGAACGTTTTTTAAAAAACGTCTACCTAAATTTTGGATGAAGGTTGCAAATAACAACCTCAACTTTGACACATGGGGCAAATCAGTACCACCGTTAAATTTTCCGTTAAATATGGACGGAAAATGATGTGGCAGCACATGAGTTTAAAAATACTAAAAAATAAAAACTGGAAAATTAATAGGAAAAATGAGAGTTTTTAATATAATTTTTGTATTGAAAAATATGAAACAAATTTTAAAAAAACTTAATCATTTATTTTTATTTTCTATTTTTAATAACAATATTATATTTAAAACTCTTATTTTCTCTATTAATTTTCTAGTTTTTTTAGTATTTTTAAAAAATAATATAGTTTTTAAAATTATGGATCAATCATGTGTTGCCACGTCATTTTCCGTCCATATTTAACGGAAAATTTAATGGAGGTAGCTATTTTCCCTATGTGCCAAAGTTCGGGTAACTATTTATAAAACGTCCAAAATTCGGATAGTTATTTGGTATTTAATCTATATAGTATATATATATATATACCACTTTGTGTAGATATGGGATGACGTGGATGCCACGTTCCTTTTCCGCCCAATCACCGAATTCGTTGATTGCATTGTAGAAAGCTAGGTAGCAAGTTCGTATGGTCGGGGGAAGGGTTTCGATCCCTTCAGTTGTCCATCTGAAGTGATTCCATCGGAATACTAGTAAGAATTCAATTCTTTGTATAAAATTTTATTGAATGAAAATTTATTTTATAATAATTATCAACACAAATCATAAGAATATAAACATTTTATTTGTTATTACAAAAATATATATAAATTTAAAATAGAAAATGTTGCATGTCGATAAAAAGTAATGCTTTATATTTTGTGTAAAATAGAGTATTATTGCAATCCTCAAAAGTCAAAATTTGACAATATTACATTAAATAAATAAATTGATTTAGAATTATTAAAATATTATAATAAGAAAATATAATATATATATATATATTAAAACAATATAATATTATTAAATGACATGAATTCTATTTGAAGCAATAATACAAATAAATACCCATGTGATTGATCGCATTCATATTTGTAGCAATAATACAAATAAAATGACATGATCGCATTCATATTCAAATCTCTACAAAGTTTTTAAAATTTCCCTTTTCAATAAATACCCATGTGAATATGTGATTGATCCACAAATTATATAATATATATATTATATATATTAAATACCAATTTTCCATTTTAAAAATATATATTTTTTCTTACCTGTTTATGATGTCTGTTAATATTTGTAGCTCCTCCAGCGATCCGTACACATCGTATATGTCATCTATCACGAGTATCAAGATGCTTATTCTTGTTGCTAACCTTCGGAAAGATTCATACTGAGCTTCAAAAACCATAAGGTTGTGCCACAAGTAACCTTCCATTACACGATCACGAAATTTGAAGCTCAAATTGTTCAAACCCAAGTCAACCCACCACCTACAATGTAATAAAAAATTAAACCGACTTAGTGTGAGATTTAATATCGACCTACATCTAAACCAATTATCTCAAAAATTCAAACTCGTGAGTACAAATATTTAATATACTCTTAAGTCGTCTTAACAGTTAGCATATTAGAAATGAGTTAATTATAAAAAAATAAACCAAATTTTGAGGAAAAAACAAACAGCAAACCGTTTTTTTTTTACAAAAAATAAATCTACCTCAAATTTTCATTACATTTGAACGGATTTTTCAATGTTTTAGGGAATTATTAAGTCGTAACATTCTTTCCTTAAAGTTCTTCAATTAATGCTGACTTAATAACTCTCTCAAACATTGAAAAATTCGTTCAAATATAATGAAAATTTGAGGTAGGTTTGTTGATTGCTTAATTCCAAAAGTTTGTTTTTTATTTATAATAAAAAAAATAATAATTTTGATTTGCTGTTTGGTTTTTCGTCAAATTTCATTTTTTTGGAATTATCCCTATTAGAAATTTGTATAAGTTTGTTTTTGCGAGCAAACCTAGCCAAATCAGCAGCTTCCTTTTTATGTACTGTCTGTAGTATGTTGTAGTCCAATTTTGCAAGCTTAAGTATCTCAGCGTTCATCTCTGTCTCCTCCTTGTACTCATCCATGAACCATCTGGCTTCTACCCTGCATGGTGTCAGATGAACCGGCAGATGTAGCGCGTGATCGATTTTCCGGGCCAAACTCGGGGATATTGCTTCTCGATCTGCCTTCTTTAGACACGACACGGAGAATGTCATAGCTTTGTCCAGAAAAGATTCATCTTTGAATCTCAGGAATGAAGCTTCATACAGACTTAGAACGCCCTTCAAATCCTCACAAAGCGACTCCTTATAGTTCCCATTTTCATTACTCATGAACCTTGTAAACACATCTACATATATACAAAGAAATGGTAAAACGTAGTTCGAATTTTACTGCAGGAGATGGCAAATGGATAGGATACCTTGAGGAACATTATAACCATGTTGTCTCAGCAGACGAAACCGGAGAGCCGTGGCATAAAGGTCGTCGTCACTGTCATTGTCATCAGAATCATCATGATATTTTCCTAAGGCCTGCTTGATCTCGATCTCGAAATGGTATTCTAATCCGAGCCTCTGAATGGCATCGATAAGCTCGAGTTTTCGGATGAAGGGTTCGTCCTGCATCTCTGAAATTATAACACTCTTCACACTTTCCTTCATCTTCTCAACCTCCTCCATGTGATTCTTCTCCTAAAAGTCATTGAGGTTGAAGGGTGAAAAATTAATTATTTGTACGTGCATGTTATCGTGTGTATTAATATATGTTTATCGTGTTACACTTATCAAATGTGAACACATACAATAAACTTATTGTGTCATGTTTCTCAACACGAACACGCCATACAATTTTTTGTGCATTTTCACGTCATGTTATCGTTTTGTGTTAAGATAGTCAATTATATGTTCACTACAGGAGGGAGTCATGATAATGGCTGGAAAATTCATTTTTAACAGCTCATTAATTGAGCCGTTAAATTTTGACACCTCAAAGAAAATGGAGTCGCGATGGGAAGTGTCACCTGATTTATCACAGATCGAATTTTGAAGAGATGCAGAAATTAGCGGCTCAAATGAGAAAATGCCGCAAAAAAGTATAAGTTTTACTTATACTGAGCCGAGTGTTCACGTTATATTATCGTTTTGTGTTAAGATAGTCAATTATGTTCACATAAAAATTTATTAATAAGAAGAATTATCAAATTTAACGAGTAATTAATGTAGAATTGACAATATCTAGAAGTTAAATATCTAAATAAACTTTAAAAAATTATTAAACGAGATTTATTTAGAAAATTATTCAAAAATAAACTTTCAAGAATTTTACAGTTGATAAAAAATAATCCAATTTTATCATGTTATATATCGTGTCTATCGTCTTTTGATACTTAAATACGAATACGACACGAAAATATTTTCATATTATCGTGTTCGTGCTATCGTATTATTGTTATGTTATATATTTTTACGAATATGTTTTTTTTTTGTGCGTGTTATCAGTGTTACGTATACAAAATGTAAGCCTATATATATATCAATTTAATGATTTTGACTCACTGTGTATTCACCCTTGAGAGTCTGCACGTAGTTGTAGTCCCAAAATTTGGGCTTGAAATTCCCAGGCCGCCTACCCGGAGACAGCTCAGCGTCGGCGTGTGGACCGCTGCATGGAAGCTGAACGTGCCTAGACATGGCTAGCTGCAGTGTATGCATGGAGGTGTTAAATTAAAATACAGCAATATTGGACAAAAATTATAATATATAAAGGAATATAATATGAAATGAAATGAAAGAAACCTAAATTCAGTACTTGAATCCACAGTATAATATAATGTGGTCGAAAGCGTAATAAAAATATATAAGAACACAAGAAGAAGCTTCTAGTTTTGTGGAAGATTAGAGAGGGGGAGGCACCCATTATATAGAAAGGAAGGACGGGGGCATTACTGGAAGAAGAAAAAAAAAGACACGTCATCATTGACATTTTGGGTTATAAATTCACTTATGATGATTCCACGTGTTATAAATCTACGTTAAGACATTTGTTTTTTTTTTTTTTCCAATAAGACATTTGGGGTTTGATGTGGTATTTTTTCTTCGTTGATAAAGTTAATTAGAAATTTCAGGAGTGATATTATGTATTGTTTGTACTGAAAGTAAATAACTTGAATGAAGTGGGAGTTCTATATTTACAGGAAGCAGTGTTATCAATAACCGGACCGGCCCTCGAACCGGCAAAGGGGTTGGCTCCTGGTTCGGCCGGTCTAACCCAATCGGATCCGGTTTGATGTACGGTTCACTATCCACAAGATTAAAAAAAACTGAAAATACATGCATAGTCTCAAACTGTCAAACACTCACATGATTACCTAAAGCTACATAGTTTCAAACACACACAAACTACATAGTTTCAATTTCAAACATACACATTAATCTCGAACACAATATAATTACCTCAAACTTTGAGCATACATAACACAATAATCTCAAAATCAAACATAATATGTTTAAACTTTAAATATGACTTCTAAAATTCTCTTTGATCACTTTTACTCCAATATGCATAACCATCACTAGTTTCTTCATTGTGATAAAGTAAATTATCTTCAACCCCAACAACATTTATTGTTAAGTTTGCATTTTCATCTTCATTATCATCACCATCATCAAGATTTAACTCATCTAAGCATAAAGATCAATAATATTAATCATTTTAAACCAATGGTAACAATGAAATATAATTATCTTACCATCATTAGACAACTCATTAATGGAACATATCTCCAATTCACGACGAAAAACTTCTAACTCTTCATTTAATAACATATTCAGCAATTTCAACAATTTAACAATAACAATTTTCAATGCAACCAAACCGAACCAAACTGAATTGAACAAGGCAACCTACTCTAACTTAACTGAATTGAACAAGGAACACAACAACAATAACCTAAACGAATTGAAAAAGCGAATTGAACATGGCAACCTAACATAACCTAGCCGAATTGAATTGAATAAGGCAACCGAACCGAACTGAATTGAATTGCAATGCGAAGGTTTTGTGGCGAAGAAGAACCTGGAAGCGCGAAGGTGCTGTGGCAAAGAAGAATAGTACGACGAAGGTGTTGTGGCGTTTCGACTGTCGTGCTGTCCTGCTACGGTTGGAACGGCTGAAGCTGAAGTTGGCGGTCCGTGATGTTGAAGGTGCTACGGCTGGAACGACGAAGGTTCTACGGCTGGAATGACTGATGCTGGCAGTCTCTGATGTTGAAGGCTGAAGTTGTTGTGATCCAAGCTGCTGAAGGAGTCCTGCGGGCTGCGGCTGTGAAATGAAAACTGAATGAGCAAAGTAAGCAACACTAAACACTTAACCTAGTAGTCGGTTTAACACTGCATAAAACCAATCGATTTGTGCATAACAAAATCAATTGGTGTAAACCGAAAAATCGATTGCTCTGTAAACAAAAAATCAATCGAAAATCGGTCGGTTTTATAAAAAAACACTGGTTCACTCCAATTCAAACACTGTTCATTTGTAAAACGGTATTTTATATGAATCAAACCATATAGGGGTTTGATTCCCGGTCGGACCGCCGGTCCGATTCGGTTCTGATAACACTGATACGAAGTGTAGACTTGTTCATGAATCGGTTTGGGGTCGAATCGGTTCAGAACTGAACTGGTCTGGTTTGTAAAAAACAGTATTTTTTCTGTTTCTAAAAAAACTGGTCTGGTTTATGGAAAAAAGAACTGGTCTGGTTCGAACCGATTCAGAACTGATTTGGTCTGGTTTTTGTAATAACAATTTTGGTTCGGAATAATCCGGGTCAAACTGAGACTAAACCGGCTGAAAACTCGATCCAACAAACTGAACCGACTGAAAAATACATTGAACCGACTGAAAAATACACTAAACCGATTGAAAATCTGTTCCACAACCGACTGAAATCCTGCCAACATCAACATACGAGAGTCCAATATATCTCTAGGTTTGATTTATTGAAGACATCTCTAGGTTTGGTTTAATTTCAGACCGGTTTAGTTGATTTTGCTTCAAAACGGTTCTAAAATTATATAGGTTTAAAGTGGTTTGATTTAAATTGAAGTATAAACCAGTATAAAAAAATGAGCCAAGTCGAACCGATTCGAACGAGATTTTTGGTATTATTTTGAACTGGTCTATTTGAAGCCTAAAAACACTGATTTGGTTTTGGAACTAGTTCGGCCGAACCGATTCGAATTAAACCAGTTCCATACCAGATCAGACCAGTTCTTCCGAACCGATTATTTTGAAAAAGCCTAAGGAAGTGTTAATTTGGGTCACTAGCTAGCTATATAGTAGGGTCTAACTTTTTATGAGATTCACTTTGACACATCAATTGTGTTGAAAAAATGAATTAAATTGTGAAAAATTTGTAAGTTAATATGTATTTTGTAATCAAGTTAAAATTTGCAAAAAAAACTCAAGTGGTAAATAAAAATTATAATATGTTTAATCAAGTTTCTCCCTTTGAAGAATTAAGAAATAAAAGAATTCAAAAATGAGATTATGTTCTATAGTTATTTTTATTCTTCTCATATGACGATCTCGTTGACATTCATCACAATATTTCTTGTCGTTATTCTTAATATTTCTTTCGTGTTGATTGTCGTGTTCTGTGTGTCTGAGTTCAAATATTATTCAATTCATTAAGAAATTTTGTACTAATTTCTTTCTGACAATATTGATATATCCTCAGAGTTCATCCTCAAGTATGAACTTGTAATGATGAGGACACAAAATTGCCTTAAATAGATTGTGCACATTAGATATCACAGTTTGACTTTTTGCTAGTTTGGGATCAATTTCTAATTAAAAGCATGATTCACAGGTCCTTACACTTTTAAAATATTATAATTAGTCACGGTGAAAATGATGAGTTAAATAAAATATTATATTTTGATTCCAACGGTTGATGGATAATTAAATAAATATTGTGATAACTGATAGTTGTATTATAAGAAGAATAAAATGTAGATTGTGGTCTCAATATGTGATTACCCGACAAAGAAAGCATTTACTTTGTAGATTAAAAAATATATTAAGATAGTTGACTTTGTTGATGTATTTGTTTTCGTGTTGAAACTTCTTAAGTGAGAATTATTCTATAGTCATATATAAAATGAGTAATTAAGATTTTGATATTGGATTATTATTTTATATATTAATGAAAATATAGTAAAATATATGTATTTATAATTTTAGAGTAATTAGCATAATAAGTTAGGATAATTTCCTATATTTAATTGTTTTTATTTATTTTTCAGGATAATTAATGATCATGACTACTTTTTCTTGACGGGGCAAATTTAGGGTATATAAATTTTATGAGATGTTACATATTTTATTTAATATGTATCACAAGATTTATGGTGAGAAGCACAACACAAACAAGACAACCTTAAATGTAGTGAAAATATAATGAAAACCTTTGTCACCCGTATTTACTTTTATAAGTATGCTTGTAACTAATGCACATGTCGGGATTAATTTCACTCCATTAATTGAATCGGGGAAGGGTCCGTAATGCTACATTAAAAATCCAAAAATTGTAATATTTATACAATTTTTTATATAGTTATGATTACAATATTACTTTCATAACTATGAGTATAATTAATAATTGTATATATATATATATATATAAGAAATAAATAATTTAAATATTAATATTAAATTTGAATGATTGTTGTGCACTTATATATTTACTACTGTACTAATACCCTTGTTAATCCTAGACCTAGTTCGAGGTGAAAGTCCTGGACCTTGATACCGAAATATACTTCAAGATAAAAGTATATATCGAAATATCATCAGTTTTGAAAAAAAAATAACACAGCATACATATCCGCGAATGACATTCGCGTGTCGATATAAAAAGTATTACCCGTGAACGGCATTCGCAGGTTAGAAATAATTGTTTTATTTCCCATCCCCACTCCTTTTCGCGTGCCTGCTCAGAAGCTTACGTCTCAATGCATCCTAAGCCAAAGGTCCGGTATCTTGTCAAATCAATAATTTTATCTGTTGAATTTCTGAAAAGCAATGCAAGTTACATTTGTTTGTTCAACACAACTTTGAACCACGAATAGTATTCACGGGTGAGACTTACACTTGCAAATGTCTTTCGCGGGTAATGTATTTTAAGGCGCCCGCAAATATCATTCGCGAGTATACTTTTTCAGTATATTCACCCTATTTTGATATTTATTTTTGTATTAAGATATATTTCGGTAAACAAATTTCCCCAATGTCCACAACAGCTGCGAAGATTGCTCCTCACAAGACTGTATTTACTATTCGGATAGGGTAATCAATTTGTTCACATGCTTCAATTTAAACTCCCATATGCACCTTTGTTAGCTCTTTTATTATTTTGATAACTAGCGTAGGTCAGTGTTGTAAGTTTTATTCATTTTCTTTTAAAAAATATATGTAAAACAATTTAGAAAAATAATCAATCTAAGTTTCAATTTTCGGATTGACCATATATATTTATCAAAGTTAATATTAAAAAATTTGGATTAAAATATTGAGTTTTAACTTTGACCGACTTGTAGTGAACACAAAGCCCAAACTCAATATAATTTGCAATATTAAATCAACTAAATTTTTGAATCTAATATAATTCCCTAGTTCTTTTAAGTTTTAAGTAGGTAAATTAATTTTAAATCTAGCAATGTGGACAACATTGAATTACGTACAATTGTCTCCGACTTTTGGTTAAAATTTAATATCTACTTACCACAAAATTATTGTAAACACCTAATTTTGGTTAGGTGTCAAAATACCGCACGCGAGGAACCAAGCCGAGAGAAATCGAGATAGAAAAAAAGGTTATATATATAAAGTGACTTTCAACCACTTTCACTTTATATATATATATATATACATATATATATCTTTCAGTTTTTCGTACGATATTTAAACTCCGAACAATTTATGTATCTCTCTTGTATTTAATATTGTATTTGTATTTTGTATTTTCTAATGTGAATGAAATTTATCTTATAAAAAAAGTGAGTTTTATATACTATATATATATATATGTGTGTGTGTGTGATACTATATATGCATAATATATATATGATACTATATGTATATGTATAATATATATATATATATATATTATGTATATGTAATACTATATATTTATATATGTGTGATATTATATGTATATGTTGGTCACCCTAAGCTTTGATGAATGTTACAACTTGGTTCTTGGACTCTTGGGTCATTCTGGGGATAGTAACAGTGTTTAGGTTCAAATCCTGGGAATGTCAGGAGTAAAATACTCAACGAAAGATCGGACATCGGGAGTAAAATACTCAACGAAAGGTCGTATATCAAGAGTAAAATACTCAAAGAAGGTTGTATGTCAGGAGTAAAATACTCAAAGAAATGTTGGATGTCGAGAGTCAAATACTCAAAGAAAGGGGATGTCGGAAGTAAAATACTCAAAGAAATGGTTAGAGAGGACGAATATATCATAGTGTCCATGTTTTCAAATCCTAGAGAAATTAGTCAAATATATTATTTTATTTTATTTTTGCAAATTAGTGGAAATTTCTCCATGTTGCAAATTAGTGGAAATTTCTTGTTTTAAATATTTTAAGAATTTGTTGGAACATCTGAGAGCCTCTTTAGTAATGGTTCTTGCTCTCGGATGCTCGAACAATTTTTTAAAATATTTAAAACAAAATTAATTTTATTTCATTATATTAGGTAATTTAAGTGTAATTTTATAATTCAAATAATTTTTTTAATCAAGTGTTTAATTCTTATACTATCCTAGGAGTCAGGTCGATCATGTCTTTCTAACACCTCACGTAAAACAAACAACGACAACGTTCACGCGCGTACCGCGTGTCAGTGTCTAGTATATATAAATAATTAATTCTGGGTAGATGCATGGTACCTTGTTAATTGGACAAAAACCGAAACATAAAATACATTTTCTTAATTATTATTTTTTTCTAGACCCAACCTATTATTAAATCTGTTACCAGAAACATACCCTAATTGCACGTTTACGGTAGGTTCCAATAGATAATTTGCTCACCCCTTGGCCTTGGTGAATGCTTTCTCAAAAAACTCCAATATCAAAATAATTTAAGATGCTGTACTTTGCGCATGGTCTATTTATTTAGAAATTTGAATAGGACATGTGAGAAAACAATAATATCACATGTTATCTTGAATGATCAAAATATGCCTGGGCACGGTCAACTAGACATAGACAATTAAAAAATAGATAAATTTAACTGTAAAACATGTGGATGTATTAAATTCTTTAAAATAAATACATTTTTTTATCATAACATATCTAAGTAAAGATCCCCAGAAACTGGAGTTTTAAAAATCAAAATCTCTCTCCTAGGGCTCCCTGTGTGAGAGATATTCCTGCCGCGTTCGTCGGTATTCCATCTTCAGCCAATTAATGTGTCTGGAAGGTCAAATCAGCTGCAGTAAAGACTGATTTCGGCCAATCACAGCTGTGAGAAGCAGAAGGAGCCAAATCACTTGCCCTAGATGTCGTTTTCTGCAGAAATCCCATGCAGAATGGCGCCCAGCGTTACGTAAAAATCGGTTTGGAAACTCTGTTTTACTCGCCTTCTTTTCTACTGTTTTTGCAGGTTTGCTACGACCATATTGAACACATCTGAGAGCACACGCCATGACGAGCAATCTGAGTGGGACTCCCAGTGACTACAATCAACCGCGGAAGGCAAACTTCCGATTGCCAAATAACCCACAACTGGTGGACAAGGAGAGGTACGTTGCTAGTGTTATATCGAGGAAGGGAATCAAGGCTGCAGCTATACACAATGTTCTGAAAACTGCTTGGGCTAGATATGACACTGTCAATTGCTCAGATGTAGGAGAGAAAGTCATAATGTTGGAGTTCGAAAATGAGACCGATAGGAGACAGATATTCGATTTATCCCCATGGTCGATACAAGGTCACTGTCTAAGTATACAGAAATGCATGCCCAGTAGAAGTGTAGCTGAGGTTGAGTTTAAGTGGGTGCAGTTTTGGGTACAAATTCATGACTTGGGTCTAGAAAAATTCAGTGCGGATAATGCTAGAAGGATCGGGGAACAGATCGGTTCGTTTATTGAAAATGAAGAGGAGATAGAAAGCATCCACAAAACAGTGATGAGAGTGAAGGTGGATGTGAACGTTTATAACCCGTTGTTGGCGGGTTTTTGGTGGACCAACTCAAGTGATGAGGAGAAATGGGCAACGATAAAATACGAAAGGTTGTCCGACTTTTGTTATGGGTGTGGACGTCTGGGACATACGTCCCAAATGTGCAGCGAGAAGATTGCAATGTCAGAAGTGGAGTTGGGGAAACCGATGTATGGCCCGTGGTTGACCGGAGTTCGTCCTAGGCCTCAGAGGGCTCGAAAGATTGGTGGTGGGGGCAGTGGGAGCGACTCAAACACATCCTCCACCAGTAGGCGATCGTGGCAAGACATTATGGACAACTACAACAAGGGGGAGATGGAGGCAAATGGGCGAAAAGGAGGGAGTGGATCGGTAGAAAAAGAGGACAGGGCTGGCCAAGAACAGAGCACACCCATGGACACCACAGAGAATGAATCATGAGGGCGGCCGACTGTGGGGACAGAATTTTACAGCAAAGAGACACCTCAACCGCAAGAGGAAGCATCGAACCATCAAGCCCTGGACCTGAACATACCCCCTCCAGACCAGACAATGATTGTCTACCCAGCGAGTGTACCATCGGAAGCTGTTGATACTTATACAGTGACGATGGGGAGTGCTCATGATGAGAAGGGGAGACGAAGGTTGTGGATTAGGGACAGAGTGACCCGAATGGGCAAGGAAGAGATGGGAGGGGTAGGTGCTGCTCGGGAAACAATACTGGGACTCCGAAGAGGCAACAAAACCGATACCCCTAGGATCACATACCTGCCAGACGAACCACAGAAGGAGAAGGTGATGGAACCGAAGGCGAGTACAGTCATGTACCGGGTTGAAACGCCTCCAGAATCACCGAGGACCGAGGGAACAATAGACCAGGCTGCAAAAGAGTCGGGGTTGAGTCCTTTTCTTAACAAAATGTCTCTGAAGCGATCGAGAGAAGGTGACGAGGAGGAGACTGACCAAAGAATGGTTAGGCTGAGAGGGATGGAGTTGGAAACGGAAAGCAAGAAGGTGACAGGTGACAAAGGAAAAGGGAAACAAAAACCCAAAGGAAAGTCCATGAAGAGTAGAAGAAAGATTGATTTGTCACGAAGGGAATTGGGGAAGGTGGCGACAGAACGGACGGAAGACATTGTGGTAGATGATCAAACAACGGGCTCTGGTGGCTGTCCCATAACAGCCACACGGGCTCAATGACCACAATATACTGGAATTGTCAGGGTCTGGGGTCCTCCTTGACAATTCGCCACCTAAAGGACCTAAACGGAAGGTACCATCCCGAGGTGATATGCCTCACCGAAACGAAGAACAATGGTACTTTCTGCGAGCGGATAAGAAATCAAGTCGGAATGGACTATGCGTACTATGTGGAACCGAGGGGAACATCTGGTGGAATGGCCTTGTGGTGGGGGGAGAACACGCAGGTTCGGATTCTTAGCACCAATGATAATATTATTGATTCATGGGTAATGTTCAAAAACAAAAGAGAACCGGTTTTCATCACATGGGTTCATGCGGATACGGATGAACTTAGAAGGAGACAAAATTGGGAAACCATCCGATGTATTGGGAGGAATAGAGGGACGGCATGGGTATGTCAAGGTGACTTTAATGCGATAACACACCAACACGAGAAGGAGGGTGGTCGACCAAAATCACAGCGTCAGATGGATGAGTTCACGGAGTTGATAGATGATATAGAAATGGAGGATTTGGGGGCGAAAGGCCAACGCTTCACGTGGTGTAATAACCGCAGAGGGACTGATAGGGTGTACGAGAGACTGGACAGAGCTCTAGTGAATAGAGAATGGGCGGGCCAACACCAGAATGTCCATTGTCTAAATGAGATCGCGGTGGGATCAGATCACTCCCCCATTGTTTTAACCTCGGAGATGGCAAAGAGAAATAGGAGAAGAAACTTTCGCTTCGAGGAGATGTGGCTCGAACACCCGGAGTGTAAGGAGGTTATACGTCAATCATGGGAGGGAAACAGTGCACGAACGCAAGAGAAGAGGTTATGGCCGAGATTGGGTGCTTGTAGGAGACACCTACAAGACTGGAGTAAACAAAGATTTGGTCACAACATGCACGAGATAAGAAGGGCAAAGGACAGATTGATGGTAATTGGACAAGGGCACCCAACAAATGCAACCAACGAGGAAGAACTGATATTGAGAGACCGAATCAAAGTGTTGTGGAAGAGAGAAGAGCTATACTGGAAACAGAGGTCAAGAGTAAAATGGCTCAATAATGGAGATAGAAACACAACGTTCTTTCACTTGACCACAACCACACGAAGGAGACGAAACCAAATAACCCGACTTCAGACAGACAGAGGGGCGTGGGTGTGCAGTGAGAGGGAGATCAGCCGTGAGGTGTGCGAACACTTCAACAAAGCTCTACAAACCGAAGACATTGAGTGTGATGAGGAGGTGCTACGGTGTATGCCGAATCAAGTGAATGATGCAATGAACACAGATTTGACAAGGGGGGTGACAATGGAGGAAGTAAAGAGGGCCGTATACCAAATGGGAGGAACAAGGGCACCGGGACCTGATGGCTTTCCGGGGTTGTTTTATCAAAGGAACTGGGAGGTTGTGGGCTCAGATGTGTTCAATGCGGTCAAGGCTTTCCTCGAAACAGGTATTTTTCCACCCATCCTAAATCAAACCGATATAACACTCATTCCAAAGATCCCTAACCCAATACATGCTGCAGACTATAGGCCAATAAGTTTGTGTAACTTTGTGTACAAAGTTATTTCAAAGGTGTTGGTCAATAGACTGAAGATTTACTTATCTGATATGATTACTCCTTTCCAAAGTGCATTTGTGGCAGGGCGCTTAATACAGGATAACATCATGGTGGCACATGAGGTTTTCCACCATCTGAGGACAAGAAAGAGTACAAATACAGTGGAGTGTGCTCTTAAGCTGGATATGCAAAAGGCGTATGATTGAGTAGAGTGAGATTTCCTTATAAGGAGCTTGGAGAAAAGGGGTTTTGGCTCAAAATGGGTGAATTGGATGAGAGCTTGTATCACGACCCCGACGTATAGAGTGTTGGTGAACGGGAACAGGACAGAATACATCAGGCCATCGAGGGGACTAAGACAGGGTGACCCACTATCACCTTATCTATTCATTTTAATGGCGGATGTTCTGTCTAGACAGGTGGTTTGGGAAATCAAGGAGAAGAGATTGGAGGGCATCATCCTAAAACGAGGATGTCCGGAGTTACACCACTTATTCTTTGCGAATGACTCTCTGTTTTTCATAAAAGGAACGGTGGAGAATGCCCATCGCCTTAAGGAGCTGATAACTAAGTATTGCAGAAACTCGGGTCAAAGGATAAATGAGGCGAAGTCAAGTCTCACATTCAACCGTGGAGTAGATGGGGTAATGGCAAAGGCAATAGAAGAGACACTGAACATTGCTAGCACGAGCAACCCAGGGAAGTATTTGGGGCTACCGGCAGTTTGGGGAAGGTCCAAACGAGAGGCCCTTAGATACCTAAAAACCAGAATCAATGATAAACTGCTGGGGTGGAGATCAAAGACCCTTAACCAGGCGGGCAAGGAGGTACTTATCAAAGCTGTCATAACTGCCATACCGACCTATGTGATGAGTATTCTCAAGCTCCCCAAAACTTGGTGTAAAGAAATAAATGCACTAATGGCGAGGTTCTGGTGGGGAGATGGAAATGGAAACTGGCGTATTCACTGGAAGAAATGGGAAGCCTTAGCAAAAACAAAGGAAGACGGTGGCTTGGGCTTTAGGGAACTGGAGACGTTTAACATCGCACTCCTTACAAAAATGGCGGACAGGGCAAACAAGGACCCGGAGGCTCTATGGGTTAAGGTCCTAAAGGGACTGTATTTCCCGCGAGGTGACCTGGTATCGGCTAGGAGCGGGGGGCGAGCGTCATGGGCATGGGCGAGCATCTTAAAGGGGCGAGACGTGCTCCTTAAGGAGGGAATGTGGGTAATAGGCAATGGAAACAACGTAAAGATTGCCTCAGACCCGTGGCTACCAACAAAAATAGGCTTTAGGGTCGAGCGAGCAACAGTATGGGATCAGAATCCGGAACTGAAGGTGAGCATGCTGATCGACCACACAGAACGGAGGTGGAATGAGAATGCAGTTTGGAGTCTGGCCGATCCAGTTGACGTGCCACACATCTTGAACACACCTCTGCCAACACAGGTGACAGCCGATCGTCTGCTATGGCCATACTCAGATCATGGACACGTTACAGTTAGAACAACATACCATCGGCTGAGAGAGGCGGATGAGAGGAGGCCAGCGAACCTGCAGGGACACGGAAACAGCTCGAACACGCTATGGAGTGCCATTTGGAAGACAGACTCTGTCCCGAAGGTGAAGACTTTCGCTTGGAAGATGGCAACGAGAGCACTTCCTGTGATGGACAACCTCAGGCGAATGGGAATGGATGTTGCCACGGGTTGTGCAATCTGTGGAATGCTGGAGACAGTGGAACACATGGTGTACCAATGCAGCTGGACCAGACTGATTTGGTTCGGAGGGCTGGGGTTGGACGAACGACACCATCGCAGCATGGAGATAGGGGAGTGGCTCGACGACAGGAGGAAAGAAAGGAGACCAGGACAGCACAGTACAGACGTGAGATGGGAACTGTGTTTGATGCTGTGTTGGAGAGTCTGGAAGGCCCGATGCCTTGCGACCTACGAAGGAAGACAACCGTGCCCACAGGAGATCATTGACAGCTGCAGAAAGGAGATGGACGAGCTGAGGACAGCAAAGTGCAGCACTACAGCGACTGCGAGGAACAGATCAGTGCAGCGATGGGTGAAACCGGACACTGGATGGGTCAAACTGAACTGTGACGCTTCATGGAGTCGGGACACACAAAGGGGCGGAATCGGAACACTCGCAAGAGATGAAGAGGGACGCATGATCGGAGAAGCAAATCGACAAACAACCGGTTGGAGTATTGATGTATTAGAAGCGGAGGCAATTCACTTAGGGATCTCATTGGCCCGGGAGAACAGGTGGAGAAAAATCATCATCGAATCTGATGCCGAGAAGATCATGAACCAGATAAAAGGAACAACGACAAATTGGAGACTTGAAGTGATTTGTGCCAAAATTCAGGAAGGGACAAACTATTTTGAAGAGATTATTTGGTCAACCGTTCGAAGATCGGCAAACGAATGTGCGAACTGGATTGCCAAACAGACTAGATTGGGAGTGTGTCTAAATCATTGGGTTAGTCAACCCCCACTCCCATTTTCGGTTTTATTAGATAATGACTGTCGTGTTATGGAAAACAATGGTGTAGCTGAAACTGTGCTTGGAGTTTGAATGAATTTCCAGCTTTGTGATCAAAAAAAAAAATCATAACATACTCTTATGTGGAGGAGTGAATTAGCTTTAATCAGATCCAGATTAAATCAAAACTGAATGACAGAATATAAAAAAATATTTAAAGAATATAAAAAAATATTTGAGTTATTATTATATAAATGCAATTTAAACTAAAATTTAAATTCTTATATTAATTAACACAAATAAATCAAATGAAATTACTTTTTAATAATATTATTATATTGATGTGATTAACTTAACTTACAAAATGAAAATATTTTTATTTTTGTTATTAATATAATATTATTCAATTTACTTTTTTTGTATAACGTTTATTATTTATAGTATATTCATTACATATACGTTGAAGTTATTTAGTTATAGCACTATAAAGAAAATTTATTTATAAACATTTTATTTAGTAGTAGTTAATTGTTATTTATTTATTTATTTGTTTTCTTAGTTAAAAATATGTGAAAATTATATACACAAACATAACTTAAAAATTATAGATGCATATACACTATTTAGAATATTATTAGTTTTATTATATATATATATATATATATATATAAATTTACTTCAAATATTATAATAATTGCTAAATAGCAATATTAAATGATTATTTTACAAAAGTTTATGAAAAGTATCATTTTAATTTAATTTTATAATTATTAATACATAAATCAAAATCTAACATGTGTATTTATACACTTAATTTAAAAAAAGAACTTAATATTATTGTATTGTAAATTGTAATTTTCTTTAAAAAAAAAACACTTCTCAAACGATTGTGTACACATTTAGAATTTTTGTTTAAAAATTGATTTCTTTTTACTTATTTTTTAAAATTTTAAATTTGGAAATCAAATAAATAGTTATATATTTAAATTCTTGTAAAAAAAATATGTTTACTATCTATTTAGTTCAATTTTTATTTAACTTAGTTACTATTGTTTATCATTTTTTCCATTATAAATATTATGTACTTTCAACACTGAATTCATTTTTTAAGTTAACTAAGCTAAACTATAATTATAAATTATAATCACGGTATAAACAGTAACTTTACTATGCAAAACACTATTTGGAAGTTTTTGTATCGTATGTAGAGTTTTTTACGTATCGTATTATACAGTCAGTCTAAAAGTCAAAAATTAACGCATAGTTAGCGTCATTTAATTCTTAATTAAATTATCTATTTACCGTAATGTTTTTTATTTTTTTTGAGTAAGTATATAATTAAATTTTTCACCTAATGCATTTACTTATTTCGGTCAAATTTCGGTGTAAACGATGTTAGATTACAAAATCACTGTATTTTTAATCAAAAAAATTATCTTACGTAGATAATTGATTTACGACCTAAATGACGTTAACCGTGTTGAGTTTGGACTTACATGGTCCGAGTTATAATTTTTTAAGTACAATTTTCATATCTCAACTTACGGCATGCCGTACAGTCAATCCGTAAATTCAAATTTAATATTTTTTGCATCATTTGAATCGCAATTAAAATATCTACTTACTATAATTTTTTTAAATTTTTTTAATAGATACATAATTTTATTTTTAATTAAAAAAAAGATTTAAAAAAAAAAACATTGCTCAGGCGCCACTTCAAAGTGACGCCTGTGAATAGGCGCACCCCTAGGGTGCGCCTATGTCCAAAAGGTGCGACCCCGGGGTGCGCGTATACCCATTTTTCTAAAAAAAAATTTGTATACTTACTTTTTTAGTTACTTAACACAAAAATTCGTATTTTACCCTAACACAAATATTTAGACTTATCATTACATAGACAAAATAAAACACAATGAAAAAAATATGTATAGCCCTGTATCTAAATTATGATCCACAAGTCTTATCTAATTCAATAGTTTGGAGTGTTATTTTTTTTTTTATAAAAGAAATATAGTAACCGTTATTTTCTCTTTAGAAAAATATATAAATGTTAATTTTTAGCAGTGTGGGTTGATGGTATATTGCGTACTTATCATAACCGAATCAGACCGTCGATCGACCCTGATCCGATCGTGAACCGGCAAGATGAACGGTCCGGTTCTTACAAAAGAGCAAAATATATATTGAAGTCGGTTCAATTGGTGAAAATTGATCAATTTTTAAAGAACCAAACAAATTTTGGAAGAACCGACTAGTTTCGATTTTTTGATTAATCTCCAGTTTTTTCCCCCATTTTCCTCTGCTCCTCACTGTGACTTATCCTTTAGGCATAACCCTAATTTTAGGTAATAAGTTATGTGAACTGTCTAATTCGATCGATGAACCGTTGGTCAGCCTGTCTGAACCGAAAACCGATCCTTTCACCGATTCGAGGGTCAGTCTGGGTCTGGTTATGATAATATGAGAATGGTATATCGTGCTTCTTTTACCATGCCTCTACACAAAGGGTCAGTGGGACACCACTCTATTAACACTCATACTTAGTCCATTCACATAGACCAATATTAGACTTAAAACTAATAAAATAAGTTGTAATTCATACATAAATAAAGTTCAAACTCCATTAAATGTCACTTTACGTAGTGTTTCAATTAATATATACTAGATAACAGACAGACATTTTATGTAGAATGTAAAAATATATTTGAGTTATGGTTATATAAATATTGTTTAATATAAAATTTAAATTATTATATTAATTAACAAAAATAAATCAAATTAATTTTTAATTATATTATATTATTATATTAATATGATTAACTCAACTTTAAAATGAAATTTCTTTTTGCATAAAATTAATATAAAATTATTTAATTTACTTTTTTGTATAACATTTATTATTTATAGTATATTCATTACATATATGTTCAATTCATTTAGTAATAGCACTATAAAAAAATTTATTTATAAACATTTTATTTAGTAATAGTTAATTGTTTCATATTTATTTATTTTCTTAGTTAAAAGTATGTGAAAATTATATACACAACCATAACTTAATAAATTATATGTGCATATAACTATTTAGAATACTATATTAGTTTTATTATATATATATATATATATATATAAATTCAAATATATTAATAATTTCTAAATAGCAAATTTACTGATTAAAGCACTATTTGGAAGTTTTTGTATCGTATGTAGAGTTTTTTACGTACTGTATTATACAGTTAGTCTAAAAGTAAACAATTAACACATAGTTAACGTCATTTAATTCGTAATTAAATTATCTACGCACCGTAATTTTTTTTATTTTTTTTAGTAAGTACATAATTAAATTTATCACCTAATGCATTTAATTATTTCGGTCAAATTATAAAACGAACGATGTTAGGTTACAAAATCACTGTATTTCCAATCAAAAAGCTTACTTTAGATAGATAATTGAATTACCACATAAATGACGTTAACCGTGTTAAGTTTGGACTTACATGGTCTGAGTTATAATTTTTGAAGTAAAATTTTCATATCTCAACTTACGGCATGTCGTACAGTCAATCCGTAAATCCAAATTTAATATTTTTTGCATCATTTGAATCGCAATTAAAATATCTACTTATTATAATTGTTTTAAATTTTTTTAATAGATACATAATTTTATTTTTAATTAAACATCGAGTCGTCATTATCGAAAAAAAAAAACAAATTGTAAAAAAAAAATGTGGATGAGGCGCTACTTTGAATGACGCCTATTCAATAGGCGCCACCCAGGGGTGCCCGTATACCTATTTTTCGAAATATATTTTTTTGTATACTTACTTTTCTAAAAAAAAAAATACTTACTTTTAAAAAAAATTCTGGATATCTTCATGTCACGGGTTGACACGTGGATCAAAACCTCTTAACCAAACGCGACTCATTTTTTTACGGATTATCTATGAATCGTATTAAAATGATCCGTGAGTCAAAATGTCTGACTAAAACACGACTCATGGGTCAAAATGTCTGACCCAAACACAATTCGTGGGCAGATCACCGACTGGTTGAGTCAACTTTTGAATGTAATTCAGTCTTTTGGGTTTGATTGGTGTGAATGTGTTGAAAATGAACATGAAACAAAACCGTTTTTATAGAAAACAAATATGTCTATCGAAAAATATGGATGGAACATTCATATTTTCGCTATGGAATGGTGCAAATAAGAACATTCAGTAAAGATACAGTTGAACTAGGTGAGGGAGAAGACGCCTATAAGAACTCACTCTCGCTCCAAGAATTCTCTTCTTCAATCGTCTTCTCCATCTCCACCTCCCTGACCTGAAGCACCAGAAAATTATTCATGGACAAAAGTTGATCCAAAGAAAATTATCTTATTTAGCCGTTCTTCCAGTTTGAATTTCGGGTCTAGAACCCGTTGACCAAGGGGCGGAAGGAGTTCCATAACTAGATTTTAAAATCGGAACACCGACCAACAAAAAGGAAACGACCAAAGTGATTTGACTCAAGACGATAAAAATGATGAAAAAGAACAAGTGAATAAATCCAACCCTGAAAATGACACAAAATATGAAAACTCACCCAAGTGCGGAGGGCATTTGGAGAAATCTCTGGACTGGTGAAATATCATAATGATGACACATTTCCACCAAATTTGAGCAACAAATAAACATCAATCCTGCATCTATTTAAAGAGGAAATATGGTTTCCTCGCACATTCAGGAGAGACACACCATGCGAAAGTTTTCCAAATCCACATCGTTTGGAATGGGGTAAGGAGGCTATGAGGCGTCGCTCATGCCCGCCTCCTCCACGACTTTATCAAAAGGGAAAGCCAACTTCAGATCGCAACGTCAGATCATACAATGGTCCATCGTATATTCACTTTTAACCCCTAATCTACTTGAATGACGATCATCATAAAATCGGTTTCTCATCACAGGTTCTTAACTCTTTAATTGTTGTTGAAATTCAACGTCATTTTACTGTAGTTCATTTATCTACATAATATATGATTTTTTTTAATATATATATTTTTTTATTTTTTAACTGTAACGTCAATTTATGACCAAAATGGTAACGCCAATGATAAATTGTCCCAATGCACCCGAATGTTTGGAAATGTTAAATGCATCTTCCATTTGTTTTGTGCACCCATATGTTTAGAATTGTTGTTAAATGCACACCACTTGTTTTAAAGTGTTGTTTTGTGCGCTGTGATGTTTGAAGATGTTAAATGCACCCATTGTTATCTTTTTGTCTCGGTTTTTCGTTAAAAGGCACGTGATCGTCTCGTGTGACCATAGAGACGCTTCCTCGTTTTACAGTCTTCATCATCATGGTTCAAATCAATTGAATTTCAGAACCATGTAACTATCACGTGACGAGATAACAGACGAAAGTAACAGTGAAAATGATTGTGGTGCAAATAACAACAATTTCAAATATATGGGGTGCACAAAACAACAGGTAGGGTGCATTTAACATGTTCAAACATCACGGTGCACGAAACAACATTTTAAAACAAATTGGTGCATTTAACAATATCACTCAAACAAACGAGTGTAGTGGGGCAATTTACCTTAACGCATATATGTCATTGATATTACTAACTAGAGTAGAATGTTCTAGATAACGCCGATAGCAACCGAAAATTTAACACTCCTATGCATATCTGGGAAGAAGATGGTAATTCACTTGTTGCCCCTGAAATACATGTATATTTTCTGCACCAGGAAACACATTTCAGCCATAAAGTGGACGAAACTAAAGTACCCACAACAAAACTTGGAAGCTAGCTAATAGGATGAGTCGATTTCTAACCTGGAGCACCCACAAGCTTAGTAGTGTTTCCAGGCAAAACAAGACGAACCCAATCAGGTAGAAAATCTGCAAGCAGCGCACAGACAAAATCGAAAAACTCAGCCACGATTAAGAGCATGGTCTTAAGGATAAAATAGGAGAACCAGCTTACCCCCACTAAGACATGATCAGAGAAGACATCAACTGCTGCAAGAATGCCCCTATAGACAATAACAAATAGATGAAAAATGTTTTCCAACAGAAGCTGAAGATCAATAGAGTATTTCAGATGGATTGAAACAAGAGGAGAAAAATATCTACTTAAGCATCAATCAAATCAAAGTTACCACCGATCCAGAAAACTATTAGGATATAGGATTACTCACGTCAATGATTTTCCATGGAAAAAAATGGGAGGGGCAATGGCAGCAACTATGCAGAAACCAACATGTAGCTGCATATGCGTTCGTTAGTGAAGAGAGCATAGCAAGATAAACAAAGAGCAAGTCAATAAGTATAATTCAAATTTGGTCAAATAATAACATGGAACATAAGCCTACTTTATGTGGAAACTGTAATTAGATATGTGAGCAGTAAAGAATTAAACACTCACCAAGTAGAATATGAAAAACCCACCGAAGCTCAGAGCACTGTTTGTCCTGTAATTTAAGAAAAGACCAACTATAAGTCAACAAAAATATAGCACATCCAAATGTGAGACATGCATAAAAATCCAGGAGTTGTAAAAAAAACACTTGTAATTTGATATTCCTTCGCAAGAGAAAGAGAAAGAAGCGCTACAGAACTATCAAAAGGATACACCTACTGAATACTAACCTCATTGCTCGATATAAAGGCCTATACCACAATAGGTATGAGAGAGGGCATCCAAGCAAAGTATAAATGACAGCCAGGAAAAATATCTTGACACCTGAAGAACATACAAGCCATGTGAAACACTCGGCTCCATATCATCCTTCCAACATAATAGATCAAGATCACATGTCACCTAACTACTTAAAAAAATTTACGCAAACCCTAAGAGGGTAGGAGGAGTTTGGAAAGAAGTGCGAATGTAACTTACCTCCACCTCTGATCCAACAAACCATTGTAGCAATGGCATTGAACATGAGGCAAATAACTATACCTGCAAATGTCAATCTAAAAATATATTAGAAATGGACAACTGACAACCAAAATCAATAAATGCTACAGAAAAACCAGTGTATCAAGAATTAAATCAGTAATGTCTATCTAAGATTTGAGAGATCTATTGATTTATATTCATAAAAAGGTCTAAGTTAAAGCTATGTTGCAAGGAAGATTGGGTTACTCCTGTAGAATAAAGTGGAGCATGCATTACTCTTGGAAGGAAATGGACTTGGCATACCTAACCAACTTGCAAAAGCCAAATACTGCAACCTTTGTACATGCACCGGTATTTCATTGGCTATGTCATGATGAATAATTGGAAAGAAGGGGGGCCAATTTTTATCATCTACTGGAACTCCCGCTGATGTCAATCATTAACAAGAGGCAAAAAGATGTGACGCCAAGTTTCAATAAAAATTAAACAGAAAAGAGTGCAGGATTGACTAGAAAGAAGACTATCTAGAACATTATGCAAGTAGTCTACCGTTTGCAATGGCATCCTCTCTTCGCTTTATTTCCTGCAAAAAGTGAGAAAACTTAGTGCATTACTCTAAGTTTCAGCGGAAATAAGTGTAACTCCAATATTTAGGTATTGAAGTTCATCTTATTTTGCAATGGTAGAATGAGACCTGAGAGAGAGAACACAAAAATTCAATAAAGAATAAATACGCAAGAAAAGTACCCTTTCTTTCCTTTTCAGATCTGCTTCCCAGGATGCAAGCTCTTTAGCTTTGTCCTTAGAATCCTATGTGTGATACATCAAAGGTAAATCTCCAAAAAGCATCAAACAAGAGAAGATTTACTAAAAAGCTAGTTAATTACATTCACTGGACCCAATGGGATATTAACTGTGGCATCGTACTTCTGCCAAGGCTAAGCGGTTCTGATGCAAGAGGAAGACTATGCAACTTTGATGCTGGAGCAACACTTCCATTCTGCATGTCAGCATACGCAAAATAAAAAGGACACATCACAATTCACAATAGATCTTTCATATCCACTTGATAAAACTAACAAAGCAAGTCTTGAATCCTGATAATTCAATCTTGAAGAATTAAGAAAAAACAGCTCAAGTCTCAGCACTATACTTTTGGAAACCACAGCCTATAGATACAAAATATTTACCTAGGGTCACAAATACTTAACAATTTAAGAAATCAAGACTGCAAATATAACATTACCATCCAGCCTTGACAAAAACTTAGTCTAGAAACGTGAAACATTCAACTTTGCAGCATAATTTTTAAGCACAATGTAAGCCATCATTTAATTCACACAAAATGTGGTTCTGAATATTCTCATCCCATCATATAACCGTTACAGCATGCAAAAATTTCAACAATATTGCACTTCGTTCCCACCCTTTTTAGTTTATCGGCAGCTAAATGTACTCAGTCGACAATAACTACTGAGAGGCTTCACCTGGCCATGGTGTGAATCTGAATTACATATAGGAGAAAGTGATGAAGAATCGAGACACTCTTATTCCTTCACAAATTATCACCATACTTCTGATTCAGTAACACATTCCACTTCTATAATTCACAATATCACTTACTACATAATCCATTAACAAGAAAAACGGTTCAGTGATGTAGTCGAGACTGAATCCTCCACCGCGTGGCAGTTGTCACTTGATCAGCGTGGTAAAGGAGATAGCACTTACAGAGAAAGGATTGACTTCTTCTTCGTCATCGAAGGGGTTGGACTCGTGGTGGCGATCCATTTGTCGAAGCTCCGTAGATGTCACCGGAGAAATCGGCCGCGCAGAGAGAAAAGGCGAAATTTAGCAAACACCACCGAAAACGCCGCACATCTACCAAAGCAAAAAGTGGAGTTCCGTTATGCTCCAGACTCCAGTCCCCACTCTCTATCTAGTTACTAGACGCGCGGGATATGAAATTGAAATGAAACTAATTTTTTTTTTTTTAAAACACTTAATTTTTAAAAGAGTCATGTTAAACTTAATTTTTATATGAAACTAATTATTAAAAATAAAATATATTATCACTTATTTTGAATTTTACTAAAAAAAATTAAAGGTGATTTTTTTAAAAGCAATTAATTTGGGTTAATCTCTATACCGTCCCAATCGAATGGGCTAAAGCTTAAATTTTGACCCAGATCCTTGTCACTCTTGATCATGGTTTAATCGAGTTTCGATCAAATCAGTATTTAGTTGTAATATATAATTTTTAGGGTTAAATTGTGACATTCTAACAAATATTATGTTATTTTTACAATTTTTAAAACATATTTTGTTAAGTTTTGAATGGAAAATGGGATAAATTTGTCTAATAATTAAACCTGAACTAATGGAATTTTTTAAAACAAACTGTAAGGACAACTCTAATTTTTGCTTAAACATTAGGAAGCAAAGTCGTATTTTACCCTAATTTATATGTAATTTTACAAAAATATAAGTTATTTTACCATGTAAAAATAATTAGCTCAATATGCAATGTGTTTTGGTAGGGGTGAGCTCGGGACAAGTGGGATGATTTTTTTTTTTTTTTTTAAAAAGTCAAGCTCGAAATTTCAAGACTTATACTTGGAGGACGAAACCCGAGTTCATCCCCAAAAACTGTTTGAGTCGGTCTTGCTTGACTCAGGCAAGTCTCAGTCTTGAACAGTCTTTTTCTCTCAAAAAAAATTGTTCCAAAATTTTTAAATACAAATCACATTGCAAACACCATATCAACTATCCATTACAAAACACAATACAAAACCATATTATGTATTCAATAAATAAATAAATAAAATACAAACACAACTCTAAACACACAATAAACTAATTTCAAGCACACTATAAATGTTGACTCCAATTTATACTCGGGTTAGGACAGTTTTATTCAGTATCTTGGGCAAAAAAAAGGACCAACTCTAAATTTGAGATATAAAACAAACTATCCGTTTTGATTCAGGATGAACTATTCGTAATGATCTCGGAAAGATTTTTCGATCCATCAATCTTTTTTGTTTATCCTTACGTTTTGGTATTTAAAAATTATTTACAATATCATGGTGAATCTATCTATCTCTATCTCTATCTATATATTTATTTGACTAGATTGTATGCAATTGTGACAAATAAGATTTTTGATGTATTTTCTTATTAGTCCATGTCAAACATACAATTCTCATTCCTATGTGGTATGCCATGTAACTCACTTTAAAATCCTCCAAACATTCTCATTCATTCTACACATAAGTTACAAAACTTCAATAATATAATCATCTTTCACATGTGCATTTATTATTTTTATTAATTATTTATTCAAATACTAAATTTTATAATATTATATTTTATAAAAATCAAGTAAGTTAACATATTAAATTTTGTTATGAAGTTTTATTGGTAAGACTAAATTACAATTAATTTTATGTATTACATAATTCTTTAAAAATTAATAATTGCATGTCTAATACTATGTACCCAATTATAATTATGCATTCAATATAAATTTTAAGACTTTTTTCAAAAAGTATTTATTTTCGCAAAAGAATTTGAAAAAGTGTATATATAAAAAATATATTTAGAAGTAAATTTCACTGTGTAAACAGTAATTTTACTGTGCAAAACACTATTTGAAAGTTTTTGTATCGTATGTAGAGTTTTTTACGTACCGTATTATACAGTCAGTCTAAAAGTCAAAAATTAACGAATAGTTAGCGTCATTTAATTCATAATTAAATTATCTACGCACTGTAAATTTTTTGATTTTTTTTGAGTAAGTATATAATTAAATTTCTCACTTAATGCATTTACTTATTTCAGTCAAATTTGGGTGTAAACGATGGGGGGTTACAAAATCACTGTATTTTTAATCCAAAAAATTATCCTACGTAGATAATTGATTTACGACATAAATGGCGTTAACCGTGTTGAGTTTGGAGTTACATGGTCCGAGTTATAATTTTTTAAGTACAATTTTCATATCTCAACTTACGGCATGCCGTACAGTCAATCCGTAAATCCAAATTTAATATTTTTTGCATCATTTGAATCGCAATTAAAATATCTACTTACCATAATTTTTTAAATTATTTTTAATAGATACATAATTTTATTTTTAATTAAACATCGAGTCATCATTTTCGAAAAAAATGATTTAAAAAAAAAAAAGGGATTGCTGCTGCCCATAGGCGCCACTTAAAAGTGGCGCCCATGAATAGGCGCACCCAGGGGTGTGCCTATTCACCTGGGGTGCGCCTATTCAATTGGCGCACCCCTGGGGTGCGCCTATGTCCAATAGGCGCGACCCTGGACATAGGCGCGACCCTGGGGTGCGCGTATATCTATTTTTCTAAATGTTTTTTTTATATATACACTTTTTCAATTTTTTTTGCGAAAATAAATACTTTTTGAAAAAAATAAAATTTTAACACATATATAAAACAATATTAATATAATAATTATAGTTTCTTAAAAAACATTATATAGTCATGTAGAGCTTTATTTTTAGACATAATTTCACCTTACTTCACATGTGAATTTTGTTTTATTGAAATTTATAATATTATACTTTATAAAAATCAATTAAGTGCACATATTAAAATTTGTTATTAAACAAATTCTTGCTAAAACTAAATCATAAATAATTTTTTGTATTATATTAGTTTTTATAAATTAATAGTTTCATGTATAATATTATGTACTTTATTATAATTATGCAAGGCAATATAAAATTTAACACAAGAAAAAAAAATACTATTATTATCATTATAGTTTATTAATATATTTTTATAGTTTTTATAGCTTCATTTTTTTTTTTTTATAGACACGACTTATTTTACGAAATAAATAAATAGTGAACGCAAGTGACAATTACTATTAGTAAAATAAACATATTCCACTAATACTTTCAACATTATAACTATGTGAAAAATAATAAATTAAAAGTATTAATTAGCAACATGTCAATAATTATAATATTTATTTTTATTATCGACTTATTCAAATTTTATTTACTTTTATGAAAAATATACTTATTCTTTATATTTAATAACATAATTTGTATAATTGAAATACAAGTTCATTTATTGCAATTTAAATTTTAGATTAGATATATTATAGCTAGGGCTGGCAATGGTGCGGTGAAAAACCCATAACCACGGTTATAACCGTTACTGTTTAATATGGTTAACCGTACCATTATGGTGCGGTGCGGTTATGGTGATGAATTCTCTACCCATAATGGTTATGGTTATGGTTATGGTATTTGAGTTATACCCATGGTTATAACCATGGTTATTTTATAAATATAATAATTATTTATTATTAATAAATTAATATATATATATATTATACTAAATTTAAATTACAACATAAAAGTGAAATCAATTGATGATATTGAGGAAGATGATGATTGATAGAAACAAATACGACAACTGTGAAATGGTTAGGTGTGTTGAATCATTACTCGTTATGGGTGTTTGTTGAATTTTAATGTTAATTCAGTGGTGTGAATGTTAATGTTGAATCATATGAATGTTGAATGATGTTAGTGTTAATGTTGAATGATGTTAGTGCTATATATTTTTATTGTTGGTAATATAGATAGATGTATTTTTTAAAATTAAATTTTCGGTCTTTTATTATATTACATATGGAATAAATATGGTTATACGGTTAAAACCATGGTTAATAACCACGGTTATTTTGATGGTTATGGTATTGAAAATTGTACCCATAATGGTTATGGTTATGGTTATGGTATGTGGTTTAAAAATATGGTATGGTTATGGTATTTGGCATACCCTGACCATACCCTAACCATTGCCAGCACTAATTATAGCACAATATTTCTAAAATCATATACCTAATTATAATTATGCATGCAATCTAAAATTTAACCCATTAACAAAAAATTCGTTAATATTTTTTTTTAATACTTAAGTTTTTAGAAACTTTATATTTAAATGTTGTAGATTTAACTTAATTTATGGATTAACAAATTTTATTTATATAATTGAACAAACTTAAAAGTTATTATTAGTAAAAATAAATATATTTTAACCAATACTTTGATTTTTTTTTATAACTATACGACAATAATAGACATTATAAAAACATTAAAATTAATTTGAAATAATTAATTAGTATCATATTAGTAATTGTTGATATTCCTTTTTAGTATCGAATTTTGAACTTTCGGTTATTTTAATAGAAATTTACTTAATCCTTATATTTATAATATTATTCGTATAGTACAAATACAAGTACATTTATAATAAAAAGAATAATATATTTACTTATATTTTTAAAATTTTCTTAAATGCAATTCAAATATTAAAGTTAGACTTGAAACATTAATTATCATTACATAAATGATTATTGATATTTATTTGTATCATCAATATATTGGTATAATGAAAATATAAGTGTAATTAATATTAAAAATAATATTTCTACAATTTGTTAACAAATTCTAATATGTAATTTATTTTTATTCTTTATAATATAAAAAAATCTATAATATGTTAAATAATTGATATACAATTATCATTTTTTTATTAATATTTGTTTAATATATATATATATATATATATATATATATATATATATATAATTACTTATAAGTAATTATATTAAAAAAGTACATATTACGCAAGCGTGAAGCAGATTTCTAGTATATATTAATTTGGCTGAAACCTCTGTAATTAAGACACATAAGCTTTTGTATTGCTTTGTTGTTAAAAATAAGCATTTTTATTGGTTGATTAAATTTTTTCATAACCGATAACATGAACTTGCCACGTGTACCTCCAAAAACTCTAAAATTCATATGAATCTTCTCATTTTTTTTCACGGTATGTTTCATATTTTATTTCATAACCACATTTATTGTCTTTATTTTTATCAATATATTACTATTTATTTTCATAAGAAACCTTTTAAATCTATTTATTCTATTTTAAAAATTATATTATAGTTAGATATTTTTATAATGAATGTATATATTTTTGAATTTATTACAAAATACAATTAATATTATAATACTAAAAATCTACTATTCTATTTTATGAAAGAATGAATGTATGTTAAAATTTCATATTAGCATGTGAAATTATAAAAATACATTGATAATACATTTTCTAAATATTATATACAATTTCCATTTTTCTTTTTAAATGAGTCTCAAAATAACTGATAACTAAGTAGTTACAATTATAAAAATATGTATATTCAATATAATGTTCATGATAAATATCCGATAGAAAAATAACATAAAAACTAAGTTAAAAAAGATGCATTAACATTAGGGTTAAATACCAAATAGCTACCCGAATTTTAACCGTTTTACAAATAGCTACCTCAACATTGAATTTTAAAAAATGGCTACCTAAACTTTGACACTTGGGGCAAATAACTACATCAGTTTACTTTTCTGTTAAATGTGGACGGAAAATGACGTGACAACACATGATTGATCCTGATTTAAAAAACTAAATAATTTTTTAAAAATACCAAAAAAAGGAAAATAAATAGATAAAATATGAGTTTTTAATATAATACTTTTATTAGAACTATGAAATACAAAAATAATAATAAATAATTAGTTATTTATTTATTTATTTTGTTTCATATTTTGAATAAAAATATCATATTAAAAACTCTTATTTTCTCTATTGATTTTCTAATTTTTTTTTGTATTTTTAAAAAAATAATTTAGTTTTTAAAATCAGGGATCAATCATCTGCTGCCACGTAATTTTCCGTTCATATTTAACGGAAAAGTTAACCGATGTAACTATTTGCACATTTGTTCAAAGTTAAGCTAGCCGTTTTTGAAAATTCAAAGTTGATGTAGTTATTCGTAAAACGGTCAAAATCCGGGTAACTATTTGGTATTTAACTCATTAACATTATATAAGTAAATATTTATGTCATTTTTATGATCTGTTATTATTCATTAACCTTATTGATAATATATATATATATATTATCAAACTCTATAATTAAAATAATAACAAAATGCATTTTCTAACACTTCCCGTTTTAATAAAAAAAATACATTTTCCATATCATGATCGGTTACAAAAAATATTAATCAACCAATAAAAATGCTTCTTTTGGATAAAAAAGCAATACAAAAATTTATGTGTCTTAATTTTCATAACAACTCATAATTATTTATCATAATCAATTTAAACTGTATAATAGTAAAGTTTTCTTTTATTTATTTTTATCTATATTTAATTAATAAATAATTTAATAATATTTTTACTAAAATAATAATTTATACATTAAACTTATGGCTTAAGGTGCAAATCACGGGCAAGACAACTAGTTAGAAAGAATTTTATTACTGTGCACCGTAATTTTCTTCGCAATCATTTTTTTCCCGTAGAAGTGTAACGTATTGCAAAGTAGACAAATTTTGCACCAATTAAGGAAAGATCATTATGCCTCCAGTTGTCCATCGCCTTCCGTCTTGATATATATAAGGGACGAGTAATAAATTTCTAATTAAATTTTGTGGGTTGAACAGTTTACTAATTGAATTTTTTTCTTTGAATACAATACTAATTTACTATATAAAAATATACATATTGTTAACTCCATCTAATTTATCGTTAAAAAGTGATTGGAAACTTGAATTTTATTTATTATTTACTTAAGTTTTTAAAGCAATTTGCTAAATTAAAGTTAAAAAATATACAATTTGCAAGTTTAACTTTCCGAAATTGTACAATTCACTAGCCAAACATTGAAATTTTTTGCAATAGTTAATTCTTTAAAGCAAATTGCTAATTGAGATTACAAAATATACAATTTGCAAGTTGAACTTTACGAAAATTTACAATTTGCTAGTCAAACATTGAGAAAATTTGCAATTTGGTAGATGACATGTATTAAGCACGTACATGTTATGCCTCTGTTATACAATTTACAACAAATTAAACGAAACTAGCAAATTATATATTTGTATAAAGTCAGTTAACAAATTATTAAAAAAATAAAATCGGTAGTAAAGTTACTAAATGTGTAATTAACCTTTATATAGAATGCAATCAACATCATTCTTAATTTTCCGAAGAAAAAAAAAACTTTATTCCGAAAACACAATCAAGGAGATATATAAAGGGACAGCAAGTGAATATATGTATATATATATATATAATGAGTGTATATATTTGTTACTTAATACACAAAGTAACGTATATAAAATTTAATTACTCGTAGAATCTTGAGATGTATATAAAGCCAGAGCTTTCGAAAACATAAAACACAATAACAGAAACAAGATGACTTCTTCCGGTCGAATCAGTCTCTTCTTCATCGCCATGCTATTATGTCTGGTTTTGCTCTCTTCTTCAGGTAATTTAATTAATCTCTATTATTAAGTATTTGCGGGAATTAAAAAAATTTCATTGTAAATATATCCAGTCATCATATGTAAATGAAAGAATTCATGAAATATATGTACTTCTTAAAGTCTGATTCTCGCGCAAGTAATGATTATTTTATGTATGGAGTAAGCATATCAAATGTATTGTTTTAGGGGAAATTACCAAACTGGTACCCGAATTTATGAGTGATTAGCAAGTAGGTACCTAAATTTTTTTGGGAGCAACTAAGTATCTGAGCTTATGAAAATTAGTAAATAGGTACATACCATTAAGAATAAATGGAAAATATCATGTTAGGAGCACGCGAGGAGCAATCAGGTACCTGAACTTACACAAATGAGTAAGTGGGTACCTGAATCGGTTCGGTCATTTTTTTTAATGGTTTATATACCAAACACATGCATGACTCAACTTCAGACGTTCTCGGATTGTTTCTTGATGCAACGAGAATGTTTGGAGTTGACCCATGTATGTGTTTGGTATATAAACCCTAATTTTTTATTTTAAAAAGTTGGTTTGACCGAACCGATTTAGGTACCTACTTGCTCATTCGTGTAAGTTCAGGTACCTGTTTGCTCCTCACGTGATATTTTTTGTTTATTCTTAACGGAAATTAATGGTAGACACCTATTTGTTTATTTAAGAAAGTTCATCAACTTATTTACTACAAAAAAAATTTAGGTATCTACTTGCTAATCTCCCACAAATTCGAGTACCAATTTGGTAGTTTTCTCTTGTTTTTTTATATGAGCTCTCTAGAACACTCCACGTAAAATATAAGTACTGGAAATTAAACTATGAACCAAAAATTAAATTAAAAATAATTAATATATATTTTAAAATTAAAAGAATTTACGGATTAGCATATTATGTATATAATACAATTTGACTTGATTTTATCAGGTGAAGTGGGTGCAGCTAGGGTTCAGCAGAAGACTGTGTACCAGGGTCCGTGTGTTAAAATCCACGACTGCAATAAGTATTGCCATGACTATGGATATCCACTTGGTGGGGCGTGCCTTCCGATTCCTACTAAACAACCGGATGAAACGGGTTGCTTTTGTTTCCAAAATTAAGAATATGTGGACTATTTAGGAGGGTAGTTACCTAGTAAAATTATACACTTATTAATAATAATAATGATTATAAAACATTATTTTGTTTATGAATAAGAAAGTGATGTTTATTTTTATATGTTTAGAACTTTTTATTTTATTTTTAAGATAGACTTTTAACATAAAAATTGTGAATCATTGTAAACGACTTCACAAACAAAGCACAAAATATGGATAATCATATATCTTAACCGTCAAGGTTAATAGATTTCAACTATATCTTTAGACTTATATAAACTTCGAATTCTTTAGAGAGACCCAATGTAAAAAAAATAAAAAAAGAATGTTGTAGTGTTTCAATCTTGATATATATATATATTGCAAGTTTCTATCTATTGTCTATATCAAAAATTAATTTTTGGACAACCAAAACATTTATTTTAATTAGGGGTGAAACTATTTTACTATTTTAGTCGAGTATTTATATTTCTAGATCTAATTTTCTTTATAAAAAATACCTAATTAAAATACTGTCTAAGAAAAAATAAACTATCTATACATTTTACGATTTTTAAACAAAAAATACATAATTAAAATCAAATTTGTCCAACTATGAAACTTAAATAGAGTTTTAAAAGTTATTATTACTCTGTATTACCATGTTATTATTTTTTCATATAGTTCTACAAATATAATTTTGACGTGTGTTCGTGTCAAGTATATGGTGTTACGAGAAATGAACAGTCTGAATGGCTTTATTGATATTTTTCAATAGTAATACAAATATCCTTTTTGGCAAAAAAAGGTAAGAGAGCAAACATAATTCTTTTTTTGTATGAATTTATAACGCGAGAGTAATTAATATTTAACGAGAGTATTTATATTTAACGCGTGAGTAATTATTATTTAATACGAATTTATAACGCGAGAGTAAATAATATTTAATGCGAGAGTAATTAATATTTAATTAATACGTGAACTTTTCATGGGGTACCAAGTTTTCAGTTTTCAAATATTAATAAGGTTTAATGGTCAAAGTGCCCCCTAAAATTTGGCCGAAATTTAAGAATTCTCCTAAAAGTTAAAAATTTCCCTTAATGTTAAAGAAATGCTGAAATTTTTTCCATAAAAGAACATATGACAATGAGAATTTTTCATCATTTTCAAACATTAATGGACACTTTAAACTTTAAGGGAATTCTTATATTTCGGCCAAATTTTAGGGGGCACTTTGACCATTTACCCTATTAATAATATTGAACACAAACTTGTAATATAAATTATTCTGTCATGTTATGTATTTATAATAAATATAATATGAACAGGAAGTGATTTTTTTTATACGTATTTATATATTTAAGTTATTAATATGTCAAAATATTCAAAAACAAATAATGAATTTCTCATAAATTTATATGTCAAAGATTTTAAACTCTCAAAATCTGTTTAAAAATTATCAAATAAAATTTATTTTAACTAGTAAAGAATCAAATTAACTAAATACGTGTCGTAATATTTATAATTTAATATGAACCGAACATTAAAAAAAAATAAAAAATTGTTTCGTATTATAATCTCAGTTATATAGGTTTATACTATATTTATATTTTATACAGTATTTTGATTTTCTGTATACTGAAAGTGAGAGAGATTCCCAACCAAGCAAAACCCACTTCGCCAAGCAGGCTAGTAGATGTGGATAGACTCCCGCCTCTCCATCATCTTCTTCTCCCACATTCAGTCACTGCGCTTTCTTCCCTCGATCTGTCTCTCACGAATCTAAAAAGATAATCAGTTTACTTTCCCTAACAATTAATGGTGAATCTGTTGTCAAAGTTCTCTGCCAGAGGTAACCGACGGACTCAAAGCGCCATTGTAAGATCCCTACTGCCTTCTTCTTTTTATTTTTTGGCCTGTACTGCCTTCTTTGTTACTTTGCTGATTCTTGTTCGTCTACAGTGTAAATGGTTACTTTGATTAAGAGATTGCTTTATTGATTGGTTCGATTAGCTCTTTTTTGAATCGAGGTTCAATTTTTAGTATTGAATTGGTATTTGATTGCAATACAGCAACGTTGTGTGCTGATTGGTGTTGTTTAAACCTTAATCCGTCGTGTGTTAGCATACTAGATATTGGAACTGGACTTGTAGAAGTACATCTTGGATCTGGTGATTATGTTATGGTAGTAATCCTTTATCCTTCCCATTGCAACTGAGCCAAATTTTGAGATGCCGTAGGCACTGCAATATGATCATTGCAGAGATTTGAAATTCCTGTCAATTTCCATTATAATTTTCTTAATGGAAGATTTGTGAATGAACTGTTACGGAAGCCTTGTCAAAAACATGATGTTGGGACAGCTACTTTGACAGGTTAATTTGGAGAAAGTTTCTACTGTTACTTCTTGTGAATTGTGATGTGATGTATCTATCTAGCGTTTATTGATTTAAGAAGTTGCTTTGCCGATTCTGCAGGACGGAAGGGAAATATCGTCATCAGATGCAGAGGCGGCTGGTGCAGCAGCAATTACTGCTACAAATGCTGTCTCTCATGGGATTGAAGTGGCCATAGAGTTTGAACCCCTTGAGCATCCAATCGAGCCTCTTGAATATGACACGCCAATTCAATGCTCGTTGCCTGAACCGTCCATTCTAAATGTACGTCGTTCAATCTTTATAGTCTTGTCCTATATTCAATCATCCCTCAATCTTTTTTATACATTTGTTTCAGGATTAATTAACAACTTGCTAGTGAATTATGGAGTTTGACTAATTTATAATCGGATTTTTGTTGAACCTAACTGAATTGATATAAAAAATGCAATACACTTGAGGGTTTAATTGACGGAAACTTGCACATTGATTTTATTGTATTACTTTTCACAATTTGATAATGACTTTGTGAAAACTTATAATTCACTAACTGGATTCTAACGACACAAGATGAACGCATGCAAGTTTTCATCCCCATTTACCGTCAAATTAGACGAACTTTGTATAAAGTCAACTCATAATTTATCCAAAAAATTCAACCAACAAATGTTTAAACCCAAAATTCAGCTAGCAGATAGTTAATCAAATCTAAGTTCCGGCTGAGCTGTGCGTGATGAAGTATGACAGCAATTTTATTGTTCTTAAGGATTTGTTTAGTATGCATATTGAAATATAAATTCATTCCATTAGGATGGAAGAATATGGAAGAAGCAAATCTCTGCTAATGCGAGGAGAAGAGCTGATATTCCCATAGTGGAGGATGGAGAAGGAGAACCGATTGAACCCGGGCCTGATCCCGGATCTGATCCGACTAAACCAACAGCAGTTGGGACCAAACGCCGCATGCTACCCTCCATTAGTGCCCCGGAGCATAACCTTCTGAAGCTGCTTGAAGTATGCAACACATCTAGCATCTGATAGCTGTTCGGGTTTCTCATATTGTTTTTGTGTTTTGTTGATCCTCTCCAGTTACACGATCGGAGAAGGTACATATATATATATGTCTGTTTGTATGATTATTGGAAAGGTCAAACCGTCAAACTTTGTAGTAAATCCAAGAACTACTCTTTGTAATATTATTGCAGAATTAGATGCTACAGAGTGCAGCATATTGGATTTCGGCACTCAGCGGCTCGCCAATTAGAATGGTCTAGTACGAGTTATTTATGTGAATTTTTTCATGTGAGATGTGCAGCTCATATATTGAACTTGATTGTGAAAGATGGATTAAGAGAAATCAATGAATCAATTGCTCGCATTCGTAATGCGGTTAAGTATGTTAGAAGTTCTCCACTTAGAGCTAAGACATTTGAAGAATGCATCAAAAAGGAAGGAATCACATTTAAAGGATATGTTTGTTTAGATGTCACTACTAGATGGAATTCTACATATCTTATGCTTGAAGCTGCACTTAAATTTAGACAAGCATTCTTAAGGCTTGAAGATGATGAAGAAGTAGGTTTTGTGAAGGAACTTGATGGTAATGTTCCTAGTATTGAGGATTGAGAGAATGTGAGAATACTGACATTGTTCTTGAAGAACTTTTATGCAGCTACCAAGAGAATTTCAGGAAGTTTGTATGTAACTTCTGATAATTATTTTGATGAAATTGTAAGCATACTTACAACTTTGAATAATTGGAAAAAGGATGTCAATTACAATCTCAAGTCAATGGCTGGGAAAATGAGGGAGAAGTTTGACAAGTATTACGGAAAAATAGAGAAAACAAATGCCATGGTTTTGATTGCTGCCATATTAGATCCTCGACATAAGTTGAAGTATGTTGAATATTGTTGCGGGTTGATCTGCAGTGATCCCTTGATAGTTGCAAACATGGTTGCTCAAGTTAAAAGTGTTTTAGACCATCTCTATGCTTTTTATGAGAAAAAAATGAACTCTTTAGAGATGCAAGATGATCTTTTGGATGATGTCGATACTTATGAACCATGTGATGGTAGTGATGGTGGTGGAGTCGGTGATGGTTGTGTCCCTCTTATTGATAGTATGGATCCATCAAAGATAAGAGAATGGTTTAATAAACAGAATGATATGGACGTTGATGTGACATCCCAAAATGATTTAGAGAGGTATCTTGAAGAGAAATGTGAAAAGGATACTAAAAAAGATTTTGATTTACTGTCTTAGTGGAAAGAAAAGAAAACAGTGTATAAGGTGCTTGCTGCTTGCTATGATGACAAGAGACATTTTAGCAATTCCGATGACTACTGTAGCATCTGAATCAACCTTTAGCACATCAGGTCGTGTGCTTGATCAATTTCGTAGTTCACTGAATGTGAATCTTGTGGAAGCTTTAATTTGTAGTCAAGATTGGCTTAGAAGATCCCCATTGCTTATTACAATTGAGCAATACATGGAAAATGCTGAAAAATATGAATAATGTATTCAATATTCTATATTCATGATTTATTTACTTCATTTTGGTTATATATCACTTAGTAATATAGTATTAACTATTGTCTATTAACATTTTTTTTCATAGATCTTAGTGGAATAATGGACGTGGAAAATATTGCTACATGAAGAAATACGTTTTGTGTTTGGAATTGTGTGTTTTGTTACATTATTATGAATCAATGTAGTGATTTGGAAATGTGGTTTGGACTGTAATTTGGAATTGTATATTTGGGAACTATTTGGTTTGTACTTTAATTTAGAATTGTATGTGTTTTAGAACTGAAATGGATTGTGGAATTGGTACTAAATCGGAACTGAACCGGAACCGAAATAGAATCAGACCATGTACTGAATCGGAACTGAACCAGCACCGAACCGGAACCGAACCGAGGATGTGAAGCAACCGATTTCTAACAGGGTACCCGAAACCGTTTGTACAAACAGGTTCCGGTTCCAAAATTAAACGGGTAGGTTCCGGTTCCAAAATTTAATACCTAGTTTTAAACTGGGTAGGTTCCGGGAACCCCTAAATTTACAGGATACCCGGAACCGCTCATTCCTAAGTAGTATGAGTTGAAGTTCTTCTTTGAGATTGGTGACAAGATTTGTTGTATTTCATATCTTGATTGCTTTGCATGGACAATTGTTGCAGATTTAACATCTTCAAGTATTCCCCACCCTCTCCATTATTTATTTGGATGAATTCTTCATGCGACCACAAATTCAGGCATTCACGGGTGAGACTGGGTGGAAAAAAAAATCATATGCGCGACTCTTATTCACGGGTAGAAAATCTACCCACGAATGAGAGTTGCGGTAGGTATAAATTGATATTTATTTTTCACGATAATATTTTGGTATATATTTATATTTATTAAATGAGATATATTTTTGTGAAAAATTCCGAAGAATGTCCGTGAGCATTTTCATCCAAAAATAATCACAAAATTTTACAAACTGGACCCTTGTGTTATAAATAGTGTAATTAGTAACCCTATATTTTACAAATTGGACCTTAAGTTTCTATATAGTGATTTTGTTTTTCGAATTCTTAACGCAATACTTCAGTTTCTTCCACAGAGATCCCCACTCCGAATATGAGATCGATTCATTGAAGTGTACAGTACTTCTAAAGTTTGTCTATTCCGTCGCTTGATTCTCTGTTTCGCCACTATCTTTGTTGAATCAGTAGCTTGTCTGACAGACTGACACCGTTGACGGCGGTCGGCGACCGTAGCTCCGCCCTCGTGCTTGAGAGAGAGGAGAGATAAAGCCGAATTGAGATATCTCTGATTCTTCCATCGTCAAAGTCCCAAAAGAGCAGACAAAGCGCAGTTACGTTGTTCATTCACGGTGGATGATGTTTTGTTCAATCCACAACATACGCCATGACTGTTACTCCTTATTCTGCTAGAAGGTTTTGGGTTTTGAAAGGTGGGTATTCTCTATCTCCTTGAAATTTGAAGCTATGGAGGCATACAAGAGATGGGTAAGGATGAACAAGGACTATGTGCACTCTTTGGAGTCTCTTGCCAATGTATGTTTTCTCTCTCTCCCTTCCAGTCTCTCATTTTTCACTTCCAGGTTGCGTTCTAGTAAGCTTGTTGAGGCCGGAGGATAAATGCTATCTTAGGGAGAATGAGTTAAATTGGATTTATATATTTGTTCAGTTGTTCCAATTCTGATTACCTGTCTCCATCTGGCTCAAAAAGATTATCAGGTTCTTGTAATTTCTTGATGAGCTTAACAATGATCAGTATGCTCACCGATGACTAATTGTCGATAGTTTTGTATCCATTTCAGTCACTGTCTGTGCTGTATCCTGTCATTTTTAGTTTCACTTCTCAGAACAGTTGTCATTGAGTTGATCATACCAGAATGTTATATTTGCAGAGATCGAATGTTTTGTTCTACTTGGATTTGTTTATATAGACTTTGAAGAGAATTGGTGTGAGATTGAATTGAGCTCATTTTCGTGACACACCCACCATATTTGCTTGTACAGGGTATGACGTGGCTACTTCCAGAGAGATTCTCGTCTTCAGAGATCGGACCAGAAGCAGGTTTTGTGAAATTTTGGTAACATTTAGCTACTTCTTTTCAGTGTAGGTTTTTCAGGCACTGTCTGTTCAGTGACATACTTGTCTCTTTTCTTGAGAAAGTAATGTTGAATTAAGAATCATGTTTTAGCTTCTTCCCATATTGAATTTTATGGACTCTGCTAAATTTTAAATAGCTTCACATCAAAAGTCGAAATTAGTGTCTACGGTCATATTTCACTTGAAATTTTGGATTTTAATAGTTTAATTTACTGATTGTGGGCAGTAACTGCTATTCTGGGTGTTGTTACTGCAATCAATGAACACATCATTGAAACAACTCCAAATCAGAAGCATAGAGGCCCTGTTGGACCGAACCTGTTTCCATATCCATTGTGCATATCTGCCTTGAAGGACCTGGAAACATTAGTTGAAGTTGCAGCTGAGCAGTATTATGGTGATACTAAAAAATGGAATTTTATTGCTGCTTCCGAGGCTATTAAGTGAGTAATTTCAAACATTACTCCAAGCATTGTTTTATGAACATAGGTCACCTGCCTTATATATATGGACTATTTTCCGTGAAACAGAGTTTTAGTTAGATTAGCCTTGTTCCGGAACAGTGGATATCAAATGATATTACATGGAGGAGAGGAGCTAAACGTTGTTAAGGAGTCAGATCCTTCAAGTACTCCACTGAGGGGCAGTTCTAACCAACATGGATGGAACTTGGAAGGAAGGGCAATGACTGCATTGAGCAAATTTGGAGAGAATGCGAGGATGATGGCAGTTGAACCACCATGGCTGCGAAGAGTGCAGCATCAGAACTCAACTATGAATTCTCCAAGTGGGTATTAGTTTAAGAAGTTCGTTCTCTTTAGGTTATATATAAATTAGAGCACTGTTACAAAGCTTGAAACGTATAGGGAACTATAGTATGAAAAACGGTCTCTTTTCCATTTCTGGAAATTACTGACCATCTCACTCAGTCACTTCTTTGGTAGCATTTGTTACTCACACTTTGTAGAATGTTCATACAAATTTTTTCATTTTTGTCTTCTGGAAATATCCCATTATTTAGTGTAAAATTGGGAAAAAAAATCCTTTCTGGAATTTGTTTAATATCCAAATTAATCATTTTTCCCCTCCTGAAAATGTATATTTTTTCATTCTAAGTTCTACATTTTATAGAATTTTCAAAAATAGGATTGTTGCAAAGTCTACTAAACTAAAGTATTTGTTTTGCAGCTCATGTGGTTGAGAAACCGACTCTCTCATCTATCTTGTCTCAGAGAGGTTTTCGTGGAGTATTGTTTCTGTTGGGAGAAACCTTATTCATAACAAGACCGTTAATATACGTGTTGCTGATCAGAAAGTATGGAACCCGATCGTGGACCCCATGGTTTCTTTCACTAGTTGTGGACTTTCTGGGTGTTGGCATCTTTTCTCCCACCTCATTTTCTGGTCGTGGCATCAAAGACAAACAGCTCCTTCCTTCTGATTTGGAAAAAGAGGAGGTAAGATTTTTAGTCATTGATTTGCAAGTATGTTTAGGATTTTAGCACATTCGTGGCCAGAAATTGTTTGGGTGGATCATGCTTCGAGCTAAAACAAAATTCCTCAATATAATTTGAAATTTTGATGAGCTGGGTATGCCATGAAAACAATGAAATTTAGCTTAATCTGTATATGTTTGTATCCAGGATTATAACCCTTGAATTTTCCAGTTAAATGATAACTGCAGCCTAACCCACATTGGGTTAAATCTATATTTGGCATGTTCTTCACCGGTTTGATGGTTGTTTTGTTCGGTTAATCGTGATTATTCAATAAATTGATGCTTTGAACATACTAATTGATTCCAATAAGGTAGCTCTTAGTATATATTACCAAATATGATTTTATTTTATAATGTTTAAGATGAAAAGAAGGAAACTGCTATGGGCACTATACCTCATGAGAGATCCCTTCTTCACCAAGTACACAAGGTATTAACATTATACAACAAAATTTCTCTTTTGTTTTTCTTCTAATAATTCGAAAAACAGAAGTTCATGAGAGATCTTCGGTCTTTCAGGCGAAGATTCCAAACTATTGAAACAACGCTGGAACCAGTTCCTGTAATCGGGACTCTTGCAGGTATTTCTACTACTGCTATCATCATTTTGTGGAATCTTCACTGTATTTACAGTTCTTGATGTTTCTTCTTTCCTTATAAACATACAGCGAAAGTAATTGAGCTCATCGTTGGAGCTCAGACACGGTACACATACATGTCTGGCTCGTAGTATCGAAACCTTTGATGAACAAATTTGAGGTAAGAAAGGTGTCACTTTGATGGAGCATTTTCACCTTCTTAGCTGTGGATTTAGATGGATCAAAAACAGCAATTTGTACCTTGAAGGAACATTTATACATAATGCCAAGAAAGAGTATGAAGTTATGCTAGGATTTTTTTATCTATTTTTTGAATAAATCAAGCTGTCTTTGCTATTTTCCAGGAGGTCTTGGATTTTATCCAGTGATAGGAAATCTTATAATAAAGAATTGTTAATTAGGGTGTATTTTCATTGTCAATTTATTTAGAAACCTGATAAATTCATTGTATTTAAGCTAATATGTAAAAGCCTATATAAATGAATCAGGGTTCTAATCATTGGAAAATTACGAAAAGGGAAAATGGTTTACCAAATTATTATTGAATGTAATTTATTTTAAATACTTTGTTTGTGATAAACTATATTTCAATTTTGTTGATTTTAGATGAAATGTTAACTGATTTATTTAAAACATAAAAAATTAGAGAAAAATTATTTTTATATATAATAATTTATTACAATATTGAAAATATTTTTTTAAATAAGAATTAGAAAAACTAAAAATATGAACTACAAATTCGAAAAAGTATGCAAATATAAAATTTTGTTATATAATATATTATTAATATGAATAAATAAGAATTTTCAAAAACAATTGGGTAATATATTTTTAAATTTTATTAAAAAAATATAATATACAAAAATAGTTTTTAAAATATTTTTTTGAATTTATTATACTTTAATTTATTTTAAATTTTTATAATATATTATATAAATAAAAATAATATTTTCAGTTTTTCCCCATTTTTTAGTTTTTCTCTATTTCATATTTATAATAGTGTTTTTATATTTGAATAATATATATATATATTTACAACTATTTATTAAAAAACAAACACAGTTCCCCCTATTTTTAGGTATATTAAATAAATCTCTATCTTCATTTCCACAGTCGGTCAAAAAAAATCTTTATGGAAACATGTGTCGTCATAATCTCATTTCGATATAGTTAACATTTATGTCGTAATGAATTTATTTACGTATTCTAATTTTTATGATTTTTTTAGTAAGTATATAATTAAAGTGTTAACTTAATTCATTTTATTATTCCGGTCAAATTATAGGATAAACAATATTAGATTAAAAGGTTTAATATATATCAATTGAAAAAAAATTCAAAAACATATTAGAGTAGGTAGATAATTGAATTTCGCCATAAATGTCGTTAACCTGTATTGAGTTTGAACTTACATAGTTTGAGTTAGATTTTTTGAAGTTAAATTTTCATATCTCAACTAAGAACAGAACATATGATAAATTCGTATGCCCAAATTTAATATTTTTTTTGCATAATTTGAATCACAATTAAAATATTCACTTACTATAATTTTTTTAATAGATATATAATTTATTTTTGGGTTAATGGTCAATTTGCCCCCTAATGTTTGGACAAAATTTAAGAATCCCCCTTAAATGCTTAAAATTTTAAAGTTTAGTCATAATGTTTGGACGAAATAAAAAATCCCCCATTTCCGTCATAATACCGTTTATTTGAGATGGTCAACCGAACATGTGCCGTGCACGTGTCGTGACTTAAATTGAAAAGACAAAATGCCCTTATGTCCGTTTCCTTGTGATCACTTCGGTTTCCCGCCATATACCCACACCGGCACGCAAGGAGGATAGGACATATCACTTCGTTTCTCAGTTCCAACACAAATTCTGCAGTATTCCTTTCCTAATTCCGACTTCGACAAATTCTGCAGAGTGTCTCCGCGACTTCGTCTCCGTGCCTCGACTTCGTCTCCGTGCCTCGACTTCGTCTCCGTGCCTCGACTTCGTCTCCGTGCCTCGACTCCGCGACTTCGACTCCGCGTCTCGGGCCATTCCAGGTGTTGCGGCTTCGACTGTGGCTCCAGGTAAGTTCTGAAGTGAACTTAGGGTTTATGCTAGGTTGAATCAAATCCCGTCTGCAGAAAATGCAAGCAAGTTGGGCATAATGCTGGATCATGCGAAAAGGGGACAACAAAGAAGACTAAAAAAGGGACCCAACACGAAGAGCAAAGTCAAGGAACAGGAGGTTCTCCTTCCACACAAGATAGTGCACTGAGTCAAGAAACAATGTATAGGAAAGAAAAATATGTAAATGTAGAAAGTTTGTGTCATTTTAGGGTATTCTATGTGTTAGGCGGAAAAAAGACTTCAAACATGTTACATGCAACTTCTGATTATGTAAGACGTATTTGAAGGGTTTTGGTTATATGAACATCAATATGTTCAAATGGTGCTGGATGAAAACTGATTACTTTTACAAATTTTAGGTAAGGAATATTAAACAGGTTCAACATATTAGATTTCAAATAATCTTATATGCAGTTACGTTCTTCTATAGAGTAACATAATGACTTTTTTGTCTTTTCAATTTAAGTCACGGCACATGTTCAGTTTACCGTCTCAAATAAACGGTCTTATGACGGAAATGGAGGATTTTTAATTTCGTCCAAATATTAGGACTCAAATTTAACATTTTAAACATTAAGGGAAATTCTTAAATTTTGTCCAAAGTTTAGGGGGCACATTGACAATTAACCCTTTATTTTTTAATTAAACATCACGTCGTTAAAAAAACAAATAATCTATATTCAACACATTACTTGGGATATCATGTTGTGCCAAACCCAAAATGACACAATACGACATATGGGGTGCGAGTTGTGATTTAACTTGCACATCTAGGTAGTGCGTATGTCTATTTTTTAAAATATTTTTTCTTAACTCTTTTATTATGTAATACTTTTTTTAATTATGCCTATTTATTAAAAGTACTCCAAAATGTGTCGGTATATCCAGGACCCACTGCACTTTTAGTCATTGATGTTGTTATTTTATGGCAGACCAAACTTGTACGGAATTTGTACGAAAGATATTGACGTCTTCTTCACATCCCATCGACACTTATTACTTGTAGCTTTTTTGGCCAGTGTTATCCGACCGGATCAGATCTGCGGTCCGAATGAGAACCGGACCCATACCCGGTTTGATTCAATTAAAACTTAAAAGGCCAACTTGCACAGCGAATTAGGTTGAACCGGTCAGTTTTTGCAAAATCGGCCGACTTTTGATTCGTTTTTTAAAATATTTTTTTTTCTTCAGACCAATCTTTTTTTCCAGTTTAAACTTGCACAGCTGACCGATTTTGAAACTTGGTTAAACTTGAGTTCTTCACGCAGCCAACCTTAGTTCTTCGGTTTTGAATTTTGACAGTGAGTTCTTCACGCAACCAAGCTTCACGCCACAGGGTTTAGGTTCGCTTCACGTCGCAGTAGTCCAGATTCGTTGCTTCGATTCGTGAGTTGTCACGCCGCAAGGGTCCGAGTTCACGCCAAATTTCGTCTGTGAGTTGTCTTCTTCAATTCGTTCATTGTTTCAGTTCCTTGTTGCGAAATTGTTTCCGTTGAAATTGTTACGTTTCTTTTTCAATTTGTTTCCTTGCTTCAATTCGTTCCTTATTTCTTTACTGCGAAATTGTTTCGGTTCTTTTTTGTTATTGTTGAAATTGTTTTTGTTGAAATTGACCTTAAATCGCTTCAAAAGGAGTATTCGTCTGCTCTCGAGGGGGGCCTAGCTTCATTTGTCAAAAATCTCAAGGACATGGGAAATTATTCGAGATATTTGCATCTTCTTGTCCTAAAATGATGTTCCTTGATGGTATGAAAACCAATGATGGAACTTACCTATTTGCTGAGCATATTCTGGCGCTTCCTGCAACAGTTAAGAAATTAACGGGTGCTGGAGATTGCTTGGTTGGTGGAGCACTTGCCTCCATTAGCTCGGGACTGAATCTCATCCATGCCATATTTTTTGGTGTTGCTTCAGCCAAGGCAACTGTTCTGTATTCAATTTATTTATTTATTTTAAAATAAATTTGGTATTAACAAATTGTGTGGTACTGTGATAACAAAAGTTGACAGTTGAATCATATCATATATGAATGAAGTTACACATGCACTATTAACGATGTTCATTGTGTATGCAGATGATGTCAGGTTGGTTTACTGTGGTGTCAATGTTATGTTCCATGGACCAATTCAATGTAATGAATTAGAGAGTGCGGAATGAGCAACTCTGAGATGGAAATGATTATTCCTTTTATTATTATTCAATCCACTTGTATGTAGACATTACTACCTTCATTATGATCATTTCATCATTTGTCTGAGATTAAATCGTATTTTCACTGATGTAGTTTGTATTTTCATTTTTTTTTAACTGCTTATACATAGTGTATCGGCATGTTGAACTGAGTCCGACCGGGTCCGACCGACCGAACCGGAAACCAGCCCCCTCGCCGGTTTGAGGGTCAGTTTGGTTCTGACAATACTGTTTTTGGCTTTAACATTGTACCTCTTTGGGATTTTTTTTTAAATTTTTTTTATTTTAACAATAGATGGCCTGGAAGTGTTTTTTTGGTACCTCAGTATAAAACGGTGAGTTTAATTGGCATCTTAAGTTTATATAACATTCAGTAGTACTAATTTAGTAATTGAATTTTGAGTGATTAAATAATTTTGTTAGCTTTTATTTTGTAATTATTTATTTAGTCTAATTTACTATTAAATTGTGTTAAAAACTCGAATATTATTTATTATTTTACTATGTTTTGTGCAAATTGTTAACTAAAATGTGCCAAAAAAATTGAATTTTGTATGCAAAAATGTGCTAGTTAAAATTCGAGAAAATTTGCAATTTAGTCATTCATATTGACGGACATGTGCATATTGTTGTTAACATTTAATGACAAATACAAAGTTAACAAATTGTAAAGTCAACTAACAATTTTTTCAAACCCTCATAATACTTCACTTAGCAAGTTGGTAATTCTCTCTCTCTCTCTCTAGTTTGGCTTAACTAATTTTGGATTGCTCTTAACTTGAATCTCAGTCTCTTAGTTTGGTTGATTAACCTTAAATTATTATAACTATCTGCAATATAACGTTGTGGTTAAATTCCAACTCAAAATTATTACCCAAACTATCATCACGTGCTACTCATCTACCTTTTTGTATCAAATTTTAATTATATGTACCATAATTATTCGTTTACAAAAGTAAAGGGTGCAGTTTTCCAAACGTAATATTTGCAGGGCGCAAAACACATATATTAGACTATTTGTTAGGATGCATTATTGTAATATTTTTCATATTTTCATTAACTAATAAATATATCATTAAATAAGTGATCAATTGTAATTATCTACACACCCTAAGTGTTATCTAATCATTGGTGAGAGGTGTGGCTTTCTAAAACAAGAAGGGTGTGATTTTCTTTTTCATGCATTTCCTTATATGTTTGGGTTCTTCTGAGGTAGGTTTCACTTTCCTTTTGAAGAATTAATCAGAAATAAATAAGGAACGAAAGACAGGGATTTCTTTTGGGTGCTTTCCAAATTGGTGACCCTTCCTAAATAAAGTGTTAAATATTAAATTATTAGCGTCTCAATAATTTGATAGATGAATTTTGTTTGTTATGAATAAACTGTTAACTGACTTTAATAAAGTTGTAAATGTTGTTTTATATAATTTACTGTTAAATTGGGTTGGAAACTTGAATTTTGTTTAGTATGTTAGTTTATTTTTTGTATAACTTTAGGAAAAATTTACTAGTTAAACTTTAGGAAAAATTGTCATTTGTTAGCTGATATGTGACGAACACGTTCACATATTTTCTGTCAATATTTAACAACAAATTAAATAGAACTAGCGAATTATAATTTTATGTGAAATTAATTATCAATTAATTTTTTAACCATAAATAGCTAAAAAATTATCAAACCCACAAAAGCTACCTAACAAATAATTAACCCTAGAATAAATGTATCCGAGAAAGCAAAGGAAGAGATAGAGAAGCTAATAAGAACACTCTCTCTTACTCTCTCCACCACTCCTTTTCACTGCTTGCTCCTCCGTTTCCCCCAACAATCCACTTCTTGAAGCAATTATTACTCAACTGGGTTTGGATCTTTGGTGAGTTTTCTTTCTCTGAAATCAATTTGTTTCTTTCTTGTGGAAGTGATTGATTCTGTTGCTTTCTGGGTAAGGAAGAAAGGAGATGGTGAGGGCAAAGACACAGCTGAGGAGAATAGAGAACACGGCGAGACGGCAAGTGACCTTCTCGAAGCGAAGAAACGGTCTTCTGAAGAAGGCTTTCGAGCTGTCGGTGCTCTGCGATGCTGAGGTTGCTGTCGTCGTCTTCTCACCCTCAGGGAAGCTCTATGAGTTCTCAAGCAAGAAGTAAGTAAATCTGGAATTCAACTGATTTCTTCTTATTTCATATGAACTTGATCTGGCTAGCTAGGGTTAGTTTCTCTCTCCTTTTTCTCTACTCTCTCTCTCTAAAAGTATACATACATACATATATACATACAGCAGTTATTATTTATACCCTAGCTAGCTATGTTAATATATAAACAAAATTTAATACAGCTTACAAAATTCCTTTTTTTTTTTTTTTAATCATTTCATACTTTACAATACCTCATATATCATATTCCATCCTCTAAATTGAAATACTGATAGTGTAATTAATAATTAATTAATCGTTTATCTTTGAAAACTCTAACAAAATATATTATATTAGATATTTTGTCTCTGCTTTGCACGGTAAGGAATAAGCTTAACTTATGAATTATTCATTTTATTTAATTTTTCTTAATAGTAAATACTATTACATTATTTATTAATTGAATATAGATAAAAAAAATCTTTACTATTATAAAACTTAAATTATCTATAATAAATAATTATGAGATTTATTGAAAAAAAAAACATCTATATTATACCATAATTATGAGTGAAATAATATCAAAATGCTTAAAATTAAAAGGTAAATTAATAAATATTGCAACGGTAAATGTAAGAGAGTGTGTTATTTTTTTTAATTATAAAATTTGATGATATATATATATACATATTAATACTTTTAGTGAAAAATAATATGAATTGGTGATAAAAATGATATAAACATTTACAAATATAATATTAATGCATATTTTTTTTAACTTAGCTTTTATATTATTTTTTATCGTATATTTGTCATAAATAATATGTTGAATATACATATTTTTGTAATTATAACTAGTTTGATAGTAGTTATTATTATTAATTATTTTGAGACTTATTAAAAAAACTGTATATAATATTTACAAAGATGTATTTTTATAATTAAATATGCTAATATTAAAAATTTAATATACATTCATCTTTTCATAAAATAAAACAGTAGGTTTATAATATTGATTAGGGTAAAATACGACATTGTCCCCTAAAGTTTACGTTACGCTGATTTTAAGTTTTTCCCTTAAAGTTTAAAATTTTAAATTTTTGTCTTAATGTTTGGACCGGATGAAAAATTCCCATTTTCCGTGACTGTACCGTTTAATACTGACGGAAATGTGATCATGTGCAGATCACATGACTTTTTAATATATTAAAGGGTAAATTACGAGTTTCCCCATAAAATTTGAGTCGATTTTGAGTTTCTCCCTTAAATTTTAAGTTTTAAATTTTAGTCCTAATGTTTGGACAGAATGAAAAATACCCCCATTTCGTCTAAACACCGTTTATTCTAGACGGAAATGTGATCACGTGCTAAGCACGTGACTTTTTAATATTTTGAATGACCAAAGTGCCCTCATGATGCGAAAATGGATGTTGCTCGATTTGGTCTCTCTCGCCTTCCTCCAATTCCTCCTGGACCTGCGAAGAATTGGAGGACGAGGAGGGCGGCGATTCGTCCCTCGAAGGCGAGGATGTCGAGCTTTCCCCACGCTATAACATTCTACCACACAAACGGAACAAAAAAATGAAATGTCAGGGAGAACGTAATGAGGAAGCAAGGAATAAGTGATTTGCTCTTGCTACTGGTCGATTCTGAAGCCCTCCGTGTTGGTATTCCGAAGCTCCAAACTCAGTTTTGTGAAGCTCCCGTGAATAGACCAAATTCCAAATCAACATTGAATCCCTGCAAGCCATGTCCATTGAATCCAAAGCCATGTACACTGAATCGCTGCAATTTAAGATCTTTCATCTCCATATCAACATTCTTTATTATCTTCAATGAAGCTCAATGTCTGATCGAATTGCTCTTCTTCACTCTCGTCGAATTACCCTATTCTCCCAACCAAATCTGCTTTCCTTCCTTCTCCATCGCCCATCCAGTGTTGACAATGGTGATGGGTAGTGAAGTAGTATTAACAAGGACGAGAAATGCTGAATTTTGTTTGATTTTGCTTGATTTAAGGATAAGAAGAGCTTGATTTTGCTAGTGAAGATACTGAATGGCAATTTCGTCACTTATAATTATTAATACATCACGTGTCGCACACGTGACCAAGAATCCATCCATAATAAACGACCAACTCACGGTATGGGGGAATTTTTCATCGGGCCAAATATTAGGACTAAAATTTTAAACTTTAAGGGGGAAACTTAAAATTAGTGTAAACTTTAGGGGGCAATGTCGTATTTTACCCTGTTAATTATAAATAAGTAAAAAATATAAATATATATAAACTTCCATTCAAAAAAATATCTAATTATTACATAAAATTTTAAAAATAGAACAATGATTTTTAAAATGTTTTCTTATAAAAATAAATAGTAATGCAGTGATAAAAAAGAATAAAACATTAAGACCATAAATGTGGTAGGTGGGATAAAATATGAAACGTACCGTGAGAAACGATGAAAAACTTCAAATCTAGAGCATTTAGAGGTACGCGTGATGAGTGCATGTCATGGTTAATTACAATGTTTGTTTTAATCAATAAATAAAAATGCTTATTTTTAATAACTAATTAGCTCAAAAATGATGTGTCTTACTTATAGAAGAGTACCAAATTAATATATATATATATATATATATATATATATATATATATATATATATATATATTATATGTATAACTTCAAACCTAGGTTTTCAATTTTGTATGGCCAGAGAGAGGTACCTGTTTAGTTTACTTCATCTGATCAGTTTCATTTTTGAAAAAAAAAAAAATCAGCTCCATCAAAACATCATTCAAATGTCCTGAAGAAGACATATATGCTATAATTTGTCTTTGGTAACTGGAAAGGAATAATTAACCACAGGGTTTTAACTGTTTGTCTTTAATTGGATGTTACACCATCGATTTTAATGGGATTGTTTTTCTTCATTGGGTATCTAGGTAGGCTCCATCACCAGAGCACCACTCTTGGTGTACTTTACTTTATATAATTTCAAGTAAAAACACATGAGTTAAACCCTATTATTGACATGTGAAAATTAACGGGTCAAATAAATGCATTTGTGTGAGGTGATAACCCTTTGTGTCCAACCATTCGATTGAAAGGAGGAATTACCTAACCTTATAAATTGTTAAGGTTTTACAATCTCTAGTTCAAATAATGGGTTAATTACATGATATCTAAATACGAATATAATATATAAATTATATTTTATTATGTTTGTATTATCATGTGTTATATATATGATATCTAAATACGAATATAATATATAAATTATATTTTATTATGTTTGTATTATCATGTGTTATATATATATATATATACTATGCAATATTGCAATATTTTCTCTCATATTCATACATGTCGGGTTCGGTTAGAAAGTGTCTAACATATGTCTCTACCTTATTGATTAATTGCACAATTACTTTAATTTGATGTATCGGTTGGTAGTGACTCTAGTGGTAGGGTCCATAATTTCTTAAACCATCCTAAATTCCTAATGGTATTTATTTATGCATATATGAGTTTATATATGAGTTTGATATTAATATATCGATCTTGTGTCTAAATCATTATTATATATTTAGACACAATTAATAATAATTTTAAACACTCCTGATCTATAAATATGAATGTAAACATGATTAAATATTTGTATCTAATATTTCGATTTGTTTTTGTACATGTTTTTGAATCACTTGTGAATTTTAAAACTTGATTTTGAAATTAAATTATAAATTTGTGGATTTTGTGTGGTGTGACACGAATTGTGACACGGAAATTGGACTATTTATTTGGTCGGTAAATTTTGTATCTTTACCGACGAAAATTCCATTAAATTCATGAATTTTGTTGACCCAATATGTTGATTTGTTTTTTGAATTTAGTTGGTAAATGTCATTTTGTACTGACGAAAATTAAATTTTGTCAGTAAAACAAGATTTACCGACTAAATTATTTTGTCGTCGGTAAATGCCAGATTTTTAGTAGATAACTTAACTATGAGTATTATCTAGCTAAATTTAAATAGTGTGAAATAGGGATTTAGGTGTATGTACCAAGTCATTAAGGAAGGAATGGAGTGTAACTATTCCCTTCAACTTTTGACGTTTTATGAATTTGGACATAAAAACTGTAAACAATTTTCTTTTAAAATCTTACTTTTACCCCCTTATTTTATATTTTTCAACTGTTTACCTCAAATGTAATTTTTGCCTGAAATAAATTTTTGAATAGTTAATTGAAAGAGAGATGATGTTAAAATATTAATGCAGTAAATTAATTATGGTACCATATTTACCATACATATAATATTAGAGAGAAAATATGCAATACGTTAGCTTATGCAAATACATGTCATGCCAACTAAGCAACCAAAATAAAAAATTAATGGGTTTTATTAAAATAAAAAAAAACAAAACTTAGCAATAATAAATTTGTCTTAGATATTGTAAAGATACCAAGTTATCCATTACATATAAGAACTATTCATGAAGTTTTTTTTCAAATAGACTGAATATTTGCATTTTATAACCCTTCATGTTACAACCCATGGACACATAAATTATTTAGTACTGTGTTTGTATTATTATTATATGATATGCTTCTCCAGATAAGTTTTTTTTTTGCGTTAATTTCGTGATTACCTAGACCGTCAGATCTCATGATTTGCAGCATGAATGAAACGATTGAACGGTATCGGAGGCGCAGCAAGGGCACACCCCTCGGCCAGCAGTCAGTAGAAGAGACTATGCAGGTTTGATTAATTCACTGCAATTTGAAAAGGCTAGCTATGGTGTGTTGCTGCTGTTATGGTATAACATTACTACTAAAATCCAATGTAAAAATTATGGAATTTTACAGCACTTGAAGGATGAAACAACAGAGATGAGGACCAAGATAGAGCTTTTAGAAGAATCAGAGAGGTAATTAAATTACTAACTAAACTTTGAGGGTCTGAATTGTTAACTAACTTTATATGAAGTTGCAATTTGTTAATGTAAATTGTTCGTTGAATCCTCTTTAATTAACCAATCAGGAAGCTCTTTGGAGATGGTCTAGGCTTTGTGAGCATTGAAGATCTCCAGAAGAAGGAACAGAAACTGGAGCACAGTGTGAGGAATATCCGATTAAAAAAGGTTGGTGGGATTCTTGGATATTGTATGAACATTAAAGTTTTGTTCACATTTTGTACAACTCATGTATATATATATACATTGTTGTTCAATTTAGACTCAGGTTTTCAGAAAACAAATTGAGAATCTCATTGAAAAGGTACGTACGTCACGTGATTATATATCTGCAGGTACGTGCATGAGAAATTAATAATTGACTGCATGTAGGACCCACTGTGGTTCTGTTAAATTTTAATATTTGGGTCGAGCTATACCCAAATAGCAACCATATTATACAACTCGAGGTCCATCCTAAAACCAATTGGAGATAGGAGGAGATAGCCTTGTTGTATATATGGTGCCCAAATTAGTGTTATATCACCGGTGTGGTATTGTGAATTTGTCACAGTGGGTTGATTTCAACACTCCCCCGCACTGTGACAACTCGTATTTTTTTTTTAAAGGCACGACACCCACACATTTTTTAATTCAGACGGGTTGGGACTCAACAAATCCCCTCTCACGTCCAGGCCCGACCCGAACTCTAGTAAGTGGAGTAAACGGGACACAACAAACCCACATCGGGAAACACCCAACACCGTCAATCAAAATCGGGCTCTGATACCATGTTAAATTTTAATATCGGGGCCGAGCCACACCCAAATAGCAACCACATTATATAACTCGGGTTCCATCCTAAAACCAATTGGTGATAGGAGGAGGTAGTGTTGTTGTATATATGGTGCCCAAATTAGTGTTATATCACCGGTGTGGTATTGTGAATTTGTCATAGTGGGCTGATTTCAACAGTTCCTACGTACATAATACATATAGTGAGTTGATTTACGTGGGAATCCATTATATTGATTCAGGAGAAGGCCTTGGAGGCTGAAAATGCTCTCCTCATGGAGAAGGTTAGAGGGAATAATGATCGTCGTCCTCCACGAACAGAAGTAGTCATGTTACAGGAGAACAGTTCGATGTTGGAAGTGGAGACACAGTTATCGTTGAATGGTTTCTTCATTTGAATCGATCTATCTATAGAAAGATCATGTTGATTTGAAGGGTTTGTTTGTTGCAGATTACATATAAAATCACACCCTCAAACAAGAAATGGCATTTTCAGTCATTTTCTTAGGAGAAGTACACGACTCTCTCTGCATCCAGGTTCACATATACAAGTGTGTTCCAAAGACTACACTTTTTCGGTTCAATCATATTTTTCATTATCATAATAAAAATAATTGATATTGACTTGTATTATCATCTTTGTACCATTAAAAAGAATTGTGACTCATTCTCTTTTGTATAGTCTCCAACAGAGTATCATACTTATGGTTGCACTACTGGACTACTTGTTGAGTTGATGTTTGTATACTTATGTTAACACTACAGTTAGTGACTGCTCTTATTACTCTACTATATAAAAAAAATTAAATTAAATTCTCCAAAAATTTATCAAAACTCTCTACAATATCCTTAGAATATCTATAAATTTCTTACCCTACATGTTCTAGATGATTTTTTTTTTTCAAATTTAACCATAATTTAATAATTAATTCCCAAACTAACCTTCACATTTTTTTAATATACAAAAATAAGACAGAACGTTGACGGAGTTAGCGTTTTTTTTTTATTTTGAAAAACCAAAAATGCTGACGTGGTTAGCGTTCAGGGAAAAAAAAAACTAAACGCTGATGACATCAGCGTTTGATGATTTTTAAATGTCACCACAACACTCTTCTCCTGCAGACTGCTGAGCTTCCATTTTTTGAAGAAAGGACTACTGCTTCTCTTCTGATTCCATGTCCCGCTATCCAGCTGTCAGATGCATCATCCTCCATTGCCACCACCGCCAACAACTTCATTATCACCACACTTTATGTTGTCACATTCTAGTCAGTATATTGCATCGCCACGGGTAAGTGATCTCAAACCCTAATTTTTTGATTTAGGGTAAATGTCATTATTGAATAAAATTAAATGAAATTAGTTGTTAGAATGCGTAATTATTAGTTAGAATGTCAATTATAGTACTATTTTGATAATATTTTGAAATTTTATTGTACTAGGTTTTACAATTACTGAACTCAGGTGGTGGCTATAATTTATCGATATGGTTGTAGAATCACTACAACTAAAGGCATTGTTAGTTATGTTGGAGGTAGTCTTGCCATGTCGCACAACTCCAAAACTATATCCCTAACTCAGTTGAAAGAACTTGGTGTAGCTTGCAAAATTGGAGGATGTAATGACTTTGAACTTCATTGGAAGTTGGATAACAGTGTTTTTCAATAAACAATGACGCTGCATTGAGAGACATCTTTGAAATGTGCAGAATAGTATGGAGATCTATGTGACTAGTATAATTTCTCCAACAATATTAAAGAAGATGGAGAAACTGATACGAAAGATGACTGTGAAAGAGAGGATCATACTCTGATCCTTAATGATGATGCATTTTCATCATCTTCTCAGGAGGATGTTCAACTTGATGCAAGCGGTGCTGGTTGTTCGAATGCAGCAGAACCCAGTAGATTTAGACAACATCCAACAGAGTTTACCTTAAGAGATTGGATGCACGGGTTGGAGTGTAATGACTGGGAGATAACGCAAAAACAGACAGTTCATGCATTACAAAGTTTGCAAAGAGGAGAAATGTTTGATGATAAATCTGCACTTCAACATGACGTGAAATTTTGACATATCAACAACTCTATAATAAATAACCACATATGGCAAGTTTAGAAAAGTTCCCAACATTTTCAAAAATAACAACATAAAGCATTCATAATTGTCGTATCCTCGGGATCTGTTGCGGCATGTGATATTCTTGTGCGTACAACAATGAGAGATCCTCCGCTTCCTTTTTCAAAAGGTCACTTGTTGATCTCCTTGTATCGTTGTTCATTATCTGTTAATAAACGTAATCAATTTCATTATATTTAGCATTCTAACTACTAATTATGCATTCTAACTATTAATTATATTTAATTTAATCCAATTCAATACTTTACTCCAAATTTTAAAAATTAGGGTTTTCGGTCTCACCTCGAAATGGAGTGGCAAAGGAAAGGTTGGACGTGAAATTAGCAATATGTGGTCGTAACGAAGGTGGAGAACATGGAGAAGGCAATTCCCGTTCTTCAATCGGTCGACCAATTGATCTCGGCTGGAGGTGGGCTTCACGCGGGAAGTTACCGGAACGCAGAGGGGGTAGGCGACAGCGAGATTCCGGTGGCTGGACGCGACGGAGCTTTCGAACGGATGGAAATTGCAGAGGGAGGGGCGGTTGTGGGGCTGTGAGGGGAGACAAATTATCTGTTATTCCCCATCCGTTAGCGTTTTTAATGTTTTAAAGTAAAAAACGCTAACCCCATCAGTATTCTGTCTTATTTTCATATATTTGAAAATGTGAGGGTTAGTTTGGTAATTAATTATTAAATTATGGTTAGATTTGAAAAAAAAAATCTGTTCTAGATATTAAAAAAAACGTTAGAATGTTTATAAGTTTCTATCTTTCATCTTAACTCAACTTTGTAAGTTTTAGCCCATCTCTTTAAATCTTAACCCTTAATCGTGCTCCATATTAGCTTATGCAAGTCGATGTTTACTTTCAGTAGCTATACCATAAAATGTCATCGGAAGCAATGTACCTTCGTTTTGATTATATTGATATTTCATAATAATATATGCTTATTTTAAAAAATAAAAAACAACTTCAGCCATAGATAGATAGTAGTTCCAAAAATGATAGTGAAAGTAATCTGCTAAAAACCAAAATACATCACTTGTATATACAACAGCAGGGTCACAATTCAGGTGACTCTTGTTTTACATCGACAATAAATGAATGACATCTGAAATAAACATGAACTCTTTTTTTTCTTATCTAAACACGAAAAATCTCAAACGCTACATCATAACCTTACAAAGACATGTGGCAGAATCACGAAGAATCAAGACGTTACCTGGACGAATCAATCAATAATCTACTCGGAGCCGCCTAAGTTCAGCTCGGAATGTTGGGCTAGAACTCAGTGTCTTTTTAGCAAGAGTCCTGATATCCTCACGGGTGCAGTCCCGTGAGATACGGACTAACTCCCATAGGGCACCTCCACTGACCATGTCCTTTGCATTTACCTCTGCAAGTACGAGGAACTCTAGATAAGCTACAATTAAGTATTTAGTCAGTTAGAGATGGATAAAGCATACCATGTTGAGCCAAGTGACAAAGAGCAAGCTCAATATGGCGCCTAATTGCTGCAGCCTCATCATTGGCATTATGCACGATCCACGGCAGTGCACCATCTTCTATCAGGAGAGATCTCCCACTTCTTATCCCTGTACACAATTTGGTTTAATCGCTATTTGTATCTGATAATGCCATAGAAAATGCAGTTTTTATATGGTTTCATTTCCACAATGAGTTGATAGAATACTAAAGAAAGTGGAAAACAAACCTTGCGAAGCCAAACGGGATTCACATTTTGCAAAGTTTGCGATTCCACGTGCAACTTGAGAAAGCACATCAGGATGTCCGCACCTGACCGTTCCTAGCAAAGCCCTAATGCCTCCTTCCGACCTCAGCTTCACTTGCAATTTATCTGACACGAGGAGAGAAAGTTTCAAGAATATCCAGAAACACCAATAAATGAGGGAAATTTACATGTATCTACCTATAGTGAAAAAAATCAATGGGGAGAATTTTTTGCCAAAGAGCTGATCAACTTTACGAATTACAAAGTTAAACAAATTCAAGATACGTATCTATAAACTGCAAAAGGCACAGGTATTTGGTATAATGAATTGAATATATATTTAATATTCATTGATCAAAAGCAAGAAAGGCTTGAAGATATACCGTTACCACATAAATTAGCAATAGCTCCAGCAACCATTCTTAGTGTTTGAGGATCTTCAGCATTGGTGGCTGTCACGGATAACAAACTTATTCCCCCTTGAACCATTATGAGTTCTTGGTTGGCTTCTATAATAACCAACAGGAAATAAAAAGATATCAGGTCCAAGAATGTAGGTATTGATGGTTTGATCTAATTTTCACATTCGAGTAAAATCAAGAAACGGAAAATTGCAAAAAATTACCGTTCATCGCAAGATTTGCTATTGCACCAGCTGCTACTCTACGAACAGTTTCATCTTCAAAGCGTCTGAGGAGCATTAGTAATGAAGTAAGACCCCCAGCTTCAACAATCCTTTCCTGATTCACTTCTGCATATCATATGGTGAATTATGTGAGAGTATAGCATATAACCAACAGTAACTCCTATAATATGCTGTAATTCTTATATACACATTACTCAAAAAATTATATCAGCAACATAAGGCATATTCGTCCATCTCTTAGAACTAGAATGTGAAAATGGAAGGAGGCAAAAAAAAATCATCAGGAATTCCAAATTGTAACAAGATCCGAAAGAAAGTGAATTTTAACCTTCAGCTGCAAGGTTTGCCACCACTTTTACAGCATGAATTCGGACATTAGGATCCTCAGACTCAAGAAGTGATAGAATCCTGTGCAAACCAACTGCCAAAATAATATTTTTTGACGTCAAATCAAACTCCCAATATGTTCTTCATGAAGAAGAAACAATAAGGAGCCTGTGTGTGGCGTATCAAGGATGAAACCGATGCACAGGATTTTTTTTTTACCTTGTTCAGACAAGGAAGCAATAGATGGCTTCTGTCCATGACCATTTTCTCTAGGCTGTGGATTCCTGCTTTGAGCCATTTGTGAATTTAAACCAGTAAAACCATCTCCAGACCCACCTCTCTCTGCATATCTTCTACTCTGAAAGAAAATAATGATGTTTTTTTGTTCAACTTCTGTCCTTCAAAATAATTTTTTTTTAAAAATATGCAGTTTTAATGAATATCACTTAAAGCCTCTAATAACAAGCAGTGATGTTAGTGATAAGGCAGTACTACATGGGTGAAAAAGGTACAGCGATACTAAAGAGAATGCAGGAGGTTTTATGATAGAAACCTGATCGGGTTCAAGATTCATTTGCAATAACCGACTTTGTAGAAGGATTAGTTCTTCTTCAAATTTCTTCCTCTGGCGAGTTTCTTCCTCCAGATTTATCTGTAGTTGTAAGACCTCAGCATCTCCATCTGCCTGTAAAATCAAATATTAATCAATGAGTAGTTCCAATACCAAGACAAGATAAACTGTAACCTGCTTTTTAGGTATTTAAAAATCAAAAGTTGTATTTTTTTTCGTTGATTAATAAGAGATTTTAGTAAAATGCAATTAAAGGGTACAATTCATACATCAAAAATAAGGAAAACAAAAGTTCCAAGGAACACCTTACAAGAACCTGAACAGATCTTACTATATCTAAAAGCAAATGAAGACTTTAAAATATGAAATTTAGAGAGGAAAAACAGAAGGCATACCTCTGGTTGTCTATACCGAACAAGTTGACTTCTAAGATTATCAACCTCATTCTCCGCTGCCTTCCGACGGGTGATTTCATTATTAAGGAGTGTTTTGAGCTCACAAACTTCCACAGCAACAGAAGCATCCCGGCCCTACACTAGGTGGGATACAATAAGATCAGACATAACAGTTAACAGTAACTATTTCAACAATGTCAGCATTGACAAGATGCAGAATTGCAGATAATCTGAAGTGTACTTTTCCAGATGATTATTGCAATAGCAAGTGAAACGTAACTAAAACACTACATATCTTGGTGAATGCCTGAGATGGAAGACGGATTATAAAGTAACTTATCTTTTAAATGTGAATACCCTAAAGCGTCAGAAAGAAATATTTTTTTAAAATTGTTAAGAGGTGAAAGTAATTAATAATAATGTACAAGATTCATTTCCAATACCAACATAGGAGAATGAGAAAGTAATCTAACAGCCCTAACGCATGTTCTCACTGCAGAAATAAAATAGTAAAAGAAATGAATAGGGAATAAGATGAAGGACAAGGCTTATGCCTATGGATTATGAGATATCTCAAGTCAGAAGAAAAATGACAATGATGCATCAGTAGTCGGTGCTTTTACACTCATTTTCCATTATGGAACTTCACTATAAAGTATAAACTATGTAAACTGTTCATAAATACGCTTAATAAATCAAAATCAAGCCAGAATTCAAGCTAAATATAGGTAAGGCAGTTAAATTGGGAAGACCTTTTAGTACTGCATTTAACTTTAAAGCGCTGTTACATATAATCATTTTCACTTTTTGAAATTTTTACTTTACCAAGTCCTTAGATCCAGAGCAGTTCAAACTTAATAATTTACTAAATTACTTGTGTTAGAGAACATACTTATAACTATATATGGTTATTTCTAAATTATATTTACCTTAATAAGAGGTGGATGCTGGGATATATAGTTCTGATTTGAAGTCATGGAGATTAGAACTCACTGGTAATTCCTCACCCTCTCTGATTTGTTACTACTTGAAAATAGATAATATGACAGTTGATCTTCAACGCGTCTAGTTTAGTAAAAAGACAGCATTGGAAAAGAAAAATTTTCCCCTTCCCCTCCCCTTTTGGAAAAACGATAAGGAAGCTCATACCTCGTTGATGCGCTTTTCATTGGCTAATCGCTGATTAGACACCATCTTTTCCTCGAGCTCTTTAATTGTCTTCATATAATCCATTTGGCACTTTAGCCTCTCTTTCTACGGAGAGCAACAAAATAATAAATATTGAAACCAAGGAAAAGGAGAAGCAGATGAAGGTCAATTACATAATAATGAGTACAGCTCAATAACTAAAGAGGTTCTTTGTTAACATTGTCGGTGTCGTATATATGCGTAAACTCTGCTTCCATTGTCCTAATGAACTAAAAATTCAGGAGACATAATCCGTGAATCATCTGTGAGAGCATCGATTATTTTATAATCAACTACTTCAAGGAACTTTTTTCTAGCAAAAAAAGAGCATATATTGGATATTATTGGACAAACCTCCAATGCATCAGCAAAGTTTCTCTCAACATCAGATATTCGGATTTGTGATTCTGTGTTTATTTTATCAATTTCATCTTCAAAAGCTTTCTGCAGCCTTTCGTTTTCCGCGATCAGCTTATCCAGTTGCACCTCCAACTTTCTGGAGAGGCTTTTATAATCAAATTCTTCTTTAATTTTCAACATGTTCTCCACCTTCATAGCCTGCAAATATAATTAAATTAGGATAGTGTATTTGGTTATCTAGTAAAAAAGTACAACATATATTAAGTTATTGACCACTAGTTCTGTTTGCAGCTGATGAATTTGACGGACCACTTGGATGGCTCACATTTGTAAGTGCAAAGGTGTAGTTTAATATTATACCTTCAACACTTTACCTTACATCTGGTTAAAACAAACCGCTAAGGCTATTAAAGAATCTTTATGGAAAAAAAAAACATATTTGGTTAAAAGGAGTGGTTAGAGGATGAAAGAACTCACTCTTTGCCCAAACAATATGGTACTTGAAGTCTCTCCTCGATGTCGTGGAGATGGACCAATGGTTACAACTAAAGATGTTCTTGCTGTGCCTACGAGCATGAAACAAACATAAAAGTAGGTTTTAGAAGGGGTGATATGGGAATGAAATATAACATAGCGGTTATGTTATCTCTACAAATCTTAGCTTTAACCATTATGTCAGATGCATTTTAATTTGTAACATACTAATGTTTGAACAAGTAAAGAAATTTTACAATAGTATCCTACATTTCAGTTGAAGCCTAATCACATTATTATTTTCATGGAAGCATAGAAGAGAACTTTCTAACCTCCAAAAGAGTCCTTAAGCAATCGTGTCAGCTTAGAGTCTCGGACCGGAACATGAGAACTACCCTCTGCTAGGGCATTGATGCACTTACCAAGTGCACTCAGTGACAGATTTATAGATTTAGCTTCCTCAAGAGTGTGTCCTTCACTTCCTATAAATATTATACAGGGTTATTTAGAGAAGCGAAACCACTTTAAAATCTGGAAAATGGCTATATAAAGAGGCTTTTCATATAATAATCACCACAACTTTAAAAATACGTACCTATTTACATGTTAATATGTACATTTCTACATGTCTTAAATCAACTTGTATTTTAATATCTCATGCTTATGCTGCCAATTTTGTAATGAATCAGACATTTCCGCCTCTGCTAACCAAGATAAGTTCTCCAACTTTGTACATAAGGAAGTACACATCCCTTTGTACTTTGTAGTACTAGTAAGTTAAAGTGGACAAGGTTAAATATAAATGAATTATTTTTTAGTAAAATTTCAGTGACTCAGAAACCTCTTTCTGGTTCTTAGCAAGGAGTGGACAAATGAAAGCACATACCTGACTTTTGAATACGCTCTGAACCTGCCAGATCCACAATAACAAGTTTGCTTTTCCGCACAAGCGGTTTCAATGGTTTTACCAAGTGAGAGGTGTTTCCATTTTCACTTGCTACAGCATCTTCTCCTGCAACACACCTTCTAACATGTACCTGCAAGAGATAAGTAAAATAAAATTTATGAAATTACTGAAATTTGAATTATCATACAAAAAGTTATCCAATGTCCACTTAGTATCAACTAATGTAAATGTAAAATGATATTTCAGTCAAAGCGTGTAAGGAAATGGAAGTAGCGGTAAACTTAATTACTTGCTTACATACCATAAGAATAGCATGACTCCGAGAAGATTCAGTATTCAATTTTGTATTTGCAGCAATTCGATGTGCTTCTCCTATCCTCAGTAATTCCAAAAAGCTATGTTGGTCACTTATCTCTACATGCGTAGCACCGGGCAATGAAACATCCCCAGTCTTTGAATCTTCAACAATTGGAATGTTATCATTCGTAGGATCAAGAAGATCCTGGATGGCCTCCATGTATAGCTACAAGTTTTTATTTAAGAAGAAAAATATAAATTAGAGAGGGTTGTTTCATTGAGTAACTTCATGAAAGGCTAAAACTGCTTAAAAGAAGTTCAACTCCAATAAATATAACCACTATTAAGGATGAAACTAATGGGTATGAAATTCACCTGCAAGTATGAGAGGGTAATGGAATCAGATTCAGGAGAAACATCGGCAAGAATATCCTCCATCGCTCGAACCATAATTCCACGATCAGATGTACCTTCATTACCCAGCCTTCCTAGAGTAAAAGTTTTTCCTGTCCCAGTTTGACCATAAGCCATGATGGTCCCGTTGTAGCCATCTAGAACACTCTGAAAACAACAACAAATACTTCAGACATTTAGCCTTTCCCTGAATAGTGGTGTCAACTGTCAACCCAACACATGAAGGGTACTAATAAAGAGAGAAACTCCACCTTGTGTACTTAAAGTTTAACCTATGTGCATAAAATGATTCCCATCTGTTGTTTCAATAAATGCATTGCTCCTTATAATGACTTGGGCAGTACACATCTTACCCATTGCAGTTTCCTGCTTGCATGTCTTAATTATATATACAATTAGCTCTCTGATTTTTTCAGACGTACAAAACAGCTTTTGAGGTTGATTTATGCTCATGGCTATTTCTTAAGTCTTAACACGGTATCAGACCCATTTACAGTGTCTGGAACCCCCCACCCCCACCCAAAACTGCAGGTTTTTTGTTGGTGTTTGGCCCTGGGCATGTAAGGGTGTAGTAACACTTCACATCGGTTCTATCAATATGTCTGTTGCTCCTGAATATCTTAGAATGATGACTACAATCCTCATCTTACAAGCTAGATTTTGAAGTTCAGTTATGCCCAACTCTATATCTTAATAACTACATCAATCTCATGTTAGATCTACTAGGTCCATAAACTTTGTCACCACAAAGTACGAAGTTAATGAGCATTCAACGTGTCAAATGTTGAAATGGGTCAAAGTTGGTATGGTACTGTCTACATAAATGGTTTGCACACACAAATACGAGCCCTGAGTAGACATTAAGAGACAAATGTCAACTATTCACCTCAACAACAGGCTTGGCAACAACTTCATACACACGCTTCTGTGAGGCATATTCAGTAAGCACCTCATCAAACTCGTAAGTGTCAGAATCCCAATTGTTTTTCCGAAGCTTCAACCTTTTAACCTGCAGCATGAGAACTAGCCACTTTACTCACATCATAAGAATCTTAATAAGGATCTCAAATGCTCAATTGTAGACATGCCAAGAGCACCTCGGGTTGCAACTCCACACAATCAGCAAAATCAGCATCGGCAACAAGCTCTTCAGAATTCCGCGGCCGTAATCTCACCGCTACTCGTACTCTTCCAGGTACTAAATGTAACCAAGTTACAGAGAGATACAAAAAAATGAAAAGTTAGAGGAAAAGAACTTGAATCACTGCAATGCAGACTATAAGAAGCACTAACAAGGAATGGGTCTATTCACATGTGCTGGATTGTTCAATTAAATCATAGGCTTTTGTACATTATAAAATCGAACGTGAAATTACTCCTAGACTTAACATAGGCACCTCACAAACATCATATAGAGAAAAAACATTTGCAAACTCAGCATCCAGACTCGAAGCAGACAAGAAGAAAAAATTAAATCTTAGGTACTCTTCGCACTATTTCTCTCTAAAAATTGCGAGATTTGACGGTTAACTAGGCCAATTAAGTACCTACATTAATTCTCAGCTCAAGAGGCGCTAGCTTTCGACGAAATGCAACTTACCTCCATCCTGATGATCCTTCAAAGCACCGAGGGACGCAGGGCTGCTCCGGCGAGCACTCGATCCGGAAGATGGCTTGGATTTGAACGAAGACGATCTCAGCGATCCTGAAGGCTGCGGTTTACAAGACACTTTCTGGTTACCGTTTCTATTCGTACTCGACGCCATCAGAACAAAATTGAGACCAGCAGCACGGACACACTACGCTGACGGAGAGATCGAATTCGCCTTCGTGAGGCCCGACGCTTGCATTTCTAGACAGCGGCGCCTGAGTGAGAGTGAGTGAGTTTCTGCAGATTAGGATTATTTTTACAGTAAAAAAATGCGGCACTGTAGACAGTAACTGCGTGTTGAGAGGAGAGAAGATTGGAGGTTCATGTTCAAATGAAAGTGCGCAGGGGGATGTTTTTTTTTTTGATAATTAAACACAGGACCCACTCTTAGGGTTAAACGGAGTTTTTTCAAAATCTGTATATTTTAGAAAAAAATTTTGAAAAAGTGAATATCCAAAATTTTTTTTTAGCAAAGTGTGTATAGGCGCGGGAACCCGGGGACGCGCCTACTCCATAGGCGCGACCTGGGGACGCGCCTATAGAGTAGGCGCTTCCCCAGGTCGCGCCTATGGAGTAGGCGCGTCCCCAGGTCGCGCCTATAGAGTAGGCGCGTCTCCAGGACGCGCCTATTCCATAGGCGCACGTGTCAGGTCGCGCCTATGCATAGGCGCGACCTGGGGACGCGCCTATGGCGTATTAGGGTTCTATTTAAAGAACCCTAATCTTCGTTGCCGTCTCCCTCAGCTCCCGTCCGTTGCCTGTTGCCGCCGCGCCTCGCCTCGCCTCAAGCGCCTCCTCGCCGCCGCCGTGTCCAGCGCCAGCTCCAGCTGCAGCTCCGTCGCCGCGCCTCCTCTCCAGCTCCGTCGCCGCGCCTCCTCGCCTCAAGAGCCGCCTGCCCTCGCCTCCCCTCGCCTCGCCTAGCCTCGCCGCCTCGCCGCCTCGCCTCCTCGCCTAGCCTCGCCTCCTCGCCTAGCCTCGCCTCCTCGCCTCCTCGCCTAGCCTCGCCGCCGCCGCCTCGCCCTCGCCTCCCGACGACAGATCTCGGTAATTTTTTTTTTTATTTTTTTTTTTGTTTAATTTTTTTAATATCTGATTATTAATATTTGTTGTTATGTTAATTAGCCATATTAATCGAAACGAGTAATTATAGTGCTAATTAATTATGTTATTGTAAATTAATTGTATATATTTGAATTATTATGATTAGTAAAAAAATTGTGCCCAAATAATTAATTGTTATAAATAAAAAATTTATACTGTTTAATTGTACAGTTATCATGCAGCCGCGCGTAGTTATGTCAACTTTGTCGCACGGTACCAACGTGATAGATGTTGGTCCTTTAGATCCATCGGTCCTTTGGGGTCAAGCTAATCATCGTTCGTCGGATCTGAGCGATAATCAACAAATAACGTTTCGCTGTTTAAAAGGCGAAGGAAATCTAATTTCCGAAAATGCACAAGCGATTGTGCAAGCTGTTGGTTTATGGGATGTGGTTGTTATGTCACATCCCAAACTCGATCCAAAATTACTGACATCATTGTGCGAGCGATGGCGGCCGGAGACACATACATTTCATCTGAGACATGGGGAGATGACGATCACGCTTGAGGACGTAGCCGTGATTCTTGGACTTCGTATACACGGAGATCCAGTAACAGATGATTATGCAGCTGAGGAAGACATGGATGCTGCAGGTCTTGAATTATTAGGTCTGAACTTACAAGGTCGTAAAGATTTTGTTAAGTTGACTACGTTACGACAACATCTGTTTCATCCTCATCTTACCGCCGAACAACAAGCGAGGACATTTATCCTCATGATACTTGGTGGTGTGTTGTTTACAACAACAAAGAAAGACAAGGTGTCTTTAATCTACTTACCCCTACTGAGGGATTTAGAGAGAGCAAGTCATTACAGTTGGGGTTCAGCTGTTTTGGCGGCTACATACCGGGGATTGTGTGATGCATCGGAGCTCAACGCTGCAACATTCTCAGGGTGTGCCATCCTATTACAGGTATTCCATATGAAAATTTTGGACTGAATATTTAGAATTGATTCTACAATGTTATTAATTTTTTGCAATACAGTTATGGTCGTGGGAGCACCTTCACCTTGGTCGTCCTGTGCTCCAGGGTGAAGTTCCTGGTGGAGAGATGCATCCCTTAGGATACAGGTTGATTTTATTTTTTTTGGATTGATTGTGACAAACATCTGTATTCGTTATTTTGCTGAAATCTAAATGGTGAATATTTTTCTTAATAGGTGGGCATTTCTCAAAAGATCGTTCAGTCACCAAATTCGAACTACGAATTTGGTGTACTATAGGGATGACTTGGAGTCTCAGTCAGCTGATCAGGTACCATGTTTGAGGTTATTTTTCTTATCTACGTTTCGAATAATATTAACCCTACGTTGTGATTGCGAAAAACTTTCAATATTAGGTGACATGGGTGCCGTACAGTCCCTTTAGGTTGGCTACTGCACCCCCTGTCTGTCGTGACCACCCCGAGTTATTCCGAGCGAAGGTGCCACTTATCTATTTTAATGTGGTCGAGTGGCACCGTCCAGATAGAGTTATGCGGCAATTTGGACTGCAGCAGCACATTCCAGAGATAACACCTGCTGAGGTTCAAGATCATGCACGACTGCATAAGATAACACGTAAAGGTGCGCAGGGGGAGCGTCGTTGGACGACAATGCATCAAAATATGATTGCATTATGGAACAACCGTGTACCGTTTGTGAGGCGGGAAGACCAACCGGCGGTGAACGTCTCGCAATACATGGCATGGTATCGGCAAATAACCCGACGATTCATTACGACTCCATTTGCCGAAGCTAGTACGCCTCATCATCCAAGAGCTCCGTTTGTCCCTCACGGGGGACAAGTAGAGACAGTGGTAAGTACCCACGTAGTCCTTACTTCTGTCTATCATTGTTGTTAATAATTGACAATTCATTGTTGTCTATATTGCAGATGGGATACATGTCTAGAGGCATTCACCTTGCACGGAAAGCTGCGAGAGGTACCCTCAAGTTCACAAAAAAAAATTTCAAATTACTGGGCGAAGCTTACTTAGAAAATTGTCGGTCGTCGTACGATGCAATCGGTCAACTACCTGTGTACGCCGAACACATCCGACAGTCGGATGAATTAACTGATCGTGAGCTGAGGGTACTTCACGGAGGACGTGTTCGAGGAGCACCCGGGCGTGGACGTGGGAACATCGGGGAAGCCTCCTCAAGTCGAGGGCCTGGGGGACCGGCACGTAAATTTAGGGCTGTTGAACAATTGGAGTACACCGAAGAGGAAGAGGAAGATGAAGGTGAATACGATAGTGAATTTGACTGTTCCGACTAGTTTAGTGTTGCATTAAGTAATACTGGACCTTATTACAACATATTGTTATTAACTGCGTGTAAGAACTATTGCATTCATCTTCTATATTATTTAGCTATTTGTCCTAATTTTTGTAGATTTTTTTGGCAACCTTCAAAAATTGACATTTCTTACCGACAACCCATTTAACCCCCCTAAAACGATGGTCTAGAGATGATGCTAATTTTTTTACTTTTTTATTATTTTCCTAAAATTTTACCGGACACAAATACTGACATAAAAAGAGTAATGCCACTGGTTACATGAAGTTCCGACATGTACATTTTTCTTAAAAATTACAACATCTTATACGTACGATATACTACATATTACAACATATTGTTATTACAACATTTTTCTTCCGACGCCTAATGTGGAGATTTACATGTCTTCCGGTTGTGTCCACTTCCACCGCATTTGGAGCAGTTGTTTCTCTTGGGCAAACCTTCCCTAGCGTCCATCTCGTTATGGATACGGCTGGATTTTCTTCTACCACGCTTTGTCCTCCACCTTTCCGGATCATGAGTGTACGTCGGAACGTCAAACTGTGGCCAGCAGTAATCGTCCGGTACTGGTTGAAAACATGGTGAGTATGCTGCCAGACGTGCTTGGTTCGAATATAGCGGATCAACGTGAGGAGCCCATTGCATCCCTGCCTTAGTGAGAGCTGCCATTCCATGTGCACACGGGTGATGATATATTTGCCATAACCCACACTCACATGTTTGCTCAACCACGTTAACCGTATAATTCCCTGGAGTGGTCCAACCGACACCTTGTACAAATCTACCAATATCACGGACTTGGAAAACACCGTGTTCTCGACTGAACTGGGCCACTTGCATCCTGCCAAGCTGTTTCTGTGCGCGAGCAATGGTCTTTTGGACAACGTCCGACCACACCTTCGACTCCTCAATGGCAACCATTGCTTCGTGTCGACGCGTGAAGAAGTACGTATTGGACCTCCAATAAGTTAGTTTCACTAACTCAGTCAACGGCAATGCCCTTGCGCCTTTCAAAACGCCGTTAAACACTTCAACCAAGTTGGTGGTCATGTTTCCATACCGCGCTCCTCCATCATACGCTAAAGCCCATCTATCGAGGGGTATGTTGGATATCCAGTCCTTGTACTTTCCATCATGGATCGCCAATAGATTAGCATACCAAACATCGAACTTACGTTTATCAGGTGTGCTTGCCATTAGGTAAAGCTGTTTCTTCAGGATAACACTTTTGAAGACGTGATTGAAATTACTTGCTATGTGCCGTGCACAAAAGCGATGTGTTCCAACCCCGTATTGACAATATACAGCCTCGACCGCGTTAATTATTGCCCTGTGCCGATCAGACATTAGACATACATGGCGATCCTTGGTTACGTTATCCCTCAGATGCTGTAAAAACCAGTTCCAACTCTCGTTTGTTTCTCCATCTGCAATACCAAATGCCAAAGGATATATGCCATTGTTAGAATCGTACGACACGGCTACAAGCACTTTTCCATTGTATTTCCCATACAAATGTGTCGCGTCTATACTTATAAGAGGCCGACAATGGGAAAAGCCTTCAATGGCTGGACCGAATGACCAAAACATCATTCCAAAGGTCGCTACTCCAGTTTCCGCATTTACCCTTTTGGGCATGAAATCATACACTGTCCCAGGGATATATACGGCCATAGCCGAAAGTAACCTAGGGAGGTTTACAAACGCATCCTCATGCGTTCCATATAACGACTCCAACACCACTTGTTTCGAGTACCACGCCTTCGGATATCCAATCTTCGAGCCAAACTCGTTCTCCACCATCGACTGGATTACTGAAATTTTCAGTCCGGTGTCAGCTAAAACAGAATTTCTTATTAAAGCCACTATCATCTTGCAGTCGATGTTTTGGTGTCGCTCGATGAGGACTTCATTAGCACATGTATGTGGAGAATTCAGTTTGGATATTCTCCACAATCCAGTATGCTTAAACAGACTTCCTCTCAATGACCAAGAACAATTTGTTTGATCAACTTTACACCTGAAAACAATTGATTTTGGAGTGGATGTCTCGACAATACACACCTTCGAATTTGCTATGTGCCATTTCCTCACAGCGGCAGCCAACTCGTCCTTACTATTAAACTTCATGTTTGTGTTCAAGAAACTTTCACTCGACGTGTCATCATCAGCCGTAGACCACTCATCCCTTGATTGGAAGTTGTCTATCCAATTACTATCCACCCAATTTTCAGCAGTGGGTTGCATCATTTGCACGTCGTGTGAGCTACTTCCACCATGGCCACCTCCGTGTACATCTTCAGAGTTCTCGCCAACTTCAAACACCTCTTCGTTGTCTTCATCAATGTGCCCTGTAAAATGTTGACTATACGGATCTTCTGCATTAACCACATGGTCATCTGAGAGTGCGTCAACGTCGACATCGTCATCTGAGATATCATTGTTGTGACCATGCAAAATATTCACTGTCTCCTCACCCCCATCCCCGATGTTTGGAATCAAATTGCGTTCTCTGGTCACGCTAAACACAATAAATCGACTAGCAGAACTTAACTCTAAAGCAAAAGACAATGCCGAATCCGACCGAATACGCAAAAATTTGCACAGTCCATCAGTATCCGTAAATTTATATGAAATGTTTATGGACATGGCTTCAACATCCGGCCAACTACACTTCATACATATAATTTCCTTTAGGCGACAAAGAGAGATATCCAAGGTAGCTGTAGTAATACTGGATGTACCACCAACATAAACCTCATTACCATTCTCGGACACTATTTGGCCGCCAAATAAGCAAATTATACCAATTTCTGTCATGCTTGATCCTAACAAAATTAGTAGTATCAAAATGCTTATCACATATGATATATACGTAAATATAACTCCTACACTTTTTAATAAAATTAATATTATGAAATATATACAAATAAATTACTTACCTTAGATGCTGATGAAGAGGAAGATGATGAAGAGGATGATGAAGAGGATGATGAAGCTGATGAAGAAGACGGACAAACGCAATTTATCGAAGTTGAATGTTAAAATTATTGATTTTTACTGTTTGAAATCGTACAATAATCGACGGAACCGCATATAATTGGTTCATAGGCGCATCCCCAGGATGCGCCTTTGCAATAGGCGCATCCTGGGGATGCGCCTATGTCCGTAGGCGCATTCTGGGGATGCGCCTATTGCAAAGGCGCATCCCCAGGATGCGCCTACGGACATAGGCGCATCCCCAGGATGCGCCTATTGCAAAGGCGCATCCTGGGGATGCGCCTATGAACATTTTTCTAAATATGTTTAGACGGTATATACTTTTTCAAAAAAGTATACTGACATATACACTTTTTGAAAAAGTTCGGTTAAACGCAGGGGGATGTTGGTGCCCGGGACCCACTCTTCGTCGACTGACTCGACACTCTCTTCTCCGGGATGACTTAGAGAGAGTGTGGCCCGTGTGGGTACGCTAAACGCAAAAGATTATTTTTACTCCGGGATGACTTAGTATATTTTATTTTTTATATACATAATATAAGTTATTTTTATTTAAATTATTTTTAAATGAATAAAGATTATAATACTTTGAAAAAACAATAAATTTAGTGTTATAATGTTATTTTTTAAGTGAATATAGACTATAATAATTTTTCAAATAGTATATTGTTGTAAGTTTTAACTGTTTACAATAAAAATATTAAAATTAAAAAATGCATGAAATAATTAATTATATAGATAAATTATTATAATTGATATTATGAAAAACAAAATTATAAATTATATTAAGTGTATTTGTTCATAAAAATAGTTAAAAATAAATGAATCAATAGTAAAATTAAGAATAAAATAATAATTTAAAACTTTTAAGTTAAATATTTTTATATTAATGCATGTGTTACAAAAGAGTATTAAAATCATTATTAATTTTTTATTTATTTTAGAAAAAGTAATAATAAATTGTTTTCTATAAATAGTAGTTTATTATTCAAAATTGAGTTATGAATATGAAAAAAAAATACTATTTTTCATAAACCTATAAAAATAAATGAATGATCATATAACACTCTTAACTTTTATCGTTTATTACTTCTATCAATGTTCATATCAAAACATTAGTATTTTTCTAACAATAATAACAATCTAATGTTTTAGTGTACATATTATAGTTTATCTACTATGTAATTGTAAATTATATTGAGTTTATACATATATAACATTTAATTTCGTGACATTGTTACAATTTAGTTTGATATTATTGTAATTAATTAAGTGATGTTGATATAATGATATGTCACTTATGTCTCATTTTAATAAGAGTATTATGTGATAGATAATAATCATAATATGCATCATTAATTCATCTATATTTTAATTTGTAAGAGTAAATTGTAATATGTGTATACTTGATATTCATAAAATATAATATTATGTAATTTATTATTATATAAATTTGACTGCATAAAATATACTTGAGAACAAATCATAATTATAATGTAAAATAAAGATAAATGATATGAGTTTTGTAACTTATTTTGAAAATGAATGAGAGACTTTATGAAATTTTAAAGTGATTTAAATGGCATGTCACATAGGAATGAGAAATTTATTATTGACATGAGCAATTAGAAATATGTTAATTTAACATTAGAAGTGAAAAAATACAATAAAAAAATCATTTGTCAACATTCTATGTGATTTAGCCAAATTAATATATATATATATATATATATAGTGTATATATATATATGATTTCTTTGTACGTATCTAGGGTCGGTAATGGTGATGTGAAAATCCGAAAATCATGATTATAACATTTATTTTTTATATATTTAGTTGTACCATTATGATGCGGTTATGATGATGAATCTTCTATCTGTAATGACTATGATTATGGTAGTTTGGTCATTCTAAGGTTATAAACACAGTTATTATATAAATATAATAATTATTTAATATTAACACATTATTATATACTAACAATATAAGTAGATTTTTCCCTTTTCAAATTTCACGAATTCAGAATTCTTGAACGAACTCTAATTAAATGGTGTAAATATTGTTAATGTTAATTTTGAATGATGTTAGAATTAATATTGAATAGTGTTAGTGATGAATATAATTGTTATTTCTAACATAAATTTATGTGTTTAATAAAATAACATTCATGATGTTGCATTACTTTCACATGTGGTAATGAGTATGGAAATATGAGTAAAATCATAGTTAATAACAACGGTTATGAATACGTTTATGATATTAAAAATTGTACCTATAATGATTATGGTTATAATATGTAATTTAAAAATATAATATAATTATAGTATTTGTCATACTCATATCATACCTTTATTATTATGAGCTTATATGTACACATAATATATATGTATTATCGTTATTCTATTGTGTAAAAAATTATATATCTGAACATGAGGCATTCGTTTGAATGGGCACAACCATAGTTAGCAGATCGGACCGGACCGACGGTTCGATCGAGAATTGGACCCCTGTTCGATTTGGTTCAGTTAAAAGACTGTTTTACAAATGAACTGTGTTTGAACCGTACGGTTTTTAAAAAAATCAGTCAGTTTCCGGATCACTTTTTAGCTGAATTTTTTTGGGTTTTCGATTTTTTTTTGGGTTTCTGATTTTTGGTTATGCACAAACCAATCGTCTTAACCCAATTGGTTAAACCGGTTCACTACTATTGTGTATTGTGTTTGCGAATTGAGAGTAATGTGTGTTTGATATTGAAACTATGTAGTTTGTGTGTTTGTGAGACTATATAGTTTGAGGTAATTATGTTTGTGTTTGAGACTATGTATGTATTTTAAGTTTTTAATTTTTTTTTTCTCTTGTGAATAGTGAACCGCACACTGAACCGGGTTAGATCGGGCTGGACCGGCCAAATCGTAAACCGACTCCCTCGCCGATTCGATGATCGGTCTGGTTCTGATAACTATGGGCACAACACTAGATCGAGATGGAGATGAATTTGTTACTTGTTATTGTTCACGTGCAACATACACACATGGCATAGCTTGTTTATGACACATACATTATACATGGAACAAATACATCTCTGTATCCATGTATTCACATTAAAATCGTTCACAAGACTTGTGTGTACTACTGTATAGATAGTGTAGTAACTGTTTTAATTTTCGTTCACATACATTAATTTTGTACTGTATAGACTTGTGTGTACTGTTTTTACCCATCACAATATTATAATACTTAATGTTGTAATTAAATTTAGTATCACCTAATTAATTAAAACAAAAGGCCGATTGTGAATCAACTGGTACTTAATGATCACATAATAATTCAATGAGATAATCTTTCGTATTGGTATATCTACTTTTAAATTCTTGCATACTTAATTAATTATTATTTTTCTAATGCAATATTATTTTATTATTCATTCGGTGTCAAAGAACTATGAATATTGTCATTACAATCATTAAGCATCAGAGAAACAAAAGAGATGGATATAGATCACAGAAAACGAAGAGGTAGCGACTTGAGCATCTTAGAGATTGTTTCTTTATTTGGAATCTATTCACCTTTAAATACTTTTTTTTTTTTGATAACTAATAATTTCCATAATCACAAAAGACTACTCCAAAGTCCGAATTACAATGCTACGAGTCTTTGCAAGACCCCTAATGTCCGATCTAATAGTCGAAGCCACCGACATCGGTGGTCGATCCAGTTCTACAAAATTGTCATCCAAGTGAACAGCTTCCTTAGCAAGGATATCCGCTACCCCGTTTCCCTCCCTGAAAATGTGTCTGAGCTTAACTCTTCTAAATCCTGCCATCAACCACCTGCAATCCCGAATAAGGGGTGTTAGAGGTCTCTCCTCCATACCATCTTCTATAAGCATACCTATAGCTTCCTTCGCATCTGATTCCACGTGTAGATCCATTATCCCCATCTTTCTCGCCAAAGAGAGCCCATCCCTAATTCCCCACAGCTCGGCGACCAAACTGTTCGTGACTCCCAGCTTCCTTTGGACTCCTTTCACCCAACCACCTAGGTGGTTTCTAAGGATCGCCGCACACCCCGCCCTCCCCGGATTGCCGATCGCTGACCCGTCCGTGTTGAGCTTGTTCCATCCGAACTCTGGTGGGTTCCATCTGACTGCTATGTCCCTTCTTTCCGCGACGGTGCATCTCTTGGCTACTAAGTTAGCCACATCTTTCACCTGCAAGATAACCAAACTCACGATGTCCCTACAAAGGAATTTGTTACTGAACACCACCGAGTTTCTATTTTTCCAAATATACCACACCGTTGAGGAGAAAACCAGCCCCCATTGCATCCCCTCCCTAACCACCTTTTTTGATTGACAGTTCGATTTTAACCACCTGTTCAGATCGGCTTCCTGAGCCTCCATACCGTTGGGGATCCCCAAGTCTATCCAAACCTGTTTGGCGAAACCACAATCTCGCAAGACATGCAGAATATCCTCATTATGTAAACCACATATTTTACAAGTAGGGTTAACATCCATACCTCTTTTCCTAAGGCTGCCCGCTGTAGGAATCCTATCGTGGTTGCATAACCACAGAAACTGTTTGATTCTGGGGATGTTTTCACACTCCCATATCCAGTTCCACGAGTCCGGCGCATGCTCGATGTGGTCATGCCTTACCTGGACAATGGTGCGGTGGACGGAGGCCACCGAGGGGATCCCAGTCGGGGAGCTCACCCAGATTTTCCTGTCACTCGTCCCCTGTCTCGTGCTCCGAGGAATCGCTCTGATCCTGTCGTAAATGCTACCCGGAATTTGGAATGATAGATTTGAGGTATCCCACTCCCCGTTATCCGCACATATCCCTTCAAGTTTCAGCTCCTGATCCCCGAGCGCCAACGGCCCCTGTATCAGACTCCGCATCGTACTCTGCCCGATCCACTTATCATGCCACAAACTTATGCCTTTACCATCACCCACGATCCACCCATCGCCGTCCTCCATACATTTCTTCCCCTGGCTCAAAGCTTTCCACATAACAGACCCCCCGTAGCTAGTTCTCCTAGTCGGGTTGAAATACCTGTGTTTGAGGATGGTCGCCCACGGAGCCTCAGACTTCTCCATTCTCCAGACCAGATTTGTAACCATTGCCTTGTTCCTATCCCTTGTTTGGTGCATGCCAAGGCCCCCCTTGTCCCTTGTTCTCGTGACAATCTCCCAGCTAAGATGGTGCATTCTTCTCTTCTCCTCCGAGGATCCCCAGAGGAAGTTCCTGTTCAGTTTATCTAATTCTTTGCACGTATAAGAAGGCAGGTAAGTACATTGCATATAATAAGCAGGAATCGAAGACATCACCGATTTTATCAAAATCTCACGCCCAGACATGGATAGCAGCTTACCCCGCCACCCCACAAGTTTCTTACGCACTTTATCCAGAATAAAACTAAACGATCTCACCTCTTTGCTCGACAGATTCATAGGAAACCCCAGGTAATCCGACAGCTTATCCACCCGATTGAGGCCCAGGCACCCCGCCAGAAGAGACGAGGTCTCAGTTGACAGGTTTTTTGAGAAAGTGACCTGGGATTTATCAAAATTAATTTTCTGTCCCGAGACCGAGCAGAACATCTCCAGAGTTTCCTTGATCGAACGACAGTTTTTCGCTGAAGCATCCCCCATAAGGATCAGATCATCCGCAAACAGGAGGTGCGACAGCTTAATAGACTGTCTTCCCAGGCTCAACGGGGTCCACTGGCCTTTCTTAACTTCCTCCTCGATGAGGAAGCTAAGGAAGTCCATGCACAAAATAAAGAGGTACGGGGACAGGGGATCACCCTGCCTAAGCCCCCTAGAAGGATAGAACTTATCAAGCTTACCTCCGTTCAGGAGGATGGAGATCGATGTAGAGCTGATACAGTTCATAATCAAAGCAATTATCTTATGGGGGAACTTGAAATGATGCAAGGACTGACGGATGAAGTCCCATTCCAACCTATCGTAAGCTTTTTCAAGGTCCAATTTCAGCACCATAAACCCCGATCTACCTTTCTTATTGGCCACCGCACGCAGAACCTCCCTAAGAATAACAACATTGTCACTAGCCCGACGCCCAGGGATAAAGCTTGCCTGGAACGGGGAGATGAGATGCTGCATATAGGGACGGATTCTGTTAACGATGACTTTGGACAACAGCTTATACGAGGTGTTACAGAGACTAATGGGTCTGAAATGCTTGACCATCTCAGGATTCTCCACCTTAGGGATAAGGCATAACAGTGTGTCGTTCATTTCTGGCGGGAGAGGACCGCCCTCAAACACGCTTTTGATGAGACAACACACCGAGCTACCCACAATGTCCCAATTCTTTTGATAGAAAATGGGGTGAAGCCCATCCGGTCCCGGGGCTTTTAAAGGCCCCAACGACCTAAGGGCCTCCAAAATGTCCCTCTCGTTGACCGCACTGCTCATGGAGGCGGCCATCCGAGTGGTAAGGCTCCCCGGGGGGTTAAACACCAGGTCCGGATCAATACGGGTCTCAAGCTTATCCGTGGTGAACAGCTTCGTGAAGAAGCTTTGGAAAGTGCTTTTCACCAAGATCGGGTCATAGACCCATTGTTCCCACTCATCTCTAATAGCAAGGGTTTTAGCCCGATTCCTTCTAATAAGGGTCGTGACGTGGTAATACTTAGTGTTTCTATCCCCATCCTCGATCCACTTAGATCTAGACTTAGCTGCCCAGAGCAGCTCCTCTTGATCCAAGACCCTAGCATACTCCTCCCTCAACAACTTTTCTCTATCCCGATCTAAGTCACTAGGGCAGATCGAAATGCTCTTTTGGGTCTTATTCAGTTGGTCCAGGATCCGGGCCTTCCTAGCAAACACGTTCCCAAAAACCCTTCTATTCCAGACTCTGGCTCTACCCGGGAACACCCTCGTAGCGTCCTGATGGTTAAAGGCAACCCCACTCCACGTGCTAAGGACTAAGTTCTTAAACTCCGGATGGTCAAGCCACATAGGCTCGCATCTAAAAGGTCTGGCCGACTTAAGATTCTCATCTCTAGTCAACTGGAACAGCAACGGGCAGTGGTCTGATCTCAATCTGGGGAGATGGTGGACCCTCGCATGAGGGAATCTGAGGATCCACTCCGAGTTAGCGACAATTCTGTCCAAACGCTGCTGGACAAAGCAGTTGTTCCTACACGTCTTAGCCCAAGTGAACCGGGGTCCCGTGAACCCCAGGTCAATGAGCCCACAATCATCAAGCATCCCCCTGAACCTATTCACCCTATTCATATCCACCGGCCTACCCCCTTTTTTCTCATCTTGGCTACCCACCTCATTAAAGTCCCCAATGACAACCCACGCCCCATTAGTGGCCTCAGCCACCACTTTCAGATTCTCCCAAAGCTGCATTCTCTCATCCAACTCAACACTAGCATAAATGGCAGATATCATCCAAGTTTGATTAGAGATATGTACCTCAACCGCGGCATGAATTTCCTGTTCCGTAGCCCCCAACACGGTAATGTTCATCACCGTTGAGTTCCACAGGATTAGGATCCCACCACTAAGCCCTCTAGCATCCACCCACTCGAATTTATCGAACTGCAGTTTCTTAGCTTGGGCAATAAATTTCTCCCCACCGAGCATCGTTTCAGTCAAAATCATCATGTCCGGCCTGTACCTGCAGATAAGATCCCTAACAGAATTAATAGCTGCCTTACTACCTAATCCCCTACAATTCCAAGCAATAATGTTTAATTTCAAGCAACTCGGATCAACGCTACGATCCCCCCTGCAAAAATTCCCTTCTATTCTATTGGTTGTACTAATCATAAAAACAATAACAGATATTAAATGACAAAGCAGAAGAAGGTACTCCCTCATTCGGATGACTCCCCATCCCGATCCGAGCCCCTCCTTGATTCCCTGATATCTCCCCCGTTTTGCTTCGTGGGAGATCTGCTCCTTTTCCGGTCTACTCCCCTTCCCTTCGTGTCCCTAGTTCCCCTTCTTTGCTCATTCTCCTGGTTTACATTCGAGTGTTCCCGGTTGAAGATAACCACCTGCTGTTGCACACGGTTCCTTGGGGAGCTAGTTCCCTCGCCACCCTGTCCCCCGCCAATTAAGGCTTTCGCACGCTCCCACCGATCGCCGTTCGCATTCACCTCCATTCTGGGCTCCCCTACAGTGATCATCAACGTATCCTCCATCTCCCCCGATCCTTCTGTAGCTTCTCCCTTCCGTGCCACCGTCCCTGCCCTCGGTTTTCTTTGACCCAGCTTGGCCAGGTAAGGGAAATTCCCTTTGCCTTGGGCCGACCCATCCAATGCCAGCTTACCAGCAGCAGAGCTCGGCCCATTCTTGAGGCCAGGCTTCGCCACTTCTGGGCCCAGTTCAGCAACCGGTCCGGCCCGTTTCCTCTCCCCCTCCACTAGGCCACGTTCAGTGACAGACTTGTCAGAGGCTCCAGCTTTCCCAACGGATGTATCCCTGCCCGAAGTCACCCCCATGCTCTGCTCCTTACCCTCTCTTCCCATGCTCCCCTGTTCCGATCTGTGTCTGGCTCGCTCCCCCGAGTCCGTTGTCGTCCCACTTCCGGCGAGGCCCCCCTTAGCCTTGGCCAACGCCTTCCGCCTCGGTTGAACAAGCATCCATGGCCCGTAGCCCCGGCTTGTGCCCTCCCCCTGCTCACAGGTTCGAACCTCTTCACTGAGTCTCTCCTTTCCAGAATCCGTTCTGGATTTGCTCCCCCTCCCCACGCCATCGCCTGGAGTTTCCGTTACCTGGTCCGTCGCAGTCGAATTCGGGTAAGTCTTCTCCTTGTTCCTTTCACAATCAACTTCTTTGTGCCCAATCATTCCGCATGAGAAACATAGGGAAGACAGTCCCTCGTAGGCCAATTCCAGGTGCAGGTTGTCCACCTTCAGGAACAGGGGCAAAGGCTTAGTTAGATTCATTTGGACACATATTCTAGCGAATTTGCCCCTAACTCCGTTTGCAGTGACCACATCGATTTTTAGGAGATTGCCCAACCCATTTCCTATCTTGGCCAGAGCCATAGGTTCGTAGTACTCCGATGGTAGCATCGGAATCCTGGTCCAAATAGCTGCCGCCGAGAATGAGGCCCTTTCCGGTTGGAATTTAGGTTCCCATAACCTCATAGTAAGAAAACTGTTATTGATGAACCATGGCCCTCCTTTGAGCACCTTGTCTAGGTCAATTTTGTTCTGGAACGCAACCTTGTAGAAGCCATTCCCTATGTCCATTATCTCGAAGCTTGCCGACGTCAACCATAGACTCTTTAGTCTTCTAACCAGGAAGTTGTAATCCACCGATTTACCAAACAGCTTGATGATGATATCCAAGGCATGCTTCTTCCTCATTTCCCTCCTCTCCTCCCGGGAAAAGAAGATTTTTATGCAATCCGTGTCTGGATGCTCATCCACTTCATCCTCATCTTCGATATGCAGGTTATGATCAAGGTAGAAGGCTTTCTCAAATGCCCCTGGTATTTCACCCGTGAGTTTTGCTTTGTAAGAACTTTTCTGCTGAACCCTCTCTGTTTCAGGTATCATTTCAGTGTCCATTGGATCTCCCATGTCTCCCTGCGGCTTTAGCTGATTGCTGATGATCGGATCCTCCCTCCTCGCCTCCATGCCCCGGAGGCCACCACCCCAAGAGGTGGCCGAGGCACAAGACGAATGGACGGAAGTAAAGCAGGCCAGAGAGCAACAAGAGTACTCAGTCAATGCTAAGTTAAGTCGACTTATTCCAAATTTTCACCTTTAAATACTTAACAACTAAAAGAGTCTGAATAGTTTACAAATAAACCGAAAGAAAACAGAACCGAACCAATAAATATAACCGGCCAAACAAAATAATGGGTCAATAACCAACCCTAACAATAACTAGACCAAGACTATTGCAACCTGCGTAGGAAGAAGGTCATGATGCACCATACTTCAACAATTCCTCCCCTATTTGATTATTCGCTACTGCTCTCCCTGTCCTGCAAACATGTTATTCATCTCCAGTTTTTCACACATAAAATGATGTTACTGACCCCCTAAGGCCTTAGTAAACATGTCAGCCAATTGATTTACTGAACTAACATGTTCAAGTTTTATAACATGCTCATGTAATTTCTCCATAATATAATGATAATCTATCTCTATATGCTTGGTTATTTCATGAAATACAAGATTATTAACTATTTGAATGACTGTTTAATTATCACAATACAATGTAACTGGTTTAACATGTTCTAACCTTAATTCCTTTAATAAGTTTCTAAGCCAAATAATTTCAAATAATGCAAAACTCATGTTCCTATATTCTGACTCAGACGATGATCTAGAAACATTATTTTGCTTTTTTACCTTCCATGAAATGACTGACTTACCTAACATGATGCAATATCCTGTAACTGGCCTTCTAGTCTCTACACAGATGACCTAGTGTGAGTCACAGTATCCGACTAGACATGAGTCTGATTCGCAAGATAACAAAATACCATTACATGGTTCGTACCTAACATACACGATCACCCTTAAAGCGGCTTCTAGGTGAGAAATCTTTGGATCCTGCATGTACTGACTTAGATTTTGCACAACAAATGTTATATTCGGTCTAGTAATAGTCAAGAACAACAATTTCCCAATCAGTCGTCTATAGAGACTCACATCATATAGGGGTTTGTCATCCTCATCAATTTCAGAAGCTCATCATAATTTCTACTTATCAATTTCAAATTCATCTCCATAGGCGTCTTGCTTATCTTTCCACACGACAATCCAACCTCTGATATCAGTTCTAAGGCATACTTTCGTTATGTTAAAAACCGACCCTTTTCAGACCTAGCTACTTCAATTTTCAAAAATAATATCGCAGCTCTCTTAAGTCCTTCATTCTAAAACTGGGTTGTAAGACATCCTTTAATTCCCTTATCAGTTTTTCACTGTTTTCATAAATGAGCAAGTCATCAACATATATCAACAAAATCACTATATGTTTTCCATCACGTTTAGTAAAAAGGGAGTAACCAAGCTTAGATTGACTATACCCAGCCTTAACAAGAACATCACACAATTTCATATCCCATTGTTTAACGACCTGCTTGAGGCCATAAAGGGATTTCATTAACCTGCAAACCAGACTGGTTTTATCATTACCGAATCCCTCAGGAACACGAATATAAACTTCCTCATCCAAATTGCCTTGTAAAAAAGCATTGTGCACGTTCATCTAATAGAAGAGCAACTTATGGACAACATCTAAGGCTAGAATGGTACGAACAATATTCATATTTACAACGGATGAACATGTCTCAAAATAGTATATACCGTGCTTTTGGTTATACCCCTTAGCATGTTAGCCACTAGCCTAGCTTTGTACCTACTTAGGCTCCCATTTGATTTATACTTCAAGTTGTACACCTATTTACACCATATAATCGATTTACCTGGTGGGGTTGGGACTAAGTCCCACATATGGTTTTTCTCAAATGCCCTTATCTCCTCATGCATCTCTTCAATCCTCATTATGTCTCTTCAAGAAAACTTTCAGGTTCAACCAGTTTAGAAATCGAGGAAATATAACACTAATATTCACAAGACAGTCCATCATAAGATCAAAATATGGAGCGACCAAAAATTGGAACGGTAAACCTTATTTGTGTTTGAAAAGTGGTAAAGGTTCGGTTCATGCCCATCCCTAGGGAGAGCACATGCAAAATCATATTTCAGCCCAAAGAACCCTCAGTTTTGGAAAAAAAAAATGAAATTGAATCAAGACATTGTCTATTCATAACAATTTTCATGTGCAACTGATAGGTTCTAGGACCACTAACTTTGTCAAATCTTTCATTAAGGTTTTTTCATATAAGATAAACATCCTCAGTATACATCATACCACCAGCTAGATCTTTAGAAATCGAGTTCGTTATCCAACTTAGGACCACAACATTACATCTATCCCACAAGTGGTGAAACACATGATCATACTTTTCACGAGTACATGTACCAGTAATGAATCTAAGTTTGTTTCTTCCTAGTAATGTAAACTGCATGACCCTACTCCATATCACATAATTTGCAGGTCCGGCTAATATTACAAAAATAATGTTTGTTTCAGGATTATCACTAACATGTAAATAGAGGAGGGGGGGGGGGGGGTGATGTGAATCAACATTGGTCATAGCGTCGTGATCTATATCATCAGTGACATATTTTGTGTAATGATAATTTTTTTTTTCATTTTTGTTTGTTATAATTTTTTGGGTTAATAGGTCCAATGGTACCATATGTTTGGGTCATGTGATCGGATGATACCCCTATGTTGTTTTATGGTACCATATGTTTCACAATGTTGTTATTTGGTCCAAATTACTGTTGTCGTCAAGGTTAACTAACGGAATGCTGACGTGGCTGATGAAAAATAAAAATAAATAGAAAAATTAATAAAAATAGGGAAAAAATTATATTTTTTTTTAAAAAATGTTTAAAACTTTATATATTAATAAAATAAAATAATATATTTTTTTTTAAAAAATCGAAAATTGGAAGAAAAAAAACTTTGGTTGGACCCAAACTATTGTTTTTTCAATTTTAGATTTTTTTTAAAATAAATTTATAAAAAATAATTTTTATTAATATATAAAGCTTAAAATATTTTTTTAAACTTTTTTATAATTTTTATGATTTTTTTTATATATATTTTTTAATTTTCCTATTTATTTTTATTTTTTAAATTAAATATTATATTATATATCTACGTGGCGCTGATGTGGCGCTGACATGGACCATTTAACAGAAAAATCTAATGGTTGACTAATAGAGTACCATAGGACAACTCCAAACATAACGAGTCATTTGACCACATCAAAAAATATACAGTACCATCTGATTACATGACCCAAACATAAGGTACCATTGAAGCTATTAACCCTATTTTTTTTATTACGGTCTAAAGGATCATAATGAAATTCTACCAAAGTAGAAGGACTTGCTAGCAACTTAATAAGGCATTAAAAAACCCTAGAGGTAGAGACGCAGTAGCCCACGCTTTGCTCAAGCTTTTCAGAAGACGCCGACCGCGAGGAGAGAGCCGAGAGCTTCCCGAGTTTCGTTCCTAGCCCGTCACCATGGGTCGCATGCACAGTAATGGGTTCGCTCTCTCCGATTCCCTGCAACAATTCTTGATCGTTTTCTCGTTATGAATATGCTCTTGACAACAATTATCTTTTCCTGTTGGATTGTCGCAGTAAAGGAATGTCTGCTTCTTCCTTGCCATGGAAGAGGGGTCCTCCGAGTTGGCTCAAGATCTCTTCTCAGGATGTAAGTAAATTGATTGCATTGTAGTCTGGATGATTCCAGTTTGATTAATATCAAGAGTATCAGCCTCAAAATCTGCTGCTATTTGAATGTATTTTCCTATAGTGCAAGGATTTCAACGCCTATGTTTTGCTTCTGTATAGATAAACGTTGTTTCGATTTAGTGGTTCTAAAGTAGGATACGTTGAATCATCATTATTGTTGTGTCTGTAATCAAATATCTTCAATCCAATAATTTTTTACCATTGGATGTATCTCGAGCAGCTATAATGCTTTGAACCCGTCCCGAGCTGTTTCCAGTTAATTTACTTTAATTGATGCAATTTGTATAACTAGGAGAAGCAAACACCAATGCATTGTATAAATAAGGAAGTGTAAGTGCAATCGTTGATTTCTGTAGATATTTGATCTCATTTTTGCTCAGCCTATAGTTGTGATGTTAGGAGCATTAGAAATGCTATTCTTCAATAGCAAAATGACCAATACAACACGCTTTTCAATTCTATCCATCTCAGTTCTGTCATTATTGTATGTTTAAATATTGTGTCAAAGTTCTAGATTAGAACTGAATCTGAGTATGAAGATACTAAGATGATCTAAGGCAGCAGTTGCCAGGTATCGATCCAGTTAATCGTGGCTAACTACAGTATTTGAAAATTTGAAAGCTGTTTTATTTGTAGATTCTTTGAAGTTGAGTGCTGCAGTTAATTTTTTTTTTCTTATGCCTTTTAGGTTGATGAAAACATCTGCAAGTTTGCGAAGAAAGGTTTGACCCCATCACAGATTGGTGTCATTTTGAGAGATTCTCATGGTATTGCTCAGGTTAAGAGTGTTACTGGCAGCAAGATCTTGCGAATTCTTAAGGCACATGGTATATCTATCTCTCTCCCACCAATTATTTAGGCACATTATGTTGTTTTTCGTAAACTTTTTTCCTTGTTCTTTCTTGGATGTAAGGGTTGGCTCCTGAAATTCCTGAGGACTTGTATCATCTGATCAAGAAGGCGGTTTCAGTAAGGAAGCATTTGGAGAGGAACAGGAAGGATAAGGACTCCAAGTTCAGGTTGATCCTTGTTGAAAGCAGAATTCACCGCCTTGCTCGCTACTACAAGAAGACAAAGAAGCTCCCCCCTGTCTGGAAATAGTGAGTGTTGATTATCAAGATTTCATTTTGTCTTGTTTGAACTTCAAATTGTTTTCACCTTTTTACTGGTTGCATTTGTATAGTGTGCAAGAGCTTAACTGAAATCCCATCTGTTTTGCAGTGAATCTACAACGGCGAGCACTCTTGTCGCTTAAGCCGTTACAATGATTATTACCGCATCTACCTTGTCTGAGTTATAATAAGTATTTAATCTAAATTTAGGAAGTGGTGTCTAGTTTATGCAACTTATGAAAGAAGTTTAGTTGTAGCTGACTATGCTTAGAGCTCAAAGATGCGATTCAAACATCAATAATACATGCTTCAGTGAAATTTTGCCCTTGAGATTTTCAGTATGTTGCTTTAATGTTTAGAGAATGCTTTCTTTTGCATTAGATTCTTGAGGTATTGGCTAATATATATGGGTGCATTAAATCAAGAAGCCCTTTGCTCCCTATGGGTAAATTCTTGTGTGTGAGGTTGATGTTCACATTAAACCAAATGAACTGTGGTGTTAATAAATCTTGTAATTTAAAAACGGTTTAGATTTTATTTTGGCCAAAATAAAGTTCTCCCTTTCTAATATGTATAAGTGAAAAGTTTTATCATTAATGTTTGGTTAGATGTTTAGTTTTATTTATATTAAATTTACATTCATTCAAACTTAATAAAAATATTTTTTGAAAGATATTTTAATAATATAAAAAAATTAAAAATGTCACAATTAAATTCTTTAAAACTTTTCTATATATTGCAGTTGAGTTATGGTTTGATCGGGATTGCGTCTTGATCTAAATCAGCTCTCACCCCTACAGACTAGTTGAGAGTTGGGTTAAGACTCTAGACTAGGAGTGAGCTAATGACATACTTTTCTCCAAAAAAAATCCGAGTTCGAAATTTTGGGATTCATGACTGGAGGACTGAAACTGAGTTCATCTAAAAAATTTGGGATTCATGTATTTTTTACTCACACCTACTCTAGACCTGAGACTTAATTGAGTTCTAATCAAATTACGGTTCAATTGAATCTCAATCGAATTGAGGCTAAACTGAACCTCAATTGAGCTATGATCGATTCTAGATTCAATTGAGTTATGATAGTTATGATCGAATCTAGATTCATTTGTAATATATAGTTTCAAATGGTTAAATTGTAAAGAGTTTAAAAGTATTTTCTTATTTTTAAAATATATTGTAATAAATTTGAATAATAAATTTAACGGAAAGAAAAACTTAATAAAATTTCAAATATTAAAAACCCATCTTTTAATTTTTAAATACGGATAATTATCAAAAAACAAACCGAACTTTAATGAAAAAACAAACAGCAAACCAAACTTTTTTTGTTGACAAACTACAAACCAAACTTTTGGAATTGAGCAAACAACAAACCTACCTCAAATTTTCATTATGTTTGAATGGATTTTTCAATGTTTGAGGGAGTTATTAAGTCAACATTAGTTAAAGTATTCCAAGGAAAGGGTAATACGACTTAATAACTCTCTCAAACATTGAAAAATCCGTTGAAACATAATGAAAATTTGAGGTAGGTTTGTTGTTTGTTCAATTCCAAAAGTTTGGTTTGTAGTTTGTCAACAAAAAAAGTTTGGTTTGCTGTTTAGTTTTTCATCAAAGTTCAGTTTGTTTTTTGGTAATTAACCCTTTTAAATATTATGTGGGAAATTCAATTATGACACAAATATTAGGAAAAAGTGATACTTAAACCTTGGGAAAAAAAATTATTAAGTCTATCCAGGTGTGATGAATGTGTATGACGCCACGTGTTTACAAATAAGATTAGATTATAATTTTTTTAAAACTTATCGTAGTTATAAAGTTAAAGTTTGAATAAAGAATATAGGGTAAAATACGAGTTTTCCTCCTAAAGTTTGAGCCAAATTTAAGATTCCCCATTAATGTTAATAATTTGAAATTTTAGTCATAATGTTTGACCCGAATGAAAAATATCCACATTCCGCCCAAAAATCGTTCATTTATAATGGAAGCTTAGTCACGTGAGTTTCGACATTTTGAAATGACAATACATTCCGCCCCAAAACCGTTCATTTATAACGGAAGCTTAGTCACGTGAGTTTCGACATTTTGAATGGACAAAATTGTCATTGAATCTTCTCTGTTCAAGCCTCCTTCCTCCACGGTGGCATCCTCCACGACTCCAGTCCTCCAGTCCGGCGTTAATCAATAGGTCTGCGGATCTATTCTTCTATACGATAAATCACCATCTCCTAGCACCGCACGAGTACCCCTTTTCAGGCAGTCTGTAGGCAGCAGAACAACGTGAGATCAAAGCTCAGCAGGATGAGCGACGGATAGAAGCCAACAACCAACCTGCAACATGTTGGAGATGCGAGGAATAGCTCAAACGATCCATGCCACTTAGAACTCCAACTATTTTTCAAACTTTCATTTATCTTGCCTTGCTCTGTTGCCGGAATATATAGATGCAAGGGGCGAAGGAAAGCTTTGCTTTTCGTGACAGAGATGGAGATTCAACTTCTCCCACATGGAGATGCAAGGGGCGAAAGAAGCTAGCCTATTAGGCGCAGATCTTCCAGCTCCAAGTTGAAGGTATCGTCGGAGATATTCCACCATTCTTTCCTCACGCCCACTTTTCGTCAGAGCAGCCACGCTGAGACCGACACTACGAAGACTACATCCAGAGTTGCGGATCAACATGACAAGCGACGACGCGTGCCGAAGAGGAGAACAGCTGCGCCATTTCTTTTACAAAGGACGAATTTACAAACACAAAAAGAGAGAAAGAGGAGAACTTACTGTCATCGCCTGAATTTTTTTGGACCGAGGGAGATGAGAAGTTTCTTGTAGGTCTGACCCGGTGCTGGAGCTACCGATTAATGGTCTTGTTAAATTTTAATATCGGGGTCAAGCCACACCCAAATAGCAACCACATTATGCAACTCAGGTTCCATCTTAAAACAAATTGGTGATAGGAGGAGGTAGCCTTGTTGTATATATGGTGCCTAAATTGTTGTATACCACCGGTGTGGTATACCAAATCACAGTGCTTTCAACACTCTCCCGCACTGTGATAACTCGATTAAGACACGTCACTTACACATTTTTAATCCAGACGGGTTTGGGCTCAACAAATCCCCTCTCATCACTCGAACGAATGCAATACAATACAAGACCTTACATATTAACTGCAACAATATAACATTAATTAGACACACCCATCTCCTTCTCTTCTCCATAGTACATATATAATTAAAGAACTAAAAGTGAAAACCTCAAACCCTACTGCCTACATCCATCATCTCATCATTCTCTTCCTTACGTACAAAACTAGACATTCATGGATACAAGCGTCTTTTGACTGCCATATTTTTGAAATAAACGGTGATACGTGCCGTGTACATGACAATTAACGATTCAATTTGACGGAATGTGTCTGCCATATTTTTGAAATAAACGGTGATACGTGCCGTGTACATGACAATTAACGATTCAATTTGACGGAATGTGTAGTTACATACAAAATGAAATATGTTGGTGGACTTAATTGCATCAACAATCAACAAACATGTTGATGTAGTTGTAAAAATAATAGGGTGTTTTTTTCGTACTTTTTCCTTTTATTTTACCGAAGAATATATCATTCCAGAATCTTGCAGTACCAACCGAACGCCCCCTCATTTCTTCAGAAACGGAAAAAGAGCCCTCTCTTTTACCTTCTCCATCTTCAACGACAACGAAACACGATCCAAGGAGTTAAAACTTAAAAGTACCGACTAAGCAGAAGGAGAAAGACTCCTGTCAAAGCCATTGAGATTTTCGTAAAGTGAATAAGAACACCATTGGTTCGTCTTACAGATCCGAAATGGCGGATTCGAGTCTAGAGCTTCAGGAATCGGGATGGGAAGAGTTGAGGAGAGAGGCGAGGAAAACCGAGGGCGATATCGACGTCAAGCTATCCTCTTATGCTAAGCTCGGCGCTCGGTTCTCTCAAGGAGGTTTGTCTTGAAATGATTCTGCGATCACCTTGGTCTTGGAATGGTAAATTATGTTGAATGCGGAATGGTTACGATTGAGATGTAGCTGTAGAGTCTGGATCACTTATGGAACTTAGGAAGTATTAACTTGATTATGAATGCTGATACATTATCTTTTGTAAGTGTTTGGCTGTTGATGGTGTATCAGAGCCATTTTTTTCATATTTGGAATGTTCTCTTAGCAGTGGAATAATGCAGTTTATATTTTTAAAGAACTGTAGGTGAGCTTCATCGAGACAGTGATAAACTATAAACGTTTTGATTCAGGTTATGGTGATGTTGGATCACCAAAGGTTGGATCGAGTAGGTCATGGAAGTCAATGGAAATGGAGATCCAGTCACTGCTTGAAAAGCTGTTAGATATAAACGATTCTATGAGTAGATGTGCTGCTTCTGCCGCATCCACTGCTTCTGTAACTCAGAAGTTAGCAAGGCATAGAGACATTCTTCATGAGTTTAGCCAGGTAAAATTTTGCAAGTTCATGGCTTAAATGACGGAATCTATCAAAATTATTCAGCAGGCATAAACATCAGGCACCAATCCTGTTATCTTAGAATTATAGTGAACAATCCTGATGGAGATGGACTAGAAAAATATGATATGTGCCCATTACTTGCACTTTTGCTACATGCGGATTCTTCTCATTTTGCTTTGTAGTTCTCTTCTTGAGATATAAATCTGCTTGTATTAGCAACTAAGCCAACTCCATAGAGAGAACTATGAGAAGCGACAAGTTTTCTTTGAATGCTATCCTACTTTTAGTTATTAGTGTTTAGAGATATCAAGGGATTTACATGTGCACATGGACAGTATAGATTTTTGTGGTGTCGATGACCATTCTCTCTACTCCCATCCCTTCTTATATGTCTTGCACCTTCTCGGTGCCTATGAATGATATCATCTAAGCTTACCATTAAAAGAAAAACGGTTTGTCTGTGTAGCTGTTAGGGTTAAACCTTGAAAAGCATGATAAGTGTCATATCACAAGTGTTTATCTCTTTTGATTATATAGTCATGGATATATCTTTAAATTTGATCCCAGTTTTTTTTTTGGTCAACTGTTTGATCCCAGTTTGATGCTACAAGATCTGCTAACTATTATGAGCTTGTATTTAAATTTCCCAATAGATACATGCATCTTGTTACTTAAGGCTATAGACATTATCATTGTTTTTAAAGTATCCAATGTGATTGTAAATGCATCAATACTGCTGCTTTGCATAGAACTTTTACACCTTTGAACATGTCTTCTCTTCTCTCTTTATTCAACAAAATGAGGTGTTGCCACAGTTCAATTATAGTGGTCTAGGGGTAGGGAAATATAGAGTGCTTGCTCAGAGGAATTTTGTCACAAGATATGCAACCTGCAGTAATCCTAAATACTTAATTTACTTGCTAGTAAGATGATACATATAATTCCTGTTCATCTTCATAAGTATTGCCTACAAAAATGGTGATTGACCGTACTAGGTAGCTGTATTGAATTTCTCTTCCTCATCTTCAGTTTACTTTCTTGTTTTTTTCTTATGTCTTATTCATTATGCCATGCATTTCCTCTAATAACGCTATATTTGAAATTAGATTATCATATACGCTGGTGATAAACAGGATATTTACTTTTTAAAGGATATTTCTCTCAACATCAGTATGCTTGCAACTCCTATCTCATTGATGAACTTCACATCCTTTCAATAGGAATACAGACGAATCAAGGGAAACATCAATTCAATGAGGGATCATGCTGAACTACTTAGTTCAGTTAGAGATGATATAAGTGAGTATAAGGTGATCATCTACAAATTACACATGAAAACAGTTTTTCCGCTGACCTGACTTGTTTTCCTTATCTGTAAAGAGTTTTAGCTCAATCTTCACTCTTTTATTGCAGGCATCTGGTAGCACATCACCTAGAAAGCAGTTACTAAGGGAGAGAGCTGCAATTCATGGCAGCATAGCCCATGTGAGAATTACATATCTGTGATATAAGCTCTGAAATTGATATCCTTATGTGTGATCTACCTTTTAAGTTTTAATAAGTTCTTTAATGTTTGTATCTATTTTGCATTCTGATCTTCCACCGAGTACTTAAAAAGGATTTACTGGACAAAATCTATGAATTACTCAAAACCTTATTCCTGTAGATCCCAAATGTTTAGCAATGATCTTCTGAAATATGTGACCTCTTTTTATTTTTTCTCGAGAAGGAACATCAATTGACCACATTTCCGATAGGTTGCTTTATCCGCAGCTATTGCATTATAATTAAGTCTGTGTTTTCTGCTCTTTTACGGAATGTTGCATCCCAAAATATAACCATACAAGTCTTGGTTAATTATGCTGTCATAGATGCTGATTGTTATTAGTTTCTGCTGAATAACATATAACCCTTGGTCTTATTCAAAAGCATGCGTCCACTATGTTTTGGTGAAATTTGAGATTGCTACAATGATTAAATGACAAACCAGTCGGGGTCTGGTTGAATAGTAACCTCGGAATGTTTCTGTTCTTTATCTATTAATTAATGGCATGATATCATTTACCACCCCTCGCCCCCACACCCACCCTACAGATAGATGATGTGATTAGTCAAGCCCAAACCACTCGAGCAGTGCTTGGCTCTCAGAGATCTCTGTTTGGAGATGTTCAAGGAAAAGTGAAGCTTCTGAGTGAACAATTCCCCATTATCCGAGGCGTTCTTGGTACCTTACCTCCCTTACTACTGCTTGTTAATCTTTTTCTTCTTTCGGGTTTTTTATGTGTAGTTCTCTGGTGCTGCAGGTGCAATCCGGAGAAAACGATCGAGAGACACCCTAATTCTCTCTGCTGTGATAGCATGCTGTACATTATTTCTCATCCTTTATTGGTTGTCAAAATAGATCAAGGTAAGATATTTGAGTAATATACTATATGCATTTGTAGGAAATGATGTCCTTCATTAATCATGTACTGGCTAATGTTGACTTGACTCACTCAAAACTTGATTTGGTCATGCCTTCAAATAGTTGGCTCCCTAACTTGAATGGTCCCATCCCTCTAGTTGGTGTGGTCATGGTGTAGCTTCTTGTTGGTCATGATGAATTGCAACTTTGCTCTTAATATTTGAATGATTTTAAGAAAAATCTCTTGATGTTTGTTTTTACTTCTTCGAGTTTGACCTCTTTTTGTTTCGTCAACTTTCAGCCATGGCCTAGCAAATAGCATATATATAATACTCTTGGAAATGTTACAAATAACTATGCCTCAATCAAAGTAGAACTTTATTTGGAAACCGTCAAAGTTCTTAATGATCCAACTGTGAAACGCTTCAAAAGTATTTAAGATTTTCTTGTAAAAATTAAAACAAATCCAATCCATATTTGATAGAAAGGCTAAAGAAGTCAACAACTTAAATTATATATTCAAATACAGTGGTAACGAAAGAAGACTGAATTTCAGGTTTCTTGTTTAGCAAGAGAAAAAAAGTTTCCATTTTGATCACAGAATGATGAGAAAGACTGACCAACAAAATAAACCCCAGTTACCAAACTACACAAAAAAAACCAATGAAACCATTGCTCTACTACATCTAATCAAACCATGATACATAACTGAAAATATAGTTTTTGCATTCTTGCAGCACGATTTGTTTGATCCTCGGTGGAATTTGCGATCGGTGGGTGGGGTGTTACGTCCTCTTCAAAAGGTACCCCAATATGATACCAATTATGCCGATCACAATTACATACTTGAAGGGTATCCCACTGCTGCTGCTCCTGGTTTGGCGCCTCATGGCCTCCTGTGCACTTCAATCCGTTAGTTCACAGTATGAATTAGAGCAACGAAGAATGGAAATACTAAAAATAAAGAGGAGATTTTAATATATGGAAATGGATAGCTTTAGAGTTCAGGTAGTATAGCTGTGCATCAGTCATATTTAACAGCTTGAAACAAACTGTCCCCTAATGCATGTTCATATTGCATTCACAAGAAGAAGCACTGCAGCTATGAGAAAGTAAAAGCTTCAAAATCACTCACCAGTTCTTGCCGAAGCTTGTTGGTTAGCTGTAGAGTGGAATTTTTCTCCTCAGTTAACTTTAAAATCAGGGTCCTAGCCTGGAGTTTAAGAAGCAAGTCAAACTCAAGTATCAACACATATACTTCCAGTCTGTTGGTAAAGGAAAACGGCATCAAGACTCCTTAACACAATATTTAATAAATGGGTAACCTTCTGACAGTACAGCAAACCCTTTCCATATCAATTTCAGTAAAGACTGTCAACACAGACGAAACAATGCTAGAGGTACACTCCATATAAACATGCCAAGGCAAAAAGAGATTTTCAAAATGCAAAAATGAAAACAAAACATGCCAGAAATTGAGTCATCAAACAAATATAAAACACTAACACTTCTATTTATGCAATACCACATAATCGTTGGTAACTTCACGGGACAAGAAAATAAAGGACTTCTATACAGTTGTAGACAGTAGCGTGATATCACAATGGACAGAAGTTCGTCCATCAGATTAGTGCATAAAATTATCACCATATTAAAGAACGTGATCAGATGAAACTAAGTCAGAAATATCTTTCGCTGGGTTTGCAAGGAAGAAAATGCACGCCTTAAACTAATCACTTACAGTAAAGCAATAAAGAGGCAGTTAATATACTGGCAAAAGGAAAGTTGAAACATCAGTTAGGTATATATAGATGAAAAGAACCATAAAGTTCACCTCCCAAGTCCCAAGTTATGCAAACAGCACAGAAGAATAGGGGTGCCAACTAGATTATTAAAGCTCAAATGTTATTAAAAGAAACATGTCAGTCCTGTCATACCGTATGTGTTCTACTAAAGTTCATAAACCGATTTACGTGTCTCATGTTCTGTCACGATACACCTATAAGTACATCAGCTAGATAAAGCCCACCAAAGAAAAAGGAGGGAACTGACACTCCCCCCATCCCCAAAGTTTGAGCCATTTTTAAATTTCCACCTTAAATGTCATTTTGTTTAGAATTTCCCGAAAAGGCGTGAAGTATTGGGCAAATGTTGACAGCACACCCAGACCCTTTCTGTTAAAAAATGGTGGAAAGACAGAAGCAAAACAGTAACGTATTGGGCAAGTGTTGAAATCACACTCAAACTCTTTTCTGTTAAAAATTGGTGAAAACCCAGGATTATGCAAAATATTTGCACTTATTTGATATTGAAACGAAATTAAGATGACCCTACGTATTTTATATTGTTTCAATCGAGCCCAGTCATTTTTTTGGTTTCCCGTGGGGTGTCAAGAGGGATACAACATGAAGTATGCTTTATCCACACACATAATAACTCGCACTCGCACTGGGTCAGCCATACGGGTAAAGTCTTGTATAGGAAATTTTTCCATTCTCAGAGCTCGACCCGAGACATATGGTTAAGCAACAAAGCGTTGAACCGCTATGTCATCTTGCGCAGTATCAGTGCTTTACTGAACCAATTTAGAAACTTCAGGATCAACTTATTTTTGTTCTATACTCAAATAAGTGTAATACATCCAACATGAGTATGGTCCACTAGTTGACCAAAAAAAAAAAAGTATGGTCCACTAAATCTGGTCTGAAATATGGACCAAGGGGTAACGACAACAATTGCCAAATGGAATCCTAAACAAATTAAATTTTACTCCGGTAAAAAAATAAATCCAAACTTCAGTGGAATAAGTGAACCCCACCCCACCCTACCCCTTCTGCCCTCTTCAAATAACTGTTGCCACACTAGAAATCAGATATCACTCCGACAAAGCTACAAAAACTACATCTTACATTCAACATGGCCTATAAAACCTTCATTCATTCTGTCTAACCATATAGGATTAACATCCATAGCATATTGCTCATTCTCTTGAATGTCACTCAGATGAACTTTGCCTTAAAAGTTAAAACATACTACTGCATCCTTGGTAGTTAAGAAGACTATATTGCAAAAACTCCTCACTGAAAACTACACTGAGCAATTGAAACTTTAGCTTACATACAGTGCTTAAGTGCTTTATATACAAGGGTTGGTTCAGATTAACTGTAGAAATTAAACTATGATCCCCCATCTACCCTTATCCAGCATGCCTGCTAAAGAATAAAGATAAACTACAATTTCAAGGCTATCAAATTTTATTTTAGTCCTATGCATATAAATAATGGCAGAAAACAAATAAAAGACCTGATAAGAGGTTGATCATATATTATACAACAATACTGAGAATATGAAATGGCCATACCTCAGCTGCATCTTGAGATTCAACATATGATCTAGAAGCCTGCAAGAATAGTTTTGCAAGCTTATTACATTTCTGTGTAACGGCAAATTTAACATTCAAGTAAATATGCTAGTTCAACTGAATCGGCATTGAGATACCCACCGCTGTAAATTCAGAGATGTTCAAGTTTCCATTGTCTGAAACAGAGGCTCTAGGTGAAGATCCTTCCTCTGATCCTTCCCGAACTGGAGAAGGTGGCCGAGGAGGAGCTACATAAACGACCCTCAACTTGGACTCTTCAACCTGATGGCCTGACTCCCTGTTGAACTGCAAATTCAAGAAACATAAACATCCAGTAACAGTCCACATAACTATTTCTAACACGAGTATCAATAAATAGAAATAACCATTTCGGGAGTAATATCCTTCGGGGTAGCTCCTGGACTAGCAACAACACTTTGAAGAAGAAACTTATCCTTGCATTGCATGTCAGAAGGTGCCTCCTTTTGCGCTTGCATTGTTACTGAGCCACAATTAACAAAATTTCAGTTTCAGGCAACAGAACCCATAAAATTTCTAACAAATCGAGACAAAATGTAGTGTAGTCAGAGGTCTATATTTCAAATGTCATGTTTGCTTTTCCTAATTTTTCCAATTCTGACATGGATCATTTTCGTGCACTACCAAGCTTGGGGGTGGGGGTGGGGAAGAGAAGTAGTACCAACGACATCACAAGTAGACCTAGGCAACACAATTCCAGTATTCGGCCTCACGCAGTACTTCTTCGGATTCGTCGTCTTAACCTAGATGAACCAGAAATCATTCAAAATCACCCGAAATCACTCATCAATCAAGCAACAGACGCCAATGAACATGAATTTTCTACCTTGAAAGCGATATGGTTGTCAGTCATATTGGAAAGCTGAAGAGAGCAAGAGATCTGCTTCCTCAGCTCAACTGTGAATCAACCGAAGAGAAGACGCGAATAATTAGACAAACATAAGGGATCTGAAACTAAGACTGTAGTAGTAGGAAGCTGGTCGACTTACAGGGAAACTGGAGCTCTTGAGGCTCGATCCGTAGAAGCTCGCCGGAAATCATGGCGTCCGTTACTGAAGAGACGAACCGTTTTACCGGCGACCGAAGATTGTAGAAGGAGATAAAAGAGAGGCAAAACAACGTGGAGTGGAATTGGACAGGTGACGTTTTCTGCTGATCCAACCTTCACATGTAGTTGGCAAAAAAAAAAAAAAAAAAAAAAAACTTCACATCTACGGTACGCGATCTGTCATGTATGATGTAACTGTATAATAAAATAATCCATACGGTACAATACAAAATGGTCAATAATACAATTTGATTTATTTTGGTTATAAAAAATGTTTATATATTTAGTACCGTCATGTTAAGGGTTAATTATCAAGTTAATCGAAGTTCAAATGTCGCAATAATTAAAAATATTTTTAAACATATTATTAATTAACTTTAAATAAAATTGTAAATTATTTCATTTTCAAATATTAGAAAATAAGCTTTTAATATGCAACTAACTTGAAGTTTTTTAAAAAGTACGCACTGTGCAAAACAAAATTGAAAAAGTAAGTATGCTGAAAAAATATTTAGCAAAATGTATATAAACGCTACTGAGAGTAGCGTTTTTTAGCGTTTTTCAAAAAAGGCTACTAAGGGTAGCGTTTTTATTAATTTCGCTACTGCTAGTAGCGAATTTTTTTTTTTTAAACGTTTTTTACTTTTTTTGACGATTTGATATTTAATTTTAAATAAAATAAAAAAAAATAATAAAAAATTTTAAAAAATTACAGTAAGTAGATATTTTAATTTCGATTCAAATGATGCAAAAAATATTAAATTTGGACTTACGGATTGACTGTAGGCTCTGCCGTAAGTTGAGATATAAAAATTTGACTCAAAAAATTATAACTCATACCATGTAAGTCCAAACTGGCCACGGTGAACGTCATTTATGTCGTAATTCAATTATCTACCTAGGTTAATTTTTTGATTAGAAATACAATGATTTTGTAACCTAACATCGCTTGTCTTAAAATTTGATCGAAATAATCAAATGCATTAGGTGAGAAATTTAATTATGCACTTACTCAAAAAAAATAATAATAAAGTGAGTAGATAATTTAATTACAAATTAAATGACGCTAACTAGACGTTAATTCTTTGCTTTTAGACTGATCGTATAATACAATACGTAGTTTACTTCGTATTATATGGTCATTCTAAAAGCAAAATATTAACGTCTAGTTAGTGTCATTTAATTTGTTATTAAATTATCTACTCACTGTAATTTTTTGATTTTTTTTGAGTAAGTACATAATTAAATTTCTCACCTAATGCATTTGATTATTTCGGTCAAATTTTAAGACAAGCGATGTTATGTTACAAAATCATTATATTTCTAATAAAAAAAATTAGCCTAGGTAGATAATTGAATTACGACATAAATGACGTTCACCGTGGTCAGTTTGGACTTACAGGGTATGATTTATATTTTTTTAAGTCAAATTTTCATATCTAAACTTACGGCAGAGCCTACGATCAATCTGTAAGTCCAAATTTAATATTTTTTGCATCATTTGAATCGAAATTAAAATATCTACTTATTGTAATTAAAAAAAAAATTAATGATTTTTTGATTTTTTTTTAAAATTAAACATCAAATCATAAAAAAAAGTCAAAAACGTAAAATATATATATATATATATATATATATATATTTTTCGCTAGTAGGGGTAGCGAAATTCATAAAAACACTACCCTAAGCAGCGTTTTTTGAAAAACGCTACTCAAAGTAGCGCACATTGTAAAAAATGCTACCCCCATTAGCGATTATATACATTTTATTAAATATTTTTTCAGTATACTTACTTTTTCAAAATTATTTTGCACAGTGCATACTTATTAAAAAACTTCAACTAACTTCCGTGTAGTTAAAGTGTTGACTCATCGATCCATGCTGGACAATCTCATTTAACCGATAGTAATTTTTTTTTTTTTTTTTTGGTCATCCAAGATTAGTAATAAAACTCAAGGTATTATATAAATTATAGATATTGTAGAAAATTAGATATAATGTAGAAAAAGAATAACTATTGTTAATTCTTTATATTTGTCAGGTTAAATATTTATAGCGGAATAAAATGTATTACCAACAAAAAAAAATATGACATATGTCTCTTTATCAACAGTTATCTCATGATTAAAACTTTCTTTTTACTAGTAATTTATTTTGTCTGTAAGGTTCTTTTTTTACCGACGAAATATGTCGCTAATAAATAATTCAATTCATGATATATGATATTCTTTTATTGGTGAGATACTGTCGGTAAAAGTACAACTTTTATCCAACCACGCGGAAGTCGATGGTATTTTGTTTCTTTACCAATGTTGTTTCATTGATTTTGAAAATAATAGGATTATCAATGTTGTTTTGGAAAAGTTAACTGTAAGTGTGTGATGGATAAGTAGTTAAATGTACGGGTGAGCTCGGGCGGGACGAGTCAGTCTTTTTGGCAAGACCGAGCTTGAACCTGAAATTTTAGTCCTCACTTCTGGAGGACCGAGACCGATTTCAGACAAAAAAAAATGCTCAAGTCAGTCTTGCTTGACTCGGGCTGGTCTCGGTCTTGGATTGAAATTTTGAGTAAAAAATACCCATTTGTTTTGCTTAATTTTCACTCTATGATCTACCACGCTCTCAAATCAGAATGTTGTGGTTCGATGGGCTTGTGCCTGCCGGAGGAAGGGATGGAGTCGGAGGAGGAGGAGTTTGGGATGGAGTCGGAAAGCACACAACGAACGCTAACTGCAATGTGATCATAGGCGTCTAAGGCGGGAACGAACAAATGGGGTTTTGAGGGTTGGGTTTGACAGAGCGAGGCTCGCCGGAGGAAAGTGAGGATCTGTAGTGGTGGGGTAACTGTAAGAGTGTGAGGAGGAGGATGTGGGGAATTGAGGGAGTGCATAGGTAGTCGCCATTGTTGGGTGGTCTGGTGTGTTATCCGCAGCTCTTAGCTCCACCTCGGTTAATTAATGGGTTATGCGATAGTGTTTGAATGACAATTATAAGCGAGGTACATCAGCTACGACGCTTTAAGGAGGAACTCAACTAGAGTTTTCATTGAAGTTGGGTCGAGCCATCGAGCCCGACCTTGAGGGAAAAAAAATGTTTGTTCGATCTCAGTCCTAAGCACGGATCAGACTTTTCAGGTTGGCCTCATATCGGTTTTCTCGGAAATTCGGTCCAATAAGTATTTTTTGCTCATCCCTAGTTAAATGCAGATAATTGCCAAAATTATATATAAAAAAAATGTTTGAAGCAGACTTGTTTGATTCAGAACAGACTCAATATAAACTTTTTTGGGGGGAATTATTGGATCAATAATCCAAAATATACAAAACCTTAAAAGAAAAAAAATATAGCTAAAATAAATCATACAACAAAAAATGAATATATTCATGGTAAAATTGATTAATTAAACTTTTTAAATTACTATAAAAACGTTCTACTATGTAATTAAGTCATAATAATTTGAATATGTGCAATCAAAGTCATCAATTGAATATAATGCATATATATTATAACTAGGGTAAGTAAAATCACGACGAACTCGGTCCAATAGAAATTTAATTTGAAAAGCATGAGTCCGATACCAAATCTAAACTATAAAAAACTGCACAATCAATCTTAATGTTAAAATCAGAATGAACCTTTCTGAATAATTTATAACCTTTTTCGATTTTTCAATCTACCAAACATTTTATTCCGCCCTACTTTTCCCTCTATCATTAATCAATCAATCAAACAACTATTGCCTCGATCATTAATCAATCAATCAAACGTACTAGGGACGGAGTCCCCAAGGAACGAGAGAGACAATTGTCCCCTCAACTTTTGACTTTGTATAAATTTGATCATAAAAAATACAATAATTTTCAATTTAGTCATTTTAAATTATATATTTACTTACATTGAATATTTTAGTTTAATTATTTATACTTACTCTAATATTTATCCGTACTCAATTATAATTAGAGGCATTATTTATCAGTACTCTAATATAGAATAAAGGTAGCACGCATTATTACGCACGTGTCTAATTATAATTAGAGGCAATAGAAACATGCAGTTATTACACTCCAAGTGTAATAAAAATGACACACGGAACGATGCCATTAAACCTTGAATCTTCCTACCTAACATGCATAAATTGGAAATACACACGTTGAAAAAGAAGCCCAACGAAGAACAAAAATATAGCAATTATTATAGCAAAAAAAATGCTACATCTATTTTTTATATAACCAAATTCTATTTATTTTATTTAAATAAATTGTGAGGATAACAAAATTGACGTAGTCATTAGATCCAAAGGCTACGGAGAGAAGTAACCAAAACCATTTTAGTTGCACGCGCAATTTTGTGAACCTTGAGTTACTTCAACCGTTGGATGAATGAATAAGACTGATTAACTAAAGCATTTTGAATCTACGGTTCAGAAACTCCGCGTTACCACGCATCCGAAACTTCGGTATAGCTCGAACCCGACTCATTGGGGTTCTCCGGGACCGTAATTAGTTAGTAGCGTAAAATCATCTTATACGCCGAGATTGACGGGTGATTTCGGTTACCCGTGCTACCTTTATTGTTTAACGGGTTGATACGGGTCAAGGACGAACTCAGCATCGGAGAGTGTGGATTGCTCGGCCTGACCCGACTCATCGTCTTCAATGGGTGCGGGGAGGTTTAGATCTATCATAGAACTGTTAGGGTTAGCTGGAATGACCCTTTTGCCCACCGGAACTGATAAAGAAGTGGATGCATAGTTGGCGGTATGAGACCTCTTGTGGCCGCCGAGGGCCTGACCGGAGGCAAACACTCTGAAACAGTACGGACATTGATGGACCTTGGAGTCGGGTTTTGCTGCCGGAGCTTCCGCCACCACCACGGCCTCCTGCGAAGGCCCTCCCTGGCTTTTCCGGTGACTCGCCCTGTGTCCACCCAATGCTTGGTACGATCGAAACGTTCTGCTACACGTTTCGCATCTGTACTTGCCCCTCGAATTATTATTCATTTTGGAGATCTCCAGCTCCTCTGATTCATCCGTCTCTTCATCTTCTTCTTCCTCTTCTTCTTCTTCATCATCGTCTTCCTCGTCGACCTCCTCTTGATCCACGTAAAACTTCATATCCTCCTTCCCATGCTTCCATTTGTCATCCCTAGACATCATCATCAGACAGAAGGCCACGTCTTCCTCAGTCGTCACGTCAGAGATGGAAGAACTCACCGGTTCTGGCTCAAGCCATGACTCCGATACCTTGACGAATTTACCCTTCTTCCTGGCCTCATGAGGCGGGTTCAGCAGCCGTGATGATGACTTCCGGATTCGTTTGGATCTTCTACGTGTCGTGTTCTTCGATGACTCCGTCTCGCTCTCTCTATCCTGAAGCTCCACAAACCCATCAAACCCTAGATGGTGATCGTCAATGTCTTCATTTTCAGAAAACGAGACCGAAGCTGCAGATTCAGTTTCCTCCAGTGGTGGATTCGTTCTATGGGTTGTTTCTGCAACCGGAAGGTTGAACAGGTGGGATCTCATGTGCCCTCCCAGAGCTCTACCATTGGCGAAGGTCTTGAAGCAGAGCTTGCACCTGTGTTTCTCCATTAAACAAAGAAACCTACAGAGATCAGCAGCTACGTTGTTTTTGTTATGGATCCTAACCTGTATCTGTAATTCTGTATGTATATGGGAACTGTTTCTATGCTGGAAATGGAACACAAAACATATGGCTGCTGCTTCTGTTTGTAGAGAGAGAGAAGGAGAGAGAAGTGGAACTAAAAATGGAGTAGGTGACAAGCATTCCACAACCCCCAAAATGATTCAATATACAAAACTGACCCCTCACTCAAAATTATGACGTAAATTTCTTTTACAGTTTACTTCTGAGGGAGAAAAAAAACGGATGAATTTATTGTACATGCAAAAGTTCATCTTATTAATTACGACATTAATTTAGTATTAAACGTTATATTTTTTATTATTGGAATATATTTTTTCAATCTTTATTATTATAATTTATTAACTAATTTTTCTCACTAGAGATAATAAAAAAACTCATCACTAGAGGAGAACTATCACATAACGTTTGAAAAATTTATTTTATCAATGACCTCTTAAATTTTCAAAGGCTAAATACAAATGGAGTTGCAATATCAAGTGTCGCGAGATTTATCACGACTCGAATTTGGTAGAGCCGTGAAAATTATTAATAGCTCAAATGAAAAGTGCCGCCAAAATAATTATGGGAGGACTTACAATGAGTCGCGAAAAAAAGTTTACTTTTTTATTTCATATTTTTGACGGCTCATATAAAAGAGTTGCAAAAAATATAAATATTCGACAAGATGCACCGTCTTCATCCGACAATATACATCTCCATCAACACTGAGAAATCATTCACTTCTCCGACAAGGTGTCAAACAAGTCACAACTACACTCATCTGCCATCGTCCGACACTTGGCTGCCTTCTTCTTCTTCCTCGTTGTGCTTCTTCTTCTTTCTTCTTCCGGTTTCCAATTCGGCCTCTGATTTCTTTCTTTTTTTCCTTGTCTCCCTTCTTCTTCCTACCTCCGATTTGTTGGGTATGAATTTCCCGAATGTTGACTTGACAATGATTTGAATATCAATTGGTTGATGACTGCAAACTTTCGCCGGAGCTCCGATGAACCTGCAAGAAGGGGAGCGCAACCGAGGGGTGCTTCTGGGTCCCACTCCGAGACTTAAATGAGTATATTGTGTGTATGAACTCAAAACGTAATGAACGTATGTAAAGCAAGAGCATTTATAAGGATGGAAGACAAAGCCATTTTAGACAGCTGAATATCTTTGTAAATATTGTCTCGTTAGAGATAAGGATACCAGATATTACGGTTATCACGTAATATTGCAGTTGCCTTATGTAATCTTTGTAGAATATGTGCCCGATATACGCGGGATATCGTGGCTATATATTCTGTGTCGGTTGTGGGATCAGAGTTGAGAGGTTTGACTCTCTTGGCGAGCGCTCCCATGACGAGCAATAGGAGGTTTTGGCCTTGGCCGGTGGCGACCTGTAATTGGGTTTTGGCGTCAACTTTAGTTTTGGGTTTGGTGTTGGACCGCTTTATTGACGTCAACTTACTCTAACTGTGGGTCGGCCCAGTTTTGAAAGATTTGGGTTTTGCCTACTCTGAAAAGTTATTGGACCTTTGATCTCTTACCCTATTAGGCGAACACTTTGGGTTGCCAGAGTTTATGGATGCTCATTCACCCCTCTTTAGGCGAACACTACCGCTGCGAGGGTCTTAAGAGATGTTTGATATAGCTTTTGACGATCATCTTTATTTGTAAGGATTTGAGCATTTATTGGATGTACTATTTGGTGAGAAGTCGAGAAGACGTTTGATGCATGCATGTCTCTTTGACTTCCGTAAATAGGGGTAGGCTGACAGTTTTTCGTACCGTTTTGACCTTTTGTCTCCCCGATGTAACCATTTGGGTTCTGACATTGCTTCGATTTTACCCCAAAGATGGCCTAATTGTTGCCTGATTTTTTCTGTCGTTTGGTTTCTCCAGTTTTGGCTATAAAAAGCCAAACTTTGGCATTTAGCCCTTTACTCGTTCAAGCTTTTTCATTCAAGTGTTCCTTTCTGTGTCTCAATTCTCTGTTTGAGTTTTTCCTTTCCCACCTTTAATTCACAGTAAAAATCTTCATTTTACTACCATGGCTGGCAACACGAATCAATCTTCCGACAAGGGATCATCTTCCAAACCTTCTCCTGCCCAGTCTTCTTCCGAGCAGAAAGTCGTGGCTAGGGTTTCTAATGCCCCTCTTACTATTAGGGATGCTTCTACCCCAGTGCAGGACCATATAGCTCATCCGATTTCTAATGCCCCTCCAATTTTTGAAAGTCATACGATCGCACCGATTGTGGTGGACGTGTCTGAGACCAATGTCCCATCTTTTTCTCTAACGGGTAGTCTTTTTCTGTTCTTTTTCGGCGGTAAAACTTCTTCCTTTTTTATTTATTTTAGTATTGTTATTGTCATATCATGATGCTTTGTTTAGATATCAAGCTCAATGAGTTGAGGTCAGCTCAGTTTAAGACTGTGGTCGCCCTGACTGGTTTAGGAGAAGCAGATGCACCTAGGTATTCGGGTCTAAGGTTGCATTATCCCCGCGAAGGAAATGGTTACATATATGCGATCTGTATTGATGCTGGGTTGTGTTTCCCTCTTTGCGACGACTTGAAGGATCTTTGTTGCCAATACGGGATATGTCCCACGCAACTAGTGCCCAACGCCATTCAGATGTGAGTTGGGTTTAAATTTATGTGCTTACGTCAAGGATAAACGTATTCAATTTCCATGTTCCGATGTTTATATCGGTTGGCAGTCGGGGCTAACCACCTTCATCATTTCCAAACTCGATGGCTGAAGTTTAAGGAATGAAGTGGACAATCATGGAGCTGTAACGTCCACTTTTGATTGGGGGATGACTTCCGGGATACCAATTCCAACTACAAGAAGTATTATTTATTCTGTAAGGGTAGTGTGCCTTGGGAGCTTTTTCAACTGGAGCGGGATATTCCTCCGAGCTTTGGTGAGCTGTCGGGGAGTGATCAGAATGTCATTGATGACTTTTTCAGACTTCATAGGCAACCAGACTACTGTTCGGTCAGCTCAGTGGCGGAGACTTCAGAGTCCATGCTTAGGCTGACGGACATTCATCAATATGCGTCAGTCTCTATTGATTGGGTAATTTTTTGACCCTTTTCCTATTATGGCTTTGTGTTGTAGGCACTCAGGGACCTAAACTTCTCAGTCTCTTTTCAAAGTAGGCTAAGGCAGGGTTGTATGCTGCCCAAGCGACTTTGAGTCCACCTCCTCCTTTTTCCAGGCGCGCGACCAATCATAAGCCCGATGAGGAACATTTTGGGTTTGCCTCTGGCGATCGCCCAAGAGGTACCATTCAAAATATGTCCTCTGTTTTTTCTTCTTCTGATTCATTCTTAGGTTTAATACTCTTTTTTGCTTGTTTTCAGAGAGTGTCGCAGCCGAGGCGGCTTCTGCTTCTGCTCCAGCCAAGAGGGCGAGGAGCATCCTGCTGCTGTCGGGGAATCTTCTGCTCCTCGGAGTGAGGCTCTTTCCCCCGGACAGGTTGATACCTCTGCTCCTGATCATGTTGTTCCCAACTCATCCAGGGGAGATGGGGCTCGTAAGAGAATTCATACCTGGGGTGTCGCAACGAGCACTTCGAAGACTCCTTTTGTTGGGGAGTACTGTTCTTTGGTGGGTCTTTTCCAGTCACCAAATGTGGCAAGTCCGAGAGGTCTCTGAGTCCATTGCCACAGTCTCCGGAAGGTGGAGATTTCTGATAAGACAATGTTGCGGAGTAACCCAAACATTTGCATGCATCTGCTGGATGAGATCCTTCCTCCTCAGGAACGGGTGGGGGTCCCTTCAGACTTGACGACATCGATGATGTTATGAGGTCGCATTTCGAGTGCCTCGCTTTGGTAAGTTCCTTTCTCATCTTTTCAAATTATAGACTTTCTTTTATTCCTTTCATTGCTTGCCCTTTTTTTATCACTCCTTGATCTCTTTTAACGTTATCCTCGTTTTTCTTGTTGTCAGCTCGTCCGCGAGGAGACGGCGATCGGGCGGATTGTAGGGGAGCTCGCTAATAAGCAAGTTGATTTGCTTATCGAGCTAGAAAAGTTTCGGAGTTTGGAGTATACTCCGGAAGAGGTGGATGCCCTGAAAAGGAGGGCGAAGGCGTCCACTAAGCTGGTGGAGCAGGCTCGGCGGGAGTCTGTAGAGAGGAAGAAGGGGTTGCTTGCCACCATTAAGGTGAGGGGGGGATCAAGTGGATCTCTCCAAGGAAAGCATGCTCTGAGATGAGTTGCAGACCAAGGATGCTGACAAGTACTCCTCTCAGCTGGAGGTGGAGATTACTCACCTTCAGGGCGAGTTGACGGAGGCTTGGGCTCAGAGGGATACCTCTAGGGCTAAGAAGGAGTAGTTTGAGCTGAAGATGAAGGTTATCCCATCCCCCCAGAGCGTGGTTGAGGACTTTAAGAAGTCCAATGAGTTCTCCGACTGCGCCTTGGAGGTGATAAAGGCCGATGTAGCTGCCTATCTCCAGGTCTTGGTCGACGAGATCCAGGGGATAGACCCCAAGTTTCCTCTCCGGGAGGTAAAGTCTCTTAAGAACTTCATTGAGAGCTGCTACACCAAGGGAGCTCATTCTGCTGCTGTTGCCAAGGAGGCTGCCCCCGGGGCCGAGAAGGAGACTGCAGCCCCTGGTGAACCCCGACCTTGATGCTCCAGGCCTCCAGGTGACCAAGTTGATGCAGATTTTCAAGTCGAAGGAGCATGTTCGTGCTAAGAAGGAATATAACCTTGCAAAGTCACCTGGGCTCCTTATGCTTTCACTCATCCTCTTCCCATGTGTTGATGATAGTTTGTTTGACTTCTTTTTGTTCCAGGAGTTTTGTAATTATTTTTTGATGGTTGACTCAGATATTTCTTTGACTATAATGAACGTCTTTTGTTTCGTAAGTCTTGATTTTTGTTTGACTTCAAATATATTTGGTCGTTCTTCCGATGTCTATCTTGTTTAAGAGCTTTAGGAAGTTTTACCATATTTGTTTTCAACTTCGCTTTAGCTTATGTAGGATAGCCTCGCCTTATAGGATATTGGATCTTTCTTTAGAGGAAACGTTACCTTTTAGAGGTTCTTTTCGCTTGTTTAGGCTTCATAGGAAGGATCGTGGCCATATATCGGCTCATCCGTGTCTTTTGCCAACTTTCTTAAGGGAACTGTTACCCAAGTATCATGCCTTTAAGGAAACTGACATTGTTTATGAATTCGTTCGCCTTTTAGGATTTTGGTCCTTAGATTCGTTCGCCTAGTCCTGGGAAACTGTTACCTAAGATTCGCTCGTCTTTTAGAAAGTTGCTACCTTAGATTCGTTCGCCCACTTCGCTTTTCAGAGGAACTTTTACCTTAGATTCGCTCATCTTTTAGGAAGCTGTTATATAAGATTCGTTCGCTCTCTTAAGCTTTTCTTTGGAGAGATTGTTACCTTATAGGTTCGTCTGCTCTATTGTGCCCGATTTGTAAGGGAACTGTTACCCTTGATGTGGGTTCGTTCGCCTTTTATATTAGGTCTTTAGTTTGCCCAACTTGTAAGGGAAATGTTATCTTGATGATCTGTTCGCCTTTTATATGAGGTCTTTATTTTGCCCAACATGTAAGTGAACGGTTACCTTGATGGTTCGCTAACCTTTTATATCAGGTCTTTATTTTACCCAACTTGTAAGGAAACTGTTACCTTGGTGGTTCGTTCGCCTTTTATATCAGGTGTTTGTGGGACAGGAACCGTTACTTTAATAAGGTTCGTTCGCAATCCTCTTTTTGCCTAACTCGGGAGATTGTCACATTTGCTGGTTCGTCTGCCTGTATGTGTTAGGTATTATCTTTCAATGATTCGTCCATTCTTTCAACTTGTAAGGGAACTGTTACCTTGATGGTTCGTTCGTCAGGTCTTTATTTTGCTCAACTTGTAAGGGAAATGTTACTTTGATGGTTCGTTCGTCTTTTATATCAGATGTTTATTTTCCCAACTTATAAGGGAACTGTTACCTTGATGGTTCGTTCGCCTTTTATACCATACCTTAGTTTGCCCAACTTGTAAGGAAACTGTTACATTGGTGGTTCGTTCGCATTTTATATCAGGTCTTTGTGGGAGATGAACTGTTAAATGATACACGTCAGCGCCATGTAGATATATAATTTAATATTTAATTTAAATAATAAAAAAAACAAAAGAAACAAAATGGATCCCATTGATAGAGTTTTTTTTTCTTTCTATTTATTATTTAAAAATAAATTTATAAACAACAATTTTTATATTTAGAATTTATGTTTTAATTTTTTGGATTTAGTTTTATTTTTTACGATTTCCCATATTTTTCCTATTTATTTTATTTTTATTTTTCATATGTCACGTCAGCGCCACAAACATTATGTTAGTTAAACTTGACCGGAAGAGTAATTTTGATTAAAAAACATCATAATATAAGGTATCAAGAAACAACATAGGGTACTATTGGACCTATTAACTCATTTAATAATAACATGTAACCAAATTAGTGTAATACTTAAAATTAATTTTAGATTTTATAAACTAAAATTCATAATATATTTTTACTATATAATACACTCGATAATTCTGAAACTTAGATTAGATACATCATTAAATAATATTATATCATCTTAATGTTAGTATATATGGTTATTTATGATAATACTATCTAATTCTGAATGTAGTAAAAAAAAATCATTTTTATGTTATATTATATATTTTTTTAATATTAGTATTTAGTTGATATATGATATGATATCTACTTAACATGCATCACAGTAAAATTATTTCAAACTAAGATACATATATTTATTTTATGTATGTATTAATTTAAATATAATTTGTACGCAAACGGATATATATTGATATTTTATTATACCAAAAAGTATTATTTTAGTAAAATTTCGTAGTTTCGGCCAAAAAAAAATTCGTAATGGTCATTGATTAATCTGATATATTTTAATATTTGATTATCAGATAAATAGTTAGTTGTATTTGGTTGATGACTCTTTCATTCACGTGACTGATCTAACTCCATGAAGAGATAAATTTGCTGCAAAATACAAAATATTAAGCCGATCGATAAAACGTTAATTAGGACATAAAGTATTACAGTTTATATATTTTATTGTGGATTTAGGCCAAAATCAGGAATCCATTAATTACATAATTAAAATAAAAAATAAAAACGAGTGTAATCCTTTTAAATTGCTGCCATTTATTTCCCATTAAAATTGGATCATTGGCTTTTGAGAAATTCGCGTCTGTGAAATGGAACAGTGAATAACCCTAATTAAAATTGACACTAAAAAAATGAATTGCTATCAATTTTGTACATGATTTATGAGTTATTATTCTGTTTACTGGTTGAGTTTAAGTTGAATATTTTGAATTTATGGGTTATTTTAACAGAATTTTTCAAATTCGCACAAATAATAGACCTTATTTCTTGATCTCAGAATCAACTTACGCTCGTATAATTAAATACATATTATAATGTATTATATAAAAATTTATGAGTTATATAGATTGTATGGGTCATAAGGATCGTGTAGGTCTCATGGTTAATAGGTCGCGTCAGCCAGCAGATTGACACACAAAATTCATATCATATAAATTGAATGAGCACGGATTAATGAATCATGTGGGTCGTGTTTGAGTGACTTTGAGTATTGAAAATTGTTTCGTTACAATATGGATCGTATTTGGATTGTACATATTTTAACACGACCTACAGTTGATCCGTCAATATCAATGGACACCCCTAATTGTAAATGTACAATTTTAATCCTAATAATATATGGTTAAATACTAAGTAACAACCTGAACTTTGAATATTTTGCAATGAGCTACCCGAACTTTTAAAAATTCAAAACGGGTCACCTCAACTTGGACGAATGTGTAAATAACTACCTCCGTCCAATTTACCGTCAACTATTGACAGAATTTCGTCAAAAATTGGACGGAGATAGTTATTTGCACGTTCGTCCAAGTTGAGATATACCTTTTTGAATTTGTAAAGTTCGAGTAACTCGTTACAAAACGTCCAAAATTCATATAGTTTTTGGGTATTCAACCCAATAATATATATATATATATATATATATATATATATATATATGCTCTTACTGGCTTCCTCATGGTCCATCCCAATTATGGTGCATAGTAGACAATCACTGTCATCCGTGTCGAAAGAAACACCATATGTCATTTCTCATACAATATGTGTACTTTGGGGAAGGTCCAATTTTAGGATTAGGTTGTCTTTTGCTAATATATACAGACATAGGGTTACACACATGTCCATTCATATGGATGAGTCGTGTCAAAGTGTGGCACACGTAATGGTGAAAACGTTATTATATATTTCTATATAGGAAAAAGTATGAAAAATTCCATTGTAAATTGCACTCATAATAGTAACACTCATATGTTTCCATTTGTTGGTAAATGCACATTTTCGTCACGTCAAATAGAAATTACGTGCAATGCATATGTGATGTAATTGTAAACTTAGATACTCAAAATACCTCTAGTTGCTTGTGAACGCCCCTAATTGCTTGTGAACGACTGATTTCAGCTGGTTGTGAACTTGATTGGTCAAATGATCGAATTCCAGCTGCTGAGCCGTATATGATTTTTGTTCGTGGAAGGCACTGGATTATACCACCAAGCATCTACAGGTTAGACAGATATTCACGATCAGTCATATACATGATAATAAGCCAAGGCACACAAAATACTAATCAGAATAATTAATAACTAAATTGCCACTAGGTTGGGTCCTAGGCTCACAAGTTCAATTGCTAGTTGTCATGAGGATCTTCGTTGAACAGATGGTAGGGTGATTTTGAAACTCTCTATCTATTAGTGTACAAATGAACATTCCCTCTCTTCTACATCATCCTTCCCCTAACCATGTTCATCTATGAAGTCGAGCTCCCACACTAGGTCATCTGCTACAGGAAAGAGTTGACATTGACGTTTATTTTGCTTACTGCATCAGCAAGGAGCTTGTTATAAGTAAGCAAGAAGCTTCTTTAAAAACTGATAGCGTGTGAACAGGAGTAGAAATGGAAAAATAAAACATTAACGGGTAAAATTAAATGAATGTACAATCATAACAAAAAAAAATGAAACATTTGGGTGGATTTATTTGCCGCAAAAAATATCCGGGTGCAGCTACAAAAAATAAATAATAATAATAACATCCGATGTTTTTTTCCATAGTTTTCCCTTCTATATATGTTCTATCTCTAAGATAAATATTTTTATTTACCATTTCAAAACAAAATCTAAAAATTTGTAGTATGTAATAATTTAATTACGATTATAACGACATAATTAATGTCGAATTTCAATTCTCAAAATCAATAAACACTAACTAATCAATGTTAATTTCCGAAAATGCTTCGTCCAAACAAAGTATAGAGATGTGTTAATGTTTTATAAACTCATTAAAAGAGTATATATATATATTGAACTACTAATCAGTATATATATATATATATATATATAATAGTACATTTATGTATACATTTGCTTACAATTCCTTCATACAAAAACATATGAATCTTCTTCCAAAACCGATCGAAGAAAGAAGAGATAAGAGTACTCCATGTAAAACGTGCTAATAATAGAATACAAATGAACAGTATATCTCACTTTGATATGCTTGCAATGTCAACGGTGGTGATCAGTCGATGTTGGAACAATTCCCACCTGCAACCATGAAGAAGAACCTTCCCCTTTTAAAGTTATATCCTTTAGCTCACTCAACTTTACGAACTTCACCTTACTATTACCCTCATCTTCTACATTATCAGTCTCCTGGACGTTCTGTTCATAAATATTTTTACTGTTTACACCATTTTTCTTGCTACTTTCTTCTCTGTCGATCTGTAATTGTTGGTGGTGATGATCAACTTGTTGCAGGTTTTGTACTTCCCTTTCCTTCGCATGGATCCCCAACCATGACTGCAAATAAATTTTTGTAGACAACTCAAAGCCAGTCTGCAGTGGTATAGGATTGACTATCGTTTCTGGGATGTTAAGATGAAGCTTGAGATCGATGGGATCTGAGCTATGAAACTTAGTGTTAGGTGTCTGACTTTGCTGGAGTTTCTCCAAGTGGTCGTGGAACTGTTGCAGTTTGACAAGAGAAGCAGTGTCAGGGGAGTTGGAGGTAATCCAGTGACACCTTTTATGTCCTCCCAGTGCTTGTCCGGAGGAGAAAACACGATGACATATCGAACACTCATGAACTTTCGACTTCTGAACAAGTTTTTGCATTGTCGGGAACAACTCTTCATGGGTAATGATTTCTTCTTCAGGCACGTAATCATCTACTTGATCTAACTTAGCTGCGAAGCAACCTTTAACCCTTTTGTGGCTCGCCCTATGCCCTCCCAATGCTTGGTGAGAGTTGAATACCTTCTTACACGCCTTGCACTGGAACAACCCTCTAGCAACACCCTTAGCTTTCTCCATGTTTGTATTGTTGATGGTAACGAAATTTGCAGAGGTACACGATTCCTCCGGCTCGGCACTTCTTGCATTTGATAACATTACAAGGCAATTCGCCAAGTCTTCTTCTTCATTAGAGAGACAAGTTGCAGCAGTTACAGTATCAACCCTCAAAGATCTCTTCCTCTTACACCATCCACGTCCTCCTCTCACAATCCCATCTTCATCTTCATCTTCATCTTCATCCTCAGACTCTTCTGAACCACATTTTTTAGCGTGCTCAAGAAACAACTTCCATGACAAAAATTCTTTTCCACAGTTCTGGCCAAAATCAGGAATCCATTAATTACATAATTGAAATAAAAAATAAAAACGAGTGTAATCCTTTTAAATTGCTGCCATTTATTTCCCATTAAAATTGGATCATTGGCTTTTGAGAAATTCGCGTCTGTGAAATGGAACAGTGAATAACCCTAATTAAAATTGACACTAAAAAAATGAATTGCTATCAATTTTGTACATGATTTATGAGTTATTATTCTGTTTACTGGTTGAGTTTAAGTTGAATATTTTGAATTTATGGGTTATTTTAACAGAATTTTTCAAATTCGCACAAATAATAGACCTTATTTCTTGATCTCAGAATCAACTTACGCTCGTATAATTAAATACATATTATAATGTATTATATAAAAATTTATGAGTTATATAGATTGCATGGGTCATAAGGATCGTGTAGGTCTCATGGTTAATAGGTCGCGTCAGTCAGCAGATTGACACACAAAATTCATATCATATAAATTGAATGAGCACGGATTAATGAATCATGTGGGTCGTGTTTGAGTGACTTTGAGTATTGAAAATTGTTTCGTTACAATATGGATCGTATTTGGATTGTACATATTTTAACACAACCTACAGTTGATCCGTCAATATCAATGGACACCCCTAATTGTAAATGTACAATTTTAATCCTAATAATATATGGTTAAATACTAAGTAACTACCTGAACTTTGAATATTTTGCAATGAGCTACCCGAACTTTTAAAAATTCAAAACGGGTCACCTCAACTTGGACGAATGTGCAAATAACTACCTCCGTCCAATTTACCGTCAACTATTGACATAATTTTGTCAAAAATTGGACGGAGATAGTTATTTGCACATTCGTCCAAGTTGAGATATACCTTTTTGAATTTGTAAAGTTCGTGTAACTCGTTACAAAACGTCCAAAATTCGTATAGTTTTTGGGTATTCAACCCAATAATATACCTATATATATATGCTCTTACTGGCTTCCTCATGGTCCATCCCAATTATGGTGCATAGTAGACAATCACTGTCATCCGTGTCGAAAGAAAACCACCATATGTCATTTCTCATACAATATGTGTACTTTGGGGAAGGTCCAATTTGAGGATTAGGTTGTCTTTTGCTAATATATACAGACATAGGGTTACACACATGTCCATTCATATGGATGAGTCGTGTCAAAGTGTGGCACACGTAATGGTGAAAACGTTATTATATATTTCTATATAGGAAAAAGTATGAAAAATCTCATTGATAATTGCACTCATAATAGTAACACTCATATGTTTTTATTTGTTGGTAAATACACATTTTCATCACGTCAAATAGAAATTACGTGCAATGCATATGTGATGTAATTGTAAACTTAAATACTCAAAATACCTCTAGTTGCTTGTGAACGCCCCTAATTGCTTGTGAACGACTGATTTCAGCTGGTTGTGAACTTGATTGGCCAAATGAGCGAATTCCAGCTGCTGAGCCGTATATGATTTTTGTTCGTGGAAGGCACTGGATTGTACCACCAAGCATCTACAGGTTAGACAGATATTCACGATCAGTCATATACATGATAATAAGCCAATGCACACAAAATACTAATCAGAATAATTAATAACTAAATTGCCACTAGGATGGGTCCTAGGCTCACAAGTTCAATTGCTAGTTGTCACAAGGATCTTCGTTGAACAGATGGTAGGGTGATTTTGAAACTCTCTATCTATTAGTGTACAAATGAACATTCACTCTCTTCTACATCATCCTTCCCCTAACCATGTTCATCTCTGAAGTCGAGCTCCCACTCTAGGTCATCTGTTACAGGAAAGAGTTGACATTGACGTTTATTTTGCTTACTGGCATCAACAAGGAGCTTGTTATAAGTAAGCAAGAAGCTTCTTTAAAAACTGATAGCGTGTGAACAGGAGTAGAAATGGAAAAATAAAACATTAACGGGTAAAATTAAATGAATGTACAATCATAACAAAAAAAATGAAACATTTGGGTGAATTTATTTGCCGCAAAAAATATCCGGGTGCAGCTACAAAAAAATAATAATAATAATAACTTCCGGTGTTTTTTTCCATAGTTTTCCCTTCTATATATGTTCTATCTCTAAGATAAATATTTTTATTTACCATTTCAAAACAAAATCTAAAAATTTGTAGTATGTAATAATTTAATTACGATTATAACGACATAATTAATGTCGAATTTCAATTCTCAAAATTAATAAACACTAACTAATCAATGTTAATTTCCGAAAATGCTTCGTCCAAACAAAGTATAGAGATGTGTTAATGTTTTATAAACTCATTAAAAGAGTATATATATATATATATTGAACTACTAATCAGTATATATATATATATATATATATAATAGTACATTTATGTATACATTTGCTTACAATTCCTTCATACAAAAACATATGAATCTTCTTCCAAAACCGAAGAAAGAAGAGATAAGAGTACTCCATGTAAAACGTGCTAATAATAGAATACAAATGAACAGTATATCTCACTTTGATATGCTTGCAATGTCAACGGTGGTGATCAGTCGATGTTGGAACAATTCCCACCTGCAACCATGAAGAAGAACCTTCCCCTTTTAAAGTTATATCCTTTAGCTCACTCAACTTTACGAACTTCACCTTACTATTACCCTCATCTTCTACATTATCAGTCTCCTGGACGTTCTGTTCATAATTTTTTTTACTGTTTACACCATTTTTCTTGCTACTTTCTTCTCTGTCGATCTGTAATTGTTGGTGGTGATGATCAACTTGTTGCAGGTTATGTACTTCCCTTTCCTTCGCATGGATCCCCAACCATGACTGCAAATAAATTTTTGTAGACAACTCAAAGCCAGTCTGCAGTGGTATAGGATTGACTATCGTTTCTGGGATGTTAAGATGAAGCTTGAGATCGATGGGATCTGAGCTATGAAACTTAGTGTTGGGTGTCTGACTTTGCTGGAGTTTCTCCAAGTGGTCGTGGAACTGTTGCAGTTTGACAAGAGAAGCAGTGTCAGGGGAGTTGGAGGTAATCCAGTGACACCTTTTATGTCCTCCCAATGCTTGTCCGGAGGAGAAAACACGATGACATATCGAACACTCATGAACTTTCGACTTCTGAACAAGTTTTTGCATTGTCGGGAACAACTCTTCATGGGTAATGATTTCATCTTCAGGCACGTAATCATCTACTTGATCTAACTTAGCTGCGAAGCAACCTTTAACCCTTTTGTGGCTCGCCCTATGCCCTCCCAATGCTTGGTGAGAGTTGAATACCTTCTTACACGCCTTGCACTGGAACAACCCTCTAGCAACACCCTTAGCTTTCTCCATGTTTGTATTGTTGATGGTAACGATATTTGCAGAGGTACACGATTCCTCCGGCTCGGCACTTCTTGCATTTGATAACATTACAAGGCAATTCGCCAAGTCTTCTTCTTCATTAGAGAGACAAGTTGCAGCAGTTACAGTATCAACCCTCAAAGATCTCTTCCTCTTACACCATCCACGTCCTCCTCCCACAATCCCATCTTCATCTTCATCCTCAGACTCTTCTGAACCACATTTTTTGGCATGCTCAAGAAACAACTTCCATGACAAAAACTCTTTTCCACAGTTCTGGCAGATCCGACAGGTTTTTAATCTGTTAGGGTTTGCACGAAGCGCGTACATACGTCTGCTACTACCAGACGGGTTATGTTCACCGTTCTTATTGTCCTCCAAGGTACTCATAGGGTCGTCATCATCCATGTGGATGCTCTCATCCCCGACGCCATGCGCCCTCATGTGGCCGCCCAGAGCCCGGCCACACGTGAAACCCTTCTTGCAGATTTTGCAGAAATGCTTGAGGCTTGATCGTTGATGATCCACCATGAAAGCCATAACATGAAGAAACTTAAGATGAAAGCAAATGCAGAGAAGATAACAACAGTAAAAACTTGGCAAGCGTAGTGAAATTAAGTAGTTGAAGGGATGGCTAAGAGTAAGTGTAGTGATAGTCCTAGTTTTAGATAGAAAAGGTGACAAGTGGAATCGGACAGGGTTCGTGTCGACTTTTTCTACGACCATGCATGGCCGTTGCGCCGACGTTAGTCAAACCCAAACCCTACGGACAACCCAAGGATATAATTTCCAATTGGAGAGAGAGGAGTTTACGTACGTACGTACGCACAACAAACAGTCAACAGAGACCCGTAAAAATAGTGAAGTGATTATCAGTTAATTAATGGTTAAATAAAAATGAGTTACTTCACGATTTTGCAACGGGTTATATGAAGTTTAATAATTCAAAATAGGTTATCTTAACTTAAACGAACGTGCAAATAGCTACCTCCGTCCAATTTACCGTCAATTGTTGACAGAATTTCGTCAAAAATTCGACAGAAATTCTTCAAAAATTGGACAGAGATAGCTATTTGCAACATCGTTCAAGTTGAGGTATACCATTTTGAATTTGTAAAGTTCGGGTAGCTGGTTCCAAAACGTCCAAAGTTCAGGTAGCTCATTGATATTTAACTCGTTAATTAATTAAGGTGTATCCTCGTAAAAGTCCTCACCATTAAAGGGTGTTTTTTTTGCCATGAAAGAGTGTTCAATGTTCATTTAATTTATTTGATCTTGATGGAGGTTAAATTCAGGGTGACGTTAATTTAGGATACATTTTACGAATAGCAATACTTCAGGGTTAAAGTTTTATCAAGCAAAAAGGAAAGCACCGTTGGGAAAATTTATAACTTTATTTTAACGGGCGTCGGCCTCCCCCTATAGAGAGGACCACCTCTAACCCTGTTCGAAGCTATTGCAGAACTCATCGCCTTCCAGATCTTCATCCTTCAGAACGCAGACGATCTTCGTGCACAAGAAACTCAGGCGAGTTCTCTATCTCTCTCTTTATTGCCCCCTTCTCCCTCTATTAATCGGAAACCATGAATCGTCGACAAGATTGCTTGATTTTAATTTTTTAATGTTATTCGCTGCAAGTGGTTAGATTTTGATTTGATGGAAGAGATGCATGCCCTCTTTCGCGTGTGGATCTATACCGGTGTGACTTAGATTCAGGATAGGAGTTGTTTTCGGTTTCTTTGAGAGTGTTTTTTCAGATTATAATCCCTAGATCTTCCCCAGATTGAAATTTATCCTAGTTTGCGCTAACACGAATTGCGATATCCTTCTTAATTATGATAGATTTGTTGTGGTTTGACCAAATATGCCTCTATATGATCGTAATTGTAATCTTTAGATTGGTAGACATACAAAAGCTGTTTATTTATAGGGAATTCGGAAGATTTTTCGTTGAAATTGTTCTTGGGAAATAGTTAGATCATTTATGTTGATCCTTGACTTGGAAACTGGAATTAGTTTGATATTGAATATTTTACGTGGTTGTTTATGTTAAACTTGCGTTCTTATTCATTAACCATAAGCGAATGGAACGAGAATATATTCTAAAACTTAATAAGACACAATAATTTTTTACAAGTAATAAGCTTCATATTGGTAAAACTCACACGGAGATCAAAATTGTACTTTCTGCACGAAATTGGAGTAAATATGAATTACTGAAATGGAGTTATTATCAGCTGTTTCTTTTTGTTAGTAGAATATATTGCTTCTTTTGGTATACATTCATCTGTCATACTTACTGTCAAATGCATCTATTTGGATGGGAATGGGATATGAGGTCTTTGAGCATTCTTCATTCATGTCCTTATTTCAAGGCGAGCTTGGAACCAGCACAGTGATACGAGATATTCTTCATTCATCACAATTATCTGTAGTATAATTGTCTTAAACACTGCTGCCTCAACTCGTAGATATTCTTTTGACCCATATCACAAGGTGTTCATATAATGATGCGTCTTTGTATTGAGCAACCCAACCACCAAGATCTGGAGTACCATGATTTTAATTATACAACGTATTACATCTTACATAATCTATAGCTATCTTTCTTCGGGAGAAGAAAACACCGATTCTGCAAGACTCATCTTGCTTGATTCTGTATATGACTTGTTCTGAATCATTGTTGTCCATGCTTATACAGCGAGGTTCTAAATCTTTGATTGTTTTTGTGGATTCAGAGATGGCGGCTGGTGGATCAGCTCCTCCGAGAGGAAGTGCAGCAGCAGCTGCAAGCTTGAGAAGGAGGAGGCCGACGAGTGGTGGAGGCTCTGCAGGAGGAGCTGCTGGAAATATGCTCCAGTTCTACACGGATGATGCCCCGGGACTGAAGATTTCCCCAAACGTTGTGCTCGTTATGAGCATCGGCTTCATTGCCTTTGTGGCTATCCTTCACGTCATGGGAAAGCTTTACTTTGTTCGCAAGTAAGCTAATGGTATGGACTTAGAAGTTTGTGGGGATGAAGTTTAGGAAGGTTTTGGTTCCGAATAGAACTACAATGCCTCTTTAGTACTGAGTTTTTGTGTGTGTTTTCTTCTCTTTTATTAAGGTTGTTTATTTGACTGAACTTTCCTTTATTTGAAATGTATGGATGTCGGATGACAACGAAGCTTTATTATCTACGAGTTTTTTGAAAAAGTGATCGATATGTTTTTTAGGAAAGTAATTATATATTGTTTTTCTTAAATAAATAGGTAAACAGAGACCAGTAGAGTGCGGATTAAAAAATTATTTATTTATTTACTAAAAGAAATTATACTAAATAAATATAATAATTACGAGCTTAATGGTCATAGTAATTTTTGAAAGTGCCAAAGTAATTTTAAAAAGCAATTAATTATGAAAAGAATATTTAAAAAAATAAGAAAAGTCTATATTCATTAAACAAAATAAAATCCTAAAATTTAATTTCTTAAAATAATTTAATAAAAATAAAATAACGAAACTAAGGGTTTTGATACTTTTTGGAAATTTGAATTTGTCCTTTTTTTTTTAATTAATATTTTAAAATTTAGTTTCAGTATTCATTTCTCATTCTAGTGCCACATAACATTATATTAAATTTGATGGTTAATACAAACGGAGTAAATTGGAAATTATTTTTAAACATGGATTGTCCTATCTATATCGTCAAAGTTAATGGCGCATTTGACCTATTAACCGTAGTTTTAAATATATTTTGTTATTTTTTACGTCAAAGTATCGTGTTAAAGAGCTATAACATTTTCTATTATATTTTTTTAAAAGATATAAGTGAATAAATTTTTAATGATATATAAGATCATACTTGTTTTTATTTTTTATTTTATTTTTTAGAGATTATTTTATATATATATATATATAACACATTCCATATTTTATACTAATGTCACGTCACCTTTTCTTAAGTTAAACTTGACTATCATTACGGAGTGGGTGTATTAAACAACATTATGAAAATATGAGAATGCAAGAGAGAATAAGAATGTACCAATGTCCAACTTAATAGTATATAGTATACTATGAATCTATTTCACGCCGCGTGATATGTGCTTTTTTTAATATAATTACTTATAAGTAAAATATATATAAATATTTAATAAAAACATATTGATAAAAAAATGGTGATTGTATATCATTTATTTAATATATTGTAGATTTTTATTAAATTAAATTTATTAATTAATAAATTAAGTTAAATCTGCAACATTTAAATATAAAGTTCCATAAAACTTGAGTATTAAAAATATATATTAACATTTTTTTTGTTAATGTGTTAAATTTTAGATTGCATACATAATTATAATTAGGTGTTGATTTTAGAAATATTGTGCTATAAGATATCACCCTTAATTAATCTAAAATTTAAATTGCAATAATTGGACTTGTATTTAAATTATACAAATTATGTTATTATTAAATATAAAGAATAAGTATATTTTTCATAAACGTAAGTAAAATTTGTATAAGTCGATAATAAAGATAACTATTATAATTATTGACATGTTGCTAATTAATACTTTTAATTTGATTTTTTTCCACATAGTTATAATGTTGAAAGTATTGGTGAAATATGTTTATTTTACTAATAGTAGTTATCACTTGCGTTCAATATTTATCTATTTCATAAAATAAGTTGTGTCTATAAAAATAAATGAATCTCTACAAAACCAAAAAGAATATTAATATACTATAATGATAATATTAGTATTTGTTTTGTTCATCTGTTAAATTTTATATTGTGTTGCATAATTATAATAAAGTACATAATATTAGATATTGAACTATTAATTTCTAAAAATAAGATATATAATACAAAAAAATATGTATGATTTAGTTTTAGCAAATAATTTTAATATGTGCACTTAATTTATTTTTACAAAGTATAATATTATAAAGTATAGTATTTTAATAAAACAATAATAAAATCAAATGTGAAGTAATGTGATATTATAAATGTTAAGAAACTATACTTATTATATTAATATATATTTTTATATTTGTGTTTTATATTGCATGCATAATTATAATTGGGTACATAATATTAGACATGCAACTATTATTTTAAAAAAAAAATATATGTAATACATAAATTAATTATAATTTAGTCTTAGAAATAAAAATTAAGAATAAAATTTAATATGTCAACTTGCTTGATTTTTATAAAGTATAATATTATAAAATTTAGTATTTTAATAAATTATTAATAAAAATAATAAATGCACATGTGAAAGAGTGATATATTATTGAATTTTTGTAACTTATATGGAGAATGAATGAGAATGCTTAGAGGATTTTAAAGTGAGTTACATGACATGCCACATAGGAATGAGAATTGTATGTTTGACATGGACCAATAAGAATTGATTAATTTGACATTAGAAGTAAAAAAATACATCAAAAAACTTACTTGTCACAATTGCATACAATTTAGTCAAATTAATATATATATAGATATATTGAACCTATAATTACATATATATATATATATATATATATTGTTGGGTATCGATAGTGACATCCCAATACATAATCAAGCCTACAATATCCAATAACATTCCAGAGGGGTAAAGTTCAAATCATTCAAGACTGACCCGACCTACACTAAGGGTAAGCTGAAACTCATAAAGTGGTTCAGTGTCAAACCCGAAACTAAAGTGGTCGCCAAAGTCTCTACAGGTCGCCATAGACCAATGCCAAAATCTCCTATTGCTCGCCATGAGATCGCTCACCAAGATAGTCAAATCTCTCAACTTTGCTCTCACAACCGACACTGAATATGCAACCATGAAGTCCCACGTACCTCAGACACATATTCTACAAAGATCACATAAGACAACTGCAATATTACGTGATAACTGTAATATCTGCAATCCTTATCTGCAACGACACAATATTTACATATATATTTGGTTACCAAAACGATTTGGTCTTCTATCTTTATAAATTTGTATGCTTTACATACGTTACATTACATTTGAGTTCATACACACAGTATACTCATTTAAGCATCAGAGTGAGACCTAGAGGAACCCCATCTGTTAGTCATCAACCAATTGACATCTAAATCAACATCCAGTCAGCACCTGATAAATTCAGACCCAACATATATTACAATAAATTTTGAGTTTTATGATTAAAGAGTCATAATTTTTTTATTACAATTTCATTTTTTTTTTTTTTTGTAAATATGGAAGTGAAGAAGATTCAATAACATATCATACCATCTATTTATAATTTACATATAATAATGTAATTAATTAGTTATTATTAAGATGCATATATTCTATGATTATACTAATTTAAAATAAAATAATTATTGTAAGATATATAATTATATATATATATTAATACAATTTGAGAGTGATGTAATCAAGGCCCAAAAGGCCTAACCAAACTTACAAGCGGTCAGCTAATCTGGCTCGTCTCGACCCAGTCCTACGACGGGTCCGGAGCTTACAGACCCGAATAGTTGACGAAGCATGCTGCGTTGTGCGTCGCCGTCCTCCTTCCCCAATTGCAATGTTCACAGCATCTTCAGGTTGAGGAAAAATGGTAACGATGTCAGAATCCCCTGAGGAGAGGCTGAAGCCACCAGAAAATTCAAAATCCGTTGAGTACGCTGTTCCGTGGATCGATTACGCCATCGAACAGGCTCGTCTTCTCCAGAAAGACATTGAGCATAGCTTCAACTCCTTCACCGAAGTTTCCAAATCACGCCTCTCTGCGATTCTAGACACAGGCTCAGCGCATTTAGGCCAGACCATTGTAAGGTTTTCCACCGTTTTTAATTTAGGTTTTGACTCGGTACGCTGCTATTGAGGTCCGAATCTTTGCTTTAATTTGTCCGATAGATAGATTATGTAATTGCAACCTGTTCAGCTTGATCAGGTGATTGCTGAGGGGAACTGCAGGATTAGATCAGATTTTTATGATTTGAGTTGTTAAGGTTTTCAATGTTGAATTTGGTTGATAAAAACATGTTTCAGTTAATCAGTCAGATTTTTGTGAACAACTGTTTCTTATTTTTCATTGTTTTGTAATCAACAATTGAAACTTGGAATGCAGGAGTCTCTTCAAGATGTCAAAACCAACTATGCTGTTTATGAAGACATGGCCTTTGGAAAAATCAAAGGTTTGTTTGCTCCAAATTTTTGGTCTCCTTTCAGATATGCGTTTACTTTCAGCTTTGTTACTAATGAATTTGTTCAATTGGGCATTTTCTGCAGAGGGAATTGATATTGCAGCTTCACATTCTGCGCTAACAGCAGGAGTGGTCACAGGCTCCAGCCTCATTCTCCTGAAAAGTATGATGTGAAGTTATATGCTGCTCAACATTTTAAGCCGATAGCTTGTCTTAGAATTATGAAATCACCTAATAAACTTGATCTTGTCATTTATGCAGGACCAAGGCACTTCTTGTACTACAAAACAGTTCGACTTTTTTTAAGTGAAGAGGTAAAAGGTGCTAGTATTTGCTTTCGTTGGTCTCTTCTATGGCTTCCATAGTTCCATTAACATTGCATATTCCTTAGTACGATATAGCTTCAATGTCTATGCCATCACATTAAAGTTCAAACTTAAAAAACCTATATGTCGTTGCAAGGATTGATGAAGAAGTGTTCATTAGTGTTGTACTTCTTGATTTGATGTTTGAATATCTCTTTTAGTCTTCTTTGTGATGCTTCACATTGTGATCCTGTTTGAAAATTTGAATTCTGTGAGTTTCACCAGAAGCTGCAGTTAGTAATAGAATGGTTTTGTTTGCAGTCAATGCTATCTAGAGCTGATACTAAAGTAAAGGAGCTACGCCAATCAATTGATCTCCTTAAGGCTGAGAGTCTGAAGCTGGAGGTAAGAATTTGTTATGTCGTTGAATCCAAGTAGACAAAATAACTATTTTGTTTTCTATAGGGGGAAACAGATTTCAATGACTAGTGTCTAGTTCCCTAAGCAGATCTTATCCTAAGAATAAAGTACAAGTGAAGTATATACCTCTTTTGGCCAAAAAAAACTATATATCTCTTATAGTTTTTTCTAGCCTGACATCCCATAAAAGTTAATTACACTAATCTTGCAGAGAAAAGCACAACTAGCAGAAGAGGAAATGATCCGTGGAAGGACTAAACTCAGGTTTGCATGCAGTTGCAAGCATTGTCTGTTTATTTGCTTATGTCCAAGAGAGGAGTTTTTAATTTATTATTGAACTTTCTCCTTTGTTGCAGACAAGCGGGAAAGCATATTCAAAGTCAAATCCGATCAGCTTATAAGGTTGAAAGAAAGGCTGCAGGTAATAAACTTCGTTTTCTTCCTGCTTGGAATTGATTTCTGCTTTCCCTTACGTTGTGATGATTACATTTGCCATTTAACCTGTACTGTTCAGGTCTGAAAGATATTATCACAGAACTTCCTAGAAGAGAAGCTTCTCTGTTCAGATCGCAGGTTAGTTTTTCTAGTCAACTGTAGTAGATAAATTTATCTAAATTTATCTAAATCTATCTAAAGTTATTTTGTGGTAGCTGAGGAGAGAAACATACAGCATGTAAAATATTTGGATGTTTACTTTCACAAGTGTACTGTGTACTTAGAATCCATTATAGGCAGGCCGTATCTGCTTTCTGTGATGTCACTAGACTCACTACTTGTGTTATCACTTATCACCCAACAAAGATTTCATGATTTTGAGTTCTTATTGATTTCATTTCTTATTTCTCTGTAATCGATATCAAGCTCCATTATGAAGCCCAAAATTCATGGAAGTAGACTACTACTCTGCATAATGACTGGGAAAAATAATTACTACAAACTTCACAATTCCTGTACTTTTTGTGGGCACTCTTCATGAAAGGCTCATCACATCCATGCATGTTTGATTCATTACGGTTCTACTACATATTGCAGGTATCCAAACTAGCATCCGAGGCAAAGCGCGAAAGGAATGATCTAAAGAAGGAGGTGTCCAAAATCAGTAATTACGGTATCTCGGTCTAAGCTTTTCCAAAAGGATTTATATGCGGTTTTTATTTATTTCGCCTCCCCCTCCCTTTTAAATACTGAGATAATCATACAGACCAACCTACTATTTCGTAGCATATAAGAAATGCATCATTGGTGTCAAAGATGCATAAAGGCTGTTCATGTAACAAATATTTGCTCTTCTTTGTGTCAGATGTTTCTCTCTAAGCTGCATTGTTCTTGTTGATGTTTATTGCTGTCATAAAGTGTGGGTTTTAATCGCGTCCTTAACCAACTAAAGTCCTGAAAGATGGTTCTACTTTGAGTTACCCTATCCAAGGGTTCAGACATGGTGAACCTATGAATGGTGAAAGGCACCATGGCTTGATCGCATGGTGCAGTGTGCTGGTGGTTCTATTGGAACCCCATGGATGATAGAATAGATAACATGAGTTGCAACATCAGTCCTGGGGGTGGTTTAAATCCTTAGTGGTAAAGGATTCTTACATAGGTGAGTAGTGGATCACGTAAAATAGACACACGTGTGAATGAGACATTATTACAAGCCTGATTTAATAAATTTATGTATTTATTTGTAAAGAATTATTGGTAAGTTACACCACTGTAAAAGAAAAGCAATGAATATGGTCGAACTCTTCTTGTAAGTTATAACTGGTCAACATTTTAGGAGCATGAATCCTATATTTAATTAATATGACGGTTGAGACCCGACTTCAGTAATGAGGGTCGTTACTCGTAACATCAGTCGTACTCATTGGTATACCGGGATAATTACCAAAAAACAAACTGAACTTTAAGGAAAAATTAAACAGCAAATCGAATTTTTTTTGTTGACAAACAACAAACCAAACTTTTGGAATTGAGTAAATAACAAACCTACCTCAAATTTTCATTATGTTTGAACGGGTTTTTCAATGTTTGAGAGAGTTATTAAGTCGTAATACACTTTCCTTAGAATACTTTAATTAATGTTGACTTAATAACTCTCTCAAACATTGAAAAATCTGTTCGAACATGATGAAAATTTGAGGTAGGTTTGTTGTTTACTCAATTCCAAAAGTTTGGTTTGTTGTTTGTCAACAAAAAAAGATCGATTTGCTGTTTTTTTTTTCTCAAAGTTTAGTTTGTTTTTTGGTAATTAACCATTGGTATACCATTCAACTACAATTTTTTTTTATAAAATGTTAATGTTACATCAGGGTTTCATTAATGCATTAAAAATAAATTATTTTGTGTATTTTATTTTTACTGTTTGTTGATGTGTCAATTGTCAAGTAAATTCCATCTTTGTTTTTGTGACGGAGTGTGCTTAGTCCATCCTTACCCTGCCCTTTTTATTGGACAATAATGATTTAATTGTAATAAATAAAAGAGTTTAATTATGATATTTCTAAAAATATTATGTAATTTTTAAAATCTAATTTATTAAGTTTAGATGTAAAATTGGACGGAATAAAAAAATTAAAAATCTATCAGAATATTAATGATAATGTTTTTTTTTTAAAATACACTTTAATAAGAATTTTAAAAATGCATCGAAACAATATAAATAAAATTTCAAGTGACCCTTATTATAATTACTAATTAGGGAAGCAGCAGCAGCAGCGTTCTTCCGGGTAAAATCTACGAACTCAAAACCGGACGGTTCACGAGGATTTTGTCCGGTTCTACCAAAGTAACGTAACAAAGACATATGTCACATATCCATCCACACAACACCTCTGCTCTCTTCTCCTCCAAAGAGAAAGTCAGTCTACCAATTGCTTGCAACCCTAAAAACAACACCTTCCCTTCATGGCATCGTCCCCCTTAGCTCCTTCGTCCTCATCTTTGATCCCCAATAAGGTTAGTGCATCAAGCAATGCGGTTTTTCCATATTGAATCTTGTAGCTGAGTATTGGTAGTAATTTGGATCAGGGTCGTAGAGATTTTGGTTTACCCTCTGTTTCTACCTTGAGATGCAAGAAGTCGGTCTCTACCAAAATCTTTTCCGTCATGTCGCCACAGCAGGCCGAGCGTCGACCCGCTACCACTGGCTCGGTTAGTTTAATTCCCATTTTTCTTTAAAATTATATAAATTTGAGGTTCTCCTGATGGCAATTTGGGTTCTATTGGTGATGTTTTAGGTGAAGACTTCTATGACAATGACTGAGAAAATACTGGCAAGGGCTTCAGAAAAACTGCAGTTGAGCCCGGGTGAGAATGTCTGGGTGGATATTGATGTATTGATGACACACGATGTTTGTGGCCCTGGTTCCATTGGCATATTCAAGAAGGAGTTCGGTCAAAATGCAAAGGTCATTGAAATATTATTTCTTTATATAACTGTGTTTCATGAAAAATTGCTAGTATGAGCTAGAGATCAAAGGATGAGAAATGCTGCTTGTTACTTCTTAGTAGAGTGTCTGGTCCCATGAGTTAGCTAGATTATTAGCAAAATCTTTAGTTCTAAAAAGTCACTATGTTGAATCTCTTCTTTTTATTAGGTTTGGGACCGTGAGAAGATTGTAATCATACCTGACCACTATATCTTCACAGCTGATGAACGGGCAAATCGCAATGTTGATATCTTGAGAGACTTTTGCTCGGAGCAAAATATTAAGTACTTTTATGATATCAAGGATCTCAGCAACTTCAAGGTATATCTTGATTAATGTTCGATTTTTCTATGCTTGTAGAAAATTTCTCTTAGCCTATAAGTTTTAAATAATATTTTATCTGTAGGTTAACCCAGATTATAAGGGTGTGTGCCATGTTGCTCTTGCTCAAGAAGGTCATTGCAGGCCTGGCGAGGTTATTCCTTCTTGCAATGAACTTACCAATGCTTGGCATGTTACTAATCACAGTTATCTTATATCTTTTTCTGCCACGTGCTTCAGGTTCTATTAGGAACTGATTCCCACACGTGTACTGCTGGAGCTTTTGGTCAATTTGCCACAGGCATTGGTAATACTGATGCAGGGTTTGTATTAGGCGCTGGGAAATTACTTCTTAAGGTATGAAAGAAACTAGAAAGGTAGTACATACTCTGTAATTTCTTTCTCTTACTGAATCATTGCTTGAGTTTTTCAAAAAAGTGTAGAGTTTAGTCAAAAGTAAAGTTATTATTTGAGGTGACTAAGAGGATTAGGTTTTGAAAGAAAAAAAAAACTCTATAAATCATCGATTCTTAGATAAATGTTGTCAGTAATTACTTACCACTTAAAGGGAAATAAAAGCTCATGTAATCGTGATTTGCAGGTCCCTCCAACTTTGAGATTTGTACTTGATGGTGAAATGCCTAAGTATCTACTTGCAAAGGATTTGATCTTGCAAGTAAGGTTAACTGACTCAAGTATTTGTTTGCTTGCATGAATCTTCCAGTATTTTTTTAATATTTTATATAATTTTTTTCATTATTACTTTTGAACTTGTAGATTATTGGGGAAATATCGGTTGCTGGTGGAACATACAAAGCAATGGAATTTGTTGGTTCCACAATTGAAAATTTAAGTGTAAGCAACATATATAATATATCTCATTATGTATAGATTTAATTGTTTAGTGACACGGTTCTTTCTTAAATAGATGGAAGAGAGAATGACATTATGTAACATGGTGGTCGAGGCTGGAGGAAAGAATGGTATTGTGCCTGCTGACAACACAACGTTTAAGTATCTTGAGGTTGGTGTGTGTGAATGTATTATGCTCCTTTTAGAGGTTATTTATGCTGCTAATCAATTTTGCATGTGTATATATAAATATGTGTGTTTTTACATATTTTATTTATCCCCTTTTTGTCTACAGGATAAGACACCTTTGTATCACGAGCCAGTGTATAGTGATCCTACAGCAAAGTGAGTTTCTTTTCTGTTTCTCCCTTTTGGTTTTGTTTCCCAGTTTTTTGCTATAGCTTTGCTTTTATGTATTTAGATTCCTCTCGGAGTATAGAATTGACGTGTCAAAATTGGAACCACTGGTGGCGAAGGTGTGTGATTTTCAAAATAACTGTATAATTGGAATTTGGATAGCCCCCCACCCTACCCTGGTATTTCAAAATCGCTACCCATGTTTTATTATATGTTGAATGTTGCAGCCTCACTCTCCAGATAATAGAGCCTTGGCAAGAGAATGCAAGGATGTGAAGATTGATAGGGTGTATATTGGGTCATGCACTGGTGGAAAAACAGAGGATTTTCTTGCTGCGGCAGAAGTCTTTCTAGCATCTGTACGAATTCTTGTTTCTCCAACTATGATCTTCATGGCTTGATAGTCGCTTAATTATCAAACTCTGGCTTATTTTTTCAGGGGAAGAAAGTTAAAGTTCCCACTTTTCTTGTCCCGGCAACCCAAAAGGTTTCTCCTCTCTTTTCATATGATTTCTGATCAAAGATGTCACTTTCAAATTCTTATAGTTGAGCAAGCGAAGTTATATATATGTTATATAGGTATGGATGGATGTATATACCCTTGAAGTGCCAGGATCAGGTGGCAAGACTTGCTCTCAGATATTTGAGGAAGCAGGTTGTGACACACCTGCTAGCCCTAGTTGTGGTGCATGCTTGGGTGGTCCAAAGGATACTTATGCACGCATGAATGAAGCAAAGGCAAGTACCACTTTAATTATGTGTTCCATTCTACACATCCATTTGATTTGTGACCCCCCCTCCCCCCTAACCTAACCCCAATCCCACCCCACCCAAATGACAAGAGCTTGGATGGTATTTCATTTAATGGTTCATAATTGTTGTTATGATGCATTGAGTATCCCTCCCTTCCTTCCTTCCTACCCTCCCTGCAATGATGGAACTGATCCTCCTGATTTGGTGTTCCATCGCTTTCTGGCTTGCATATTCTGCCACCTAATGTTGTTTCTTTATTCCAGATTTTTTGTATAATATGATTTTTCTTAAAATGCATGCAGGTCTGTGTTTCCACGACCAACAGAAACTTCCCCGGTAGAATGGGACACAAGGAAGGTCAGATATATTTGGCTTCTCCATATACTGCAGCAGCCTCTGCATTGACTGGTTATGTCACGGATCCTAGAGACTTTTTGCAGTAAGCAAGCACGTAGCAGCAGCAGCAATAAGCCGTCCTGAACGTGCCTTTTATTTTGTTGGTAACATCGATGAAGCTACTACTATCACAAATGCTGCGATCAAGCTGGTATAAATAAATCTATTTGTGACATTGGGTGTTTTATCCATTTGAGATACACGCTGTGAAATGGTGTTATTACCCCTTTGATAATACTCTTTGCTCGTGGAAATGCTAAAATAGTATGAAAGTGGTAAAGCATTTCACTTGAACAGTTCTGTTTATTTTGTCCATTCAATTTTATGGGTGGGTTTTAAAAAAAAAAGAGAATAGCTCTGATTTGTGATATTTAGAAATTTCCTTTCATTAAAAATAAAGAAATTCTCTTTATTTACTTATTATTTTAGAGGGATATAACAGACGTTTTGGAGACGAAAAAATGATATTTTTTTCCTCAATAAATATTATTTCTCTTTTTTCTTTATAATCTTAAATAAAAAAATATTTAGAAAAATAACTTAGTATGTGTGGCGGCAAAAGATATTGCCCCATTCTTTTAATGATAAAATTATAGTAGAGGATTGAATCATAGACTAAATAATATTAAATTTTGATTTTCAAATGGATCGTACATCCTAAATTAAGATTTGACAAAAATAAAAAAACTCAACTTAAATCTCTGTCCTTTGCATCATCTAGATTCTAGATTATAGTTAAAGTATTTATGTTTTTTTAGGGAATATACAAATAAATTTCTAATTTAATATTGTTTGTTTATAAATTGACTAAAAGAATAAGCAATGTCATGTTAAAAATTTAACTGTATACATAGTTACATACTTTAAATAGAGTACGCAAATAATTGAATTACAATATAGGTGCTGCTAATGATAAAAGTTATGTATATATGACATTAATTAAATCAATTATTCCCAAGTTTCTAACATCTCTTTATTTCCAAGTTTCTATCCATCCATCTATCTATCTCTGTCAAAAATGATACTCATTCCTCATCTTCCATTGAAATTATTCATGAAAAATGTGTGAGGGAAGGAAGGAATCCCACCAAATCATAATGAAACAATAGTGGATCACGAAAACACAGAAAAAAAGAGTTGCATTGCATTGCATGGATGATGGGTGAATGAATCATCTGTCACTCCAAAGCAGCAATTACAGCATCCACAACATCTTGAGTGAAGCAGTCGCCTCCCAGATCCTTTGTCCGACACTTCCCGTCGGCGATAACTTGTTTGACGGCACCCTCTAATCTATCAGCAAAAGCTGGGAACTGGAGATGCCTCAGCATCATGGCTGATGAGAGCAACAGAGCTACTGGATTGGCCTTCTTTTGAGACACGATCTTCTCATTCCCAACATTTCCTGCTGAAGCTCCTTGTTCAAAGATTGCATGTTCTGATCCAACATTTCCTGAATCAATCACATCAAACAAAACGGACAGTATGAGATTCTTGTGTCTCTTTTTTGCGAGCACTTAAGACGTACGCCTTAACCAACTGTATCAAAAGTCCGAGTCCGAACTTGTGAGTGAAGGCGATCGATATACTCTTAAGTCATCTTAACATCCTCCCTTAAACTGATGTTAAGGTATCAGAGCGCGCATGTTCAAATCCTGGCGACGTTGAAATTATTGATACACTCACATTAAAGGCCGAGCACAAAGCCCATGGGTAAACCGATATTCATAAACATCAGTTTAAGGGAGGATGTTAAGATGACTTAAGAGTATACCGGTCGCCTTCACTCACAAGTTCGGACTTTTGAGACAGTTGGTTAACGCGTACGTCTTAAGTCTCACATGGTATCAGAGCGCGCAGATTCAAATCCTGGCGACGTTGAAAATATTAATACACTCTCATTACATGCCGAGGTCGGGCACAAAGCCCATGGTCATAAACCGATGTTCATAAACATCAGTTTAAGGGAGGATGTTAAGATGACAAGTTCAGATTTTTGAGACAGTTGGTTAAGGCGTACGTCTTAAGTCTCACATTCTTAACATATAAAAACATACATACCTCCGGGCATGACTCCAGTTCCACCAGCAATGCCGGCTGCTGTGTTTGCAACCAGGTTTCCATATAAATTCGGAGTAACCTACAGAATCAAATGACAATCAGTCCCCAATGGAAATTAGAATAATCCTACTGGTTCTGTTCAAAAGGAGACAAACCATCACGTCAAACTGCTCAGGCTTGGAAACGAGTTGCATGCAGCAGTTGTCGACAATGATTTCATTGTAGGTGATGGCAGGATAGCTTTTGGCGACCTCACGACAAGATTCAAGAAACAAGCCATCTGCAAGCTTCATGATGTTGGCTTTGTGGACTGCAGTCACTTTCTTTCGGTTGTTTAGGTAAGCATATTCGAAAGCATACTGCGCGATACGCTCAGAGCAGAACTTTGTTATCACCTACCAACAACAATCAATAATCACACACAGAAACGGAGGATGAAAAACAAAAATAATAATATGAAAAAGGTCAGCTCAGTTTGAAACATCGATATAGATTCAGCTAGTACTAGATAGCAAGAGTATCATCGATATATCGTACTGAGTTCCAAGCAAGCTAACATATTGTAGAGCAAAAAGATCCATAAATTTCTCAACAAAAACAATATATTTATATGGGAAAACTACCAAATTGGTACCTAAACTTGTGAGTAATTAGCAAGTAGGCACCTAATCTTTTTTTTGTAGCAACTAAGTAGCCGAACTTATGAAAATTAGCAAATAGGTACCTACCGTTAATTTCCGTTAAGAATAAACGGAAAATATCACGTGATGAGCAAAGGTACCTGAACTTACATGAATGAGCAAGTAGGTACCTGAACCGGTTCAAAAATCGGTTTAGAACCGGTTCAGTCGAATCACTTTATTTTTTTTAAAAAAATAAGGTTTATATACCAAACACATGCATGACTCAACTCCAGACGTTCTCGGAGTGTTCTTTAATGCACCGAGAATGTATGGAGTTGAGTTATGCATGTGTTTGGTATATAAACTTCATTTAAAAAACAAATATAAAGTGGTTCGACCGAACCGGTTTTTGAACCGGTTCAGGTACCTACTTGCTCATTCGTGTAAGTCCAGGTACCTATTTGCTCCTAACTTGATATTTTCCGTTTATTCTTAACAGAAATTAACGGTAGGTACCTATTTGCTTATTTAAGAAAGTTCAGCAACCTATTTGCTACAAAAAAAAGTTTAGGTACCTACTTGTTAATCACCCAAAAAGTTCGGTCACCAATTTGGTAATTTTCCATATTTATATTGATTAATTGTGGGTTCTAAGCCATTTCTGAGGATGATCAAGTACTTTTCTTGCGTATATACACCAGCGTTTAGATTGTGTTGAACTGCTTCAGTAAAAACATACCCCAGTGGGAAAAAAAAATGCCTTTTGAGAAAGAAAAATAACGCAGATGGGTTTCGTATCTATGTCCACCAAAATAATTGATTAAAAAGGCCAGAGATTGAGTATTAATGGAGATTGTATATACCTTCAGGCTCTCGACGACACCGGGAACAACCTCATGCTCGAGGCCAGCGTACTCGCCCTCGGTGTTTTCCCTAATGACGACAATATCCACATTGTCATGGCGGGTGGGGAGGCCAGGGAGATTGCAGCAGTGGACCTGCGAAGCATACAGATCGAGATCCTTCCTCAGCTGCACATTCAGCGAGTTGACACCGCCTCCCACCGGAGTCATGAGCCCTCCTTTCAAGCATACCTTGTTCTTCAGGATCGAATCCATCACCTCCTGCGGAACGCGGTTCATGTTCCCGCGGACGTCGTATTTCTCAAAATGAACGGGGGCATGCATTGCCAACATGACCTGCTCCACCGCGTCTGTCACGAGAGGGCCGATACCATCTCCAGGGATGAGTGTCACCGCCCGCGGCCCCGCGTCGCCGGGTCGAGGCATGTAGGTGACCGGACGAGTTTGCATCAGGCGGTCCGAGGTGGATACCATGCAGTTGAGCAGCGCCTTGGCGATTGATTTTCGAGCCATGAGAGATTTCGGACTTTAGGTTAATTATTCAGATTTCGAGAGGCAGTAAGGAATATCTGTGTTGATGATGGCCGTTATAAGATCCGAGAAGATGATGCCATGCGAAGGAAGAAGGGTGAAGAGTGGTGAGGGAAGGAGAAGAGTGCAATTACAATAAAACCAGCGATTCCATGCACTTGTAAGGTAAATTCTATATAAAAGTAATTACATAATATAACTTCTTAAAAATACAACTTCAATTTATTCTCTAGTTATATTAATTTTTTATTTTAAATATAGATAATTATGTTAAAAATAATAATTATGAAACACAATCTAATATATATATATATATTTGTAAAATGATGTTTTTTAATAAATAAATGCCAAAAGTTTACTTTTTTCTTTTAAAGTACGTTTTATTCTTCCATTTTTATATTAAGATTATTTTAAATATAATTTTTAATTTTTAGAACAAAATAAAATAATATGACTTGAAATAAAATATGAAGTTCTATACTATATTCTTATATAAAAAGTAATGGTTAATTTTTAGGGTTAATTCTTTTCATAAACATGAGAAAAGTTAGTCCTGGTCCTCTAACTAGTAGTTTGAAGTCATTTTAATCCTATAGTTTGAACAAAAATATTAGGGTTAAATATATATATTACAATTGAATATGTATTTTTTTTGCTTTAGACCTAAAATCCGAATGAAAGGTTTATTTTTATTTATACGGTCTTTTGGTCGTTTTGTTTTAAAGAAAATCCCGTCTGAAAATATAGATATCCAACCGAAATTATAAAAAATTAGCCACATAGTCTTAATCGAATTAAGTTTCAATTGTAACCTATAAAATAGATTATATAAATTTGCGCAAATCTCTATTAGGTAATAGATGAATTTATGACTTTATGTATCAAGACCAGATCAGATGTTTCTGTCAAAGCAAAGCTCCATTCCATTATGAATATGATTCCCTCACAAATCACAATAGGCAGATGCCAGATGAAATTTATTGTGAAATTCCATAAATAAGCTTTATGGTTTTTCCAGGCCAAAATTTCTAAAACAAAACCAATCTTCTAACCAAAGGACAACCAGTTATCAGATGGTATGTGAAAAGACAAGAGAAACAATTTGTCACAAATCCTAAGAAGACATGTTTCTGGATGACTACTATTACTAAGCATGCTTGGATTGGAACTCCTTCATGAAAGCAACCAACTTCTCTACACCAGCAAGAGGCATTGCATTGTAAATAGAAGCTCTCATTCCACCAACTGACCTGTGTCCCTTCAGCTGTATCATCCCTTCCTTCCCAGCATCCTTAATGAACTCAGCTTCAAATTCAGACTTCTCCAGCGTGAAGGGAACATTCATCAGAGACCTTACAGATTTCTCTACAGGGCATTTATAGAAGCCATTGCTCTCATCGATTGCCCTGTTTCCATCATAAATTTCAATGAAATTCACACTTTTTACGATAAAGAATCATTCATGTCTTTGTTTGTGATGAATACCTGTAAAGAATCTCTGCTTTGTGTTTGTTCTTCTTCTCAACCTCCTTTAACCCTCCCTGAGACAACAAATCCTCAAACACCAGACCGCACATGTAGATACCATAACAGGGAGGAGTGTTGTAGAGAGAATTGTTGTCAGCGTGGATCTTGTAATCGAGCATCACAGGGGTGATCTCCTGAGCATTTCCGATCAGATCCTTTCTCATGATCACAATCGTCACCCCAGAAGGTCCCACATTCTTCTGAGCACCGGCGTAGATCACGCCGAATTTCGACACGTCCACGGGCTTGGAGCAGAAGTTGGACGACATGTCAGCAACCAAGATCCCACTTTTGTTTTTTGGAACAGGGTAATCCTTGAACTCAACGCCATGGATGGTCTCGTTGGCGCAGATATGGAGGAATTTCGCATCTGGGTTCTGATGCAGTTCATCGAAAGACACGATCTTGGTGTACTTCTCGGCCTTCCCAGACCAGATCACGGTGGGCTTGCAGTACTTCTGAGCTTCCTTGAACGCCTTGTCACCCCACGACCCGGTAACCACGTAATCGACGGCGTCCTCGGGTTGACAGAGGTTGAGTGGCAAAGCGGCGAACTGGGTGGTGGCGCCTCCCTGCAAAAACAGGACGGCGTACTCCGACGGGATTTGCAACAGCTCCCTCAGATCTGACTCGGCCTTCTGGATAATCGAGGAAAATTCCTTACCACGGTGGCTCATTTCCATAACACTCATACCAGATCCGCGCCAGTTGTAGAGCTCCGACTGAGCTCGGAGGAGAACATTCTCAGGAAGCGTGGCGGGCCCGGCGGCAAAATTGAAGAGACGACCTTTAGCCTCGTAGGCGTCCGGAGTCTGCGTCGGAACTTGGATATGAGTGGTAGCGGCGCATTTAATGGACATGGACTTGAAGGGCCTAGTGTCTGTGGTGGTGGCGAGGCGTGTGCTTGTGGAGGCAAGGGAGAAGGGTTTGCTGTCGAAAGTGGAGGCCTTCTGCAAGAGCAGGGAACCTGGGGTGGTAGTAGTGGTTGCCATGGCTATGGAGGCGGAAGCGGCGGCGTCGGAGTGGAAGGGAGCGAGAGTAGGTAGTATTAAGATCTGAGTCAATGACGGGGTGGGTATACCTATAAATAGAGGGTGGAAACGGGAATCGTATTGACGCTATTGAATCCATAAATGCCATCCGGCATGGTTGGTGAGTAAATGTGAACGTGTTGTTAAATATTATCTTTATTTAAAGTAAAAAATGTTATTTTTTGTAAATTATTAACTAAATTGTGGAAAAATTTGTATTTTATCATTTGAATATATATTTTTATCATTATTTATAAATAAATTAAATGGAATTATATATAAAATTAAAATTAAGTTTAAATTAAAGTAGTTGGTAACCAAATTTACCAAAACTTATGATGCCTTTCTATTGTCACTTGTGTTTGTGTCTAATTAGTATTTTATGTTTGCTATTGCCCCCATTAGGAGGGACTTATGTGTAACGGTAAGATACCGGTTACATTTGGTATGCGTAGTTAACTTATAACTTATAAAAGTAAAGTAAATATCTTTTTATTTTAAAAATTTAAACCTAAAAAAATTAATTAGGAATGAAACACTGAACTTACTACACTATATTATCATAATAATTTATCATTCCGTATCAAAATTTGTTACTTCTTCCTAACAAAAGTAAGACATGCCACCAATACATTTTCAAAGAATTTTTTCAAAAACTGTTTAGTTTAGAAAAAATATTTGAAAAAGTGTATATCGAATTTTTTTTTTTAGAAAAGTATGTATACGCGCGACGCGCCTATTAAATAGGCGCATCCTAGGGATCAGCTTGATCCAAGACCCTTCCTAACCATTGGAAGGGGATCAGCTTTCTTCTGTCTTCACCGTACGACTAACCAATACAATTCAAATTCATGTACGCAATGATCTCCTAAGCAGAAGATATTCGGAAGATTCAGAATCTTGTGAATAAACAACTTTGTTTCATTGTTGTTCAGAACAAGTTGGAAAATTTAGGACAGGAACCTAAAGTAACCCCAAAGAGCTCTTTTGCAGGAGTAATTCCTGAAAATGTCAAACTAGCTAGTGTATCTGAAGAAAAGTCTCATTCAGAAACTTGTGAATAAACAACTTTGTTTCATTGTTGTTCAGAACAAGTTGGAAAATTTGGAGGAAAACCTGTGAATACTGAGATAAAGCAACGCGTGAGACTATCTCTCAATTTCTATTTAGGAGGAAAACCATAAGCAGACTTAAAATCAACGTGGTTTCTGATAGACTGGTGTTTTTGTGAAAAAAAAAAAAATTAGGCAATAGGCGCACCCCTGGCGTGCGCCTATTGCAGTAGGCGCACCCCTGGGATGCGCCTATTGCAATAGGCGCGTCGCGCGTATACATACTTTTCTAAAAAAAAAAATTCGATATACACTTTTTCAAATATTTTTTCTAAAGTGAACAGTTTTTGACATTTTCAAATCTAGAAACTGGGCACTCAAGAGTCAATATAATAATATATATATATATATTAATTAATGGTAAGAAACTACCTCTTATGGGCAGCGGTAGATTAAACTTAAAAGTTAAAAGGGTAGAAGTAGAATTACTCATGGAAAATCTGGAGAAAAATAAACAAAGTAGCAATTTAAGAATTTAAATTGTTATTAAATTGTTTTTTAAATAAGTTGCTAGTTAACTTTAACTAAAATTATTTATTAGTTCCGTCTAATTTGTTATTAAATTATAATAAAAATTTACATTTAATCGATTATTATACTCTGTATAATTTGTTGTGTGAACTTTTGAAAAAAAATAAAATAACATTTAATAACTGAATTTTGCAAAAAAAAAATAATAATTTGCGAACTGAATTTTTGAGAAAAAAAATAATATTTTGGTAGCTAAGACAAGATAAAAACTTATATTTATTTATCACTATTTAATAGCAAATAAAACAAAGTTAATAAATTAAAACTTTTTGTAAAGACAGATTGTAATTTTCTCAAAAAATATATTTAATTACCAAATTGTTCATTCTCTCACATTTTAGTTAACAAATACGTAATTAACTCTAAATAATATATATTTTATAATAAATAATAGGGTTAAATACCAAGAGCTACTTGAACTTTGAATGTTTTGCAACGAGCTACTCGAACTTTGAAAATTCAAAACGGATTAACTCAACTTTGAAGAAATTTCAAATAGCTACCTCCGTCCAATTTTCCGTCAACTGTTGACGGAAAGTCATTGAAAATTGGACGGAGGTAGCTATTTGAAATTTCTTCAAAATTGAGGTAATCCGTTTTGAATTTTCAAAGTTCGAAAAGTTCGTTGCAAAACGTTCAATGTTCAGGTAGCTCATTGGTATTTAACCCTAAATAATATTAATCGTAAATGTTTTTCACGGGAGAATTTTTTATGTAATTAACTAATTATAACTCTTTAAACCCTGGTTTGATTTTATTTTTAAAAAATGTAGAGGAAGAGTTCGTGAATGACATTTGGAGATTTAGAATGGTAAAATTGTAGTAATTATTATAGTTATTTTATATAATAGGTTAAAATACTAGTTTCCCCCCTAAAGTTTAAGCTGAATTTAAGATTCTCTCTTAATGTTGAAAATTTAAATTTTTAATCCTAATATTTGAATACAATTAAAATTTCCCCCTTGCCGTCTAAACTCCGTTAATTTCAGACGTAGGCTTAGTCACGTGTCAAACATGTGAGTTTTATACATTTTAAATGGACAAAATTGTTCTTCATCCCCACCAGCAGCATCCATGGCGTCCTCATCAGCGTCTAAGACCCACAACATCCCTTCGATCAAGTCCCCTTCTCCGATGGGCTTAGGGATATGTTTCAGGGCTTAAGGGTATATGCTTAGAGAAGTCCCCTTCTTCGATGTTGCTGTTGGGCTTAGTATCCTGTTTCAGGGCTTCACTGATGGTCTTGTATTTTCACTTTCGTCCACCCACGACGGAAACCCGTCGATACTTTGTTGTTCTTGCGAGAGCAGACGTCTATCGAGCCATGATAGGTCTAATTGAGTGACCATCAATTGTACTGATGAAACCATGGTCATGCCATTGTTGGTGAGCTCCATGGATGTATTTAGTACCTTCTTCATTATTTCATGCAAATTAAGTTTAGTTTCACATTAATAATATTTTAATCAAATGTTTAATTATTGCACTATTCTTGTACTATCCTAGAAGTCATAACGATTGAATCATACATTCGTAACACCTCACACACGACCAACGACGACGACGTGCATGCGTGTAGCACGTGTCGTAGTCTAGTATAATCATTAGGAAAATATATTTTAGTGAATTAAAAAGCCCACTTAAAATACTTTTTCAATTGTATATGTATAAGACATATATCTACATGTGATGAACGTACAGCTATTTATTTACTATTGTAAATGACATATATACATATATATATATGTGGATTCATATTTTTTTATAACTATTCAATGAGTGTAAATAGTCTCTTAAACGACAATATAATTACATATAATGATACAAAAGAACATTAATAATCAACAGAAAAAACAATTTAAATTAAGAGTCATTATTGCAGAAAATCAAGATACACAACTACGTCATTAGTAATTTAAGAGTTCATTAATCTAGGTAACAAAATATTTATGTAGACTAAATTTCAAGTATTTATACATGTAATTCCTTAAAAATTGCATTTCTTAACCATAACTTTTGTTCTAGACTGCGTGGTGTCACGTGATAAAATAATATATAACTGACAGTGGCTAAAAACATAGTTAAAAAAATATATGTTGTTGTTTGACAAAATTTTACTTTGCACTTTGTTCATAGTCATCAATCATAATATTAAGCCGTACTGAAAACAGTTTACGAGACATTTGGAAAATGTAAGTGAACATTTTTGTGATTTATTTGATATCTTGAAATAAATGTTTTGGTTCATTTAAATAGTCTACCAAGACTTCTGCATAAAAGCGATTACACATAAAATCCAAACATCTCAGTATTGTGTGATAACAAAGTAAATTAGGCTTAACCAACTTTTTTTTCCCAACGTCCCCAGGATTTGAACATCGCCTTTGCCAATACCAATCAACTAATTTTTTTTCCGACGTCCCCAAGATTTGAACCTGCGCACTTTGATACCAATCTTTTTCTATGAATATTGACCTCAATCTTTGACCCGACAACTTTTTCCCAACGTCTCCAGGATTTGAACAAGAATAATTTAATACCGACCTCAATCTTAACTGTCGTCTAAGCCAATATCGACATCAATCTACCACACGCTCTAAGAGTATTATTTTTTTCGGAGTCGGTAAGATTTGAACCTGAGCACTTTGATACCATAGAAGATTTTAAACGTAAATCTTAACCAATTGTCTCATGAATTCGAACTTGCGAGAGAATGCATTTAGTATACATTTAAGATATCTTAACACGCTCACTACCATTTCTATGAAACAACTATTACAAATCTACCGTGGCAACGTGAAGAAAATTTCAGTGATAATTAACTTGTTCCTCATGCGCTAAGTATTGATATGCATGTGTATTATAGAGATTTATTAACCTTGAAGTTATGTGATTAAATAATAAAATACTCATACACTCTAAATTTGACCAACCCTAAAAAATCATTAAATTTTGAAAAGATAATTAATAACAATTGTAGAATCTATAAAAGTGATAGTATAATGACAAAATTAATTTTTGATTTAGACAAAATTTTATAACAAAAAAATTCACTTGAGTAGTTAGAGCAATAAATATAAGTTAAGTGTATTAAAAAAATATTTGAGTACTACTGATCTAGCGAAAGAATTTGTTATTGTAATAGTGAAAGGTCTTGGGTTTAAAATATAAATGACCAAAATAATTATGATATGTTCAAATTAGTTAGATTATTAAGAAATAATTATGATGTGTTTAAATTAACTGGTCCTCTCAGCGTATAGTATGGTCTGAACTTTTAGATTGCTCTATCTGGGATAAATTTTAAAAAGTAACCATGTCAGAATTTTTTTTTGAAAAAGTATATATGTTAAAAAAAAATTAGCAAAATGTTTATTTGCGCAGGTACCACCTGCGTTTTTCAATTTTTTTTTTTCGTTTTTTTTAAAGCAGCAGAGTGTTCATTCTCTAGTCTAGTCTCACCTGAGGTAAAACATTGAAACAAACATGTTTATGAACAAGTTCCTGACTGAGACTTTCTTCAAACACCCTAGCTAGTTTGACATTTTCAGGAATTACTGCTTCAAAATAGCTCTTTGGGGTTTCCACTCTTGACTCTCGGCTGGTTCTCTAAAAATGTGAAGTTTAGATACTAACATGGTACGACAACCAAGGTCTTTCAAGCGAACTGATGCTTGTTCATTCTCTAGGCTAGTCTCACCAGGCTACAATTGTTAAAGCATAAGCATAACACATTAACACTAACCAGGCTAGAGAGACGTACATCTCTGACTCAACATCTTCTGAATATCTTGTAAAGCTTCTCCAATGACTATAGCTTTTTAATTGAGTTTTTTTAAAAAGTAACCATGTCAATGTTTTACCCGATAAATTTTGAAAAGTATGTATGTCAGAATTTTTTTTTAAAAAAGTATATATGTAAAATTTTGTTTTAGCAAAATGTGCATCTGCGCAGGTAGCGCAGTAGCGTTTTTCTGAAAAACGCTACTGGTACCTGCGTTTTTGAAAAACAACTTTGTTTCAATGTTTTACCTCGCGGATGTTGTTCAAAACAAGTTGGAAAATTTAGGACAGGAAAAAAGTATTTAACTTCTTATAACTTCCTTTCTTGTTTACTTGAGGAATTTATGCAGAAAATCAAGAGTCTTCAGATGAGGAGTTTTGGAGTTCGGGTGAGGATAAACAAGCTAGTGTCAAACTAGCTAGTGTATTTGAAGAAAAGTCTCATTAAGAAACTTGTGAATAAACAACTTTGTTTCAATGTTTTACCTCGCGGATGTTGAGACTAGCCTAGAGGAATTTGGACCTAAGAATAGTGAGATGAAGCAACGCGTGATTATATCTCTCAATTTCTATTTAGGAGGAAAACCATAAGCAGACTTAAAATCAACGTTGTATCTGATAGACCGTTGTTTCCACTCACTGCTTGGAAGAGAGCAACGATGGAACTTGCATATCCAACAACACTAGCAAGGGGGTTTAAATTTCTCTTAATAGAGAACCAGTCGAGGAATTTGGTGAGACTAGCCTAGAGGAATTTGGACCTATGAATACTGAGATGAAGCAACACGTGATTATATCTCTCAATTTCTATTTAGGAGGAAAACCATAAGCAGACTTAAAATCAACGTTGTTTCTGATAGACTATTGTTTCCACTTGCATATCCAACAACACCAGCAATGGGGTTTAGATTTCTCTTGATCAAACCTTCCATTTTCATTGAAATTTTCCAAAAAATATTTTTTTCAAAAATTCATTTTCTTTGTTTGATACTGTTGTGACTGGTTGTGTGTTGTGTCTTCTCAAAATTCATGTGTTTTTTAAAAAAAAAACGACAAAAAGTCAGAAAAACGTAGGTACCACCTGCGCAGATGAACATTTTGCTAAATATTTATTTTACATATATACTTTTTTAAAAAAAAAATCGAAAATAAATACTTTTAAAAAAAAAGTCCTCTATCTGGTACTTAGCATATAGGGTTTAATCTCCTCTGTAGGTGCGTTTATAACTATTACGTGTTTTTTGGGGTATAGAATCTATTGCACTTTCTGTTCGATTAAATTTTGCTGAATTCAGAATATGTTATTGGCCATGTAGTATGTATCATTTTGAGTAAATCGGAACCAGAACCGTTTTAGACAAAAAAAAAAAAAAAGTTTCTGATAGGGTACCCGAAACCGTTTGTACAAACAGATTCCGAGTAGGTTTCGATTCCAAAATCAAACGGGTAGGTTCTAGTTCCAAATTTAAATACCTAGTATTATATTTGGTAGGTTCCGAGAATTCCTAAAACTACATGGTACCCAGAATTGCTTACCCCTATTTACAAAAACAATTTCATGATTTATAAATAGTATATATATATACTTTTTTGATAGATAACATGAAATCATTGAAACTTTTAACGAAAATATGTGACAATTTAATCCAATTAAAATTAATCGAAAAAGGATTATGTGAATTTTTTACTTAAATATACCTCAAATAAAAATAAATACCCAAATATCATTCGTTTTGAAAAACAAATACCAAAGTATACCTATCTCATTCGCGGGTGGGTATAAAAAATATCATCCGCGTGTGAATACAAAAAACATCACTCGCGAATATCATTTGCGGGTGAAAATAAAAAGCTGATTCTACTACTTGTCTCCCTCTCCTAATGAAAAGTTGTTGCTGCTACTTTTTCCAACCCCAATGCATCGTGTCTTCTCAAATCTTCTGTGCATATTCACTTTTTGGGTAAAGTTCCACCCGTGAATCTCATTCACAGGTGGAGTTTTCAACCCGCAAATGAGATCCGCGGGTACGACTTAAATACCATTCGCGAGTAGGTATACTTTTGTAATTTTTTAAAAATTAAGAATATTTCTGTATTTTTTTTTTCAAGTATATTTGAGTCAAAAAATCGGATTATGTTCACACCCTAACCTACATATACCCAACTTTGTAGTATTTTATAAATTACGACATCAACAGAAAACCCCCTTCTCAAAAAGAACATTTTTAATCTCTATTACCATTAACCCTCACCACCATTCCACGAAAACTTATCAAATAACAGCATTTTTTGAATGGATCTGTAAATTGATGTTCTTTCACGTTGAAAATAATAAATCTATACCATCTGAGTTTGTTCTGCAAACACATTTCAACCACAAAGAAAAGGTAACTATTAATGATGAGAAATAACGAGTTGGACAACTGCAAAAACCTACATGGTGAGGAACCTTCTTGGTGCCATTATCGAAACAGTCGAGACAGCACAGGAACCTTGTTTTTCACAGTGAGGAAATTCGGTTTAGATTGCTCTTTTGGCTCAACTACTTTTGTGTGTATTGTTCGCTTCAGATTAGCTTCGGGAGCAGCTCCCTTCCTCTTCTTCTCCCACTGGAGCTTAGCTTGTAGAGATGGGTTCGGGTTCTTTGGTAAGAATTCTTCTTGGTACTTGTTCTTTACCTGTTCATTGCAGTCTGGAATCTCAACAACCCTTCTCCTCTTAGTGATAATGACTTCTTGATCTTCTTCAAGGTTATTATGATCCTGTTCTTTGCCACTCTTGTTCGCAGACAAAACTGAAAGAGGTGAGTCGGGATCATCCTCTTTATCACCCACACGATGGTCTTCACTCTCAACAAGATTGTACATTTCATCCTCTTCTACCATATCATCATCATCAATAACCTCGTCTTGACTTTCCCCATCAACCCCATCCTTCATAGTCTCCAAAATAATCTTGCCAATAACAAACCTTACCTCATACATAAATCCCTTCCGAAGCGCTTGATAGTCAATTTTCTTACTGATTCTTGTTTTGTTGTAGGATTCTACATCATCTTCTAGCAATCTAAAAACTTCACAGCTATCTCCCCCTACGTTTTTCGATATAAAGGCCTGAAGGAAGCAGAAGAAGACAAACATTAATTTAGCATCATGTCTTCAAATGATATAATTATTAACAAAATTATGTACGTGCATGGAATGTCCATACTTACCAATCCAGGAGATGAACAAGGCTGTGGGTCTTCCGAGTAGCACAAAGAAGACACGGAGTCCCTGACCAAAGATGCTAAGTGGCTGACTTTTTCTGCTAGCTCCTGAGATGTGTAGTGTGATGATCCAGAGATCTCTGGAGCAAAATTAACTTGGTTTCCAGCATGCTTTCTTGCAAAACTGACACCTTGCTTCCAATTCCCTTGATAAAGAGTACAAGCAAAGGCCCAGATAACTAGAGAATCTTGAGGGTTCTTCATTACTGCGAGGTGAAATCCCAATAATGCAACCCTGTTCCAAGAGTGTGAAAATAGTATTACATGATTATGATGAATTGATCCTATGTATGCTAATTGGACCTAGTAATGGCCATTGGTAAAATCATGAGAGCAACAATGCTTAATCTGCAACATAATGAGGTACTCACCAGACGCGAGAATTAGAAGGTCGATCACAAGAAACCAATTTATCCAGATTCGCGAATAATCTCTGCAAAAGAGAAAAGGACAAGCTTTTAGACGGAGGATACCATATTCCAAAAATGAGTCTGATCACAACTAGAATAACAAATAACACTCTTGAAGCTCTCATCACATGCCTTCAGTTATACATTGCAGAGTTTTTTGGTTCATCTGCTTTATCTAGCAAATGTTAATCTAACCCTTAAGGCTAAGTTCTTATAATCAGCAGTTTAAGTAAAGATCCTTGAGGTGTCAGAAAACGGACCTAAAACTAAATCGTGATATTGTACAAAATTGTTGATTTTATTATTGAACCATTTTAGTTGATTTTAACTTATATCAGTTGATTCAGTTTTACAAGGTAACTCGTTCCTATTGATTTGATAATAAAATCATCAGTTATTTAGTTCCACCAAGAATTAATGATATCATCTTAATTAAAATATTACTCCCAAAACGAGTTATTCACTCAACTCTGGTGTGTGTGTGTATACATATTTATAAATGTAAAATTTATGAGTATCTTCATATTCGTGTCTAAGGGAGAAATACCAAGACTAACCATTAACATTAGGGTATCACCGGAAGGAGGTGCATTATGTTGTTGGTCAAGGTAAGCTGACTGCAATGAGAAAGTAAGTCAGAAATATATATGAATAAATGGAAATGTATCTAGTCTAGGTTTTAAAAGGCAAAAATCCTGTTTTACATGAAGTGGAAGTAACAGTTTCACTAGCCCAAAACTCCAAAGCAGGTGGAGAGAAGGCTCAGCTGCTCCATAAGATAGCATATAATCAATCTCCATCAGTATCCTGTCCTGAACCAAACTAAAAGTTAATCTCAGAAGAAGCAGGGCATGAAAGAAAGGGAAAGAATCCACAATGGCGTGATCATCTTTATCAAGTAATAACAGAACCTTGGGCAAATCGGTGATGGATAGTCCAAGGCTATGAACGGCGTCTTCTGTTTCCTCTGACAAAGCAAGACCCAAACGAGCTGCAATTCTTAGGCCCCTTAAGATTCTTGCTGCATGAAAAAATGTTTTTTGTGTTTGAGCTAGAAAAATGTATTCAGACAGCCAACAATTAGTGAATTGAAAAGTAATACATACCACAATCTTCTGTGAATGACAATTTAGCAGGGATCAATGTTTGTAGCTGAGTCCACATAAAGACAAGGGGGGGATGGAAAAAAAGAAGGTCAATCACACATGGTAAAAACAGCAGATCCCCCAATTCCTAAAATAGTTATCAAGTTATATACAAGCAAGGAAGTAGAGAGTAACCTTTAAGGATTTCAGATCCGCCATTGCATTAGTGTAATCATATATTATTTTAGGGTTGACACACGGGTCCAAAAATAAGCTGCAACAACAAACAACTTCTACACGTTAAAGGATTATGCACAAAAAATAGAAATATTCTCACAGGTGCTAGTTGCATCAGTAATTGAAGATAGATGTGAGCAACTCTCAGGGCATCAAGTGGAGAAGTTTGATAATTGCGCTTTCTTAATAAGAAATTTCAAATCCTAGGTTGTTGGAGTGTAGCGTCAGTGGGTTGCTATCTCATGGTTTTGAATCACTGACTCCACTCCCTCAAGGAATCGCCTCATATAGGGATCAATACATTCAGTAAGGCAGATTGCCTATACCCTTACTCTTGTTTTTACTGATGGAGTGATCATGCATGCAATATTGGCTCCCTAAAGAGTGCATTTAAGCCAGAAAGGAGAGGGGGAGAAGACCTCCAAACTGCACCAAGCTACTGTTATCCATACCAGAACCAGATCCTTGTCACAAGTACCTCTTCAAAATAAATTGAATATGCGGTTCTTAGGAAGTTATACCTGTTGATAGTGAAATCCCTTGACATTGCATCTCTCCAAAGAAGAAAGTCTTTTTTGGCAAAAACTCCAGACTTGAAAGAGCCTTCATCCATTTTCTTATCTTTAGAATCTTGGGACCTTGTCTCAAAACTTGATACCTTTTGCAGAATACACCAAAATTAAAACATAATTATAATATGTGCAAGGCAGCAGAAGCCTGAAACCGACTAAATTAACGGATAGATCATAGAATTCACAGAAATATCACAAGGAATAGCTGATTCTCACCTCTACAACTGAACGTTTAATGTGAACTCTGCATATTGGAAATCGTCGCCCAACGATAATGGCACGATGAAAGATATTTTTTATCTGATATAAAAAGTGTTGTATAATCAAGCTTTGGTTGCATATATTGAGTAAGAATCTTTTGTATCATAGTTTGATGAAATAGATATATTAACCTGTTCAAGATTGGCTGTTGTGATCACATCAAAATCTTTTGGGATTCTATTGAGAACCAAATCTCTCACACATCCACCCACTAAGTATGCATCAAATCCTGCATATAGGAACCGAAGTTGCCATCATGTTATCAAAAACTAGCATTACTAGCACACTAAGTACAAAAGGCCAGAGTAGTGGAGACTATCATAATCAAATGCCTTACAATATTAAACTCTCAAAGTTTACTCAACGTATATATGATGATGTGTATTCTTTTCACGCGTTTTAAAGCCTCAAAATTGTTAGTTGTATCACATGACCCAAAATTAGAGATTTAAGCAAAGAAGTAGAATTGTTATTGGCGACCCATGTCATTTTGTGACTTAATCTACCAAAATTATATTTTTTTAAGATTCTTCTTGGAGAGTCACAGGTGCTTCTACCCATAAGCTAAGCACCGAGGGGTACAAAACCCATTTTAAAAAGAGCAGAAACAAAAAATTGTACAGAGCATGCTAACATGTCAATATATTCAGCCACACACCAAAATGGTAAATCGTATAAAATAAAACCACTTCTAAAACCATATGGCCCATCTAATATAATGGATATAGTATGTTAAGGCGTAACGAACATAAAATCCAAGATAAACGCTCAAAAATACAACCTTCACCCTGAAGAATTTTCAAGACATCCCAAGGGTGCTGTGGGATCATTGATGCTGAAATCCCAAACTGCCTTGCATCAAACTTCTTCCACTTTGACTTGTCATGTGTACCTACACCACTAACTAGATATTGTATAACATAAAATAAGCACTAGCAAGAAATAACAAGAAGGATGAATAAACAGAGATTGCTAGAGGAAGACAGACCACCAACGAAATACATTGCATTTAAAATTTAAAAAAGAAAATGAACTTTTGACTTGCAGTCGCCAGCTGAGTGGAGACTAATGATCCTATTACATTCTGGGAGGAAACCAGACATGATGAACTGATGGGATGGCATTCAAATTACAGTGATGCGAAATTAATTGGCAGTAACTCGAACATGGAATCCCCTTCTATTACCAAAAGTGATCATTTTTATAACGAGGGTGTAGTCTTCGGCCTGACCCGGTAAAGAGCCCTTCCACTTGGGCCAGGTAAGACTCCCGCAAAGATGGTCATCATGGAGAGAAACTAAGAATTCACAAACATCGAAAGCAGCAAGAGAAAGCAGAAAGTGACATGTCACATGGGAGAGAGTTGTACATACTTTGGTGTGCGGTGGAACCAGACCTCATTTGTGAGGTAGAAGCTCTCAATGAGCTATCAGCCTCTGAGTGGGCGAGCCTCTGCAGAAAAAGTCCCAGAAACGAAACAAAGGCATAAGGGACCGAAACTGTTCGATGAATTGTTTAAACCAAAACTTGGAAGGAGAAGGAGAGAGACGGACCGTCAAGCTGAGCAGGGCTCTGAGACAAGGTAGAGAGACACGTTTAGTCCGCAAGGACGTCGCCATGAGCAGTGGAAACCATCACCTAGGTGCTGGAAGTGAGTTATAGTTCATGCTATCGAATGGTCACACGCAGCGCGTTGTCTCTCAGGTTCTCTGGATTTGCAGCCTAAAGAGCTTGCTTCTCCTCTCCAGGGCGTGCTCTTCTGTTCTGAATCTGAATGTAGGGCAGAGAGAGGGTGGATGTTTAAGCCACTCTTGGAGTTAGGCCCAAACTGTTTGGGCCTTTGGGGTTCGCAAGTACGGGCCGATATTTTCGTTTACAGAATCTATCTTAGCTGGGCGTTAAATCTTAAATTATGAGTACGTGCGTAATTATCGTACACGTTAATACGTGTACAAATACGAATTTATACCTACCCACGACTCCCATTCGCGGGTGGAACTGATGGTAAAGTAAAAAATGTATATCCACAACTCACATTCGTGAAACTGTAATGTTAGTTCCACCCGCGAATGAGAGTCGCGGGTGGAAGTGATGAATAAATGTGTGCAGCTTTTTACAGTCTTAAAAATTTATTTTATATATATTGAATATGTAAAATATATATGTATAGCTTGTTGAATTATTTTTAAAATCATTTTTACGTTCCTAAGTTAATCAAATCTCTTGATTTTTTTTAAAAACTAAATAATTAATTATCGATCTAAAAAAATATTAATTGTGAAATTTTTCAAATTCATATTTTGAAAAAATCTCAACTAAAATGTCTCAAGTTTACCTAATAAATGATAATAACAAATCAATTACAGATCTTGCCCAAAATTAATACTTATAATATAGGTCGTTAATTCAAAATAATTAAGCCTCAATTCTTAATTTATTTATGTAGTTAAATTCAAACAATATTAAGACAGTACAGTTCCACTCGCGAATGAGAGTTGCGGGTGGAACTGGCGGTAAAGTAAAAAATATATATCTGTGACTCCCATTCGCGAGTGGAAAAGTCATCCGCGAATGGGAGTTGCGGGTAAGTATATATTAGTATTTGTTTGTAAATCAAGGACATTTTGGTATTTGCTTAATAATTGGGGTATATTTTGGTGAAAAAATCTTTTTTCGTATGTGTTCATGTTGTATTATCGTGTTGTGTTAAGATAGTCAGTTATCTCTTCACATGCGAGATTTATAATAAAATATTAAAATAACGAATTGTTAAGAATTATTAATTTAAACTTTAGATTTAACAAATCTTTAATGTAAAATTGACAAACTCTGAAAATTAAATATATAAATAGAGTTTTAAAAGCTATTAAACAGATTTGTTTAAAAAATTATTCAAAAAATATACTTTCATGTCCAATTTTTTTTATAGTTGGCAAAAAAAATAATTTATCACGCGTATTGTGTTCTGATACTTAAACACGAACTCAACACGAAAATACTTTTGTGTTATCGTTTTGTCATATATTTTTACGGACACAAATTTTTTCGTGCATGTTTATGTCATTTGGGAGAAATTATCAGCCATAATCATAATCTTATGGTGACCAACATAAATGGGAGGCCTGAAAGCGAGGTTTTGATTTTTACATTATGAATCAACCTATTGAATTACGCAATCCATAAAGTCATGTAACTCGTAAACTTTTATACATGTTATATTCTATATTTTATTGTGCAGGTGCACATGACGAGAGTTATAGTCTAAACGGATCATTTTCCGTGAAGGTTGAACGGATCATGTCAATCTAATCCACGTAAATCCAAATTTAATATTTTTTGCATCATTTGAATCGCAATTAAAATATCTACTTACTATAATTTTTTTAATTTTTTTTAATACATACATAATTTTATTTTTAATTAAACATCGAGTCGTTATTACGAAAGAACTGTTTAAAAAGTAAAAAATTAACGCATAATTAGCGTCATTTAATTCGTAATTAAATTATCTACGCACCGTAATTTTTTTGATTTTTTTTGAGTAAGTACATAATTAAATTTATCATCTAATGCATTTAATTATTTCGGTCAAATTATAAAACGAACGATGTTAGGTTACAAAATCACTGTATTTCTAATCCAAAAAATTACCCTAGATAGATAATTGAATTACGACATAAATGACGTTAACCGTGTTGAGTTTGGACTTACATGGTATGAGTTATAATTTTTTAAGTAAAATTTTCATATTTCAACTTACGGCATGCCGTACAGGCAATCCGTAAATCCAAATTTAATATTTTTTGCATCATTTGAATCGCAATTAAAATATCTACTTACTATAATTTTTTTAATTTTTTTTAATACATACATAATTTTATTTTTAATTAAACATCGAGTCGTTATTACGAAAGAATTGTTTAAAAAAAAAAAAAGATAGCCATATGAATAGGCGCCACCCGGTGGGCGAATACCTATTTTTTTATTTTTTTTTTCTATATTTACTTTTCAAAAACAAAATGCTTAATTTTTTAAAAAATTCCGATTCTGGTCAAGATCTCGAAGTGAGCCAGTACATGCTGTCCACGTACAAGGGAAAGCCCAGACCGTTGATAAAGATCAACCAGTCGTTTCCCTTTTTTAAGCAAATCCGCTAAACATTCCGCGCAACATTACTCCCGTCGTCCTTTTCAAACGTTATATTTTGAGACAACATAAGAACCCTGTCCGATAGTTGCATCACAAAAGGAGAAGCACTTTGTTCGTCTCTTTTCCTTGATGTGCTTGGTTGGATCTCGAAGCTTTTAGCGCAAGCATCCACCTTTACTCTTGAATCAGGTACCCTTTTGTCGTTGGCTGCTCTAGTTCAGTTCAAAATATTGATTTAGCTGTCGTGTGCTTGATCAATTTGGGATCTGGGTATCTTTTTGATCACGATCTAGGGTTGTATTGCTTCATTAGGAGCTGATCGATTTGGGTGAATTAGTTGTTTCCCGTTTCAGCGAGGAGGGAATCCAATTATGATGGAAAGGGCAGATTCTGGGCAGAAGCTGTATACTCGTATGAGACTGTGGGAGTTCCCTGATCAATATGTGGTCGAGCCAACGGACGGGTCCAGGGGGTCCTATTTGGAGATCAGCAGGAACGATGGGTCCATGAAGCTGATCGGTACGTCGAGTTAAATGCATTTCTGAATGATTCAAATTCTTGAGAAACTTTAACTGCTGGAAAGATCTTAATTCTTACATCTGGGTTTAATTGACTCTTTCCTATATCAGATGAGCTTCCAGAGTGCAGTTCAATTCGTGTCCCTAAGATTCAAACCATTTTCGGTGTCATTGGGATGCTAAAACTTCTAGCAGGTTGTGCTCGTCAACTTGCAACTTATCAATAAATAAATGTTTTTCATTTTATGGAAGTAGATTATGAAGTGGGTATTCTATAATGTGATGTATGATTGAATTTGAGCAGCCTTTGAGCTGTAGCTTTATGCCTTGATCTGTTGTTTGCGGTTTAAATTGGATAAGTTCGTATGAACATTGATAAAGCCAAAAGTTATAAGAATGATTGTCTGTTAATTTCTTTCTAGCATGAAACTGCTCACCATGAGGATCCATTATAAAGCCTACAATTTTACTTGGAAATGCTATTATTCTAACTTTACAACCCTTCCATGTTTGAGAATTAACGTGTTTTCGTGTCTTTAGGGTCATATTTGCTTGTCATTACTGATCGTGAGTGCGTGGGGAACTATTTGGGGTATCCTATTTTCAAAATTAAATCCTTAAAAGTCTATCACTGCAATAAAGCTCTGAAAAGTTCCAACCCGGAACAGGTACACTATATCATATTTCTACTGTGTAGGATATTTGAAATTTACAGTTAATTTTTGGCCTTGTATATTTATTTGCAGAAGAAAATGGAGACTGAATTTTCCGAGCTCCTTCGCGTTGCAGAGAAGACTCACGGACTATATTTTTCTTATGAGACAAATTTAACATTGAGGTATCATTTTTATTTGCTTAATTAACTAAATAATCTGCTACAAATCTTTAATGCCTCCTAAAAGACTTAATAGTTATTTGGTCTCATAATGTGAATGACTAACTAGGAGAAGAGTTCGCACGGGTTGCAGATTAAATTGATAGGCAACTAATCTTCACATAAAGTTCCAACTTTTTAGTGTCGATTCATATTTCCAGTTTATCATCTTTTAACTGCATATATAGATTCAAATGAGTAAGACTCCCTCTTAGCTAAACTTTGCCTAGATGAAACATAGACCAGAGAAAGCATAATCTTGCGGTTTGCATGATGTGTCCTTCATTGCATTGAATTTTCATTTGGAGAGGCAATTCCCACTAATCATAACCATATCTCGTGTCATCTCTTTGAACAAATACATTGAAAATGTATTGGAAAAGTGGGTGATATACTTGATAAAGGCCTTTCTCATGAAATAAAAACGATTCTAATGTGCTATTTCTTGCTTATCTATGCAGTTCCCAAAGGTTGCATGAGTTGGGTGATGAGTCCAAAATGCTTCCTCTTTGGAGACAGGTAATTGATCCATCTTTAGGAATATTGATGGACCCCTACAGTTGATTCACATACTCTTCTTAACTATATATAATACAATTTGAAGCTTCTTGGCACTTATCTTGTTCTGAGAGCACCTTAACGTTGGTTTGGAGTTAACTTCTATCAGCCATATAGATGTTGCCTGATTTGGCACTATGAGATTTTCGCTCACTGTCTCGTTTCTACAGGCAGATCCACGGTTTCTATGGAATAATTACTTATTGGAAGTTCTCATCGATAGCAAGGTTTCAGAATCACTTACTTGTTGATGTTCGGTTTATTATTACTTTAAAGATTTTGTGGACATCAATTTTGATCTGATATGTGAATTGTGGTGTCTTTGCAGCTTGACCCGTACTTGCTTCCTGTTATCCAAGGGAATATCCTTTCCAATTTAGATTGTATATATATATATATATATATTATAGTAACTCCTAGAAAAGTCTGAATTTTGTTCTTGAACTTCCATGCTTGTAGAGTTTCCTTAACATTTGGCACGCTTTCAGAATTTCCAAGCAGCAATTGGAAAAGATATTGCAGATGTTACCTTAATTGCTAGAAGGTGTTCAAGGAGAAATGGTAACATAGAGTTGTTTATTCTTTTTTCGCTTCTTTTTGGTTTATCTTAAGATGGGGATTGCATGGTCATGACTTACCGGTAGTCTAGTAATAAAACCTTACTTTTCTATCTCTTATCTGAATACGTAAAATGGTGAAAATTTGAAATTATCTTGTGTGTTTTTCTGATTTTTGAAGGATAAATATCATTAGTAATTCAACAAGAGGTGCTACTCATTTACAAAATGGGGGAGACAGAAGCGAAAAATATACTGCTAAGATTCTAAGACATGCTGTGGCATCTAAAGTGCCGATAAATACGCATAAATCTCATATCTACTACTCACAATACTAAAAATCTACTGGTTTAACTCTGTTTTCTATTAGCATACGGTCAGAATTGTCGAATTATATTCCTTTCTCTCCAAACGGTCCAAAAGATCGTGAGTGGAATCATCGTAATCCCCTTCGGATTCTCTTTTGTCACCCTCATACGGTACCAGGATCTAAGCTAACACTCGACAGTCTGCTAAAAATGATAACTTCTTGCTTGACACAAATAAAATGTTTTTCATGACTATTAACACTTGGGTCATCTATATATCTATCAAGGAACTCGTCTGTGGAGAAGAGGAGCTGATTCTGATGGTTATGTTGCAAATTTTGTGGAATCTGAGCAGATTATCCATATGCATGGATATACAGCATCATTTGTCCAGGTACGGGAATGAATCCATATTTTTTCGTGCCTATTTTTCATTTTGTTGAGAATATCCTTCTTTGATTTAATGATGTTGGTTTTTCATCAAGCTCAATACAATTCTTATTGCCTTTTGGCTTTTGCAGATTCGTGGATCTATGCCATTCACTTGGCAACAAATTGTAGATTTGACTTATAAGCCCAAGTTTGAGATTGTAAAACCTGAAGAAGCAGTAAGTATTGAATTAATTAACATTTTTTTTTTTTCATTTAGTTCACTACAATGACATTATCTTATGATGAACAATCTGCAGAGCCGAATTGCTGAGCGTCATTTTCTGGATCTGAGGAAAACTTACAGATCGGTCTTGGCCATTGATCTAGTTAACAAGGTAGTCTAGAATTTGTTTTGGAAGTCTGCATTTAATGTTGATGAATACATTTGGCAACGACAGGATTTACTTGGTTATGCCGACATCCTCAATATTAAAAACCGAAAAATGGAAAAAGTTTAGTTCATCTTACCATGAGCTGTAATTGACTTGTTTTTAAAAAGAAACAGCAAAGTTTTTCATTTGACATCATTTTCAGAACAATGAGCTCCACTTCTCTGATTATTGAGGCTGATAGTATTTCCTTTTTCAAACACACGTTCTTCGTTTATTCACATGAATGTACACTTTGCACTTTGATTGCTTTCAGCACGGAGGAGAGGGACGGTTGTGTGAAAAATATGCAAATGCAGTACAAGGCATTGTAGGTGATGATGTTAGGTAAATTACCCTTTCAGAAATTCCCAATTTTCCCTCTCATTATGTTCAACTGATGCCTGAGGCTTTCTCAATTATAGACATGTGCACTTTGATTTTCATGCAATCTGCGGGCACGTTCATTTTGAGCGCCTCTCCATCCTGTATGACAAGATTGAAGATTTTCTCGAAAAGAGTGGGTAAGTTTTTTTTGTTTTTTTTTTCCTTCCCCTTAATAATCATCGGGTTTCAACCCGTCTTTTGAATCGCTCAAACTGTATATGTTGTGCGTCTAAGCATTGTTATGTTGTAGTTACCTTCTGTTGAACGAAAAGGGTGAGAAGTTGAAGGAGCAGCTTGGAGTTGTGAGGACAAACTGTATTGATTGCTTAGACCGTACAAATGTCACCCAGGTCGGTTCTGGTACTAACATTTTCTAAAGAGACGTGACAAAAAACACGTCAAAGTCATCATTTTCTGGATTCCACCATGACTGTTTTTTGAGGTTTCTATCTTTTGCAGAACATGATAGCTCGAAAAGCACTGGAATGGCAGCTTAGGAGGATCGGTGTCTTCAGCGCTGAAGAAACAATCAGCAAGCACACTCACTTTGATGAAAACTACAAGATAAGTGAGTGTCTGATTTTGAAAGCAATCATTTTAACTTAATCCAACCAGTTTTTCGCATAATAATTAGTGTGATTGTTCATAATTCATAGTGTGGGCTAACCATGGAGACGATATAAGCATCCAGTACTCGGGTACTCCTGCCTTGAAGGGAGATTTTGTCAGGTTACTGTTTTTCATACCATTTTTTTAAAGAAAAAGTCTGAAAATGGTCCAACATGTTTTCCCAAAATGGTTTTTCAACCCAAAATGTTCTGAATGGTCTAACATGTTTGAAAATGATGGTAATTGGTACCTCCGTTACTTTTCTGTTAAAATATTCCGTTAAATATTTTTTATATTCGCAAAAGTAATCGAATATTTTTATAAATATTACAACTAAATCCTACAAACTTATACTAATGTTACAAATAAGTCTCGACTCGATTCGAGCCACACCGGGTGTCCCTTAGTCAGGGTCCAAACCCAGACCAGGCCACCCAATCCTGGAGACCTAGATTGGGCTCAGACCCAGACCATAGGGCCCCTGATTGGTGCTCAATTGGAGCTCTAATTGTTTGAACCAAACCTGACTGAGTTCGGTCCAAATCTAACTGGGTTCGGTTCAAAGCGATTGAGGCTCCAATTGAGCCCCAATCGGGGGTTCTATGGTCTGGGTTCGGGCCCTAGCTAGGGGACCCCTGATGTGTCTCGAATCGAGTCGGTACCTATTTGTAACATTAGTGTAAGTTTGTAAGGTTTAGTTGTAACATATAGAAAAAAAATCGGTTAATTTTGCAAAAATGAAAAATATTTAAAGGAATCTTTTAACAGAAAAGTAACGGAGTTACCAATTACCATCATTTTCAAACATGTTGGACCATTCAAAACATTTTGGGTTGAAAAATTGGACCATTTTCATTCTTTATTCAGCAATCTAAGATAAACTGAGGAATATAATCCCGACATTATGTCGTACAGATATGGGCAAAGGACAATGCAAGGGATCGTCAATGATGGATGTAATGCTCTTACACGGTATTACCTGAACAATTTTGTGGATGGAACCAAACAGGTACAGATGTTATGAACCAAACAGGTACAGATCTTGGTTGCTGATGTTTTTTTATCTAACGACTGTACTATTTTGCTGAATTAAGGATGCAATTGATCTTCTTCAAGGACACTACATTGTCTCTGTCAGTCGGGATTTGACTCCCCCGTCGCAAAAAAACGGTCTCGAGGCTATTGCAGTAAGCACTATATCCTCCTGAACTGTACAATCAAGGTAGAGACTAGAGATTGTACCTAAAAATTGACATTTTTTTTTTTCAAAAAATCTGCAGAACTTTCCTGTGGCACTATCTCTGGTAATGACCGGATTCTTCCTGGCGATTTGTTCTCTACGGCAAGGTGAATTGAGCTTCTCAAACTTACTACATAACACCAATTCATCTTCATATTCAAATTGGCTGTTTTTTGTTTGGTTTTGCAGGTCCTTTCAGCTTCTCCCGGTTGTTCTTCTCCCTATTCTGGGCAAGTCTCAGTATTGGACTTGCAGGCTTTGTTCGAATGAACGGTCGAGTTTTCTGCAATCGCCCCCGACTTCACAAACCCCGTTGATCTCATCCCATCGACTGTTGGATTGATTCTACTTTATCCACGAAATACTTGTCAGGATTTTAACATTTTTCTTACATTGATCTGCTCCACGTTCATTGTGTTCTTTGGTCTGGTTTTGTTCATGACAGTTTAAAGATATTTTTTTTTGCCCGATTTTGTCTACAATTTCATGAATTTGTATTAAATTTCAATTGAATGCCATAATTTTGAGAAGTTTCATCTCGTATGAATGGTTAGTTTCCGATTTGAGGCTGAAAAAATCTCGTATTAGACTCGAACGTAATGTTGTTCATAAGTATTTCTCATCAAGATCTTCTTCTTGTCATAATATTTGAAATTAGAGTCGGATATGAATTGATTTTAAATCATATTTTACTTAAAAAGTGGTAAAGATATAGTTCGATCTATAGAAAAACTACTTAAACTTTGATTGTTTTACAAAGTATTACCTAAATGTTTATTTTATTTTTTTTTAATTTTGCTACAGATGCTGCTTTTAACGTACCAACGAGTTTGGGCAGTTATATCAATTTATTTTCGTTAAATTTAGATGGAAAATAACGTGTCAACGCATTATTAGTTTAAATTATAAGAAATTATACAATTTTTACAAAGTATATTTTTTTTAGAAAATTGATGGGATAAAATAATATATGAAATAAATAAAAATGTTATTTATTTATCATATTTTCTATAAAACAATATATATTTTAAAAATTCATATTAAGCCTCTTAATTTTCTAAAATTATCCGCATTTTTTAATATTTTTAAAAAATAAAATATTTACTTACACTTTGAACCAACCATGGGCTACGCTATTTTTCGTTTAGATTTAACGAAAAAACAAACTAATGTGACTTTTATCCAACTCTAAAAATGTATATAACAAAATTTAAAGCTAAAAATTTGAATAGTATTTAATAAAATGAATAAAGTTTAGATATCTTTTAGTTATATACCCTCTTTTAGATTATATATTATCTACACATGATCAATGTATTTACATATTAAGATAATAAATATAAATGAAAATAAGAAATAATTAAGTACTACTAAATAAATAGCGTCTTTTTCTTATTATTGTATTACTAGATGATTTATAGTTCAATTTTTTTTTTTTGGCCATAATATAATAAGAATATTTTTAAATAAATAGTACAATTATTATTACTACAATTATTGTCTAATTGTACTAATAATCAATTTTTCTTGTCTCACTTATTATTGTACTAATAAATAGTTCAATAAGTGTTGCAGGAAATGAGAACGATGGTTTCTTATCTTTTGTGTTGAAAAAATAAAAAATAAATAAATATTTCATACAAGGGGACACATGTCAAGATGGAAACGGTAAGGTAGAAAGTGGGCAGGAGAGGACTGGGACAGCTGATCGGCATCGTAAATAAATAAATGGGCTGCCAGGTTGGTTACACTTTGCCCCCTAATTTAATTATTTTTTCAAAATTGAGTTTATGTAAAAATAAAAATTTCGATCCTTAATGTGTTTAGTTCTAATTCGATTATGACTCGATTGATTTTCAATTGAGGGGTTTGAGTCGTAACCAGACCAGTCCCCAATCTATGGATGTACAAGTTTGGATCAAAACTGATTTGAGTTTCAATTGCAATATATACAAAATTTAAAGAGATGAATGGTAATATTTTATTATTTTTACAATTTTTAAAATATATTCTGTTAAATTTAATGAAACAAAAGTACTTAATACTTTTTTAAATATTAAAGACAGGATCTTTATTTTTAAAATCAATTTTAACATTAATAGTAAGAGACAAAATTATATTTAATTCTAAATAAATATAACACTTTTTTAAATATTAAAGACAGGATCTTTATTTTTAAAATCAATTTTAACATTAATAGTAAGAGACAAAATTATATTTAATTCTAAATAAATATAACACTTTTTTAAATATTAAAGACAGGATCTTTATTTTTAAAATCAATTTTAACATTAATAGTAAGAGACAAAATTATATTTAATTCTAAATAAATATAAAGAACAACACAATAACCCAATTTAAGTACACAATAACCTAATAGATAATTATATATTTAAATATACTTATTTATCTCACGTGAAATGTTAATATTATATTGTTTATATTGAATTTGATTAATGGTCAATTAATTTTATAATACTGATAGTTTTTTATTTATTTATAATTATGGATTAAAACCCCGCTATAGGTGACAACCTAATCACCCAAGTTCAAAATACACAACCCAAACAAAACTAGCTAACTTTAACAATTCTCGAAACAGAAGAGCCAACAACGTCTTTTCGGAGCGCGTTAATCGTTTTCTTCGGAGGTGAGCTATGGATTTCAAACACATGTCGCTGGTTGAGCGTCATACCCGCCATGATATCCGCTACCGCATTTGCTTCTCGAAAAATATGTATGAACTTCATTCTTTCGAACTGCATCAATAGCTTCCCGCAATCCGCAATGATGGACATTAGTTTTTGATTTGACATATTCTCATCAGAGATTACCTTATGAGCTGAAATGACGTCTGTTTCAAGGTGAATAGCTTTTAATCTGAGTGTATGTGCCAGTAATAGCCCGTCTCGGATGACCCAACATTCCGCAGTGAGAATATTTGAGCAACCCAAATTCATTGAGAATCCTGCAACCCATTGACCCCTGTAGTCTCGGATGACCCCACCGGCTCCTGCACAACCTTGATTTTCCTTAGCAGCTCCATCTGTGTTAATTTTAAACCAATCCTTTTTTGGAGGAACCCAACTAATATCAATGGAAATGAACTCATTAGCAATGTTAGTCTCATGATAAACATTTTGGTGAAACTTTACCTGAGTTAAGGATAAATTATAAACAGAAGAAAATGCAGGTTTATCATTAAAAATAAGAGAGGTCCTATTTTTCCAAATGTTCCATAGGGCATAAGGAAAAAAGTACTTCCACTCAACTCCTTGAATATGGACTCCTGAGTCCTGACATCCATACTTTATCCACTCACTCAAAGGGTAGTGGAACGATTGCCCTAGATTTGGCGGGCCAATGACTGACTTCCACATATCTTTAGCATGCTTACACACCCACGTAATATGTGATCTATGTCCTCCACCCTAGAGTAACAAATTTGGCAGAGATGACTCAAATTACATCCCCTATGGTTCAATAGTTTGTTGGTGGCAAGTCCATCTTTAAGGCACAACCAGATAAAATACTGAATTTTCGGGATAGTCTGAATCTTCCAAACCCAATACCATTGATTAAGTACCTGACTATTTGTGTCATGACCTGCCAAAAGAGAGTATGATGATGATGTGGTGTAATTCCCCGAGTGTGTGACATTCCATATTTGAGTGTCCGAGTAGACATTGGTCTTGTCCCCTGGAGTACCTCGAAACATGTCCAAAAACTTTTTGGGGAAGTCAAAAGAAGTTCTATCTAGGTTCCACCCGTCATTGTGGAAGACATCTCCTACCCTCAATTTGTCTTCTTCATAGTTCAGTGGACCATAAATAGCAGCTCGCAGAGGTGGATTACCCACCCAATTATCGTGCCAGAATTTAATATTCATACAATTTACCACTACCTACCCTGATCCTAATTTAAGGGTGTTTATACCTTCATTAATTGCTTTCCACTTACAAGACGTTTTATTCGAAGTAGTGCGAGAAATTCTATCCTGCTTAAACGTTCCGTTTCTAATTATCACAGCCCAATGAACTGTTTTCTTCTTCAATCTCCATGCCAAACTCCCCATGAATGTTTTGTTTCGATACAAAGCTGATTGCAGACCAAGTCCCCCTAGTTTTTTCGGCTTTGTTATTTCCTCCCAATTGATCAAGTGAATTTTCCTCTTCTGGTCCGTGGACCCCAAACAAAATTTATATTAATCTTGCACATTTCTTTACACACTGAGTTAGGAAACATAGTACATTGCATATAGTAGGAGGGGATCGTGGACAGTACCGATTTTACCAACGTAACTCTACCCGCCATCGATAACAGCTTTGCACTCCAACCCGAAAGTTTATTTCTAACTTTATTCAGAACAAAGTTAAAAGAGCTAACTTTCAAGTTTGACAATTTCAAAGGAAAACTAAGATAAGACCCAAAGTTTTCAACTATTTTAAGCTTTAAACTCGTTGAGATCTGAATTCTTTTAGTAGATGATACATTCTTTTATAAAATCATGATCTACTTATCCTGATTTAGCTTTTGTCCATAACGGGCGCAAAACTACCAGATAGTTGATCATAGTTGTTAACTTTATTCGTTTGTTTATACTTTATATATATAATTAGTGTCCCCTTAAAAACAAGTGAGACAAAAAATATAATATAATATTTATATTTAATTATATCTTAGTACTGTTCATCATTCATCTTAAAAAAAAAAACGTTTTATTTGTTTAGTTTATTGAAGATTCTATTGAATTGAGAACTTACAAATTTGAGTTCAATCAAACATAAGAACATGTACTCACTCACTCACTCATTCGAATAGAATTCATGCCATCATAATCTAATTGATCATGTCTGCTTCTTCTTCTTCTGCAGATAATTGTAATTCCTCTGGAAATCCAACACAACCCAGACCAAGTGCCATAGCCTCATCTCAGGCCACAATGCAGAAGGAGAATACAGAGGACTGTAAGAAGTCTGCCATAGAAGGAAGTTACTCAACCGCGTCTCTCCCGAACTCCTTATCACCATATCAGGATCAGGAGCCACAGACATATACATATTCCTCTCCACATCTCCCAAATTGATCATGACACCTTCTTCTTCGTCTTCTTCTTCTGAACAAACAGTCTTGTCAACTTTCTCCATGTAAGATTCTTCAACAGCATGCACCATCTCATCTCTCGAGGTATACGCCACGCATATCAAAAGAACAGATTGGGTATTATGCGCAGTGGCCTTCATGGCCTTTTCAGCTTCGATCCTCACACCCTCACTTAAGAGATTCAAATTCCCAATGAAGTATAATCTCATTCCGTATTGATTCACCACGCTTCCGTCTTTGAGCAACTCTTGAATTTTCTCTACCATTAAGTTCATCAAAAACTCAACTTCCTGGGGTTTTCTCTTGAAATTCTCAATGCTGAAGGCGTAGACGGTGATGTATTTGACACCCAGTTCGTAGCAGTAGCGGAGCATAGAAATGAGTGAATCGTAACCTGCTCTGTGCCCATCTCCTTCTAAAAGGTTACGTTTCTTGGCGAAACGACGATTCCCATCCATGATGAGGGCGATGTGGGTTGGAATCGGACCAACGGACAGAATGGAGAATAAGCATTTTCTCAAGAAACAATTAAGGGAGACCACGGACAGGTTGGGGAAACGGAAACCATTGTAGATCATGCTGTTGTTGGGTTTAGTGTTTAATGATTCTCGATGATCATGATTCATAACCTGGTACACAGACAGGCAGCAATTCCAGTAAAACTTGCAGCAAAAGTAAACATCAAGAATTTACCTTGTATCTGAAATCTGCAGTCGTCCTGAAATGAAACCAAGATTTCTTCAAGAGTTAAAGTACCTTTTGAAGATGGTTTCTCGGTCCATAAGATTTCTCACCGGTGAAATGAATTGATCCAAAGAGAGGCAAGAAATGTGAGATACGCAGATGGAGAAGGTGAAAAGAAGAGCAGGAGAAATGGAAAGCTTCGAGAAAGAGGAGAATCTTCAAAGGTAGATTTGTTGACCGAAAGAAAGCGACACCGTGTCGCCGACACGCTTAACTACTTCCTGCTGATGGCATTTTGCTCCGATTATTCTATTCTTTTTTAATTAGTGAATTATTAAAACAAAATACTCATTACTTTAAAAATGATAATTTCAAAATTATTCACATTTTATTTTTCTAAACTGTATTGTTTTGCTCTAAACATTTTACATATCTGCTCTTAACTATTTTAAAAATAAAATAAAATTACTAAATAAAGTCCACTTAATTTTTCACCATTTTTACTTTCATTTTTAAAATTACTATCTCACTCTTTCGCTTTCAACACTCAATCTTTTGACCTATCTGTCAATTTTTTCACCACTTGCACTATCATTCTTCGTAACTCGTCATCCACTTTTTACACCACCGTCGCAGCTGCCCTATTCTCGTAGAAATTGAACTCAACCAGCGGTGCTACTGGTGATCGAATCCGTACAGTTGCTAGGGCAAAGATTTACACAACGAAACGCTAGATATCAAACTGTGCCTTCAATGGTGGGCGAATTGGTATCGCGGCTAGGGCAAAGATTAATCTGCGGAATCAAAAACCGTTTGGTTAATAAAGCAGTGAATTCTGTTCTGAGGGCGATACTTTTAAGGCCTCATTCAAACCCTGTGCAGTTCCACCGCCGTAAGAACTTCGAACCAACCATGAGCCATTTCCATCATGATTCTACATAAACACCACTGATCACCGGCGTCGTGTCTAAACCCGGAAACAGGGATTTTGCTAGGGAAGCAGTGTTGTGGTTGATGGAGTGCATGTGTCCCCCGCTAGCGCTACCTGCCCACATTTTAAGCCAACTTCGATCCCAACACAGGGATCGGGATGCCCTTTCACTTCCCCATTAGTGATGATTTCTTCTTATAATTAGTTCAGAAATGGTTTCTTTTTTAAATGGTTGCACACGATTTATTGAAATTGTGTAGTCATTGGTTGTGGGATATATATTTGCAGCAATATTCTGACAATTTTTTATTTTTCCATTACAAATCAATGAAAAGTGTTGAAACATACCTTGATGTGGAGCATGTGCAAAATAGGAATATTCTGCTGAGTTGTCACAGAACCACTCAGGTTCCACCCAACCTCACACATTGGACGCATTCAGTTAACAAATCAACAAACCACCGAGAGCATGGGTTAGAACTTAGGCAAATATTAGATTAATAGTTCTGATTTGTAATAAGTAGTAGCAATGTATGTAACAGAAGTTAAGTTGTTCAGTTCTAGTAAAATGAAAGTATGAGCTCATTGAGCTCTTGTTCAAATGTGTTTATGGTGATCTAAATTCAACATGGTATCAGAGCCGGATTGTTCGACCAATTGATCGGTGAACCTTTCTCGGCGATCATCATTTACCATTTATCCAAACCGTACCTTAGCCATGGCGGAATCAGAGGAGGATAACACCACCTGCACCAACGAACCGGGCTCAGCGAACGAATCGATGGCGGCTCAATGGGCGGCAATGTTTTCATCACTGCCACAGAACAACAGTGTACGTAATCAGTCCTTACCAGTTTCGAGTATCAACTTTAAGTATTAAGTTGAATGAGAATAACCATTCCCTGCGGGCGAGACTTCTCCGGATGAAGATCGTGGGGCAAGGAAAACTGCACCATATCACAGGTGTTCCGGCACCACCTCAAACCGATGATCCGAATTATCCACAGTGGGAGCAAGACGATTTGATCGTTTGCTCGTGGATTCTGGACAACATGATTCCGGACTTGGTGTATCAATATGCCGAGTTTCCCACTGCACGAGACTTATGGAACGGGTTAGCTGCAACATATGGTAAAGGAAAAGATGGAATTCAATTGTTCGATTTGATTGTTCGAACTAACAATACGAAACAGGGAACCGATTCTTTAGAAGCTCTGTATAGCAAAATGCAGGGACTTTGGAGGGACATCGAATTAATGGATCCAAATCAGATGAAATGTCCACAGGACATACATATTTGGAATGCAAAACGATCCGAAACCAAGCTGTACCAATTCCTAAGTGCAGTAAGTGATGATTTTGATGGAGAAAAGATGGACTTACTCAGGAACATACCATTACCGGAGGTGGAGGTGGCCTATTCGACCATTCGGTCGAAACGCAACTGAAGGCTCGTAATGGGAGCTGCAAGGAAGGCAATCGAACCAAATGGGTTCGGACTTGGCACGAGATTGTCAGCCCAACATTTTCCCGTGCCCGGAGAAGCACGTACCGGAGGCGCCTCCAAGCCCCCGACATTCCCCGGCAAAGGGGGCAAACCCGTCAGGAGCAGTGGCGTCGACTGCAACAAGATCAGGTGCAGCCACTGCGGCAAGATGAGACATGGCTGAGCTGAGTGTTATCAACTCATCGGTTTTCCCGATGGGTGGAAGAGCATGCGGCGCGACGGGATCGAAGCTGGTCACCCAGTCGAGACGACGAATAACCGCGACGGAGGGTGGAGAACCGAACCCATGGGAACTGTGGCCACGGAAACTAGGGTTCCGATTGAAAATCAAGGAAGCGAGTCAAAGTGCCTTACTTGGCCAGAGCAGAGCCAAGGAGAGGATGGGAGGTCCGACGCCTTCATCCCTCGGCCCTGTCCACCGGAAGAAATCCGGCGTAGCGGCGCGTCAACGAGTGCGGCCCAAACCCTAGATCGCCATGGCCATTGAGAGGAGCTGCAACAGACAGAATGGGAGGCACGACACAACCCCTCCAACCCGATAGAAGGTATAGGGTTATGAAGGACATTACCTTCCTACCCCTGGCGGTTCAATAACAGTTCAATGAGTCAATTATGTTTAAATCCCGATAAAACCGGTGACGATTATGCTGAAAAATTAAATCGGAACCCAATTATTGGAAAGACATTTATTGCTCAAAGGAAAAATACACAGACAGGTGAACAGTGGTTATTTGATTGTGGAGCAACTGACAGCATGACCTTTGACAGACGGGATTTTGAAAGCCAGTCAAAATCCGAGAGAGAAATGATCTAGACAGCCAATGGAGAATTGATATCGGTTCAAGGAGCAGGAACCGTTGATATTTCTTCAGATATTAAATTGAAGAACTGTCTTTATGTACCTAGCTTAGCATGCAAGTTACTATCCATTAGTCATGTAACAAGGGAGCTAAACTATATGGTACTGATGTATCCAAATTTCTGTGTATTACAGGATATTCAGTCGGGGAAGGTGATTGGACGTGGAGTTGAACGTCAAGGCCTGTATTATGTGGAAGAAGTAGCTCAACACGGAATTGCAATGCTTGCTCACGGGACAGTCACTAGGCAACAGTGGTTGTGGCACCGGAGATTGGGTCATCCATCTGCAGGGTACCTTCATAAATTATTTCCAGATTTATTTCCGTCGAATAAAGAAATTGTGTGTGAGACGTGTATGTTTGCTAAGAGTCATAGACAATCGTATTCCATATCTGAATCTAGAGTCAAAACTGTGTTTTCATTAATTCATTCGGATGTTTGGGGGCCAGCTCCAAATAATGGAACATGTATGTCAAATACTGGTTTTAAGTATTTTGTCTTGTTTATTGATGATTATTCGTGTATGACTTGGGTATACTTTCTTAAGCAAAAATCTGAAGTCTTTACTAAGTTTGTAGAATTTAACAAACTTATTCAAACCCAGTTTAGTAAGCAAATACAGGTACTCCGTTCTGATAATGGTGACGAATTTGTTAATTCTTCACTACAACAATTTCTTAGAGAAAAAGGAATTATCCATCAGACATCTTGTCCTCATACTCCTCAACAGAATGGAGTAGCAGAAATAAAAAATCGTAACCTTCTGGAAATGACAAGAGCAGTAATGCTGGAGTCAAAGGTCCCTAGTTCATTCTGGCCAGAAGCTGTTGCAACGTCGGTATATCTCCTGAATCGCCTTCCAACAAAGGCGATTCAATTCCAAACACCTTTAAAAATCCTGTCTAGTCATATGAGTGTTCCTACAGCCTTAACACTAAAACCACATATCTTTGGGTGCTCTGTCTTTGTACACATCCCCAAGTCGGATCGATCCAAGTTTGATCCTTGTTCTGTCAAATGTGTGTTTGTTGGGTATGGGATTCATCAAAAAGGCTACCGGTGTTTTAATCCAAAAACCATTCGTATGTATATCACGATGGATTGTACTTTTCTGGAAACAGAATTCTAATATTCATCCCAATCTCATGTCCAGGAGGAGAGTATTAATGAAGATAGTCCATTAGATTGGTTGAACCTGACGACCTTAACCACACCAATATTGACTAAGGTAGTTCCAAAAGAGCAAGTTGGTGGAACCACCGAGACGTTGACTCTCATAATACAGGTCTCAAATAATTCAGCTTCCACTTCAACGCCAACCTCGATTGATATCCCCGAGGTTAGTAACTCTGAAGCAACTCCTTGTAATGATACTTCTAATGATGTTGTGGAAGAATCACCTGTACATGAGAGATATGTATTCCCGGCCAGGAGAAACAGAGGTGTTCCTCCAGTACGATATGAACCGGAGTATAGTCCAAAAGCAAGCTGATATCCAGTAGCAAACCTAGCTAGGGGGAGCTTATCACCAACGACGTGTGCTTTTGCGACTGCAGTATATTCTCAGGATATACCTAGTACGGTGGAGTCAGCATTCAAACATCCGGAATGGAGAAAGACAATGCAAGTAGAAATGGAGGCCTTAGAGAAAAACAAGACGTGGGAGAAATACTTTTTTCCATATGGGAAGAGAACGGTTGGATGCAGATGGGTGTTCACCGTGAAACATAAGGCAGATGGAACAATTGAGAGATACAAAGCACGACTCGTGGCGAAAGGGTACACTCAAACATATGGTATTGACTATTCCGAAACCTTTTCTCCTGTTGCTAGAATTGGTACTATACGAGTCTTGTTTTCTATAGCGGCAAATCAAAATTGGCTGTTACATCAGTTTGATGTAAAGAATGCATTCTTACATGGCGATCTAGAGGAAGAAGTCTATATGGAACCACCTCCAGGGTTCATGACAGGATTTCAGGGATAAATGGTATTTAAATTGAAGAAGGCTCTATATGGTCTGAAACAATCACCCAGGGCATGGTTTGGGAGATTTACTGTAGCCATGAGAAAAAATGGTTACAAACAGAGCAATGCGGATCATACCTTGTTCTTCAAGAGAAGAGGAAGTAAAGTAACCTGTTTAATTATATATGTGGATGATATGATTATTACAGGTGATGATGCAGAAGAAATATCCCTACTCAGGAAAAACTTATTTCAGGAGTTTGAGATGAAGGACTTGGGAGAACTCAAGTATTTCTTAGGGATTGAAGTTCTACGGTCTAAAACATGTATTTTCATTTCACAAAGGAAATACATTTTAGATTTACTAGTAGAAACCAGATTGGTGGATTGCAAGCCAGCAGAGACACCAATGGTGTTTAATCATGAGCTTCAGATAGTGGAAGGGGCTGAGCTTACAGATCAAACTCGATTCCAACACTTAGTAGGAAATTTGATTTACTTATCCCACACCAGGCCAGATATTGCATATGCAGTAGGTGTGGTAAGTCAATTCATGCACATGCCACAAGCAGATCACATGGAAGCAGCAATCAGAATTCTGCGATATTTTAAAGGGTCACCAGGCAGTGGAGTATTGTTTCAAAACAATGGCCACTTGAAGGTCGAGGTGTACACTGATGCAGATTGGGCAGGAAATCCGATTGACCGAAGATCGACTTCAGGATACTTTGCCAAGGTTGGAGGGAACTTGGTCACATGGAAGAGCAAGAAACAGAAAGTGGTAGCACTTTCAAGCGCAGAGGCAGAATTCAGAGGGATTGCTCGAGGATTGACAGAAGTACTATGGCTATACAAGTTATTGGCGGAAATTGGCTATCGTGACCAAGAACCGTGCAAGATACTATGTGATAATCGTGCAGCTATAAGTATTTCTGAGAATCCAGCTCAACATGACCGTACCAAACATGTTTAAATTGACCGACATTTCATAAAGGAGAAGCTAGAAGATAAAACCATTATTATTCCGTTCGTACGCTCAGAAGATCAACTTGCAGATATTCTTACAAAAGCAGTAAACGGAAAAGACTTCAGACGAGCTCTATCCAAATTAAACATTGGAGACCCCACTGTTCAACTTGCGGGGGAGTGTTGAAACATACCTTGATGTGGAGCATGTGCAAAATAGGAATATTCTGCTGACTTGTCACAGAACCACTCAGGTTCCACCCAACCTCACACATGGGACACATTCGGTTAACATATTAACAAACCACCGAGAGCATGGGTTAGAACTTAGGAAAATATTAGATTAATAGTTCTGATTTGTAATAAGTAGTAGCAATGTATGTAACGGAAGTTAAGTTGTTCAGTTCTAGTAAAATGAAAGTATGAGCTCATTGAGCTCTTGTTTAAATGTGTTTATGGTGATCTAAATTCAACAAAAAGTTGATAATTTGCTTATTAATTCCATTGTTCTTGAATGTCTGAATTCATTGGAAATGCTATGCATTTTTTTACAATCATTAAACACCCTTAAACTCTTATCCCCAAACATGTCTGGTCTAATTAATCTCATATACATAAAACAGATTGCAGCACAGTACAAAGATACTGCAGATTCAATATCCTTCAACTCTTACATTTATTTTGATATATGATAAACAAAACTTTATATCGACCTCTCTCTCAAACTGATAACTCACAATGAATCAAAATGGTAAAAAAAAAAGTAAAAAAATCTAACATATTTAATCAAGGTTTAAGGTCTGGTTGATTTGGATTCAAGACAATATCCACATGAAGACAAGGTAATTGATCATATTCTTCTTCTTCATCTGTCTCTAACAGCAAGATATTTACGATTTCTTCTTTGATTACATTAATGCCCTCTTCTGGGTGGTTTCGCAAAAGCGTTTGGAGAAAGAATCAATCCACAATAAATTGAATCCGTGGGAAGAGACGGTTGCTCATAATAAATTGAATGGAGGGAAAATCAATCCAAATTGAGTGTGGATAGTGAAAGACCAGACAAATATTAAGATAATTTTAAATTTTGCGATGTAATTTTGAATATAAAGATAAAAGGGGGATTGAAAAATTATGTGATCTTTGTTTAGTACTTTTTTTAAATAGGTAATGTCAAATATGTAAAAATCTATTAGAGCATCTTAGTCTTTTGACAAAAGTGGTCCGTATATAATAGTTGATGATCTACAAATAGAATCTCCCAAAATGTTATTTATTTCTCATATTTTCTATAAAACAATATATATTTTAAAAAATCATATTAAACCTCTTAATTTTCTAAAATTCTCCCAACTTTTTAATATTTTTAAAAAATAATATATTTACTTACACTTTGAACTAATGTGCTGATACAATATTTTCATTTAGATTTAACGAAAAAACAAACTAATGTGACTTTTACCCCACTCTAAAAATTTATATAACAAAATTTAAAACTCAAAATTTGAATGGTATTTAATAAAATGAAGGGTTAATTAACTGAAACGTTACACATGTTTGCGCAAGTGACTAATAGGTTATAACTTGTGCAGAATGGTTACACATGTTTCAACATGTGACTAATTGGTTATTTTTACTGTTCATCGTTAAAAATCACCGTTAAGTCACTATTTGGATACATAAAATGACCAAATTACCCTTACCTTCGTTAATTAAGTATTGTCAAATGAAGAAGAAGATGAAGACCCCTTCTTCATTAATTTTGAGTTTTCCCTCTGCGGCTTCATCGTTCGTGGCTTCTGGGTACCAATTCTGGAGAGGCGAATCGTTGAGAAGCTTCCTTTTTCGCCGAATTTGAGACGAATCTCGCCGATTCTGCAGTTCCGTTCATAATCTTCTACCCAATTTTTCCTTTGATTTTGAAAACCCCCTAATTTTGGTAAGAGAAGCACCGAATCGAAGATTTTGATGACAATAACATGTATTCCGTACTAAATAAGTCGTTGTATTTGAATTTGTTGATGCATCTTTTGTTGAAATGGAAGCAAGAATATGTATTGCTGTTCTTCATAATCTGGGTTTGAGCTCTTCAGAACCTGGGTTTGAGTTCTTCAGATCCTGATATTTAAGAATTCATTCTAATGTGAAATTTGATTAAATGATTACATATGTTATCCTAGAATATGATTAAATGGTTACATATGTTCTTTGTAATGTGATTAAATGATTACATATGTTATCCTAGAAGGTGATTAAATGGTTATGTATGTTCCTTGTAATTTGATTAAATGGTTACATATGTTTTCTTAAAATGTGATTAATACATTAAAATTGAGCATTGTTACTGAGGTTAAAAAAGAGTAGTGATGATCCCTGAAAAACTAAACTCAAATTTTCAATTATCCCAAATTGAAAAGAGTAGTGTTGAAGCAAGTGATTCATGTTGTAACTTTCACATGCAAATTACTCTCCAATCCAACTTAAGTTCCATGAGAACAAATAAAAGTTCCATGACATGAATTTGTGCGGGAAAAATTGCAGCAACCTTAAGAAACATTTGAACAGAGTTCTCATTTCATAATCTGCTCCAAAAAAACAAAATACACCACCACAAATGATCAATAGAGTACTCTTAGACATGTTTTTGTTAAACATCTCGTAAAATCACTTAGACGACTCTTCTTCTCAATCCCTGCGGTGGAGCTACACTGCGTAAGATCACTGCAGTATCCGTCTGGGCAGTTGAATTGCTTGAAGTTGCCTGAACGACCATTTGTGGGACATATTTCCGTAGAAGTAGATCTACACTTTTGGCATTTGGCGAGGAAATGGAGGCCATATAAGCAGATTGAGGTGAATATACAGACCATCAGGGCAAGGAGAAGTTTATGCAATTTACCCTTCCTGGTGAAAAGAGGAGAAACGTGGAAAGTGTTAGCAATGCTGGAAACTTAGAACCTGTAAGTGTAACCTAGCTAGAAAACACAGTACTTCACCATTTCAAGAAACTGGTAATTATCTCAGCTAAACACCTTTTTTTTCCTGCAAAAGCAAGTTTCTTTCTAGCTTTCAGAATCTGGTTCTTTTGATTGCTATATGACTCCATATACTTAGTTTCTAGAACCAAGTTCTTTCAATTTTTACTAGTTCTTCCATTTGTTATTGAGTTGCACGATCTAGTGACATAATCAACAGTTACATGTTGTAGCATTACTCATTTGTTACTCAACTGTAAAATCCAATTGTTTTGTTCATTATGAATGCATGTACTTACTGCTCCTCCAATCATGCTTGAACAAATCATTCTCATTGATTCTACACCAAACCCACCTCCATTTCATCAGAAATATGAATGGAAAATGAAGATTGTGATGTTATTCAGATAAATAAATGCAAAACCATCTCCAATTCTACATCTTTATGGCATTTGAAGATACGAAAACATTGTTTTTGTACTTTCTTCCTTGTTTTGCAATAATAGGAAAAGTAAGTATTGATACCAATCACAAAGTATTGATTTCAAAATAGAGTTGAAAGACAATCTTTTCGTCTAATAAAAAGTAAGTAGGTATAATGATAAGTTTTCTTACTGCAACAACTAGTTTAGCAGCTATGGCTTCAATCTTCTCAGAGTAATCATTCACAGTAACCTTGGGTATTCTGCAAAATGCTCAAACACCAATCATAGATCTGAGAATACGACATCATCGACCATTTTCAAGCATCAAATTCTAAGTTCATAGAGATCATCTTCAAAGATGATTATATGTACACTTGGTAGCATTAAAAAAATTTACTTGGGGAGGCCTTCTGGAGTTCTTTCTTCAGCCAATTGCTCCAATAATTTACGTAAAGTCGCCACATACTGTAATCAACACATAATTGAAATTGAATTAATCAATATCCAATATACTGTAACCGAATCTAATCCGTAGAGTATTGAACAGAGAAATGACGAACATACATGGGCAAGTTTGGCCTGGTTCTGTTGCTTTGGAGCAGTTGCGAGCAACCTCCTCAAGTTGACCTCCGTTTTACTGATACCCATTACGAAGTGAGCATGGATCCTCCATGGGAGATGGACGTGGGAGTATCTGAGCTTGAAGAGGATAAGAAAGTGGAAGAGAGAAAATGGCAGCACCATCATTTCAGAAGGGTCACGTGACCTGCGCATGAGCATTAGACAGAAAATTTTAACGGTTGAGTGACGGAGTAACCAATCAGTCACATGCTGGAAGATGTGTAACGTTTCAGTCACGCGAAAAAACATGTGTAACCAATTAATCACATTGGTCAAACATGTGTAACGTTTCAGTTAATTAACCCTAAAATGAATAAAGTTTAGATATCTTCTAGTTATATACCCTCTTTTAGATTATATATTATCTACATATGATCAATGTATTGACATATTAAGATAATAAATATAAATGAAAATAAGAAATAATTAAGTACTACTAAATAAATAGTGTCTTTTTCTTATTATTGTATTACTAGATGATTTATAGTTCAATTTTTTTTTTGCCATAATATAATAAGATTTTTTTAATAAATAGTACAATTATTATTGGGAAAAGTATGAAATTGCACCCGGATGTTTGCAAGAATTGGTAACTGCACCCATGATGTTTGTTCTTACACTCATATGTTTACACTTGTTTGTAATTGAGCCTTTCCATCCAATTATGACAGTAACTGTTAAATATCAGGCATGTGCTGTCCATGTGCCATATATCTGACCTGGTATACCGAAAATACCCCCAGCCTTATTAATGAATTGTCAAAGCAAGTTCTCATTTCATATCAGCCAACTCTTCCCATTTCACACCTGTGACACCGCGTATGAAACACAAACAGTTTTTCCATTTCTTTCCGAGTGGAATACCCTTTCATTCTCGGGCACATAGCTGCACACACATTATATATTCATCATCAACATTGATGAACAGTGAACACTACCTGCATAAGTAATAATCAATTAACCTATCCTACCTAGTACAGTAGGATACTGATGATGATGATGCAGTCTGGGAGGAGATCATGCACCCATAATGCATGAGGGATGCTGCTGCGCCCATTGCCTGTTGATGAATTTCGTTAATTTAATCTTGATGAAACTATATATAGCTCGATGAATCAACCCAATAGTCAAGGACGCACATACCCGCTTGCATTGGGACAAAGGAAGAGATTGATGATGATTCATAAAACTCATATTCTCCTGAAGAAATGCAATGCAGGCTTCGTTGTCAGACTGACCAAAACATGTATTCTAAATGAATGAAATTTCTTAATGAGGGAACACAAAAACAAACAGATTCTGAACTATTGAACTTCGGGAGTTGTTCATCACGAAAGTCATTTAAAAATATGGTTTTTTGAGGAAAAAGAATCAACTTTGCAAGGCTAACCAATTTTGAATACTGTAAGTGAATTGGCCAGGAAAATAGTTAGGAAGAGGAGACATACTCCGGTCGGTTGCTGATCAATTAGGTGGTGTAACTAACTGGCCACCCGCCAATCGTGAGGCGGATCGTGTGGTGGCTATCTGCCGGATCGCAAACAGATGAGAGACAGAGAAGAGACACTTACTCAATTGAAGAGAACAGAGATGAGGAGAGACTAGCTCCGGTCGGTTGCTGGTTAATTAGGTGGGTTAGCAGCTGATTGGCGAAACCCAATTAAAGAAGTCCGGATCGAGCCGCTGAAACGCCGCTGAAGGGAGAACCCACCGATCGTCGGAACTGCAGCTTCACTGGTTTTCCAGTCTCTGCTTTCAGAAGCTTGTTTCTGCTCCAGGTGCGGTCGGTTGCTGGTCAATCAGGTGGTGTATCTGACTGGCGATCCGCCAATCGTGAGGCTTACGCTGTGGTATGGTAGCTGCTTGCAGATCGATCACAAACAGACACTTAGATAGAACAGAGATAAACAAAGGTGATGGTTTGCCTTAGGGGTAATTTGGTCATTTAACATGACATCAGTTCGAATTTAACGACAACACGTGCCCTTCACGTGACACTTAACGAGATTTTTTAACATTGGGTGCAATGACCAACAAAATGAAACATACGGGTGTAAATAATTGCGGCAAAAAACATATAGGTCCAACGACAAAAAATTGCAAACATCCTGGTGCAATTTCATACTTTTCCCATTATTATTACTACAATTATTGTCTAATTGTACTAATAATCAATTTTTCTTGTCTCACTTATTATTGTACTAATAAATAGTTCAATAAGTGTTGCAGGAAATGAGAACGATGGTTTCTTATGTTTTGTGTTGAAAAAATAAAAAATAATTAAATCTTTCATACAAGGGGACACATGTCAAGATGGAAACGGTAAGGTAGAAAGTGGGGCATGAGGACTGGGACAGCTGATCGGCATCGTAAATAAATAAATGGGTTGGTTACACTTTGCCCCTAATTTAATTATTTTTTCAAAATTGAGTTTTTTTCTTCCATATATGTAAAAATAAAAATTTCGATCCTTAATGTGTTTAGTTGTAATTCGATTATGACTCGATTGATTTTCAATTGAGGGGTTTAAGTCATAACCCAAACCAATCCATAATCTATGGATGTACACGTTTAGATCAAAACTCAGACCATAACTCATTTTATCTTCACTCAATTGAGTCTCAATTGCAATATTTTGCAATATATACAAAATTTGAAGAGTTGAATGGTAATATAATTAAAAATATTTTATTATTTCTATATTTTTAAAATATATTCTGTTGAATTTAATGAAACAAAAAAACTTAACAATTTTTTAAATATTAAAGACCCAATTTTTTATTTTTAAAATCAATTCTAACATTAATAGTAAGAGACAAAATGACATTTAATTCTAAATGACAGGAGGATCGGTTCTCATCCATTCACTCTTGCCCAAGCTTCCACAAGGCTAGAGGATTGGATCGAACCTATCTCCAAGGAATGGAAGCTGCCTATTATTACTGATGCTGACCCTTTTTCACAGATCCCGCAGGTGCTTCCGATTCCTTTGGTGAGCTTCCCCGACTCCTTGAGGTGGCCCTTCGAAAGAAGTGGTAAGCTCACTGTCCGCTCGGCGTATCATTTCATTCGGGGACGGGAAGATGACTAGTCAGCCAGCTTGGTCGGGACTGACAGTGGCTCGAGACCGAACCTGTGGCAAGCTATCTGGTCTGCCAAAACCTTGCCTAAGGTTCAGACCTTCGGGTGGAAGATGCTCTCGGGTTCATTGGCTGTACGGGAGAGGCTCGTGAGGAGGGGGATCCCGGTCCCGCTCGGATGTCCGATTTGTAACCAGTCGGAGTCCATCTTGCACATGGTTTGGGAATACTTTTGGCTGCACCAGATATGGGAGGAAGTCCTCGGGGCCAGCCACGCGGGGCGAAGCTTCTCATCGCTGCAGGATTGCTTCGAGTGGTGCCTCATTGAACCTGTGAGATCGGGGGTGTCTAGACAAACCCGATGGTCCATTGTGCTAGGTACGTGTTGGATCATTTGGAAGATGCGTTGCTTATTTGTCTTTGAAGGTAGGCGACCGTGTGTTCGGTCTGCGATCGAGCAGATAAGGAGGCTGACCCGGGATGGTGAACAAGCTGCAAACAACCAGCAGGTGCTGCATTTGGATCGGGCTCGCCGGGGACAACATGAGCAGGCCACTGATCCAGGTGGCATCACTTCTTCTGGCTCGACATCGACACTGCTCAACATCGGGTCTCGCCAGGCGCAGCAGGACGAGGCATCTCCTCATGCTCGCTGCACTCATCCTGGTTTGGCTCGGCCTCAGCTCAGTTCGGGTCAGCACTGGGGAACAGGGCCGAGACCTTCGGCTGCGTGGTCTCGTCCCCCGAGGGACGTCATCAAGATAAACTGTGACGCCACTTGGGATAGCAGCTCGGGTGTGGGCGGTATAGGTGTGATCGCGCGCAATTTTGACGGACAGGTTATAGGTGGATCCGTAAGATCGGAGTGGGCATCATCAATAGCTTTGCTCGAAGCTAAAGCTGTTTTTTATGGTGTTCGTCTCGCCATCGACAATAGATGGGATTCGATCATTTTTGAGTCGGATTCAAAGATTGTTATTGAAAACATTATAGGTTTTGCTTTTGGTTGGGATATTCAAACAGTGGTGTGTAATTGTGTTGTCTTGGCGAGTTCCATTAGGAACGCGTCTTGGGTTTGGGTACCAAGATCCGCAAACCAATGTGCGGACTGGTTAGCTAAGCATGCTAGAGGGGGGATGAGTCTAACCGACTGGGTCTCGCCCCCCCCCCCCTCTGTTACAGTTGTTACGTTCTGATACTCCTTTGTATTGGGGTCTCCCATGATCCCAATATTTGTGATTAATATATACGGAACCTTTGATAAAAAAAATATATATATATATATAAAGAACAAAACAATAACCCAAATTTAAGTACACAATAACCATTGGCCAAAAACAAAATAGATGGAGAAAGAAAATTTAGCAAAATGTGTATACGCGCATCCCGGGGTCGCGCCTATTGGACATAGGCGCACCCCAGGGTCGCGCCTATTGGACATAGGCGCACCCCAGGGTCGCGCCTATTGGACATAGGCGCACCCCAGGGTCGCGCCTATTGGACATAGGCGCACCCCAGGGATGCGCCTATTCCACATAGTTTTTTTTTGTTTTTTTTAATAAATTTTTCAATAATAACGGTTTCGAGCGTGGAAAAATTCTGACGATTTTTTGGAGTTGGGTTCTGTTCTGACCTACCATTACTGGAGTTCTTCGTGTTCTGACATTCTTGGAGTTATGCTTCTGTTCTTCTTCTTCCAATACTTGTTTCTCTATCTTCTCTGCAAATCAGAAGGAGATATGGAGAGGACCAGCCGTCCAGCACTCCTCTTCTCCATTCTATAGCCCATTCACCATTATTATATTTTCATCCATCCATATATATAGTATAATCATAATTTATAAATATTATAATCAACAATTTGTTCATTTATTAAATGCTAGTGGTATTATTTTAGTAATAGCGTGCATTACAACACCAGCCGTCCAACACTCCTCTTCTCTATTCTGTAGCCCATTCACCATTATTATATTTTCATCCATCCATACATATAATATAATCATAATTTATAAATATTATAATCAACAATTTGTTCATTTATTAAATGCTAGTGGTATTATTTTAGTAATAGCGTGCATTACAACGCTCATTATGTAATATAATATGTATTGTCATGCTATATAGATTGCATTTTAATAAGTACAACGGGACTTTTAATAAAGACAAAAATAATATTCAATAGATTGTTATATTATTTCAATTAAACAAATAGCGTCAGTAATGGTATGTCAGAACAGAACCCAACTCCAAGAAACCGTCAGAAGTTTTTCACGCTCGAAACCGTTATTATTGAAAAATTTATTAAAAAAAAACTATGTGGAATAGGCGCATCCCTAGGGTGCGCCTATGCAATATGCGCATCCCTAGGGTGCGCCTATGTCCAATAGGCGCGACCCCGGGGTGCGGGTATACACATTTTGCTAAAAATTTTTTCTCCATATATACTTTTTCAAATTTTTTGTCGAATATGGTTACTTTTTGAAAAAGATCGATAATTGGTCATAGTTGTTAACTTAACTTTATTCATTTGTTTATATATATAATTAGATTTTTTTCAAAAAGTAGCTACTTTTGAAAAAATATTTGAAAAAGTGTATATCGAAAAAAATATTTAGAAAAGTATGCATACGCGCGTCGTGCCTATTCAATAGGCGCGACCCAGGGGTGCGCCTATTGCAGAAATTTTTTATTTTTCCGTGCAACACCGGAACCACGTTGATTTTGAGTCTGCTTATGGTTTTCCTCCTAAATAGAAATTGAGAGATAGTCTCTCCAGTAAAGAAGAAAGGAAGTTATAAGAAGTTAAATACTTTTTTCCTGTCCTAAATTTTCCAACTTGTTCTGAACAACATACGCGAGGTAAAACACTGAGACAAAGTTATTTATTCACAAGTTTCTGAATGAGACTTTTCTTCAAATAGACTAGCTAGTTTGACATTTTCAGGAATTACTGCTGCAAAAGAGCTCTTTGGGGGTTTTAGGTGCAAGAGCTAAATTTTCCAACTTGTTCTGAACAACATCCGCGAGGTAAAACACTGAAATAAAGTTGTTTATTCACAAGTTTCTGAATGAGACTTTTCTTCAAATACACTAGCTAGTTTGACATTTTCAGAAATTACTGCTGCAAAAGAGCTCTTTGGGTTTACTTTAGGTTCCTGTCCTAAATTTTCCAACTTGTTCTGAACAACATCCGCGAGGTAAAACACTGAAACAAAGTTGTTTATTCACAAGTTTCTGAATGAGACTTTTCGTCAAATACACTAGCTAGTTTGACATTTTCAGAAATTACTGCTGCAACATAGCTCTTTGGGGTTTCCACTCTTGCCTCTCGGCTGGTTCTCTAAAAATGTGAAGTTTAGATACTAACATTGTTAAAGCATAAGCATAACACATTAACACTAACCAGGCTAGAGAGACGTACATCTCTGACTCAACATCTTCCGAATATCTTGTAAAGCTTCTCCAATGACTATAGCTTTTTATTTGAGTTCTTTTGCAGCAGTAATTCCAAAGAGCTCTTAAAATCAACTAGGAGGAAAACCATAAGCAGACTTAAAATCAACGTTGTTTCCACTTGCATATCCAACAACACCAGCAAGGGTCTTTAGATTTCTCTTGATAGAGAACCAGCCGAGGAATTTGGTGAGACTAGCGTAGAGGAATTTGAACATATGAATACTGAGATGAAGCAACGCGTGAGACTATCTCTCAATTTCTATTTAGGACGAAAACCCTATAGTTGGTCTCAATTCTCAACGGCAGACTTATATGGAAGGTTGAGACTGAGAGTGACACATACACCATAATTAAGCTTAGGCCAGCCAGTATCTCCGTTAATGTGGGGTCCAGTACTCTACGGGCTGCCTCACCATAGTTATAATGAGTCATCCTACATTTCAATTGATGATGACCAAAGAGCTCTTTTGCAGCAGTAATTCCTGAAAATGTCAAACTAGCTAGTCTATTTGAAGAAAAGTCTCATTCAGAAACTTGTGAATAAATAACTTTGTCTCAGTGTTTTACCTCGCGGATGTTGTTCAGAACAAGTTGGAAAATTTAGGACAGGGAAAACATATTTAACTTCTTATAACTTCCTTTCTTCTTTACTGGAGAGACTATCTCTCAATTTCTATTTAGGAGGAAAACAATAAGCAGACTTAAAATCAACGTGGTTTCTGATAGACCATTGTTTCCACTTGCATATCCAACAACACCAGCCAGGGGCTTTAGATTTCTCTTGATAGAGAACCAGCCGAGGAATTTGGTGAGACTAGCGTAGAGGAATTTTGACCTGTGAATACTGGGATAAAGCAACGCGTGAGACTATCTCTCAATTTCTATTTAGGAGGAAAACCATAAGCAGGCTCAAAATCAACGTGGTTTCTGATAGATCGGTGTTTTCACGGAGAAAAAAAAAATTGTGCAATAAGCGCACCCTAGGGTCGCGCCTATTGCAGTAGGCGCACCCTGGAACGCGCCCCCTGGAACGCGCCTATGCATACTTTCCTAAAAAAAAAAATTTATATACACTTTTTCAAATATTTGTTCGAAAGTAGCTACTTTTTGAATAAGATCATATAATTAGTGTCCCCTTAAAAAAAAGTGAGACAAAAAATATAATATTTATATTTAATTATATCCTAGTACTGTTCATCATTCATCTTCTTTTCTTTTTTATTTTTTTTAGTTTATTCAAGATTCTATTGAATTGAGAACTTACAAATTTGAGTTCAATCAAACGTAAGAACATGTACTCACTCACTCACGCATTCGAATAGAATTCATGCCATCATAATCTAATTGATCATGTCTGTTTCTTCTTCTTCTGCAGATAATTGTAATTCCTCTGGAAATCCAACACAACCCAGACCAAGTGCCATAGCCTCATCTCAGGCCACAATGCAGAAGGAGAATACAGAGGACTGTAAGAAGTCTGCCATAGAAGGAAGTTACTCAACCGCGTCTCTCCCGAACTCCTTATCACCATATCAGGATCAGGAGCCACAGACATATACATATTCCTCTCCACATCTCCCAAATTGATGATGACACCTTCTTCTTCTTCTTCTGAACAAACACTCTTGTCAACTTTCTCCATGTAAGATTCTTCAACAGCATGCACCATCTCATCTCTCGAGGTATACGCCACGCATATCAAAAGAACAGATTGGGTAATATGCGCAGTGGCCTTCATGGCCTTTTCAGCTTCGATCCTCACACCCTCACTTAAGAGATTCAAATTCCCAATGAAGTATAATCTCATTCCGTATTTGATCAACTCTTGAATTTTCTCTACCATTAAGTTCATCAAAAACTCAACTTCTTGGGGTTTTCTCTTGAAATTCTCAATGCTGAAGGCGTAGACGGTGATGTATTTGACACCCAGTTCGTAGCAGTAGCGGAGCATAGAAATGAATGAATCGTAACCTGCTCTGTGCCCATCTCCTTCTAAAAGGTTACGTTTCTTGGCGAAACGACGGTTCCCATCCATGATGAGGGCGATGTGGGTTGGAATCGGGCCAACGGACAGAACGGAGAATAAGCATTTTCTCAAGAAACAATTAAGGGAGACAACGGACAGGTTGGGGAAACGGAAACCATTGTAGATCATGCTGTTGTTGGGTTTAGTGTTTAATGATTCTCGATGATCATGATTCATAACCTGGTACACCGACAGGCAGCAATTCCAGTAAAACTTGCAGCAAAAGTAAACATCAAGAATTTACCTTGTATCTGAAATCTGCAGTCGTCCTGAAATGAAACCAAGATTTCTTCAAGAGTTAAAGTACCTTTTGAAGATGGTTTCTCGGTCCATAAGATTTCTCACCGGTGAAATCAACAGATCCAAAGAGAGGCGAGAAATGTGAGATACGCAGATGGAGAAGGTGAAAAGAAGAGCAGGAGAAATTGAAAGCTTCGAGAAAGAGGAGAATCTTCAAAGGTAGATTTGGTGACCGAAAGAAAGCGACACCGTGTCGCCGACACGCTTCAAAAGGTAAATATGTCATAAAAAAAAGTTTTAAAAAGTAAATATTGTCCGATTTTTTTTGAAAAAATGTTTATTTACGCTACTACCAGTAGCGTTTTTTCCAAATTCGCTACTACCAGTAGCGAATTTGGACAATTATTTGTGTCGTCGCCAATTATTTGCCTTTTCTGTGCAATGTTTTAAATTATTATGTATATTTCTCTATTTAATGCGACTCACCTATTCATCTGCTCCGCTGTCTGCTTCATCATCTGCTTTCCTTCTTCATCTTCTTCTTCATCTGTATGTATTTGTTTTAAATTACACATACTTTTTCACTCGTCGCCAACAAGCAATAGAGGCAATTGCGGAGTCTCAGGTATGGTCTGACATCGTTCAAAAAAACATTACTAGGGCACAAAAACAACTTGGGAGGATGCAAGTGGCTCAATTTTCGCAAGTACACGGTGTATTCCAAGTGCGTGATATTGGTAGATTTGTCCAAGGTGTCGGTTGGACTACTCCAGGAAATTATACAGTCAACCTAGTTGAAAACAAATGTGAATGTGGATTATGGCAAATATATCATCACCCTTGTGCACATGGAATGGCAGCACTGACCAAGGCGGGGATGCAATGGGCTCCTTACGTGGATCATCTATATTCGAATCAAGCACATCTGGCTGCATACACTCCATGTTTACAACCCATCCCGGATGAATATTGTTGGCCCCAGTTTAATTTACCACAATACACTCACGATCCAGATAGGTGGAGGACCAAGCGTGGTAGAAGAAAAAACAGTCGCAGTCATAACGAAATTATGGACGCGAGAGAAGGATTGCCCAGGAGAAATAACTGCACTAAGTGCGGTGGAAGTGGTCATAATAGGAAGACATGTAAAAATGTATAATAATTGTTGTTTTGTATTATAATATGTTGCATAATAAGTGTTGTTTTGCATTTAGATTGTTGGGTTTTGTAATATTTTGCATAACAAATGTGACTGTCAAAATGATATGAAACTTGTGTCATTAGTCTTATTATATACGTATGTACGTCCATTAAAATTTTATGAAAAAATAAAATAGTTGAAAAATTAGTCACCTTCCGGGGACCCCTTTTAGGGGGGGGGGGGGGGGGGGGGGGGTAAATGAGGGTTCTCTAAGAGATGTCATTTTTTGAACATTCTCAAAAAAAATCCACAAAAATAAAACAAGTTTCTACATAGCAACAAAGGGTAATACAATAGTTAGTTCATGCAATTAACAACAATATAAACTAATTATAAACTAATTATAAACTAAATACAATAGATAATTTACGACCAACGAAAACGTTCGATAACGAGCAAATCATTGTGCAAAATACAAACTAAAAACTCCAAACTACTCGGAATCATCATCCTCATCATCTTCTTTGGTTGAGGTGGGTTGTCCATGACGAGGTTCAACAGCTCTAAATTTACGTGACGGTCCAGATGGCCCTCGACTTGAACTTTCTACACCCCGTCCACGCCCTGGAGCTGTTGGACCACATCCTCTTCCTCGGATTGGCTCAGTTCCCCACGCAGTACGTACATGGCGTTGCTCACGTGCAGATAATTCATCCGCTTGTCGAACATGTTCTTCGTACACGGGTACTTGACCGGTGACATCATAAGAGGACCGACATGTCTCGAGATAAGTCTCTCCAAGCAGTTTGAAATTTTTCTTTGTGAACTTCAGGGTACCTTTAGCAGCTTTACGTGCCATTAGAATTTCTCTAGCCATAATACCCATCTGCACTCCATGTTTAGAGAAAACAATTGTATATAATTAGTATGAAATGAATTAAAGTTACATATCAATCACCATAATTACCCTTACCACTGTCTCTACTTGGCCCCCGTGCGGAATATATGGGGCTGATGTCTGACCCCGTGAAGAACTACATGTCTCGATTGTTGGACCCATAATGAAACGTCGCGTTATTGTACGATACCACCTCATGTACTGCGCCCAAGGTATGAAAGGTCGACGTTCCTGAACATAATCAGTCTGGTTATTCCACATAGTAATCCAATTTTGGTGTGTTATTGACCAACGACGCTGTCCCGTCGGCATGACTCTACGGGCGAACTTATGCAGTCTCATGTGCTCTTCTATCTCATTGTGGGTCATCTCCGGGATGTGTTGGTGCAATCCAAATTGCCGCATTACTCTATCTGGACGATGACACTCAACCACATTAAAATGGATTAGTGGAACCCTCGCTCGGAATAGCTCGGCGTGCTGACGACATACAGGTGGTGCACTAGCTAACCTAAAGGCGGGATATGGCATCCACATCACCTAATATTTAAGATTTTGTCATCATATTAAGTAAGGTTACAAAATGGTGAAAATTAATCAATATGTGTCAAATAAAAGTACACAAACCTGGTCATGGGATTGAGACTCCAGGTCATCCCTATAGTACACCAAATTTGCAGTTCTCACTTGGTGACTGAACGACCTCTTTAGGAATGCTCACCTATTAAGCAAAATCACAAAAAATCAATAAATTTACATTACAAACTAATAAATTTACAAACCAATAAATTTACGTAGTCCAACAAACCAATAAATTTACAAAAATCACATGTATCCTAATGGATGTATCTCTCCAGCAGGCACTTCACCTTGAATCACAGGGCGACCAATATGGAGGTGCTCCTACAACCATAACTGTAGTAGAAAACCTCATTATTCAATTTTTATTAACCAATATTAATGATATGATATGACTTTCATATAGTTTACCTGCACAAGGATGACACAACCCTGGAATGTTGCACAGTTTAGCTCAGATGCCTCACACAGTCCACGGTACGTTGCAACCAACACAACTGACCCCCAACTGTAGTGTGCTGCTCTTTCTAAACTGTGCTTCCCAACACAGCCAACACATCAACGACACACTATCTTTCTTTGTCGTTGTAAACAGAACACCACCGATTATAATCAACATAAATGTTCTCGCTTATTGTTCGGCTGTGAGATTAGGTTGAACTAAATGTTGTCGTAAAGTAGTCATTTTCACAACATCTCCACGACCTTGTACATTCAGTCTCAACAACTCCAGACACGCACCAACCATGTCTTCCTCATGTACATGGTCATCAGTTACTGCATCTCCGTGTACTCGTAGTCCCAATAGCACGGAAACATCCTGAAGTGTGATCGTAATCTCCCCATGTCTGAGATGGAACGTATGTGTCTCGGGTCTCCAACGCTCGCACAATGCGTCAACAATTTATGATCTAACTTTGGATGTGACAGAATAACTACATCCCATAATCCAACTGCTTGGACAATAGCTTTAGCCTCTTCTGATAATAGATTATCCTCTAATTTTAAACATCTAAATGTTATTTGTTGGCTCTCACTCAGGTCTGACGAACGATGTTGATCTTGTCCCTAGAGTACTGATTGATCCAACGGACCAAGGTTAACAACATTTTCACCACTTGACATAATTACGCGCGACAGTATTTTGATTCTACAATTTAAAAATACAAATTCTAAATTTTAACTTTTATAACTAACTACGCAAGCTTTAATCAACACAATAATTATTCATAATACTTTTAATTAAAAATTAACAAAATAATTAAGCATAAAAATATATTTGTAAAAAAAAAAGCAAAAAAAAATGTACACTTGCACGACGAGACTCCGGCGACACGAAGGCGAGACTCCGGCGAGAGGATTAATTGGTCATTTCTACTTTTCATTGTCAAATATCTTTGTTAAGTCTGTCACGTGTCTTGCACGTGAGAATAAAACCATGTGAACTTCCCCAATACCATTATCTCCTTTATTATAAGTTAATAGAATTTGAACAAAAGGAGTTGGAGGTCCCGCCTATTTCGAAGATGAAGGTGGAGCATGAAAGCAATGAGTTCATCCCCCCTATTCGGTGAGAGCATTCTGAGTTTGTTCGTTCCCACTCTAGCATTCAAGAATCGTCCCTTGTAGTGTCAAGGCTCAAATAGTGTTACTATGGTCAGATTTGTTCCGTCAAATCTGCGGGTACTTGAAAGATTTTCGGTCGTAGGTTCCATGGTTGCTCCAATTTTGAGGTAATTGTAAGGATTTTGAGTATTTTGTCCAAATTTTACTTTCTTTTGTAACAAACCCTAATTTTGGTAAGAACCCTAATTGAAACTAGGGTTGTCAATGGTTAGGGTATGGTACGAGTATGTCAAATACCATAACCATACCATATTTTTAAATTGCATACCATAACCATAACCATTATGGCTATAATTTACGGGTAATTACGACCATAAACATCGTTAGTAATTTACGGGTATAATTTTCAATATCATAACCATGGTTATTAACCACGGTTTTAACCATATACTCATACTTATTATCACTATGTGAAATGTAATGGAGCATTATAAATGTTATCTTAATAAATACATAAAGTTATGTCACAAGCAACAAAAATATTCAACATTAGCATCATTCAAAATTAACACTGATACTACCATTTAACATTTACATTATTCAATTACAGTTTGCCGGTTTGCCCTGGAATTATAGATTCGTGAAATCTAAAAGTGAAAATTCTATTTATGTTATTAGTATTTATTAATATTGAATTATTATTATATTTATATAATCACCATGGTTATAACCATGGGTATGACTAATATATCATAACCATAACCATCACGAATAGAAAATTCATCACAATAACTGCACCGCATGGATGCTAGTAATTTATGCTACTTTGCCTTCTGTAGCCTGCACAAAAACTAGGCTGCAGATTTTTCGAATGGGAAGATTCACCCATGTGCCCCTTATGGAAGAAACGTCGTGTTCAAGTTTCAAGCCCTTGAGGGACTGCTCAAATATGAAGTTGTGAATGGACGAGTTTCTGCTACTGCTCCAAATCGAAGCCATTGGAAGTTGTATGCTGCATTAACTGTTGTGTGTTCAACACTTTTGATCAATGTACTAAACAAGTAGTTGTATTTGAATTTGTTGTTGAAGCTTTTGTTGAAATGGAAGCAAGAAGATGTATTTTGTACTGATGTTCTTCAGAACCTGGGTTTCATTGAATATTATCTAAATTTAAAAGTTGATTCTAGACTTGAAATGTGATTAAATGGTCACCTATGTAATCCTAGAATGTGATTAAATGGTTACATATGTTTAATTGTAATGTAATTAAATGATTACGTATGTTTCCTCGTAATGTGATTAAATGGTTACGTATGCTTTATTAAAAGGGTTAATAGGTCCAATTGTACCATAAGTTTGGGTCATGTGATCGGATGGTACCCCTATGTTGTTTTATGGTACCAAATGTTTCGCAATGTTGTTATTTGGTCCAAATTACTGTTGCCGTCAAAGTTAACTAACATAATGCTGACGTGGCACTGACGTGGCGCTGATGTGGCGGATGAAAAATAAAAATAAATAGAAAAAATAGGGGAAAATAGGAAAAAAAATTATAAAAATATTTAACTTTATCTATTAATAAAAAAAATTATAATTGTTTTTTTTAAAAAAGTCAAAAATTGAAAAACAAAATTAGGGTTGGACCCTTGGGTCCAATTGACCCAGCCAAGGGTCGAACCCTGGGCTGGGTTGGAACGCCCACCAGGCCTGGGTTCGACCCTGGCTGGGTCAATTGGACCCCAAGGGTCGAACTAACGTTGGGGTCCAATTGACCGAGCCAGGGTCGAACTCAGGGTTGGGTCAGACCCAGACCTGGTCGCCCAGGTGAGGCGACCTGGTGGGGGTCCAACCCAGCCCAGGGTTCGACCCTTGGCTCGGTCAATTGGACCCAATGGTCCAACCCTAATTTATTTTTCAATTTTTGACTTTAAAAAAAAAAATTATAATTTTTTTTTATTAATAGATAAAGTTTTAAATATTTTTTAAAACATTTTTATATTTTTTTTCATATTTTCCCCCTATTTTTTGAAAATTTTCTATTTATTTTTTAAATTAAATTTTATTTTATATATCTACATGGCGCTGATGTGGCGCTGACGTGGTGCTGACATTGACCATTTAACAGAAAAAAAAACTAACGGTTGACTAACAGAGTACCATAGGACAACATGCTCCAAACATAACGGACCATTTGACCACATCAAAAAACTTACGGTACCATCCGATCACATGGCCCAAACTTATGGTACTATTGGACCTATTAACCCTTATTAAAATGTGTTTAATAAGTTGATTTTGTAATCATAGCATGTGATTAAATAGTTATTAAATGGATACAATGCATTAACAGTAGGAATACAAACATGCAAATTCACCAAAACAAGTGTTACACCAAAACAGGTTCAACATCAATTCATGTGTTCATTTTCAAACTCCCATGCTTCTCCCAAGTCAATACCAAAACAACATTGGTAGTCCCCAAAACATATTTTAAAAAACCACAAAACATCTTCCCAAAAGAACAAAATATATTTCAAAACCCTCCAGCTGTTTTACTATGTATATCGCATATCACCTGGATATCCAAACTTTCCCATTGTCCTTTTGTGTTTTCTTGTCATTTTCGCTAAAACTGTTTTCAGTGGTTGATCTGGCATAATGATTTCTCTAGATTCTGATAGTATTGGTACTTAAGATACGACATCGTCTTCGACACCCACATAAGTCGGTTGTTGAGGACTTTTCACATTTCTTCCCTTACCTATTTTTTTTTGTCCAGTTCATGCGACAATTAATCATTAGTATAGCAATAATAGTAAACATGATTTATAGTGGGGAATACTAACTGATGATGAACCCCTCAGTTGCAGTTGTAACAACTTCATGTACTGGTGCATTCCGTGGTGCACCCCCAGGCGTACCTATTGTTTCAACATCCCGTGTCCCTAAAGGTACAACAATCAGGGCTTGTGGTTCAACAACGGTTTGTTGTTCACCATGCGAGGTTTGTTTCTTCTATCGCACCAAAAATTTCTTACTTCCAGCATGACTTTTTGTCTTATGTGACTGCCTAGGTTGTGTACTCGTTTGGGACTGCGACCGGGTCCTACGCAGTGGTGTTGTACTCTCAGACTGTGAATCTGTGTGTAACTCTCTTTTTGTAGGACGCTTGGGTGGTTTTTGACTACATAGTGGTTTTTGTAAGATGCTTGGTGTGAGTGGTATACCACTCACACCAACCCTTGTAGGCACATATAGAAGAGGTTCCCCAGCATCTCCACAGAGAATGGTTGATTTGAAACACCACGATACACTAGAAATTGTGATGGTCGTATCTTGTTGAAGCGCGGAAAAGGGAAATGAGAAAACTTGAAACGAAATTGTAAAAGCAAAGTGTATCAGATTACCTCAGCAAATCAGGGTGCGAGAGCAGTTGTGTAGAAGTTTGAGGAACTTGGAGAGTCACAGAAGGAACAAAAAAAAAATCAGTATGGCAAGATTGAAATTGGGGAGGGGGAGAATTAGGGAGAGGCTGATGAAAGGTGACAGAATGGCAGCAATATAATTTCATATGTCGTAAAATAAACTAACACGTGATTGAAACATGCGAAACTGACGGAAAATTTTAACGGTTCAGTGACGGAATAACCAATCTGTCACATATAGAAGAGGTTCCCCAACATCTCCACAGAGAATGGTTGATTTGAAACACCACGATACACCAGAAATCGTGATGGTCGTATCTTGTTGAAGCGCGGAAAAGGGAAATGAGAAAACTTGAAACGAAATTGTAAAGGCAAAGTGCATCAGATTGCCTCAGCAAATCAGAGTGCGAGAGCAGTTGTGTAGAAGTTTGAGGAACTTGGAGAGTCACAGAACGAACAAAAAAAAATCAGTTTGACAGAATTGAAATGAGGGAGGGGTGGGGGGAGAATTAGGGAGAGGGTGATGAAATGTGACAGAAGGACATCAAGATAATTTCATATGTCGTAAAATAAACTAACACCTGTAACGTGATTGACACATGCGAAACTGGCAGAAAACTTTAACGGTTCAGTGACGGAATAACCAATCTGTCACATGTTGAAAGATGTGTAACCATTCAGTCATGCAAAATAAGATGTTTAACCAATTAATCACACTGGGCAAATGTGTGTAACCATTTAAGTAATTAACCTTTTTTTTAAGGAAAAGCTTGACCCTTAGAACTTTTTATCCAAAATAATAATATTCATTTTAAAAAATATATCTTATATATTTTTATTTTTATATTTATATATTTTTTTCATATAAAAAAGATATCTATTAAAAAAACTATTTTTTAGGATAAAAAATAATATATAACTTTAAAGATAATTTAGTAAATTTTACAAGTTAGAATCTGTAATAACTAATAAATATTTTTCATATAAAATTTCTAGTTGTTTTGTTAAGTTGTAGTGGTCGTGGATAGACATTTCTCAACAGCTTCCATTTTTTAAAGGGATCGATTAAGAACTTCAATTATTACACTATTAAATACATTAATTTTATGGTGGGAAAAAAATATTAAATTATTTAGAAGATTTAATTTAGTATCGTCATGCAAATAAATCTATTAGCATACTTATAACTGTCATTTTTTTATATATTTAATCGTATAATTATGGTGTGGTAAAATTATATTGATGAATTTTCTATTCATAATTATTATAGTCATAGTATTTTAGTCATACACGTGCTTATGACTACGAATATTATATAAATATAATAATTATTTAATATTAATAACAGAAATAAGATTTTTACATTTACATTTTACAAATTCATAATTCCAGAATAACTCTAATTGAAATATGTTAACATTAATTTTGAATAATGCTAATGTCAAATTATGTTAGTGTTGAATATTTTATTATTCGCGACTTAAGTGAATATATTTATTTAGATAACATTCATATTGTTCCATTACATTTCACATATGAATAAGTATGAGTATACGATTAAAACCGTAATTAATATCCACAGTTATGGATACATAAAATTGTAACTGTAATAGTTATGTAATTTAAAAAATATGATATAATTATGATATTTGTCATACTCGCAAGTCGCAACATACCCTAACCATGGTCTACTCCTAGTCATACAACCTTCCGGAAGTGGAACTTTAGAAAGTCAGATATAAATTCTACAGTTCAATCTTAAAGAATGATTCATTCTTTAAGTTCAACATAGTTTGGCCATGAAGAATGCTACAAATACAGAAATCGATCGAATTCCACCCATAAATTGCCTGACCATCACTGTCGAGACCTTGATTCGGCTCTACGAGCCTCGTCACGGGTTGAAGGGAATAGTTCAACATACCTTGACCCAATCATCATCCTATCTTTGTTCATGGCTTGCTTTGCCTCCTCAACTGAGGCAAACTCCACAAACGCATCCCCAGTCGCTTTACCATCAGGCCTGCAAGCAATGTGAATCTTGCTCTCATCCACATTGAATTCTGCAAAGAACTCTGCAATCTCAGTTTTGTTCACAGAGAATGGAAGGCCACGCAGCTTCAAGATCTCACTGTACTCCATTTGATCCTTATTGGTATTGAATCTTTTGGTAGCTCGAGACGGTGCTGCTGCTGGAGCAGACGGGCTTCCGCTTCCTTGGTAGTCCATATCGTAGTTTCCTTCATAGTTCACCTCTGCAGACACAGCAGTGTAGTAATCTTGTTTCTTGCACCTAAAAACTTCTACATACCTTCGCCCCATGTTTTGTCGGTCCTTTTGAAGAGCAAACTCAACATACATGTCCCCTGAAAAGACAACAAATGCCTCCCCTGAGAATCGACCGTTCTTGGTGGCAAGAAGCACATCTACAATGTCGAGTCCAGCAAAGAACTTGCAAATGTCAAGGTCGGTGCAGTCAAATGGAAGTCCCCTTAGGCGAACCACAGGAAATGGAGGAGGTGGGAAGCCATGGCTATATGCAGCATAGGGTTGATGATAGGCACCTGCAACGCTGCTCACTGCGAAGTAGGGATTGGATTCCATCATTCTTTGTCTCTTTGAGCCGACCTCGTACCCATCCAAAAAAAACCCGCTTCCCAACATTGCCCTTCAATATTCCATAGAAAACAAAAACAAACATCCCCTCTTGTCCTGTTAATATAACCGAACCCACCCACGTTTCCATGTACCTATTATCTATTCCTACATCATCTATTACACCCTCCTAGACACATACCAAACACCCATGCAAGCATTGGAGAAGCAAAAAGCATGATATAATATTAACCTCATAGTTGCAGCAGTATCATTATGGAATACAGTCTTTCAATGCATTTCAAGGTTCATTCAATTGTAGGAGCTTATTGATATAGCAAAGGCAAAATAATTATATACTAGATACCAGGTCTTGTCTCAAATAGCTTCCTGATTAAACAATCAACTATTTCGTACAATTGAGTACACTGTCCTGACTAGGGCTGATAATCATTTACACGACATCTCGATACAAATTTGCATGATTGTGACTGTGCATGCACATAACAAAACGCTAGCACAAACACAATAATACATTGTAATTATACTTTGTTCGTGTTCAAGTATCAAGACTATATATTGTGGTGATAAATTTGATTCTTGGGTACCTCTTTGAACAAGTCTTATTTATTAACTTTTCAAATCTCCAACTAGTTATCTAATATCTTAGTTTTTCAATCTGACATTGAGGATTTGTGAAATCTTACATATGAATTTATAGTTCTTAGTATGAGGTATCCATTAATTGATATTTGCTTAAAAATACCACATGTGAACGTATAACTGACTAACTTAACGCCCGGACAAAAATTGTGTTGTATATTTCGCGTTTGTGAGTATAATACGATAAATTTATCCAGCAAGTTTATGTTCAGTAAGTGTAACACGTTAAGGTTATTAACACAAAGGATAGTATGGCGCATGAGCTTGCCACTTTTAGCCAAGGCATAATCCCACTAATCCGGTTTTCTTCCTTTACACAACACAGCTCAAAGGTGCATATTTTCTTTAATTTTAGAAGGACTAACTACATATATTTCCAGGCCAGATACAAACAACCATAGACTAGAAGATTTCGACATTAACGTATTTTAGGTTTCGAACACAGATTTAGGGTACGTGCAGCGTTAAGTATCCTTCAATTCAAATATAAACAAATTTACGCCTAATCCAGCATTTATTAGCAACCAATAGCAAATTGTGCAGAAAGCACCAGAAAACAATAAGCTCGAGTGTGGATGTATGCAAACACTTCGGTAACTAAGGTGCAAAGATGGAGATTATCGAATTACCCTCTGTATCCGTACATCGCTACGACGATGAAAATCCTTACAAGCTGCTTCAATTTGAAGGTAGATGTTCCAGAGAGAACGAAACCCTAGAGTTCGATTTGATTTTTAATTTGTTTTTGGTTGAAAGAGAAGACGTAAAACTGATTCCGTTTCTGCACAAAATGTCTCCGGGACTCGGATACGGGCTTATTAGCTACGGTTATCCGGTACCTCGTAGTGGGGCGGATTAAAACTGTAGAAGCCTTTTCTTTTAAGGGTTATTATAATTAAGAGTAAAATATGACATTGTCCCCTAAAATTTACACCGATTTTAAAATTTTCTCTTAAAATTTAAAATCCTTAATATTTGAAAATGATGAAAAATCCCCATTATCAGATGCTATTTCAGGAGGAATTTTTCATCATTTCTAAACATTAGGGGGAGACTTTAAACTTTAAGGGAAATTTTTAAAATCGGCGACGGCGTAAACTTTAGAGTGAAATGGCGTATTTAACCCTACAATTAATAAATATAATATACCATTATACCCTTGAAGTTTGATGATGTAGTCGGGTTACGATTAGACCTGAATAAGATCCTACGGCATTTTCTTTTATTGCAATATATTAATTCAATGAAAAAAAATACTAAAAAACGTAAAATCTCCAGTGCGCTTTTATCCCTACAATAATTAGTCCTTAATTTGTGTAGTTTTAGTAGTGCAAGTGTCTCTGTAACAAGACCAAACAGAGCCAGTTTAGGCTCACCCGCCTATATTCTAGTATACTCAAGCCCAAATTTTCTGGGATACCAAATGGGCCACCCACTACACATAATATACGCGGGGTTTTCAGCTAATAAACATACATTGTATGAGAAAGTGGAAAACTTGAACTTATGAATTGCACTTCTTACATGAGTAGCCATATTGCAAAAATACGTTTACTGTAAAGAAATAATAGGAAGAAAAAAAATGAAGGATAAAAAACAAACAAAAAATTGCGACCTGCTCAAGTTGTTGGATCCTCTGCATCCTAAATTCAGAGGGAGGGCTGGTCTCCTACTTAGATTGATCACCACAAGATTCAAGTATCCCGCATAACTTTCGATATTTTTCTGGAGTTAAGTCCGTCTAAAAAGAGTCGAAACAAGACTCACCCAGATAAAAAGACTGGAGAATAAATCCTATCACAGAGCCGAGATCAACTCCTCTTTACCATTTCACCACTTGAGGACTCTAAGCACAAACTTACTGACCCTTGTACATAGAACCAACCATGGAATCACACCAACCTGCATAATAGCCATTTGCTTCATGTAAGCTTGTGCGAGGAAAAGAGAACCGTGGAAGCTTGTAGTCTTAGACACACAAACCAAACCACTCTACTTTCCTATTTTATTTACCCTCACTAAACACTCTTTGCTATCTCTCCTATCCATTAATTAGTTAAGTAGAGGAATCTCTTACACCTATTATGCATTCACTTTGTGACATTAGGTCGTATTTCATTTTCAGTTGATTTAGTTTCTTGGGCGGGTACAATTAGAAGTTCCAGAAACTAACTGCTAGAGAAAATTGCCTTACTTACCATAACATTATCATTCAAACTGCCTCCAGCGCCGAAAGATAACAATTTTCCTGAAATAACAAGTTGATCAAATTGAACTGAGATAATTGGCAGAAAAGCAAGAAATGTACAAGAGAACATTGACCAGGAAAGCAACAAGAAAGCTAAGAAAATGCAGATCAAGAGTACAAAAAATACTTTTACATACCAAATGGGTGCACAAGTTGCTTAGATATGGAAGCTACAGGAGTCCTCCAAAACCATAGAGTCAGCAAAATATACACAGCGACCTGTATGACACGGAAAGGATATCTAGTTTCTAAAGTTCGAAAGAACAGTTTCTGAAGAAAAAAAAAGGGAACAATTCTGCAGCTACCTTCACAGTTGACAGAAATTTCAAATACAATTCGAATGAGATTTTTGCCTCCTCTCTGACTGATTCTTGTACTGAAAACAAGACAACAATTGGAGGGTCAACAAGAGTAAACTACAGGAAAGAACGTCCAATAACTGGGAATAACCAAATAAGTGAAAAAGCATGTACAAGCGCATGTACAAAGAAAGGATTTAGTATGAACTGAAGGAAGAAAAGGAGTTCAATCAAAACTTAGACAATCTCCTTAACTTAGCACTATTTTACACAGTTCATGGACTACACTATTTCACACAGCGCATGCACAATGACATCCAGAGAGAGGACATAATAACACCAGCAAAATCCAGTCTTCCGTCAATTATCAAGATGAGGAAAACATGATCATTTAATTTCATACCGTGCAGCAAATACTTCAACTGTTCATTTTAAAAATTTGTGGAAGAACAAAGGGTTGAGACTGCAGCACTCATTCCTCACCAAAATCTAATACAAAGGATCATGCGGTGAATGAGCACCCCACCACCACCAACACACACACCACCACCACGCACACAAACTGCCAGTTTAGACCATCATTATTGAGACACTCTTGGTTCTTATGCACTTAGCTCCATAAGCCGAGCGGTACCATGAATATTAGGCCCAATGAAAAAATACAGCACTGCACTATTAGATAAAATTTATAAATTCCTCAGCAATATATTAGTGACAAAAGCTGCAGGTAGATTCTATGTCTCATCTACATGAAAACGTACATTGTGTAAGTTCCTTCTGCTTGGCAGCTGCCTGCCTCCTAAGTTTTGAAGCTTGGGCAAATGTTGACGGCCTGCAAGCAGTACACCACTCCTGTCATGCTCATCTCCGATTCAAAAACTTAATCTAACATTAATTCGTTTCACTGCAGAACTCCAGCAGCACAAAGTCACAACCGCAAAGCTATATATGATCCATAGCAATCCAATCAATCAATTGGGATCATCACTTACTGAGAAAAGGCATTCGCCTCTTTCAGCAGATGCTTTATTTCTTGACGCAGTTGAGCCTCTCTAGAATTCCCCATCTAGACAAGACAAGAACAAAATACACAATATAATTATTCGATGTGACTTGATTTTTCCTTTCAACATCAAAGCTTCAAGTTTCCAGAAAACAGTAAAACCTCATGATCTCCTAATTCGAAATTCTATAAGCATAAAATCGACTAGGGAGATTAAGTTGAATGTTGCACATTCAGATTGAATCGTAATAACAACCACAATTCTGCGTTCGAGGGTGAAATCGTAATTAATGCTCAGAACACGAAGGAGGTCACGCATTACCTTCTTCAAGCGCTCAAACCAATTGGAGATGAAGTGGAAAGCGAAGACAAGGGTGAAGATTAAGGGAGCCATAAATGATCGTCGGTCCTCAGGGATCCACTCCGCCATGATTTTGTTATTTTCTTCGTTCCAAGGGAATTCAGATTGGAGCGCAAGAGGAGGTGATGAAGATCTTCGGGCACCGGCTACAATCTGTTAGGAAGAGAAACTGGCAAGGAATGAAAAAAGAACACGAGGGTCTACGGAACCGTACGGTAGAATTGGCTGCATATGATGATCGCGTTTAGGATTGATTTTGGAGTAGGCTTAGGGCTGTAGGGGTGCGCATAAACAAGCGCTTCGGTCTAATCATACATTTATCGTGTACTTATGTACCTTTTTTTTTTTCAAATTATCGTCGTGACTTTTTGTCACGCAATTTCGTACACGTATTCATTCACTACTAAACATATAAAGGGTAGTGCTGATTTTTCGACTCAATTATTAAGACTCATTATCAATCTCGCTTGCTTTGCTATCCAATTCGCATACTCGTTTACCGTCCTTGGAATAGCTCGTCATTGCACTTGCTCGATTTGTCTTGCTAGTGCTCGAATATTTGGTATAATGGTTGACAACCTTCAATGCTTCGACCCTTCTACTATTTGTTGGTGAACCGTTTGTGAGTCCGTCTCTATGATAATAGCTTTGTCATCCTGCTTCAATCGCTAGTCGTACTCCTTCTTGTATAGTCATGACCTCCATTGTTTCTATGTCGTCGCTCCGTTGTCTCCAGTTCACTTCGCCCACTAGCTTTCCGTCCTTATCTCTAGCCACCACCTCTATGTCGGCTCTTCGCGTTTGCTTGCACCATGATGCATCACAATTTATCTTGATCGTGTTACCCGTCGGTGGTTTCCATTGTTGGGGCGATCTGTCTTCGGGCGTGATTTGTGTTGTTTGGACGACTCCTTTTTGCTCCTTGTAGGCTTGCTTGATTTCCATTATCGCGACCCTAGGGTTGGGTTGCTTTGATTCAAAGGTTGTCGTGCACATTGTCTTCCATATGTGCCAACATGTGAGTAGCGTTAGGGCCCACCTTTTCTCGCTTGTTGAACCTCGTCCGCTCGGTTCCGCTTTCCTCATCTCGAGCCATTTGACCATGTCTAGATTGTTCGGTTGGTCTACTCTTATCCCTAGTATGTCGAGCCACACCTGTTCAGTCCATCCGCAATCGAGGATCATGTGTTCCCACGTCTCAACTTCTCCACATATTGGGCAACTCGGAGTTACGTTCATCCTCCGTCGTACCATGGTCGCCTTAACGGCTATGACATGTTGCTAGAAGACACATGTAGTTTTTTACCTTTGATATCATCTTTGTTGCCCAAATATCCTTCCAAAAGGTGCATTGGCTAGGTGGAGTCACCCTTAATCGTTGGTCGGTCATTTCCCGTACTTTGTGGTACACCGATCGGACCTTTGGTCTTCCATCATTTGTGTGTGGCCATATGTACCAGTCTCTTCCCCCGTCATGCTGTATCGTTATGGTAAGGATATGTTCGGCATCTTCATGATTAACTATGCTCCCCACAAGGGTCTCATTCCATTTTCCATTCGGTTGTATGAGCTTGTTTACTCTTAGGTCCCCTCCGTGCTCCACCCTTATTTCGTCATTCACCTGTTTGCTCTCCTTAGTGTATATTCATGGGTCCTTAAAGACTCGGATGTTCTCTCCCTTTTTAATGGTCATGGTATTGAAAATTGTACCCGTAGTGGTTATGGTTATGGTTTAAAAATATGGTATGGTTATGGTATTTGTCATACCCGTACCATACCCTAACCATCGACATCCCTACCCTATATAGTATTAATTACCAATTTAGATTTTTTTTTAACAAATTACTAATTAATTTTATATAAAATTATAATTTATTAATTTCATCTAATTTGCGATTAAATATTAATTTAAATGCATAAAATTTTTCTATATATATAGATAATTATCTCTATATAAAATTGCAAATTTTATAATATAATGAAATCAGACATTTTTCTTGTTCATCTTTACATGCCATCATGTTTATTAATTTTTACATGGTATAATAACTATGTGAAGATTCTTGATGCATACCTAAAGAACAAGGTATATCGATGCATAACTTCCTTGTTCTGCTCTTTTTCAACTGTTGCTCAGTTGGTTACGGTTGCTTTGTGCGTTTGAATTGTGCTCTGGTGTGAATCTTCCGTTGTGTGATTTATGTTCACATGGATCCTGTTACACTCGTCCTTGTTTGTTCACAACCATGATAAGAATATGGTAGATCGATAGAGTGAAGATAAGAGGGGTAGAGATACTGAAGAAGATGAAAAAGAAAATGTTTAATGTTTTTGCGTTGTTTGAGTCGATGAGAATCGTCTGAATCAGTGCATAGACCTTATTTATTCATTCAGTCTAGAATATGAGTTTGATGATATGGGAGTCCCTACCCTATCCCGACCCAACTCAATGCTGTCCTGCTCTCCAAATAAGTCTTTAGGGGTGGATAGGATGTCAAACTTTGAGTAATTTGCTTATGAATTGCGTTTGTGTTGAGTAGTTTAGATCGGTGAATTATTTAGACATGATGTTGGAACTTTATGGTAGATTGTAATATTGTAATGGTAAATGTATCGGGATAAATAAGAATGATGTTGTATTTGTCTATTGAAAAAAGTTCAAAGACCAAATAAAATGTCTAGAATCTAGAAAATACTAAATGTTGCATCTACTTTGAAGTGGTATAATAAAATAATGCAACTCTTTGAAGTGACACTTTAATGCCTATAAATAGGAACACATACCCCACAAACAATTCATCCAAAAAGCATTTTACTTGCTCTTAAGTAAGTGTGATGTTTCTGGATCATGCGATGTCCAATAAAATATATGTCCCGATAGAAGTTTTAAGGAAGGTCTCCGAGTTTTGCTACTCGTTGACCTTGTAATTTTGTTGCATCCTCGAGAATGATTTGCTGATAACCTGTTAGCAAAACTCGTTTACGAGTGAGGGCAAATATCATCTTTCGGAAAGCGTTTACACGACGTGCCTCAAGATCACAACATTTCGATGTTGGCTTAAAGTCATGTATTATACAATTCAATGTTGTCTTTAAGTCCCCCAGCATACAATTCAATGTTGACACAATGTATCGTATCATATAATTCGATGTAGACTCAAAATTTATGTATCATATAATTCTATGTTGACTCAATGTGTCGTATCGTATAACAAGATGTCAGTACAATGTTCTGCATTCTATAATTGATGGATGACTAAATGTCATGTATGACATAATTCATACCTTAACTTTAAATGTCTTATATCGGATAATACCTAGTTGGTTTGTGAGATATAAGTGATTGATTGCTCGCACTCTTATTCCTAAGTCCCATATCTAACACACGACTCGTCTTATTCATACAAAAATATGTCGTGTTTGAATCATAACTCTCGAGCCACAGATTAATTCATGGATTCGTATAATAAAAATATAATAATTATATTTTATGAAATTCATGGATCACATGAGTTCATAAGGCAATAGAATACATGAGTTTATGAGTCACATGTGTCTACACGTCGTGCATGTAAACTGATTGACTTGCATAATTTAAGCCACAATAATCAATTTGGACATGAGTCATGCATATTAACCTATGAACCCCACATATCTTATTTGAATTTTGGAAATTAACTCGTCAATAATTATAAATCATGTTTGGGTTGAACATTTACACGACTTGTCTCTAACATAACTTGTGTTTAATCAATCAACACGAATTGATGATATTTGTATCCTCATCCGAGAGTGTCTTTGAAAATAATACCTCCAAAGTGTTGCATTTACTTCATATTATAAACCATTTCATAATCGAAACACTTTTTTTTAGGGGCATGAGCGGGGCGGGCCGGTCTATTAGGCAATACCGAGATCGAGACTGAATTTGACCAAAAAAACTCGCCCAAGTCGGTGCTGCTTAACTCAGGTCAGTCTCGGTCTTGGACCAGATTTTTTGGTAAAAAATGAATCTTGCAGCTGGATTGGCCAAAAAAAACTAGCAGCTGGAAAAAAAAACAGAATAGTGACACGCAAAATAAAATTAAAAAAAAAAAGTATTTGGCATACAAATCTACTACCAACAAACAGACTAGTGACATACAAACCTTTTGCAGCATTACTGAATGAGTCTCATTCTTAGACTGAGATACATAGGTATGGTTCTCATACATCAACAATGAGAGCTTATCATACATCAAGAGTCAGAACACACAACATACAAGCACAAAACACAATAAACCAAGTATCAAACATGCAATCCAAACACACAACATAAATATAGAACATAAACTAATTTCAATCTCCAGATCACTAGAAGTTGGATGCAGTCCAAAACATTTGAAGATGTCGTCCAAAAGTGTTGAAGAATCTGTTGAGTGTACATTTTGAAATTTGACTGAATAGAACAATTATTCATAATGTTAATAGTCACTTCATTAAGAAAAAACGAGCTATGATTTACATGTTTCCCTAGTCATCATAATCAAGATTAGACAACATAAAATTTTGCGCCAACACGGGTGTCACCTCAGCAGATTCTGCAATTATAAAGAATAGTATAATACAATTGACTAATTATACTATAATTTGAGGGTTAATTACGTGAATTGTTACTTATGTTAGCACATGTGACCGAACCGTTGAAACTTAAGCTCAATCGTTACTCATGTTTCCATATGTGACTGAACGGTTCAGTTTGTTAACTTCCGTTATTTATCACCGTTAACATTTGGAATGTGCTTATCACGTGACTTTTTTATATTCTGAACTTCCCAACCTACCCTCCAAATGTTGATGCACCACTCCGTCTTCTCTCAAACATACAGACAGAAATCTGTGTCCGTCAAGAACTCGAATTGGGGATTCCATACGAGCTTAGGGATTGATGAATTGGCGAATTGGTGTGCTGAAGAATGATCATTTTAATTAACTTTAAATCGTTTAAATTAGGTCACGTGATTTCCTCATGACAATCAGGCGGAAATATGTGACGAAGACTTCACGGAATAACCATTCAGTCACATTCTCAAACTTAAGTAACAGTTCAGTTACATAAAAAAATACGAGTAACTTTTTAATCACATATGTCCAAGATAAGTAACTGCTGAGGTAGTTAACCCATAATTTGAAGATAAGTATGTGACTTTTTTTCGAGGCCAGTGTCAAGTGTTGAACTAGTTGAAGATTTTAGACAATCACCAATGCAAATGAGTGTTTCAACCATTCCTGCTGATAGTGAGCTCCAAAATTTATCTAACATGCGCCCTCCAGTACTAAAAGCGCTTTCAGATGCTACTGTCGAGACTGGAATTGCTAAGACATCTTTGTCATTGCTGATATAATCGAACATCATGTAGAATTCAATTTCCACCAATTTAAAATGTCAAAATCAACATTAAGAGTTTCAAGATCTTCCCTTAAATATTTCTCTAATTCTGATTTATCATCAATATTTTCCTGCATTCCACTTTTACTCAAGAACTTCATATCCATGTAATCCACATTAACATTACTAACATTTGCATGTGAAGTAGTAACTTTGCTGACTACATTAAGATCAGCAGATGAAGCTTTTTCTTTGTCAATATGCTTCTCATACTGTTTGTACAAAGACTCCAAGGTCAAATTCGATTTGTCTTTCAACTAAGCTGATAGTGTTATATCATAGCACTCGGCAATCATCCATGATACATTTATCATTTTACGTCGAGGATCAAGTACAACAGCTACAAACAACAACATATTAAGGCTCTTAACACTGCCCCAATACTTGTCATGTTTTTGTTCATCTTTGCAGTCATGGTAGAAAATCTAGCATCTTGCAGACGTTCTGTAATTTGCATTGATATCTTACAAACTTCACTCATGCAATTGTTTCTAGTAGCATAAGAAGAACTAGAAACAAGTAGAGTAGCATCATAGAAAATTCTAAAAAATGGCAAAACTGACTCAACAAAGCCTCAATCTTTATCAGTATGAACTCCTACGCCACTACTAAGCTCCAAGACATACTTAGAGTTAGTTTCCCCTTCCAGATATTCAAATGCTTTTCTATACTTCACAGTTGTCTCCATCATATTAAAAGTGGAATTCCACCTTGTTTCAACATCCAAACACAAATTTACTGTCCAAACCAACTTTTCATGTTCAACGACATCCTTAAACTTCTGTAACCTAGCTAGAGATCCTCTCCAAAATCTAATTGTTGTACGAATTCTGCTAATAGATACAGTGATATCCTTCAGCCCATCCTTGATAGTAAGATTAAGAGCGTGTGCAACATACCTAACGTTAGAAAATCCACCTTTAAGTATGGTTGTGTTTCATACTTGAAACCTTCTTTTCAGATGGTTAACAAGAAGATCATTAGAACTGGCATTATCAACAGTGATAGTAAGAACTTTGTTAATATCCCCACATAACCAAATATCGTTCAATAACTACACCCATCGATTCACTGGTGCAGCTAGAAACTTGACAAAAGTTCAAGATTGTGTTCTTCAACTTCCAATCAAGATCAATATAATGAGTAGTCAAATACATAAAGCACTGATTTTTAATGGAGGTCCATGTATCAGTAGTAAGACAAACCATTTGTTTTGACACGACAAAATAGTGTTTCAACTTCAATTTCTCTTCATTGTACAAACTAATACAATCACATGCAACAGTAAGAGGTCCACGTAAAACAACTTTTGGGTTCAAGGATCTCACAAACCTTTTGAAACCCTCTTTCTCAACTAAGTTAAATGGTTTTTCAGTCTCAATTATCATCTTTGCAAGTTCCATTCAATCTACTTCATTATCAAACTTCCATGACACTTCACTACTAGCACCATATGTAAATAAAATAGTCTTTTGTATTTTATCTTGGACTTTATGTGGATTAAGTTTGCATCTTTCAAGATGGTGGTGCAAACCACTAGTTCCTTGAGTACAACTATATAAGCAAAATATTTTCCACAGTAATTGCAAGTAGCTCTACTAGTTGCAATGTTTCTCACAAAATGTTTCCAGATAGAGAACCAAGTTTTAATAGTTGCAACACCAGCAGGTGGTACACTTTCAGTTTCAGTGCTCGTTGGTGCATCTCCTATTGGAGTTGGGGTTGACCCAGCATCACTTGGAGTAAGCGAACTTGGAGTATCGGATTCTAAATCTGCCACCAATGTCATCTACAAAGAAACGTAAATTATTAGAACGATCCGAACCAAGACCAACAGAGGTCCATAATGATCAAAATTCAAAATCATAAACATAAACATGTAATTTGCAAGATGAAATGTGTAAACATGTAACGTGTAATGTAACGTGTAAACATGTAATTCAAGAACATAAACATGTAATTCAGAAGATCGGAAAGACCAGTTCATCAACAATCGTGACCTAAATGGACTGGTCCAGGAGAGTTGTTACCTCAAGAAGTTGTTACGACCAGAAGAACTTAGACCGGAAGATCTGTTATCTCAAGGCGCAAGAGTTGTTACCAAAACTGTTACTCAAATGGAATCAATTGCAAGATGGAATCGGCAAATGAAATCAAGCTAAATGGAATCGCGACATGGAAGAGCAATTACCTGAGATGGACGGATGTCAGGACTCGGGCAGATGCATACGCAGAGAGTGGAGAGTGGAGAGTGGAAGCCGCGGAGAACGGAATGCTACGCTTGGAAGAGATTGGAGAGTAGTTGGGCTACGCAGAGAACGGAATGCTACGCATGCAAGACATGAAGGAAGAGAGTGGAGGAGTGGTGTAGGAGTCGACAAATTAAATTAGAATTTTCATAAAAGTCGGGTCAGACCGGTCCTAGCCGTACTTTTGGTGGGAAAACCCGAGCCCGACCTTCAAAGGAAAGAAAAAAAAAAACGTTCGCTCGGTCTTAGTCGGGCCGGTCTTGTCAAAAATTCGGTTTAACCGATCTTATTTATCACCCCTACTTTTTCCGTTACACCTGCTAAAATACAAACCAAACACTTTCATTTTGGAATGATTTTTACTTGCCTTGGTTTAACTTTTAAGGAGATAATAGAATTAGAATAAATATGTAATTCTTACTGGCATTTCATAGAGCCGTTCTCAGCTACAACGGAAATCAGTCAGTCAGGTAGTTAAGGCTTTGGGCCTTTGGCATGCAAATAGAATTAAAATAAGTATGTAAAACAATAATTATGGGGTGGTCCCATGACTCCCATCATAAATAAAGGACAAATTTTAAAATTATTATTTATATATATATAGTCTCTTAACTTGATCTTATATACGTCTAATTGTACATATTAATATGTTTATTATGTGACATTATCAAATGCGAATATGTACAACAAATTTATCTTGTCATGTTCATAACATTTTTTTTGTGTTCATATTGTATTATCATGTTGTTCCTAACAAATCTTGATGTTTGATAGTCAAGGGAAATTCACGAATAGAATAGTTAAAGACAATTAGTTTTGCTTTTGGTTTGTTTGTTTGTAATTTACCAAAAAAAAAATGTTGTTTTAAATTAGTTAGTTATATCTTCATATACGAAAATTATAAGAAAATATTCAAATAATGAATTGTTCATAGTAAAAATTATTAATTTAAAGACTAGATTTTATGAGTTTTAAATGTAAAATTTACAAATTCTAAAAATTAAATATCTAAATAGACTTTCAAAAACTATTAAACGAGACTTATTTATAAAAATATTTTTAAAAATATAGACTTTTAAATTCAACTTTATACTTAAAAAGAATAATTCAAACTTTATCGTGTTCTGATATTTAAACACAAACACGAAAATACTTTCATATTATCGTTATGTCATATCTTATTATCGTGTTACGTTGAAAATTGTTAGCATTTTATAACTCTATAATTTTATATAACTATTTAAGTACTTAATTTAAGAAAGTATTTATAAAAATTTCACATTATTTTTTATAATTTCATCTTCTTCTATTATATTTTGTAAAATCAATAAAAATCGAGATCTTACTATTTTGTAATTTGCACAAATCCTGAATTTTGACGGAAGAGAAAGAACAAAGAAGTAGAGTTGCCGTTTAACAAGGAGGCGCCATATGGAGAAAGCTAGGCTGGGCTACCGTGTGTGAGCTGTGTGTTACAAATTTATATTATTATTATTATTATAAAGAAATCAGGCTTGAAAATATTAATTCCAAAGGTCATTCCATCAAGCAACAGGCCGAACGGCGGCTTTGATCTCAATCATCATTACAATATATATATATATATGTATATATATATAGGGTAAAATACTAGTTTCTCCTCTAAAATTTGAGCTGAATTTAAATTTTCTCATGAAAGTTTAAAATTTTAAATTTTAATCCTAATGTTTGACTCAGATAAAAATTTCCCAATTTCCGCCAAATTGCTGTTAAACTCGAACATAAATTTCATCATATGTTTGACACGTGATTTTTTTACATTTTGAAATGATAAAATTGTCATTCATCAGAAACACTCATTTTCTTCCTCCTTCTGCTAAAGCTTTGCTTTGAATTCATCATTGCCATACAAGAATGATTTGCCTCAATCTAAACAAGGTACATAATCAACACAGCTAAAGTAGAACTTATAGAAAATTGATGCAAAAAGTACCTCAGACAAATCCATTCATCAACCCAGAACATGATCCTCGGTTCTAACGAGTTCGTAATACTCTTGATTACAATCGGAGGATACCCAGAAATCAAAACACAACATGTCCATCTCCAAACCTAGATTTCCTCAAATAATCAAAATGCGGTCTCAAAATTTTGTTCACAAGAAATAGAAACTCACAAACAAAATAAAATATATCTTCTATCATGATGATCAGGGCGACCCATACTACAAGTGTATTTCTTTATTTTGTGATAAACTTGTCAATTGAGACGGTTCTCGACAGACGAATACTCCGCAATATGTTTTCATACACCGAGAATCCTCCGCAATTGAGACGGTTGAATCCTCCGCAATTGAGACGATTCTCGACGGTCGAGCAATCCTCCGTTGAACTTCCCGTCCATTTCTGTGAAGACTCCCGAAAGTTCCCTCTCCCCGCCACGCCTGAACCTCCCTACCGCGAATGAGCCGCCAGTGGAGCTGACAGAGATTGTATAACAAGGTGTGGCGACAAATCAAGAAGTGCGGAGGTCCAGAAGCGATAACAACCGCGCGCTGCTAGGGTTGGGATCAGTGGAAAAACGATAAGTGTTAGAGTATACGTTACCAAGGAGCTAGTGCTGGAAGAACTGATGCTCTTGAGGATGCAACAGTGGTGGAGGGTAGGTACTGAGCACGACCGAGACCGAACCAAGTTCGTTTAGGTCTGAGGTTGTTCATCTAGAGGCCGAGGAGAAGTCGAGGAGTAGGCACTTGAAGAACAGCAGAAGAACCGCACTTGAAGAACAAATAACATGAAGGAGGGCAGTTTTGTCCATTTAGAATATTAATCAACCACATGTCACTCACGTGACAAGCATTATATCTGAAATAAACGGATAAGTGACGGAATGGGGGTATTTTTCATTCGGTCCAAACATTAGGACTAAAATTTAAAATTTTAAACTTTAAGGGAGAAATTTAAAATCGGACTAAACTTTAGGGGGGAAACTCGTATTTTACCCTATATATATATAATACAATATTATCTTTTAATATTTGGATAGTTTTTCAGTTTTTTCCTAAAGTTTAAATCGTAAAATTTTATTCACTCATATTTGATCAAAGTGCAAGTTTGCCCCTCCATTAACTTTTCCATCTAAATTTAGTAGAATTACTTTTAAAAATTGCAAAATATCAAAAAACTTTCACAATTTAATCATGCCAATATTTTTCAAATGTTACAATCGAGTCATGATTCGATCGAGACTCGATTGAAACCCAATCGAGGAGCCTCGGGTCTGGTTCTTGATCCAGACTACCCCCCATGGCTGGAGGATCTGGTATGGGTCAAGACCCAGACTCAAACCTCCGATTAAGACTCAATCAAGGGGGATTGGGTTTGGGGTTTGGGTTTTGACCCAGACCTGGTCCCCTACCCATGGGGAGTTAGTATGGGTCAAGACCCGAGCCCCAAATTGGGACTCAATTGTAACATTTAAAAAAGTTTAAATTGTGGTTTTTTCGAAAGTTTTCTACAATTTTTATAATTTTCAAAACTAATGCTATTAAATTTTGATAGAAAAATTGACGGAGGGGGCTGGGCAAACTAGCACTTTGGTCAAGCATGAGGGAAGAAAATTTTACGATTTAAATTTTAGAGGAAAAAATGAAAGTTTGCCCAAACATTAGGTGTGATATCGTATTTTCGTGTATATATATATATATATATTCAATAATTCATTATTACGACTTATTTATTTAATATATATATAAATAATTAAATATTGCTACATCTGTGTAAATATTTTTGTGGGACCGTGTTTTCTAATTTTCATATCTAGAATTTAAAATTTTAATTAAGAAACAAGTACTGCTATGTAAATATAATACTTGCATTTGCAAAATAGTCATGGTTAAGTTTAACATCTAATTGACCATTAAATAATAATAATTATAGTAATAATAATACAAGTTGGTGGTATTAAAATAAAATAAAATGTTTTAATAAAAATATCATCAAAATTTGAAAAACAATATATATAAGAATCTTACATATTCGAAAAACAATCATAGAAGTCAAAGTAAACTTAAACTAGGTCTAGGTGGGTAAAATATTTTCTTTTCAAACAATTATTATTATTATATATAAAAAAGTAGGAAAGAAGATATTGGAGTTTTTTGAAAAAGTAGGTATCGTAAAAAAATGTTTTAGAAAAAAAAATATATAATAATTTTTTTTTGAAATGTGGGTATACACGTTACTGTGGGTAGCACGTTTTTTCAATAGGTGTTAACGAGGGTAACACCTTTAGAGTAGGCGCTACTTAAAGTAGCGCCTATTTCAAATCTTTCTCTTTATTTTATTTTTTTTAATATTTCGATGTTTAATTACAAATAAAATTGTGTATCTATTAAAAAGATTTTTTTTTATAGTAAGTAGATATTTTAATTGTGATTCAAATGATGCAAAAAATATTGAATTTGGATTTACGGATTGACTGTACGCTCTGCCGTAAGTTGAGATATGAAAATTTAATTTAAAAAATTATAACTCAGACCATGTAAGTCCAAACTCACCACGGTTAACGTTATTTATGTTGTAATTCAATTATCTACCTAGGGTAACTTTTTGATTAGAAATACAATGATTTTTTAATATAACATCGTTTGTTTTATAATTTGACCGAAATAATTAAATGCATTAGGTGAGAAATTTAATTATGTACTTACTCCAAAAAAATCAATAACATTACCATGCATAAATAATTTAATTACGAATTAAATGACGATGACTTACGTTACTTTTAAATGTAAGTTGTAAATTTTTATATGTGTACATACTTAATTTTTATAGCTTAAATTATTATATATTTTAGCATACGATATTTTTTTTAAAAAAATAATTGGAATTACATAAATACATAATATAATGGGAAGAAAAAAAAAACATGAAAGCTTTTCATTTTCTGCTCGTCTCTTCCAGTCTAGCCATCATATGGACTTAGTTCTTTCTCCAATTCTCCTACTATTTATTACCAATAAAAGAATCCTCACTTTTTCCCACTGGATCATTATTATTCCGATTATTATTATTGTAAGACAACAACACACCTTTCTTCTGCAAAGACTCAACGACTAATTACCATAAAATTCTCAGCTTTCAATCCTCCACGCTTTTCCTACAACTCTTTCCAGTTCACCACCCATCACGGGGTCATGTACCTCTCTTCAATGCAAAAGAATCCTCTTTTCATGGCCGAAAGCTGCTGCTTCTAACTTCAGCCATGGATGAGACCTGCAACTGCAATGGTTTTTCATTCTTCCATTCATACGCACTTTTCTGATCGTGGAGTTAGGCGTTGTTTGATCCCCCCGAGAAAATGCAAGAACTGATGTCCATGATTGGCTAAAAATGACCTTTTTTGACTTATTTGGTCATCATTGTGTTTCTGACCATGAACTGGAAACTGAGCAAGGTTATTGCTGGGTCTAGACATTCATGTTATACTGTTGTTTCCCTTTGTCGAAATTGTGTTTTGAGTAGTACCGAGAATCTGATTTTCATTTCCCTTAGTAGCAGCCTTGTTCTTCCTTTAAATTTAGAATCAATGTACTTTGCAGAAAACTCCTTGAGTATGGATATCTAAAGTTGTAAACTTTATGTACGATTAGGGTTCTAGTTGATTCATATATCAAAAGGGCAAGTGACAAAATTAACAAAAGACCCTAATTTCTTGGAAAGTGGGATTATTCCTAGCTATTGCGGTATTTGCTTTCAGTTCTGTGTTCTTAATGGCATTATATGTTTTCATGGTCAGCAGTAGACTCATCTTCTGATGTGCCCTTCTACTAATTTTCTGATATAGATAATGGATTTATTGCAGAGGTTCGATTGCCGTTTGACAAGCTAAGGTTTTGATTGAACCTTATTTAGTTATCTGCAGTAATTGCATCAATGAAGTCGTCATCTGGCACATTTGCCAACTTCCGATATTCTTATGATGCGGGAGAGGATTGGTCGGAAAAGTGGGCTTATCCGGCAGAGGCTTCAATCAAGAAACTCATCCACGACGAGATGTCCCGGAAACCTAGCACCAGACAAAACGTACCTAGCATTGTAGCCCGATTAATGGGGGTGGATGTGCTGCCTCCAGAAGCAAGATCCACTGTGCATCCGATCAAGAAGATGAGGGATGATATCGCTTATAAAAATGTGGAACAAAATGTGAAGAAATGTTCTTCAAATTCAAAGTTATCGAAACAGCAATTCGATGAGCCTACTTATTATGATAATAACATTGATAGATGGAATAGTAGCCAAAATGTGGAGAAACCAAAGCGTCGAGAACATCCACAAGAGGAGGAGCTGCAAAAGTTCAAGAAAGAATTCGAAGCGTGGCAAGCTGCAAGATTCAGAGAATGTTCCAGGTTTTCTCAAGTGGAAGACATCAATTTCGCTATTCATCCCAACAACCATAAGAAAAGTGAAGGGATTGTGGAGCAGCAGACAATTAGATATTCACCAGAAAAAGCCCATTCATGTCAAAACAGAGAGAAACAAAAGGACTCAGCTTTGCTAATTAGTAGAAGAGCAAAAGGAAGAGTTTCTGGAGCGGGTCCAACCACGATAGTGGTTCTGAAGCCGGGTCCTGATAGGATTTGGAGCAGTGACGATTCATGGACGAGTTTCTCAGGGAGTTCAGAAGAAAGAGGCAGCATGGAAGATTTTCTCGAAAAGGTGAAGGAAAGGCTAAAACGTGAAATGCAAGGCAAGGCACCCCCTTTTAGAGAAATTTCATCCGAACCCCAACAAGGAACAAAGCAAATGGCAAACAAGGTTAGAGAAAGCAGTGTGGGTTTGATCCGATCTGAATCTACGAGGTCTTATAGAAGTGATATCCATAGCTCACCTGAATCTGTTCATGTGGATACGAGAAGACTCCTTGATGAAAGGTTGAGAAATGTTTTGGGCAATGAAAGGCCCGTTGAAGAGGAGAAAATACAAGCTCAATCTTTTAGACATGGCCAAGAACTGTCTCCTAAGAACCTTGTCAGGTCATTGTCGGCTCCTGTGTCAGGAACTTCCTTTGGTAAGCTGCTCCTTGAAGATCGACATCTTGTGACAAGTGCCCATATAAGGAGGAAGCATGAATCTGTGAAGAACTTGCTGGTAGATGCCAGGAAAGAGAGGTTCAGCTTCAGAGAGAGGGTCAGGAGCACTTTTACACTCAGAGGGAGGCTGTTTAGGAGAAGGATGCAGCACCCTCAAGCAGCCTGCCAGTCAAATTTCATGAACGATATCATGAGTGGACCGACAGTTATCTCAAACCAAAATGAAATATATGTAATGTTCTACTCCACTTTAGAAGTGATTTTTCAGTTGCATATTTTGGTTTATTTTAGATAGTTACTGAACAAAAGTTGGAAACTTCATCACTCTTTTTTCCAGGAAAATTCAACTGAAGTGCCTCCGAGTCCTGCATCAGTGTGCAGTAGTATCCAAGAAGAGTTCTGGAGACCAAGGAACGAGTTCAGCTCATTATCATCAGCAGATACTACCCCTGCAGACATTGCTGATACTGCTGAGATCTTGCCTGATTTTGCAGAGGTTAATGTTAATGCTGCTAGCAGTGGTATGAACGAAACCTTTCCCTATATTTTGCACAGTTGATTTGTCATTTTTGTGCATATGAAGTTTCAGCTATTAAGTCTCAAAGCTTTTCTATCTGTTGATTTGCAGAATTGCAAAGGCAGCAACTTGATAAGCCCCAGCTTACCATCACTGTGGAAACCACATCCAAACACGTCCTTGTTGAATCCAAAGCAGCAGAGTTAGAGGATGAGGCATTATCTTTTGTCAGAGCCTTGCTTATTGCTTCTGGTATCTATGGCAGATCATCTCATCTGTACTCATCAAAATATGCTCCATTTGTGAAGATGATCAATGACTCAGTCTTTGAACAAGTTGAGGAATCCTACCAGGTAGGTGGTGCCAAAGAGATCGATCATCTGATAACGAAAAATGTAGAAGTTGATCATAAAATATTGCATGATTTGCTGAACGAGTCACTCATGCTCGTTCTTCAATCACCAGTAATCTTCTTCCCAAGAAAGATTTCTGGGCACGACTTGTTGCCACCTCCTCACGGTCAGAACTTGCTCAATTCTGTGTGGAGAATGATCCGTGCATATGTAGAGTTACGACAAAGCTCTCTTGATGATCTATTGTCCCGTGATATTGAGTCATCCCCGTGGTCGAGATCATTGGATGCTGAGGTTATTGTTGGTCAGATTGAAGGTATGATTCTTGCAGATATAGTATACGAAATTGTGAAAGGTATTGAAGAAGAAATCGAATCTGGGTTACCAATTTTTTGATGTTGCATACATAGAGAGTGATTGACTAACTTAAGATGATTGTTGCAGTAAGATAGTTTTTTCTTCTTGTGTTTTGTGTATATAGATATATCATGTTTGTGGAATGAAGCCCAGTAAATGTTTTACCTCAATATCTGATAGAACACACAATTTGTTTTTGTATTAATATGCTTTTTAAAAATCTATATTCTGTAAAAATCTATGTTAAATACTTTTTTAATTTATAAAAATAATTAAATAATTTTTTAAAATGTAACAAATAAATGCTAATAACTTATGTTAAGGGTTAATAACCAAATAACAAACCGAACTTTGATGAAAAAACAAACAGCAAACTGAATTTTTTTGTTGATAAACAACAAACCAAACTTTAGAAATTTAGCAAACAACAAACTTACCTCAAATTTTCATTATGTTTGAACGAATTTTTCAATATTTGAGAGAATTATTAAGTCGTAATAATTTTTCCTTAAAATACTTCAACTGATGTTGATTTAATAAATCCCTCAAACATTGAAAAATTCATTCAAACATAATGAAAATTTGAGATAAATTTGTTGTTTGCTAAATTTCTAAAGTTTGGTATGTTGTTTGTCAACAAAAAAAGTTTGGTTTGCTGTTTGGTTTTTTCTCAAAATTTGGTTTGTTTTTTGGTTAGTGACCCTTATGTTAATGTTATAATTGAGTTCAGATTTTACCAAAACTTGATTGATATTTTGATACTCAATCAACTGTTTTTTGATATGCGTCCATAATGCAATCAACTTGTCCATGAGTGACGAGCTGGTCCGGTGGGAACCTAGACCAATTGACCCTCAATTGAGGAATAATTGGAGACTTAATAGTGAATAGGGGTTCCCTAGCCTAATTCATACTCAGACTAGTGGGTTCGAACAAAAAAATTGGTATGGACAAACTGAACTGCATGTTAATCGTACCTCGTATGAACCAGTTCAGAAAATAAATTGTATTTTGGATCAAATATGAAGCGGTTTATATGAACAATAAAATCTAGTTTGAAAGTGGTAAACTGTTTCGTTTTAAAATCAATTTATTGTTTTATGTATTATTAATAGGGTTAATAACCAATTAACAAACCGAAGTTTGAGAAAAAATCAAACAGCAAACTGAACTTTTTTTGTTGACAAACAACAAACCAAACTTTAGAAATTTAGCAAACGATAAACTTACCTCAAATTTTAATTATGTTTGAACGAATTTTTCAATGTTTGAGTGAGTTATTAAGTCGTAATAATCTTTCCTTAGAATACTTCAACTAATGTTGACTTAATAACTCTATCAAACATTGAAAAATTCATTCAAACGTAATGAAAATTTGAGTTAGGTTTGTTGATTGCTCAATTCCCAAAGTTTGGTTTGTTGTTTGTCAACAAAAAAAAAATTGTTTGCTGTTTGATTTTTCCTCAAAGTTCGTTTTTTTTTTTTTTTATTAACCCTTATTAATAATAATTTTTTATCTAATATCACAAAAAGTCTAACCCTTAATCGCTAAATTAGTCTTTTAGTTTTCGTTTATTTAAGACTTTCACCTTCAGTCTTCCGTTGTAATTATTATTTGTATTTTTTCCATTTAGAAGAATTTAATTAAGCTTTTGATACATGATTCGAGCAACAAAGACTCAATGAGTGAGCGTGATAATTAATATTATTAAGTCATTTTTTAAAATTTATTTATATTTTATTGTATTAATCATTAAAGCTTATAAACTTGGAAATTTAATATTAGTTGTACTTTTTTTAGCCAAAGGTACGATTAACCAGTTTAGAATCGATTTGCAAGTGATACGGTAATTCGTAAAAAAATTGGAGTGATTTAAACATATGGGTCGAACCATACATTTACTACATTTTAGGTAAGGTAATAGGGGTAAGCAAATTACTCATTTGGATCTGAAACCTATCCGGAATCGACATTTTGGGTAGGTTCCGGGTAGAAGTTTTAAAAATAGGGTAGGTTCCGGGAAACAAAATCCAAGAACTTATTTATCCAGTTCTGGTTCGCCTATATGGGTTCCCTAAACTAATCAGAACTTGTTTTATATATGTATTTAAAAAAAAAAAACTAAAGAAAAAATAAGGAACTTCGGCTAAAGCGAGGATGTTATTGATGCAGTGATCCAACGCTCATCTGCTCAGGTATCTTCGATTGGCCTTTTCAAATTTCTACACTAGTTTGATGGACGATTTGCTGGATCAGTTGCCTGAGGCTAGCGACAACAATTTGGAGGATCGGTCATCGTCATCATCAAACTGAGAGGTAGATGCAGGGGAGGAGTCTTGAAAGATAGCTGAGGAGATGGCGCAGGCGATAACTGCGAAAATTCAGTTGAATACGGTTGATGAAGAGAGGAGGAGAGTTGTGATTGATAACGTCAAGAGGCTCATTCGGGGATAAATCGAACCGAATATTTTAAAAAAAAAAAATATTCCTAACAGGGTACCCAGAATCGTTTGTACAAACATGTTCCAAATTACGGTTGTACAAACAGGTTCCGGTTCTAAATTTAAATACCATGTTATATATTGAGTAGGTTCCAAAAATTTCTAAATTTACAGGGCACCCGTAATCGTTCACCCGGGTAAGGTTCTGAACCGGTCTAAGGCCACACCGGTTCATACACATGCGTACAGACCAGGTAACTCAACCTGTCCCTTCGATTGATGCTGCCGATTGTAATATGGAAGAATCGAATCTGGACTTATATGCATTGCCTCCATGGCTTACTACTATATTTATTATTATTATTATTTATTTGTAGAAAGGCATCCACAGCCGCCCATGAACTTGTCGGGAAGTGGCCGCCGACTGCACATGCACTGCCTTCTCGTCTCGGCTGGATCACCATCAGTTAGGTCTAGCGCCGACAATGATGTGGTAAAAAATTTAAGACCACAATTATAATTGTTATTTTTTAATATGTTTAACCATACTATTATGGTGCAGTGCGGTTATAGTAATAAGTGTTTTTACATGTAATGGCTATGATATTTTAGTCATACTCATGGTTATTATATAAATAAAATAATATTAATATATACTAATAATAGAAGTATGATTAGGGTTGTCGATGGTTAGAGTATGGTATGAGTATGACACATAGAATAATCATACCATATTTTTAAACCACATACCATAATTATAATTATTACATGTACAATTTACAATACCATAATATTAAAATAATCGTGGTTATTAACTACGGTTTTATCCGTATACCTATATTCATTTCACACATGTGATATAATAAAATATCAATAATCTCATTTTAAAAAAAATACATAAATCTATATTACCAACAATAAAAATATATAACACTAACATCATTCAACATTAACATTCACACCACTTAACATTAAAATTCAACATTAATACCGATGAAACATTAACACAATTAGTATATTAATAATAACAACAACTTCAATTATATTTAGTATATATTCGTTTATTAATAACAAATAATTATTATATTTATATAATAACCATGGTTATAACACATGAATATAACTCAAATACCATAACCATAATCATTATGGGTAAAACAAATTATCACCATAATGATACGGTTAACCATATTAATCAGTAACGGTTATAACCATGGTTATGAGTTTTTTACCTCACCATTGTCGGACCTAAGTATGATTTTCACTTTTAGATTTTACGAATCTATAATTTCAAGGTGAACTGTAATGAATGATTTAAATGTTAAATGATATTAGTATTAATTTTGAATGGTACTAATGTTGAACATTTTTGTTGTTTGTGACATAACTTTATGTATTTATTAAGATAACATTTATAATGTTCTATTACATTTCACATGTAGTAATAAATATTGGTATGCGGTTAAAATCGTGGTCAATAACCACAGTTATGGATATGGTTATGATATTTAAATTTGTACATGTAATGGTTATATGGTATGCAAGTTAAAAATATGGTATGATTATGATATTTGACATACATGTACCATATTCTAACCATTGTCAGCCCTACTAAGAAGGGTGGGATAGTTAGTCAATATTAACATTCAAAAAATAAGGGGAGATAAATGCAGAAATTATAAAATGACGGTCTAATTTGGTATTTGAAACAAATTAATGAAAACTAAACACTGCAGATGAAATAAATAATTAAATAAAAATATATTATACTTTATAGTTAAATATAAAGGTAAAACTACGGGGGAAATATAATATGTTTGACCATAATTATTTAGTTAATTATATTAACAGTTACTTATGTTGACACACATGAATGTTCATCTTTATGTGTTTCATCTCCAATCTCTTCTTCCTCAATTCATGTTCGAAATCATATTTCAGACACGAAGAACCATGAAGAGCAAAATAAAATAAAATCATAATTTTTGTGACTATTTAATCACATTTGTCAAATATATGTGACTAAATATAACACGTTTAACCAAAAAATCACATTTCTGAAACATACATGATCGTTTAGCTAAAACAAAAAATATAAGTGACCATTTAGACTGTTGAAGTGGTTTACCCTAATTATTCTCGTGATTATTTAGAGAAAATATTATTTATAGTAAATTTTAATTTAATAATTAATAGTCATTGTTTTTTGGATTACTAACCAAATTGCTACCCCAGCTTTAGGCACTTTACAAATTGATACATGAAATTTACCTTTTCAAAAAATTATATATAAACTTTTGACATTTGGGGCAAATTGGTATCTCAGTTAACTTTTCCGTTAAATATGGACGAAAAATGACATGACAACATATGATGATCCTTGATTTAAAAAAACTAAATGATTTTTTAAAAATACTAAAAAAATCTGGAAAATTAAAAGGGAAAATATGAGTTTTTAATATAATAGTTTTTGTTAAAAAAATAAAATAAAATAATAAATAATTATTTTTTCATTTTGTTTCATATTTTCAAGAAAAATATTGTATTAAAAACTTTTATTTTCTCTATTAATTTTTTATATTTGTAATAAAAAAAAATCATTTTTTTGGTTATTTTTAAAAAATTATTTAATTTTTTAAATCAGAGATCAATCATATATTGTCACGTCATTTTTGGTCCATATTTAACAGAAAAGTTAACTGAGGTAGCAATTTGCCCAACTCCGAAAGTATGGGTAACAAAATTTGAAAAATAAAAATAAAATTCAAGTAGCAATTTATAAAGTGCTCAAAGTTGGGGTAACGATTTGGTTATTAAACCTTATTTTTTAATACCAGAGATCATAATATTAATATATTAATAGGCCACATAAAAAGTATCTAACTAAATTAAAAAAGTATCTAACTAAATTGAAAAAGTATGTACCTTCTTTGTTTATAAATTAAAATCAAATGAAAACATGAGTTCAAAGTACAAACGCGTTTCGACGGAACTGGTGATCCAAAGTGCATGAGCCGATGTAACAATTGAATCGGACGCGCAACATGTTATTAACCTTATACAAGGAGGGCAATCGTGGAAGGACTGAGAACTTCGGAATGTGCTAACGGACATCATCGAGTTGGCAAAGGAAATTTCACGGGTCCAATGGAAATTTGTAAGACGAGGGGCAAACAGGTGCGCCAATTAGGTAGCGACGGAATCGAAACGGGATTCCGTCATTAGGTACTCCTTTATTATTGTCATTATGTGTAATGAATATTAATGATTTTTTTTTTTTAGTAATTGCAGTTATTTATTGGGAAAAAAAGAGTACAAACGCGTTCTACAGTAAGTCAGTAGAAAATCTAAAGATAAGACAAAGACATACGCATGTTACCGACGAAATTGGTTACAAATAAATAAATTCAGAAAAAGAAACGCTTTCTAGAGGGAGAGAGGAGAGAGACACGGCGAGATTGACGCATTATCTTCAGAAATGGACGTGACCACGACGGGTCGAACTGCTTCATTCAGGGCAGGGTCAAACGGATCGGTAATTAGGTTCGGGTTTAGGGACTCATTAAAGTAAAGGTAATAATTAAAATATGTGCAAACAAATAAATTAGATGACAAATATAAATTTTGAAAAGAACAAATCAAAATTAATTATATTTTTTAAGTTTAAAATTACACAACCCAAAAAATTAATAAGCATAATTGCATCACCACTCAACTCAAACGGCACCACGACCGATAGACCTGCTTCATTTGGTTTGGATCAAGTCGAACCCTACCACATTGGGGCTCGGTGAGCCATCAACCTGGTTTGAAACTATGATAACCAGTGTTATCAGAACCAGATTGACTCTCGAACTGATAAATGGTCAATTCCCGGTTCAACCAGTTCAATCCGGTCGGTTCACTGTGTATTAAAAAAAAAATCTTAAAAGTGTGAAGTGTTGGCGCGTCTTCGATCGAAATTTTGGAGGCAAAAGCTGTGTTTGAAGGTGTTTACCTCGCTGTCGAGCAAGGATGACATTCGGTGGAGATCGAGTACGACGCGACGACCATGATCGATCATATTACAGGTTCGGTCAAATTTTGGCAAATTGAGACTTTAGTTTCTAATACTCTTCATAGGTTTGGTAGTATACGTGACATATCATGGAATATGATATCAAGATCCGCAAATCAATGTGCGGACTGGATAGCGAATCAAACTATTGGGGAATGGGCCTTAGGGATTGGGTTGTTCGACCCTATCCCCTTTTACAGTTTTTGAGTTTTGACAATTTATTGTATTTGGGTGATGCTCGACGCCAATTTTGCGGATGAATATACGGAATTTTTATGGCAAAAAAAAAAAAGTGTTGGTGCGGACTGACAGAAGAATATGCACCCAAGATTACATAACCAAGTGAAGGCCGAATTCGACGGTAAATGGCTCTGCGGCCTCTGCTCCGAAGCCGTCAGAGACGAAGTCAGCAGAGGAAGCATTCAAGCTTCTTCAATGGACGATGCCGTCAAGGCCCACATGTCCTTCTGCGGGAAGTAGAAGTCAAACCCTGCGATTCGGGTCGCCGACGGCATGAAACAGATGCTCCGGAGAAGAGTTGTCGAGCTGTCCTCTTCGTCTTCATCAAAATCGGTCTCTAAGAAGAACTCCAAATCAACCTCCATGAAGCATGCTTCGTCTACTTTTTCGCTCTACTGAGTGAAACCGAGGTTGTCTGTCTCTGTATTTTCCTTGCAGCCTTGTTGAAGGTCCGGCGTGATCTAACGGCTGTAAATAATCGTCGGGTTATAACTAAGACCGCGAATGAGCTAGCTAGGTTTCGACAACGAAGAAGAAGGTCATTATTTTCGGACCATCTTGTACAGAGAGGATGATGTCGATTCAGTTAGTCAATTGACTGCGGCTGAAGAACTGCGGCAAGGACGAATTGGCTGCGAAGACCTGAAGGCGTGAAGAACTGCGGCTTGACCTGAAGGCGTGAAGAACTGGTTGTGCGTCTGGTCTTCTTTTTTTTGGTCAAAATTTGTTGTGCGTCTGTGACTCTGGTCTCAGTGAAATGAAATGGAATGCTAATTGAAAAAGAAAAACCTAGTTTAAGCCTTAAATTGAAGAGACCGGTCGGACCAGCTCTATAGATAAAAATAAATCGGTTTAAACCGAAGAAAATCGATTGCCCGGTTTTAAAAAAGTGAATTGAAAACCGATCGGATCATACCGATTCAGCCGGATTTGCCATGCAAGTTAAGTTTTTAATTGAATTAAACCGGTCAGAGTTCCGGTTCCCGATCGGACCTCCGGTCCGATTTTGATAAGTATGATGATAACATCTTAATTAGAGAGAATAACTTGGACAATGATCAGTTTCAAACTTAATTCGTTTCAATTAAAATTTTAACATATAACTTAGAATTATAAAAAAAAATCAGAGAATTAGACTTGTAAACTCCAAATTTAAATTTCAAAATTACTAATTTAATCTCTATTATTTAACTTTTTTGGCCATATTTCTATTATTTAACTTAATAGATGAATGATAATTTTTAGATTAAATAACATAATAATTTTTTTATTTCATTAAATTGTAGGTAACAACTTAACTAATGGGTTAATAACTAAATCACTACTTTTTTTTACTACTTTACAAATTTATATATATACTTTATTTTTTCAAATTATGCTACTTATGCATTAGTTGAAGTAAAATGCTACATCCGTCAATTCTTTTGTCAAATTTAAACGAAAATTGACGTGGCTACACGTGATTGATTCATATTGTAAAAAAATTAAATTTAAAAACAATTTGGGGAAAATCTAAAAAATTAGACAAAAATAAGAATTTTTAATATAATATTTTTCTATTAAAAATATGAAATAAATAAAAAAACTATAATTAATAATTATTTTTGTTTATATCATATTTCAGTAAAAATATTAAACTAAATAATCATTTTTTTCGTATAAATTTTCGGTTATTTTAAATTTTTATATAATTTTTTAAATTATGGATCAATCAATTATGCGTTGCTACGTTATTTTTCTAAATTTAACAAAACAAATAAGCAGATGTAATATTTTATCCTAACTTTAAAAATATAGATCACAAACTTTAAAATAAAAATTGAATATTTTTTTATAAAACACTTACGGTTAAAATAACAATTTAATTATTACCTCTTAATTAATATATACAATTTTTGGTAAAAAACAAATATAATGTACAATTTGTTCAGGTCGTCTTAAGTTAAGAGTCTTAAGACTCTTAACCTTCTTCTTTTTTTATTTTGTCTTTTTGTCGGTTTTTCCACTCTCTCTCTCTCTCTCTCTCTCTCTCTCTCTCTCTCTCTCTCTAGTCTCTTCTCTAATTATTGTCCAGTCACTGTTTCATTTTTCTCAGTAAACAAACACGACTCAACTTTCTCTCCTCCCAAACGGACAGTGACACAGTCTCCTATACACATTCCATTCTCTGCGTCTTCAGCTCTTTCAGTCAGGGTACGTACTAGAATGATGGAGTGGGAGAAGCAGCAGCAGCTTCCTCAAGTGTCTGACAGCAACCAACGCTGTGGTGGCGCCGGTGAGGATACTGTTAGCGGAAGAGTAAACGGTGGGAACGGGGTGCCGTACGTCAAGGTAATGACGGATGAGCAGCTGGAGACTCTCCGGAAGCAGATCGCCATCTATGCCTCCATCTGCGAGCAGCTAGTCGAGATGCATAAAAACCTAACTGCTCAGCAAGATCTTGCAGGTCACTCTACTTTCCTTTCTGCCGCATTCATACCTCAATTCCACTCGAAAGTAGTTTCTGGTTGATTTCTTTAGACCTTGAAGGCTTGAACATTTGCCGACTTTCTTTAATTAAATGAAGGCCAAAGTTGTCCAGGATAATCCTAACCGTGGATTGAGATGCTGAATTTTGATGCTCAAACACTGGTCTTTTCTTTGATATCAACATATTCTATGAAAGCTACTGATCTCGACTGCAATTGCCATTTGAACGAGATGATCTTATCAGCTGCTGTCGCTGTTCGTTTTCCAGAACATCGAGTTTAGGGTTCGCTTACTGTTTTGATGAGCAAGCTAACATTGCAAGAAAGTGATCTTCTTTCTCGATTTCGATCCCTCTCTACTTTTGACTTTTGAGTGTATGACCAGAACTTAGTTGCTGCATTTGGCCCATTTCATTTATGATTGTTGTCCATTTCATTTATAGGAGTTAGGCTGGGGACTTTCTATTGTGATCCACTGGTGACATCTGTGGGGCAAAAAATCACAGCAAGGCAGCGATGGACTCCAACACCGGTGCAGCTTCAAGTATTGGAGAGAATTTTCAATCAAGGAAATGGAACTCCAACTAAGCAAAAGATCAAAGAGATAACATCTGAACTAAGCCAACACGGACAGATTTCAGAAACAAACGTTTACAATTGGTTTCAGAACAGGCGAGCAAGATCTAAACGGAAGCAGCAACACTCTACATCAAACAATGGTGAATCTGAAGTTGAGGCTGAAGGTGAGTCGCAGTCGCCAAAGGAGGAGAAATCAAATCCAGAAGCATTCCTGAACCAGCATCATAACCCAGTTCCAAGACCTGAAGATTTACCTTTTCAGAGCCCTCAGATTAGCTCTGATTTGCATTTTGTTGATTCACCGCCACCAAAAGTGGAGAGCATATTTCCATCAGATGGCAGCTTAAGACCTGAGACCAGAAGCTTTGGCCATATGTCTTACTATGATGACATACTATCACACTCTGGTACGTATTGGATCACTAATACCCGGGGAACTATCTAATGTGTAATACAATTTTAGGCAGTCTATCTTATCTAAATAAGAATTAACAATAAGTTCTTTCGTTAAAAACCATATCCCACCCTATCAATGTTCCTAGTGAAGGAAAAATAATTCTCCCCTACTTAATGGTAATCCACATTGTTTTCCTTTCAAAGAATGGTACAAATTCCATGAAGCTGTTTGTTTGCCATTCTTAATGGTAAAATCCAACTCTTTAAGCATGTCCAAACATTCAAGAAAGCTCGAAATTTCAGAAATATCATCTCCTTCTTGGCACAAATATAGAGCAGTCTTTGTTCCTTTTTTTTTTCTTTCCAACTTTCTATTTTATACACATATCAAGTTACCAACCTATAATCATATGTAGGCCTTTGCCACTGATAACATTTATTCTGTATTTATTTGTAAAGGAAATGGGCATTTGACTGGGAAGATGGAAGTTCCTGGGGGATACAACTTGTACCAGCATGACGAGGACTACACAGTATAACAGGTTGATCCTCCACTTCTTATTTCCATGAATTTCTTCTTCCTATGAAGTTATGTTTTTCTTAGCAATAGAAAGAGCGAGCTGGTGTCTTTGTCCTCGCCTAAACTATTTGTGAAGGAAGGTTGAATGGTTGAGTATATTATGTACAAGAATTGAGTATATTAATGTATAGTTAGTCTCTGGGTTTGATGAATGGTCTGTTCTGTTCTTCTGGGCAAGATTTGAATGAACTCACCCTTTGATTTGTGCTTTTGTAATATGTATAAATACGTACTCTTTCTTGATGATGTATTGAATAGTGATGATCCTCCATGTATGTGTATGTTGCAGAAGAACTCGAAAATGGTTTCTCTGTCAAAAGCAGAAAATGAATGGGTTAGAACTTAGAACATGTTTTCTTTTGCCAATGAATGATGATGTATCTTTGTCTTTCCCATGTCAAACTTCGAATTGGCATTAATAATAATGGCCAAAAAGAGATTGATATAACAGAAAAAAGGGGGGGGGGGGAACCATTAACGGCGTTACACAAGGCCTTCCAGATTGGGACCAGCATTTTCAGCGGAGGGTGCGTTTCCTAGATTAGAACAGAAGAAATTGACAAGTAAAAAACAAAACCGTAATCAATATTTTTGTACAGGAATTCACCATTAGCATACTAACGAGGCCTGGTTACCTTAAAAACCAACATCAGTTCATCCTCATCACGTACAACAAGAGACAGGCACCAGTAACATGTAACGGGTGTTACGCATTCTTGCAGCACGGGTTTCAGAATCTTGTTGATCGGTACAAAGCAATGGTTTGTTCTTCCACTGCATTATTCAATAGAGCCTTTACACAATTGAACAACTTAAGAAATAATGGATGTGGAAAATACCTCCCATAGTGAGTTTCAAGTTGAACTCCAAAACCCGGCATAACCAGAACAGATTCTGACAGCGGAATATGCAAGTAAAGCTTGATGGATACCGCAAAGGGCAATCATCAATTCAAATGTAACTGAGAAAGAAGATAAAGAGACTGTTTCTTCCGACCTTTCTTGACGGGTTTCAACTGCAATGCTTTCACTAGGAAAATGCCCAATGGAAAGCTCCAAAGAAGAAGCACACTTGATCTTTCCTGTTATAACAATATGCAAAAAGAACATCACCGCTACCTCCAGACAAGTAATAACTGCAAGTTACGTCTATTTGCAGAGTTTTGCATTCCAAATATATACAACAGATCCTAGAAACAATGAAGAAATATCAGTCTTAGCAGCTCAATCTGAGTTGAATGGGGATGATGACTCAACTATTCATAAGGAGCAAAACACACAAAGGAATGCACTCAGTTCAATAAAACTAATCAATACAACAAGTGAAAAATCAAATAAAGTATTCAAATTCGTGGTCTAAATGCCAATCAAATTTGGGGACTATCAGCTGCCAAAAGATGCAAAGCGAAAGGATCCAGGGGTATTTGGTTGTTGAGGTTGCATTTGCACCCAATTTGGTGGCTTCATTTGCACTTCTTCTTGCAATGAAATCAATAAAAAAAAGTGAAGCAACAAATAGTCAATTTGAAGTACTCAAGTTTGATTTCTCAACTTCATTCAAGAGCATGTTATGGGTTCATAACCAAATTATTTACTCTACCGGCACTGCCAAATCAACCCCTCAATGGTGAAAATATTACATCAAGTGTCTAACAAATATTCTATATAATACTAAAACTCTATGAAGTATCAATTGAACAAGAAATGATAGAAATATACCCTGGCGATCACAGCAGACAATAAACCTGCAAAAATCAGTGCGGTGAAGAAAATCACGAGAACCCTCCTGCCACTCCCTCGAACTACAATGTGGTGGGTGTCGACAGGCTGATAAGGGCATTTCTGGTTATGCTGGTATATAAACTTGGCATTTTCCATGGACAGGGATGTGAGCTACTAAGGATTCAAAAGAAGCAGTTGCTCCCGTGAACTTCGAACAAATCCAGGTTGGCTCCCTGAAATCGAGACGAAATGTCAATCGAACGTAGCAGGCCTCACAGCAATAAATTGATTGAATGAAATGATAGGCGCCACTTCTCCCAACGCTCGTCAAGTCGAACCAAATTGATGGGTAAATGAAGATTTGGATTTGGTTTGAAGACGACGACCTTGTTCTCTGCGTTTATTTTGCTTAGGGAAAAGCAAAGTACGGTAATCCACCTCAATCATTATTCCGTGCCTGCCAATTTATCCAGCGGTAGTTATAGGAATTTTTTGAAAAAGTAACTATGTTATTAAAAAAATTGAAAAAAGTAAGTATATTTAGAAAATATTTGAAAAATGTGTATAAATGCTAGGGGTAGCGCTTGTAAAAAAACGCTACATTTTCTAGCATTTTTAGTTTTTACGTTGTCCCTAGTGACGAAATTATACAATAATTTGCTCTGGCCGCCAATTATTTGCATATTTCTGTAGAAGTAAACAATTATTTGCGAATCTTTGCCTTCAAATACTGAACACTGAACGTTGGTTTGCAAAATCACAATCCTCACAATCGTTCAGATACTTTCTTCATTTGCTTGTAATCCTTCACCTACTTCATTTGCACAATCAACTGTCTGACTAAGCAACTGTCCGACTGTCCAGGTATGTAATATATGTTTTTGAGTTTTTTTATTACAGTTTTTTTAAAATTGTTATTTGTATTCTTTAATTGCAATGCTTTTTGTAAACAGTTATATTTACATAAATATTACCTTAACTAAAAGTTAAGCAAATTTGATATGAACTTTTTCAATATTAATTATTTAGGATCAAACATGACAGATATTGGTATCATTTGCTTGTATGACGACGAAATATTATCTGAGAATGGTAGTGAAGTCTATGTGGGTGGTAACTCAAGTATTACTACATCTACCTTGGATATTTCACTTTTTAGACTAAAGGAAATTATATGTACGGAGTGCGGTTGGGATGATATTGAAGCTCATATACGCTTTAAAGCAGATATATACACAAATTCCTATTAACAAAGTAAGGTCTTCAAAGTTCAATATTAAAAAGTAAATGCATATTTCAATATTTTATTATTATTATTATACTTAAATGTGTCTAAATGTGTTACATGTATACACGACACAATTAGACACGATTAGTTAATCGTGTTTATACAGATATCTGCAGATTTTACTCTGAGGTGTTTAGACACAATTATTAATCGTGTCTAAACGTATAAGAGTTGTTTAGACATATGATCAGTTAAGGTCAAATACATATACGCTTTAAAGCATATTGTGTCGTTTCGTTTAATCGTGTCGTGTCAGAAATTGACAGCCATGTTGAAGTCATCAGTTCAGTTGTTTTTTATGGTACACTGAGTTTGAGAATTTTATTTTTTCTGCCAGAATATTATAATATTTAGTAAATTATGTTTTAAAATTAATTAAGTCGATCCAAATTAATTAGATTTAGTAATCATTTTTTATGCTTAACCCTAATGTATATTAAGAATTCACTTATGCATATAAGTAGGACAAATTATATGTATCATATCTAATAATGTTATGTTATTAATCTTGGTGGGTGTAAACAACTAAACGTACCTGACTTAAATGTGTCTCCAAACTTAAAATACGAACATGACTCGATTAAATAAATAAATCACACAATGCACACGATAACACATTTATCTTTTTGAAGGAAATAATCATATATAAATAACACAAGTCGTGTCATATAAAATCTAAAAATTACACAATTTAACTTTAAAATTTACAAATGATTAAAAATTATTATAAAAACATATCTAAATATTAAATATACATAATTAATTATGTTCATGCGTGTCTAATTACAGTTATTAATTATATATAAATGTATAATGATTACTTAGATACAAGTTAATTATATTTTTATATATAAATAAATATAAATGTACAAATAACAAATGATACAATTATATGACATGATTTAGCGGTTCAGCCGAAGCGTCAAGAAATTCAACGATCCGTAGCACTGACACGACGCACCAGTTGAAACTTAAAATTACCTTTTTGCCCATCGAAGTTGGTGGTAGATTTGTAATTTAAGGTGTGGGTTCGGGAATCGGCCAATTCTTTTGCATCTGGTTATGTTTCATTCCATGGACCAGAACCAATTGACATCCATCCAAACTGTTCTCTTTCTTTTTTCATTAAAAAAAAAATCATTTTTACAATTTAAAATACAAACTGTTTATATATAAAAAATATTATTTTTAATAAAAAAAAATCATATTTTCCAATTTAAAATAAAACTGTGTGTATATATAAAATAATATAATACAGAAAGATCACGCACAAGAAAAAAAAAATATATAAACTAGGTATCTTATCCGTACTTGTAAGGTAAGTAATAATTTTAATTTATTAATTAATATTTTTTATATTTTAATTTATTACATTATTTATTAATTGAATATATATTAAAAAAATCTTTACTATTATAAAATTTAAATTGTCTATAATAAATAATTATGAGTTCTTATAAAAATAAAAAAAATATATATATATTATACTATAATTATGAGTGAAATAATATCAAGATACTTAAAACTAAAAAGTAACTTAAAAAATAATGCAACGGTAAATGTAAGAGAGTTTTTAATTATAAAGTTTCAGATATATATTATATTAATAGAGTTAGTGAATAATAATATGAATTGGTGATAAAAATGATATAAACATTTATTAATAAAATATTAATGCATATTTTTTTATCGTATATTTATCATAAATATTATATTGAATATATAAACTTTTGTAATTATAACTATTTTGATAGTAGTTATTACTTATATTTTGAAACTTATTAAAAAAACGTGCATATAATATTTACAAATATGCATATTTATAAATTTTTTTGTCACAATATATTTATAATTGAACATAAAAAAAAAAAAAAGAACATGCTAATATGCAAAATTTAATATATAATCATTTTTTCATAAGATAAAATAGTAGGTTTTTAGTATTATAATATTAATTGTAAATACATTAAAAAATTTCATTCGAAAAAATCTCTAATTATTACCAAAAAATAAAAATAGAACAAAAATATTTCAAAGTTTCTTATAAAAATAAATAGTAATATATTGATAAATAAAAAAAAATATAAATGTGATGGTTGAGATAAAATGTGAAACTTGAAAATCGATGATAATTTTTGAAGAAATTTTAGAACTCTTAAAAGTATGCATGTTGAGTATATGTCATTACAAATTTTTTAAATCAATCAATAATTTTTTTTTTTTTTACATCTAACTAGGTTTAAAAACTTATGTATCCTAATTATAAAATAAGTTTACAGTATATATATATAGAGATGGCTAAACATTGAAACAAAAGGGCAAATAATAAGATCTTCTTCATCAGGCACCTTGATTTGTCTCTGCAACCTCCAAAACCCTAATCTCAAGTCGCCGTTCGCAGTATATCGATATCCTTGTGACTGTGTTTCCCCCCTCTTCTTCTCTCCTCCAACATACCATAGCCAAAATCAGGTATCTGTCGTCCATCTCTTTCGATTTCACTTCCTTTTTCCTCCGTGAATTCTCTTGGAATGATGAATGAGCTTATAGTTGATCTGCCTAATTATGTTGAATCCAGATTCTGAAGTTCTGTATGAGCGTTGAATTTGAATGAATGGGTTGCATCAATGCAGTAATTATGAGAATTGGGTAGGTTTAGATGAGCTTGGGCTGTTGTCCTCTGCTACCTGCTTAATTTGTTTCTTCACTTCTGTTCATGCTTGTCATTGCTTGAATAAACATCCGATGTTAACGAAGCTCTTAAATGCAATACAGAAAGAGTAAAAGTGAGCTGTTGGGTTTATTCTGATTCATGTATGTGGGAGCCCCAGCTCATCATCTGCAGTAGGATTCGGAATCATGATACAATTTCCATGAGTTGAATTGTTCTAAGCTAGGAAATTGAATTTTTGGATTTATTTTTTCTAGAGTAATTCATCGGACTGAGGTGATATTGATGTTGTATCTTTTCAGTGTTTGGATTGGATGTAGATAGGTGCCAACCTCGATTTGTCCAGTGAATTAGCCATTTTGAGTTAGGAAGGTGGAAACTCAGTCAATGGAAGCAAATGTATATGATGGGAATCACTTGGATGCCGAAGTCCTTTTGCCACCTCGGAAACGCCTTCTTTCTGGACTTAAGAAGCAGAATTGTGACAATGACTGCACTTCTCATGCATCGATGTTCCCCTCTTCTTCTTCATCATCATCGCCTTCAAGCGTGTTCAATACCCGTCTGAATAGTTTGTTGAGTTCACATACAAGTAACTCTGACCTTTCACCTGAGGAAATAGTGGAGGCATCAAGATATGCAGCTGAAAAAGCAGCTGCCGTAGCAAAATCAGCTAGAGCTGCAGCTGAGGAGAAGGCAGAGATTGCTGCTAGAGCAGTAGCTGCTGCAAAAAGCGCCTTGGATCTGGTAGCTTCCTTCTCGGAGGAAATCGGGAATTCTGATAGCTACTTGAAGAAGAATAATAAGCTCAAGAAGCATGTTCCTGTTAATTCACTGTACAAGAAGTATAAGTCAGTTGAGAATTGTAAGGCAGATGAAGAACTAGCTCGAACCCTGCACCGGGCCATTAACAGCTCACCAAGAATTTCAAAAAATCCGTCCAGTTCTGGCTCTAAGGCTCATAAGCACAAGAAACCTAGAGTTCTTTCTGAGCAAGATAAATGTAGGATTATGGGCAATGGGCGCAGTAAAGGGGGAGAAGCAGGATCTGAAGTATCCTCTGGAGAAAAGAACATGGTTGAATTAGGTAAAAAGGAAGCGAAGTGTGCAAAGTACGATCTGTTGGATATGGAGAATGGGGAGTCGAGTCAGTTGAAGGAGAAATTGCAAGAGGATATATCTACACCTGGTAAAAAGAGGGGAAGAGTGAAGCTAAAAAAGCTGCCTTTGAGTATTTGCACAATCAAAGATATAGCAACTCCAAAAGATGAGACGCCTTCTCTAGCAAGTGCAGAGAGGAGAGGTAGTGGTAGTAAATGTTTGTCCACCTTGGATCACTCCGGTGAAAACATGCCTTCACTAGAGACCACACCGGTATGGAAATGTCAGGAATTTCAGATGCCTTCATGTGTGAAGCAAAATAAAGTTGCACAATTATAGCTGATTTTGTGGTGACAGGGACTTCCCCTTACAGGGTTGATGGCTGTTTGAGGTAGGATTTTAATTCCCCCTTCTATAGAAAATTTCATTTGATTTCTACTTTGATTTTGCTATGCTATATTTTTGGGCTTTGTAATGTGTATTGGACACGAAATTGTATATCTGAATGTCTGATTGTTTGAAATTGTGCTCTACATTTAGTAGCCGGGTCGATATTGGTTTACGAGGAATTTTGATAGTTGTAGTCTTGTAGAGAATGAATGAAATAATAATATTCCACATTCCATTGATGCTTCTTGCTTTCACAGCTCCATTCTTGAAATTGTGGATGACTTTTGTTAGATAGTTTAGTGTAATTGGATTGACTAGTTGACTAATATGATCATAGTATTTCATTAAACAAGTCAGGAGGGGTAGAGTGCACGCTTGTTTAAGTATATTATGATTCACTGTATTGAAAATTTATCAGTTGCTTAGGGACGAGCAATGAGGGTCAAAGGGGGCAGCGCCCCTGGGCTGGGTCCCAGAGGCGGGAGACCCTGATTGGGGGAAATTTTTTATTTTTGATAAAGTTATTATTCTAAAAATTCATTGTAAATTTGAATTTTTGAAATTAATGACTTAACATTTTAATCTCAAAATTTCCGTTTTTTGGACACTTGCTTTAGAGTCAAGTTTAGGCCGAAATGGTGCAATGACTTCGGCACCAAATCATCTTCTCAAGGGGTCCCTTTGCTTTGAAGCCAAAATTTCAAATGAATAGGTACAAGTTTAGGTTGAATGGTTCCTATGGATTTCAAATTGTGTGGTGTCTCTTCTAAAGTGTGTGAAGTCTCTTCCAATGAGTATGACAAACACTATAAATTGGTCATAGGGGAGGTCCAAAATTTTAGATCTCAAACATTCACATTCTTTCTCAAGTTCTAGTTCACATATATTTTGATTTTATCCGATTGAAAGTTTAGGTGCCACCAAATTATTTCAATCTGAAAGTGTCGTTCCGATTTCATATCAATCCAAGAAACCCATATAAAGTTCTACCATAGAAGTTAGAACTCCCGTCAAGCGCAAGCAGAGCTGCTATACTTGCAAACAGATTTTTTGTTTTTGTTTTGGCCTTTTAATCTTGCAAACAGAATCAGACAGACAGATGGTGTTCTGCATGTTTAGAAGGAAAAGACAAAAAGAGTTCTACCACGCACACATCCGAAACGAAAAAAAAAAAAATACAAAAAATTAAGAGTTAAATAATAATGTATATGAATGAGGTGATCATAATAATAGAAAATAAAAAAATAAGCGATATTGAAATTTAGGAGTGATATCTCATGACGCTTTTCAAACTACCTAAAACATGGTATGATGAAATTGCAAAGATGATTGCCCGGTTTTGGTGGAATGGGAGAAACGACCAAAGAACGATGCACTGGGTCAGTTGGGAGAAAATGTCAAGGCCGAAACACATGGGGGGAATCGGTTTCAGAGAGCTCGGGGACTTCAACCTAGCAATGCTAACAAAAACAGCATGGAGGCTCCTTGATAACCCAAACTCGTTATGGGCCCAGGTAATGAAGGGCCTCTATTTCCCCCGTACTAGTATACTTGAAGCTACTGCAGGTGGTCAGCCATCATGGGCCTGGAGTAGCGTGCTAAAGGGTCGGGATGTGATGAAATCCCAAGGAGCTTGGCAGGTAGGCAACGGGAGGGATATCCAGGTGTTCGGTGACGCTTGGATACCGGGAAGACCAGGAATGAAGCTGGGCTCCAAGGACAGCAGCTGTGCAAGGCAGGTTGAAGGTAGCACATCTGATTTCCCCAGTCTAGAAGCAATGGAACCTCCAGCCTATTGAAGCCGAGATAACAGAACAAGAAAAGCAGGCGATCCAAGCAATATATCTCAGCAAGCACGATAGAAAGGATCAGCTGATCTGGCCATGGGCGAAAGATGGGAGACCAGTCCCGAAGCTGGTCTATAGGAGGTTGAGGGAACTGGGGCGAGAGGAGGCCATGGAGGGAGTGAACAATGCAACCGAGCAGGCTGCCTGGTGGACCGAGCTTTGGCACAGCATGGCAGCCCCGAAGGTTAAAACTTTCTTGTGGCAGGTGAGTCACAATTCGATCCCAGTTCGTGCGGTTCTAGCCAGGAGGGGCATAACAACCACGGCGAGATGTCTGTTCTGTCTGGAGGATGAAGACGTGGAGCATGCCCTATTACACTGCAGCTGGGCGAGAGGAGTGTGGCTGGGAGAACTTGGCCTGACGTGGAGAGCAAGCCAACCAGTCAACCGACTGGATTGGATGACCTGTATCCAGAAACTTGATGATGGTTCAGGTGATGATGGCAGGAGACGGAGGCTGCGTGCAGAGAACCTCGTGTGGGAGATCTGGAAGGAAATGTGTCGAGTGGATCACGATGGAGACGAGCCAAGGCCGAGACAAACGATGACTGCAGCGAGGGCCTTCGCAGATGAGTGCTGGGACAACAGAACCACCAGCCTTCCAGCATCGGGGGAGAGGCGCACAACAACAGTCGATCGATGGAAGAAGCCGCCCCAAGGTACGATTAAAATCAATGTGGATGGGGCGTGGGACGGGAACACATGCAGAGGAGGCACGGGTGTTCTTGCTCGGGATGACAGGGGAAAGATTGTAACAGGACGATGCACGCAAGGTCGAGCCTCTAGTGCACTAGTGATGGAGGCGAGAGCGATCCTACACGGGGTCGAGCTGGCGGTGCACAACAAATGGACCGATGTCATCGTGGAAACGTATGCGCAGGTAATCGTCACGATGCTGCATAATCTGGATGGAGGTATAGATTGGCCAATCCAAAGGCTTATCGAAGATGCAATCGAGGTAGCAAAGGCTATCTCGAGGTTGGAATGGCGATTTGTACATAGAAGCGCAAATAGGTGTGCTAACTGGATTGCTAGACAATCCAGGAAAGGGATGTGTCCAATTAATTGGACGGTTATCCATCCCTCTTCTCTAATTTCGTTATGGTTAATAGACAATGTAAGTTCGAATGATGTTTGAATGAAGTTGAAGGTCATCAGTGTCAAAAATAAAATAAAATTTAGGAGTGAGTTTGAGCCGTCGGCTAATTGAGTTTTTCAAAAAGAATATAATATAAATATTAAATTTATTAGCCACTATGCTAAAAAAAATTGAAAAAGTAAGTATACTGAAATTTTTTATAGCAAAATGTATATAACCGCTACTGAGGGTAGCGTTTTCTACAACGTGCGCTACTTGGAGTAGCGTTTTAAAAAAAAACGTCACACCCCAGTAGCGTTTTTTTTTTCTACCATTTTTTAGAATAGATAATAAATAATAATATTAATTAAATTAAATTAAATAATATGAAAGGACAGTGACCAATAGTTATTTTTGAAAAAACAATCAATTTAACAATCCAAATAATCTCTCGTTCAAATCAAACTCCTATAATATGAAAGGACAGTGCCCAATAGTTACTCAATTAATAGTTTATTATTGTCCCACGAGAAACGGGCTACCCTAATATTTTATTATTACTGGTAAACTATTTTATGGGACAAGCTTCTTACGGGCTTACACATAAATAAATAAATAATTCAGTAATAAAGAGAATGAAATAAATATAATTCAGAAACGGTCGACCATAATATTTTATTATATTACTGGTAAGTTATTTTATGGGTTACCCTAATATTTTATTATAACTGCGTTCTTTCACTGTTTCTTGGAATCTACATTTGTTTCTTGGAGTCTACATTGAGGAATTCCCCATCCTTCAACGTGTGTCTTCCACTAATTTGATTGGCTAGTACAAAAGAATTTGTTCTAACTTTATGGCATGTTCTTTTCACGGAATGGAAAATGAATTCGGCTTACGGATTCCGTAAGTTGTTCTTTTCGCGGAATTGTAAAAATTTGGCTTACGGATTCCGGGCGGGGTAGGCTTAGACATTCCGTGTGAAAAGCTCGGAATTCCTAAGCCGGGCGCGCTAGGAATGAGGAATAGGAGGCGAAATGACCGAAATGCCCTTACTTTAAAATTTATATTAATTCAACAATTTTATCTTAATTAATAATTAATTAAATAAGTTATTTTATTTTTTTTTAATTATTAATTAATTATATTATAAGTTTGTATTATTCTTAATTTTAAAATTAATTAATACAAATTATATATATTATATACTATACATATACAAGGAGGGGCAAATATGTCATTTTACCACATTCCATTCCCTTTCCATATACAATTCCACCAAATAAACAACAGAATTCCTTATTTCATTCCATTCCACCAAAAAAACAACTTCATATTCTTATCTCCTATTCCTTATTCCCTTTTCCTATTTCCTATTCCGTATTCCTTATTCTGAATTCCATGAAAGAAACGCCCCGTTATTACTGAATTATTTATTTATTTATGCGTAAGCCCATAAGAAGTTTGTCCCATAAAATAGCTTACCTTAAATAATAAAATATTAGCGTATCCCGTTTCCCGTGGGACAATAATAAAATATTAATTAAATGTCTTCGTTCTCCATCCCGCCAACTTATCCTTTATTCTCGTTTGGGTTAATAGCTCCAATTGTACCATATGTTTGGATCATGTGATCGGATGATATCGTATGTTTTTTGATGTGGTCAAATGGTCCGTTATGTTTGAAGGATGTTGTTCTATGGTATTCTGTTAGTCAACCGTTAGATTTTTATGTTAAATGGTCCATGTCAGCACCACGTCAGTGCCACATCAGCGTCACGTAGATATATAATATAATATTTAATTTAAAAATAAATAGGAAAATTTAAAACAAATAGGGAAAAAATTGGAAAAAATTGGAAAAAATTGGAAAAATTATAAAAAATATTTTAAACTTGATATATTAATAAAGTTTATGTTTTATTAATTTTTTTAAAAAAACAAATCGAAAATCGGAAGAAAAAAAAACGTTAGGGTCGACCGTTGGGGTCCAATTGACCCGGCCCAGGGTCGAACCCTGGGTTCATGGGTTGGGTTGGACCCCCACCAGGTAGCCTGACCTGGGCGACCAGGTCTCGGTTGGACCCAGCCCTGGGTTCGACCCTGGCTAGGTCAATTAGACCCCAAGTTTTTTGTTTTAAAATAATTTATTTATAAAAAATAAGTTTTATTAATATATAAAGTTTTAAAATATTTTTTTGAATTTTTTTTATAATATTTCCGATTTTCCCCTATTTGTTTATTTAATTTAATTTTCCTATTTATTTTTATTTTCCATCAGCGCCACGTCAGCGCCACATCAGCATTCTGTTAGTTAAACTTGACGGCAACAGTAATTTGGACTAAATAACAACATTATGAAAACATAAGGTACCAAGAAACAACATAGGGGTACCATCCAATCGCATGACTCAAACATATGGTACCATTGGACCTATTAACCCTTCTCGTTTTTATCGATCCCAACGCCTCCTTCTTTGAGCGTCCCCATATCGATGGAAGACCCAAGTATTTTCCTGGATCCCCTGCGCTCTGGATATTTAGTGTCTCTTCCACTGCATTTCGGTCCTCCAAGCTCGCTCCCTTATTGAAATATAGCGTCGATTTGGCCTCATTGATCCTTTGTCCCAATGCTTTACAATAGGACTCCAAGATTGTCTTGAGGTTTGTTGCATTGTCGGGCGTCCCCTTTATGAAGAACAAATAGTTATCCACAAAGAAAATGTGATGAAGTTCCGGGCAATATCGCTTCATTTTGATCCCCTTTATCCTTTGATCCTGGGTTGCACCTATCAAACATCTTGATAGTACATCCACTAGGAGTATAAAGAGGTACGGTGATAGAGAGTCTCCTTGTCGGATTCCCCTAGTCGATCTGATTGTGCGGGATCGGTCCCCATTTACCAACACTTGATAGGTAGGTGTTGATATGCATTCCTTTATCCATATGATCCACTTGTACGCAAATCCCCTTTTCCTCAATGTCAAGAGGAGGAAATCCAATTTTACGCGATCGTACGCCTTTTGCATGTCGATTTTCAGTACACATTCCACCCTGTCTTCATTTCAGTTCATTCAGAAGGTGATGGAATACCTCATGAGCTACCATTATGTTGTCCTGTATGTTCATTTCTTAGACAAACGCACTTTGGTACAGGGTGATAAGTTCCGATAAATACACTTTTAGGTGATTCACCAGAACTTTTGATATAATCTTATAAAGGAAATTACAGTAACTTATAGTCCTAAACTCAGTTTGTAACATTGGTATGACGAATTTTGGTATCAATACAATATCAGTATGGTTAAGGGTGTTTTGAAGGGTACCTGTTCTGAAGAAATTCTTGACTGCGATGATGACGTCCGCTCCCACGACTTTTCAGTTCATTTGATAGAATAGACCCGGGAACCCGTCCGGACCCGGAGCTTGAGACCCCCCAAGTTGGAATGTCGCCTTTATGATTTCTTCGTCCGTCACCTCCCTCGTTAGGTTTTCGTTCATCTCTCCCGAGACATGGTTCGACACCCACTCCAAGAGGTCCTCCCCCGGTTCGGTAACCTCACACGTGAATATCTCACCAAAATACCTCTCAAATTCTTCGGTTATGTCCTCCTCCTTTGATATCCATTCCCCATTTACTCCCTTCAAACACCCTATTTGGTTTCGTCGTCGCCTAGATATCATGGTTTGGTGGAAGTAGGTTGTGTTTCGGTCCCCCTCCCTTAACCACTTTACCCGCGATCAACTAATTACAATGTGTATATATATATATATATCTAATTTGTGTTGATAAAATCAAACTAAACTCGTCTACAGCTGATAATTGGATAAAGAGTACCTAATAAAAAAAACAATGTAGTGTGTTCTAATGGTTGAAAACGCTAACTCTCAATTAGTTTGACTTCGGAATCACGAGTTCGAATGACGATTTTGACGCATACCTTTTCGTTGGCACGAGTTCAAATCTCATTCTGTTTGGGTCTTAAACTTAAAACATGTCATTCAAAATGTTTTAGAAACAAATTTTCTATTTAACTTTTTGGTGTAACAAACTTAAAAATGCATTGAAATATTAGAAATACACAATTTCTCATTACACGAGATTGTATGGATGAACATATTTATTAATTTTTTGGTTGAACATAATTTATTAATTGTGTTCAAATGTATTAAAATCGTTTAGATACGATTACATTATTGCACATATTTGAATAAGATGGTTGAATTCAAGTCATTTATGTGGTAATAGTTCTAAATAATTATCTAAGTACTATATTTTCTTTTTCAGATGTTTGAAAAATAAGTAAATTTAGATTTACCAATCATTGAAATATTAATTTTGAAAATATTCCTTATTTTTCATCTATCTCAAAAATAATAAATATAGTAAATAGTAATTCAATTAAACAAACAAATTTCAATTTCTATATTTCCATTTCAAAATTGATCAAAAAGTGCCACTTTCGTATCTTCATCTTCTCTATTACTAGAACGAATGTCTTGATTTCAATTATAACATAGTGAAACAAATACAAGAAAATCAACAACAAACAAGATCTTAAGAAAGCTAATGAACAAGAGGCAAAGGGAATGTCAGTCATCAAGCTTCTTCTTCTTCTTCATCTGTCTCCACATGCTAGATTTTTCTGTAACGGTTAAGAATCTTTTGTGCTTTACTTTCACTCGCCAATCTCCCACCTTCATTAATCTCCAGTTTGGCAACACTAGACCCTACCTTGGACACAGAAGGCTCCTCCTCCTCCCGCTCCTCGTTTTTGGTTTCACTGTTTACAGCTTTGCTGTTTAGGGTTTCACTGTTTAGGGTTTTGTTGTCTAGGGTTTGTTTCTGGGTGGCATCGTCATGTTGAAGCCATGGGTGTTGAAGGCATTGCTGAGCTGTGGGTCGCTTCTCGGGTGCAAAGTCAAGGAGAGGGCAGAGGAACTCTGAGAAATCACGAGCATCGGCCTCTGAGAACTTGTATCTGTCCATTAACAACTGATCAAGCGACCAATACTTCAATCGACGGATCCTCTTCAGATCACCATATTTGTCAAAGAAATCTTTTGACCTTGATCCTCCTGTGGCGATCTGTTCATCATCAACACAAGCAAAATTCGAGCTTTTTATGGCAACTTGTATGCAAATCCAGCTTTTTATAGAGAGTGAAAGGATTTATAGAGAGATGCAAAATGAAGTCACCTTTTTGGGTATCTTTCCAAGGAGTTCCATCATCAAAGCTAGGTGATCCTGAAACCAACCAACCAACAAAATAACTGTATTGCCAAAGGAATATGCATTTTCACCATAGACATAAAATCGACAAGAAGCAGGTTCAAGAATGTGAAAGTGGGAATTCTTGAGAGTAGTTATAAGCTAGGGTTAATAACCAAAAAACAAACCGAACTTTGAGGAAAAACCAAACAGCAAACCGATCTTTTTTTGTTGACAAACAACAAACCAAACTTTTGGAATTGAGCAATCAACAAACCTACCTCATATTTTCATTATGTTTGAATGAATTTTTCAATGTTTGAGTGAGTTATTAAGTCAACATTAGTTGAAATATTTTAAGGAAAGATTATTACGACTTAATAACTCCCTCAAACATTGACAAATTCGTTCAAACATAATGAAAATTTGAAGTAAGTTTGTTGTTTGCTAAATTTCTAAAGTTTGGTTTGTTGTTTGTCAACAAAAAAAGTTCAGTTTGCTCTTTGGTTTTTCCTCAAAGTTTGGTTTGTTATTCGGTTATTAACCCTATAAGCTATTACTGTTTACCTCGTCTTCGCTGAAGCCCTGACCCTCCTTGGGAGTAAACAACATGTCACCAGTAGCAAGCTCGAATGCAGTGCAAGCAAAAGACCACATGTCCACCGAAAAGGAATACCCAGACTGCAGTACAACCTCAGGAGCTCTATACTGCCTTGTCTGAATTTCCTCAGCAAATTGCTTATCTGCCCAACAAGCATTGCCAAAGTCAACAATCTTACATTTCACATCAATCCCATCCATATTCCTCCGAGACTTAGCTACTGCCTCTCCCATTGAAGACCTTCTTGCTGATATCTTAGCAACCGCTCTCTTTGCTCTCCTCTTCAATTTCTTCTCAATGAGGTTCATAGAAACTCCAGTGTATCCGCCGCTGCCCTCCGGTCTCTCAAGAATCGGGGCAGTTCTGGACCTTACTGGGTCTTTGGATGAGTCTATGGTGGTGTTGAGGAGTATATTTTCAGGCTTCAAATCCGTATGGAGTATGCCAAGATCTCGATGCAAGTAATCTAACCCAATCAATATGCATCTGCAGATTTCCCTAACTTTGCTCATCTCCAGCCCTTTATAGCGATTGTACTTGATTAGGCGAAGCAAGCTGTCACCAAGAAATTCAAGGACCATGCAGGGATGCTGTCCGTTTGGACCTGAATGCTTGAAGTGGTCTATCAGATGCACAACACATCTAGAATGTGAAGGGTCTTTATCAGCAACTGCAGATAACACTTCAATCTCGTGAAGAGCCGCTTGAGCAAATTGGGCGGCACTCTTTTGTATCTTCAGAGCAACGTATTTCTGAAAGAACAAAAAAAAAAGAGCATGAATAATGTAAATTGTGAGGGCTTTTAGACATGGAGCACAATTCCCTTTCACAGGCGGAAACTTACTTTGACAAATAGTTTGTAGAGCTACTGAAAGCTAAAAGATATACAAAGAAGATTGGAGTTTTAAACAATTAGCCTGAGCTAAATATGCAATGATTTTTAAATACCATGCCAATGTATATGTATAGACCTAAAACAGAAAATACTCCTCTTAACCATCTTAATTATATTTACATAGTGAATGAGACAATTACGTTTATTTTAAAAGTAGATTTTTCCTTAAGTGGATATCCAAGATAATGGGTTCACATTGAACTAGTAACTAATGGAAATTTATTAACATAATTGAAAAATCAGAAGATACACTAACACAAAATATGGATCATGGTGAGTCCCAGAGTCAAAAACACTTACCACTTCTAGATACTCTTAACACAAACTTCCAAAATAAGAAATGATGCCATGGTAGGATCAAAGACAAAGTAAAACGCTCCAAAACTTCTAGTTATCAAATAGATAGATCAGTCCACACACAGAAGGATTATATCAGATCGGATAAATGTTCGAAAAGGCTCCAGTTCTGTGTGATACAATTACGGTCCATTCGTCAAGGCTCAAATTCAAAGCTGATTGGTGATGTCCTCATGGTGGGTAAAATCTTTGTAAATGTGAGCACTATGTAGCCAGAAAACTTAAAAGATTTGAGCAATTAAGTCCCCTTTGTCTCTAGAGATATGCTCTTGGTCTCGTGCTCCATGAATCATCCATGAAAACAATTTTCTAGCAAAATTATCTAAGATGAATTGTGTGATCATTGATTGCATTATCCTTCAACCATATAATCTCTAATTGTATTAGATCAAGAAGACTAACTATTTCGTTGACCAAGGCTAAAAACTGAAGAAGTGGAGAAGTGGATCAGACAAAGAAGATCCAGCTCCAATCATATGCATCCTAAAAGCATTTACTAGCACAATCAATCTTGTGATCCAACAATCATCAAATCATTCCGACAAAATCCGATCAAAATCCAAACTGGGATCAGCAAGAACAAGAGAATCAAGAAATGAAAGGAAACAGAGGAAGGAACAGAGGCATACAGAGGATTGAGTATCGTAGGCGAGCCAAACCGTTGAGAACTGCCCCCAACCCAGTTTCTTCTGGGCGATGTATCTGCCAGCGGCAAACTGATCCCCGACCCGCACCGCGTGATACCCTCCCTTGCGGTATGAGTCCATCCCCTCATCATCTTCCTCCGACCCAGATGATGAAGAGCACGACATTTTCCGATGATCCCTTCTGCCGCTGCGTTTCTTGGTTAAAAATGCCTGTTGTGACTTCAATAGAGACAACACCTGACAGTTTGTCCGGATCGGGATATCGATGCAAAGAGAGTGAATCCAGTCGTTTTGGATTGAGGAAGCTTCTTGTTTGGTTTTCTTTCTTCGTCTTCTTCGTGGTGTGGGTGTTGATCGGTTCTATATAAGGGTGGTGACCCCTGAAAGAAAGAATGATAGAGAGTGCTTCTGTGTTGGTATGTGGCCTTCAACACAAGACTCTCTCCACCTTTTTCTCTGTTCTTTTTTTTTTTTGGCCAAGTTTTTTTTCTCTGTTCTTGATTGATGATGGATCTCAGAAATCCGAAGAACTCTCTATTTATATTTATATTATTTAAAAAGCATTTTATTTTCTTCCCCCTCACATTTATTTATTTATTTATAAATCCTTAAACAATTTTAGTTAGTTCTCTCTATTTTTAATATAGGATGAAAATTCTAGTTCCAATTTCAGTTTAATTCTTGTTTGTATTACTTTGCTGGTTTTAGGGATTGAATTTGTAATTATCGTGTCTAATCGTATCATATTGTAATAAATAGATTTTAAACGCATCTCTAAATTTAAAACACGAACATAATATAATTATTGAATAAATAATACACAATACACATGATTATATTTTTAGAGAAAAAATATTATATATACATGATATAAATTTTAATTTTATAATTCAAGTTTTGAAATTCACAAATGATTTAAAAATAAATACAATAACAAATTCAAATATTAAATATGTACACTTAATCATGTTTATGATTATAAATATTTAGATGTGTTTATTAATTATATATAAATATATAAGAGTTGATTAGACTTGAGATATATTAAAATCAAACACATATATCACATAAATGCATATCATTTAATTTAATGTATAGTGTAAAAAATTGTCAACCTAATTAATATCGATGAGTTTAGAAAATAGAAGCTCACGTAGAGTGTTTTAATAAATTTAGTGCAAAAGAATAAGTTAAAAATAAAAGTTTAATAGGGTGAAATAATAGATCTGATACATTATTTTCTCAAATTGTTTTAATAACCTGCCAAAAAATTATGATTTCACTAGAGCTAATTTGAACATTTAAGGAGACACAATCAAATAGATTCACAATTTTGTAGGAAGTGATAATAATAATAATAATTTTTTAAAAGTTAAGACAACAATTACCTTTTGAATTTTGATTATAAAATAACAAGGTAAATAATATGAATGTCTCATGTTAAATTTTATTACAAAGATGGTTTAATTAACAAGAAGTTAAACAAATTTTTGTTAAAAAAAATCAAAAATTGATTTTTTTTTTTTTTAAGTTATACTCATTTAGTTTTCTGTTAAATCTGGACAGAAATTTATGTGAAAACATAATTTGTCTGTAATATGAAAACTATATAATTTATAACCATGATAAAAAAATAAAAAAATAAAAAATCAAATTGGATTTGTAATATAATTTTTTTTACTGTAAATATAAGATAAATAAACACTTTTTAACCATTATTATTTTATACTTTAAATAAAAATAGATTCTATCAAAATTTCACATTTTTCCTTAGTTTTCCAGACTTTATTATATATTTTATATTTTTTTATTATAACGGGGACTAATTGTGTATTGTCAAATTAATATGATCAGATTTGACTGAAAAATAAATGGTTAATTACTTGAATGGTTACACATGTTTGCTCATGTGACTAATTAGTTATAACTTGTGCAGAATGGTACATATGTTTTAACATGCGGTTAATTGATCATTTTTATTATTCATCGTTAAAAATCACTGTTAAGTCACTATTTGGATACATAAAATGACCAAATTACCTCTACCTTCATTAATTAAGTAATGTCAAAAGAAGAAGAAGAAGATGAAGACCCCTTGTCCATCCTCTAGAAGTCATCACTTGAAGAATCATTACTCGTAAAGAACACACTAGTGGAATCATCACTTGAAGAATCTAGATGAATACCCCTTCTTCATTCTCTTCGCACACTGGTAGTGGAATCAGCTTAACTCTGCGAGCTCTCATTTCTCCGAAAGCTCTGAACAAAGTTCCTTAGCTCCTTCCTTCATGAATCGAACGACAATGACTTTAATTTGGTCCTTCAGAGACATTGGGTTGTGAGTCTGGAAGTTCCATTGTTCCATGGTTGCTTCAATTTTGAGGTAATTACAATCATTTTTCGTCCCAATTTTTCCTTCAATTGTGAAAAAAAATCCTAATTATGATAAGAACCCTACTTGGAGTGGAAGCATAAATAAGAGAGATCTCAAAATTGGAAAGCATACTGAGGTGGGAGTAAAAGAGAGAGAGAGACCGAATCGAGGATTTCGATGACAAGAAGATGTATTCCGTATTAAATAAGTAGTTGTATTTGATTTTGTTGCAGCATCTTTTGTTGAAATGGAAGTAAGAAGATGTATTCTGTATTGATGTTCTTCAGAACTTGGATTTTTGGGAACAACATCTAAATTTAAGAGGTGATTCTCGACTTTAAATGTGATTAAATTGTTATGTATTTAATTTTAGATTGTTATTAAATAGTTACATATGATTGCTTATAATGTGATTAAATAGTTACATATGTAATCATAAATTGTGATTAAATAGTTTTATATGTTTGCTTGTAATGCAATTAAATAGTTACGTTCGTATTCTTAAAATGTGTTCAATATGTTAAAGTGCATTAACAGTAGAAATACAATGTTTTTGGTCCCACAAAAATTAAGATAATTGAGTAATATGAGTTATGTAATTATGGGTCCTTCTGATTACCCCTCTTGTGACATCTGCGATTATGGGTCAGAGTTTCTTGAGCCACAAAACTCATGTTTTCATAGCAAGTAATAGCTATAGAGATCCCTGACAGTAAGTAACTAAAGCTTAGACTACAAGTTATAACAAAAAATCCCTTGACATAAACCAAAAGACACAGTCTTGCCTCAATTTTCTTGTAATAGCTATAGAGATCATCAATATACTTGACAACAGCAAGAGTGTTTTTCTTGAATCAAAAACTGGTAAAAAATGAACTAAACAAATCCTTGAAGTTGGTCAAACAGGAAATGCTTTTCTTCCTCCTGAAGCATTCTATTGGACTTCTTTTTTTATTCTCTTTGCTTCAAAGCACAAGATACGATTTTCGGTTTTGAACCAAAATCCTATTTCACTTCATCCCCTGACTTTTGAAACTGCTTCCTGCTAGCTTTAAATGGAAATGGAATTGTTTGAGCAAAGGTATATACAAACAAGTGAACAGTGAAATGCAAGCAATTGCCACAAGACCCAGGATGATCTTCAGCAACATCATCCTTAACCATGTTGCCCTTATTTGTCACTACTGGTTCCGCCACTTTCTCATGCCCATGTTCCAAGTTCTGTAAAAACATCCCCACAATGTTTTTAAGCGAAACTCTAATAGAAAGACCCCTCCTTTTCTCTTCCCCAACCAAACATTGAGTGTTCTCTTTCTTTGAAGATCCCACTGGAGATGTTCTTACGAGGTGTTCATCACTAACAAATTGAATCAACCTGACAGTATTAACCCTATTATTAGGGCCAGACCAGCAACATTCCTATCCATGGATGCCTTTCTAATCTCTGATCCCAATGGCAAAAATGCACCTTGGCCTCAAACTTGAATTAGGAAACCCAAATCGAAATGCTGACAATTGATCCATGAAATCCCACTCCACAACTATTTCGTAATCGAAGTGCCAATTTGAGAAATGAATAAATTAGATTATGAACATGAATAACCCATAGTGAGAAAAGAACCCTTCAAGAACATAAATGAATGTCGCAACAATTCGGAAACAATCCGAAATCAGAGAAAGGGAAAAAATTGAAAGGAAAATTAGGAGGAAATGTGCAACAGATTACCTGAGGTGAATTCGGAGGTGGAGCAATTGTGGAAATGTCAAACGAACTGAAGAGACGGAGAAGAGAACCGCAAAGATGTAGTCTAGCAGAAATTGAGTCATGAAATGTGACAGAATGACAACTCCGTCATTTCAAATTTTGACAGAAGGGTCACATGATTGACACATACAAAACATACGAAAAATTTTAATGGTTCAGTGACGGAGTAACCAATCAGTCACATGCTGAAATATGTGTAATCATTCAGTCACGCAAAAAAACATGTTTAACCAATTAATCACATTGGTCAAACATGTGTAAGTATTTAAGTAATTAACCCAAATATAAATGAAGATAGTTTTTTCTATCTACCTCCAAAAGTAAATACAACAATATTTGAAAAATTAAAATTCATTAAAAAAATAATACTATCACCGTTCGAATAGTTTTTAACACTACGGGAGATTGGTGAGATAATGGCTCAAAAGGACGGCTTAAACACTATTGAGTCGTGAATAATTTATTTATTTGATTATTAATGACTCAAACACTATTGAGCCGTCATTTTATTAAAGTAAAAAATTATTTTTCGCGGCTCAAATGTGAGAGCCGCAAAATTAAAAAAAAATATATATTTCTGAAGACTCCTTTTTTTGAGTCGTCATATTTTTAAAGAAATTGTTTTTTTTTACTATTTTTCACGGATCAATCATTATTGAGCCGTAAAAAACAAATAGAAATCAAATCTTTACATCCCTGCTCCTCCTCCCTCTCCTTTTCTTCCTTCTTCATTTTCATCTCCCGCTCCTTTTCTTCCCTCTTCATTTCATCTCCCTTTCCTTTTCTTCCCTCTTCCTTTTCAAAACTTTGTCATGGAGGAGCTGGACAACTCCCTACGAAGAATACACCGACCTGGAGAAACGAGCCGAAGAAGAAGACACCGAGTTGGACAACTCGCTACGAAGAAGACACTGAGCTGGAGAAACGAGCCGGAGAAGAAGACACCGAGTTGGACAACTGACGTCCCTGTCTGGTGCCCCTCTGGTGCCGCGTGTCATCCCTGTTTGGTGCCCCTCTGCTTGGATCCTCACATCCCTGCCGTCCCTCTGGTGCATTGGGAACCTCGGTTGGTGTCGACGATGAACAACTGTCGTCCCTCTAGCAGAGTGTAACGGACCTGAACCGATGCTGGACAACTACCTACAAGAAGAAGACACAAAGTTGTCGTCTGGTGCCTCGACTGGAACCTCGACACCGAGATGTCGTCCCTCTGGTGCCTTCTTCGTCAGTTGCAGAGCTTCATGTACGAGTAGCAGCGCTGGTTGTTAATCTGGTGTCTAGTTTTGGCGAGGACGGAGCACGGCGGAGGGTAGGAGAACGAGCTGGTTTTGGGCAGAGCGAGCTGGTTTTGTCACGGGTAGCAGAGCTTCACGGTTGACGGCGGAGGACGATGGAGGGTGCAAGAGCGTGTGCGAAGTGTTTGGGAAGTGCATGGTGGAGTATTGTAAGGACGACGCCTTCAATGAATTATTTTTTGTGTAAATACGTAATGCATGCTGGGAAGTGCATGATGGAGTACTGTAATGCATACTGTAATTGATTTATTTTTTAAAATAAATTAATTTTGGTGGCTCAATGTAATGAGTCGTCAAAAATAAATATTTCAAAAAAATAAATCTTTTTGGCGGTTCACCCAAAAGTGCTGCCATAATTATTTTGGCGGCAATTTCCATTTGAGCCGGGAATTATCACATTTGTTTATATATTGAGTCGTGATAATTCTCCCGACACTTTATATAATGGCTCAACTTCTGTTGAGCCGTGAAAATTTAACGGCTCAATTAATGAGTCGTTAAAAATACTTTTTTGAGTCGTTATTGTCTAACTCTCCAGTAGTGTAATATTTAACCTAAACGTTTTTTACATTGTTAAATAGTGTAACAAAAATACTAATTTTATTGATTAGTGTATTCAAAACAAGTTTGTTTAGCTTTTCATTCAATTAGACAGAGTTTGCAAATTGAATTTTTATGTAAAGTTAATTATTAATATGTTTAAAAAATATTAAATTATACAAACTCTTAAAATTTTGTTAATAAATAGGTAATTAATCTAGAAATAAATTTTCTTAAACAATATTTAAGGAATATTCAAAGATAATATATACCAAAAAAACGCAATATGTGAACCGGTCGGTTTTTAGCAATGTATTAAAAGGCGCCCGCTTCAGCGCCTGAGGCGCACAAGAGAGTCTGCGCTAGACCCTCCAGCAAGGCGTGCGCCTCAAGTTGTGGTGCGAGGCGCACACCTGTAGCGTCCCATCATCTTGGACAATAAGTTCCGTACAAGTTACAACTCTGCATCCTCATCCGGTTTGTAATTGTATCTATGTAGTGTGTGTATATATATATATATATATCAGATTTTACAGCTATTATGTAGTATATTTAGATATATACTTTCCACCTCATGTTATTCTTTGTTTATGAGAGACTTAGAAGAAGTCACCGCATGTTGTGCATGTTTTCCACCTTATGTTGTGCATATTTTCCACCTCATGTTCATATTTTCCACATGATGTTGTTCCTGAATTGTATTCATTTAGCCTCTTTTTGTGTTCTAGTATCAATTAATAACTAGGTGAATAGTGCATTTGCTTAAGAACATCTGTTGATGAAAGTTTAATTGCCTTTTTGCTGTGAATTTGTTTTCACGTGAATTTGTATGAAAACGTGATCAATTTATCTTAGACTTCACATTATTTTAGATTTCACATTACCAAATACAATTGAGCTCAACTGAATTTTTGTGTTGTGTACTTATGTTATATAACGTTTTATATATTAGGTGCGCTTCATTCAATAGGCGAGCGCCTTTTGTGCGCCTCAAAATTGAGGCAATATTTGACATTTGCGTCTCGATGCGCTTCATTTTTTTTAAAACATTGGTTTTTAGAGAACTTCTAAAAACCCAAAAGACTAAACCTTAGTTAGCAGCAACGTCTCTTTCTGAAGTTGAACGACCGATGAAAATGAAGAACCGATTGATTTAGCCTGCACCGTCAAACCAGGACAGAATATAAATGTTTCTGCAGATGGTAGAATTCATCTTTGATGCAAAACAATCTCAGGGTTCAATAATTGACTGTATTCTATCATTCAAAAAACATGAACTTTGATTGCTAATACTCTTTGAGTGTACTGAAGCAAGCAACGAATTCCATGTCGAACGGTTGGGGACGATTCCCTTGTCCACCATTTCACGGAAGAGCTTCAATGCCTTGTCCAAATCTCCTTCCCTGCAAAAAGCATCAATTAGAGGTGTATAGCTTTCTACATCTGCTACACATTCTCTCCCAAGAACATCTTCCAAAAGTTTCAAGGCGCTCAAAACCTTCCCTTGTACACAAAACCCAGAAATCAATGCATTGAATGTCGATGAAACGGGAAAGTATCTGCTCGCAATCATCTCGTTGAGAAGCTCAAAAGCGTCCCTCACCCGCCCTTCTTTGCAAAATCCACGAATCAAATGATCAAAGACGATTGCGTTTGGAAGTCCACCCTCGTTCTTCATCTGATCATACATGTCCTTTGCACTCTCCATGCTGCTTTCATTGCAGAAGTCTAGAATCGTCAAGCTCCGATCCACATATCGTGGGAATAGTCTTTGCATACTGATCAAGAACTTAAGTGATTCATCTAGTGAGTTCTGCTTATATAAGCCGTATAGTATGCTGTTATATGGACTAATACAGCCACTAGAACCGCCCTTAGTCTCCTCCATTAGCTCCAAAATCTTGAAACTATCATCCATTCTTCCTCCTGAGCAGAGTCCACAGATTAGGGCATGGAATGTAGCAAAATTCCACTTCAATCCAACTATTTTCATTTCATTAAACATATCGATGGCTGAATCCAACATTTTTGTTTCACAGAAAGCAGTGATCAGTATATTATATGTATCGATATTTGGGAGGCAGCCCTTGATCTCCATATCCTTCAAAAGTCGGAGCCCGACTTTCACCTTCCCTGACCTGCAGAATCCCTTTATCAATGTGTTATAAGCAAAGGCATCAACAGCCCCACCCCTGGCTTCCACTCTCTCTAAGATCTCTACAGCTTCCATTAATCGACCCGCACCACAGACAAGTTCAAGCACTTTCGTAAGGGTTACTACATCCGGCACAAATCCAGAACTGAAACTTTTCTCTAAGAACACAAGGGCTTGGACAAGCTTCTCTTCTTTACAATACCCAGAAATCATAATATTAAACGTGATATCATTAGGCTCCATAACCTCATTCATCAAGCTTCTTGCTCTACCAACCTTCCCATTTCTGCAGAGAGCATGGAGCAATGTATTATATATTACAGTGTTTGGTTTAACTGGGCTCGACTTCATTAATGCCAAGAGCTTAAAACCATCAAAAATTCTGTTTGTCAAGCAGACACCTTTCATCAGGATGCCGAAAGTATATGCATCGCCCTGAACTTTGCTCCCCATCATCTTCTCCCTGAAGAACTTCCTAGCCACGTCAATGTCTTCCTTCACAAGAACATCAAGAATGGAGTTGTAAACCTTCAAAGAAGGTACCACATCGAACTTTTTCACCAAGTCGAGTACTTTTATTACTTCACGTATCATACGGGCACGCCCGAGGCTTCGTATAATCGTGACAAAAATATCTTCATCTGGGTGTGAGCCGATTGAGCTGAGCATTTCGTCGAGCACCTGATGGACGGTGTCGATGCGGTGGAAAAGGCAGAGCTTGTGGATGAGTGCACGGTACGTGGACTGAGAGTGGATGAAATTTGGCAGCTGCGATGCCCATTTGAAAGTGCTGAATGCTTTGGGAGCAGATTTCTGCTCTAGGATCAACTGGGCAATGTGTTCATGAGAGGGAACTAGAGTGTCTGCAGATGGCCGCAATGGCTCCGGTGCCAATGAGGAGGAGATGGGTCTTGACTGAGGGTAAAGAAGAATGCTTGTTTGGACTGCAGTAGTGTGTCTGGCTGATTTCAGTTTCCAGAGCTTGAAAAATTTGAGCATGGGGACCTGATTATGTCTGCTGCCCCTGTAACCCGACGTAATAAGCTGAGAAAATAGAATCTCTATTATTGTCTCAACTTATACAATGTTTCCTTTATTTATAGAATTTTCTGTCATATTTAGTTAGTGTAAATTTACCTCATTTGAAAAAAAAAATCATCTAAATTTAACATAATAAATTTTGAAAATTTTAAAAATATAACAATTTAACCATTTTAATCTTTTTTAAATATCACGATTGAAACTCGATTGATCCCAAAAATCCAATTGAGGGGATCAGATTTGGGTATTGACTCAAACTAACCCTATATGGGTGGGCGATCAAGTCTGGGCCAAGACCCAGACCCAAGTCTCAATCGAATTAGGACCAAACCAGCTCCTCGATTGGAGCTCAGTTGGGACTCAATCAAATCGTAACTCAATTATAACATTTAAAAAATTAAAGATTTTAATTAAGCCATTTTTTTGTATTTTTTAAAACTTGGATGAAATATTTTGTAATTGAAGCAAATTTTCACGAGGAAAAAAATTTACAATTTAAATTTACAATTAAAAAAAAAAACTCGAAATCTGACTACACACGATGGAACCAAGTGATATTTTACCGTACAATATAATATAATCATTAGATATCTAAATAGATGAAATAAAACGTGCGTGTCCATATTATCTAATGAATCCTTATTATCTTTACCAAAGATGTACAATACACATACTAATATGTTTTGATTTTAATTAAGAAAAGAAAGCAGCAGGGGACAGCAGAGATTCAGAAAAATCCCCTACCAACTTTTCCATCTACATAAACTTGGAATCTACCGAATGCAGATCCTTCATACACCATTCAAGAAACCCTTTAGAACATCCAATCCTTCAGCAGAAATACTCCTCCTTTTGTATGATCTAGGGATCTCGATCTTGGGAGGTGGATCGGGAGAGAAACATACCACAACAGCAGTCAAATTATCACACGAATTCCTCTGCAATGCTTCACTGACTAGAGCTATCGAGCACTTCTCCGGGTCATTATGCTGCATCAGCTCTTTCCTCACCATGGTTACAGCACATTGGCTGCTCATAACGTCCCACAGACCATCACACCCGATGATCAAAAACTCATCTTCTTCAGTTAGAACAACTTCTTCTATCTCGGGTTCGGAGCTGAGGGGGCATTTGGAGCCCTTGGCACCCTTTATGTGCCAATCACCAAGGGCTCGTGCTACTGAGAGCTGACCGTTGAGATAACCGTCGTAGATCACTCCACCCAGTTTCTCGATCCTCTGTCTCTCAGAGCTGCAGTTTGGTTTGTGGTCCTTGGAGAGCTCGATGGCCCTTCCTCTTTTGCCAAGAACCGCCCTCGAGTCTCCCGCATTGGCAATTAGCATTGTTCTGCAAATGGTGCATACTATTATTTTATTTTTCATCACCTACCCAACTGTACCAAGAAACATTTCAGGTTCAGCAATGCTACAAAAATGGACACATTGTTTAGAAAGTAATCTCTAAAGAATTTTGAATCCCAATCAATCTGTAGATCTGACAATATACTGATGAATACCACCCAGTCATTTGAGCTTGTCCATGTGCTAAAATTCTAAAGATTTGCTCACCTTCCTAATATCAAGGCAGTCAGAGCAGTCGTTCCCGAAGAGCTATCTAAGCAGCTTGTATCAACAAAAGCATGATCGGCCTTCATAAAAGCACTCTTTGTAGCTTTCTTTATTCCATTTGGAAAATGGGGGTCTTCAAGGATATATTTGAGGATGTTCCTTTTTATGAATGATGCTGCATCAATTCCACCATGACCATCAAAAACCTGCAACCATCAAGCAAGGGGTGCTGAAGGGGTGGCAAAGATATCGGGCTCTGGCATTTAGTTTAGATTTTAACACTCTTTCTTAAGCAACTTACACACCCCATAAAATGCTCCCGGAGCAGATAAATATGTAGAAGACCCAATATGATCACTCAAGTTGTCCACACAAATGTATTCATCTTCCATGTACTGCTTTGGTCCTTTCTCTGAACAGCTTCCGGATCGGAATATTGGTAAGAAGGTAGATTTATCAACAGATGGTGACAGGAACCCAACTGCTCCAACATCTTGTTTCTAGGATCCAAAACAAAGGAAAGTTCATCATCAAATCGATAAACAATTGGCATTTATTTACACCTCAAGCAGGAGATTTCAGGAAGATGATAAACGCAAGCTATGACGATATTTACAAACAGGTAATTCATTCCTAAGAAATGAAGTTGTGTCTAAGTCAACCTCAAAAGTTAGCACTTCAAGTGAGGATCGCTCAAGCCAGTATAACGAGAACTACACTTCTTTAATCAATTGATGCAGGACTCTTAAGAGGTCTCATGCATAAAAACAGCAGCAGAATGAGTTAATCATAATTATGAAGACATGCATATCGGACTTGTAACCCCACTACGTCAAAAGGCCCCCATGAGCTCTTCTATCACTGTTTTAATCAATGTCTTAAAGATGAATATCAGCACCTAATTATTCATCTGCAGAATTGCTCTAAAAAGCTAGCTTTCAATAGCAATTTCATGAAAATCACACAATTACGCAATGTTAATTCAATCAGAATGAAATTTATATAAAATCCATAAATCAATGAAATAAAATAAGAACTCAGTAAGAAAATGCCTCACCAATTCTGCCAGAAGTGCAGAGCTATTACTATGCCGTACAACGGAGACATTCAACGGAGGCTTCCCCTTATTCGAAAGGGTCGGATTCTCAGACGCATCGCCGTCTTCCTCTTCCACTGAAGATGCACTTTCCTTGCATTTTTCATCACCCATACTATTACTGTTCGCTGGAACATCGGTATCAGGTAACATGTCGCCCCTCAAAATCCACAATGGAGATTCACTCCATTTTACCACGAGTTTGAAGAAAACTCTTAAATTTCAGAAACACCTCTTCTTCAATCTGCTAAGCAACTGAATTTCAAGACCCTGCGACCAAGTCCGCCGATGTTGACCGTACTCCGACGAGTGATTTTGAAAATTTTGACTTCTGTAGGTCTGATTAGGTCCTCGAAACGAAGTTTGAGGCGTGAACAAGCAGAAATATGGGAATAGAAGAGGATCGAAGAGAGGAGGGAGAGGATACCACAGAATAGTAGTAGGAAATGGAGGGCCATTGCATTGGCATCGAGAGGAGAGGTAAGAGAAGGTCTTGGGGAGGTGGAGGTGGAGGTGGCAGGTGCTGCAGCATTTCTCGGGTAGAGGATGGTTATGGTAATTTGACACGTGAATACGTTTGCGGGAGAGATGATTTGTATTTTGTAGGGACTTATTATTAAATATGAGAATATTTATCTAACTAGATTAAGTTATATCCTATTTACACACCCACTACTATATATAAGTGTTCTCAGAACCGGACCGGCGGTATGATCGGAAACTGAACTTCTGTTCGGTTTGGTTCAGCTAAAAGACTGAAATGCACATGAACATAATTTGAATCGGTTTGGATCAGATAGTTTTTGAAAAACAGCCGATTTCCGGTTCTAATTTTTTTGGGTGGTTTTCTTCGATTTAAACCGACTTCTTCGGTTGCTCACAGAGTACGCTACAGGATCGGACTTTGTGGATCAAGTAAAGATACTTCTCTCCAATTCTGGGATACTGGATCTTGAATGAACGTGTTGTCCTTTTTCTATCCTTCTTCTTCTTCTGCATACCATCATGAATTATATACCCTTTTACAATTGTTATTATTATTATGTATAATGCATGTCTCTCTTGGTAGTTCTTTTTTTGTTTGATGTCCAAATGTTTGTTGCTCTCAGTTGCTATATTATAATTTGTATTGATGTTCTCCACTGCTGTATTTTTTTCAGCTTTGTCTAACCAGGAAGCTGCAGGAGAACCCAAAGAAAAAAAATCTCAGAAAGTTTCAATAAGTGGTAATTTTTTTATTATTAAAAGTGGTTTAAAAAGTATGTGTTTTTTGCCAGAAGTAGTAAAAGGGAAGTTTTCTTTGCCAGAGATGTAGTAATACTGTAATAGTAGTATACTCAAGCTATTGAGTTCAACATCTGAATGAAGCAATTTGAGTCCACTTTATGAACATAATTCTTTGCTTTCATATATTGATAATGAAACATTTACATTTCATCTTTGAATATTCTTATCCAACTAAGAACCTGCAGAGCTCTCAGTAAAACTCCTCTACATTGCTCAAGTCTAAAGAGCAACAGAGAGTGTTGTAATTGTATTTTCAGTTGTTGTTTTTTGCTTGTAAACAGTAAACCGCACATCGAACCGAGTTCGGTCGGGTTGAATCTTCCGAACCGAAAACCGACCCTCTTACCGGTTTGAGGGTCGGTCTGGTTCTTATAACACTGCTATATATAGACCACTTTTGTCAAAATATTAAAATGCTCTAATAGTTTTTTTACATATTTGTTCTTAACTATTTTAAAAATAAAATAAAATTGCTAAACAAAAATCACTTAATTTTTCACCATTTGTACCTTTATATTCAAAATTACTATTCCACTTTTTCACTCTCAACATTTAATTTTTCAACATATCTACAATACTCTTCATCACTTCCACTCTCATTCTCCACCACCAACCACCCACTTTTTGTTGTCACTGTCACTTGCCGCTGCCAGTTTACGTCGTCGTCTCTGTCGCATTGCAACCCGCCGCCATCAAATCAGCAACTGTGTTTCTTCCTCTAACCACTTCCGTGTCGGTACGTTCGCTTGCACTACATTGATCGATATTGGTGCGACTTAAATTAGTTGAGTTTTGCAGAACTTTTATGGAGGAAACGACAAGTTCGTGTCGTTTCCTCCATGAAAGTTCTACAAAACTTAACTAATTTAAATCGTACTTGCATCAATCAATGGAGTGCAAGCGAATATACCGACACGGAAGTGGTTGAAATAAGAAACATGGTTGCTGATTTGCTGGCGGTGGGTTACAGATGCAATGAAGACGGGTTACAGATGCGACAGAGACAGAGGAAGGCAAGCTGGTTGAAATGGGAGGCGACAGAGACGACAATGACGGCGAAGACTGAAGGTTGGCGGAGGCGGCGAAACAAGTGACGGTGACGGAAAAAAAATGGGTAGTGGAGAATGAGAGTGAAAGTGATGAATAGTAGTGTATATATGTTGAAAGATTGAGTGAGATATTAATTTTGAATATAAAGATAAAAGAGATGAAAAATTAAGTAGTATTTGTTTAGTAATTTTATTTTATTTTTAAAATAGGTAAAGGTAAATATGTAGAAAGTTATTAAGGCATTTTAGTTTTTGACAAAAGTATGTATATAGTATTATTGAAAATAAAATCTCCCCTAAACTAACTTTAGTTGTTCATAATTAATTTTTTCACTCGAATCACAAATTTCTAGTTAGTTCAAATTTAGTCAACACTTTATTATAATATATTAAAGAGTATTAACATATTTAATTGCGACATCTGAAAAACTGTTTTGTACTTTTTACCATTTTAAGAAATAATTCCGTTAAGTTTTAGCGGAAAATGAATAATATTCAATTTTCATAGAAACATAAAATGTCAAAATAAATAAAGGGGTAAAAGCTAAAAATGTATGAATACGAGGGGAAAAGTCAAAGTGGAGATTATCCCTCATTATTATTTCTACTTAAGTTAAAACTTTGTAGAAAATCTAATTCATGAGAAAATATTGTAATTATATTACCATGGTTGTCATGTTGTATTACTTAAACACAAATATTTAATGTATATTATCTTTTATTATTGTGTACATACATAATTTTTTCGTATATATTTCTGCATTTGTATGAATTTTCTAAGATGTGCTGAATAATTAATCTACAGAAGTGTAGATAAATAAGTTTTATTTCATTAATAACAAAAGAACAACTATGCGTGTCTTTCGCAACATTATTGGAAACATTTATTATTGGATATAGAGTCATTCACCCCGCCTCGAAACATAATCGATGACTCCAAGGTTTGATCAGCTATCTCCTCACGGGCAGAAGGTAACCCGATAGTTAGTCCCCCCGGGGCAAGTGAAAGTGCTAGTCTGGTCATCTTGCGGGTAGCTGTAAGCATCGGGGCACCTATCCTTAAAGAACTTTGATAACAGGGTAGCACTGCAACTTCCCTGCCCGTTGGTGCAACAATACTGATTGGTCTTGTAAACAGTGCACGGATTATTGCACCCACCAGGAACCTTCAACTCTCCGGGGCACTGCCCCTTGATATCAGCAGAGCAACGGATGCCCCGCTTGCAAGACCCGCTAGTGGGGCTAAAGTCTATTGGGATGTTAAACCCGTCGACTAAGGAAATATCGATGAAGTCATTGTTTCTGTCTTGGTTAAGGGCGTACTCTGCTAGGGTGTTCGGGGGTGAACCCCAACCCGTACAGACCAGAAGTCCATTACAGTCTCCTGTCTCGCATTTTCCCTTACCACTAGCATCAAAGTTGCAGTTGGTTCGGCCCCAGATACGAGCCATTACAGTTCCCGGGTTTACACCGAAGGACCATATCTGACCAGGGTCCAAACGGCGACCACCTCCGGGTGAGGCGGCAGCCCAGACTGTGTAGCCACACTGGTTTACAACGTCGAATGTTGCTGCTTGAGAAGTAGTGAGGAACAACCCTACTACCAATGAAATCATCAACATAGAAGAAGACATGGTTGAGAATATAAAAAAGGCCGTTGATGAGTTTGTGTTGTGTGAAATTCATAAGTAGGGTTAGGGTTTATATAGATATTTGGAGGGAAGTAACGTGTTAATGGGCAAGAAAATAAGGGGAGAATAATAAATAATGCAAATCATAATAGCGTTGAAAAATTGTAAATATTGTACCATAATAGATCTTATTCAAAAAAAATTATAATACAAAAATATATTTAGAAAAAAAAATATACAAAAAAAATATTTAGAAATATGGGCATACGCACGATCCTATAGTGCAAAATATTACAAGTCATACCCCGGGTTGTTAAATATAACAAGTCACACCCCATGGGTGCAACACGCTATCTCTGGTAGCGCAATGCGCCTTTTTGGCACAATGCACTACAAGGGGTGGCATCATATGTCTTTTGTATTTTTTTTGTTGACGACTCAATGTTTAATTAAAAATTAAATTATATACCTATTAAAAAATTATAGTAAATAGATATTTTAATTGTGATTCACATGATGCAAAAAAATACTAAATTTGGATTGACTATACGCTCTGCTCTAAGTTGAGATATGAAAATGTGACTTAAAAAACTAAAATTCAAACCATGTAAGTCCAAACTCAATACGGTTAAGGACATTTATGACAAAATTCAATTATCTACCTACTCTAATATTTTTGGATTTTTTTATTAGATATATATGTAATTTTTTAACCTAACATCGTTTGACCTATAATTTCAGCGGAAGGATTAAATGCATTAGGTGAGAAATTTAATTATATACTTACTCAAAAAAAATTACAGTGCTTAGATAATTTAATTACGATATAAATGACGTTAACTAGACATTGATTTTTTACTTTTGGATTGACCGTACAATACGATAGATAAAAAACTATGCATACATATATATATAGAGAGAGAGAGAACATTTACATCATGTTTCTTTCACGAAATTCGGAATAAGGAATACAGAATAAAGAATATGAATAATGAATAAAAGATAATAATATGAAGTTGTTTGATTGGTGGATTTAAATGAAATAAGGAATTCCAATACTTGTTTGATGGAATGGAATATGGTAAAATAACATATATGCCCTTACTTTCATATATATAGTATATAATACAAATAACTTGAATTAATTATAAAACACAATAATAAAACTTATAATATATTTAATTAATATTTGAGAAAACTTTTAAAATATTTAATTCAATTAATATTTAAAATAATTAATTTAATTAATAATTGAAAAAAGTTTTAAAATACTTAATTTAATTAATCAATATTTAATTAATTAATATTTTAATAATAAAATAGGTAAGGTAGTTTCATCTATTTACCTCATGCTCTGTATTCTTAGCGCACCTTCCATACGCAATCTGAGCTTTTTGGACGGAATTCATATTACCACCCCTCTAGGATTTCGTATTCCGAAGTTTTCCAATTCCACACACAAAAAAAGTCATACGGAATATGTCTCAACTATTCCGTGAAAGAAACATGTTGTTAATTCCTATATATATACATAATGATTCTCTATATATATACAGTAAATGAATTAAATGTTCTTTCTCTCTCTCCATATATATATATATATATATGTATGTATGTATAGTTTTTTTTAATCTAAATCAACACTTAGTTAGTGTCATTTATGTCGTAATTAAATTATTTACGCAATATATTTTTTTTTATTTTTTTTGAGTAAATAAATAATTAAATTTCTCACCTAATGCATTTAATCATTTCAATCAAATTATAGAACAAATGATGTTAGGTTAAAAAATTACATATATATCTAATAAAAAAATCCAAAAATATTATACTAGGTAGGTAATTGAATTTCACCATAAACGTCATTAACTGTGTTGAGTTTGGACTTATAGGGTCTGATTTTTATTTTTTTTAAGTCAAATTTTCATATCTCAACTTAGGGCATAGCGTATACTCAATCTGTAAGTCCAAATTTAATATTTTTTTGCATCATTTGAATCGCAATTAAAATATCTATTTACCAAAATTTTTTTAACATTTTTTAATAAATACATAATTTATTTTTTAATTAAATATTGAGTCGTCGACAAAAAAAAAGCATTTGGCGCCATCTTTTGTAGTGCATTGTGCCAAAAAGACACATTGCGCTACAAGGGATAGTGCGTCGCACTCCTCGGTGTGACTTGTAATATTTCACACCCATGAGGCGCGACTTGTAATATTTCGCAACTTAGGGTTGCGCGTATGCCTATATTTTGAAATATTATTTGTATATTTATTTTTTAAAATATTTTTTAATTATAATTACTTTTTGAAAAAACTTCGGAATACCTCATAAACCTACATGTAGGGAGATAATTATTTTCAATTTTTTGTCATTATGTAATTTTAATAATAGAATATTTAATTATTTAATTATTAAACATCTTAATTTTATCCTTTTTAAAAATTAGAAAATAAATAAAACGTATTCGTCTTTATTCTATTTTTTCTTTTAATTAAATTTGTGACCTGAATCAAGAACTACATCAACTAATAAATTCACTATGGTGAATTTTTTGAAAAATTAATTATAATAAAAAAAATATACAAAAAAAAATCGAAATATGGGCATACACGTCACCCCAAGTGACGTGTATCGTAATTCAATTATCTACATACTGTATTTTTTTTTATTTTTTTTAGTAAGTATTCAATTATTATTATTTTTGTAAAAATACACTACGTAGATAATTGAATTACGATATAAACGACATTAATCTTGTTGAGTTATGACTTTCAGACTGACCGTACGATAAATTTGATGAAACGTTATACAAATTATATATATGTAAATATTTATTATATGTGTATACACGAAAAAAAAGTAAAAGTATTAGACCTGTCAAAATATGACCCGACCCGGATCGAAATCGACCCGGGGCCGGGTCGGGTTCGGGTCACAAAATAAGTGTGACAAGTCATTTTCAGATTGACCCGTCTGATCCGCCACAAGAGACGGGTCGGATCCGGGTTAACCCGCATGACCCAAACCCGACCCGAAAAACTAAACCTAAATACTAGGGCTGTCAATTCGTGCGTGCGTGCATGCTATCGTGCACCAGGACACGACACGACACGCACGAAAGTTCAACACGAAACACACGAAAATGTAATCGTGTCACGGACACACGACACGAACACGACACGAAATTTATTGTCTCAACACGACACGAACACGATAACACGAAAATATTCGTGGAAAGTCGTAACACGATAACACGATTTCACATTTTCACGAAAATAACACGGTAACACGAAAATAACACGGTAACACGAAAATAACACGGTAACACAATAACACGATTTCACGTTTTCACGAAAATAACACGGTAACACGGTTCACGTTCGCACGATAACACAACCTAAATAACATAAACACGTCCCCTCAAAGGCAAACAATCGTGTTATCGTGTTTTGAGACCTAAACACTAACACGACACGAAAAAACAATTGTGTTATCATGTTCGTGTTATCGTACCATCAAAGGCAAACACGAACACGGCTTTTTTGTGCGTGTTCGTATCGTGAGTGAAATTGCCAGCCCTAGTAAATACATTACAAACATCTTTAGATTCATCCATTCGTTCATCAAATGTCTACCATCTATTCGTTCATCAAATGTCTAAAAACCTTTTATATATTGATAATTACACAGTATTATATCTGATGCATGTTATCCCAATAAAAAATAATATTTTTTTTTTTGGCCCAAATAAAAAATAATATATAAACAACATCAAAGCATGCTAAATTATGTTAGGAAAGCTAAATTATGTCATGTCAGGAAAGCTAGGAAAATGCAAAGTATATTAATATTTAATAGTAACCTGCCTTTGTCACACACTCCTTTCAATACCATGTCTTGATGAAAGGATGTGGCTGTTGTTGAGCAAAATTTTACTCAACTTGCTATTTGGGAGTGTGCCTATAGTTAAATTTTTAAATATTTTTTTAGTATTTACTTATTGAAATATATTTTTCTTTATATTTATTTTTAAAAAAATAAGTTTAGATAGAAAATCGGAGGGAATGAGAAAACTTAACTTTTAAAATAAAAAATAAAATTTAAAGATATTTCGACGTGTGAAAACACTAGAAGATAAATACTTATTTTACTCTAACATCAATTATACAATTATGAGTAAATTGCGTGGATACCCACCTATTTACCTCATGTGTTATTTGCACCAATATATTTTTTCATGTAGTTTAGCATATTTGTATATTTGTTGAATGCTGGTATTTGCACTATCGTTATTGTTTCATTCATTTTTCGGTTAAATATTATTATTTTATGTCGAAAATACAAATGTGCTTTTATGTTCATTTTTAACACTAAATTACGAATCAAACCCAAAATGCAGATTTAGATATGAATCGAACCCAAAATAATATTTTTGTTTGAATTCAACCAAAAAACGTTATTCTAGGTTCGAATTCTCCCCAAAACATTATTATGCGTTTGATTTCAACCAAAAATGTTATTTTGAGTTTGAATTCAACTCAAAACATCACTTTGAACTGAATTTACCCTAAACTATGCAATTACAAACTGAATTTGAACCAAAAATGTAGTTTTAGATTTGAAACAATGTTCGATTCAAACCTAAATTTGCATTTTTTTCTTTGTTTGATTCATAATTTAGTATTAATGATGAGATGAACATGAACATGATGCATACAGGTTAAATCTGTCATATTTGCATAAAACTTTAATATAAAAAATGGATGAAAAAATAACTGACAGTACAAATAATAATATATAACATATGAATACATGTATTAACATAAATTTTATACAAATAACAATATAAACATATTCGTAAACTAAATCTAGAATTAATGTGTATGAAATGCTAATAATTTTCTTTAGCTGCCAAAATGCTGATTTTAGAGGCTTGTTTAAATTCTTCTTAGCCAAGATTTTGTGCATTTTAAGGAAATCTTGTCTCTTGTAATAGTCGCGGCCTCGCGGGGATGTGGCAGACACATTTTTTTATTTATTGGCCAACTTGGCAGACAAATTTAGGTGCCAAAAACATATTGCAATCATACAGTGCAATCATGCCAAACATATTTCGTTTTACTTAATCCTTTTTATTTTTTTTGTAAATCGTTTTACTTAATCCTTAATTTAATTATTTTGTGTCTAAAGTTTAATAAATTATATTTTATGTTTAATTTAATTAACCTAATTTATATAATTTAATTTAGTTTTAGAGTTTATAATAAATTATATTTTTTATTTGTTTTCTTTTGTATTTAATTTAAATTAAAATCAATAATTTTTAATAAATTATATTTTTAATTTTATTATGGGTTAAATACCAATGAACTACCTGAACTTTGGACGTTTTGCAACGAGATACCCGAACTTTAAAAATTCAAAACGAGCTACCTCAACTTAGATGAAGGTGCATATAGCTACCTCCGTCGAATTTCTGTTGAATTTTCGACGAAATCCTCTCAACAATTGACGGTAAATTGGACTGAGCTAGCTATTTGAACTTTAGTCCAAGTTGAGGTAGCCCATTTTGAATTTTTAAAGTTCGGATAGTTTGTTGCAAAACATTCAAAGTTCAGGTAACTCATTGGTATTTAATCCTTTTATTAATCTATTTTTTATAATTAAATTAATGTATCTATTTTTTTTAATTTAGTTTACCTTAGGTATTAAAATAAAAGTATGTAAGTCATTTTACCTTATTAAATTTTACTTTTATTATTTTATATAACTTTATAATTTGTTTCATTAATTAAATAACCTTATATTCTCATTTTTCAGGAATATCTATTTATCTTGAGTTTTTTTAGAAAGTATTCACTTTCGAAATTTTTTTTGAAAAAGTGTATATCAAAAAACAAAATTAGGAAAGTATGTATACGCGCGTCGCGCCTATTGCAGTAGGCGCGACCCTGGGGTGCGCCTATTGCAGAATTTATTTTTTTCCTCCGCGAAAACACCGGTCTATCAGAACCCGCGTTAATTTTAAGTCTGCTTAGGAGATCATTGCGTACATGAATTTGAATTGTATTGGTTAGTCGTACGGTGAGGACAGAAGAAAGCTGATTCCCTTCCAATGGTTAGGAAGGGTCTTGGATCAAGAGGACAGAAGATCAATTTGTTACAAACCACAGAGATAATCAAGAGGACAGAAGATCAATTTGTTAACAAACCACGGAGATGATCAAGAGGACAGAAGATCAATCGCGGAGATGAGTTAAATTCACTGGTTTTCTTCCTAAATAGAAATTGAGAGATAGTCTCACGCGTTGCTTTATCCCAGTATTCACAGGTCCAAATTCCTCTACGCTAGTCGCACCAAATTCCTCCATGTATGCTTTTTCAATTTTTTTTCCTACTATGCTTACTTTTTGAAAAACATCTGATTTTGAGTCTGCTTATGGTTTTCCTCCTACATAGAAATTGAGAGATAGTCTCTCCAATAAAGAATAAAGGAAGTTATAAGAAGTTAAATACTTTAGGTTCCTGTCCTAAATTTTCCAACTTGTTCTGAACAACATCCGCGAGGTCAAACATTGAAACAAAGTTGTTTATTCACAAGTTTCTGAATTAGACTTTTCTTCAAATACACTAGCCAGTTTGACATTTTCAGGAGGAAAACCATTTCTTCTTAGAACTTCATTTCTTCTTTACTGGAGAGAGTATCTCTCAATTTCTATTTAGGAGGAAAACCATAAGCAGGCTCAAACTCAGATAAAAAGCTATAGTCATTGGAGAAGCTTTACAAGATATTCGGAAGATGTTGAGTCAGAGATGTACGTCTCTCTAGCCTGGTTAGTGTTAATGTGTTATGCTTATGCTTTAACAATGTTAGTATCTAAACTTCACATTTTTAGAGAACCAGTCGAGAGGCAAGAGTGGAAACCCCAATAAGCTATTTTGGGGCAGTAACTCCTGAAAATGTCAAACTGGCTAGTGTATTTGAAGAAAAGTCTCATTCAGAAACTTGTGAATAAACAACTTTGTTTCAGTGTTTTACCTCGCGGATGTTGTTCAGAACAAGTTGGAAAATTTAGGACAGGAACCTAAAGTATTTAACTTCTTATAACTTCCTTTCTTCTTTATTGGAGAGACTATCTCTCAATTTCTATGTAGGAGGAAAACCATAAGCAGACTCAAAATCAACGTGGTTTCTGATAGACCGTTGCTTCCACTTGCATATCCAACAACACCAGCCAGGGGCTTTAGATTTCTCTTGATAGAGAACCAGCCGAGGAATTGGTGAGACTAGCGTAGATGAATTTGGACCTGTGAATAATGAGATAAAGCAACGCGTGAGACTATCTCTCAATTTCTATTTAGGAGGAAAATCATAAGCAGACTTAAAATCAACGTGGTTTCTGATAGATCGGTGTTTTCGTGAAGAAAAAAAAGAATTTGTGCAATAGGCGCACCCCTGGGTCGCGCCTATTGAAGTAGGCGCATCCCTAGGAGGCGCCTATTGAATAGGCGCAACGCGCGTATACACTAAAGTAGTTACTTTTTGAAAAAAATCATTTATCTTGTTATATTGGAAGGTTGTCATCGCATAACGAAGATGAATGGTTGATATCGATTCATCTTTACGTTTGTCTGATGATAGTGTTTGTGTCTGACACTGTTTCTTGCGAGATGGAAAAATGTGTCACTCCCGCGCATGTCCACTATATAAATAAAGAGAACAAGCACAAATAACTAATATATATATATTGTGGCCAAAAAAACACACTAATATATATATTATACTACTTCTACAAATTAAAAATTAACGTCTAATTAATCTTATTTATATCTTAATTAAATTATCTATATATATTTTTGTAGTAAGTATATAATTAAATTTATCACCTAATTCATTTTATCATTCTGATCAAATTATAAAACAAACGATGTTATGTTACAAATTTAATTATATATTTAATATAAAAAAATAGAGTAGATAAATAATTGAATTTTGTCATAAATGTCATTAATGATATTGAGTTTTGACTACCGAGTCTGGGTTATATTTTTTAAGTCAATTTTTCATATCTCAACTTAGAACAGAGCATATTTTTTTTTACATAATTTGAATCGTAATTAAAATGTCTACTTACTCTAATTTTTTTAATAGATACATAATTTAATTTTTAATTAAATATCATGTCAACAAAAAAAACTAAACTTGTGCTATTTTTTTTTAAAATATACTTGTTTTTTTAATTATACTTACTTTTTTTAAAGAAAAATTTATCTAAAATAGAATCTAAACACAAGTTTTTCATGTAGCGATTCTGGAAGTTAAAACAATAACAAAAACATTAATGGAAAGAGCAAAAAATAACATTTTTTTTCTTAAGAGAAAATTCGTAAAATTTGTCGGTTGACCTTAATTATGTAAGATAATAAAATAAAATTTGAATTTTTAATTTATTTTTAAGAATTTGCTTGAGCGACTGAAAACGTTTTAGTGATGTTTCTTGCTCACAATCGCGTTTGAGTAAATTCTTAAAAATAAATTAATATTGTTATTGTTATTTTATTATCTTGCATAAGTAAGTTTAATTTTACATCTCAATCGATAAATTTAATAAAGTATATAGTTATGTTTAAATTCTTTCATTATCCTAAAAGTTAGACCGTTCATAACACTTCATGCACGACCGAACAAACTAATGGGATAACATGCATCACCTAGGTTTTTTTAGTTTAGTAGTCAAATTTTATTATTATTTGTTTTTCCTTCATTTAATACCTAAATTTTTGGATGATATTAATTTTAAGTAATAACATTTATAACTTTGGACAAAACATTACTAAAAAAATATATTTCACCATCAAATTCAAATAGGGTTAAATACCAAGTAGCTACCTGAACTTTGGACGTTTTGCAACGAGCTGCCCGAACTTTGAAATTTCAAAATGGGCTACCTCAACTTTGAAGAATGTGCAAATAGCTACCTCCGACCAATTTTCGACGACTTTTCGTCAACATTTGACAGAAAATTGGACGGAGATAACTATTTGCACCTTCTTCAAAGTTTAGGTAACCCGTTTTGAATTTTCAAAGTTCGGGTAGCTCGTTGCAAAACGTCAAAAGTTCATATAGTTTATTGATATTTAACCCATTGAAATAACTTTGTCAAAGTGTTGAATTGATTATAGATGCATTAATATCGATAATAAATTAAATAAATTTATAAGTTTTTTTATATATTTGATTTCTCTTATTATTTTAAAAATCTCACTTACATGATGGACCACTTAACTTTGTAGATGAGTTACTTTTTTTTTTGACCAAATAGATGAGTTACTTTGACAACGTAATATATAATTATCATTATATTTAATTGTAAAGTTGCATCTATAACATAGCAATTGAAAAGAAAATTTATTTATTTAAGAAAAAATCATAACATGAATAGTAAATCAAAATTATTTTTTCACACCAATTTTAATTTTGCAAACTTAATTATTTTGTATGTATTATTTATTTATTGCTTTAGACAATAAGTTATGTATATCCAACATATAAATAAACGTCAATTTTGATTGATCTTAATTCAGTTTAAATTCTCTAAATTTATAGAACTACATACTTGTTTAGGAAGGGTGGGAGAGAGGAGAGACATACATACTAGATGTGAAAAGAAGTAGTTAGGAAAATAACGACAACAGATAAACTGAAAAAGCGATGATATATACAACGACTCCAATAAAATAATATTTCTAAATTAGAGGTTTACGGTACCCGAATAACATTTTTGAACTATATTTTAGGTACTAAAAAAACATATATGTTGTTAATAATGTAATAGTATAGTGATAAAACATTGTATAGTTATAACATGTTCTCAAATTTAAATTTTTATTGGAATAATTTTTTTAATTTTTTTTTCACTTGAGTAGTAAGTGCAATAAATATAATATAAGTGTATTAAAAAAATATATTTAAGTACTATTGCTCTAGTGGAAGCATGTGTTATTGTAATATTGTAAGGTTTTGAGTTCGAAATTTTATTGAATTTTTTTTTGTATAAGGGGTTTCCTATCCTTAAATTATATCCAAGAAATAGTGGAGAGAAAAAATATAAATGACCAAAATAGTCATGATAAATTTAAATTAATTAGATTATTACATAATATTTGTGTAATTTTACATGTGAAGGTTACAAAAATCATGTATCCCTTTATAGTATAAAGGATATAGATAAACGTTTTACATAATTTAATTTATTTTTTTTTTAAAAGTACTATACTAATTTTACAAATTTCAAAATATATTTTGTAAAGTTTTGATATTCGTTTTGAAAGAAAGGTTAAACTAAAAATCTATTCAAACACTAAGACTAAAAATTTGCAAAATCAAATATTAAGATGGCGTGAAACATTACGTAACAACACGACACGAAAACAATACAACACTAAATCCACAAAATTCATAATTTAATTTCACAATTACATTTTAAAATTTAGAAGTGATTAAAAAATTTGTATAAGAACAAATTCAAATATTAGATATATAAACTTAATCATATTTATGCATATATTTGTAGGGCTGACAATTTCTTAAGCAACAAGATAACACGACACGAATACGCACGAAAAAAATTGTGTTCGTGGAAACATATTACAAAACGATAACATGATAACACGAAAGTATTTTCGTATCGTGTTCGTGTTTAGGTATCAGAACACGCCCCGCACGATAACACGATAAAATTGGATTGGAAAATCTATTTTTTTGAATACTTTTCTAAACAAACTTTTTTAATAGCTTTTAAAAATCTATTAAGATATTTAATTTTTAAAGTTTGTCAATTCTATATTAAAGACTTGTAAAATATGATGTTTGATTTGTTAATTCTTACTATGAACAATTCACTATTTTGATATTTTTTTTTATAATTCTCACATGTGAAGATATATCTGGCTAACTTAAGACAACACGATAACACGACATGAACACGTACGAAAAAATGTGTGTCGTGTTCGTGTTGAGGATCATGACACGATAAACTTATCGTGCATATTCGTGTTTGGTAAGTGTAACATGATAAACGTATTGATACGTATGATAACACGCACATACGTACGATTTGACAACCCTATTTATTTGCAAATAAGAAGTTGGATACAATTATTAACCGTGACACTTAAAAAATTAGGGTTAATAGGTCCAATGGTACCATATGTTTGGGTCATGTGATCGAATGGTACCTCTATTTTGTTTTTTGGTACCTTATGTTTTCATAATGTTGTTATTTGGTACAAGTTACTGTTGTCTGAGTTTAACTAACAGAATGCTCACGTGACACTCATGTGGCGGATGGAAAATAAAAATAAATAGGAAACTTAAAATAAATAGAAAAAATCATAAAAAATTATAACAAAATATTTTAAAACTTCATATATTAATAAAAAAAAATCATAAATTTTTTTAAAAAATATCGAAAACTGCAAAAAAAAAAACTAGGGCTCGAACGGTAATTGTTTTTTTTCATTTTTTTAAAAATAAATTTATAAAAAATAATTTGTATTAATATATAAAGTTTAAAATTTTTTTGTAATTTTTTTTTAAAATTACATATTATATTATATATATATACGTGGCGCTGATGTGGCGCTGACATGTACCATTTAACAGAAAAATCTAACGGTTGACTAACGGAATACCATAGGACAACATCCTCCAAACATAACTAATCATTTGGCCACATCAAAAAATATACGGTACCATCCGATCACATGACACAAACATATGGTACCTTGGGAGCTATTAACCCTAAAAATTATTTAAACATAAGTTGTGTTAAAATCAAACACATATATACATAAATACAAGTTATTATATATCATTTATGTATTGTTAGAAATTATATATTTTCTCGCATCCCTCATAAGTCCAAATAACATCCCCTTATTTAAAAACGAGTTTTTTTTTTCAAAAAGTAGGCACTGTGCCAATTTGTTTTGAAAAAGTAAGTCTACAGAAAAATATTTAGATATATATATATAAGCTCTACCGTGAGTAGCGCTTTTTATTTTATTTTATTTTTTTTCGCTACCCCGAGTATTGTTTTTTACAAAACACTATACGGGGTAGCGTTTTCTGAAAAAGCTACGTATGGGTAGCATACGTAGCTACCCCATACATGCATTTTTTTTTCAATTTTTTTTTTACGATTGGATGTTTAATTAAAAATAAAATTATGCATCTATTAAAAAAAACTTATAGTACGTTGATATTTTAATTGTGATTCAAATTATGCAAAAAATATTAAATTTGAACTTACGGATTGACTGTACGCTGCTGTAAGTTGAGATATAAAAATTTGACTTAAAAAAATATAACTCAGACCCTGTAAATCCAAATTCACCACGGTGAACGTCATTTATGTCGTAATTAAATTTTATACCTAGGATAATTTTGTTCATTAGAAATACAATAATTTTTTAACCTAACATCGTTTATTTTATAATTTGACTGAAATAATTAAATGCATTAGGTCAAAAAAATTACAGTACATAGATAATTTAATTACAAATTAATGACACTAACTATGCGTTAATTCTTTACTTATAGACTGACCGTATAATACGATACGTAAAAAACTTTACATACGATACATAAAAATCTAAATTGTGATTTTTACTGTTTATTTCACTATTTAGATTTTTATGTATCGTATGTAGAGTTTTTTACGTATCGTATTATATAGTCAGTCTAAAAGTAAAAAATTAACGTCTAGTTAGTGTCGTTTAATTCGTAATTAAATTATCTACGCATTGTAATTTTTTTGAGTAAGTACATAATTAAATTTCTCATCTAATACATTTAATTATTTCAGTCAAATTATAAAATAAACGATGTTAGGTTAAAAAATCACTGTATTTCTAATCATAAAAATTACCATAGGTATAAAATTGAATTACGACATAAATGACGTTCACCGTAGTGAATTTGGACTTACATGGTTTGAGTTATATTTTTTTAAGTCAATTTTTCATATCTCAACTTACATCAGAGCGTACAGTCAATCCGTAAGTACAAATTTAACATTTTTTTTGCATAATTTGAATCGAAATTAAAATATTTACGTACTATAATTTTTTTAATAGATACATAATTTTATTTTTTGTTAAACATCGAGTCGTAAAAAAAAATAAACAAAAAATAAACAAACACATGTATGGGTCAAAACGCAACCTTGGGTAGCGTTTTGAAGAAAATGGAAAACGCTACCCGGGTTAGCAAAAAAAAAAATGCTAGCCACATTCAGGCACGAGGCCACCTTAGGCCTAGGGGACAATTGCCCGGTGGCCCCCCCCCCCCCCCCCCCCAACTTTCAATTATCTGTGAATTTAACCCTAAAAAATGCAATAATTTTCAATTTAGCCCATTTAAATCATATATTTGCCCCCACTGAATTTTTTTTAGTTCAACTATTTACCCTTACTCTAATATTTTCCCCCACTCAATAATTTTTCTGGCTTCGTCCCTGGCCACATTAATGTTTATATGCAGATTTTTTTTTTCTGTATACTTATTTTCAATTATTTTTGGCACATTGTCTACTTTTTTAAAAAATTCTTTAAAAACGCGAGAGATAGGTACTCCTAATAATTCGCACTATACACCTCAGTAGGGTTGACAATGGTTAGGGTATGGTACGAGTATGACAAATACCATAACCATACCATATTTTTAAACCACAAACCATAAGCATAACCATTATGGGTACAATTTTCAATACCATAACTATTAAAATAACTGTGGTTATTAACCATGGTTTTACCCGTATACCCATATTTATTCCACACATGTAATATAATAAAATACCGAAAATTTCATTTAAAAAAAAAACATAAATCTATATTGTCAACAATAAAAATATATAAAACTAACATCATAGTTATTTATTACATGTATGTACATTAACTTCCATGATTTAGTATATATTAGTTTATTATTAATAATTAATTATTATATTTATATGATAACCATGGTTATAACCATGAGTATAACTCAAATACCATAACCATAACCATTATGGGTAGAAAATTCATCACCATAACCGCACCACACCATAATGGTATGGTTAACCATTTTAAACAGTAACGGTTATAACCGTGGTTATGAATTTTTTACCGCACCATTGTCGGCCGCTCAACAACTATATACGTCAGACAATAAGGAAAGAGTACTTTGACGGGTTGACAGTTGACACTGACACCTGTGGGTCCACAGTTTGTGGATGCTCCAACTTATTTTACTACGGGCGTACGATAACATTACCCCTAAATATAAAAAATAAGTAATTTGTTTTTAATTTGTTTTTTGAGTAATTAGCCCTTGTGGAAAGTGTGGTCTTTTTCATGAAGAACGAAGACAAACGACCACCACCATCCTCCAACCAACCCGAAGGAAGCACTTATCTGGGATTCGAATGTGTCTTTCCGACATCCTCCTCCAACCACCATTGTTGACAAACCCCAACATTTGAAGTAGTAATGTTTGGTAAATCCATTTCCAACCACACTTTCGCTACTATTATCTATAATTATTCTCCTTCTTCAACAAATTCTCTTGTCTAGACGTACTTTGTAGTTCAGATAGATTAAGGTAGAGATACCCTTGGCTCTTTATTTCAGGTGGGATTTTGGAAAGTTAGTTTTTTTCTCATCCAATAACAGCCGATTCTCTGGTTTCAGGTTCTTTTCAGCTGTGCTTTTCCCTCCAAAACACAGGGGGTTTGAACAGGGCTGCTTCTGTGTTCTGCTTCTGCATCCACTGCTGCAATGGGTACTGCTAGGTCTAGCTCTCGTCTACTGCGGTTTGGTGAGTTTTATGGGGATTTCTTGATTTTGACGCTGTTCTTCTTTTTAGTATTTGGTTTCTCCAATTAACCCCCTGGTTGTTTGAACTTAGTGTTTTTTGCTTCATTAGAACCTCGAATGAGACTTCTAGCGTCAAGAATCACTCGGGCGACCATGGGGGTTTAGGGCTGTACTTCTTTAATTGTTCAAGTTCTACTGTCATTTTTCCCTTCAATGTCATACCTGCTTTACTTGATTGTTCTGAATTGTTTAATTAAGCTGAGGTTGACCAGGTATCTAACAAAACTGGATGAAATCTGGGAATACTCAATGGCTAGTAATTCTGGCTTATGAAAGTAGAAAAAAACAGTAAGTTTGTGTACCAATGAACAACAGGAATTTGGTTACAGTTAAAGGAGGAGATTTCAATTTTCTACAACTCGAATAACTCCATTATTTGATTCTCTTCAACGTGTGTCGGCTTATGGTGGATAGTTGAAGTGCAGAGACTTCATTCTAGTCGACTGTTTGAGATTTTGATACTATTTCATTACGGCATTACGTTGCTTACTTGTTAGCATAATTCTGTGTTGTTGCTTACAAGTATTTTCTCCTTTCACTCTTGTTTTCTAGATTTTCTGCTGCAATAATTAGCAGAATATCAAATTCGAGAGCCACGAGTCACCATGAAAGTGCTGTGGATTCTTCTGTCTCTGGCCATTGTAGTTGTGCAGAATCAGTTACGCTCATGTGGGGCGGTGAGTACAAACAATTCATCACGGCCTGATATTGTTAATGTCGGAGCCATTTTCTCGTTCAAAACAATAATAGGAAAAGCAGGAAAGGTTGGAGTAGAAGCTGCAGAAGAAGATATTAATGCTGATCCATCGATTCTTCATGGAACCAAGCTCCAAATTAAACTGCAGGATACAAATTACAGCGGGTTTCTCGGTATTGTTGAAAGTAAGTCAAAGTTATTCAACTCAAAACCTTGTGCTTCTAATTAAATGTAGAATCAGCTTCATTTTACTTAATGAATGGATGTTCTTCAGTATCTAAAACTAAAGAGACATGAAATTCAATGTGCAAAAGTTTTTACCTTTTTTTTTTGGAGATCTTGTTAGGTATTGTAGTCTGATTGATATGTAATGGTCGATTATGTATTAATGTACGCGTCTCGCGGTTCAACCTCCGCGGTGAGGTTGAACCGTCATGAACCCATAGACTATACTGTACTGTATTTCTCCATGTATACGTATTTTGTAACAATAACCGTCATGAATAATATCTTCCAAACCGTGTGGAGGTTACCCATTTGGGTGTTACCACAAGAAATCAAAGTTCTTCTTCTCTTCCTTTCCTCTCTAAAAAACTGAAGTGTTTTCTTATCAATTCTAAGTGTTTTTTCTTCATTAGATTGAGTGTTTGATCCTAACAGATCTCTGAGTATGATTTTCTCTGCAGCTCTCAAGTTCATGGAGAGTGACACTGTGGCGATCATCGGTCCCCAAACCTCTGTCACGGCTCATGTGATATCGCACATTGCGAATGAGTTGAAAGTCCCTTTGCTGTCATTTTCAGCGACGGACCCTACCCTGTCGCCACTGGAGTTCCCCTTCTTCGTGAGGACAACGCAGAATGATCTTTTTCAAATGGCAGCAATAGCAGAAATGGTGAGCTACTACGGATGGAGAGAAGTTATAGCCATCTATGTGGATGATGACCATGGAAGGAACGGGATAGCTGCCTTAGGAGACAAGCTATCTGAGCGACGATGCAAAATCTCGTATAAAGCTCCAATGAGGCTCGAGGCAACTAGAGATGAGATGACGGATGTTCTTGTTAAGGTTGCCATGATGGAATCCCGAATCATTGTACTCCACACCTACTCAACCCCGGGTCCGACAGTGTTCAAGGTTGCTCACTACCTCGGGATGATGGGCAACGGGTATGTTTGGATCACAAGTAATTGGCTTTCCTCAATACTGGACACGAATTCTCCGATTCCTCAAGAGATGATGGATTCTTTCGACGGAGTTCTCACTTTGAAGATGTACACTCCTCCATCAAAACTCAAGACCAAGTTCGTCTCAAGGTGGAGTAACTTGACCCGCAAGTTAAGTAACTCAACGTTTGGGATGAACCCTTACGCGCTTTACGCGTATGACACCGTCTGGCTTCTTGCTCATGCACTCGACTCGTTCTTCAATCGGGGTGGAATCGTTTCTTTTTCAAATGACTCGAGATTAACGGATGTGAAGGGAGGAAGTCTCCACCTTGATGCCATGAGCATCTCCAATGGTGGTGACTTATTGCTCGACAGCATTCTCAATGTGAGAATGGACGGCGTCACCGGCCCCTATAAGTTTACTCCTGATAGAAACCTTATCAATCCTTCATACGAAATCATCAATGTGATTGGTGGGGTTAGAAGGGTCGGTTACTGGTCTAACTACTCGGGTTTGTCAGTTGTGCCTCCTGAGACGCTCTATTCAAAGGCGGTGAATCGGTCGAGCTTGAATCAACAACTCCATCCCGTGATTTGGCCTGGCCAAACGACAGTTAAACCCCGTGGTTGGGTTTTTCCAAACAATGGGAGATTGTTGAAGGTCGGAGTTCCAAGACGAGTTAGTTATCAAGATTTTTTATCGTTTTCGGAAGTTAATGGAGATTTCACGGGTTACTGTATTGATGTGTTCACTGCTGCGGTGAATTTGCTGCCTTATGCTGTGCCTTATAAATTCATTCCGTTTGGGGATAATATACATAACCCAAGCTCATCTGAACTCGTCGAGCTGATAACTACTGGAGTGAGTATATTTCAAGAACAGTTTTCCGGAAAAAAAACATGATCCATTTGAAAAGGAAACCTAAGTACGTATGTTTTTGTTTTCTTACAGAAGTTTGATGCTGCTGTTGGTGACATAGCAATCACTACGAACCGAACAAAGATGGCAGATTTCACACAGCCGTATATAGAGTCTGGGCTGGTTGTGGTAGCTTCAGTGAGGAAGACAAACTCCAATGCCATGGCTTTCTTGAGGCCATTTACAAAATCAATGTGGGCTGTCACAGTCATCTTCTTCCTCTTCGTCGGTGCAGTTGTCTGGATTCTGGAGCATCGCTTGAATGATGAATTCCGTGGGCCTCCTAGGAGACAGTTCATCACTATTCTCTGGTAACCACTGCATGTTTTAAGATATGTTGGATGGACAGGAACAAGATCATGTTACAATTGTGCAGCAGTAGCTTAGGAAACAAGAAACCTATGACTACAATAAGCTAAGAATGAGAAGCTACTGTCTTGTTAGACTAAATAGTGGATTGTTTTATCAGAAGAAGATCTAACTGGGTTTTCGCTTGTGTTCTTGATGCAGGTTTAGCTTTTCAACTTGGTTTTTTGCACATAGTAAGTACTGACCGCATCTCTTTCTCTCGATAGAAAATCTTGAACTATCTTATTTACTTTGCAAACTTGCTGTGAGACTTAAGAACGTGCGACTTTAATCAACTGTCTCAAAATTCCTCCCTTAAACTGATGTTCGATTTACCCATGGGCTAGTGCCCGACCTTTTAATGGGAGTGATTTTTATTTTCGGCGCCACCAGGACTTGAGAACCTGCGTGCTCTGATACCATGTGAGACTTAAGACGTACGCTTTATCCAATTGTCTCGAAAGTTCAAACTTGTGAGTGAAGGCATTCGATATACTTTTAAGTCATCTTAACACGCTATATTCCACAGGAGAAAACACCCTGAGCACCCTGGGTCGGTTCGTACTGCTCGTGTGGTTATTTGTTGTGCTCATCATCAACTCGAGCTACACTGCAAGTCTTACTTCAATCCTTACTGTCCAACAACTTTACTCTCCCATCAAAGGCATCGAGACATTAATGTTCAGCAAGGATCCCATCGGATATCAGCAAGGATCATTTGCTCGCAATTACTTGATCGAAGAGCTTGGTATCCATGAATCAAGGCTCGTCCCGCTTGAAATGCCCGAAGATTTCACCAGGGCCTTGAGAGCCGGCCCTAGCAATGGAGGAGTATCTGCTGTGGTCGATGAACGTCCTTATGTGGAGCTTTTCCTCTCTACCCGCTGCGAGTTCAGTATCATCGGTCCACAGTTCACCAAGAACGGCTGGGGCTTTGTGAGTCTTTCTCTTTGTGTGTTCCTAATGATCTGCAAAGTAGAACTAGATTTAACTAAAATACAACCTCCAACTGCTACTTATTTAGGCTTTTCCACGGGACTCGCCCTTAGCAGTAGACCTATCGACAGCAATTTTGCAACTTTCGGAGAACGGTGATCTGCAGAGGATCCACGACAAATGGCTGATGAGAAGCGCGTGCATATCCCAGGAATCGAAGCTTTCAGACGATCAGCTTCAACTAAAAAGCTTCTGGGGACTGTACGTTGTATGTGGCCTCGCTTGCCTTCTGGCGCTTCTCATCTACTTCGTGCTGGTGGTTCGGCAGTACGTCAAGCATTACTCAAGGGAAATCGAGCCATCTATCTCCGGCTCAAGGTCGAGCCGTCTGCAGACTTTCCTAACGTTTGTGGACGAGAAGGAAGATCATGTGATAAGCCGGTCCAAGCGACGGCAGCTTGAGAGAACTTCCAACAGGAGCATGGCGGGCGAGGAAGGGGAATCGGTGAACGGTGGTTCAATGGGAGGCCGTATCGACAGCTACGCTTCCAACAAGCTCGTTGCTGTTGCTAATCAAGTCTAGGGCTCTAAAAGGGTTAGAATACAATTTTCAATACCATAATTGAGGTTTTATTCATATATCCATATTAATTATAATGTAAAAGTAATGTAATAACATGAATGTTATCTTAATAAACATATAAATTTATGTTACAATTTTTTTTTTTTACGCTATTACAATTTAATATTAACTTTAACATTATTCATTTTTAACATCATTCCATTAGAGTTCGTTTTAGAATTCTGAATTCGTGAAATTTCAAAAGTAAAAATTCTACTTTTATTATAATAATTAGGATTATAACTGACTATAACTATGTGTATAACTAAAATACTATAACCATTACGCGTACAAAATTTATCACCATAACTGTACCACATTATAATTAATCATATAAAAATAACGATTATAACTATAATTTTTAGGTTTTCAATCTACCGCCGACCCTAATCAAGTGTAACCCAAACTTGGTTAGGCAATTAATTTTTTCTTAGCACCCATAATTACTCAGCTCTGGATAAATATGTATAGATAAACTCTTCGATCAAAGGGTTAAACTCTTCTATCAAAGGGTTAAACTCATTGATATCAAAACCGGCCCGAGAGTGAACCGGTGAACAGCCGGTTCATAGTTATCCTAGCCGGTTCAAACTCATTTTGCCGTCGGACGATTAAATTCGCTTTTTGTTTCGTTCATTTTTGGGTAGAAAAAAAATCCGTTATTATCACGCTATACTCGCGCGCCAAAGAAAATTCAGTTATCTGCCCAGTACTCGGTCTCTACTGCATCTCTGGCATCGCGAATTATCAACTCTGGGTTCACTGTCCGCAGCCGCCTGATGTCTTCCGATCTATGGCGGAAGGATGATCCGAAGGAGATGACTGACACGAAGAAGAAGAAGAAGAAGAAGAAGAAGAGGAGGAGGAGGATCAATACAAAGAATGCGGCTTCTAGCCAGTCCTACTCCACAACCCATTGTGTGCCAAAGGGGATCTCCAGAGAGGGTGGCCGGAAAAGTATCGACGCTATCGGTTCAAAGAAGAAGACTACTGATTTCACCCAGTCTTCTGCCCTATTATCGGAGAAATCGAACTCAACCGGCGGCGCTACTGGTGATCGAATCCGTACCGCCGTTAGGGCAAAGATTGACGCAACGAAACGCTGGATCTCAAGCCGTGGTCTCAATGATGGGAGAATTGGTATCGCGGCTAGGGCAAAGATTAATCCCCGGGTGATGATGAAGCGCGGAATCAAAAACCGTTTGGTGAAGAATGCAGTGAATTCTGTTCTGAGGGCGATACTTTTAAGGCCTCATTCAAACCCTGTTCAGTTCCACCGCCGTAAGAACTTCAAACCAACGAGGAGCCGTTTCCAACCTGATTCTACATCAACGCCACTGATCACCGGCGTCGTGGCTAAACCTGGAAACAGGGATTTTGCTAGGGAAGCAGTGTCGTGGTTGATGGAGCGCATCTGTCCCCCGCTAGCGCTACCTGCTCACGTTTTAAGCCGACTCCGATCCCAACACAGGGATCGGGATGTCCTCACTTCCCCATCGGTGATTATTTCTTCTTATAATTAGTTCAGAAGTTGTTTCTTTTAGAAATGGCCGCACACGATTTATTGAAATTGTGTAGTCATTGGTAGTCGGATATATATTTGCAGCAATCTACTGACAATTTTTCCATTACAAATCAATGAAAAGTTGATAATTTGCTTATTAATTCCATTGTTCTTGAATGTCTGAATTCATTGGAAATGCTATGCATTGTTTTACAATCATTCAACACCCTTAAACTCTTATCCCCAAACATGTCTGATCTAATGAATCTCATATACATCAAACAGATTGCAGCACAGTACAGAGATACTGCAGATTCAATATCATTCAACTCTTACATTTATTCTGATATATGATAAACAAAGCTTCATATCAACCTCTCTCTCAAACTGATAACTCATAATGAATCAAAATGGTAAAAAATAAAAAATTAATCAAACATATTTAATCAAGCTTTAAGGTTTGGTTGATTTGGATTCAGGACAAGATCCACATGAAGACAGTGGACCAGACAGTAAGGGCTATTGCAGCCACCAAGTATGTCCACAAGAACAGAACAGAGCACTCCTCTTGTCCTACATCGAATAACTGTGTCATGGTTCCTGCAGTCACCCATTTCAACCCATCATTATAAACAAACTCAGGTTCTATATATACACATAAAAAAAATTGTTTTTTTTTTAAAAATAAATGTTCAGGTTACCAATATTCATGGCGGGTGGCAGTGTAAACTGTATCATCAACACGTATCGGTAGAGGGGATCCAGTGGGAGGAAACCTAGCTTGTTTGCTGCCTGAACAACCCCGATTCCGATCACGGGTTGTATAACATACCGAACACAGATAACTCCAATGCTAACCCACGGTCTGATTTGCGATTTCTTCAATCCTACTCCAACAAAGCAGAGTTTAGCATCAAAGGATACTTGAAACTTGAGAAAAAAATGGACTCTTTTTGAGAACCTTGAGTTAGATTGCCTCCAAGGATGAGGGTGATACAAGGGATTGTTCCATCTCTGCAGAAAATAAAAGGGGGATGAACATAAGTTCTATGTATTCTAATAGAATCAAAATAGATCTGATCTTATTTCTTCATACCCAAGTAACTTGACGGAGTCTTGGATGACACGCAGCGGAGCACTGTCACCAATGAGAAGATTCTTCAGCCACGGTGTCGACCCAAAAATGAATCCCAAAATCTGACAGAAAAATCAAACTCATCATCAACTTCTGATCATTAATTTCTCTTTTCCTTGCTCTATTTTAAGTTTTACATCACTGCAGAAACTCACTGCAGTGACAGTAGGCGGTGCCATTAGCTCCTCCACGATCTGATGAACAAATCCGCCAACTTTACTCCATGATGATTCTTTCTTTATCAGACTATTTGATTCCTGAAAAAAAAACATTTCCAAATTAAGAAAAACAATGAAACTGTTATGCTTCACTCATCTTACCGGAAATCACACAAAACGATTTTAAAGTGGTTCGGCAAATTGGCTACGTCCACTGGAGCCACTTTGATAGAATTTGTTACAAGATTTCCAAAATCTACAAATTCTCTCAATTTCCCACTCTACTTCTCCCACTCTCTCTTGATGCAACTCCCTCATCCCCTTCTGCAGATTAGAACTCTCCTATTTATAGGAGGAGCTCTTTATCTGCATACAAAACGCGGGCTGCTCCTTCTTGTAAGTGGGATGCTCCTTTGGAGAAAGGTGATGGAGAAAGTGGGCGGCTGGAAATGGAAAAGTGGGCTGCTGCTTTCCTTGGGGGGCTTTCAACAGAAACTATAAAACCTCATATGTGTATAGAACTTACGGGTTGGTTTTCAACATCTTGGACATCCTTCAAGGAATGAACATGTTTGAGGAGGTTGGTTTTTTCAGTGGTTTCCAAATCCGAGTTTGGGATTTGGTGATCTTCTGCTGCCTTGAATGCTTTGTATTTCACTGATGAAGTTCTTATGAGATTATAAGTGTAAGTCCATATGAAGAATCCTCCAAGCTGTGAATCAAAACAACTTGTTTGTCAAATCAATTTTTAGCTGAAAACAAGGACGATCTAGGTCATCACAGAAAAGAGACAGAAGTGTAATTCATTACCGCCATGGAGAATGAGGCGTAGGAGAGTCCAATAGAGCGGCAAACTTCCCTATCCCCGAAAGGGCTTCCATCTTCATTGCAGATTGCAGGGACTATAATCAATAACAAGTTTCCCAGGTTTCCTAATCATAAACAACAACAACAATGTATAAATAAGAACTGACATATTTCATTTCACCTCAAAGATTGAAACTATATACTATATACATAGTGTTTGTTATAAATTTTATTACCTGAAGAACAAGTAGCAATGATAAGACCTTCAAGGTGGGGTTTTGGTTTCAGTAATTTCACAAGGATCCACCCCAGAAATCCTCCGACCAGGAACGTAATCCCGATGTTAATGGGCATATACCACCATGCGATAATGTCTTTGAGAGTAACAGTTTTTGAAAGACTCGCAAACATCAGCGAGGGTGTAAACACCATGAACACGACCTGCAGTACTCCAGTTTAAATCTCAGCATCATCAGTAGTCACTAATAACTAATATGGATCATTGCCACCCCATTATTTTATGTAGTTCAATCTATATTAATGAAAAATATCAAATCTTCCGTGTATTTTCGTAAGCATATATTTTAAAAATGGACATAAAAATTTGAGGTTTTATTTTAATGACGATCGCGGAGAAGACAGAATCGAGGATGCTTCTTAGAGAATGACAAAGACATGAAAAGAACCAAAAGATACCTTGTTGAGTGACTTCCTGGCATCTGCAGTGAGAAGGTTGGAGTATTCGGTCGCCATGAAAGCTCCTAACAAGCTTATCAACAGTACTTGAATAATCGGCATCGACGCCACCTCAAACAGTGTCCAGAACCCCATCTTTAATTATCTCTCCTTATCAACTCTCTTCTTCTTCTTTCTTGTTGTTGCTGATCTTGCTGAAGTCTGTGGGAATTCTGGAGAAGCTTCTTTCTTTGTGAATTTGTGTATCAACACTTACTTTCTGTACCGAGTAGCTTCGAGCAAAGAGAACTCCTGTGTAAACTAAACTCTCCTCAGTTTTCTGGAATATTATGAAGCATTGCAGAGTCGCTCCACTCGTAACGTGCATGTACGTACGTGTACCGTAAACAACAAAAAAGCAAAGCGACAATAATTGTCTTGCAACGGAAGATTAGATCAGTTATATGCATATTGGTGGTAGAAATATAAAACATAGGCTCTATGATATATAATATTGTTGTTAGGTAAAATTTGCATGTTTTATCTAATTTTTTGTAAGCTCGAATTTATAAGTAAATACATATTTTAAATTGTTGGAGGCATTAATGGATATAGATATCAAAATGGAAATTTTTGTCCTTCATTTGTGAGTATCCTAGGATTATTTGTGAAAAAAATAGGATTTAGTCACTTACTTTTTTATTCAAACTTATGATATTTAATCAACTTTTGTTTAAAAATGTTACTTTTTGGTTTAAATTACTAAATTTTGGTACTTTTTGACCGTTAATGTCTCACATACTAATATTAAAACCGAATTCAGTATTGAAAATGCCATTTTTTTTCACGTTTCTTCTCCATCTTCTTTCTAATCCCAAAGAGACTAATGCAGATTTGGGAAGAGGAAGAAGACGAAGAAGAAGCGTGATATGTCAAGTTTTAATATTAACATGTAACGGAAGTTATTAATTTAAATAAAAAAAAACATTGTCAAGTATAAATTACTAAATAACACAAGTTTGAACCAAAAAGTAATATCGTCAAACATAAATGATAATTTAATAACATAAATAACCAAAATATAACATGAACAAACATAGATGTATTTAACCCCCAAAAAATACCTTAAACTCCCATTTTCTTCCAAGCTAAAATGCGAATGAGTTATCCATAAATCAATCTAATAACTTTTATTATAAATATTTTAGATATGATAATGTTTGTAGCATTGTTTTATAGGTTATAAAACTGCTTAATAGCGATGGTTAACTGATTGAGATTCTAATATCTTCAATTCTTAAACTACAAATTCTACATTCGTATTCATTAATGAAGGCATTTGGCCATGCATGCCGATGGTGCTTTAAAGCTCATAACCTTATATGTTTAATTAAATAATAAATGAATGAGAAAAAAGATAATAAAAATAAGTTAATATACTTAATAAGCATGTAAATTCAGAAAATAATTAAAGAGAACCTTTTTAATTCAATTTAATTTTGATTATGCACAATCGATTATCATAAATTATGTAAAAACAATAATGAAAAAATAGGTTTTGTCAATTAAATTATGTCATGTGATTGAAAGATCCACATGGATGTATTTTTGGATACCAAATACTTTTGGAGATAGTTGAGGGTTTTACAAAGCTGTAACCATTGTAAGATTATCACTATTGGAAAGATCTTTACCATATTTATGAAGGTGGCGTTCGTACAAACCCTCATAAATAACAAAAAAGAGAGATAATAATTGGTCAACAAATTGTTGAGAAAGTTTTTCACTCACTTACCTTGAAGTTTGAGTATATTATGATGATAATTGAAGAATTCAAAAATCTATCTTCTATGAATGTGGATGAGTTGATAAGTTCTCTTCAAGTCGAGCATGCTTTGCAAAGTCAATTAACATTGAAAAGGAGAAAAATTTCAAAGCTCAAACTTGTAAAGATTATAAATCCGAAAAAAGAGACGTATCCCAGATTCAGTTGATTGTGGAACAGATTTTCAGTCGGTTTAGTGTGTTTTTCAGTTGATTCAGTATGTTTTCAGCTGATTCAGTGTTTTTTCAGACGGTTCAGTGTGTTTTTCAATTGATTTAGTATTTTTTCTTCTGGTTCAGTGTGTTAGACAGAATTTTCAGTTGGTTCAGTTTCAATTTGAACCGAAATATTTTCTAATCAAAATTGTTATTAAAAAAACTCAGACCAGACCAGTTCGAACTGATTATGAATTGGTTTAAACCAGACCAGTTTTCTTATAAATAGAAGAAAAAAAACACTAATTTCTTACAAATCATAATCGGTTCGGGTTCGAACCCATTCATGAACAAACCTAGTAGGAGTTTGAAAGGGGGCAACAAGACTCATTATTCTTAAACTATAATGGTCAATGATAGTGATGATGAAATTGAGAAAGATTTATTGCTTATGTGATGTTGAGGTGAAAAACCAAAATAATGGTTGGCTTTTTTTACACTTGCGGTATAGCAATCATAAGTTTTTCTGACATACTCACGAAACCTCTAATTAAGCTGAAGGAAATATTAGGCCTAATTAAGTTTTTTTACAAGATTACTTTGAGGGAGATTGTTGAAAAATAATTAAAAGCAACTCTTTTTATTTTACCCCGCAACCTATTTAATTCAATTAGTATTAATAACACAAAATATAATCTATCACATATTATGTTAAAGTAATAATCTGATTTTTTTGTTGCTAATTAAGATTAGAATAATTAATACGTGGTAAGTTTTTATAAAGATTATATAATTATCTAAGAAAATTAAGTCAAAAAAGTATTTTCAATAGGAAGCAATAATCTAATGGTGACAATCATATCATGTCATGTTATATCACTAATTATATTGTGTCATTAATTGTGTCGTCTTTAAAAAGATTGATCTTAAACGTGTTTCAAAACTTTAAACACGAGCACGATACGATTACCTAGCAGATCACAACACTCACAACACACACAATTAACTAGAAAAAATGTCTGGTGCAACACGATACGAATAAAAATGATATGATACGACAAACCACAATTAAACACGATTACACACGCACGATTAAACATGCAAGATTAGACTTGTGTTTATGCAAATATTTGTAGATCAGAAGTGTTTAAATACGATTATAAATTGTGTCTAAATATATGTTTAAGTCAAACTTAGATGCACTTAAATAAAAATCATTATAAATTATTTAATTATGCGATGTAAAAAATTATTAGCCCTACTATAAGAGCCAATAATAGTAACGTGAAAAGTGCTGTTGGTGGGAATTATTCACAAGTGTCCTCGACTCCTCGTCCAGTCCACTGGAAGATTCGCATAGAAATACTATGGATTAAAATTATTTATAATAGAAGAGTAGAAATATTCCTTTTGTTTTTCTTTATTTTATTTGAAAATTGACACATAATTTGTCATCTTTCAAATATAATAATAAAATTCATTTTAAGTTTGTCTTATACATTTATTTGAATAAAAAATTCTCTGAAGTAGTCAAAATTGAAATAACAAGACTTACTATATAATCGGGTTGTCAATAATATCCTATCTATGATCGTATCCCTAAAGATTTGAAAAAATATAAACAAATGTGTAAGTAATATATATATATAATATAAACAAATGTGTAAGTAATATATATATATAAAGAAGAAGAAGAAGAAAGGAACACGATACACGAATTCAAGAAGAAGAAGAACTTTGAAACATACGTAAAGTAGTCGAGAATTAAGACGAGACAAGAAGAACTTTATTTTATCAATAAATAGTAAAAGGAATGTTTTTTAATATATAGTAATAATAATAATAAAATATAGAACATTAATTTGAAACAGCCAAGAACCATAAAGAACACAAAAGACGACTTTCCAATCATTTTAAGATACGTACACTGGTGTTGGATGTCTCTAAAAAACATATATACTATTTATTAGTTAGTTTTTGTCCAACTCGAATCTCCATTCTTCTTCTTCTTTCTTCTTCCAATTATTATTATTATTTCCACCTGATGACTAGAACTTGAAAATTAAGTGTGATCTCTGAAGAAATCTAACCCTAGCTACAATGGAGTGAATAACCCATGGTTTTCTCTTCTCAGGGAAGAATCTCTCTAACAGATCAAGGAAGATGATAGACAGATATGGTGATGGAAACCCAGATGAACTATATATATACAAATATTATGAAAACAGATAGATCACACAGAGAGAGATGAGAGAGAGAGAGTCTGCATATATATATATACCTGCTGCTATACTATAACTTCGAAGATAATTTGAGGCGGAGAGCGGCGAGAACTGAGTCGTGATGGGATCGGTCATTCCAGCGTCGTCATGTCGGAGAAGAAGGTGGAGGGCATTGGGAGGAAGAAGAAAAGAAGAAGAGAAGAAGAAGAGAAGAAGAAGACGGTAGACGCGCCGAATGATTTGGAAACCTCATATTTATACGGGAAAACAGAATGCTTGATTTTACTAGGTATGTTTTTTTTTTTTTTTTTTTAAATACGACTACATCTTTTCAACAACAGAAAGAGAGTTCGAGTACAAAATGTTATCCGCGAAAATAATCCTAAGCAACTATAGTACTCATGTTTATGACTATGCGACTATGTATGTAGAAAATAATCCTAAGTAACTATAGTACTCACACTACGGGAGAGAGGCAAAATAGCGGCTAAACATCACGGTTCAATGTGTATTGAATCGTGATAAATGAAATTAAATTCAATATCACGGCTCAATGTATATTGAGTCGTGATAAATGAAATTAAATTCAATATCACGGTTCAAATGATAATGAGCCATTATTGCGTTATTTTAACGGCTCAATACACTGAGCCGTTACCTTTATCACGACTCAAATTGGGGTTGAGCCATGATAATACTTATTTACTAAGTAGTCGTATAGTCATAAACATGATCATGTTTATGACTATACGACTACTTAGAAAATAATCATAAGTAACTATACGACTATGTATGTATATCTATATGTATGCATGTTTATGTTTTAGTAAGTATATAACTATAGTACTCAGTAAAATAAAGTTTAAAATAATAATAATTATATATATATATATTAAAACAAATTAGTGTCACCCCGCAGCCCACAAGGCCACAAGGGTTTCATGGATTCCTTTCGAGGAAACCACTTCCTTAGATGGGGAAGATCCTACCTCGCTCCTAAGGGTCCCATCAATAATACATGTTAGGATATTGAGCCGTTATAATAAATATTATCATTTTATTTTTATCAGACTCTGGCCAACTCTATACGTGCGTATTATCGTCATTTGTCTTGCATTAAGTGTTAAAAAGATATGATCGACTTGATTCCTAAGATAGTATAAAAATATTATTTGAATTGTAAAATTAAACTTAAATTACCTAATATAATGAAATGAGGTTAATTTTGTTTTAAATATTTTTTAAAAATTGCTTGAGATTTAGGGAGCAAGAACCACTATACTAAAGAGACTCCACTACTAAAGAGGCTCGAGCATCCGGGAGCAAAAAATTACCTAATTATGTATTATAATTATTGCGAGTAAAATTTGTAATACTATAATTATAGTTATTAATTACGATTTTACTTGTATATTTATATTTAAAATCAATTTATTTTATTTAAGTTTTTATAAATTAAAATTTATACATTTAGATCCAAAACAATTACTTAAATTATTCAAACAATGTAATTTCAATACTATTGAGATGTAAAATTAAAATAATGTAATTTTAACACAATTAACACACAAATTTTTGGAATAAAAAATCATAATTTTATCATTATTTAACAGTAGTATAATTAATTAATTCTATATAACAAGTATGTTTATATAATTTTACTTTAAAACCCGTAATTAATTATTTTATTTTATATTTACACTATTAAAATTTATTACTTTAATTTTCATTAAAATTTAATGATGACTGCGTCGACTCACAATTATCCCGCACCGACCGGACCAATAATGAGAGGCATCAAGGACCCGACCTATCGGATTTAGGAAAAATTAAAATCACTCGGATTATATATACATATATATATATATATAATTATATATATGTATCAAATAATACGATACGACGACAATTTTCAAAAAGTAAACATATTAAAAAATATATTTAGAAAAGTATATATCAAAAAAAATATTTAACAAACTATGCATAAGAGTGTTACATGATGTAGCGCAAATATATTTCTTTTTACAAAAAACGTCACCCAGGGGTGGCGTTTTTACCTTACTTTTAAAAAAAAAAAAACATTTTTGATGAATCAATATTTAATTAAAAATAAAATTATGTATCTATTGAAAAAAATTTAAAAAAATTATAGTACGTAGATATTTTAATTGCGATTCAAATTATGCAAAAAATACTAAATTTGGACTTACGGATTGACTGTACGCTCTGCCGTAACTTGAGATATGAAAATTTGACTAAACAAAATATAACTCAGACCCTGTATGTCCAAACTCACCACGGTTAACGACATTTATTTCGTAATTCAATTATCTACCTAGGATATTTTTTTTATTAGAAATATATCTAATTTTTTAACCTAACATTGTTTGTCCTAAAATTTGACTGAAATGATTAAATGCATTAGGTGAGAAATTTAATTACATACTTACTCAAAAATAATCAAAACAATTACATTGCGTAGATAATTTAATTACGAATTAAATGACGCTAACTAGACGTTAATTTTTTTTACTTTTAGACTGACTGTATAATACGACACGTAAAAAATTCTACATACGATACAAAAAAAAACATAAATAGTGTTTTAAACAGTGATTACACTATTTAAACAGTAAAGTAACTGTTTAAAGAGTGAAATCACTGTTTAAAACACTATTTAGAATTTTTTGTATCGTATGTAGATTTGTTTACGTGTCGTATTATACAGTCAGTCTAAAAATAAAAATATTAACGCCTAGTTAGTGTCATTTAATTCGTAATTAAATTATTTACGCACTGTAATTTTTTTGATTATTTTTGAGTAAGTATCAGGGATGGGCATGAACCGGTTTGGGGTCGAACCGGTTCATGAACCGTACCTTTACCACATTTTAAAAAGGTACGGTTTATCGCTCCAGTTTTTGTCCGCTCCAGTTTTTTGCCGAATTACCAAACCTCTTCTGAACCGGTTCAATAATCGGTTCTTAATCTGTTGAGCCGAACCTTTTTATATAAAAAAAAATGTTATGAACTATTAAGTGAAATGACTCACAGTCCGGGTTTTTCTCCTGATTGTCTTGTGTAATGACTCAGTACTTTTGCCGATGAACTATAAAGAAAATAAGTTCATAGAAATGAACTATTAACTGAATAATCGTAATTGAAACTTATCTACCCAAATAACAATCCAAACACTAGCCTAATCAATAATCACATAGGAATCCTTAATCGACTAACACATATTCATAAATTCAACAACCTCCTGCTGTGCTTCAGAAAAGTCAAGACTTACCTAACAGAGGACTTCCTTCTGAAGCTGGCTCGAACGAAGTCCACAATTGTCAATTGCCAAGAACAGAACGAAGTAGTCTTCGACTCTTCCTTCAATCAAGGAAGAATGAGACAATCTCAAGGAAGGATGAGACGATGCTCTGACTCTGTTTGTCATCCGTCGACAGATTGCTCTCCATCTTGCTGTTGCTGTTCGCTGAAGAGCTGCTGGCCTGCTGCGTGACGAGCTGCTGCCGGACGGCGGGACGAGCTGCTGCCGGACGGCGGGACGAGTTGCTGTTGTCGTCCTGCGCCAAGAGCTGCTGCGGGACGAGCTGGAGGCTGGAGCTGACGCGAGTTGCACAATTTGGAAGACGAAGCTCTGGAAGTGCCGAAATGGAATCCCTAAAAGACTGACGTGAAGAAGACACTGAAGACTGAAGCGGGATTTAGGGATCGAACCGTACGGTCTGCCGGTCTGGTTTAGTGTCTTAATGGTTTAGGAGTAGACATTTTAGTAAAATATTATATTAAAATCGGTACAAGAAGTGGTTCGGTTTACCGTTTAATAACCGATTTATTGTACCTCTTCTAAACCGCTCCATATTTTTACAAAAAAACGTTTGGTTTGTAAATCGGTTCAGTTCAGGTACGGTTTGGTACAGTTCGGTACGGTTCAGCCGAACCGGTTTTTTATGCCCAACTCTAGTAAGTATGTAATTAAAATTTTCACGTAATGCTTTTAATCATTTCGATCAAATTATAGGATAAACGATGTTAGGTTACAAAATTAGATATATTTCTAATCAAAAAAATTACCCTAGGTAGATAATTGAATTACGACGTAAATGTCGTTAACCGTGGTGAGTTTGGACTTACAGGGTCTGAGTTATATTTTTTTTGGGAAAAGTTTGAAAATGGTACAACATGTTTGACAAAAATAGTTTTCCAACCCAAACAATTGTGTTTGGTCCAACATGTTTGAAAATGATGGTAATTGGTACCTCCGTTACTTTTCTGTTAAAAAATTCCGTTAAATATTTTTTATATTTACAAAATTAACCAACTATTTTTCTAAATGTTACAAATAAACCCTACAAACTTACACTAATGTTTCAAACAAGTCCCAACTCGATTCGAGCCACACAGGGGGTCCCCTAACCAGTGTCCGAACCTAAACTAGGTCACCCAACCCTGAGGACCTGGTCTGAGTTTGAACCAAGACCACAAGACCCTCGATTGGGGCTCAATTGTAGCCTCAATCGTTTGAACCGAACTCAGCCAGGTTCGGTCCAAACCGATTGGGGCTCCAATTGAGCCCCAATCGGGGGTCGTACGGCCTGGGTCTGAACCCAGACTATGTACCCATGGTTGGGCGACCTGGTCTGGGTTTAGACCCAGACCATAGGGCCCCCGATTGGGGCTCAATTGGAGCCTCAATCATTTGAACTGAACCCAGCTAGGTTCGGTCCAAACCGATTGGGGCTCCAATTGAGCCCCAATCGGGGGTCCTATAGCCTGGGTCAGAACCCAGACCATGTACCCATGGTTGGGCGACTTGGGCTGGTTTCAGACCCAGACCATGTACCCATGGTTGGGCGACCTGGTCTGCGTTCGGACCCAGACCATGTACCCATGGTTGGGCGACCTGGTCTGGGTTCAGACTCAGACCATAGGACCCCCGATTGGAGCCCCAATCGTTTGAACCGAACTGAGCCAGGTTCAGTCCAAACAGATTAGGCCTCCAATTGAGCCCCAATCGGGGGTCCTATGGTATGGGTCTGAACCCAGACCATGTACCCATGGTTAGGCGAACTGGTCTGGGTTCAGAGCCAGACCTTAGGACCCGGATTGGGGCTCAATTGGAGCCCTAATCGTTTGAACTGAACTCAGCTAGGTTCAGTCCAAACTGATTGGGGCTCCAATTGAGCCCCAATCGGGCGTCCTATGGTCTGGGTCCGAGCCCAGACCAGGTCCCCAGGGTTGGGTGACCTGGTCGGGGTTCAGAACCTGGCTAGGGGACCCCGTGTGTGGCTCAAATCGAGTCGGGACTTATTTGAAACACTAGTGTAAGTTTGTAGGGTGTAATTGTAACATTTAGAAAAATATTTGGTTAATTTTGCAAATATGAAAAATATTTAACGGAATGTTTTAACAGAAAAGTAACGGAGGTACCAATTATCATCATTTTCAAACGTATTGAACCATTAACCATCACTAAATAACATTTTGCACCGAAAACCATTTTGTGCAAACATGATGAACTATTTTCAGGCTTTTTCCTAATTTTTTAGTCAAATTTTCATATCTCAACTTGCGGCAAATCGTACAGTCAATCCGTAAGTCCAAATTTAATATTTTTTTGCATCATTTGAATCGCAATTAAAATATCTACGTACTATAATACTTTTAATTATTTTCAATAAACACAAAATTTTATTTTTAATTAAGCATCGAGTCGTCAATTTTTTTTTTTTTTTTAAAGTAAGGTAAAAACGCCACCAAGGGGTGACTTTCTTCAAACGCTACCAAGGGGTGACGTTTTTCAAACGCTAACCAGGGTAGTGTTTTGTTAAAAAACGCTACCCCGAGTAGCATTTTTTGTAGAAAAAAAAATATTTACGCTACTCAGGTAGCGATTATTCATAATTTGCTAAATATTTTTTTCGAATATATACTTTTCTAAATATATTTTTTAATATGTTTATTTTTTAAAATTGTCCGATACGACGCCACATGTTTCCCTAATAAATAATTGGCACGTGAAAGAACCTAGTCAACAATTTGTTGTTCTACACCGCCACCGGTAATCAGAACAGCGGGGCCTCTATTTCTCTATTATAATACATGCAAAAGGTCGAATTCAAAGACGGTATCCATTTTGGCTACCACAATATATAATTAATAGAAATTTAGGTATTAATAAACTCTAAAATTAAGTTTAAATCTTCGGAATATGTATTATCACTTATCAGAATTATATTTCTTTACATTTTAAATGTACTTATTATCGCTATATCTTTAAAATAAATAAATTATGGCATAGCTTTTTTTTTTTTGGTAGAAAATTTATGGCATAGCTTATATTAGGAGATAGTGTCTCATTCAATTATTATACTAGAAATCTACTTTTTTTTTTTTTTTGGCCAACAACATCAACTTTCATTCAATAACCAACGATGAAACCGAGTACAAGATATTATCCGCATACAAACATCTAAGAAGGGGGGTTGGGGGTGAGGACACCCAATCCGAAGGACACAACCTCGCAAGTACATTCTTCGCAATCCAATCCGCACAAGAGTTAGCGGATCGAGGAGTATGGTCCCAAGCGACCTCCCTAATCAAAGAAGATCGGGAAACCGCATTAGACAAAATTGGGGCTATCCTCCAAGCAAAGTCACGGCTCTGAATGTGGTTAACGACATTCAGAGAGTCAGTTTCAAAAATAACATAAGACCACTCCTTCTCAATTGCCAGTTGGATCGCGAAGAAAACCGCATGGGCCTCGATCTCGTCCACCGAACCCGCATAGAGCACACATGATCGTCCTCCCATAATTCGGCCCGAGTGGTCTCTAGCAATGACCCCATAGCCTCCCCGCATAGTGGACCCGTTCCAAGCTCCGTCGCAATTCACCTTGCTGTACCCCGGAGAAGGTGTCGCCTAAGCTTGGAAGTGCGAGGTCGTCGAAGCTGCCGAAGGAACCATGGCTGTCTCCGTGAGCGTGGTGTTGATCTCCGAGAGGATTTAAGGAACAAACGGTTGGATCCCCTCGAAAGCGAGTTTGCATCTCGCTTTCCAAATTACCCAACACACCACCATAATACGCCTCCATTGTTTCGATTTTTGCCGCCGGTCCGCTCCCGTGAAAGACGTCGCTGCGGCTAGCCACTCATCCAATGATGCCATCCCGGCAAGGCCCCTATCATGATCAATAAAATGCTGCCAAACCTGTTGAACCCAAGGACACGCAAACATTAAATGCTCACGAGATTCAAAAACAGAACAGGTCGGGCACAAAGGATCCACCGCGAGACCGCGGTTCGCAAGCGTTCCCCTCGTAGGCAAGGCGTCGTTTGCAAGCTTCCACATGAACGCCTTAATCTTAGGCCAAAAATCAGAACCCCATATCGCTGGCCAAACCGAAGGCAAGTCCGGTACGGGCCTCCTGTTCAAGTCCCAATTCCGTTCGCGCGTCGAGTGGATGTGGTGGTAGATCGAGCGCACTGAAGTCTCGCCCGACCTAGAGTGCGGCCACCTGTGACGGTCCTGCACCTGTTCGATAGGGATGTGTTGTTGAAGAACGGCTTGGACATCGTCCCTATGAACGGCTTGGCGAACCGCTGCCTCATCCCACGCCCGAGAGTCGTGGTTTATCCATAGAGCCACCCTAGGTGAGGATGTTTGTGCTCCATCCTCCGTAGGTCTAATCCTCGACTGATTACGTGCCGTGACCCAAGAGTCCGAGAAGGGATTGATCGACCTCCCATCACCAAGAAGCCAAACTCCGTCTGATCGAATAACATCCTGACCCTCGAGTAAGCTCGACCACGCCCATGAGGCCCTGCTCCCCGCCTTCGCCTGAAAGAATGAGTAGTCCGGGAAATAAAGACCTTTGAGGAACCTTACCCATAACGCATCCGGTTCGGAGAGGATCCTAGCCGGCAGCCGCCATGTTAGCTAGAATAGCTTTGTTAAAATCGTGCATGTCCCTAAACCCATATCCCCCCTCCGACTTGGAGGAAGTCATAGAGGCCCAATTCTTCCAGTGTATCTTCCTGTTTCCATCATTAGATCCCCACCAGAAACGAGCGATAATACCATTCACCTCCTTACACCAAGAGACCGGAAGTTTGAAAATGTGCATAACATAGGTGGGTATAGCGCTTAGAACCGACTTTATTAGCACCTCCTTCCCTGCCTGATTAATGAGCTTGTTCCTCCAACATTGAAGTTTGTCCCGGATCCTCTCTTTAAGATAGACCAACGCCTCCCTTTCCGACCTTCCCCAAACCGTTGGAAAGCCAAGATATCGGCCCGGGTCCGCGCAAGTTGGCACACCAAAGAGCGATGAGATTTCCCTTTTGTAGCCATCTGATGCCCCCGAGTTGAAATAGAGGCTAGACTTGTGGAAATTGATCTTCTGTCCTGACGCTTGGCAATACAAGTCAAGCGTATCCTTCAGGTTTGAGGCCAAGTTCATCGATCCTTTTAGGAAAAAGATCGAATCATCCGCGAAGAACAGGTGCTGGATCTCTGGGCATCCCCGCCTCGGTCTGATGCCCCGAATACTCCCCTGTCTGATCTGGTCATCAAGCAATCTAGAAAGAACATCAGCGACTAATATGAAAAGGTAAGGTGAAAGCGGGTCACCCTGCCTTAAGCCTCTCGACGGTGTGATTATCGCTGATTGCTTTCCATTTGCCAGGACCCTATATGTGACGGTTGATATACATGCTTTGACCCATCCGATCCATCTGTCATTAAATCCCCGCTTCCTCATGCCTTCCAGAAGGAAGTCCCATTCGACCCGTTCATAAGCCTTCTGCATGTCTATCTTCAAAGCACACTCTGTCCGACCTGAGGTAGTTCTTGGCTTGCCTCTTGTCTTCAGGTAGTGGAACATCTCGTGTGCAATAATAATACTGTCCTGTATCCGTCTCCCTGAAACGAAAGCACTCTGAAAGGAGGTAACGAGTTCCGACAAATAGGTTTTAAGCCTATTCGCGAGAACCTTAGAGATGACCTTATAACCGAAGTTACAAAGGTTGATAGGTCTAAAGTCTGAAGCACATATGGGATTAGCAAGTTTAGGGATCAAGGTAATATGAGTTTGGTTAAGAAAGGAGGGCATGATACCTGATGTGAGAAAGACGTTGACTGATGTGAGCATATCTGATCTGATTGTTGCCCAACTCTTTTGGAAAAACGACCCCGAGAAGCCGTCTGGTCTTGCAGCCTTAGAACCCCCCATCTGAAAGCAAGCCCTTCTAACTTCCTCCATTGATGCCAAACCCGATAGATTATCATTCATCTCATCTGATACTTGTAAGGGCACACATGATAACACCTGATCTGACCATCTGACCTGTCCCCCCTGACTGCGGCCCGAGGTGAATAACACCGAATAGAAACCGTGAAGCTCGGCCCTAATGTCCGACTCATTATCCAACCATCTTCCCGACCCATCCCTAAGCTTAACTATCTTGTTCCTCCTCCGTCGAGATAGAGTCGTTTGATGGAAGAATTTCGTGTTCTTGTCCCCATGGCTCAACCACTTGATCCTAGATCGTTGTTTCCAAAAAATCTCCTCGCGCTTCCATAAGGCATGAAGTCTCGATTTAAGTGCCCTTTCCCGGTCCAATTCCTCCTCCCCTACGGCTAGGGATGAAGAGCGTGCCAAAAGTCGTTTGACCTTGGCAATCTCCACGACGTTATGCTTAAATTCCTTTGAGCTCCAATCCAAAAGGGTCGACTTACATCTATCGAGTTTCACCTTTATCTCACTCACGGCCCGAAGAGGTCCTCCCCGTTGCCACGCCCCCTCAATGACTTTGAGGCACTCGTCATGTTCAAGCCACATGTCCTCAAATCGAAACGTTCTCTTCCCATTCGCCTCCGACGGCTTTAAATGAATGGATATCGGGGCGTGATCCGACCCGATGATGAGCTCATGAACACAAATGGCCGAGGGGAACATCGTTAGCCAAGATTGATTAGCGATGGCACGGTCTAACCTCTCTCTTATACGGTCCCCTCCCCTTCTATTGTTCGACCAAGTGAATATTGATCCTTTGTAGCCCAAGTCTTCTAGAGCGAGGTCATCCAAAAGAGAGTTGAAACCGTCAATCTTGTTTTGATCCTTAAGTCCGCCCCCTCCTTCTCCCTTTGATGGGATATATCGTTAAAGTCCCCCACACAAGCCCATGCCTCCGATCGATTCCGGCCGACCCTTTTAAGATCTTCCCAATTCTGACAACGTCTCGAAAAAACCGAATCGGCGTACACCCACGTGAACCTGCATACGCCCCTAAACTCCGGACCCGACACCGATGTGTCGATGAAATTCCTATCTTGTGAATGAACCTGAATGTTGACCTCCTTTGTCCACCAAAGGGCCAACCCTCCACTAACACCTATGGGATGAACATACGTAGCATAGTCCATCCCGACATCCCTTCGAACCTTCTCACAGTGGGCCTCCGTCTTCTTAGTCTCCATTAAGAAAACTATAGAAGGCCGAGAACCCTTCACTAGGTCTTTGAGATGACGAATTGTCAGGGGAGACCCTAGCCCCTGACAATTCCAACTGACGACGATCATTGGAGACCCGTGGCTGTTTTAGGACAGCCACCGGAACCCTTTGATTTGTCGTTATTCTTGTTTACACGAACACTCTTCCTTGTCGCCACCGGCCTCGCCTCCATAACCCCCGAGTTCCCCCCAGGATTAGAGAAGCAGATCATCTCCCCTTGGCCAAGGGCCGATGGCCCACTTTGTGTTTTCCTCTTCTTCAACGGACCCTTGTACTCCATGCAGCCCAAAGCCCTCTTGGCAACTGCCCAGCCACTCTCCTTATCCACCTCAACAATCCCACATTCTGCCCTTGTTGCGTCAGCGTGTCCATCTTCCTTGCCACCAAAGAGCCCTGCTTACCCTTTCCCTGTTGCTTATCCAAGACAGGCCGCACCTCAGCCTCAGTCCCTACATGCGGATCAGGTCTCCGGTTGTGGACAAGACAGATCGGGATGATCGCCTTGGAGACCAGATCGCAAGGGATGCACACCGTGGGACCTGCAGGCCCTTTCGGGGCAGCACTCAGGACAGATGATGTTGGGAGAGCTGAAGGCTCAGCTCCCCCCGGCGCAGCACCTGGACTCCCCTGTGTGTCCTTGACCACGATGGCCCGAGAGTCGATAAACTGATCAGAGAGGGCCACAGGTTCCGGAAGAGGGGCTGCAGCCATAGCCCTAACCTTCGACTGAGGAGTCCCCCCCTGTATGCTCGGCTTCTGCGATCCATTGGTGCCACCAGACTACACACGATTTTGCCATGCACCCGCCTGAGAAGACCCGTTGCTCGCGGCCTGGCTGAGATGATCTCCTGATGACCTCCAAGCCGAGCCACCCTGATGCGAAGCCTTCGACACCCCTCTACGGATTAGCCCATTGCTCTGTGGTGGTCCCTGACCCTTCATAACCTCGCTCCAAGACTTGAATCGATGGTCCCGAGAGGTGGCTGTTGGATCGTGAAATCCTGAATGCTGATCTGGCAGTGAATTGAATGCCAGACAAGGTTGGGATGACGCTTCAGCTCCAACTCCGGTGAACCTGCAAGTAGGGGAGCGCAACAGAGGGGGTGCCTCTGGGTCCCTCTCCGATGCTTAAATGAGTATATGTGTGTATAAAACTCAAAACGTAAAGTACGTATGTAAAGCAAGGATATTTATAGGGTAAGAGAGATAGAACCGTATAAAGGCAACTGAATATCTTAATGTATATTGAGTTGCTGAAGATTCGGATCGTGGGATATGGCAGTTACTGCGAGATATTGCAGTTACCAAATCTAATCTTTAGTGAATATGTGACCGGGATATGCGGGATATCTTGGCCACTCTGTTATTAACGGTTTAGCGGGACCAGAGGAGAGAGGCAAGGCTCTCTTCGGGGCGAGCACTCCCATGTCGAGCAGTGGAAGGTCGCGACTTGGTAGAGAATGGCGAGCAGTCTGAGAGCCTTTGGCGTCTCTATAGACTTTGGGCTCGATTCTGGATTACTCGATGGTGGGCCAAGTTTGGCTTGTACTTGGGCCGATCCGGTTTGGATGTCATGGGTTTACCCCCTCTATAGTTATTGGGCCTTTGAGGCCTTTTCTTACTGGGCCGTCACTATCGATACCCAACATTTGCCCCCGAAGCTTGATTGAAGTTCCTTCAGTCGAGCTTGATTTCCTGGTAGGGTTTTAGATAGTGACGTCTTTGGTAATGGTTCAGTGCCTTTGAGACACTTCGAGCTCATTTGGCGAGCGATTCCTTCTCTGTTCAAAGCCGAAAGAATATCCTTCCTTTTATTCCCTTTTGGCGATCACTCGAGGTGACTCAGGCTTATGGAAGTCTATCTTTCTTAGTTAGGCGATCATTATCTACCCGAGGTATTTCTGCTAAAGCTTTATTAGTGCGTTGGCGACCACCTTGTCTCCTTAGTGGAATTTTAGCATTTAATAACTGCACGGTTGTCCAGAAATCGAACGGTCACTTGAGGCACGCCTGACATTTACTTTTCCGTAAACCCAGGGTAGCTTGACAGCTGTCTGTACCAGCCAACCGTTGTCTCTTGGAATTCTGACATTGCTTCGGTTTTTTCCAAAAGGGTGCAATTATTCCTCTGCGTCGCTTCGATTTGCTCGTGGCGGTTACTCCCCTTTTGGTCTATATAGGAAACGTCAGTTTCTGCATTTTGTTTTTTACGCTTATCCACTCCTTCAGATTTTCAGAACTTCGCTGCAAACCTTCCCTTTCTCTTTCAATCCTCTTCAGTTCTCATTTCGACCATTTCCATGGCCCCCAGAAGTCAGCGAATAAAACACATGGCCATCAAGGGTGCTAACAAAGCCAGCGCCCCTCAGAATGTCGGTGTTCCCTTGACCATTAGGGATGAAGTTGTGCCCTCCTCAGCGGGGAAACAGCCTGACGTGGGAAGGTCTGCGGCCACCCCAGTGGTGGTAGATGGCCCTGAGCTGAACACGCCTATTTTTTCCCCAAAAGGTAAACTTTCGCCCTTTTATTGCTCTATTTTGGCAATATCCTCTGTTTTCCTTTGTTTTTATACTTGCTGTGCCATACTTGAATCATTCTGAGTAGATATCAAGCCTAACGAACTGAAGCCGGCTTACTTTAAGACCATGGTGGCGCTTGGTGGCTTTAGTGCGGAGGATGCTCCTAGGTATCCTGGCTTAGGTCTGCATTTTCCTCACGATGGAGAGGTTTACATTTATGCGGCCCAGATCGATGCTGGGTTGCGTTTTCCTCTCTGTGAGGATTTACAGACCTTGTGTCAGTTTTACGGGATTCACCCCACACAGCTTGTCCCGAATGCCCTCAGAATGTGGGTCGGCTTCAAGTTCCTATGCTTACGCCAGGAATGGGTATATTCACTGGCCCTGTTCCGGTGCTTCTTCCGGCTGGCAGCAGGGGCTAACCACTTTCACCACTTCCAATCCCGCTGGCCGAAGTTTTCGGAGTGGGGAGGCCCTCAAGGATGGGCTTGGAACGTCCATGTCCGCCTGATCGATGATTTTCGGGCCACTAACTCCAATTACAAGAAGTTTTACTTCTTGTATAAGGGGGGCGTACCTTGGAAATTGTTTGCTCCGGACAAGGATTTTCCTCCCTCCTTCGAAGAATTGTCCGGAAGTGATCGGAATGCCATCGACGATTTATATCGGCTGCATCGGTCATCTCAGTTCAAGTCCATCCGCTCAGTGGCGGAGACTACCGAGAATGCCCTTGAGATGGCGGGCATTCATCAAGCTACACCAATCTTTGATGATTGGGTAATTTTCTAACCCTTCCCTTGTTTTATTACTTGTAGGGAAGGTTGTAAGCAAGAGCAAAAAACTGATAGGTCTCTTTGATGACCAGGGATCGGCGGGATTGTCCTCCGACCAGGTGCTGCTAAGCTCTCCCCCTCCTCCTTCTAGGCGTTCGACCAAGAGGAAGCCCGAGGAGACGCTTCCTTCGGCCACTACTGGCCCTCGCCAACCAGGTACTACCTCGCCTTTTGTTGATTTAATGTTTTTACATTCTGCGGTTCTCTGACTCCTGACTTATTGTCTTGTTGCTTTGCAGTGGAGTCCTTGGCGGACGTGGCCCGGGACCCTCCTCCTCCTCCTTCTAAGAAGGTCAGGAGTGAAGAGCACCCTGATGTCGACCGACATCCTTCTCCTTCCCCTCCTAAGGACCTTTCTGCCAGCAAAGGGAAGGGTTTGTACACGGCGTCTCCTTCTCCCTCTCTTCAGGGCCCTTCCGCCGCTAAGGAGAAGGCCTTGTCTTTGGCGCCTCCCGCCTCTTCAGTGCCCACGGCTCTTACTAAGGAGTCTGGGGCCCAAAAGAAGGGGCCTGCTGCTTCCAGCTCCTCGAGGGCTCCCGCCGAGGAGTACTGCTCCATGGCGAGCTTGTTCCAGCCTTTTAAGGTTGGGGACTCTCGGAGGCCTTGGGTCCCTTGTGGGGACCTTGCCAAGAAGGGGTACCCCGCCCAGAAGAGCCTACGGGGTAGCCCGGATATGTGCATGCAGCTCCTTGATGGGATAATTCCTCCCAAGGACCGTTCGATTGTCCCTACGGAGCTTCCTCAGATCGAGGGGTTCTTACGGACCCACTTCGAACGAGTTGCCCTGGTATGATTTCGCCCTCTTTCCATTATTTATTCCTTGTCATTCCTTTTCATTTTGATGACTTGACATTTTCCTTGTGCTTTTGTTGTCAGCTCGTTCGGGAAGAGGTGATCCTCGGCCGCGTTTTCGGCGAGCTCGCCGACAAGCACTCTGAACTGCTTGTCGAGCTGGGGCAATACCGAAGCACAGGGGTCACCCCCGGGCAGTTGGAGGCCATCAAGAAGACTGCTGACATGGCAATCACCTTGGTGGACGGCGCCCGGGAGGAGTATTTCAGGAAGGAGCAGCGCCTCCTTGCTGATGTCAAGAAGAGGGAGGCTGATGCTGCAGCCTTCCTTCATGAAGCTGAGGCCCTTCATCAGTGCCTTGATGAAGGGGAGGCGGTCCGTGCTCGCCTGGAGGCCGAGTTGAAGGAAGCTCGTGCCCAGTTGGTCGAGTCAGACGCTCTTAGGGTCGCCGCGGAGGCCCAGAGGAATGCTGCCGAAGCTAGGGGGGTCGCCCTAGAGGAGGAAAAGAACCGACTGGCTGATCAGCTGAAAGCGGTTCCTTCACCCCATGCCGTGATTGAGGAGTTCAAGGCCTCCGAAGACTTTGAGGACCAGGCCTTGAAGGTGATGAAGTCGGCGATTGCCGAATTTCTTCAAGGCCTGGTGGAGGAGGTCCAGGCGGTCGATCCCCACTTTCCTCTTGGGGAAGTTGCCTCCTTGAAGACCTTCCTGCGGAGTCAGCCTTCGCAGCCCTCTGTTGCTGGGGAGGCTGCTCCTGAAGGCGAGCCCGATACTTCTGCCCCCGAAGGCGAGCAGAGCGTCTTTGCCCCCGAGAACCCCAAAGCTTGAAGTACCTAACTCCTTGGCGACCGTATTTTTCTTTTTTAGATAGCCATTTTTGTATTTTCTGTTTTTGGTTTGTAATTATCTGTCGAAGACTTGGATTTTTCTATTGAATGCTTTTATATTCTTGAGCCTTTAATCGACTTCGAACATATTTAGCTATCCAATATCTTACTCATAATTACTTTCCACTTTTTTCTTGCTTTGTAATGTCGTCGACCCTTAAAACCGTAGACCCATCATAAGCTAAACTTTCTAAGGATAATACTTTTGACACTTAAAAGCGTAAACTTCTAAGTTCAAAGAGATATTACCTTCTTTGAAGTTTAAACCTTTGAGGTGTTGGCCTAATAACAAGGGATTTGTAATTTGTCAGGCTTTATCATCGATAGTGATCGCCTAAACTTTCTTTGGCCTGACTTTGGCGTCAGGGCTTTCATTTTGCCTAACATTTTGCTAGGTCTTTTGGCCTGACTTTGGCGTCAGGGCTTTGCCTGACTCTTGGCGTCAGGTTTTTTGAGGCCTAACTTTGTTGTTAGGGCTTTTGTGGCCTAGTTTTGTTACTAAGGCTTTTTTGGCCTAACTTTGTTGTTAGGGCTTTTGGCCTGTCTTTGGCGACAGGGCTTTTTGGCCTAGCTTTGTTGCTAGGGCTTTTGGCCTAACTTTGTTGTTAGGGCTTTTGGCCTGTCTTTGGCGACAGGGCTTTTTGGCCTAGCTTTGTTGCTAGGGCTTTTGAGGCCTGACTTTGGCGTCAGGGCTTTTGGCCTAGCTTGGTTGCTAGGGCTTTTGGCCTAACTTTGTTGTTAGGGCTTTTGAGGCCTGACTTTGGCGTCAGGGCTTTTGGCCTAGCTTTGGTGCTAGGGCTTTTGGCCTAACTTTGTTGTTAGGGCTTTTGAGGCCTGACTTTGGCGTCAGGGCTTTTGGCCTAGCTTTGGTGCTAGGGCTTTTGGCCTAGCTTTGGTGCTAGGGCTTTTGGCCTAGCTTTGGTGCTAGGGCTTTTGGCCTAGCTTTGTTGCTAGGGCTTTTTGAGGCCTGACTTTGGCGTCAGGGCTTTTGGCCTAGCTTTGGTGCTAGGGCTTTTGGCCTAGCTTTGTTGCTAGGGCTTTTTGAGGCCTGACTTTGGCGTCAGGGCTTTTTGGCTTCAGCTTGCTTCGAGTGGACACGCTTTGTGAAGGAATGGCTTTCTTTTATTGACATAATCCGTTTGATTACAAGCTATGCATAAAATCTTCTTAAATGCTCTGAATTAAATGGACGAGGTAACCTCTCGCCTTCGGTGGTTTCCAAATAGTAGGATCCTGGTGCGGCGATCTCTACTACTTTGTATGGTCCTTCCCATTTGGCTGAAAGTTTGTTTTTACTGTCCAGCCTTGTAAATTCATTCCTTCTCATAACCATCTCCCCCACGAAAAATTGGCGAGCGCTAACTTTTCTATTGAAATACCGAGCGGTCGCCAAGCGCATTTTTGCCTGTGTTTTTTCCGAGAGCCATCTCTTTTCCTCTGCCAAGTCGAGGTCAGTTCTGCGCTCGATCTCATTTGCCTCCGCGTTAAAGTGTAGGACTCTGTGGGTAGGCACTGCTAATTCAGTTGGTGCTACTGCTTCTGATCCGTACACTAAACTGAAAGGCGTTTCTCCTGTGGCCGCCTTAGGCGTTGTTCTGATGGCCCATAATACGTTTTCCAGTTCGTCTGCCCAGTTCCCTTTGAATGCTCGAACCCTTTTCTTGAGTCCTGCTAAGACAACCTTGTTGGCCGCTTCAGCTTGCCCATTCGTTTGAGGGTGATGTACTGAACTGAAGCGATGGTCGATGTGATACTCTTCACAGAGCCATTTCAATTCCTTTCCAACGAATTGCGGACCATTATCGCTGATGAGTATTTTGGGAATACCAAACCTGGAGAATATGTTGACCTGCATGAACTTGATAACTTGGAATTCCGTTGTCGAAGCTAGAGCTTTCGCCTCTACCCACTTAGTGAAGTAGTCGATCGCCACTATAATGTGAGTACGCTGACCAGTGCTAATGGGAAAAGGACCCAATATATCGATTCCCCATTGAGCGAAGGGCCAGGCACCCGCCATTGGGGATAATAATGTCGATGGTCGACCCGATCGTGGTGCAAACTGCTGGCAAATTTCACACTTCTGTGTTAATTCGGCTGCGTCTTTTCCCAAGGTCGGCCAGTAATATCCCAGTCTGAATATTTTCCTGCTTAGTGAACGAGCACCTTCATGACATGCCGCTGCCCCTTCATGAGCTTCTCGAAGAACTTTTTCTGTTTCGGGTAGAGCAACACATCTCAAGTAAGGCGTCGAATAACCTCTTCTATAGAGTTCTCCATCGATGATTAGATAACTGGCTGCGAGTCTTCTAATCCTAGTGGATTCGCCTTCGTCCTCTGGGAGGATGCCTTCTTTCAAATAATTCTGGAACGGGGTCATCCAGGTGACCTGTTCTTGAATGTTGAAGACCTCCGCTCTGTTTTCAAGGACTGAACATAGGGCCTTTTCCAGAAATTGCACATCCTGGATTGTCGCCCCTCCGAAGGCTAGCTTACTCAAAGAATCTGCCATCTGGTTTTCTTGGCGAGGAATAAACTCAATCGCGAAATTTGGGATTTCCACAACTAGTTTTTTGGCGATACCGAGATATTTCTTCATCTTTTCTCCCTTTGCCTCGTAGGCGCCATTAACCTGATTGACAATAAGTTCGGAATCACTTTTTACTTTAAGCGCTGTTATACCCATTCCTTTTGCCAGTCTGAGTCCAGTGATAAGAGCCTCATATTCTGCTTCGTTATTGGTCGCCGGGAATGTCAAGGCGATCGCGTATTTCAGAGGCTCGCCCTCAGGAGGAATAAGAATTAAACCTGCCCCCGAGCCTTCTTTTGATGAAGACCCATCCGTATAGAGTTCCCAGATTTGATTGTCGTTTGCTGACTGACTTGGCCTGTTTTCTGCCTCCGCTTGACCGTTACTCGTGCTTTCCACTATGAAATCAGCTAGTGCTTGACCTTTGATGGCCGTTTTTGGCGCAAATTTGATCCTGAACTCGCTGAGCTCGATCGCCCACTTGACCATTCTTCCTGAAGAATCTGGCTTCATCAGGAAGTTTTTGAGAGGTTGATTGGTGAGGACCGTGATGTCGTGCGCATGAAAGTATGGTCTCAGCTTCCGAGCAGCAATAACTAAGGCATAGAGATACTTCTCAATCTGGACATATTTTATTTCTGCTGAGTTGAACATTTTGCTAATGAAATACACTGGACTCTGAACATTATTCTCCTCCCTTATTAAAACAGCACTGGCTGCCACCTCGCTAATGCCTAAATAGAGGAAAAGCTGCTCGCCTGGAACGGGTTTTGCCAGAGCTGGGAGTGTTTGAATATGCCTTTTCAAGGACTGGAATGCTTCCTCGCAGTCTGGCGTCCATTCGAACTTACGGTTGGCCCTCAAGGTTTTGAAGAACGGGAGGGACTTGTCGCTTGCTTTGGAGAGGAAGCGGTTAAGAGCAGCTAGTCGGCCGTTCAGGCATTGGACTTCCTTATGGCAGGTTGGTGACTTCATTTCTTCTATGGCCTTTAGCTTTTCCGGGTTTGCTTCAATGCCCCTTTCGCTGACCATAAAACCCAGGAACTTCCCGGACTTGACTCCAAAGGCGCACTTTGCTGGGTTCAGGCGAACGCTGTGTCTCCTCATGCATTCAAAAGCTTCACGGAGGTCGGTGGTATGAGGATTGCCTTTGATGGATTTAACGAGCATATCATCCACGTAGGCCTCCATGTTCCTTCCCAGCATGTCCTGGAACAGTCGGTTCACCATCCGCTGATAAGTTGCCCCGGCATTGATGAGACCAAAGGGCATCACCTTGTAGCATAGAATGTCCCCGTCAGCATAGAAAGCAGTGTGGGCCTCGTCGTCTGGATGCATTCTGATCTGGTTGTAGCCTGAATAGGCGTCCATGAAGCTCAGCATCTCATGACCCGAGGTAGCATCGACTAGCTGATCAATTCTTGGAAGGGGATATGAATCTTTGGGGCAAGCCTTGTTTAAGTCGCGGAAGTCGACGCACATCCTCCACTTGCCATTAGATTTCCTGACCAAAACTGGGTTGGCTACCCAGCTCTGGAATCTTACCTCTCTGACGAAGTCAGCTTCAATCAACCTGCCGACTTCCTGTCTGATCGCCAAACGTTTATCAGTCCCGAACGATCTTCTCTTTTGGGCGATCGGCTTGATGGAGGGGTCTATCCTGAGCTCATGCGAGATAATATCTGTGCTGATTCCTGGCATGTCGCTCGGCTGCCAGGCAAAGAGCTCTTTGAATTCCTTGAGGAGAGCGGTCATGGTCTCCTTCTGATCCTCTTTCAAGGTGGTCCCAATGCGCACCTTTTTGTCCGGACCATCGATCTCGACCTCCTCCAATTCCTCCATGGGTGCTGGTCGAGCCAAGTCCTCGCGGGGATCGGCCTCTGTCTCGATGGCGAGCGCCTCCCTTTGGTTCTTCCTGCGTAAACAGTTCACATAACATTGCCGCGAGGAAGGCTGATCTCCGAGCACTTCTCCAATCCCGTTCGGAGTAGGGAACTTCATCTTCTGGTGGACAGTGGAGGCCACAATCTTATTTGGGTTGATCGTGGTTCTCCCTATAATGGCGTTGTAGGATGTAGGTGAATCGACCACCAGGAAAGTGACCGACACCTTGATGCTTTTCCACCCCTCGCCAAAAATCACTGGCATGGTTATAGCCCCCAGTGGATAAGTTGTCCTTCCCGCAAATCCGATCAGCGGAAAGTCGACCCTCTTCAGGTCGCGTTTTGATTTGCCCATCTTTTCGAAGGCGTCCAGAAACAGGATGTCTGTCGAGCTGCCTCCGTCGACCAGAATCCTTGCAACATCACAGCCGTCAATATCTGCCGTAATGACCAGAGCATCGTTGTGGGGCGTGGTGACATGTGTCAAATCATCTTCAGAGAATGAGATGACAATGTTTTCTTCAGGTCGGGGTCGCTTCCCCAACTGAACTGCCGTAGAGATCTGAGTGGCGTAGACCTCTCTGGAGTTTGACCTCTCGCCGCCTGCGCCGAATCCTCCTGCAATCAGATTCACTCTCCTCTTGCTTCCAGAAGGCTCAGCTTGATCTGCAGGGGCTGGTGAACGATGTCTCCTGGGGGGCGTTCGACTTCGGTCTCGCCCTGCCACAAATTCCTTCAACATTCCCCCCTGAATCAGCCTCTCTATATCTCGTTTCAGAATCTTGCAATCGTCTGTCTTATGGCCCTTGCACTTGTGGTATCTGCAATAGCTCTCGACATCCTTGCCCATGGGTAACCCACCTCGGCGAGGCATCGGTGGCCTCGCCAAGGATCTCCTCTCCATCTCGACTAGTACCGCTGAGATCTGCCTATTTAAAGGCGTGAAGTACTCAGGGACCTCTGGATGGCGAGGCGCTGGAAGAGACTCGACTCGCGGCTTACTTTCTTTTCCCTTTTTCTCCTTCTTGACCTCCTTCTTACCATCGCGTCGGGGTTCAGGGGTTACCCTTAGCGAGGTCGTCAGGAGGTTAGCCTCGATGTTTGCGCGCTCAAGGTCTATGAAACCTTTCGCTCTGGATGCCAACTCCTCCAATGTCTCTATCTCCTTTACGTGATAGCTGTTTCGCAGCTTTCTCGAGGCCTTGTTGGCCACATCCAGACCTCTGTAGAATGCTCGAATGATCTCCCCATCCGAGATTCGGCGATCTAATTCTGTGACGTTTTGATGAAAACGCCCGTAGAAGTTGGACAGCGACTCTCCAGGCTGCTGTTTGACCGAGTCAAGGGCGACCACGCTCTTCAGCAACTGGCGCTCGCCCATGTATCTCTCCAGGAACTTGCTTCTTAACTCTGCCCAAGTTCCGATTGATCCTGCAGGGAGGCCGAAGAACCAGGACGAAGCCGAACCCGAAAGAGTAGATGGAAATAGCAAAGCCAAATGATTGGGATCGTTTGACTTACCCAGAAGGGAGGCCTCATGCTTGTTGACATGTACGGTGGGATCTCCTCCACCGCTATACTCAGGTATGGCCCGAGCAACCACATCCTTCGGGATTTTGATAGCGACGAGCGCGTCGGTGAATGGATGAGAGGACTGCTCCTTGAAGGGAGCTATGACTGTCAACTGTCTTTCCTGGAGCCTTTTGCTGAGGAGGTCATCCATCTGCTCCACAGTGCAGTACATGGGAGAGGCTCCGGGTGGAGGCGGACCGGAAGGATTGGCAGTATATGCGGCTGCTGGCTCCTTGGTGTGCGCTGGAGGTAGGGACTGCTGACCTGACGTCATCTCCTGATCCTCCTGATGCGCAGCAGGACTAGGATTGGCCGCTTCTGAAGGTGAAGGCCCTGTGGCAGCAGGGCGGTGATTTTCCTTAGTAGCAGAGGGATTGTTTTCCTGAGGAGCAGGGGCCTGGCAGCGCGCCTGTCCCAGGATGGCTTCCAGCAAGGAGACCATCTCGGGGGTTAAATTAATATTCTGCCCCGCAATGTGGACTGTCTGCGGCGCAGGGGCTCCGTTTTGATCAGCAGCTGGGGTCGGTCTTGAATCACCGACATGTTCTCGGGCTGTCCGCAGAGGAACAGCGTTAACTCCTGCTCGGCTGGCAGGTTCCTGTTGAAGCGGTGAAGCGGCGGCGGAATCAGAGCTATCTGAGGATCGCTCCCTAGTCTGATTCCGACGGTTGCTTTGGGATCGAGTTCTCATGGCTGAATTGCTCGTTTCCCACAGACGGCGCCAAATGTTGGATCGTGAAATCCTGAATGCTGATCTGGCAGTGAATTGAATGCCAGACAAGGTTGGGATGACGCTTCAGCTCCAACTCCGGTGAACCTGCAAGTAGGGGAGCGCAACAGAGGGGGTGCCTCTGGGTCCCTCTCCGATGCTTAAATGAGTATATGTGTGTATAAAACTCAAAACGTAAAGTACGTATGTAAAGCAAGGATATTTATAGGGTAAGAGAGATAGAACCGTATAAAGGCAACTGAATATCTTAATGTATATTGAGTTGCTGAAGATTCGGATCGTGGGATATGGCAGTTACTGCGAGATATTGCAGTTACCAAATCTAATCTTTAGTGAATATGTGACCGGGATATGCGGGATATCTTGGCCACTCTGTTATTAACGGTTTAGCGGGACCAGAGGAGAGAGGCAAGGCTCTCTTCGGGGCGAGCACTCCCATGTCGAGCAGTGGAAGGTCGCGACTTGGTAGAGAATGGCGAGCAGTCTGAGAGCCTTTGGCGTCTCTATAGACTTTGGGCTCGATTCTGGATTACTCGATGGTGGGCCAAGTTTGGCTTGTACTTGGGCCGATCCGGTTTGGATGTCATGGGTTTACCCCCTCTATAGTTATTGGGCCTTTGAGGCCTTTTCTTACTGGGCCGTCACTATCGATACCCAACAGTGGCCAGTCGTGCACCCCCCCCGGTAACCCACCGATTGTTCGTCTTAGGGCGCTCGCAAGATGTCCAAGGCCCATATAGGGGTGAACCTTCTCACGGGTCCGTTATGACCGGCTCAGAGCAAACCTTAGAGGAATGCCCCACCCGACCACAACCATAACAGAAATCCGTCAATCTCTCATATCTGACTGACGCCCATTTTCCAACTCCTTTTGAATCGAACCATCTAAACCTCGGCATCAAGGGAGATAGGGAATCCACTTCAACCTGAACCCTAAGGAACGTTCTCTGTTTCATCACGGTGCTTTCCTCTATTTTCAGGCAACGACCAATACTATCCCCTATACTCTGAGCATTCGGTTGGTTCATCATTTCAAGGCTCAAGCCGTGAATTTGAACCCATGTCTGAAACTTAGTGAAGTCGATTTCATTGATCGACTTGTCAATCGGGCACGGCTTGATATTCAAACACAACCCGTGGATAGACCACAGTACCAATTCTAACACTTGATTAAGCTCCCTAGCACTAGCAAAATCAAACACGAGGGTGGTGTCATTTACCTCACCAATGTTGACCGACCCATACTTTGCCCACGCCTCCCTTAGCACAAGCTTCACCACACTGTTTTTGATGTGTTTATCGGACATCAACACACCAAGAGCTCGGTTATCCGGTGCCTTCTCCAAACCGAGAGTATCCGAGGACAACAAGCACATGGTCGCCATCCCCGGAGCCACTTCCCCTTGAGAGTTGGAATCGGAAGCCATTGCCACCGATCGGGTTCAGATATGCTCACAACGATCTAGACTGACCTGCACACAGTGGAAAAGAAGGCAAACAGATATATGGAGAAAGGGAGTTACACGAGGAATCGATCGCAGATTGGAGACCGGCGACGATCCGACGAGTAGCTAGGGCTTCGGGTAATGGCGAGAGACGCAGCAGTTCCAGGGTACCACGGGTAGAGGATGCAGATTCCAAGCCTAGCTGAGGTCCAGGAGGAAACAAACGACATCTCCTTGGACAAATACGAGCAAAATCCGGAGTAGGCACACGGATACAGGCGACCTGAAATCACCAAGAAAACTCCCAGCTGATAGCGAATTGAAGACGCTCCTGTGAACCACGAGCTGAGAGGAGAAGATTGGTGCATTCAATTTGAAAAAGCCCCCTGGTTTAGAGCCACACCGACGTCTTGATTTGCCTCGGAACCGAGCAAAACCCTAACTTCGTCGTTAATCCCTTCAGAATAGAGAGAGGAGCGTGCATATCATGCGCGTTTCTGAGACATATTTATTTGGTGCATAATACTTCACGCTGGCGTGATATGTGTTTTTAAAAAAAAAAAAATATTTACTTATAAGTAATATATATATAATAATAATAATAACTTATTAATACAAAAATGATAATCATATATCAATTATTTAATATATTATAGGTTCTTATTATATTATAAATAATAAAAATAAATTACAGTGTATAATTTTAAAAAAATAGTAGAAATATTATTTTTAATATTAATTACACTTATATTTTCATTATACCAATATATAATAGTATACAAATAAGATTAATTGTATTTTATTCGTAAAAATAATAGACAAGTACGTAAGTTGATGATAAAAATAAATATCAATAATCATTTATATCAATAACTTTACTTGTATTTTATCATACAAACAATATTATAAAATATAAGAATAAAGTAAATTTTCTAATAAAATAACTGAAAGTTTAAATTTTAACAATAAAAATGAATATCAATAATGACTAATATGATACTAATTAATGATTTTAAATTAATTTTAATGTTTTTGTTAAAATAAATTTATTTTTACTAATAATAAATTTTAATTTTGTTAAGTTATATAAATAAAAAAATTTAATCCATAAATTAAGTTAAATGTACAAATATTTAAATATAAATTTCCATAAAACTTAAGTATTAAAAAAATATTAACATTGTTTCTGTTAATGCGTTAAATTTTAGATTGTATGCATAATTATAATTAGGTATATTATTTTAGACATGATTTTATAAATATTGTGCTATATGATATCACCCTTAATTAATTTAAAATTTAAATTGCAATAATTGCACTTGTATTTCAACTATAAAAATTATGTTATAAAATATGAAGAATAAGTATATTTTTCATAAACGTAAGAAAAGTCTGAACAAGTCGATAAAAAAATAGATATTATAATTATTTACATGTTGCTAATGAATGATTTTAACTTAATGTTTTTCACATAGTTATAATGTTGACAGTATTAGACTAGTGGAATACATTTATTTTACTAATAGTAATTATCACTTGCGTTCAATATATATCTAATTCGTAAAATAAGTCGAGTCTATAAATATAAAAAATCAAGCTCTACAAAACTATAAAAATAATTAATAACCTATAATGAAAATATTAATATTTTTTTTTATTCATGTGTTAAATTTTATATTGCCTTGCATAATTATAATAAAGTACATAATATTAGAGAATAGAGATGGAACTATTAATTTATAAAAAAAGAATATATAATACAAAAATTTACTTATAATTTAGTTTTAGAAAAAAAATTAATAACAAATTTTAATATGTGCGCTTAATTGATTTTTATAAAGTATAATATTATTAGTATTTTAAAAACAAAACATGTGAAGTAAGGTGAAATTATGTCTAGAATAAAGCTATACATGACTATATATATAAAGAAACTATACTTATTATATATATATTTATATATATATATATATATGTATTAAAATTTATATTGCATACATAATTATAATTGGGTACATAATATTAGACATGCAACTTTTATTTTTAAAAAATAATATATGTAATACATAAAATCAATTATAATTTAGTCTTAGAAATAAAATTTGAGAACAAAATTAATATGTGAAGTTACTTGATTTTTATAGTTGATAAAAAAAACTACTTGATTTTTATAAAATATAATATCATGAAATTTTGTATTTGAATAAATTATTAATAAAAAGTAATAAATGCACATGTGAAAGAGTGGTATATTATTGAATTTTTGTAAATTATGTGAATAATGAATGAGAATGTTTGAAGAATTTTAACGTGAGTTACATAGCATGCCACATAGGAATGAGAATTGTATGTTTGATATGTATCAATAAAAATTGATTAATTTGACATTAAGAGTAACAAAATATATCAAAAAATTTATTTGTAACAATTGCATACAATCTAATCAAATATATATATATATATGGATGGATGAATTATAATCGTGAATGAATTATAATCGTGCCACATCCAAGTCTGACTTGTAGAGGTCCGACTTAATTTGTTCAGCAAAGTTAATTGTATTTGTGTATCATGTTGCGTGTGATCTGCTAGCTAATTAATCGTGTCGTGTTTGTATTTGAAATTTCGAAACACATTTAAAACATATTGATATAAACATAATACATCTAATGACACGACACGATTAATGACACAACATGATTGCAGGTATAAATGATGATTTGATTTGTGAGGTGGTCGATAGATTGTTCTAACGTACTGATATGTTACCTTCCCCGCATGAAGACACACCAGGCAGCTGGCCAGAATATCTACCTTATTCCATCATGCGGTCCACAAGGGACAATCAATACATTATGAAGTCATAACCATCGGAATGACGTAGTTTGTAACTATTTTAATTATTTTCTTATAAATTTTCATTTTATTTATATAGAAACTAATTATGTATATTTACTAGTTGAACTTTAAAGTGAAAAATGCTAGCTCAAGTTGTAATTTGTTAACTCCATTTGGTTTACTTTTAAATTATAACAATGACATGACCATCTCTGTTCGCATTTAACAAATTGCTTTTCTTTTTTTATTCTTCTAGCAAAGTTTTTTTTTTGTAAAGTTTAGCTAATAAATTGCATTTTTTCTTCAAAATTTCGATTATTAAATAGAAAAAATAAATATAATTTTTTTTATCATAATTTAATAATAAATTACAATTTTATATAAAACTAGTTATTAATTTATTTATTTTAAAAAAAAACTACAAATTTCCGCTACCGCTAGCAAGTAGATTTAATTTAAATTGCTCTTACTTTTGGCCTTGTATTTTTACTCTTCCTGTAGTCCAATTAAAATGGATGAGTGGATATGGACGATGAGTGTCGATATGAAATTGGATAATTTCATCATCCAGATATGATACGATTTGAAGGTGGCAAAGTTGGAAAATAAAAACTCGAATTACGTGTTCTCTGAGGTAGTGTATATTTATTGAAACATAAAATTGTAGGGAATACGACTTTCTTATAATAATAATAATAATAATGGGTATTGTAATTTGTAAGACTACTTAATTGAATAACTTTAGTAATTATTATATTATTTTTCAGGAAAAAATAATATAATAATGGGTATAACATGCATTTTGAATTAATTGAGGGTGATTATGCAATTAAGTGGATTCTGTAGAGAAAAACAGATTCAATAAAGCAACATATATAACGTGAAAATTATCTTAACATGCTACACCACCTATATACGTAGGAGTGTCAATTTGCGGATTGGATCGACCCGTGGATCGTGTCAGGAATCATGTTATTCAAACTTGACCTATCTATGTGTACATGTCATTTTTTGTAACCCAAACACAACTCATGGGTCGATGAGTCAACCCACGGATTCGGCTGATCCAGTTGATCCGTCAGAAATAGTACCCGCAAAGGCATGGGTCAAACTGCTTCGTTTGATCTAGGGGTGACAATTTCTTACACGACACGATTAAACGACCTGTAACGACCTGCAATTTACATGATAATAACACGACACGATTACTAAGCGTGTCTAAACAACTCTTATACGTTTAAGCACGATTAATAATCATGTCTAAACACGTCTAACCTGCTAAAACACGACAAACACACGTTTAAACACGATTAATTAATCGTGTCTAAATGTGTCTAATCGTGTCGTGTCTAACCTTGTCTAATCATGTCGTGTTTAACCGTGTCTAATTTTCACTAACCCAGTAACCCTAATGTACTCCCCTTAACGTGTCTTATCGTGTCGTGTCTATCGTGTTGTGTTTTATCGTGTCGTGTCGTGTTATCGTGTCCAATCGTGTCGTGTTTTATCGTGTTGTGTCTTATCGTGTCGTGGGACACGTTTAATAAATGTGTTGTGTACGTGTCTGACATTTAGAGACACGTTTAAAACTTATCCGTTTAGACACGACACGACACGATTAGATACAACACGGCACGATTGTCACCCCTAGTTTGATATCTGTTTGACCCACCAGACCTGTTTGACCTGCTCGAATCCCCAACTCCTCAAGTTGAAACTTCCAAAGAGCAGCACAAAATCATAGATAGAAGAAGAGTAGTTAAGTGACAGAATGCAAATTTAATAACAGACGAAACCCTAAACAGACGAACGAAATTAACAGTCATTCAGCAACTCAGCAAGCCATTCAAGTAAGCAAACCTAAACCCTAAATCAAACGAACAACCGAAGATAAAGACTAAATCAAATGAACAGACGAACATACATGAACAAAAAATAGGAAAACAGAGATGAACTTCCCTGACGAGGGATGAAATAGAGATGAACAAAAAATCTTACCCTATCATTCACCCACCACTTCCCCGCTTAACTTGAACTCGCCAAGTTGATCTATCTTCTCCACAACTCAAAGGTCTCAACCTTGTCCTTCTATCTGCGGCTATCTTCTTCATTTTGGTAATGAATCTCAGATTTGCGAGGGTTTCAATTTTAGTTTAGGAAAATGGGTACACATTTTGATTTTTTTAATGTGCGTTGAAGAACAAGAAGCAAAGTGAGGGTTTGTTCTTGAAACTATTGCAAAGGAGCAAAATCAATCTAGGTTTTGGATCTAGGAGCTCAACACCGGTCACTAGGGCTGGAATGGTTAGGGTATGGTACGGATATGACAAATACCATAACCATACCATATTTTTAAACCACATACCATAATCATAACCATAACCATTACGGGTACAATTTTCAGTACCTTAGGTCCATAACCATTAAAATAACAGTGGTTATTAACCATGGTTTTACCTGTATACCCATATTTATTCCACACATGTAATATAATAAAATACCGAAAATTATATTTAAAAAAAATACATAAATCTATATTGTCAACAATAAAAATATATAAAACTAACATCATAGTTATTTATTACATGTATGTACATTAACTTCCATTATTTAGTATATATTATTTTATTAATAATAATTAATTATTATATTTATATAAGCTCAAATACGATAACCATAACCATTATAGGTAGAAAATTCATCACCATAACCGCACCACACCATAATGGTACAGTTAACCATTTTAAACAGTAACGGTTATAACCATGGTTATGGGTTTTTCACCGCACCATTGTCGGCCCTACTTACATTTACAATTTTACTACTTTTTAGTTAAATAATTATTGCATCATAACAATTATTCATCAACATTAATAATAAATAAACATTATAATAGGTGGTTAATATTTAATGTGAACATATTAATATAAAAACTCATTTATTATCTTAAATTATATTTATAGTAAGACAATATGTTTAAAAATATTTTAAAATTTTATTATTCATTTTTTATCCATTAAGTCTAACATTTTTCTAATATGTCCAATTTTTTCCTTACAAAACTTTCAAATTATGCGATTGTTTTAATTAGAAACTTTAAATATTTTGATATTTGATCAACTTTTTCTGCTTTATTTAATGTAGGAAGAATGATTCATTAATATATATGTATATGTATGTATATATATATATGATTTTTTTAATTAGGAACTTCAAATATTCTCTATTTAAACTTTAAAGTAGTACTATTTATTGTAATATTTTGGATGTTTCAAGTTACTTGCAAGATAATTTTACATTATTAATATAATTATAATATAATTAATTATATTTAAACTTTAACAAACCATTGTATTTAACATTATTATTGGTAACAATAATTAATTATTAATTAAACCCTAAACATTATTGAAAGAGGAATCTAAAATTTATTATTTATCATTTATCTTTTTGTCATTGTGTTAGTAATTACAAATGAATTGCAAAAAAATAAAAGATACCATTAAGGCCTAAGTAATTTTAACATTTATCACAAATATATTTATAATAACAAATTTCCTCTTTATTTTATTTTATTTTATTTTCATATACAATTGGTAGGACATATATTATTTCATATTATATGAGGTACGGGTCAACCATGGGGCTGACAATGGTTATGGTATGGTACAGGTATGACAAATACAATAAATATACCATATTTTTAAACCACATACCATAACCATAACCATTACATGTACAATTTTTAATACCATAACCTTTAAAATAACTGTGGTTATTAACCATGGTTTTACCCGTATACCCATATTTATTTCACACATGTAATATAATAAAAGACCGAAAATTTTATTTTAAAAAATACATAAATCTATATTTGCCAACAATAAAAATATATAAAACTAACATCATGGTTATTTATTACATGTATGTCTAGTAACTTCCATTATTTAGTATATATTAGTTTATTAATAATAAATAATTATTATATTTATATAATAACCATGGTTATAACCATGTGTATAACTCAAATACCATAACCATTATGGGTAGAAAATTCATCAACATAACCGTACCGTACCATAATTGTACAGTTAACCATATTACCGTACCCTACCGGCGGTCACAAAATCAAAGCCCACCAAAGCTTTGTTTTTGTTCAATGGGATACAAGTTGACTCATGGATCGATCAAAGACTCTGACTCAAACACAACCTTTTTTTTAAGGGTTATGTCAAAATTATTTGTGAGTAAAATGTCTGATCCAAACACGACCCGTGAGTGAGTCAACCACGGGTCACCAACGGGTTGTGTCAAAAATTGACACACCCTATATAGATATATATGTCATGGCTCACATCACGTAGAGAGCTGATGTAAAATATCATGTTATTAAAAATATATTTAATACCATAAATTATTGATATGGACCCAATTATAATAACCTGATTTGATTTGATGGGTCACATACGTACAAAGTTTATGATACCATGATTTTGTACTTTTGTTGACCTTGTCATAATTATACTACATACTATGCAATACAATATAGTAGTTTGGTGGAGAAATAATTCAAATATTTCACCAAAATACACCTCATTTAATAAATATATACCAAAATGTCATCGATTTAAAAATAAATACGAAAGTATACCTATCTGCGACTAAAGCCACCCGTGACTCTGAGTTGCGTATATATTTTTTGTTTAACCCAATCTCACCCATTCGCGGGTGGGACTGTGTTTTTTTGTCATAAAATAGAAGTACAAAAAATATATTTGTTTTATTTTATTTTTTTGTATTATGATTATTTTAAATATTTTTTTTTCCACATGATATTTTTTTAGAAAAAATAAATAATGTGAGAAATAAAAATAATTATAATTTTTTGGATAATGATTATTTTAAATATATATATTCCTTTACATGATAATGTTTTAGAAAAATGTGAAAAATTATCATGTTAGGGAAATAATCATAATACAAATTTATTATGTGAGGGAAAAAAATATTTGAAATAATTATAATAAAAAAATTATAATTATTTTCATTTCTCACATTATTTTTTTTTTTCTAAAAAATATCATGTGAGAGAAAAATATATTTGAAATAATTATAATACAAAAAATAAAATAAAAATATTTTTTTATTTATTTTTTATGGCAAAAAAATAGTCTCAACCGTAAATGACATTTGCGGGTGAAACTAACGACCTAGTTCCACCCGCGAATTGCATTCGCGGGTGGGACTGAGTCAAACAAAAAAATATTGTCACGCGCGATTCTGAATTGTGAACAGGTATATTTTCGTATTTATTTTCAAACAGATGACATTTTGGTATATATTTATTAAATGGAGGTATATTTTGGTGAAAAATTTAAATAATTCATGTTTTGCTTCTTCTTCTTCTTTATTTTATGTCGGAAGTGAAAGTGAAACAAAAACTATAATTAATCAATAATGTATTAAAGTAGCGCAACAATAATTATTAGGTTATGGTTGGTAATGCTGGTCTCTTTAAGTTTGTCGGTCCTCTATCACAAATTCACAACACTCATCATGCTCTCTTTTTCATGTACTACTAGGACCGATCCATAATGACAAACGTGAAAATTCAAAAAATGAGGTTGTAATTGTTTTTGTAATGAGTAGCTGTAACATTACGTATGAATTTTCTATTCGTAATGATTATTTTATTTTAATTATACCCACTCTCATAATTAATATTTATTTTATATAAATACTAATAACATAAATATATTTTTTACTTTTAGTTTTCATGAATTCATAATTTCAGGGCAAATTATAATTAAATGATATTATTATTAATTTTGAATGACGCTAATGTTGAATTATGTTAGTCTTGAATGTTTTTGTTGTTAATGACATAACTTTATGTATTTATTAAGATAACATTTATGGTGTTTTATTACATTTTACATGTAGTAATAAATATGAGTATACAATTAAAACCGTAGTTAATACCACAATTATAGATATGATTATGATATTCAAAATTGTCCCCGTACTGATTTTAATTATGATATGCAATTTAAAAATATAACATAATTATGGTATTTATGATACTAGTAATACTTAAATAATAGACTTAATTAAAATAATGATATATTTTTTCTATAATGACTTAAATAGACTTAACCCAAGAAAGATTCATGCAGTTAATTGGGGGATTGTCTTCACTCCAAAAGTTTAATATAAAAAACATGAGTTACTACTTGCTACTACTTCACCAACTGAATCATACAAATCAGACCAGAAATGAAAGGAGATATCAAGTATCTGTTCCTCAATAATCGACCGTATCTTTCATATAAGTAGTAAAGGAGATATACTGTTCATGGTAGAAGAGAAGACATCACATTGCATATAACAATGAGAGACCCCCAAAAGACTTATTTGAGGTACGAGCTAAAGCACTCTCAAATGGAAGCTTCAATTCCATCCGAACTCACAGCAGATCCGTTGGGTGAATCATCTGCACGAAGCTGAGAAGAAACCTCATCAATGGCAGAGTTGAGCTGTTCAATCTTCGCTGCCAACACTTTGCGAGTCCTCTGTCAAAGGGAATCATCATCCAAAAAAATATAAAATCAGAACAACAAAAATGATAGATAAATGAAGACTAGACGGGACTCGAACGTGTTTTAACAAGATCAGACCACAAAATCAGCTATCTACATGTTTCCTTTAAGTAAAGCACCAAACAAGACATGAATGGGAACTTGCCTCCAGAGCTTTCTCCTCATCATATATGAATTTCGGTAGTTTCCTCATCAATTCTTTTCTATCATCTCCAGTGAGTGTCTTGCTCAACTACAGATGAGATGATCACTTATATCAGATCGTAATAACACGGGAAAGTAGTTAGAAGAGGAAGTCCAAGAAATCTTAAAATAAGTGTAAACCATAGACATGGAACAACTAAATAGGAATACATACAAAATTACAGTATAAGATAGGAGTGAAAAAATACCTGAGGTGCATATACAGCACCCAAAGCTGCAACAACAACACCTCCCAATACGAAACCACCAACAAATATACTTGCACTACTTGGTTTTCCATCATCCCTCCTGCACATGTACCACGTACGGTACAGCTTTTGTGTTTATTATAATACCACCTTGTATAGATAGCTCTATGCACACACCTGAACGTTTATTACATGGTAGCTAGAAGAATCCGGACGCAGATATGATCAATTGATTCTACAAAGTCAGGCAAGTGGAGGAGAGACAGGAGCATTTATTTAGATTTTGTCACTATCTTCGAATCTTTGCTCAATTACATAAAGATTTGACATTGTCAAGGAGACCAACATTCACAAAATCAGGATGCGGAGCAAATGTTATGGCACCCACTGAACAACGATAATGAACTAACAAACAAGCGTATTAATAAACTGAGCGTTTCTAAAGGATAAGAAACATGCAGTTAGGGGTACAACTTATATGCATACCTGGCTTGAACTGCAAGTGACCTTCTAGATGTAGTAACCCTTGCTTTACCAGGGATTTTGTAAATTTGGCAATGGTCCATGGACATCAAAGAAGAGGCTGCAAGCAAGTATAAAAATGTTTAGAGAGCATTAGACAGGCACCCGAGATTATTGTAGCACTCGTAACACCAGAAAAATGAATGATGAATGGCTTACATGATTGAGGTTGAGAATAGTTTCCACAAAAAAAGAGTACTAATTTATGATGCCAGCTTATACCATATCGCCTAGCGTATATGTAAAGCTAGAGTACTGCTAGGAAAGGTACTTAACTTAGCAACCTCAAAACTTCCAAATGTCAAGCGAATAATATAGACACTCTATCTGGTACGTAGTAAGTACAGCTATATGATTTTATACATTACTCATTGATCATTCCAAATCTAAGGCAACCATGATAAACTTATTCAACAAATGCTTAGATAATTTGATGAAGAGAGTGAGAGGAGGGTTAAGAGGGTGATCAGATGCTAAAGCCACATAATCGAGAAGTAAATAAGATCTTACCCTCAGAATAAGAGGAACATGCTCATTTCTTGCTCCCCATCCCCTCTGTCTAATCCAATTTATAGCATCTACTTCTGTTTCCTATAAATTATGTCTTGACCAGTAGTCCAATTCCAATACTACCCAAACAGTGATGGAGCCATACATGGTTTAGGAGAGGCAATTGGCCCTTTGAACCTTTTCCGAAAATTTTGAAAATTTCCCCTCCCAAATTAGAGGTGATACCACTGCATTTTGAGTTTACCTCTTTTGGTTGTAGTTTGTCCCCAAATGCTTTACTTTACTCAATTACTTGAAGCATCTATAAACTAATGAAAGAAATACAACCAGTGTTTTGCGCCTCCTGGATTTGACTTCTAGCTTCATCCCGCCCCCGAATTACTTACTACTCACTCACTATTAACGATTCTGAACAAACCCAAATCCTATGAAGATGTAATTATCATCCTATAATAACTAAGTGCAAATGAAATTAATGGCTTCGAGTTACTCTTCCTAGAGCTCATACAAGAACGTTTCATCATAGAAAACTTCAAGTTAACACCCAGCCTGCATGCATACTCGACTTGTCCAAAACGAATCAACCATTTGAAACTTTAATGTAACAGGAGCCTCATGGAGCAGTAATAGAAAAATTTCCCTGTATCAGCAGAAACAGCAACATGGCTAATGAACTTACAAGAACGTCATCTAACTTGAAGAGGATAGCCAAGAGGAATTACCAGAGAGGGCATTGATTTGAGGATTCTTGACTGAACCCGAGACGAAAGAGGTCGATAGAGACGCCATTATTCAGGGTTGTTCCCGGAAATGAAGGAGAGATGGGAGATTGTGCAGTGGTAAGAGTCGTCGATATTTGCAATTGCAGTTTCGAAGAAGATTGCAGATTCTCTTGGTATTTCCACTTCGTTCGATAATATCGAAGTTCCCAAACAATTTAATCATTATCTAGATTCTCTTGGATTTTTTTAGGGTAAATTCGGTAGAAGAAAATAACATCATCAATCATTGTTCTAGAATCTAGATGGAATCTAACGAATTCCAATTCGTAACTGGGCTTTTTGTCGAAATAAAATAATTGGAAGCCCGTTTAGATTTTATTTTCGTCTTAAAACTTTCGGTGTTACACTACAATTATTTATTTCAAGGCAAACGATATTTTATTTAATTATTTATATAATTTGATGGTTCCAACAAGTCCAACACAGACTCTTTGTGCTCAAACGAGTGACCATAATGAAAAAATATTTAGCAAAATATATATAAGCACTACTGAAGATAGCGTTTTTACAACGTGCGCTAGTTTGAGTAGCGTTTTTCAACAAACGCTATAAGGGATAGCGTTTTTATGAACAACGCCAACTCTAGTGACGTTTTTTTTTACATTTTTTTCAGTAATATTTGGTTACGGTGTATTAAACAACTTATAATTTTATTTTGTTGAATATCGACTTTGACAAATGTATATAAGGAACTACACTAATTAATCCTATCAAAAACACCATTCCCCACAAATTCTAACTACGTGACATAAATGATAAACAAAATATGAATACCACACATATTCCAATCACAAATAAAATATGAATACCACACATAAAATTCGAACACCATTCCAATTACACCATGCGTGTTCTCAAAAGTTGCGTAGTTCATATTTGTAATTGGAATATGTGTGGTATTCATATTTTATTTATCATTTATGTCACGTAATTTGAGTTTGTGGGGAATGGTGTTTGTCCATAGGATTAATTAGTGTAGTTACTTATATACATTTGTCAAATTCGATCTTCAATAAAATAAAATTATAGTCTGTTTAATACATCGTAACCAAATATTACTAAAAAAACGTAAAAAGAAGAAAAAAAACGCCACGACCCGTTTTTCATAAAAACGCTACCCCTAGTAGCGTTTGTTAAAAAACGCTACTCAAAGTAGCGCTTATATACATTTTGATAAATATTTTTTCAGTATACTTACTTTTTCAATTTTTTTTGGCACAGTGCCTACTTTTTAAAAAATCAGACTACATTCCAGGCTTCTTCCAACAGCAAGAACAACTATAACCTAAAACTAGGGATGAAGTTAAGAATTTAGCTTAATAGGACGTAAGAATTAGAGTAAGGGTAAACAGTTGAATAAAAAAATCAATTGGGTAAATATAAAAATTTAAATGGCTAAATTAATAAATATATTTTTAAAACTAAATTTACATAAAACCAAAGTTGAGGCCTCTCAATCCAAAGTGGTTTCGTCCCTGCCTCAAACCATCATTACATGTCAAGCTCGACCTTCAACAAGTTGTGATTATATGACCGATTCAGTATTGAAAACTTAATCAAATCCTAATCGTAGTAAAAATCGTTCAAAATGACATAGCTTCTCTAAATCGAATTAGAGACGCTCAAATACCCATTGAAATAGACCAAGAATGTTGTTGTCTATGTGTAGACCAGGTCTCCATATTGTTCCTCTCTATAACAAGACAATAATGAAGGACAACAACAATGGATATTATTCCTTTCCTACCACAACAGTGAACCATTTTTGTCCAGCGAAAGAGACAACAAGAAGCCAAGTCACCTGCTCCAACCGACCTGCTCCACAGTTGGATCAAATGAAGGACAAGTGATTAGCTAGATCAAAAGGAAGAAGCTTCCTTAAGCTAGGATAAGAATTAAGATGTGTTAAAATATATTTAATTAAAAAAATATTCATGATTATTAACGGATCAATTTTAAAGACCCAAACGATTCACAGGTCAATATCGATTTGTTTTTTGATTATTGTGGATTAACGGCTCGACTCACACGACTCGTATAACTTATATAACTTATGAACTTATACTACCTATTTTGCATTCATTCTTATGTTTGTGAGTGTTCACACTTGGTCTCTCCATTAGTGTATATTACCTTGTTTCATTAAATAGTTATGTACTTCACATATAATGTGTCAAATCAACATCACATTAATTTCATTAGAATGTCACTTAGATATATAATATTTAATTTAAATATATTTTATATATTGTAAACATTTCTAAAATAAATAAATTTTTCAAAAAATGTAAAAATGTTTTTTAAAGTTATAAAACATGTTCATAATAATTAACTAAAAATAAGAATAATTAAGAAGAGAAAATAGGAAATAGGAAAAAAAATTCAAAAACTCACAAAATTAAAACATGAATCCTAAAAATATAAAATATATTATTTATATTAATATCGAGCCCTATGCCCAAGTCATGCCACTTGGTCTGGGTTGGACCCAACCTAGGGCCCTAGTTGTGTCCAAACGAGACAAGGTCACTTGATTATTTATTTTTTCATTTTTTTAAACAAATAATCAATAAATTATTATATATAATTTAAAGAATTTTGGTATCACATTTAAGTTGTTTTTTTGCTAAGTTTATATATATATATATAATTTCTATATTTAGTTTTATTTTTCATCTGTCTATATCTCTATTCTATTAATTAAATTTAACGGTTTACTCTGTTTGAATCAATTGTATTTGTTAAATATAAAAGTGTATTGAACAAAATAGTGATTATATCATGAAGTCAAAAAAAAAAATGCATGGCAACATCTTAAAATTGATACCTTATAATCCAAAATTTAGCAAAATCTTATAAACTTGGGAGAGTGATCATGACATAATAAATCAATTCGGTAGAAATGTCTATGTTGGGTATTGATAGTGACAACCCAATAAGGAAAAGACCCAAGATGCCCAATAACCATAGAGGGGGTGAACCCAGGTTATTCGAACTGGACCGGCTCATGCTAAAGTCGATCTGGCCCTCGATATAGTAACCCAATGTCGAGCCCAAGCTAAGGTGGACGTCAAAGGCTCCATCGCTGGTCGCCATTAATCATCAAGTCGCGGACTCCCACTGCTCGCCATAGGAGTACTCGCCCTCAAAGAGACTTATGTCTCTCTCCTCTGGTCCCACCAACCGTTCCTAAAGATATGACCACGATATCCCGCATATCTCGGGCACATATTCTCTAAAGATTACATATGGTAACTGCAATATTACGCCATAACCGTAATATCTGCTATCCTAATCTTCACCAACACAATATTCATTAAGATATATTGTTGCTTTCTACGGTTTGGTCTCCTTACTCTATAAATATCATTGCTTTACATACATTCATTTTACGTTTTGAGTTTTATATACACATATACTCATTTAAGTATCGGAGAGAGATCCAGAGACATCCCCTCTGTTGCGATCCCCTTCCTGCAGGTTCACCGGAGCTAAGGCGAGATCAACTTTCATCCATCCATTGACATTCAATTCACTGCTAGATCAACATTCAGGAAATCAAGATTCCACCGTCTACCAGGACAGAAATGAAAGTCTCCTATAGTTGTAACCAAAGAAGAAGAGATATACATAGAGAGAGAATTAGAAAAATAAGTTTTTATATATAATTGAATAAATAAATCCAATTAATCAAACAAATTGATCGGACTTAACTAGGCAACCTAGCTATTTCATTGTAACTTTTAATCAAGAAACACGTTATTGGTTAGCCAAATAAAAATAAAAAACACCATAAATTAATTAGAATAAAACGAGCTACAATTTTAAAGTGAAACAAGTAATTCAATTTTTATTAAAAAAAACAACCATACAAAGATTTTTAATTTGTTAATACTCTCACGAAACAAGTTTTTTAAACACAAAATTAAATAACACTTTCATTTTAGAAAGATTTATGCTACCAGTCAATTAGATTTAGTAGATTATATTTAATGAGATCTGCATATAATAAATTGCATGAATTTTTCATAACAAGTTTCTTTCAATGTCCAATAATAATCATCGTTTTCATGTGTTTTTTTTGTTCTTTGACTGCTTGACTCAGAAGTTAATAAATACTACGAAAAGGTGGCCGGCCCGTATTTTGTTTCATCCTCAAAAGTTTTCTTCCTATAATTATTATTAAAACCCTTCTAACGAAAGACGTCGTCCACGATCGAACTCCCTTTTCTCTCTTCGTTTTTGTCACAGAATTAAACATTCTTCTTCTTCAACAAGATTATAATCTGGAGTCGGCAATCTCTCCTTGTTTTGGCTTCTGAATCAAATGCTATAGCTGTTCTTCGTTATGGCTCCAGCTGCAGGACTAGACAGGCCACTCAAAGAGACACCGACTTGGGCAGTCGCCCTTGTCACCGCCGTGTTTGTTATCATCTCCATTGTCATCGAGTATGCCATTAATTCCATTGGGAAGGTCTGTCTGTCTGTCTCTCTCATAGAAAAAATGGCGGGTTTTTAGTTTCTAGTTCATCGTCTATGACAGTGCAGAGTTCTTAATGATTCTGCAATATTTTATGACAGTGGTTTCAGAGTCGTCGGAAGAAAGCTATGTTAGAGGCTCTAGAGAAGATCAAAGCTGGTGGGTTGCTCTGACTCTATCTCTATATTCATACATATTCTGCATTTTTCTGAAGGAAGAAGCTGAAACTGTGGGTTATCTATGCAGAGCTGATGCTTCTAGGGTTTATATCGCTGCTGATCACGGTGGGGACGGAACCCATCTCGAGGATCTGTATCCCTAAAAGCTTCATAAACCACATGCTCCCATGCAGAAAGGGGAAAGATAAGGCTAACAAAGACGACTCTAGTACTCCTAATAAGGACAGAAAGCTACTTTGGCACCATGAAGATGTTCCTTGGCGTCGGTTTCTTGCTCCAGGGGACAGCATCGACCATTGCTCCAAGCATGTAAGAACCAACCACGATTTTCATTCATAATCTGTTCTGTTTAGAACTACGTTACAAACTAAGAAATGACTTTTTTTCTTCTATTGATTCTGCAGAACCAAGTTCCATTGATTTCTCAGTCTGGTGTGCATCAGCTGCATATTTTCATATTCGTTCTTGCAGTGTTTCATGTCCTCTATAGCATCATTACCATTGTCCTCGGACAAGCCAAGGTTCCACAAAACCATTTAGATTATTGATAATTGTTGTAGTGTCTACTTGATGATCAGAAGTTCTTTTTCGTTGAGCAGATGAAGAAATGGAAATCATGGGAAGAGGAGACAACTTCTCTAGAATACCAATTCAACAACGGTAATGATGAACTCCAAATATATATTTGCTAATATCAGTTTCAGACATCAGACTTACCGCATACAACGTTGTTCTTGTTTGCAAGATCCTTCAAGATTCAGATTGACCCATCAGACATCGTTCGTCAGACGGCATAGCGGCTTGTCAACAGCTCCTGGATTCAGATGGATTGTAAGAGGCGTTCCTCGAGTTCTTTGGATACTTTGTTCTCAATTTATCATTGCAGATCTTCTTCTTATTTGAAATCGATTTGGGTTGGCGCAGGTTGCATTCTTCAGGCAGTTCTTTGCTTCGGTTACAAAGGTCGATTACATGACTATGCGCCATGGATTTGTGAATGTAAGTTTTGAACATTATCTTACAAAATCTCTACATCCCCTGCCTTCAATCATAAGAACAAACCCAAAATTTACAGGCACATTTCGCTCCAAATAGCAAATTCGATTTCCATAAGTACATCAAGCGATCCATGGAAGATGACTTCAAGGTGGTTGTCGGTATCAGGTGATCAATCTTTGCATAAAAATTGAGTAAACCACATCAATAGTCACTTATGTTGACACTATGTGACTAAATGACCACTTATATTAATAAACTTGACTAAATGATCATTTTTATATAGTTAAACAAAAAATGTGACTTTTTGATTAAATGGTTATAAAATGACGATTTTACCCTTCACTTTTGTCTTGTGTTCTTCATGTCCGAAATCTGATTTCGAACTTAGAATTACACAAATCTGGGTTCAGTCTGAACTCAAATTTGTGCAAATCTTAGTTCAAAATCAAATTTCAGGTTTGAATCAAAGAAAAAGAGATTAAAGATGAATAACATGAAGAACAATGAAAGAGTATTTTAGTCATTTTTTTACCTTTTTTTTTGTAATCGTTCAGTCACATTTTAAAACATACGTAACTGTTACCACAAGTTTCAATTGTTGAGTCACATATACCAACATAAGTGATTGTTGAGTTAATTTACCCTAAAAATTTCATCATGCTTTTTCACTTTTGCATAATGTGTTCAAGAAACCAACTTAATTTTTTAGCTATGTTCTTTTTACGCAGCATACCACTATGGATTTGCTGTATCATCTTTCAAGTTTCAAACGTGGCTGGTACAAAATCGTTAGAACTCCTTGCTTAGTTTAGTATTTCACTTAGAAAAGATCAAATTTTAATAGAATTATTTCAACTTTCTGCAGGGTCTTATACATTATCAATAATATCCTTTTTACCTCTTATGGTAAGCTCTTTAACTTCCAAGTGCACACTTTCGGGAAACCCGGATGCAATTTGGTTAATCTTTTCTTCATGAATGATATGCAGATACTTCTGATAGTCGGGGCAAAGCTTGAACTCATTATCATGGAAATGGCCCGGGAAATTCAAGACAAGACCACAGTCGTGAAAGGAGCTCCCATCGTCGAGCCTAACAACAAGTACTTCTGGTTCAACCGACCCCATCTCATTCTTTACCTGATACACTTCACCTTGTTTCAGGTCACATACTTGGCACTCACAATCTTCCTTTTTCTTGCCCAACAAGAAACTTACATTTTTTACAAATCTCGTTTCGATGTTTACAGAATGCATTTCAGATGGCATACTTTTTGTGGTCATGGGTATAATTTCTTTGCACTTTGAATCTCCTATCTATTCAATCCTAATATATATATATATATATTATACATATACATAGAAGAATCAAGAAAACCATTATGAACCCTTTAAAATGACTTAAAAATGCAGTATGAATTCGGTCTGAAATCGTGTTTCCACGAAAGGCTATACGAAATCTTGGCAAGGGTATTTCTTGGAATATGTCTGCAAATCTTGTGCAGCTACATCACCTTCCCTCTCTATGCCTTAATCACCCAGGTGAGCTACCAAACCCTACTTCATTTATTCTTCCTCTAATTCTTCCTATTATTACTTGTCCAACAAGAAACGTCGTGGAATGCAGATGGGATCCCACATGAAGAAGGCAATCTTCGAGGAGCAAACGTCAAGGGCGCTGAAGAACTGGCACAGAGCAGCGAAGGAGAGGAATAAGCAAAGAGATAAGAGCATTAATGGTGGAGATTTGTCATCAGTTGGAGGTTTGATGAGTGCTGAAACCACACCGAGCCGCAGCACCTCTCCTATCCATCTTCTGCAGAAGTACAAGAACAAATCCACAGATCTGGAGAGCGTTCTAAATTCTCCAAAATCTTATTACTCTGAAACCGATCTCTCCGACAATGAACTCCACAGTCATGGTCATCTCTCACGATATACAAACCCTAAGCCTGCAAACAACAATGAGATCCATAATACAGATTTTTCCTTTTCTCAGGGTTGATATATTATATAGTTGGTTATACTATAGAAACACAAATAGAACAGGCTGGAAAATGTTACTTGTAGTTTCAATAATCATGCTAATACTATCTATGGATTTTTCTTGTTAAGTATACAATATAGACCTATAACCAAATCTTTAAAACGAAAATCATACAAAAACTATATCAACTAAGAAATATCTTTAAGAACATACTAAAGACTTTCACTCAAAAGTTAAGAACCACTTCTATTTATATATAGGGTAAAATACGACATTGTTCCCTAATGTTTGACAAGATTTTCAATTCCCCATAAAGTTTAAATCGTAAAATGTCTTTCCCTAATGTTTGACCAAAGTGCAAGTTTGCCCCCGTCAACTTTTCCATCCAAATTTAACAAAATAAGTTTTAAAAATTGCAAAAATAATAGAAAATTTTCAAGAATGACACAATTTAACCATCCCAAACATTTTCAAATGTTACAATTGAGTCCTGATTGAATCAGGACTCCTTTGAACCCCGATCAAGGAGGCTCGGGTCTAGGTCTTGACCCAGACCTAGCCTGAGCCCCAATCGAATTTGGGTTGAACCAACCCCCAATTTGATTGGGGCTCGGGTCTGAGTCTTGACCCAGATCAGGTCCCCTACCCATGGGGAGTTAGTCTGGGTCAAGACCTAGCCCCGAGTCCCAATCGAATCGGGACTCAATTGTAACATTTGAAAGGGTTAAATTGTAATATTTTTGAAAGATTTTTTTTGTTATTTTTGTAATTTTCAAAAATTATTATGTTAAATTTGGATAGAAAAGTTGAGAGAGAGGCAAACTTGCATTTTGGCCAAACATGAGGAAATACATTTTATGATTTAAACTTTAAGGGGGAAACTCAAAATCTAGCCAAACATTAGAGGGCAATTTGATATTTTACCATTTATATATATTAGTATTTATTAAAAAAATTTAAGTGAACTATTTTGTTCATAAGTGTTCTCACTATATTAAGATATTTTAATTTTCAATCTTTGGATATTTTTATGTAATATCGAATTAATTGTTAAAATTTATAAATATGGAATATTTTATATTAATTATTTTTTTAAAAGAAAAGGTACATACGAATCAGTTCAGAATCAATTTTCGTACCAGTTAACAAATAATATAATAAATTACCAAAAAGTAAAGTGGGTCTTACAAATGAGTCAAACAGTACTTTAACACATTTTAAATAAAGTACACTTCTTAAACCAATTCAACCCCAAATCAGTTAATTTTCGGACCCTATTCGTTGTAGGGGTGGCAAATCGTGCGTACGTGTGTGTTATCGTGTGTATCAATATGTTTATCGTGTGACATTTACCAAACACAAACACGCACGATAAGCTTATCGTGTCATGTTCCTCAACACGAACACGGCAAACAATTTTTTGTGCGTGTTCACATCGTGTTGTCTTAAGTTAGTCAATTATATCTTCACATGTGATAATTATAAGAAACTATCAAAATAATGAATTCAAGTCTTTAATGTATAATTGACAAACTTTAGAAATTAAATACCTAAGTACAATTTAAAAACAAATTATTAAATGAGATTTGTTTTAAAAAGTATTAATAAAAAATAAATTTTCAAATCCAAAAATATAGTTGGCCAAAAAAAAGTTCAATGTTATCGTGTTATTATTCATGTCTTGTTCTGATACCTAAACACGAACACGACACAAAAAAACTTTTGTGTTATTGTGTTCGTGCTATGGTGTTATCGTTCTGTCATATGCTTCCACAAACACAATTTTTTCGTACGCACCTATGTCGTATTATCGTGTTTCTTAGAAAATTGTCAGTGTATAACAAATGTGGATGTTTGGTATTGATAGTGACGACCCAATAAGGAAAATGCCTCAGAGGCCCAATAAATTTGCAGGGGTTAAAATTCATATCATTCAGACCGAGCCGACCAACATTAAGGATAATCTGGCCATCGTAAAGCGGTCCAGTATCAAACCCAAACCAAAGTGGACGCCAAAGCTCCATCACTGGTCGCCATTGACTAAGGTCACAACCTCCTACTGCTCGCCAAAGGAGTGCTTGCCAAGAGAGTTTAACCTCTCAACTCTAGTCCCACCAACCGTCACTAAAGACATGACCACGATATCCCACGTATATCGGGCACATATTCTCTAAAGATTACATACGGTAACTGCAATATTACGCCAGAACCGTAATATCTGCTATCCTAATCTTTACCGACACAATATTCACCAAGATATTCTGTTGCCTATAACGGTTTGATCTCTTCACTCTATAAATACCATTCCTTTTCAATACGTTCATTACGTTTTGAGTTCATACACACAGTATACTCATTTAAGCATCAGAGAGGGAGTCATAGACACCCCCTCTGTTGCGACCCCGTTCTTGTAGGTTCATCGGAGCTAGGGCGAAAGAATTGATCATACATTCTTTGGCATTCAATTCATTGTCAAGTCAACACCTGGGAGTTTTCGACCCAACATTTGGCGTCGTCTGTGGGAACGAGCAAAACAGTCATGCAAACTCGTTCTAAAAGCAATCGCCGGAACCAGGCCAATGAGAAATCCTCAGACAGCTCTGATTCCGCCGCCGCTTCGACGCTCCCCCAAGAACCTGCTAGCCAAGCAGTCCCTCCGAGGCCGGCGCGAGAACACGTTGGAAATTCCAGACCGACCCTTGTTCCTAACGCCGCAGAGATTCCGGCTCAACCAACCGTTCAAGTGGCTGAGGAAAACATTCAGTTAACCCCAGAGATGATATCCCTCTTGGAGACTATCATAGGACAGGCTCGCAGACAAGCCCCTGCTCCTCAGGAAAATCCTCGTCCCGCGGGGCCAAGACAGGCAAAAATTGGAAATCCTGGCACCATGACCCCTCAAGAAGATCAAGAGATGACTTCTGGACACCAGTTCTTACCTCTGGCTTCCACTGAGGCGTCGACAACTACCTACTATGTCAATCCATCGAGTTCCGCACCGATTGGAGGACAGCAGAATCAGTGCACTCTTGACTAAGTTGAGGAGCTTATCAACAAAGGTCTCAAGGAACAACGTGGAACCGTCATGCCTCCCTTTTAGGAGCGATCAACTCATCCTTTCACCACTGATCTGGTCATGATCAAAATTCCAAAGGATGTCGTCCTTTCATAAGATTGTGGCCTCCACAGTCCACCAAAAGATTAAGTTCCCCACACCAAACGGGATCGGAGAAGTTCTATGCGACCAACCCTCCTCACGGCAATGCTATGTGAACTGCCTTAGTAGGAAGAACCAAAGGGAAACCCTCGCCATCGAGACAGAGGCTGGCCCGCATGAGGACCAGGCCCGGCCAGCACCAATGGAGGAGTTATCAGAGGTTGAAATCGATGGTCTAGAAAAGAATGTGTGCATAGGGACCACCTTGAACGACAACCAGAGAAACACCCTGACTTCCCTCTTGAAAGAATTCAAAGAACTCTTCGCATGGAAGCCCAGTGACATGCCAGACATCAGCACCGACATAATTTCTCATGAGCTAAGGATAGATCCCTCGATAAAGCCGATTGCTCAGAAAAGAAGGTCATTTGGATCCGACAAGCGTTTGGCGATCAAGTAAGAAAGAGGCAGACTAATCGAAGCCGACTTTGTAAGGAAGGTGCGATTTCAGAGCTGGGTCGCCAACTCAGTTCTTGTGAAGAAATCAAACAGCAAGTGGAGAATGTGCGTCGACTTTCGCGACCTGAACAGAGCTTGCCCAAAAGATTCATATCCCCTTCCTCGAATTGATCAACTGATCGACGCAACCTCTGGTCATGAAATGCTGAGCTTCATGAACGCCTATTCAGGCTACAATCAAATCTGAATGCACCCGGCTGATGAAGCCCACACAACCTTCTACGCAGACGGAGATATACTTTGCTACAAAGTGATGTTATTCAGTATAATCAATGCGGGGGCAACCTATCAGCGAATAGTAAACCGACTGTTTCAAGACATGATGGGGCGTAACATGAAGGCCTAGGTTCCAGCTCGGTGCAGGCTTCATTCGGTGCTGGTGCAGGTTCCAACTCGGAGGCCTTTTTGTTTTTTAAAACGTGAGGAAGAGGGAAGAGGGAAACGTGCATGTTGAATAGCTAAGCGGGGTTTGAAAATAAATTTTGAAAACGTGAGGAAAATGTGCAAAGAAGAGGGAAAACGTGCAGGAAAGAGAATTTTGAATATGGCACGGTAGGCTTAGTGTGTGTTCGTGTTTAATTAGTCTAACACGATAAACTTACTTATCTAACACAATAGTATATACGATTTATCACCCCTAATTGGGTATAATTTTTTTTATATGTTGTTTAATAATCAATCACCTTAATTAAGTACCAAAATATTATTAACTGGTAAGATATCGTTAACTTTTCATAAATGTTGTTGTGGTAGTATCATGCAAACAAATACAAAGTGTTACCCATGCATTTTTTTTTATAATTATAATCATATAATTTTTCATCATTTTCATAGTATTTTTATGGTGTTCAACATTTTCTTATTTTTGGTAAAATCAGATCAACCCAACAACAAATTATTTAATCAAACAAAATAACATGTTATCTGAATTTGTACTAGATATTTTTATCATAAAAAGAAGAAAATGATTTGCTGAAAAATATGAAAATGATAAATAATTTTAAAAAGTAGAGTACTATTAACTAAAACTAATATTGATAAATATTATTGACTAAATATAAAACTATATATTTAATTAATAATTAATAAACTAATATTTAAATTACCAATTATAGACCAAACTATTGTTGAGGTAAAAAAATATCATATTTCCCGATTAGTAATTTTATGAAGTTATTTTATGTGCACCAAGTAATTTGCCTTACTGGCAAATCAAAGGGAGCTATCTAAAAACGTTGAGTTGATAATGATTAAGAATAGACTAATAGTGAGACCAGCGCACTAGAGACACCCTAATTGTCGGCTCTGAACTCGGAAGGTGGTGTAGTAAATTTTGTAAGCACGCAAGACCCAACACACCAATTTCCATAGATGCGTCTTTAATCATTGACTGGCTCTGCTCTTTCTCTTTCATCGAGTTCAGCAAAAAGAATTGAGATTTCAATTCGACAAGATCCATTGACTTCCGTATTACTCTACGCCTCTGTCAAGAAACCGCCCGTATACACAATACACCAGAGAGAAACAGACAGAGGGACCTGTTTTTGATTATATCATTATCAGTTATCCACCCTCCCTCCCTCTATAGGCTGTGCTGTAGCTGACGAAGAAAGAAAAATAAGGAAGCATGCGTAATTGATTTAAAGCGCGTCGTCTTCTTGCATTTGGAGTTTTGGACAGTCCAGTTCACACTCAATTGGCGAGCTTAAGAATTGTTTTCTAACCTTTCCTGTAAAAACGTCACCCACCATCCAATTCCATCCTTCATCGGTAAATCCAGCTTAATTTTGGTATAGAGAGGGAGACAGAGTATTATGGCGGTAGCTACGAGTAGTGGGACACAGACGAGAGAGCTCGACCAGACCGCAACATGGGCTGTCGCCGGCGTCTGTGCTATCTTCATCCTTGTCTCCATTGCCTTGGAGAAGATCCTCCACAAAGTTGGGAAGGTTCGTAACATAACATCCTCAAAATATGTTCTTTCCCAGCGTTTCTTGAATATTGTTGCTCGACTGTTTCGTGAACATTGATCGAGTCTGAGGGTTAAAAACGTGGAAATTCTGGAAGTATAATCAACGTCCAATGCTGTTATCGATTTCAAGGTTGAATCTTTAGGTACTTAGGTCATCTACATCCGACCTACCGTGGGAGGGGATAAAGGTGGGTGGTCTCCGACCGATCGGTGGAGGGGGGGCGTGGGGGTTAATCGGTGGAAGTTTCCCTTCTTCCCTGAGAAGGGGAAGGTGAGGGTTTGGGGTATGTAGTGAGAGTAAGGGGTTGACTTATGAAGGGAGAAGGAGGGAAGATGTTCGGTTGGAGATGGCTGTAAGTGGAGGGAGTTGTCAATCAGTCCTTCAACCTCTTTTAGTCTCTTGACAAACCCAGAAAGAACAGCAATTCAGTAGAGATTTTATGCTTTTTTTGTCATTCACATTTAAACAAATCAAGATACTGAATTGTTAATTTCCATGAATTTTTGGGCAGTGGCTTACTGAAAAGCACAAGAAAGCTCTATTTGAAGCTCTGGAGAAGGTTAAAGCTGGTAAGTTAGTTCACGGAAAGCTAATAGTACACACCCAGTTGTTACTTGATTATATTATATATCGTCCTCAATGATCTCCATTGCTGTGATTTTGCAGAGCTCATGATCTTAGGTTTCATTTCGCTGCTCCTAACATTTGGTCAGAGTTACATTGCCCGAATCTGCATACCGAAAAGTGTAGCTGACACAATGCTGCCATGCCCTTTAAAGGAAGAGTCTTCTGAAAGTAGACGTCGACTTGTATGGAGAGAAGAGAGGAGATCCTTGGCTGCTGGAAGCTACGCTTCCAACTGCAAGGAGGTATGTGACTGAAGAAGCCATTCAATATTTCTTCTGTTGGATCGAATCTACTTACTGAACTTATAATCTGATATTGTATTGATATGTGTATGACAGGGGAAGGCTCCGGTTATTTCTGTCAATGGGTTGCATCAGTTACATATTCTGCTCTTCTTCTTGGCAACTTTTCATGTAATCTATAGCTTCATGACCATGTGGCTGGGAAGAATCAAGGTACAATACAGTAAATATTATCTCTTTATTCTTTTCTATTATCTTCTAAAACCGAGAAAATCATGGACAGATACGAGGCTGGAAGAAGTGGGAACAAGAAACATCCTCTCACGATTATGAATTCTCCAACGGTATGAATGACGCATAATAAAGTGATTCCTTGGTTGAATCTGAGAATTTGTTTGTGATGCAGATCCTTCAAGGTTTAGACTCACACATGAAACTTCGTTCGTAAGGTCACACACAAGTTTCTGGACTAGGATTCCGGTTTTCTTTTACATTGTAAGCCTAAGGCTTCTATAAGCCATAATACATGAATACTTTTCTCATTTCTTTATGAAATGACCAATTTGTGCTATACTCTACTACTACAGGGATGCTTCTTTAGGCAGTTCTTTAGATCCGTTAATAAGTCCGATTACTTGACTTTGCGCAATGGTTTCATCACTGTGAGTCTTCCTTCATTCGTAATATTTGAAAATGTTCACCTTGAATCGATTATAGTAAGTTTGTAATTGAACAATTTATGTGCATAATAATATAAATGCTTCTGCAGGTCCATTTGAATCCTGGAACTAAATTTAATTTCCAGAAATATATCAAAAGATCTTTAGAAGATGATTTCAAACTTGTGGTAGGAGTAAGGTAATGATCATTTCATGCTGTTTCATACAACTTAAATTTGAGATATTTACGAACAATCATTCCGAGTATGTAGATTGACAATTCATTTTTGTTCATGACAGTCCTGTGCTGTGGGCATCTTTTGTGATCTTCTTGCTTCTCAATGTAAATGGTAAGCCCTGCTTTCATGAAAAATACTGAGATCCGTTGTCATGTAAGGTCCATATATAATCAATAAGCGAGCATTGGGTTCATATTTCCAGGGTGGCAAGCGCTTTTCTGGGCATCGACAATTCCTGTAATTGTAAGAATTCATTTCATTTCATTTCTTTGTTAAGATCTCATCCATCCATCGAGTTTAACGTATGTAAAAATAATGATGATATTGCAGATCATCCTAGCTATTGGAACAGAGCTTCAAGCCATATTAACGAAGATGGCTATGGAAATAACAGAGAGGCATGCAGTGGTCCAGGGGATTCCTTTGGTGCAAGGTTCCGACAAATACTTTTGGTTTGGTCGGCCTCAATTAGTTCTCCATCTCATCCATTTTGCTCTGTTTCAGGTATCAATCATGCTTCTGTAATCCCAAAATTTCGTTTTTTTTTGTGTCTTCAATATCGTATTCTATATATGTTGTTTTGCAGAACGCATTCCAGATAACATATTTTCTCTGGATATGGGTAAGTGGCTGGCACTCACATTCAACCTCGCTTAACTGCATTTTAATATTTTATCATTGTGATCGACATGAGTGCGTTCTTCTTATGCATGAATATGCAGTACTCGTTCGGGCTGAAATCCTGTTTCCACAGTAATTTTAAGCTTGCGATCATTAAAGTTGGTTTAGGGTAAGCCTTTCGATCACCACCACACCATCTTCTTCAATCAACGATATTCTGTCTGCTGTTTAAGATCTGATGATGTTTGTTCTTCAACTCGAGCTTTGCAGTGTTGGGGTTTTATGTCTCTGCAGTTACATTACCCTCCCACTGTATGCACTCATAACCCAGGTATGAATGAAGTTCTTGGATGTCAAGCTTATTAAAATACTCGATTTTGGCTCTCAAAATCACAGTCGACAATGTCTCGTTGGCAATCCAAATCCGTAAATTCATTTTTACTAGTTCTATTCATATCACTGAGAAGGATTGCTTACATTATTATAAGTAGATGTTGGAAAAATGGACATTTTGTCAAAATTTTGAAAATTTGTAATTAAGCCAAATTTGCACAAAAATTCTAAGGTGAATGAAAATTGTAATTTCACAATCTTATCAAGTTTTTTATCTGATAAATAGAGAGATTTTCCACCTTTGAAATTTAAGTACAAAAAAAAAATCTTAAAAATGAGATTTTTTTCATAATTAATTTTATTCTCCCCTACGATTGTGTTGACATTCGTTGGAGTCTTTTCAGCCGTCCTGTTCAACCTTTCTTTCACGTTAACTGTTGTGTTCAGTTAGTCTGTTTGTGTTCAAACGTTGTTCAGTTCGGTTGGGAGAAACTCAGTACAATATTTTGTCTAAAGTCACCTGCTCAAGTACACGAACCTGCGAGTGAGGGAGGACGAAATTGCTGACCGTCTATCTCACGTGGCTCAGTTTGAAATTTTGTCTATTTCAGAGTTAATTTCGATGTATGCATGATTTGCATAATGATCCTGAATGTTGATTATTTTGCATATTGATCCTTATACTTTTAGAATATTACAATTTAGTCCAAACCTCTATGTATAACAATAGACTCCATAAGTTTTGTCTAGAGTTGAGGTGCAAACACACTTGCTTTGTGAAATACAGATGGGTTCGTCCATGAAGAGATCGATCTTCGATGAACAAACTTCGAAGGCGCTCAAAAAGTGGCACATGGGTGCGAGGAAGAAGCAACTAGGGAAAGGAGGGAAGACCCTGGCCCGAACCCCAGGCTCTTCAACCACTCGCTCTGGAAGTTCGGGACACACACTTCACCGCTTCAAAACAACGGGTCACTCAACCAAATCATATGCGTACGATGATCACGAGACATCGGACTATGAAGCAGAGACACTGTCCCCGACATTGACCTCCACAGCTAGCCTTATTGTGAGGGTTGCCCACTCTGACGATGAGCATGTAGAAATGGATCACCTCCATCATGCAGAACATGAAGAAGAAGAAGAAATTAGCCAGGATGAGAACTTCTCCTTCGTCAAGCTCAAAACCAGCAGCACCACTTAGAGAAACGTGATCACCAAGCTGACGGCAGATCGGAAATGCAACGGGTTTTGCTATTTTTTTCTTGGTGGGTAATTTGGTTTTCTTGGTATTGATTGGTCACGTAATAGGTGATGACATAAATTGATGCAAGATTGGTGGTTTGTGTTCATAACTATATTGAATTTTTGCCATAAAATCTTCAATGTGGCCTCCCTAAGATGAAATGGAGAGTGGTTAGAACGATTTAATTTTAATTAATTTATTTAATTAGGGTTGATACTAGGGCTGGCAATTTCTGACACGACACGATTAAACGACACGACACGATCTGCTTTAAAGTGTATATGGGTTTGACCTTAATGGATCCCGTGTCTAAATAACTCTTATACGTTTAGACACGATTAATAATCGTGTCTAAACAACTCAGATCTGCAGATATATGTATAAACACGATTAACTATTCGTGTATAATCGTGTAGTGTGTACATGTGACACGTTTAGACACATTTAAGTATAATAATATTAATAAAATATTAAAATACTCACTTAATATTGAACTATGAAGATCTTACTTTGTATATTTTGATTTGTATATATATGGATTTGTGTATATATCTGTTTTAAAGCGTATATGAGTTTGACATTAACGGATTCCGTTTCTAAACAACTCTATACGTTTAGACACGATAAACGACTTATACGTTTAGACACGAGACATGTTTAGACACGTTTAAAATTTATCCGTTTAGACACGAGACATGTTTAGACACGACACGATTATGACACGACGCGATTATGACACGACACGATTGCCACCCCTAGTTGATACAGTCTTGTTAGATTCTAATCCAGTTGGTAATTAGGTTGAAAAATCTGAGTCTGACCTAATAATAGAAGAACTGCATGATCGGTTTGGGTCTTAAACTCGGGACAAATCATTGAAAATGATTTAGTGTTTTTTTCTAATGATTTGTGCGTTTAATAATTTCTTTTCTCCACCTTAATAAAATTCTTTCTGAATGAGGACAAATTTGGACATAATTATTAAAATATTGTTTTACTAAAAATAAATACCAGATACATTCTGCAAGAGACAAACATGGAGACTTTACCAAAGTAATTTGTCCACAATTCCGCTTAATGTTCTAGGAATTCTAGATATTGTTTCGGTTTTTAGCGTGTCACTGATAAATGTTCACTTTGATCATTGAGAGCTATTGGATGAGAGCCACACTTTGTTTAGTGCGGTGAAAAATTTATAATCATTCTTATAACTGTTACTATTTAATATGGTTAACCGTACCATTATGATGCGATATAGTTATGATGATAATTTTTTTACTCATAATTGTTATGTTTATGATATTTAAGTTATATTCATGGTTATTATATAAATATAATAATTATTTATTATTAGTATAATGAAATATACTGTACGTACATACAATAAATAATCACAATGTTGGTTTTATATATTTTTATTGTTGACAATATAGATTTATGTATTTTTTAAAATAAAATTTCCGATCTTTTATTATATTACATGTGTGAAATAAATATGGGTATACGGGTAAAACCATGGCTAATAACCACAATTATTTTAATGGTTATGGTATTGAAAATTGTACTCGTAATGATTATGGTATGTTGTTTAAAAATATGATATGGTTATGATTTGTTATACACGTACCATACCCTGACCATCGACAACCCTATAGTTAAGAGAATTACGAAAATCTTCATAATAGTGTTGTAACGTTCCAAGCCCGAGCAAATGATATGACTAGTCCAATTCAATCTGATTGAGCTCGTTGTCCTCACTTAGGCCCAGAAGAAAACCCAAAAAAGAAATGAAATTCTTGTTAGAGCTTGAGTAGCACATCTCTATTTATATGAATTTCAAATTATTTTTTTCTATCGGGACAATTTATCACAAGTGTTATCCACAATCTGATCATCTTTATCATCTGGTCGTGATCGGTCACCATCTCATCCCTAATTTGAGTGAGCTCACCCTTTTTTGTTACTTCTCTATCAAATGATAGCGGTAGTCACAAGTTGGAATTCATTTTTGCACAAAAAAGTATAAGACTTCACTCATATTGATATGCACTTTAATTTAATGGGTCAGTTTTACACAGAAGTTAAGTGTACAAGTATACTGATGGCACTAACGATTCAATTTGTTTGATATCTACATGTTTAAAAATATAAATTAGCAAAATGGTAATTGGATACTAACTTCTTCTTTTTTTTGGCCAAAGGATACTAACTAACTGCAGCATACTTTTTTTCTTTATTATTGGCAAAAGAAAAGAATCAAATGATACGATGGACTTTTTTTTTCCACTTTCCTTTTTCAAGATCACAAAAGGAAAACTTAAAGACTACCTACTTTGGCAGATAAAATATCATATATAAATCTTCACTGGATAGACAAAATTGATAAGGATTAAATTTTTTTGTTTCCCATTGTAAAAATCACAATATAATAATACAAAGGGAAAAATATGAAAATGGTACACTAAAATATATTTTTCAATGGTAAATAATGTTTTAACATGTTTAAAAACAATATTAATTGGTATTTTTGTTAATTTTCTGTTAAATATTTGTACAAATTTTCGTTACAACATTACTAACATGTCTCGACTCGATTTAGGTCATATCGGGGTCCCATGACCTGAGTTCGAACCCAAACTAGGTGACTCAAGGTCGGTGACCTGAACAGGGTTCGAACCCGACCTAGGTTGGCTAACCTTGGGACATGGTCTGGTCAGGGGACCTCGATGAATCTCTAATTGTGTTGAGACATGTTAATAACATTAATATAAATTTGTAGGGTTTAGCTGTAAGGTTTAGAAAAGTATTCAATTAATTTTGTAATTTCAAAAAATATTTAACAAAGGATTGAAGGAAGTACCAAATACCAATTACCATTATTTTCAAATATATTTGAGTATTCCAAATGTTTTGAATTTACCATTTTTCCTTAATACTATTGGGTAATTCTATTTGCAGAACATCGACTACTATATACAGACCACTTTTATCAAAATACTAAAATGCCCTAATAACTTTTTACATATTTTCCCTTAACTATTTTAAAAATAAAATAAAATTGCTAAATAAAGACCACTTATTATAAATTTAATTAAAATCAGTTTGACCATTTTATCTTTATTCTTACCACACTCCAAAATCACTGATACTTCTATCGTCGTCACCTCTGCTGTCTGACGTTGTTACCTTTGTCGCCGCCACCAATGTTCAATTGTCTCTGTCCACATCAATGAACTATCAATCGTTGATATTGTATTTAAGTATTCATTACAAATCAACAGTAATACATTAAAAACGTTCTGATATTTCTGATTGTTTCTCATAATCGGTTTGGTTTAACCAATTTTTATCCACAAAATCGATGAAGTCATGTCGTTTTCTTTTACATAATTGGCACATAATTGTCGATATATGTAACAAATATCGGTAACAATTTACCAATAATTAATTATATTATTAAATAAATACAAACTGGATAATTCAACATTTTCTCCTGATTTTTTTTCTTCTCGTTCTTGTCGAATTGTTCCGACAGATTCTAAGACAACTGGCGTGTGCCCAGTCGATGATTGTCATTCACGACAAGATAAGTGTGGAGTGGAAGAAGAAGGGAAGTTGTGGTCTGATAAAAGAGATGCAGAGGATGGAGAAAGTCGGACAATCACTGGTCGAAGAGACGTTCCAGTTCCTAGGGGAGGAGGTGGTGGAGATGGCGGAGACGTGTCGGAGGATGGAGAAAGGTCTGGTGCCTCTGCAACAGCAAATCAGGGAGGTTTTCCACCGCATCGTGAAGAGCAGGACGGAGATCCTGGAGGCGTTGGAACAATCTGGTAAATTATCTGCATAAGGGACACGACATAAGTCATTTTTTTCTTTACAAATTGTAATTTTTAAGCTTCATGATCATCTATCTAATTCTAGTTGTTGTTTAATTTATTAGTTATGGTGATGATGATGATCGGCGTTGGTGTCGTGATAGATATATGTAATAGATATTGGAGAATTGTATACATATAAATAATCAAGTTATAAATAATTGTATTACTGCTGATTTGTAAATGAATATTTCCATGCAAAAACAAATGTTTAAATCAACGATTAATCGTATGACGATGTGGATAAATGCAATAGAACATTGATGGGTGACAAAGAGGTGTCGACGACAGAAGTATCAATGTAGTAAGAATAAAGATAAATGGGTGAAATTGATTTTAATTAAATTTATAACAAGTGGTCTTTGTTTAGCAATTTTCTTTTATTTTTAAAATAGGTAAAGATAAATATGTATAAAAAACTATTATGACATTTTAGTATTTTAATAAAATTAAAAGTAATTTGTATATAGTAGTTGATGGTATGTAAATAGAATCTTTAATACTATTTTATAAGTTATTCACTACTATTAAAGTACATCAAAGAAAAAATCTAAAGTTCCTAAACTCTTTTTATTTTTATTTTTTACTGTTGAAGTCTTTTCTTCTTTAGTAATTTGCATATAATTTGAGATATGTCTTTTTTGCATGAAATTTTCTAAATACCCTTAAAATCCAGAATTTGTACTACATCTACTATCTGATTTGGTAAGTCAGTCTCCTACAACTTTGTTTTTGTGGTTGAATACATCACAATGTCCAAGGTTAATTCTAACATATTCTTCTTATCACTTTACTTTCAGAATTGTCTAAAAGAATTGCATTTAATTTATCATCCAGAATTCAGCGATAGAGTGTCACCTAGACATGATAGAAATAATCGATATGAGCCTAATTATCAGTAAAATTAATGGGAATTGCTCTACTTTAACTTACTCGTTAAATTAAAATTTGGTTTCTCTTGATTGAAGAGAGGCATTCATTTTTATTGATGGATAGTGAGCGACAATCTTATAGTTTCGCTAGCAAGAGATGTCTGGCTTCGATGTCCAAAGAAGGTTTCACCTTTAGTTTATCCAAGTCTCACTTGAGGCCAGGAGAGGGTGGGTAGGAGTGACAATTTTTGACACGATACAATCTGCTTTAAAGTGTATATGAGTTTGACATTAACGGATCTTGTGTCTAAACAACTCTTATACGTTTAGACACGATTAATAATCGTGTCTAAACAACTCAGATCTGCAGATATCTGTATAAACACGATAAAACACGATTAACTAATCGTGTCGTGTATACATGTGACACGAATATAGACATAGTTAACTAATCATTGTTACAATTAATAATAATATTAAGGACCAATCTGTATTAATCAAAAGTTCAAGGACTAAACAGTAAATAAATTTATAACCATGCAAAGGTGGCAATAACAAGTCGAGGCCCGTGTTGAGCACGGTTTCCTTAAGGTAATTTAGTCCTACCCAACCGTGAACGGTTTGTGCAAGAGTATATCTTAGGCCTATTACCTCCCAGGATTCAACGACGACACCGGTTTTTACTTAGCACGAAGTAGTGACCGGCCGAACTGAACCAAGTTCTATTTCCCAAGGAAATCAGTCGAACACAACGACTATTTACTATTTTCAATACCGAACACGACGGCTTGAAAATGAAAAGACTAAGAAAGATCGAACACGACGACCTTAGAGATCTTTGCCAATCGTCAACACGAAGAGCAAAGGAGAGAACGAAGAACACGAAGAACAATCTTCAGAAATTGAGAGGATTTGAGAGTTGATTTGTGTGTAAAATGACAAGAATGTGAGGTGTTTATATAGGCTTAGAAATGTGGTTTGAATTTAATGCAAATCTGTATTAATTCCGAAAATTAATTGTAATTAATCCCGAAATTAATAAAAACGGTAATTAGGGAATTAATTACCTCGGTTCAATGTATTTAGACAAAAAAAAAATCACATTGAATCTGGACAACTTTATAATCCGGTTTAGCAAAAACCGGCTCGCGCTAGGCAAGCTTTCCGGTCCGACAATCGTGTACGCATGTCGCGGGCACGCACCCAAGCCAAATGGTTCGAATTGCTAACCAAATCCGTGGTTTGCACCCCCCCCCCCCCTGCGTGCGCGCGCAAGAGAGAGCCTCTTGACTTGGTTACTTACACACTTGAGAAGTGAATTATCATATATACTCACCCCCACTATGTAATCCGGTCGGTGTGGTACTCTTTTTCACTAGAGAAATACACTTCTCTTCCATTCCACATTGTTTTGCTAAATTTGAGCCCAAGGCCCAAAATTTGTCCAATTTGCTTCCAAGCCCATTTAAGCCTAAATTTCCAACAATCCCCCACATGGAAGAGATTTGTATTGACTCGATTCAATTAATACTTGCATAGGATAGGTAGGTGTAATCCCTTTGAACCTTCCCTTGTGATTTATGTAGCTTTTACTAGCTAGTCAGTAGACGCGATGTCCTTGAACTGTCTGCCGTATGTGTAATAGTTTTACACAAGTCACACAAGTATCTTTTTATCATGGTTCAGTTCAAACTTTCTGTGTCCATTCTGGCCATGGATCACAATGCCTGGTTCTGCAAGTGTTGCTAAGAACTGTGCCCCCCCACAGTTCCCCTTGAAGCGGCCCCTCTTCTCACTTGCATAGGTGATTTCATTAGTAACATCTTTACTTATTCGGACTTCCGAAATCTAGAAATCATTAAAAGCATAAGCTTATCCTTAATTTTTCCATCACTGTTTCTCATCATAGGAATGGTTTTAGGGTATTATTGTTTTCCCTACAGTGATTTCTTTTACCATTATGATTAGGTTGTCCCTTTGAACCTATATCTTGGGATCTCCATTCAACTAGGTTGGGTTTATCCTTCACAATAGTTTTTCATTCCATGGGCTTTAATCTCATTCCTCTTGATGATTTTACAACTTGCTCTTTTGTTAACCCCTTGGTTAGTGGATCTGCTATATTATCATTTGACCTTATATAGTCAACAGTAATAATGCCAGTTCCGAGCAATTGTCTTATGGTATCATGTCTTCGACGTATATGTCTAGACTTACCATTATACATTTCACTTTGTGCCCTACCAATCGCAGATTGGCTGTCACAATGTATACTTATAGCTGGTACAGGCTTTGGCCATCTAGGAATATACTCTAAAAATTGTAGTAGCCATTCAGCCTCTTCTCCACATTTGTCTAGAGCTATGAACTCAGACTCCATGGTTGATCTGGCTATAATGGTTTGTTTAGAGGATTTCCAAGATATAGCTGCACTACCCATAGTGAAGACAAATCCACTCGTGGATTTTGAGTCTCCTGAATCGGTTATCCAATTCGCATCTGAGTATCCTTCTATTACTGAAGGAAACCTCATGTAATGCAATCCATAGTTACGGGTATATCTCAAATACCTTAGCAACCTGGTAATTCCTTTCCAATGGTCTACACTTGGATTACTAGTAAATCTACTTAATACCCCCACAGTGTAGGCTATATCTGGTCGTGTACAACTCATTAAGTACATTACACTTCCAATAATTCTGGAATATGCCAATTGAGAAACACTATCCCCAGTGTTTTTAGAAAATGGTTTGCCCTCTATTGGAGTACCAACCATTTTCACATCATCTTTATTGAACTTTTCTATAATCTTATCGATATAATGAGTTTGACTTAAGATAATTCCGTCTGATGTTTTTGTTATTTTGATTCCAAGAATCACATCAGCGAGACCCATATCTTTCATGTCAAACTTTGAGTTCAACATGTCTTTAGTTGATTTGATCATTCTTTCATTGCTTCCAATTATAAGCATATCATCAACATAAAGACATAACATGACATACCCATCTGTTGTATTTTTTACATAGATACATTTATCACATTCATTTATTTTGAACCCCTTTTCAAGCATGAAATTGTCAAATTTTTGATGCCATTGTTTAGGGGCTTGTTTTAAGCCATATAATGACTTAACCAACTTACATACTTTCCTCTCTTGTCCTGGAGCAATAAAACCCTCAGGTTGTTCCATGTAGATTTCTTCTTCTAAATCTCCATTGAGGAAAGCAGTCTTTACATCCATTTGATGGATTTCTAGATTTCTCAATGCTGCAATAGCAATAATTAATCTAATGGATGTTATTCTCGTTACCGGAGAATACGTATCAAAATAATCTAGGCCTTCTTTTTGTTTGAATCCTTTGATTACAAGTCTGGCCTTATATTTATCTATCGTTCCATCTGCTTTCATTTTTCTTTTGAATATCCACTTGTAGCCTAGTGGTTTGCATCCTGGTGGCAGATCCACTAGCTCCCAAGTGTGATTTTGCAGAATGGATTCGATTTCATTTTGAATCGTCTCTTTCCAAAAAGGACCTTCCGGAGAACTCACGGCTTCTTGAAAAGTTTGAGGCTCTACTTCTAACATATATGTTAGAAAATCTGGGCCATAAGATTTTTCAATTCTCATCCGTTTGCTCTTCCGAAGCTCAATCTCATCATTTTTTTCTTCCTGGTTAGCATCTTTTATTTCATCATAAGTTCGTTTTGAAGAACTTGCTTCTTCCCTGATCTTTGCAGGAAATACATGTTCAAAGAAAGATGCATTCCTAGATTCCATTATAGTATTCTTATGAATATCTGGAATCTTGGAATCATATACCAGAAAGCGATATGCATTACTATTCTTCGCATATCCTATGAATATACAATCAACCGATTTTGGCCCGATCCTTACTCTTTTAGGTGGAGGTACTGCCACCTTAGCAAGGCATCCCCATACTCGAAGATGATGATATGAAGGTGTTCTACCTTTCCATAATTCATAAGGAGTTTTATTTTCCTTTTTCCGGGGTACCTTATTTAAAAGGTAGTTGCTACTTAATATAGCTTCTCCCCACATATTCCGAGGTAACCCAGAACTTAATAACATTGAATTCATCATCTCTTTCAATGTTCGGTTTTTCCTTTCTGCAACTCCATTTGATTGTGGAGAATAAGGCGCTGTGAATTCATGAATGATTCCATGTTTTTCACATAATTCTTGAAAGGGAGCATCATACTCTCCTCCCCTATCACTTCTTAGTACCTTAATCTTTTTGTTGAGTTAATTTTCAACTTCTTGCTTATAAAGAATAAATTTCTCTATAGCTTCATCTTTGTTTTTCATCAAGTATACATAGCAGTATCTTGTGCTGTCATCGACAAAAGTAATAAAATACTTATTGCCACCCATTGTTTGCACAATTTTTAAATCACATACATCACTATGTATTAGATCAAGGGGTTCAGTTTTCCTTTCAACTGAATAAAACGATGTCCTTGTTAATTTAGCTTCAACACAAATGACACACTTATGTTTGGGATCTATTAAAAATTTGGGAATGTGATTTAACGCAATTAATCTACGTATTGTATCATAATTGACGTGACCAAGTCTACCATGCCATACATCGGAAGACTCAAGCATGTAAGCAGAAGAACTTTCTTTATTCATCTTAGGTTTTACAACCATTACATTTAACTTAAACATGCCCCCACAATCATATCCCCTTCCCACAAACACCCCATTCTTAGTCAATACAAATTTATCTGCCTCAAAGACTAAGCGAAAACCATGTTTGTTGAGCAAGGACCCAGAGACAATATTTCTTCGGATGTCTGGCACGAACAATACATTCCTCAGAGTTAGTTCCTTGCCAGATGTCATCTTCAGGATAACATTTCCTTTACCTTTTACTTCTGAGAAAGCTGAATTTCCCATGAAAATCTTGTCTCCATTTTCAACTTCTTCAAAGTTGGTAAACATTCTCCTGTCAGAACAGATGTGTTTGGTGGCCCCAGTATCTACCCACCATTCTCGTGGGTTGGAGTCAACCAGGTTCACCTCAGACACAACTGCGCAAAGGTCCAACTCCTCTGTCTCTTTAGAGACCGCTCCAATCGTGTTTGCTTCTTGCTTTTTCTTTTTAGGGAACCTGCAAACATTAGACTTATGACCTGTCTTACCGCAGTTAAAACAAGATCCTTGAAAGCCTTTTGGAGGTTGGATCTTCTGCTTTTTGGAGATTCCACCTTTTGGTCCAAATTTCTGACCCTTTGGTTTGCCCTTTTGACCGTGCTCCACAACATTAGCTTTTACGGGGTTAACCGCCTTTTCAGCCTTCATTGTCTCTTCATGTATTGAAACACGGCGGACAAAGTCTTCCACTGTTATTTCCCGAGTCTCCTGTTTTAGACTTGCCCTGAACTTCCACCAACTTGGAGGTAGTTTCTCAATCATGCATGCAACCTGGAAGGGTTTGCCAAACTGCATGTTCAACTTCTCTATTTCTTGTATTATAAGTTGAAGTTCATGCACCTGGGGTAAGACCGGTTTAGAGTCGATCATTTTGAAGCTTAGGAATCGTCCTACCACAAACTTTTGTTTGCTGGCTTCATCATCCTTGTACTTTTTGTCAAGGGCTTCCCACAGTTCTTTGGCAGTCTTCTTTTCTAGGTAGACATCGTACAGTGACTCAGTCAAACAGTTCATGACATAATTCCTGCATAAGTAATCGGAATTAGTCCACTGATCTTTAGCCATTAAATATTCCGGTTCGTTTTCTCCCTGGACCGGGGGATCATCTGTTAGAAATTGCGTCAACCCTAAGGTTGTTAGGAAGAATTGCATCTTCATCTGCCATCTCTTAAAATTAGAACCGTCGAATTTTTCCGGCTTCTCTGCATAAACCAATGGACCTTGAGGTCGGACCACTGGTCTGGCCATTCCACTTGTGCTTCCCTGAACAGGGTTATTCTGGACAGGCTCTTGGGCTTCATTCAGATTTGCTCCATCTTGGCCCAATTGGTTCAAGTTGTCCAAATTCTCATTCAATGCCATTTCTGAAAGATGGATATAAATTTAGTTAGTTTTATTGAAGTATAATTCTTTCCTCAAAAACTTACTATTAATCCTTAACTTGTATTAATACAGGAATTTGTCCTTTTAAATAGGAATAAATTACCTTAAGATTGTTACAATTAATAATAATATTAAGGACCAATCTGTATTAATCAAAAGTTCAAGGACTAAACAGTAAATAAATTTATAACCATGCAAAGGTGGCAATAACAAGTCGAGGCCCGTGTTGAGCACGGTTTCCTTAAGGTAATTTAGTCCTACCCAACCGTGAACGGTTTGTGCAAGAGTATATCTTAGGCCTATTACCTCCCAGGATTCAACGACGACACCGGTTTTTACTTAGCACGAAGTAGTGACCGGCCGAACTGAACCAAGTTCTATTTCCCAAGGAAATCAGTCGAACACAACGACTATTTACTATTTTCAATACCGAACACGACGGCTTGAAAATGAAAAGACTAAGAAAGATCGAACACGACGACCTTAGAGATCTTTGCCAATCGTCAACACGAAGAGCAAAGGAGAGAACGAAGAACACGAAGAACAATCTTCAGAAATTGAGAGGATTTGAGAGTTGATTTGTGTGTAAAATGACAAGAATGTGAGGTGTTTATATAGGCTTAGAAATGTGGTTTGAATTTAATGCAAATCTGTATTAATTCCGAAAATTAATTGTAATTAATCCCGAAATTAATAAAAACGGTAATTAGGGAATTAATTACCTCGGTTCAATGTATTTAGACAAATATCTGGACAACTGCAAAAACCGGCTCGCGCTAGGCAAGCTTTCCGGTCCGACAATCGTGTACGCATGTCGCGGGCACGCACCCAAGCCAAATGGTTCGAATTGCTAACCAAATCCGTGGTTTGCACCCCCCCCCCCCTGCGTGCGCGCGCAAGAGAGAGCCTCTTGACTTGGTTACTTACACACTTGAGAAGTGAATTATCATATATACTCACCCCCACTATGTAATCCGGTCGGTGTGGTACTCTTTTTCACTAGAGAAATACACTTCTCTTCCATTCCACATTGTTTTGCTAAATTTGAGCCCAAGGCCCAAAATTTGTCCAATTTGCTTCCAAGCCCATTTAAGCCTAAATTTCCAACAATCGTGTCGTGTCTAATCGTGACACGTTAGGAAAAATATATAAAATTAATGTTTTTCGTGTTAATCGTGTCGTGTAACGTATCGTTTCGTGTTTAATCGTGTAAATTCGTATCAATCAGGTCGTTCTTAATCGTGTCGTGTGGTGTTAATCGTGTCATATCGTGTCGTGTCTATCCGTTATGTTTTTCGATTTTTAATTTTCAAGAAAGTTAATCGTGTCCCGTGTCGTCTCCCGTGTGATCTGCTACTTAATTGTGTCGTGTTCGTGTCTGATGTTTTGTGACACGTTTAGAAATTATCCGTTTAGACACGAAACCTGTTAAGACACGACACAGTTAATAACATGACACGACACGATTGTCACCCCTTTCACCTTAAAACAATGACCTAGGCCTCACCTTTGTCAAAAGACAGACACCACCCCTATACCTGTCACGTGACAAGATGACAGTCCCTCCGTATTAAACGATTTGATATCTTATCATTTACAGAGCAATAAAATGTTCACACTCAGAGATTAGTTAACCACATCAAAATGATTAATTCTGTCAATGAGTTAATTCCCTCTCTCTATGTATGTTGCATTTAAGATTTATTATTGACACAAATGTACTAACTTAATCATCATAGGAAAAACAAATAAATTAATCTGAAATTTCCTTTTTGCAGATCTAACGCAGCGTAAAAGAATATCTACTCGAAAACTCAAAGGAAGATACACCATTTACCTTCACACAAATAGAAACTACATCTAATCAATTCCAGGCATGAATTCTAGTATGCCATACTTACGTTTCTAAGGTTAGGTCGAATTTGTCTGCATGAATTTGTCTACAAGTGTTTGTATTTATTTTCCTCTCTATTTCGATGCAGAAAAGATTTTTTATTCCTTATTTCTAGGGAATTATTTATACTTTTTGATTACGTATTATGTTACATTTCTGTATATATAGGTGAATTATTGCTACTTTCTACTCATGCACATTATGCATTTGATCAAATGTTTGTGCGTGATTTGTTTATTCGTGACAATTTTTGTACTAATTATCTCTAACAATCTTATTTAAAGACTTTTGATCAACAAATATATATGTATAAACACAATTATATGTATCTGATATTTAAATTAGTTCTTATACTTATTTTTTAACCAATTATAAATTTTAAAACTTGATTGTAAAATAAAATTATAAATTTTGTGAAATTCGTGTTGGGTTAGTTTTGATACACTTTGTATAGTGTAAAATGTTTTATGTCATATATATATATATATATATATATAATTATTAATTATTCAAAAAATTAATCGTGTGGGTGACGTGTAAACAATTTAATAATTGTATTTAAAGATACATTTAAAATTTATATATTTACCCACATCACAATTAATAATTTAATCGATACAATTAAACAAGGCAATTAATAATTTTCACCTATCATCGTCCTCATTAATGTTATATTTTTATTAAACAAATTATTTTAAAAAAAACATGGAATTTTTGTCTAGTCGACCTCATAAAAAACAGAGCATATATAGATGCCGCTGGTTCCTTCCCGTTGTCTTCTGCAAATCAGTCCGATGAAATCCAGCGAAGGAGAAGCTCTCGCCCGCCATTCCTAAAAGACAAGGACTTCCTCGGTCCCCACAACACTTGATCTTCTTCTTCTTATCTTCTTTGCAGCATAACTCCACATAGAATCTCTCTCTCTTTCTCTCTCTCTGAAGAGACTCTTGATGAAACCATGACTCCGCCTCAGACAACCACCACCAACTCCTCCCAAACCGCCGCTCCTCCCTCTCTCGACCCCGCCAATGTAGAATCAGACTTTGTCGTCATCCTCGCTGTGCTCCTCTGCGCCTTGATCTGCGTCGTCGGACTCATCGCCGTCGCGCGGTGCGCCTGGCTTCGACGGGCCACCGGAGGAGGTCTGCCGCGGCAGCTTCCCTCCGCCAACAAGGGTGTCAAGCAGAAGGTCCTCCAGTCCCTCCCCAAATTCACCTACGCCACCTCATCTTCAACAGCCGCCACAACCAAGTTCACGCCGGAATGCGCTATCTGCCTTGGCGAGTTCGTCGAGGGGGACGAGGTGAGGGTCCTTCCACAGTGTGGCCACGCCTTCCACGTCAGCTGCGTCGACACATGGCTCGGTTCGCACTCCTCCTGCCCGTCTTGCAGGCAGATTCTGGTGTCAAGGTGCCATAAATGTGGTGGCATCCCAGCAGCCTCCGCCGGTTCGACGGAGGTGAAGCACAGAGAAGATGACATGGAAGCCGGTCGTTGTAATGGTGATGTTTTTTTGGCTTAGGAAGAGGAAAAGTCGTAATTAATTATTAAGGCTGCTTCCTTTTTTGGCACGTGTTATTAGCTTTACAGTCATGTCTTTTTTTAAGGATATATTTAATATGGATCCATTAAATATGTTGTCTAATTTAAATTTATTTTGATTCCGTATAGTAGTATATATCGGGCCAAAAAAAATATAGTAGTATATATTAGGTTTATTATGGTGCAGTGAGGATCGCGAGGAGCGTATTGGTTTGGGGTGTAGCTAGCAATTAAATAAAATGGAAGCTTCTGTTATGAGGAAAGCTTCACTTTCACTACACTTGTGTATAGGGGTGGGAAATCCTGTTGTGGGTAGGTGGCAAATTATGATCCAACTCGTGGGCGTCGACGGATCGTCTTGGGTCAGAATTTTTAACTTATGAATCATTTTGACATAACCTGTAGATGATTTGCGTTTTGGGTCAGAATTTTTAACTTATGAGTCATTTTGACATAACATGTAGATGACCTGTAATATAACAGGTCAGGTATGAAGGTTTGACCTCATGGGTCAACCTGTGCCCCGTGATATTTTTATATTATATTAAAATAACCGGTTTTTTGGTATACGCGGGTCGAACGGGTTAGACTGACCCGCGGGTCATAGAGGTCCAACGGATCAGTTCGACCCAACCCTTTCATTCATGACGGGTCATTTTGACCTGCGGACCAGGTTTGTGTTTAAAAAATTGACTCATACTATTACACGGATCGTGTTCGGGTTAAGGGGTTTCTGACACGACCCATGACCCGTTTTCCCACCCCTTTTTGTGTGGGGTGGTTTGCATGAATGAGGTTGAGTCGATCCAGCTGAATTTTTTTTAAAAAAGGTTTGAGTTTGAAATTCCGAACTTAATATTTTAGAAAACGAAATCAAGATCCAGATTATTATTAAAAAAATACATGTCCGAAGTGATTTTGTTTGATTTAAAACGGGTTAATTCTAAATCGTTTTTTTATTATTATTAGATTAATAATTTAAAATATACATAAATTTAAAGAAAAAAATTTAACTAAAATAAATTCTATGAAAAAAATGAATATATTCATTTAAAACTTTAGTTAATTAAATTACTAAATTATCGTATAACAGTTTTATAATGTAATTAATTAGATTATAGTAATTTGAATACGTATAATAAATAAATAAATATATATATTGCATATATATTATAATTATAGTTAATAAAATTGAGATGATCTTATCTCAATTGGACAATTAACTTGAAAAGTTTGTAACCGAAATCGATCTAATAAACAAAATATCTAAAAATCGGGATGGACCTTTTAAATCGGTATATGGCCAATTTTTTTTCCTCCCTCATGTGCTCGGCTTCTTTTGTTCTTGCTTGCCCCCACAAAGATTCTGATATTCATAAAGTAGTTAATGACCAAGTGATGTCTATTCTTCGAATTATCAAAAAAAGAAGAAGATGTCTATTCTTCTATCTAATCAATTATAATTAATTAAATTGATAATAATTTTAACGGCTATTGGTCGAAAAATAATAAACTAATATAACAATAATGATTTTCTTAATCTATATTATCTATATCAATATTTAATATTATTTGGCTCGATCATACTTTTGAAAGAAAAAAATAAGTTTGAAGATAAGGATAGCATATAATATATAATAGGATAAACATGAAGGTGAATAAAATGAAATAAAGTATTATATTGACATATGTTACATTTTGATACGATAGTGACAAATAAATATTAAAATATAATCGATTAATAACTAACGAATACTTCGTATACCATATTAACGTCAAAAATATAGATTGCATTAAATTAATTAGGCGGACTACTCCTAGTAACGGGGACAAAAAAAGGTATCCATTTTATAGGAAATACTTTATTTAACCTTCAAAAAATATTTATATTAAAAAAAACTTATTTTCTAATGAATCTAACATAACGTATCATTGGATAGAAAATTTGTGACGTGAAAACAAATATAAGAATCCAATAAATGATTAATTTTATTAATTAAACTTTGTATTGATCTATATAGTATTTTTTATTAAATTTAATTTTGTTGCCAATAATCAAATTAATTCAATGCTCAAAGTCCACATTCGGGTTATCCAACATACATAATGAAACCAATGAAGGGGATGTATAAATGTCCAGTTTACCAGACACATCCCCTGTATGGATTGTCTGGCAATCCAATTAGCGTATCGATTAGCACTTCTTCTAACAAAATGCCACCTAACTCGAGGTATGCATGTAGCCAAAGCTAACGTGTCCATCAAAATACGCTCTATCTCCTACTCCATGCCTTGGCTCGGGTCCTCTAACCTGTTGATGACGATTTGCGAATCTGTTTCAACTATGACATCGGCCCACCTGTGGTAGATTGCGAGCTCCACCGCATGCATCACCGTCATTGCCTCGGTTATGAGTGTCGTTGTCGCCCTTTCTTCCGAGTTCCTTCCCGCGACCATCTTCCCATTTGAGTCCCGGGCTATGACACTGGTTCCTCCTCTTCTCGTTGACGCATCCCACGCACCGTCACAATTGATTTTGTGCACCCCGATCGACGGTCTGGTCCAAGCTGTTTGGTGCTCGCCCCCACGAACCGATGGTGCTATTGGGGTTGTCACTCTATGCGTCCAGCACTCCTCCGTCAGGTTCCGCGCCGCTTGGATCGCGTGGCTTGGGCTCGGTCGTGTGTTGTCGTGGATGGCTCGGCATCTCTCTTTCCAGATTTCCCACGCTAGTGTTTCCGCGTGTAAGCGCCGCTTCTTCCCGTCTTCGCCGCTTCTTCCCGTCTTCATTTAATTTATATGATAGATATTTATATTTATTATATTGTAATTCATGTATAATATTTATTTTTACAAAAACAATACACCCCATTTTAAAATATCTAAAAGTCTTCCAATAAAAGTAACTTGAAGCTCTTACAAAATGTAAATAACGTCGTACCTAGATCACAGATAATATATACATAATATATATTAATTTTGCTAGGAAATTTTGTTAATTCTATTTACTCATTTTTTAATGTCAAAATAATTTTTTTTAATGGTTAAATAGCAAATAGCTACCCGAAGTTCCGAACTTTGTCTGTTTTATAAATAGTCACTTCAACATTGAATTTTAAAAAATGACTACCTCAAATTTGGACAAAGGTGCAAATAGCTACCTCAGTTAACTTTTCCGTTAAATGATCACGAAAAATGACGTGACAACAAATGATTAAGCCATGCTTTTAAAAACTAAATATTTTTTTTAAAATACCAAAAACAATTGGAAAATTAAGAGATACAATAATAGTTTTTAATATAATATTTTTATTGAAAATATGAAACAAAATTTTAAAAAAAACTAATTAAATATTATTATTATTTTAATAAAAGTATTATATTAAAAACTCTTGTTTTCTCTCTTGATTTTCCAATTTTTTTGGTATTTTTTAAAAAATTGTTTAGTTTTTTAAATCAGGGATCAATCATGTGTTGTCATGTCATTTTCCGTCCATATTTAACGGAAAAGTTAACCAATGTAGCAATTTTTCCCAAGAGTCAAAGTTTATGTAGATGTTTTTGAAAATTCAAGGTTGTGGTAGCTATTTGTAAAACGGTCAAAGTTCGGGTAGCTATTTGTAAAACGGTCAAAGTTCGGGTAGCTATTTGGTATTTAACCTTTTATTTAATTGATCCATGCCAATTATAGAATTTTCACTCTTAAGTTACATGTCATGTAAACCACTTTAAAACTATCAAAAGTCTCTTATTTATTTTCAAAATAAATTAGAAAACATTCAGCATTATTATTTTTATTTTACATGTATATTTATAAAAAAAATTTAAATCTATTTTATGAAGTAAAAATTATAAAATACTAAAATATAGAGGTATTATGAATATCAAGTAATACATATTAAAATTTACTCTTACAACTTAAATTTAAAACTAATTAATGATACATATTATTCTTATCAAAATAAGTCATATATCAACATCATCTACATTATTAAAATAATATCAAAATAAATTTTAACAATGCTACAAAAGTAGATGTTATACATTTATAGCATCAATACATATTGTAATTAACAAAATAGATAAACAACAATATGTATAATTAAAATATGAGAGACTGTTACTATTGTAAAATAAAAGAATAATAATGTTTTTATCATTTTTATATGGACAGAAGTCATAAACGGTAAGAGTTAAATTAAAATTGTATGAATAAATATACTTAATATAATTCATAATCTTTCTATTCTATAATATAATTCGTAATAGCGAAACACATGCAAATGCAATAGTTAATATTATGAAAAAAAATGTTGACAAATGTTTACAGGTTTAACCATTCTTTTTTAACTATTTTATTGTATAATCCTTAGTCAAATTATTCCTTAATAAAAAATATTATTATAAATTCAAAATTAATATATAATACATAAGTTCTTCATGTATATATATATAGTTTAAAAAATTATTTCATTTAATATTTAATATGAAAAAAATTATATATCGTATAAAGTACGAATTTAATTGTTTAAACTAAATCATTACAAAAATATTTGCGATAAAAACATGCTCCAAAAATGATGTTATCATTTATGGTCACACACCTAATCATTTATATTTAAATATTTGTAAAAAACAAAAAAAATATAATTATTAATGTGATGTTATTATCAATATGTGCCTACTTATAATTATGTTTGAAATCTAAATTCATTTTATAAATCAAAATTATAATTATTATAAATATACATTTTTCTTATATGTTTATATTTAATAAAGTCAACATATTTAATATTTTCTGTCGAAATAATTAAATTAGTAACATATATATATAAATATATATATTCAATTTAACAAATATTTTGTCACCTCCGAATCTCCGATACTATTTTTATCTAAATGTATATTGGACATAAGTTAATCACACACGCTTTGCTTCACGTGTGTAATACGCACGCATTCTCATAGCACATGTAATATCTTCGGGACTAAGAATGCAAATGTTGGAATCTTTACAAGATGGATTCGGATAGATAGGATAGAAAGGGTTAACGGTGACCGGTTCTGAGTATTTTTAAAATTTATAAATTTTTTGGATCCTATTTAATATATCTTGATTTTTTATTTTTATAGGGGAATTTATTCAAAACTTGTAGATACTAACAAGTTATGTGTACCTACTACCTAGTTCAATAGTATTAAATTTTTTTTTTTTTTTTTAAAATGAATATTAATTTTTTTTAAAAATGAATATTAATATTTTTTAAAAATTAATATCCAGTATCAATAAAGTCCTCTATTATTGAAATTAGAATAATTTTAACTAATTTTTATATTTTTCTAAAGGATCGTATCCTAACTCCAAACATTCTACTCTACTTAATTTATCAATTCCAAGTAAATTCTCGATTCAAATAAGTATTTTAGTTAGTGTTAATAGAGGGGGGAAAGTATACCAAATTGCCAAACACCTCTTTATGCTACATTTCACCTAAAATTAGAAGTGCTTTAGCTAAAATGATTGGAGGAAAATGTGATTGAAAGTTGAACAAATCCCTGCATACTTTACCTACATAAAGAACACTACCCTCAAATAGCTAATAAAACACCTCATCTTTTCAATTCTTCAACTACCGTTGTTTTAATCATTAAAAATATTATGTAATTACAAATTACTCAATAATCCTATAATATAGAGAGGTTCATTGGGAATAAAATTCACTGATTATATATATTGATATAAAAAATTACAATTTTGTCAATGGATAACACACGATAATCCTTGATTCGTTATTGACTCTTTGGACCCTTAATCCGTTTAGTACTCGGGAACATCAAGTGACTGATAACTGATAAAGAGAAAAAACTTTTTTTATGAGGGACTGCATTTTTTTTTCTCCCCAAGGAGAATAAATTTTCCTCAATGGAGCAACGCTTCTAATGTAACAGCAGAAGGCCACAAGTAGGGCTCACAATTTAGTGTCGTGTTAATACAAAAAAAAATATTTCATGTAGTGAGTCTGTGACACGATTACATTTTCGTGCGTGTCATATTGCACTATCGTAACATATTAAATCTCTTAACACGCACGATAGCACGCATGCACATACGAAATGTCAAACCTAGCCACAAGGAGGTGTTAATCCAAAAATGATATGTCTCTACCTTTCACCAACACATGTCCCATCAAACGCCTAATAGAATCAATATGATGTAACTACGATTTAAGGCGTAAGTCTCATAAAAAATTTGTTGCAATCCAAAACTGACCAGTGACTTAAGTTAAACTTTCTTATTATAAATATGGAACTCCTACTTCATTAAGGATGTTATCACTCTCATTGCAAGAGTATAAATTACATGTTTGTTTTCTAAATTTCTAATCCGATTTTTTAGTTTTATCTTTTCTCCCATTATCAATTAAGGAGAAATAGCAAATAAAATCCGATTTTTTTTCTTATTGTAGGTTGGAGAATCACACGCGTATTCCAAACATGAATTCAATAAAACGTTATAAGAAATCCGTCCACACTAATGTTCTTCCTTTTTCCCCCCACAATTTTGGCCAACTTTGAGAAAGTAAGAAGATTCACCCGAGTTGGCCAACTTTAATGATGGGGTTATTTGACAGCTTTTTGCTACATTTTCTTAGGGTTGCTTTTTTTGCCTGCCTTCGATATGGACACTTTTTAAGATTTGTAGATGAAAGTCATTTGGTAAAGTGAGAATTCTGCCTGATATATATTCTCAGTAGTCTATAAATCTTTGAAATCTATTTAATATAAAGTAATTTTTTATTTTAATACTCGAACTTACTAAGTTAATAATAAATTTGTGAGATTTAAGATTCAAAATATACGCTTTAGCCAAATATCTCAAAAATTCGAATTTGTTAGTGAAAACATTCGATATACTCTTAACTCATTTTAACATCCTGTCTTAAATTAATGTTTATGAATTTATTGAAACATATCCAAAATATGGTAATATCAATATGTCTCATATAACAACTAGTTGGGCCATATTGAAACTATTTTATTTTAAAATGAATGTTGAACTTTTTTATAAGTTTGTTTTTAATTATGTAATAATAAAATTGAAATATATAAATATAGAATGAATAAAAATAAAATTAATAAAAAAATTATATCATTACTTAAATATTATGTATGATACATTAATATTTATTTATTTAGATATGTATTCGGTTCGTGTTTTAATACAAGTACCCTATTATCGAAATCGGAACCAATTTAACTGATTTAACTTTTCCGTGTGAACCTTACGCTTATTCCAAATCCTATCCAGGGTCAATTTTTCACTCAACCCATGAGTGAGTTGGATAGTTTTTTACCCATAAGTCATTTTAATACGACTCGTCAAACCCACACAAAAAAAGTCGTGTTTGTATAATTATACTTTATGAAAATTTATGGTTCTCACGAATTGTATGAATTGTATTGGTCACATGAGTTCATGGATTGCATAAGTCAATAGGTTGCATGGATTTTTGGATTTACGAATCGCGCGGGTCAACGGTTAATCCACAAAAATTATACCACAAAAATTGAATTGACACATTTTCATAGATTGACTTGTGAACCTGTGAATCGTGTTTGGATCTTGAAAATTATTTTGTCAATACTTAGTTTGCGGTAAAACTATGACATTTACCATCGACTTATCTCACCAGTAAAAGACCCATAATTACCGGCGAGCCAATTTATTCGTTGGTAAAAGTGTTTTTACCTGTGAAACATATTGACTCGCCGATAATTATATATTTTTACCAATAAAAAAATAGTCACTAATATTACTTTACTGACAAAATTTTGGGGTGATCCGTAAAATAACTTTTACATACTACTTTTATGGACGATATTTTTATTTTCACCTACCAATTGATTTTTCTTATAGTGTACAAATCATAGTACAATAGAAATAAAATAAAAAAAATATCATTTCTTATTTTAACCCAACTCAAATTGAAGAAACTTATTAAATAATTATCACTAATCGCCGGTAATCATTTCTTACTTTTATTAAATTTGTCGTGTTCTAAACTTATCTATTAAGTATTAACAATTAAATGATTGGCCAAAAAAAAGAAGTATTAACAATTAATTAAATCCATACTTTGTTAGAACTTTTCTGGTACATATGCTTCCCATTAGCATCAACACTAGTTTGGATAAGCATAGAGGAGAAGGTGATATCGAATATAATACCTTTTTTAATTTGACTAAGTTAACATTACAATGATTATGTGATATTAATAATAAAATGTGATTGTAAACTTGAATATATCCAAACCTTTCCAATTTGAAAGGTTAGCAAAATTCTTTGGAGGAAAAAAATGGAGATCAATACCTTCCATATACTCCAATCCTAATTCCAAATGAGAGATATGAATCATTTTTAAAGAAGTAAAGAAAAATAATCAATAAAGTTATCAAACTCTTAAATTAAGACCGACCTACTATCTAGTTAAGTATCTTATTATAAATTTGAACTTGTGAATAAATGCATATGTTATATTTTTAAGATATTCTAATATTTTCGGACTTGAGTTTGACTACCTTGCTCTTTAAGAGAGTATTTGTTTGTTTGTTTTTGTCAGGGGCGACGCGTTGTCGCATTTTGAACTTGGACACTTTGTTATCATGTTAAATTAAAACGTATGCATTGAGTTAATCGTCTCATAAATTTGAACTTGTGAGTGAAAACATTCAGTATAATCTTAATATATTTTAAAGTCTTTCATTAAATTGATGTTCGAACATTGATATATGGAAGTCTTTCACTTATAAATTTATACTTATGAGACAGTTAATTAATTATTACATCTTACGTTAACATGATATCATAGTCTGCAATTTCAAATTCAACAAAACTCTAAAAAAAGTGTTCATGAAGAGTTCATCGTAAATCGATATTTATAAACATTAGTTTTGGACACGATTGAAGAGTTCAACATAAACACCATTTGCAAATAGAAGTTTAACGTATGTTAAGAGTTTATTAAATGTTTTCACTTACAACTTTAAATTTATAAAAAGTAATTTGGGCTCCCGTAATTTATTGTTCACTTAGTATTACAAAGAGGCAATGCAGCATTTTTTAAAGATTTCTTTCTCCAATATAATATAGTTCATATAAAAATAGACACGTGAAAAACTGACCTTATACATTAATTAAAAAGACTACATTCCAAGGAATGAAATCAACCAAATATAAATAAATAAACTCAAAAATAAGTTCTCTCTTCTGGAATCTGCATCAACCCAGAACAACACTATTCAACGTTCTGCTTTCCCCCGACAGCGAAGAACTCCGATATGACCTCCAGAGGCATCCCTTTGGTCTCAGGAACCTTGAGGAAGACGAAGAACCACGAGGCAATGCAAACTATTGCATAGATTCCGAAAACTCCTCCCAGACCGATGGAGGAGAGCATGACAGGGAGAGAGTAAGTGACGGTGATGTCACCTGCCCAGAAAGTGAGGGCACAGATAGCAATGCAGAGACCTCGGACTCGTGTCGGGAATATCTCTGAGCACAGAATGTTGGGTACAGGACCAAAACCCATCACGAAGAAGCAGAAGTACAGCACCACACTCACGGTGGAGATGACAGCGTTAATGGTTTCACTGATATTTATCAAACTGCCGAAGACAAGCACGACCAGAGATAGGATCAGTACGGGGATCGTGCACAGCAATAAGGACCTGCAAAAAAGCAAAATGGAGGAGAATGATTGGAAATTTGATCTAATTCTTTGAACAAAGTATGTATAGAGAGAGAGAGGAACACAAATTCAATGCATGCCTTCTTCCGGACACATCCATCAGACGCATCGCGATGCCGATGGAAGGAAGCATCAACAGGGTGGTGAGGCCGCTGATGAGAAGAGATGCTGAATCGGAACTGAGACCCAGATTTGATAAAAGGATTCCCACGCCTGCTTGCTCCAGGATTTGAGGGGTGTAATAGAGAACTCCATTGATGCCTGAGAACTGCATGCATGCAAAGTTGTTGAAAAAAACTAAATTTTGATTTTTGTTTGGTTATAAATTTAGTGAAGTTGAGTATGCAAAGTCGGTCGTACTTGTTGAAGAAGTTGAAGCCCGACCCCGACGAACAATGCGCGCTTGACCCCGGGCTCGAAGAGGTCTTTCCAGCTTGACTCGGTAGAGCCATCCTTGGGATGGTGGCTCATAGCTGCACCAATCGGGCTCACGCCCGATGAGATATCCTTGGGACAAATAATGGAACGGCTCACGACTGCTGCAGCATGAAGAGGCTCGCCTTCTTCGAGATTGCCTCCTGCAACGGACAGCATGGACCCACGTCGAGAGGCGGCACTGACACCACTCTCGGGATGGAAATATATCTTCTGGTAGCCGCCCTCATTTCCACTCTCGTTCCGCTTATATGCGAGTTGCCATCCACCGCCGATGTTGGTCCCGTTGACTTGCTCTCCGGCAATGGCGAAGCTGCTACACCGCATGGTCGACGCGTTGTTTTGATTGGATAGTAACGGGCTCCGAATGTTGTCGTCTGAATCCGCTACCTCCGTATCGGATGCGATATCTGCGTCCTTCTCACCATCAGAGGTATCGTTTCGATATGTGTTGTCGGCGATCCCGAACATGCTCCCCATGTTGGGGAACAGAGCACTTCCGCCGCCGTCTGGAAGCTTCTCGTGGACACTGCCGAAGAGAGTGACGAGTGGGTCCACCATCGGGATGTTTTGTGCGGCCATGCTACCGGTACGGGAGATAATGCCGAGTGCGCTTTGGCCCCCGGCCACGGGTTTGGCTATCCATGAAGATTGGCGCTCAGCGGGTTTGTGAGCGTGCGACTTCGGGTCGGTCGGGTCTTCTGATGGGGTTATCACAAGCTCCTCGAACAATGGCTCCGCCCCGACACCGAGCCCTTCCACTAGTAGGGCCAACTCGCCTATCGACAATCAGAAACAACGAATGAACGAAACTAGGGTTAGAGAATTTCAAAACACAAAACCACAAAACACATACGAACACACTCAAATATCGTGTATTTGGAAACTGTAGTATACTAATTAGGGGCTCACAATTTCTCGCCCAGCACGATAACACGTACGAAAAAAATTATATTCGTGAAAACATATGGGAGATAACACGAACGCGATAACACGAAAATATTTTCGTTTCGTTTTTATATTTATGTATCAGAACACGACACACACATTAACATGATAAAATTAGACTTTTTATTGGTCAACTATAAAGTTGTACTTTAAAGTCTATTTTTTTTTAATAATGTTTTAAACAAATCCCGTTCAGTAATTTTTAAAAATATATTTAAATATTTAATTTTTAGAATTTATCAATTCTACATTAAAGACTCGTTAAATTTGATGTTTGAATTGATAACTTTCACTATTAACAATTCGTTATTTTGACATTTTCTTATAAATTTAAGCATGTGAACAAATAACTGACTATATTAACACACACGGTCTTAGTTATTGAGAAAGCGGGGGAGGCAACCCCTGGACTTTTTATGTTGTGTGAATTTAACCCTATAAAATGTAATAATTTTCAATTTAGATCTGTTAAATTATACACTTTGCCCCACTAATTTTTTTTAGTTCAACTATTTGACCTTACTCTAATATTTGTCTCACTGAATAATTTTTTTTGGCTTCGTCCCTGTTAAGACAACACGATAGCATGACACGAATACGCATGCACGAAAAATTATGAGTCGTGTTCGTATTGAGAAACATAACACCATAAGTTTATTGTGCGTATTTGTGTATGGTAAGTATCACACGATAAACTTTTTGATACGCACATATGCACGATTTGTTACCCCTTACGAAGTACCTGAAACGTCATCTTCGCCGCGTAGCTTTTGAAGAACCCGCTTAGCCTCGAGCATCCGCCCCTTACTTACGAGCCATCGAGGAGACTCGGGCAAGAAGAATATGTTGAGAATGAAGTACACCAGCGACGGGAGGGACAACACTCCAAGCATGAGCCGCCAATTCGGGGATTCCTGGAGCGACATCGTAAACACCATGCAGTACGACAAGAACATCCCGATCGAACCCGTGAACTGTGGAAGTGTGTTCAGCAATCCTCGGATCTCCGCTGGAGCGGTCTCGGAGATATAGATTGGAACGAGTGTCACGGCTAGCCCGACACCGAACCCATCTAAGAGTCTTGCTAGAAGAAGAACGTACACGTTTGGTGCCCACAGCATCACCAGGCCACTGATAAAGTAAAGGACCGATGAAATGATCATCATTGGGCGACGGCCAACGGTATCCGATACAGGGCCTGAGAATGTGGTGATCAGCGTGGCTCCGATGAGAGACATGGCGACGATAAGTCCTTCGATCGTAGGGGAGCCCTCAAGGTGGAATTCACGCTTGATGTAAAGGACAGCACCTGTATTTGGAACATCATCAGACAAGAAAGAAACCAAGAATCTAATAGGGTTGACCAAATTATCCATGAGCCAACCGACACTTATAATAGGTTTCGGATAGCACTTTTAATAATAGGATAGAGTCCCGATTATTTTTTTTAACAACATGTATTTTAGGTTTATGTTCTGGTTCAAGTAATAGGGTGCCTAAATCTAACCAGAACCGATTATATATATATATTAAGAAAAAAGAATTATTAGTTATTATTCTAATATAATTTCCAAGTTTTTAACCTTAAATTTGTTGTTTCTTTACCTAGTCTCACTTCATTTTATCAGTTTTCTTTCGCATGACGCGCACCGTCTTAATTCTCTTATTGTATGATTTTGTAAAAAAATTATAATTGATAGATGATTGTATGATTGTTGTTTTAGGAAAAAGATCGATTTCAAACCGGTTAGTATAAACAGGTTTTACATAATTTATTTTGAAACAAACTCCAAGTAGGGTTATAAAAATGTTGTTATAAAAATGTTATGAGTAATTTTCGGTTCCAAATGAAATATGATAGATTTTGAAAACCCTAAAAATTACAGGTACTGGAAATCGTTCACACTCCTAAAATCTAAGAACATTCTAATTACTTGATGTAAAGGAAGGTTACCTGCAATGGTTGCATTATCCCATCCTTGTAACAGATTTCCAACGGCGGCAGCAACCGCCACGAGCGCGGCTCCTCTCATTCTGCCGAAATACTGAATCGAAGCAAGCAAAAGGTGGTAACTTTACGGGCTGTAGAGGATTATTAATGTAGTAAAAGAAGGCATCTGTCGGATATCATTATTGAAGAGACAAACTAATTAACTAGATCCCAGAATTTGATGTGACACATAATTTATGGATACAAGAGAAACAACCAATTTGTCGGGAATCTTTCTGAATGTGAGGACACTGTTGTCTCTTTGAATGAATCTAATTTGTCGGGGGAAAATGACACAGTTGAGGAAAGAACCAAGGCGGATTACTAGTTCTAATAGTAAGACCAGACCGTATTCTTCGGTTAAGCATACTTCCTTCCTTCCTTCCTTCAAACCCTTAACTTGAGGAGATACTAAACAAACTTCCAATTCTTGAAACCTTCAATTTTTAATTTATCTATATATTTTATACTATAATTACATAAAAAAAAATTCACCTTCGGTTTTAAAACGTCATTCTAAATCACCCAAAAAAACAAAAATACCCATTATAATTAATAGGGTTAATTACTTGAAACGTTACACATGTTTGACCAATGTGATTAATTGATTAAACATGTTTTTTCGCGTGACTGAATGGTTACACATGTTTCAGCATGTGACTAATTGGTTACTCTGTCACTGAACTGTTAAAGTTTTCTGTCAGTTTCACATGTGTCATTCACGTGACCCTTCTGAAATGACCTGCGTACCCTTGAACATTGAACATACCTTTCACAAATATTCTTCTTCTATTCGAAATCTGTTCTTTAACATTAAAACAACACTGTTCTTCGACACTGCAGCACTCCTTTTTACTACCACCGCAACAAGGTTATCACCACCGCAGCAAGGTTATCAAGGTTTGTTGGTGTGGTTCCAGTTCGACTCGTCGATTCTGATTCCAGTTCGACTCGCCGCTCTTCGATCGCCGACTTTGATTCCAATTCAACTCGCCGACTCGATCACAAGATCTTTTTTGGTTGAGGGTCTTGTTCTTCGATCTGTTCTGGATCACAAGGTCTTCTTCTTCGCCGACTCTGATTCCAGTTCCACTCTTATTCTTCGCAAGATCTGATCGCAAAATCTGGAAGAGTTGAATTGAAACTAAAAGGTCATAAGGTCTAATTAGGAATAGTTCTTCGGAAGCAGAGTTTCCATTCTCTTTGATTTCTCGACTCATCTATGTCTTCATTGTATGTCCCTCATCTCCTTGAGCAATGCAGCAGCTTAGGTGTGCACCTGCTCGGGACATTTTGATACCTTTTTGAAGTACTGAGTTATTATATATGTTCAACCATTGGAGTTACATAATTCATTTGATTTTTGCAATTCCTATAGAATCAGCACTATCTTTAAAAAAAGATGATTTTTATATATTGTATCTCGATTTTTTATGCTAGCTTGGAATTGTGGTAATGTCAATATCGTCTCTATAGTTCTTGGTGGGCAAAGATGTAAACGCTAGTAAGTGTTACATACCCAACTAGTTTATTCTGGACATAAGTAAATCTTGTCAGGTCAATCTTTGCTAGTCAGGTTGGTCCAATTTGTTTGTTTGATTTATTTACTCATGGTTAACTGTCTATCTTAGGGACGAGGTAGGATGACCCACCAGGAACTTCTCGCAAGTGTAACACCTGAAGCAATTCTTCAACCCCAGGCCAAGAATCAACTTCAGACTCCTGTCTACCTAACATCAACAGAACTCTCACCAATTTCCATGAACCAATTTGTTTCATCTGTTTCCTGTTCTACTGTTGCTCATCATTGATCTTGTGCTTGCATGTGTTGGTGAAGTGACTCCGATATGTCAAATGGAGGAGAAGATTGTTGTGAAAAGTATGCTAGCTGCTTCAGATAATACAATTATTTGTGGAAAGTATGCAAGCTGCTTAAGATTATTGTGGGAAGTATGCAGTAGAACTTGATGTCTTTGGTATATTACAATTATTATTATATTTGGGATAGGATAGTTGGATGAGATACATGTCTGAATCATCTTATGTTTCATCTCATGACAATTCTTGGTGAATTGAAATATATAATAATGTATGAGATTTTACATTCGGCTTGCGATAATTGAAAATCTAGGTTTAGTTTTTCAGGGATCAACACTACTCTTTTTGTAAGTCTAATCCAATTTCAACCTATTAATCACATTACAATGAACATACGTAACCATTTAATCACATTACAATGAAGATATGTAACCATTTAATCACATTCTAGGATAACATATGTAACCATTTAATCAAATTTCATGTTAGAATGAATTCTTTAATTTAGATACTATGCAATGAGACCTAGAATCTGCATAACTAAAACCCAGAATCTGAACAACTTAAACCCATTTCAACAAAATATTCAACAACAAATTCAAATTCAACAACAAATACATCAAAACATTTTCTTCTCATCAAAATCCTCAATTCAGTGCATCTCTTCCACTCCCACCTCGGTCTGTTTTCCAATTTTGAGATCTCCCTTATTAGGGTTCTTACCAAAATTAGAGTTTTTTCACAATCGAAAGAAAAATTGGGACGAAATACTCAAAATGCTTGCAATTATCTCAAAATTGGAACAACCATGGAACATTCATCATACTCACGACCCAATGTCTTCGAAAGACCAAATTAAAGTCATGGTCGATCTGATCTTCAAGTGATGACTTCCAGAGGATGAAGAAGTGGTCTTCATCTTTTTCTTCCTTGGTCAGTACTTAAGTAATGAATGTATGGATAATTTGGTCATTTTATATATTCAAATAATGTCTTATTGGTGATTTTTAACGATGAACAGTAAAAATGATCAATTAGTCACATGCTAAAACATGTGTAACCATCATGCACAAGTTATAACCAATTAGTCACATGCGCAAACATGTGTAATGTTTCAAGTAATTAACCCCAATTAATATGTATAGATAAACCACGTCTTGAAAGTTACTTTTTAAATGGTCTACATATTTTACCCTTAGAAGTGCAATTACATAAATAACACTAAAAAATTAATTTTATTACCACCTCAATTAGTTTTACATACATATTTTTCGTGGATCGATCATATGTATTTAGGTTGTTGGAAGTGTCCATATGTAGCATTAATATATAGATATAGTGAAAATTCTTTTATTGTTAGGTTGATTATAAATATGTGTAGTTTGTCAAATTAGAAAACACATATTTATATACTATTTCCTAAGAATATATCAATATTTTGGTTTGTACCCTTTATCAAATGGTAATATAAAGATTATTTGAAAATATATAAATCAGTTATATCTAAAAAGATATATATATATTAGGTAGGTTATGATTTGTTAATTATTTTAAATTAAAATTTGGAAAATTATATTTACAGTTGAACGATTATTTTGTACAAACATAACTTAATAATAAAAAATATTTTTTTTGATTATATTTTACATATTTACGAGGGAGGAAAGAAGGAGAGAATGCAAGAAAAAAAAAGGAAAGAAAGAATAATAAGATTAATTATGTAATACTTAATTATGTTTTTAGGTTTTATATGTTAAAAGTGATTTATAAAAAATAATTGTACTTCTTATAAAAATTACTATGTTTGTGTATTATCTTCAGGCGCTTTCTTAAAAGCTTATTGTATGTTCCCGTTATTACAAGAGTTAGAATTTCAACAATTTAAGGTTTTTTCTTCTTACTATTACCCTTCATTTACTTTATTAGTAGTTGTTTATATTTTTTATGCGAATTTTATATGTTATTGTGTTATTTTTTCAGTTGCAACATCATAAAAAATAAGAACAATTTCTGGAAAGCTCTCGGGTAAGATTCTTTCTAAATATATATATATATCACATACAATCAATGGTCATCAAAACATATATATCGCATACAATCAAAATTAAAACCATTTAGTAAATATAATTCACTTAGATGTATTTTTAATAATTATACTTAAATTCAACATATTTAATGTACGTCCGCATGGTTGTCGTTTATCCTGTGTAAAATATTAAGAATATATAGAACTTTTTCAAAAAGTAAATACTTTAGAAAAAATATTTGAAAAAGTGTATATCTAAAAAATATATTTAGGAAAGTATGTATACGCGCGTCGCGCCTATTGAATAGGCGCATCCCTATAGTGCGCCTATTTCAATAAGCGCATCCCTAGGGTGCGCCTATACCACATAATTTTTTTTTTTTAATTTTTTTTTTTGCTTTACTCTGAAGCCGTTAGTATCTCCACCCCGCTCCCTCGAGCCATGTATTTCCCTCAAGGCATGGAAATTGTTTATTCTTTTGAATTCTTATTATTATAATAGGGTAGGTTATAGCTTTGTTTATTCTTTTGAATTCTCTTTCCCCCGCCATCATTAAACAAATCCCTTGTATTATTCCCTTTTATTTGAGCAGAGAAAAAAAATATGAAAAATGGACTCTAGTTTTAGCTTTGGTTTAATTCTAAAATAAAGATGCCCAAAAAAAAAAAATTTAAATAAAAGTTATAATAATAAATTTAAGATTTGAACTCATGACGACATCTATATTCATCACAAGTTAATTTTGTTAATAAAATGAATATACATTTAGGGTAATTACAATGAAATTATGAGTCTAGATTAATAATTATTTTTTAATTGAAATGATGAAGAACACAAACTCTTATTAATTATTACTTTTATTTCATATTTTATCATTAAGTCATATTATTATTGTTTTATTTTAAAAATCATAAATTTATAAAAATCTGAAGAAACAAAATTTTGAAATAATTTTAATACATAAAAAAAATTGAAATAAATTTAATACATAAAAAAAATTTGAAATAATTTTAATACATAAATGTTTTTTGAAAAAAAATCATTTTTATATAAAAACCAAATTTTAGTATATAAAAATCAACTCTTATATAATTATTAATCTAGACTCATAATTTCATTGTAATTACCCTAAATGTATATTCATTTTATTAACAAAATTAACTTGTGATGAATATAGATGTCGTCATGAGTTCAAATCTTAAATTTATTATTATAACTTTTATTTAAATTTTTTTTTTGGCATCTTTATTTTAAAATTAAACCAAAGCTAAAACTAGAGTCCATTTTTCATATTTTTTTTCTCTGCTAAAATAAAATGGAATAATACAAGAGATTTGTTTAATGATGGTGGGGGACAGGGAATTCAAAAGAATAAACAAAGCTATAACCTACCCTATTATAATAATAAGAATTCAAAAGAATAAACAATTTCCATGGCTTGAGGGAAATACATGGCTCGAGGGAGCGGGGTGGAGATACTAACGGCTTCAGACTAAAGCAAAAAAAAAAAAAATTTATGTGGTATAGGCGCACCCTAGGGATGCGCCTATTCAATAAGCGCGACGCGCGTATACATACTTTCCTAAATATATTTTTTCGATATACACTTTTTCAAATATTTTTTCTAAAGTATCTACTTTTTGAAAAAGTTCGAATATATATGACCAGACGGCTTTACTGTCGTTTGTTTTGCGTAAAATATTATAAATATATAATATAAGAATAATAAGATTTAATATTTAATTAAAAATACTAATTGAGATGAAAAATTAAAGTTAAAATAGATAAAGATAATAGATCGAGAGGAAAGAATATGTTAGTTCATTAAAAAGAGGCTGACAATACTAAATTGATTATTTTTGGATTTACATTAAAGAACACATACCCAATTTATTTTATTTTTTTACCAATGATTCTGTATATTAATCACAAAATTTGGGGACGAAACAGTCCCAGATGAGTTTCACTATCAAACCGTAAAAGACGTAAAAGGGGTGGTGGTGGGTAAGATACCCAGTCGGCATGACTCATCCCCCAAGAGCTTGCTTAGCTAACCAGTCCACACATTAATTCGCGAATCTTGGAACCCAGCTCCATGACCGATTTCTGATCGAACTGGCCAAGTATAAACTATTTTGTCCAATAGTTTCTATATGGCAAAAATGAATTATTCCTACTATGTTATCTGTTACACCTACCCAATTGAGATAACCCGCTTTCCACCTTTAATTAGTTGGTATTAATTATTATTGATGCCCTTACCCGAACCTTCCATTTATTATTATTATAATTATTATTATTATTTACAGATAGTAGTATAGAATTTTTATTTTTTTTGGCCAAAGTAGTATAGAAATAAGAATGACGTAATTTCACATGGGATCCGAGGACATATGCTAAGTAGTGGGGCCCAGAGACATGGCTGATGTCAAACCGTTACGAGTCATATTATATAGTTATAGACTACGCTTCTAAAATCTAAACATAATAATTGTATCGTACGACTCGATATAAACTTTTTTTTTTATCAACTAAGATATACTTTTTATAACATTAAATATTATAATGAACCGGACCCAGATTCAACTCAGAGAATTCATCTATAAATATTATATATATATATTTTTTTTTTAAAAAAAAGAATCAAATAGGCTTACTTTGACTAATGGTAATTCCAGTGTACTTGAAGACAGAGTCTCATTAATTAAAAAATAAATATTTGCAAGAAGATGAGATATTACACTGACTGGGATGGAGAAAGTACATTATACATAACATGCATTTTATTTTTTGTTTGTTCAAGGAAAGAAAGTAGTAGAAACCAAGTGGTAAGAACAGACAGACAGACGGACCTTTTCTACAGGGAAAGCAGACGCGAGTCGTCCAGCTTGAACTGCATCCACTCTGCAGGGAAACGGATAGACAAAGCATGCACACTCTGCAGTTCCACTGTCCCTCTAACAAATCAAACCATCCACATACACAGAATTCATTCACTCAATTCGGTTGTGGAGAAATGGTTATGATTTGCTATCATCATCTGCAAAAATTACAACACAATTAACCAACTTTCTACACAAAATGGAAAGAAGACAGATTCCTTGGGAAAAAAACAACTGGAAAACTTAAAAGCTTTTTATATCTAATTGATAACATATTCCACGCACCTCTATAGATCTTTCGGGTAGTACGTAGATAGATATCTGTCTCTAGTCATCAGGCAACACTTTTGATGTAGTCGGCGCTGCCTCGCTTTCTTTTGTTTGACCTTGAAAAGAAGCAAATGTTAACCCAGCTCTTCTTCTGCTTCACGGGAAGGGGTTTATTGCGATTCTCCACGAGCTCATCAATGTATTGAACCACAGACTGAGGTGATTATTCAGACACCACCCACAACAACAACAAAAAGTGGACACCATATGTAAGTAAAAATCACATCAAGGGAATTTGATGCTGAATTTATTGACAATTCTATATCATCAATGGAACAAACCTGTGCACCCTTTTCAGCAATGGTTCTTGGTGGAACTTCCAAAGGGTTTTGGTCTGTCCTCAGAACACGCAACTTGGACAGCATCCTAAATGAATCAGGGAGGACTCGTATTTGGTTGTTGCTGATGTCCAGTTCCTCCAGCATCTCAAGATTGCCAATAGACCTCGGCAAGTATCTTAGATCAGCAAAATTGTTGCTAATATTCAATTTGATGAGATTAGTGGCAAAGCAGAGGCTCTCAGGCACCGACTCAAGCTCATTGAAGCTCACATTAAGTTCCTTGAGATTGGACAAGGAAGACATGGTGGTCGGCAACTGTCGGATGTTGTTATATCGCACCGTCAGAATCTCTAAGGTTCTGATCTTTCCCACAGCTTCAGGAAGGGCCCTGATGCGGTTATAATCTACATGGAGTTCTCTTAGCGAGGAACAGTTGCCAATAGTGTGTGGCAATTCATCAATGTCATTCGTCTCCGCCGTCAGCTTCTTCAAGTTAACAAGAGATCCGATTGAGTCGGGAAGCACCGAGAGATTATTTGAGCTCAAATCGAGTTCCTCAAGACGTAGCAGCTTTCCTAATGTAGAGGGGAGCGAGGAAAGCTGGTTACAGCTCAAATCTAGAGAGATCAGATTAAAGAGATCTCCAATGGTATCCGGGAGTTCAGATATTTGATTAGAGTGCAAGTCTAGTTTTTTCAAGGAAGAAAGACCACCAATTGTTGTGGGTAGAACAAGTAGTCGATTCTCTGATAAATTGAGGCTGATTAAACTGGACAACTTGCCAATTGAATCAGGGAGCCATTCAACTTGATCCGTCAATTTGTTCTGGAGATTGAGTTCTCGAGTGCCTTTCTTTGAAGAAACTTCGATCAAACTAGCAAGTTTTATCAAACTCAGTTTCTCACCGTCTTGCCCTGCATAATTAATGAAGCAAAAGAAACACTTATCAAGTCCAAACTAAGCAAAAGTCCGTTATTATTGTTTAAAATTTTACTTTGTAAAACAATTCTTCTATGATTAACAGTTTGAAAACACCTCTTTCGTAAATATATCATAGCTTGCTCAAAAGTTTTAATTATGTATTTCTTCCATTTCAACAACTTCAATACGTTAGATGCCAAACACTTACAACAACAATGACTAGCAAAGACTATTTTTCAGCGTTTTCATTTCACAACTCGTCTTTCATCACTAGCAGTACCTATGTCACTGAAAATAGCAAACAAAACAACATGCCAAAAATTGAACGTGTTTGTTTATATAGAAAACTGTCCAAGTTCTTTTCTTTTCATTTTTCCAATGAAATACGATAAAAAGTATTTATTTGATCATACTTCGACAACAGCTTTTTCAATCGCCTATTTTGTTTTCCTAAAGTTAAAGAACAATCAAAAAGATTATCAGACATGATTTCACACTCAAAAAGCTAGAACCAGAGAATCATTTGAACATAAAAATTGTCATCATTAGGAGCAAACACAAACTGAAAAGACCAAGATTTGGGGAGAAATGCTATACCTACAGTAGTTGCAATCTTTAGAGTTAAATCTTGTATCTGAGGCTTCTGCGAGACTCCGATACCCTTCCCAGTCCCATCACCATAATATGATGGCCTCGACTTCTTCACGAAGCTGTCATCTCGGGTGGTGAACAATTCACCACTCTTACTCCTCATAGGCGTTTTGTCTGAGTAATGCAAAGCTGATGCACTAGTTGCAGCCGTCTTATTAGATGCAGCAGCAGTAGAAGCCACTGATGCACTGCTTGAGACCTTAGTAGCAGAACCATTGGAATAACTCGTCTTCTTGTTGTTCCCAGACCCACAGGAAACACAATCTGAGGCTCTCTGGATGTAATCATCGAATAAAGCATGGATATGTTCGAGCTCGAGAAGTTTCATAGCCTCTCTCTTCTGCTCCTTGCTCTGGTAATGGACCATATTTCGTTGCATCTCTTGTAAGATCATGAACAGTTCTTCAGGGACATTGGTTCCCTTGGTTTGTCTAGCAACCGCATCGAGCCTTGCTTGATCCTCCTTCTCTATGTTCCTAATCAGGGTCTCAGCAGCCTCAACCTCGTCAATCGAAGGTCGGGTGGGCAGAGATCTGTGGATTTTCATTATCTCTCCCACAACATCATCTACTGATTGCAAATTCAATACTTCCATTGTTGTGCGCTCCCTCTCAAATCCTACACTAATTCAACAATTATGAGCAGAATCCAGATTAGTATAGCAGATAAGACAAAACCATATCAATGATTCACGCATCACTTCTCTACACTTTTCTAGAACCAAAATGAAACTAGAAAAGAACAGAGAGCCAACCACGCGACAATGAAGATCTCTCAGAAACAAATCACTCAAAATTAACAAACCACTAACGAACAAGCTATCAGAAACTAACACGTCCATTTCAGAATCATAAAACGGCAATAAAATCAGTAAATAAAGAGGAGAAGAATCCATGAAGTAGACCTGAACCAGTAAATGGCGAAAGGGATTGGACGGTGGCAACAGTTACAAGATTCGTACACTAAACTGCAGCAATTGCCGGACGGACTTCTCGACTGGAATCTAGAGTCTCTGCCGTCGGCTTGAGTCAAATCTGGCTACTTCCATGCTCTCTTTCTACCTCTGATGATGAATCTTCTTCTCAAGGTTACTGTCTGGATTTTGCGTATTTATAAATACAGTATTTTTGTAACTTTCGAACATTATTATTAAATAAAAAATGATTTTTTTTTTCGTTATTCCGCACTTGCTAAGTGCTAAATTAATAGTGTTGATAAAAAACGAATGGTTCGACCGAATTTCCGATAATACTGAATCGAGAACGGTCCGATTAGGACCGAGATCGACTAGGACTGAGACCGAGCGTACGAGTTTTTTTCTTCAAGGTCGGGCTCAGTCTCGGTCTCTGGCTTTTTTCCCAAAAGTCTGATTAGGACCGGTCTGACCTTGAAGAAAACCATAGAAATTCATGGTATAACCCTTAAACACTAATAATTCATAACATTCAACAACTCTTTGATCGGTTCCATAAGGGAAGTGCGATGGAAGACGAGAAGCGAGTGGGTTCAAGACCAAAACTTCGATGTTGTTTTTGGTCAATTTAGTTAAATTTTTTTACCAAAAATTTCGATCCAATACCGAAACCGGCCCGAATCAAGCAAGGCCGACTCGAACGTTTTTTTTTTTTGCCAAAGTCGGTCTCGGTCTTGGTCCTCCAAATGTCATGACCGAAATTTTGATTTTGATTTCAGTCCTGTCTCAAAGACCTTCTCGGCCCGCCCATAATCAGCCCTATAAATTAAATGTAATATAAAAAATAAATAACAGACAAGGAAAAATAATCCATCGAACAAATTATTTATATATAAAGAAAAAAAATTATAAAATTTCTATCATTCTACTTTTGGTAATAATATGTATGTAAAATTAAATTAATTATTATATTATATATAATATTGAAACTGATGATTGAGAGGGAGACTGGATCTACCCATCTTCCGGGTGTCTTCTACCTCGTGTTGTGAATTGACAGATGTACCCTCGGTTTGTGAGAGAAATGACAAGAATACAGCACACCGTTTTATCCGATAAGCCGCTGTGCTTCGCTGGAAGCTCCATGGTATTCCAACGGAGGCACAGCTAAGAATTTTCCGAAGACTCCACTATCTATGCTATGCACAGCACATTCATTTATATTTTAATTAAAAATATATATTATAAATGTAGAAGCATTTTATTTTGATCCATATATTATAAGGTTAAATACCAATTAGCTACCTAAACTTTAAACGTTTTGCAACGAGCTACCCGAACTTTAAAAATCAAAACGGGCTACCTCAACTTTGAATAATGTGCAAATAACTATCTCCGTCCAATTTCCGACGACTTTCCGTCAATAGTTGACGGAAAATTGGACGGATGTAGTTATTTGCACATTTTTCAAAGTTGAGATAGCCCGTTTTGAATTTTCAAAGTTCGGGTAGCTCGTTGCAAAACGTTTAAAGTTCAAGTAACTCCTTGGTATTTAATCCTATATTATATGCTATACAATATGTAAAACTACATGTAAAAAAGGGTTTAAATATAGTAATAAAATGAATACTCTTGGGTTTGAATTTTCCGAATGCTGAGTTGACAGTGATTTGAATGTCAATTGGTTAATGATCGCAAGTTTTCGCCAGAGCTCCGATGAACCTGCAACATGGGAGCGCAACAGAGGGGTGCCTTTGGGTCTCATTCTGATGTTTAAATGAATATATTGTGTGTATGAACTCAAAAACGTAATGTAACGTATGTAAAACAAGAGTATTGATAGGGATGGAAGACCAAACCGTTTTAGGCAACTGAATATCTTTGTGAATATTGTGTCGTTGGAGATAAGGATAACAGATATTACAGTTATCACGTAATATTGCAGTTACATTATATGATCTTTGTAGAATATGTGTTTGATATATGCGAGATATCGTGGCTATATATTCAGTGTCGGTTGTGGGATCATAGTTGAGAGGTTTGACTCTCTTGGCGAGCGCTCCCATGGCGAGCAGTAGGAAACTTTGGGCTTGGCCGATGGCGACATGTAATAGGGATTTGACGTCCACTTTAGATATGCTTCCATCCCGGTGCAGGACCAAAGAGTCTCTGTGTCGAGACCAACCTCGGGAAATCAGGTTGTCGCGCCGATTGTGGTGGACGTGTCTGAGACCAAGTTTCCGACTTTTTCTCCGACAGGTAATCTTTTGCCCTTTCTGCTTATTTTTAGGCGATAAAGCTTCTTCATTTTTGTTACTTTAGTATTGTTCTTGCCATGTCATGATGTTTTTCTTAGATATTAAGCCCAATGAGTTGATGTCAGATCAATTTAAGGTTGTGGCCGCCTTGACAGGTTAAGGAGAAGCAGACACACCTAGGTATACAGGCCTAGGGTTGCATTACCCATGTGAAGTATAGGTTTACGTTTATGCGGCCCAGATTGATGTTGGGTTACGTTTTCCTATTTGCGACGACCTGAAGACTCTTTGTTGCTATTACGAGATAGGTCCCACGCAACTGGTACCCAACGCCATTCAGATGTGGGTTAGGTTTAAATTTATGTGCTTGCGTCAAGGATGGACGTATTCACTTTCCTTGTTCTGATGTTTCTATCGGTTGGCTGTCGGGGCTAACCACCTTCATAATTTCCATACTCGATGACCGAAGTTTGATGAATGGATGGGCCAGGCATGGAACTGGAATGTCCACTTTCGACTGATGGATGACTTCTGAGCTACCAACTCCAACTACAATAAGTATTATTTCTTCTGTAAGGGAGTGTGCCTTAAGAGCTTTTTCAGACGGAGTGGGATATTCCTCCGAGCTTTAGCGAACTGTCGGGGAGTGAGCAGAATGCCATTGACGACTTTTTCCGACATCATAAGCAACCAGACTTATGTTCGGTCTGCTCGATGGCGGAGACTTCAAAGTCCATGCTTAGGTTAGCCTTGTTAAGGACCTTCTTTCCATCTCGACTAATATCGATGAGACCTGCCTGTTTAAAGGGGTGAAATACTCGGGAACCTCTCGATGGCTTGGTCTAGGGGCTTCGGATCTAGGCATCTCACGGCCTCACTTGTCTTTCGTTTCCTTTCTCCCATCGCATCAGGGCTCTGGAATAGCCCTTGGCGAGGTTGTCAACATGAAATTAGACTCTAGGTTTGCTCTTTCTAGGTCTATGCCATATTTTACCCTTACTGTCAACTCCTCCAATGTTTCTATTCTCTAAACATGATAGTTGTTGCGCAGTTTCCTTGAGGCTTTGTTAGCCACATCGAGCCCTCTGTAGAAATCTCGGACGATATCTCCATCCATGACTCGACAATCAATCTCTGTGACATTCTTATGAAAACGCACATAGAAGTCGGTCAAGGTTTCTCCTGGATGTTGTTTGACGGCATCCAAGGCGACCATGCTTTTTAGTAATTGGCGTTCGTTCATATACCGTTCCAGAAACTTGTTCTTTAACTCGGACCATGTCCCTATTGATCCTGCAGGGAGGCCGAAGAAACAAGACGACGCCGAACCCGAGAGGGTTGACAGAAATAATAGGGCTAAGTGATTTTCATCGTTCGACTTACCCAATAGAGAAGCTTCGTGATTGTTGATGTGGATCACATGATATCCTCCACCACTATATTCAGGGATGAATCTCGTCACCACATCCTTTGGTATTCTAACCGCTATAAGGGATGCGGTGAATGGATGGGAGGATCGCTCTTGGAAGGGAGTCATGACGGCTCCACGCTGTTCCTTTATCTTTTTATTAATAAGCTCCTCAACTTGCCCAATGGTGAATTGAGGTTGTTGTTCTCCGGTCGGTGAGGTACTCGACGTATTGACATAATGAGTGACTGTTAGCGCTTCGGTGGAGGCCGGAGGCATGGACTGGTGTCCATAGGTCATCTCTTGGTCTTCTTGAGGAGCGGTGACACGTGAATTTCCAGTTTCTGCTTCATGTGGCACCGCGGGACGAAGATCTTCATGAGGAGCAGGGGTTTGTCTACGGGCATGTCCTATGATAGTTTCCAAGAGGGATAGCATCTCCGCGGTTACCTGAATGGTTTCCCCAGCCACTTGAACAATTGGTCGAACTGGAATCTCGGTGGTTGGTGGAACCGGAGCTCGTCTTGAATTGCCAATGTGCTTCTTTGCCGGTCTCGGAGGGACGGCATCAGTGATTTCTTGGCTAGCAGGTTCTTGCTGATGGAACGGCGAAGCGTCGGCGAATTCCGAGCTATCTGAGGATTGCTTGTTAGCCTGTTTTCGACGATTGCGGTTAGAGCGAGTTTGCATGACGGTTTGCTCGTAGTTCCCACAGACGGCGCCAAATGTTGGGTATGAATTTCCCGAATGCTGACTTGGCAGTTATTTGAATGCCAATTGGTTAATGACCGCAAGTCTTCGTCGGAGCTCCGATGAACCTGCAAGAACGGGAGCGCAACAGAGGGGGTGCCTCTGGGTCACACGTTGATGCTTAAATGAATATACTGTGTGTATGAACTCAAAAACGTAATGTAACGTATGTACAGCAAGAGTATTTATAGGGATGGAAGACCAAACCGTTTTAGGCAACTGAATATCTTTGTGAATATTGTGATGTTGGAGATAAGGATAACAGATATTACGGTTATCACGTAATATTGCAGTTACCTTATATGATTTTTGTAGAATATGTGTCTGATATACGCGGGATATCATGGCTATTTATTCGGTGTCGGTTGTGGAACTAGAGTTGAGAGGTTTGACTTTCTTGGCGAGCGCTCCCATGTCGAGCAGTAGAAGACTTTGACCTTAGTCGATGGCGACCTGTAATAGGGTTTTGACGTCCACTTTAGTTTTGAGTTTGGTGTTGGACCGCTTTATGAGTGTCAGTTTACTCTTACTGTGGGTCAGCCTAGTTCTGAATGATTTAAGTTTTACCGCTCTGAAAAGTTATTGACCATTTGATACCTTATCCGTATTGGGTTGTCAGAGTTTTTTAAAAAAGTAATCATGTTTTTTTTTAGAAAAGTAAGTATACAAAAAAAATATTTCGAAAAATAGGTATACACGCACGCCTGGAAGCGCGTATTTGCATTACGCGCACCCCAGGGTGGCGCCTATTGAATAGGCACCAGAGATCCATATATATATATATTTTTAATATTTTGTTCGATAACGACGAATAGATGTTTAATTAAAAATAAAATTATGTATTTATTAAAAAAGTTATAGTAAGTAGATATTTTAATTGCGATTCAAATGATGCAAAAAAATATTAAATTTGGATTTACGGATTGACTGTACGCTCTGCCGTAAGTTGAGATATGCAAATTTTACTTAAAAAATTATAACTCAGACCATGTAAGTCCAAACTCACCACGGTTAACGACATTTATGTCGTAATTCAATTATCTATCTAAGATAAAAAAAAAAAAATTGGAAATACAGTGATTTTGTAAGCTAACATCGTTTATTTTATAATTTGACTGAAATAATTAAATGCATTATGTGATAAATTTAATTATGTACTTTCTCAAAAAAAAAATAAAAAAAATTACGGTGCGTAGATAATTTATTTACGAATTAAATGATGCTAACTATGCGCTAATTTTTGACTTTTAGACTGACTGTATAATACGATACGTAAAAACCTCTACATACGATACAAAAACTTCTAAATTGTATTTTAAACAGTGAATTCACTGTTTAAATAGTAAATGTATTGTTCAAAATAGTAAATGTAACTATCGATACCCAACAAATACCAAAATTTATTTGATAATAAAAGTTGGGTATTCCTATGGTGAGTCAAAATTTACCAAAATGTTTCAGTGAGTCCACATGGTGAGTTATTTTTCTATGGATTTGATTGGGGTCGACCGGGTATGCCCGATTTGATATCTACATTGGCCAGAAATACTTCTTTTGAAGTGAGTTTTTTGCTATCATGACATGGTAAATTATGAATTTATTTCATACCATTTAGAAGGGAAAAAATAGTAAAAAACTTTTAAATGTATTTTTTAAGTTTTTTGGAAAAATGTAATTTTTGAAGTATCTAAAAGTCAAAAAAAAAATTGAAATACCTATTTGTAAAAATATAATTTGTCAAGTACCTAAAAAGAATTTATCCCTAAATACAATAGCCTTAAAAAAACAATCACAAGACATGGCAAACTTGACACATAAAATAAAGAGAAAAATAAATAATAAATCCTTAGGGTTCCAAATAATAAATTGTAATTTATAAAATAACATTAGTTACTTGATATAAATGTACTAAATTGTGAATTGAGACCATAGTTTAAGCATTGTATGTGTTATAAATTTATATTTTAAAAAATGCAAAATTGATTGAATGAACTGGTAAAACGAGTACGATATTATAGATGACTGAAGTTGAGTTCCACTATCCTTTAATAGAGCTGTAATTTTTACTTTCTCAAAAGTAGTATTGTATTAAAAAAGTAATTATTCAAAGGAAATATGTATAAATAATCAAAGTAATTTTTACCAAATATTATCCCCCAATATGTCTATATCTATCTATGAATATCAAACTATGAATAAATATTATATTGCCCATAATATTTAGTTAAATTTAGAGTTTTCTCCTTAAAGTTTAAATCGTAAAATTTTATTTTTTTATGTCTGGCCAAATTAATTCAAGTTTACTCTCTTTGTTAACTTTTTCATTCAAAATTAATAGCATAAGTTTTGAAAATTACAAAAATAATAGAAAATTTTAAAAAATGATAGAATTTAACATTTCCAATTTTTTTAAAAATATTACAATTGAGTCCCGATCGAATCGGCCAGACCCAGACCACCCCTCATGAATAGGTGACCAGGTTTGGGTCAAAATCCAGACTAAAGTCTCAATCGAATCAGAACTCAATTGTAACATTTGATAAAAATTAGAAGAATTAAATTATATCATTTTTAAAAAATATATATATAATTTTAAAAATTTATAGTGTTAAATTTGGATGAATAACTTAACGAATGAGACAAACTCAAACTTTAACCAAACATAAAAATATATTATTTAAATTTTACAATTGAAACTCAAAATTTGACCAAATGTTATTGAGTAATATGGTATTTTACCTAATAAAATTACGAATGAGTCTAATAAATCGTAGTGCATATTCGGATGTGGACCACCGAGATGCCTAGCAATTCAATTAGGGAAATTATGTTATCCATGAATTTGTAGATAATCTTTACCTAATGAGCCGTTTGATTGGATGTATTATTTAATACACATATTAATTAATACATGCATTAGGTAATACACGTATTATTTAATATTATGTTTGGATTGGACATGTATTAAGATACATTTATACATGTATAACCTAAGACAGTATTGATTCAGTATAAAATTATACATAAATTGATAAAATGATTTAAACATACATAAATTTTTTTTGCAATGCAAATAAGTTGTACACATAAATTGATTTTTTTTTAAATAAAATATATTCATATTAAAAAAAATGAAAACAAAATCACGAACACACAAAAAAAAGTATATATGATAGTATTCATTTTGAGTCATGACCGGTTCAATCCAGTTTGACTATTCTCTTCCGTTCTTTGCAATTTCATCCTTAAAATGTTATTATCATGCATAAAGCTTCAAAACTTTCATGTTCTCAAGCGAGTGCGCGTGATTGATTTCGGATTGAAGAGAAAAAAATAGAGTATTGCATTGATTTCACAAACATGTGGAACTACATTATTTTGCAAACATGATTTTACATATCAATTTTGGGAACAACATGACATGTGAAACCACACTTAATAAAATATAGAGAATAAACACTTAAATAACCACTTTTATTTTTTTCTTCTCATGACACATGCACATAAATATAAAAAATAGAGCAAATGATATATGTTTGTTTAATGTTATTTTGAATATATTTTTTAAAAATATCAAATAGACAAGCAAGTGTTAAAATATTATTGAGTAAATATTTCATTAATTTTTTTTAATTATTATAAATAGTATTACATTATTTAATTTTTCATTTAACATATTACTTTTTTTTTTATTAATTATTATTAGATAATCTGAGTAAATAATACTTTTAAAATATTTTATACTAAAATTCACAAAGTTTGATAAGAACTAAAACTAACATGATAAACTATACTTAGGTAGGATTAATAGACTTAGAGTAGTTAAGTAAATTTTTACTATGTATTAAATAATATCATGGTTAGATTATGTATTAGTTAATACTTAATTAACATTATAATTGTGTATTAGCTAATACATAAGTATTAGGTAATAAATTGTATTAATTAATACTAAAACATGGTTAATACTCCAATCAAACACCCATAATTGTAGTGTCAAAAAAATTAAGTTAGGGTCGTCGCGGCATATATGTCATTTAACAACTCAATCAGTCAGTCAGTAAGATAGCCAGCATAGGAGGAGATGCCAGAGAGGCGCACTCCTGTGATGGGCCATTGAGTGATGTGTGAGTTATTTATCTAGGGTTAATAATTAGGTACCCAACTTTACATGATTTGATAAGTAAGTATCTTTTTTTTTTGCCGCAAATAGGTTGCCCAATTTTGTGAAATTAGAAAATAGGTATCTACCGTTAATTTTCCGTTAAGAATAAACGGAAAATATCACGTGAAGAGCACGTGAGGAGAAAACAGGTACCTGAACTTAACATGGTTTGTCAAACAGGTACCTGAACTTACACAAATTAGCAAGTAGATACCTGAACCGGTTCAGAATCGGTTCATTCAAACCATTTTAATTATTTTTTTAAGGTAGAGTTTATATACCAAACACATGCATGATTCAACTCCAAACGTTTTCGGTGGATCTAAGTAGGGGTTATGAGGTCATGCGAGCGAACTAGTTGATATGTAAAATTTATATCATAGAATTGAAATGAGAACGGATCGTACGGATTAACCCGTAAACCTACATATCGTGATCGTGGTGTTGAGTCTTTAAAATTTATAGTATATACATGATAAGACAATCAATATATTCAATATAATTATCGGTCTGAATATTCTGTGCAAAAAAATATCCTTCTACATATAAGTTCCTCCTTCAAAGGCTTAGATTCTAAGTCGGGTTTGTCGACGATGCTCATCTCTGAACTAAGTTTAGATTTCGAGTCGAGTAGTTTGCATTCGTTTTCGTAGTCATCCTTAGTCATCATTCGTAGTCATCGAATTTATCATGTTGACGAGGACTGAACTAAGGAAGTATCCGAACGAAAGCGACAACCACGTAAACTAAGTCGAGAGTGATCCTATCCCGACCGGGGAGAATAGGGATCGATAGGGTTGGGATGGTGTTGGACCCGAGCGATGGGTTCATGATGCTTCCTTAATGCACCGAGAATGTCTGGAGTTTAGTCATGCATGTGTTTGGTACGTAAACTTTACTTTTTTTAAAAAAAATAAAGTGGTTTGACCAAACCGGTTTTTGAACCGATTCAGGTATCTACTTGCTAATTCGTGTAAGTTCAAGTACATATTTGCTCCTCACGTTATTTTTCGTTTATTCTTAACGGAAAATTAACGGTAGGTACCTATTTTCTAATTTCACAAAGTTGGGCAACATATTTGCTGTAAAAAATAAATAAATTGGTATCTACTTGTCAAACCATGTAAAGTTGGGGTACCTATTTGATAGTGTTTAATTATACAAAAAAAACTATTAATAGTGTTTGGATGTTATATTGATTATTTGTAAATTATTTTGATACAAATTATTTTATTCTCATAAAAAAGTAGTTACGTTAGAGTTGTATTTTTAAACTTTGTGGATCAATATGTAAATTCATAAAATTAAATATATATATAATAATAATGCATTATATAAAAGTTTATATGTTATACGATACACATGGGTCAAATTTGAGTTGATAAGCCGCATAAGTTCGTGAGTCCTATAGGTATACAACTTATGCAAGTAAACGAGTTGATACATGTATAAATTAAAATAAATATGAATTCAGGGGTCATGTGAGTTGAACCATAGAGATGAGGATCATATTTAGCTCTTAAAAAAATTATATATCAATAATCACAAATTGTATTTGAGTTAAACATATTGACATGCCTCACCTCTTATACGATTCACGCAACAACCCAAACTAAAATTTATAGTCCTGTATGACCGATTTATCAGTCATTACAAAAGGATGGATAGAACAGTAAATAAATAATAATAATCAATAAAAACAATATTATGATCATAAATGTAATTAAATAGAAAACATATATATATATATATTGATTCTTACTTTGAAATTTGACAAATTCGATTTACTCACTAAATGCATAAAATCAGTTGTATATAGAGAGTATGTTTACAAGGAAAAAAATGTTACATTTAAACGGCACTTCTTAATAACGTTTTTTTTTAAAATTTAGCATACATTTAAAATTAATTATCAAACCAATACACATTTTTTTTTTTCTAAAGTAGCCCTACACACGAAATTGGCTCGTTGATTATTATTTTTTTGTCAACTCCGCAAATTTCAAAAATAGCTTGAGTTTTAACTTTATTTTCAACCATAAGTTCTGTTAAAAAAAAAGTAAAAAATGTTTTAACATTATGAATGTAATTTTAATCAAATTTTATGGTCGATCGACAATGGTAGTTATTCAAAACAATATGTTGCAATTCTTTTAGGATCATTAACAAAAGTTAATTACTGAATTTCAAGAGTAAATAAACATTAGATAATTAATACAAGGGTAAAATACGACATTAACTCTAATGTTTGACCAGATTTTGAGTTTTATCCCTAAAGTTTAAATCGTAAATTTTTTCTTCCCTCATGTTTGGTCAAAGTGCAAGTTTGACCACTTTGTAAACTTTTCCATCCAAATCTAACATAATAAGTTTTGAAAATTTCAAAAACAAAAACAGCCAACTTTAAAAAATGTCACAATTTAACCATTTCAAACTTTTTCAAATATTAAAATTGAGTCTCAATTGAATTGGGACTCGATTGGGGCTTGAATCTGGGTCTTGACCCAGACCTGAGCGTCCTCGATTGGGGCTCGAATTAGGACTCATTTGTAACATTTAAAAAAGTTTAAAAGGGTTAAATTGTGTCATTTTTGAAAAATTTCTATTATGTTTTCAATTTTGTTAAATTTGGATGGAAAAGTTGACGGAATGGGCAAACTGCACTTTGACCAAATATGAGAGAAATAAATTTTACGATTTAAATTTTAGGGGAAAACATGAAATTTGGTCAAACATTAGGGTGTAATGTCGTATTTTACCCTTAATACAATCTAAAATATTGTTCTACCATTAGAACACTAATGTCAAATGTTTACTCGCAAAATAATGTTATTTGGTACGAAAAATGTATGCTCGTTTGGTAATTTATTTTTAAATATATGCTAAAGTTAAATAAATAAAAAAACTTATATTTAATATATAAAATTTGGTTGGATCCTACCAAATAAGCTATCTATAACATTTTCAGGTGATGCTATCAAATAAATATGATCTTTTCCCGTCAAAACATACTCATATCCCTCCAAAGTTGGACATGTTCTAGTTTTTTACTTAAAATAATTGGAATAATAATTTGAAAAAAATAAAGAAAAACAATAAAGTTTGAAATGTAAAATATTTGATAATTTAAAAGTAATTACTAATTAAAAAATTAGCAAAACATAATAATAATTAATAGGAACACCTAAAATTATAACGTTTTATAAAATTTTCGAATTATAATTCATATAAAATGTAGTATTTCAGCTGGATTGAATTATTTTTGCTATTTTTTTCTCTGATTTTTTTCTTCTATAATTACCTATTTTTATATATATTTTAAAAATATTCCGAAGACTTTTTTATATATGTATAATATTATGTATACTTTTTAATAATTATTAACCGATCATGATTTGAGTAAAATATCATTACGGATAAAATTTTGATGTTTTGATTATTATTATTGTGATATAATTAGTTCGTCGTAGTTTGTTTTTATAACTATTAAAAATAATTTTTAAAACAATCTAACAAATTAATGGCAAAAAACAAATCTAACAAATTATATTCCATCTAAAAATTGAAACTTAACATGCTTTGCAACATTTAATTTGACCTAATTTAATTTTTAACATTAAGGCTGCCAATTTAATTTGTATCCCACAAATCATTGTTTAAATAATTTTTTGGTTTATTCCAAATATATTTATTTGTAATGGTTATACATATATATATATAAGAACGATATTGTCCCCTAATGTTTGGTTAGATTTCGAGTTTCCCCCTTAAAGTTTAAAACATAAAATTTCATTCCTTCAAGTTTGACAAAAATGCAAGTTTATCACAACCGTCAACTTTTTCATCCAAATTTAACAAAATAAGTTTGAAAATTGTAAAAATAACATAAACTTTTAAAAAAATATATTGCAATTTTTAACCCTTTTAAATATTTGCAAATATTACAATTGATTACTAATCAATTGAGTCATAATCGAGGGGGCTTGAATTTGATCATGATCCAGATGAACCCCCATGGGTGGACGACCAGGTTTAGGTCAAGACCCAGATCTGAGCATCAATCGATTTGGGATTGAACCATCCCCTAATCGAGGGAGCTCATATCTGGGTCTCGGCCCAAACCTGGTTCCCACCCATGGGAGGTTTGTCTGGATCAAGACTTAGCCCCGAGTCCTAATGTTCAATTGATTTTCAATCAAATTAAGACTTAATCGTAGCATTTAAAAAAATTGAAGGTGTTAAGTTGTGATATTTTTATAAATTTCAAAACTTATTCTGTTAAATTTGGATGATAAAGTTAAGGAACGAGGCAAATTTAAACTTAACCTAACCATGAGATAATAAATTTTACGATTTAATAGAAGGAAAACACTTAACTTTTAAGAAGAAAAATAAAATCTAATCAAATTTTAGGACTTGTATATATTATTAAATAAAAAAAACATCTGTGTGAGTGTGTGGTACAGGTGTTTAAGTGAATGGTTTTGCCACGTGTCTCTGTCCCTGGTGCTGCACTGGATCCCTCACAGCATACCCGTTGGCCATGATCTTGACGGACGCCCTCACGTGTGATGTTATCACACTCATTAATGTGTGCGTCCCTCTCACACTCATACAGGACAGAGACAGACAAACGCAGGAGAGGATTTCGATTAAAAAAAATATATATATATATATAATAAATAAAATAATAATAATAAAAGATAAATTAAAATATATCCGTTAATTTAAAATTGGTTTACGTTTAAAAAAAAACAAAAAAAACTTTTCAACTGCATGCACTCAATGATCAAATACTATGTGACTTCAACATCCCACATTGAACGGTCATGTGTTGATCCAAGCAGTCCTAATCAAGACGTGATTTGACGGTCTTTGTTAGGTGATGGATTCACGTGTATATAATATATAGTTGGAAGGGTAAATTATGTATTTATTTGTTGAAAGATGTTATTATTTTCTTAATTTAGATGATTTAATCATTGGTTTTTAAATGTGTTATTATAGTATGTCAATTAAGTGACCAAAACGTAATATAAAGTAAATATAAATTACTAAATATGTAATTAATCATAGTTAAAATTAAAATCATAGAGAGAGAGAGAGCTTTTGGTTGGATTCTTGATCATTTATTTTCCTTCTTTTTTGTTAAATAAATTTGAAATTTCTATCTATTTTTTCTGATTTTCAGAACTAATCTTTTAAAAAAAACTTCTTTTTGGACTAAATAAGAATATTCACTAAACTTAAGAGTAAACAAATAAAGTGATTTAAAGTCTTATTTCTGAAATAATTTAAAATTTAACAAGCTCATATAAGTAAAATATTAATGCTAACAAATCTTAATTTATTATAAAGAAAGTAACGAGTAAATAAAGATCAATCTGTCATTGATTATTCATCTAACACCTTAAAGTTTAGAATTTGATAGATTTCTCTTCGTAGTGTCAAAAGTCTATCGTGAATGAAGGTGTTTGTTCTTCCATCTAATCAACTTTATAAGTCGTGTCTCAATGTCACCACTTTCTTCACACATAGAATAATCAAGTGTCAAGTGTCAACTCTATTATGAATAAGATTGTTAAATCAAAAAATCTTTCATTCCCATGGTTCGAACAAAAAAAATATATATTTTAAAAGTAAAACGTTAAACTTAAACCTCTCCACTTTCATATATTTTTTCATATTTATTTTTCATTTGTTACATCAACATTCACTAATTCATTGGTCAAATTTTACTGTTAGAATGTATTTGAACTAAATAAGAATATTAACTAAACTTAAGAGTAAACAAAACAAGTGATATAAAACCCGACCACATCACCAATGACCAAACCTAAGAACCTAAATAGTGAATTGATCCTATTAACTCATAATTATATTGTCTAACGCTGCCTTCACCTTCTCCTCACTCTAACTTAATTTACCTTCTTCCTGTGTTTGATAAGCTCAGTCATTTCCATCCATCAAATGCATGATTCCTATCATCTCCTCCTCCATCCAAACACTAATCAATCAGTCATTCCTATCATCTCATCCATCCACTCTAATCTATCAAAATAAGTCAAATCCCCCTCCTCCTCGATCATCATCATCATGTTCCAAATATACAGTTAAACAATGATGGAGCTTCTAACACTTGATGCCACAGTTTTATTGATCCATCTAGTTAACCCATGTTTGAAAACACTTGCTGTATCCAAAGATAGTGTACAAAACATAAACAAAGCCCCCAAATGGAAACAAATAGCAAGGCATTTCTGAAGAGACTATGAACCACATAAATTCAATGCATTGTTTTTTTTAAATATATAAAACTATTCACTACATAGACTTACTTGATGTTCGCTCCACATTTGCAACTCAAGTAGGGAGGGCGCCATTCCAAGGTAAAAGGGCAGGGCTAATCAATGACCGAACATGCTTCACCAGTTCAGTAAAATCGTATTCTCAAGAACTTGAAGAGATGATCCAATGGGTCTCAGGGTGCCTCAAGAGGAGAAGAGAGAACTTGTGCGCCCTGACATTATCTTTCACACAAAAAAAAAATTATCAATTTACTTGGATTCAACAGATTCCAATGCCCTTCTTCTGTCTACTCTATCAGTTGCTTGAAACTGTGGCTTCGATGGAAAGACGAAAATAGTAGAAGCAGCAATAGAAGGCTGGAACCCCATTGAATATCTCACGGAAGTCAGAGTAAACTTTGGCAGCTGCTGAGATCCTGAGGACAGTGGCACAACCTTATAACTGAGGATGTGTTCAGTCTTTGGTAAGACAAAGACACTGCCCGTGTGGCATCCAGCCATTACAAAACTCTGTGAATCAGACAGAGTGAACTTCAGCTCTTGCAGAAGCAGAGTTTGGTTCTTGATTTTCAAAAAATAAGTAAATGGGTCTCCAAGAACTGCATAAGGAGGACATTCCAAGCTCAAAACCAACGGGGACTGCTCCACATTTATGTTGGGTAGCGTATGCTTGGTTACAACAGCATTAGTGGAATCTTCCTCACACACCGGATCTCTTCTCCACTGTAGATTCACGGTTCCCAATCCAAGGGTTGGAGTATTCACCTCAGGAATAACCTCGAAAGCCTTCTTAAATTCTTCACCTGCTGCAAGAAGACGGGGTCCCACAGATTCCCCGATTCCAGATTTTACACGACATGAGGCAGAATCATCCTCACCTTCAACAGATAGTGATTCTAGACGCAGTGGAACCTCTGTGCAGTTTCTAGCACTTATTATGAGTATACTTGTCTCGTTCAGAGCTAGTTTAGTTAACTGATCAGATTCAGTAAGAGGTTTCGACGTTGACAGCAGCAGTGGGTCTCGCCTGAATGGAAGCAAAATCCGATGGTTAATTGCAACAGCGACTTTTCCTTCAATCTGCAGGCTCTTGTGGAGATGTATCTTCTGTGTATTAAGGTCGTCTGCATTAGGGTTGTAGCCTAATGATATGTATAGCATGATTGGTTTGGGGCGGTGCCACTTGATCTCCAATTTGCAAGACCATGACTCTCCATCTTTTATGAATGGGACAGAAACCAACCCAAAAGATTTTTGGATCTTGTTTATGTCCTCTGGGGCTGAACCTGATTCATCTCCCGATTTCACTCCATCAATAGCAACGAGCTCAACATGATGGCTACTGTCGAATGAAGACTGTTCTGCTTCTCTTGGACTAAACAATCCACCGCCTTTGACATCAACTAAATTGATCTTCAGTTCTCCAGAATTGACATCGTGACCCTTGGCCTTGATAGTGACTGGAACCATGAAGCTCTCTCCAACTAATGCAGGACCTGAAGCTCCGAAACAGAGTTCCACCAACTGTTCTGGTTCTTCAACTTGGATTGCTTTCTGACCGTTGAATGCAAGAGCGAGATCCTTTGTGGGATATGTTTCCATATGGTCCTCGAACTTCCAAAGAGGTAAACCGTCCATTGAGGCAGGACTTTCGGCTCTACACAATACTGTGAAGTGCGGTCCAAATTTTGCAACAACTGATATGCATTCAAGTTTCCCGCTTTGCTCTGCATGATACACGAAATAATTTATTAGTCTTCACTGAAGTTATATACTTGTGAAGCTAGTAAGCAACATACTAATGCAACGTAATGACGATTTGATTCGTCTGATATTCTTCTTAGAGCAAGCATCTCATCAAGTTATTGCAAATCCAAATAATAAAAAATATCGCAGCCTAAAATAGCGACGAAGGCAGCGAACAGCATACGAAGGCAGCGAACAGCAGACGAAGTTGATAAGGAATGACAAAATAATCAATTAAAAAAGAACAACTGACCATGGTAGTACGAAAGAAAAAGGAAAACGAAAGTTCTGCTAAACATGATTGCACAAATATATAGGTTCCATCAATTAGGACAATTAAGGTTATGCAGGTAATGTGTTCTATGCGATAATAGATTCCATATCATGTTTCAAAGATTTTTATTCTTCCATTTTCTTTTAAATAAAGGAGGCAGTAATGGAATTTATCTTTTTTTGTAAAAACACAGTTAGTAGTAAGAAATGAATAAGAATACATATTTTCTATCTGCTTATAAGTAATTTTATGGCAACGGGGAAGGGACAACAGATAGGAACTTGCTCATAGACAGAAGATTTTGAAGAGTAATGTATTGGAATGAAAAAAAAAAAAAAAACAGAAACATGAAAGAAAGAACTAGTTGTAATTACTACCCTCACAACTTCAGGTGAATGATAAAGCATTGTAGTGTTAATTAATAGCCTTCAGAATCTGTAATCAACTCTACTAGCAGAAAAAGAAAACTATTAGTTTCCATCATCAAAACCTCAGGTAACACATGTGCGAGATTTTATAGAGCTGACCTGTAACCAAATCTTAACAGACAGATAATAGTTGAGAACTCATACAAGCAAAGCAAAGACATCGTCCAATTTAAAAGATGGACCAAATTCACAAAATGAATCAAAGACAATCAATACTGCTTACATAGAGGTGTGGCAAGGCTTTAGATCGGCTACATTTGTCTATCTCATAGAATGAACATTAAGAGTGTGATTACGTGGAAATAAGTAGATAACTAACAAAAAAGAAAAAAACAAGCCTTTAGTACTTGTTATCAGCTGACTTTTAACAAGTATCAAGATCCTACCACATCTGCAGATTAAACTAAAGATAAGCTAATGGAAGAAAATAAATACCAGATGTGATGCCATACGTCAATCGAAGCCATCTGTTTGTCGCAAGTGCTAGAGAAGGAGCAATTTCGACTCTGCTGTTAGGTTTCTGCCCACCAGAGGTTTCTACAGCCGAGGGAGGTCTTTCTGCATTTACAATGGTGAAGTTACAGTCTACCTGATTGAAATGGACTTCTAACTGATCAATTTCAACATTTTGAGGTAGCTGTGAAAAAAGTGACAATGTGATCAAAGTTGACGCCCCAGGCTTCATTATCTGTTCATGGAAAGCAACAGAAGCAAGCATCACTGTCCTTAAAGGACTAACAACATCAATCTCTAGGTGGAGTGGATTCTCCTCAGTTAATTCAAGATTGTTGTTTTCTTCAACTGATCTGATAGACCCATGACAAATAAGTCTCATGACTTCTTTGTGGATATACTCTTTGTGAGCTACAGTAGGAGGACCAGCTGGACCACTTTCAATAAATCGAGACATTGTATTGGTGTCTGATGACACAGGTAAAGCAGCCATTTCGAGGGAATATTCAACAAAATTCTTCACACTAGAAACCTTCCTTGAGCACTCTCGCAAGTATCCTAAGACCTCCCACAACAAAGCCACCCATCCCTCTTGTCTGTATATATCTGTAACACTCTCAAAAAGCTGCTTTGCTTGATTAAAGTCATCCACAGAAAAATATTCTTTTGCTATCTCGAGCCCACATATAGCACTCATCCTCTGGGCCTTTAGATTAACATACGAATCATAAGATTTTCTCAGCAGCGCAATTATTTCATATGAATCTTGGAACCTTTTCCCTTCTGCTAGAGCATATTGAGTGTACTCTTCATCAGTAAGACTGCAACATTGCATAACACTCACATAGCATAAGCAAAGTGATATCATGAATAAACAAACAGAAGTAAGGATGGTCCAGACTTACAGTTGTACAGAGATCTCATCTCCTTGTTCAAGCGAACGAGCAAATTGCCCAACGTAGAGGGATGGTGCCACAGACTCAATAGTGCTATCAGACTCAGCATTCGTCTCTGACATTGATAAGGAAAGATCCAAAGAAGATCGCTTCTTTTGCAAATATTGAGCTGCCAACTGTTTCAAAATTAAATGTGATGATTAGAAAGTTGAAAGATTTAATAGGAAATTTTAACTGACAATTAAGACATATAGTCAATAAGACAGACTAGAAAACATTTAACTGCACAGATCATGGCTGGTCCACTTCCAAAACGTTGCTATTACAATAAACAGGTCTACAGATGATTCAATCACGAAATTGTAAAGTATAAATAAACTATGAATGGAGACGCATTGATTTCAAAATGAAACCAGAAGTAGAACACTCTTCAATGATGAAAGACCAGAAACCAAAACCTAAAGGATCCAGTCGGTGTGATAAATATCACGAACAAAAAGAATCATGCTATCTCAATTCTCAACTCTAGAAGAATTACCAAGAAGAACAGTACCATAACACACTAACCAACAACTGAGAAAGTGTAGTACTGAGTTGCACATCAGACATAAACCACAGTTAGACTATGTAACATAATCAAATAATAAGGTATTTGATTCTGTATATTAAATATAAAGATAATTATCTTCAGCAAAGAAAACTATGATGATCAAAATTTCACTCAAGTTAATAAATCATTGCTTCTTGCTTTTCCTTTTAGGCGTGCGCACATTAACTTATTACGTTTGGAAAACTACGTGGATCATGTCAGAACAAGAAAAAAAAACTTGCAGTGACAATGAAGACCAACCAACCATAAGATCAAAATCCAACATAAAGTTTCATCCGTCCAAGTTACTACAAAGAGGTATAAGTCGGCCTTTTCATGCTCCATGGAGAAAGATGACAAGGATTACTCCAAATATGATCTTCTAAGTGTAGAAAGCAGAAAGCAACCATCAAAACAAAAACCTGATAGTAATATGCAGGCCGAAATTCCCATTCTGTCAAAGGCCTCACAAAACTAGCTACTGTAGATGATGAGATGCTTTGTGCAGTAGCAGAACTTGTTTCCAGCAATTCAGCAAATACTAAAAACTGTTTACTCATCCATTCCCAATGGAGAAAAACTGCTTCAGGCGCACCCACAAGCCCTTTGTATGCAGCATTATGCTGGCAAAACCATATGACTGCTTCTCTAATCTTCCCACCATGCAACAACAAGGTTGATATCTTGAACTGTAATTGCTCTGCAACAGTTTTTATCTCAACTAACCGTTGAATTGGGGGCAACATTGTTGAAGTCCCCACTGACTATACGGGAAAAAAAAATATTAATACATCAAAGTTAATAAACCGTCATGGCACGTAGATTTGAATCAAAAGCCTACTGAAAATAAGAAACCAGGCCAAATTATGAAAATCTATCAACAAAAGAATAACCGCTTCAAAGTGCCATCTCATGTCCACCAATAATTCAGTAAACACTTATTCTGCAAATGTTATATCTGCATCAAGAGAGATAGTGATATGGATTGCTTATCATCTTAAAGAAGGAGAAAATAAACATGCTTAACCCTCTTTTATTGTGTGTGTGTGTGTGTATGTGTGTGTGTGTGTGTGTGGTGGTGGTGGTGGGGTGGGGAGGGAGGGGAGGGGAGGGGTCCTACTGTATATCATAACACATTCTAAGAAATACAGTAATTACAAAGTTAGGATCATTCTTTTAATTGGTCACTTGATATAGAGAAAATACTATTATAAACTAAGATAACTATTCATAAGTTCAATTGCATAAGATAAAAGGCAGTATTTTTTTACAATCACTGAAGCAAGGCATGGGATGATGCTATAAAGGTTGGAGAGTAACCAATACCAATTTCTCTTCTTTTTTTTTTCCACGCATTTGCATAACCCGTGTTGCTCATGGTTTTTTGGAAAGCATTTTTCAGCTCCCATTATCTTCTAACACCAACAAAATGACATGCACCTTCCAGAAGGCCACAAAAGACCGTAAAGGCCTTCATGAGAGCAAGTCAGGCTAAACTAGACCTTAGCAAAGCTTTGACAAGGTAGCACTAAGCTTGTTGAACCTTTTAGTTCACCAAGGCTTGACTGCAGTATTATTGTGCTTATCTACATGAGTAATCAAATATACTTGCTTGCTTATAGAGAACCCGGTTAGATTATTCCTTGAGAGAGTGCTTCAGATAGTAATACATAGTTGACCATAAAGATTTAAGATTTCCCTTCAATTTTACAAGTCAATAGTAAATTTACCAGTCCGTAAACACAACAATTATGTGAATAATACCTCTCGAAGAATACGATAAGCATCCTCATAAAACCTCAATGCTTCAACCCAATCTCTTCGAAACTCTGCGTACACAGCCACCTAGAAATTTCCATTCATAGAGTTCGGATTAATAAAAAACAAGCAACCAGCAAAATAAGATGGCATAAACTGCAATCCAATATACCTAGTAACTTCTGTAAAATAGGAATCATTTGTTTCAGTATTAACAAATGCCAGTTGCTGTAGGAAAAAAATAATCATTCTAAGTGATAGTGCAAGGCCTTACCTTGAAACAATAGCGTATATACAACTCATTTGAACTAAAACTCTTCTTTTCAACCCTAGTTTTAACTTTTCGCCCTTCATCTCTGTAATATGTATTTGCTAATTCAGAAAAGGCACTTCCAAGCCTGCAGAGAAGAGATGATTCAAATAAATTGTTGCATACAATAGCAAAAGTGGAATTACTGAAATAAACAAATAGCAAAGTTCACATGCCTGTCGAGAGATTGTTTTAGTTCTGAAGCATCGTTAGGGTTAAGGATAAGGAGATACTTAGAGTCTATCTCAGCTCGCTTGCGAAGAGCAATCATTCGTTCTTCATTAATATCATCTGCATGAGGTCACTAAAACCATTACAACACATATTTGATTAAGGTTATAACAGGATATCATCTAGTATAAAACATGCACAACATTGAAAATGCATTTTGCATACAATAATCAAATGTATACATATACATGATCTTATGCTACGATGAGGATAAAAGTTTATTCTGCAATCAGTTAGAATCACCTAGTAAATAATCAAAATGGGACCCACAAAGTTGATACAAGTTGAAGTTTAGCTGTCTGCTACACATTTAATCAGACAAAAACGTTTGGCTGGTTACAAGTGAAGATTCACCAACGGCTATATCTATCTTTCTTGGCTAAAGGGTATAGTTTAGTGCCTACACTTTTAGCAGCTTAGCTACAGCTATCAACAAAAGAACCCCAAATGGAAAGATAATAAGAAGCCATAGTAGTACAGCAAAGATGACATACCCGCAGAAGACGTCTGCAGAACCACAACAACAACCAATTTGACATTCCTCGGACGAACTGCAGCTCTGATAGCAAAGGGAAAAATCAGCGGCCAAAATGGTCAGAATTGAGTAAATGACGTTTATTTAGTATATAAGAAACTCCGAGTTGCAAGAATATCCTAACAGGCTAACAGCATTGAAGATTTGAAGCTGAGACTGAGCGATTGAAACACATCCATCATTACAGTATAATCAGTTCACTGGAAAACGGGTCGTGGAATAATAAGACATGATTTATCCAAAAGCAAATTATCCACATTGAATCATGCTCAAAGAGTAAACCGAAAGCCCGTACTTGAGGTTTTCCAGTTCAGTGCAGACTTGGAGCCACTGAGTGGGATCCCCAGAGACATCAATCGAGCTAAACATCGCAGCAACCAAGGACGGAATCTTAGTGCGGTGCTTGAGCAACCAGTTGCGCTTTATTATTCCAGCAGGAGGATCTCCGGAACCAGGCTCCTTCGATTTCCTCGTAAGGACCACCGTGATCTTCGAGAAATCGGGCAATGCCAAGACATTGATCGGAGGCTGCTGGGAGTGTAGATGCGTAGAGATCGTAGAGTGGTGCTCAGGGCACCCAACAAGCGAGATCAACGCCACCGGCGGCGTCCGGAACTCTTCTGGGTACTCATCCATCGGGGGAAATTGACGGAAATGAATCGAATCTTAGCTCTATGTGTGTCGTGAACGACCGGGGATTAGCAAATACAAACGGCCAACGGCCAAAAACGGAGATCGCGTGTTTCGTGGGGAGGGAGACGGCGAGGAGTCGTCGTTGCCGCTGTAATTAGACTCCACTCCGTTTATTTGTTTCCAAACAAATACATTTAAGACCTTTTTTCTTCTCTTTTTTGGCCCAATTATTACGACCTTTTTCATCCTTAGTCCATACTTTGAAGGGAGTGCAATATAGTCCCTTATAACTGAATTTAGGTAAAACCTACCCTACTTTTTAAAAATGTTACAATCGCTACCACCGCGTAACAAACCTATAAAATATAAATTGTCGACTCGATATGAAACACAAAGAATTATTTAACCGTAAAATGAAAATAGGCCCAACAACTGCAGAAGGATCTATGTAACAGACATTAATATCGGAACTTTAAAAAAACATCTTTAAGGTAAAAGATCAAACATGAATAAATATTATTTTTTCCCTATAAAGCTCAAACAAATATGAGTTTGTTTGCTAATGATATTAGGGGTGAGATTAGGCAGCTAAGAGCAGAGGTGTCAATTTCCAATCCGACACGAAAATGATCCGGGATCTATCCGGGATTGAGTCATAAAAAAGGAGTAATGAGCCATTTTCGGACCGACCGACCGTAAAATACGGGTCAAGTTCGGTCTAACCCGTGCAAAAAATAAATAAATTTAGATGTTAACTGTTAACACTTAACACTACATTTAACACTACAGAGCTCTTCGTCTTCTCCAATTTAGGTGTTAACTGTCTCCTCCAATTACCATATTTTTCTTTCTTTTTCAAATCCCCCATTTCCAACACTTCTCTTGTCATTCCAATAAGCACAGCAAAAGAACAATCACCGCCACCGACCAAACTCTGATCCACAGCAGGTTTTACCACCACCATTAAGCTTCTCCTCCCTCTCTTACTACTCCTTCCATGGCAGAGGTCCAGTTGAAGAGGCGGTAGAGGTTCATCATCATCTTCAATAGAAGCTCAAGCATTGCTCCACTGGAAGCTCTCATTACCATCTCCTCCGAAATCTATCAATTCATGATCCGCCTCCAACCTCTACCGCCTCTGCAACTGGACCTCCGTCACCTGCAACGCCGGAGGATCCATCTCCAAGATCGACCTCTCCAACTCCAATCTTAAAGGCACCCTCGACTCGTTCAACTTCACAGCTCTCCCCAATCTCACCCACTTCTCCGTCAGTGATAACGATCTCACCGGTAAGGTTCCGACCACCATCGCCGAACTCGTAAACCTTGAGTTTTTGGCTGCAAATTTCAAATGGTGTAAACTGTAAAGGTTCAAATGTGATGGGCAATGGTTCGTCTGCCCTTGGCTGCAGCCTGCAATTGCAAGCTGCGGGGCAGACGGGTTGATCCGCCGACCCATCAGGTCGGATCCGGGTCACGTAACCTGTCCCGCACAGGACTAGGGTTGGCGATGGTTAGGTTATGGTACGGGTATGACAAATATCATAATCATACCATATTTTTAAACCACATACCATAACCGTAACACAATTTTCAATACCATAACTATTAAAATAACCGTGGTTATTAACCATGGTTTTACCCGTATACCCATATTTATTCCACACATGTAATATAATAAAAGACTAAAAAAATTATTTTAAAAAAATACATAAATCTATATTGCCAACAATAAAAATATATAAAACTAACATCATGGTTATTTATTACTTGTATGATCAGTAACTTCCATTATTTAATATATATTAGTTTATTAATAATAAATAATTATTATATTTATATAATAACCATGGTTATAACTGTGGTTATAACTCAAATAACATAACCATAATCATAACCATTATGGGTAAAAAAATTATCATCATAACCGTACTGCACCATAATGGTACGGTTAACCATATTAAACAGTAACGGTTATAACCATGGTTATGGGTTTTTCACCGCACCATTGCCGACCCTACACAGGACAACAGGTCGGGTTCGGGTTTTGTCGTACAGTGAGACAAGTCGAATCAGATCAAACTCGTCGGGTCAACCCGAATTGACACCTCTAGCTAAGAGAAATGACCACGTATGTTGGATAAGCAGGTTCCAAATAAATATTGGTGTCACAAATAGTTTAATTGCAGAACTGTGGACTCTAAGAGATTGAATGACATTGACAAACAATTTGAACATAGTCTCTTTATGTGAAAATGGATGTTAAGGAAACGATAAATCTCATCTCTGAAGAGGCAAATAATGATAGATCTCAAACACCAATTATCTCATATTACACACATTTTTTCGGGAAGCAAATAAGGTGCTGGATAGGCTAGCCAAGGAGTCTGTCATCATGGAGTAGAAATTCAGACAATTTCAAACGGTTTCAAATAATTTGAAACAACTTCTTTTGTTTTTGTATGATTTTCTGGGTGTTCCTAAAGATCGGGTTGCTCGAAAAACTTAGTTGTAGTCATTTGTATTAGTTAGGTCTATTTTTACCACACAAAAAAAGTAGATTTTTCTCTTAAAAAAACAAGATTGAAATTTTGAATTTAGTATTTTTGGGACAAAGACCGAGCTTATTATAAAAATATGTATGAGGCATACTTGTTTTATCCAAAACGGATTCATTCTAGAATGATTTTTTTTGTATTATTAGATAAATCACACAAAATATATACAAATTTGAAGGGAAAAATCTAATTAAAATAAAGCATGACAGGAAAAATGAATCCATTTCATTATACATATAACAATCCAACCACAAAGGGTAGAGATTCACAGACACTACTATAAAGAGAGTCTCAAAACTAAACACAACACGAACATTTCAAGAGACGCAAGCACGCATAGAAGACCTGAACCTATTATCCTTTGTAGGCTCAGGTGACAAATGCAAGAAGAATCATACATTGATTCTGTTGGCACAACACAAGGAATTTAAGACTCTTCTCAAGCAGTGCAGTAATAATGGCCAATGCTCACCTAAGCACCGGCTCAGAGGTTGACCATGGAAGTCCACAATGGAAAATCATGCATTGTTCTTCTCTGGAGGGAAGGAAGGGAAAGAGCATTCCGTGCTCTTCTGAGGACTCTGGAGTTCAGACAGCCACTCACCACATCTTACAGCTGTGCTAAATCAATCAGTCACAACAAAAGATGATCTGAAGCAGTAGAGAACCGTGTCAGACAGAAAACAGAAGGAGGTTTGGCCAAGATAAGGGAGGGGAAGGTGATTGTTAGAGATGGCCTTACCTCTAGATAACATGCAGATGACAACTTGCAAGGCTAGATTTGGAGGAAGAAGAAGCACTGCTGTTCTAACTCCCTGCCGCAATCTAAGAATTACATACACTACACGCACAAATACCGAGTAAACAATTATCGGGAGGGACGTCTATGTTACAAGATTGTAGAACAAAAGGGAGTTAGGAGCTCTTGCCTGACAAATTGACTTGGTTCGAATGAACAATAACTACAACTCAACCAGCTGTTTGATCAGCAGCGCTGTTAGTGAACTGGGGACAATGAGCAGTAACTATGATCTGTGCCTGCGCTGGAACTGCTGCACCACCTACGCCCAAAAGAACTAGACTAAATTCAGATACAAGCATTAATTAACCTAAGCATGAAGGAGAAAAGAATCAAATTCAAAAGAATATTCCAAATAAAAGAAATTATAGCACAGCATTGCAGAAAAAGAAAACTAGCTGTAAAGGGTGATGCTAACTCGTCTTCTCCATACAGCATATTCAAAATTTCAAATATATATATATATATATATATGGTGGAATGTGCATCAATGTTGTTCGCTGGCAAAAGGGCATTCCAACAGTGAGAACCTGCAGGATAAGGTGCTTGGATTGCAGATGTGGTAGCCCCATTGAGATTTTGCCCACCAAATTGCACAATATGCTGACCTGGAACCATGTAGTTTGGGACAGATGCATATGCATGATTTCTAGGAGGATGTCCAGATAGTCCATACGAGTATAGACCTGTATTATCTGCACCAGGTACGCTATATACCTGATAGTGCTGGGACAGGTAAGGGCTGTAGGCACCCTGGAAGATATTTATATTTAAAAAAAATAAACAAGGCAAAGAGTAAGCTTCCCACTGATAAACCATTCATACCGAATTATTCTAAGGTAATGAAATATTACCTGTGAGTATACATATTCAGGAGCATATGTTGTGTATCTACATTAAATGGAATCATGTGAGGCAGTTAGATCACTCTATAAAGGTTTTAACATCAGCAGAAGGATTTTTCCTAGCAATAATAAAATGACAAAGTTCACGCCAAAGGTAAAAAAGCAGTCACACAAAAAAACTGCCCTTGATATGATAAGTGGATGCAATCCAAGCTTAACCAACTCAATAATTTAGAGAACCCATTGTAAAAGCAGTCACTCAAAAATTAAGAATAAGTCTGGCACTTACTTTACATTTTTATAGTTATGGGGATGGACAAAAAAGAAAAGACTGATCATTGAATCAATGATGCGGTTGGTAAGGAAACTATAACGGATGACGATGACAAAGTTACAATGTGTCTTTGGTATCTCATGTAAATCTTAAAGTAGTATATGAGAATCCACATTTGGCCAGATCAGTATCTCGAAGAGGCAAGTTAACCAAAATTGGAAATTTTTGCAGGAATAACCAGACAACTGTTGCCAAAGGTCCGTTTAGTGAACAATATAAGCATTGTAAACGAACTACTACATTTAAATCATTAATCCAAAGAAGCAAATATTCAAGCAAAAGCCACAATCATTACTTATGATAGGGATACGAGGCTAAGGTTGAACGTATATCAAATGAAACTTAAGAATGCAGTATTACGGAGCAATACATTACAGTATACTTTCACTAATATGATTTGCTACTCACCCGTGAGGAGGATAAATGTATCCTGTCTGATAACCATAAGAAGTTGTTTGCTGGTAGCCAGGATTCCCAACAAAATTGATCCTTGGAGTCACTCTTCCCGTGAAAGGTACTAATGGTCTTGTGCGCCCTACAGATAAAGGAGACACTTTAATGCCAAACACCATGAGATGAACAATGATTGAAAGAGCTACTTAAACTTGAGAATTAATGAAATGCAAATATCACATGTAAGAAACCAGCAAAGAAATGAAGACTATGGACTGAGAAATGCTATTAGCAGCATAGGTATTCTTGTATATTGATGGAAGGAGTTTTATTTTGGACAACTCATCAGCCTAAGCATAAGCTAAGCTTAATTTATGAGGTACTCCCATAGTTTCTCAAACTTATCTTAAGGAGAAAGTTTACAATGAGATACCAAATGAAAGAGGCGGTCGCAGCCGTCCGAGAGCAGCCAAATTACAGTTAGCTCTCCGACCATCAATAACTGGACTTGGATTCTCACAAGCCCTCCTTGCTGCTTCAGGATCAAGAAATGTCACCTAACCTCCATATAAACCCAATACAAGTATAACCACATCATAGCTGTAGCAAACAGCACAATACTTTATTACTATGACAAAAATGAAGACAGATAACCAGCAACAATATAGCGACCGGCATTTTCAAAGCACAATACCAGTTGGTAAAATTAATCCCAAATAAGTACTACAGGCAACATTTTTAATACAAACATTTTTTCTTCACAGGTATATGGGGTGGCAGTCCCACAACCATGACAGGAAACTTAGTTACTTACAAAACCGTAGCCTTTGGATCGGCCTGTGTTCTTGTCAGTGATCACGACAGCCTCAAGAATGTCTCCAAACTGTTCGAAGAAGCGACGCAGAGAGTCACTTTGCGTCTCCCAGGCAAGTCCTCCCACGAAAACCTTCGTGTACGTCGTGTCGCGCACCTCGTCAGCCAAAGGAGACGCTGGCGTCGGATGGTGATAATACGCCATCGATTACAGCAGCAGAAGGAGAAGAGAGCAAAAAAACAACACCAAGACGACACTGAGCTCCGAAAAGTAAACCTCGAGCTCCCTGGTGAACAAAATGAAGACCTTTTGCTCAGGGACCCAGAATCTAGCTGTCAGGAGAATCTAGCCAGGTAGTAGCTCTGCCAAGATGACAGTGATGAATCAAAGAAACCCTAGATCAGTGCGAGACGACATTTCAAAGATTGGGCCGAAAAAGATTTGATTTAAGGAAACCAGTCATAGAATTAATCAAAAGGAAAGATGGGTATGGTGGAGATGGAAGAAATTCAATCTGGAAAATGAATACTACGACGAACTAAAGGGGGACTGTAGAGTGGAGATACTTTCTGTGTGAAAAGGCTGATCAAGCTCTCTTTTAGAAACTCCGGAAGACCATTTATGCGAAACTCAATTATTGAATCGGGAACTTCTACAGTACCATATACTTTCAAAAAATAAGTATACTACAAATCTATCCCGCGCAAACTGCGGTAAGCCGGTAAAGAATCAACTTAATTTATAAATTATTATTTTTATGTTTAAATTAAACCTTAACCGTGAATGGTGTAAAATTTATTAAATTATTTATTTAATGAATATATGTTTAAAAAAATTACTATTATAAAAGATAAATTGTTACGAAAAAGAGTTATTATTCATAATATATATAATTATGAGTACAAACGTAATATCTAAGTAAAATATATAATAACATATATAACACATTTTAATAAAATATGTTTTAGTTCATGAAAATTATTTCATTAAAATTTATCATTAATATATTATTGAATATACGTATTTTAATAATTATAAATACTTTAATAGTAAAAAAAATAATCTTATAATTATTCCAAACCGAATGATAATGATGAGAAATTATTTTCATGAAAACTATATATAGGTATTCAAAGGGTATTATCAATGTAAAATTAATGTTTAACTGTACATGATAATATGAGAAACTTTACATGAATGCATTCATTCATAAAATATAATATTATTTTTTTAGTATTATAATATTTATAGTAAAATGTACAATAAATATAAAATATAAATAAATATATAACTATAATTTAAAAAAATCTGAAATTATAATAGTATTTTTTAAAGTATAAATATTTATAAGTTTTCTTATGACAATAAATAGTATTATATGAATAAAATAATAGAAATAAATGCAAAGATGAGATCAAATGTGTAACGTACTGTGAAAATCGATGAGAAACTTAGGAGGAATTGTTGAACTTCTGGAGATAAACGTGGCAAGTCCATATTATCTACAGTTACAAAATAAATTCAACAACCAATGAAATTATTTCTTTTTGACAACTGAGTAAATTCAAAATCTTATGTGTCTTGATTGTAGAAGTTCTAACCAAATTAATATATAGATATAAATTATTTGATCTACGAATTATATTTTACAAATTTTATTATTTTATTATTAATAGTAAATCTTTACCTATTTTTGAATACTTATAAATTATTGCATGAACTTTAATTGTTTAAATTTTGCAACATCCATTTTCACTGTCGACAAATTGCTACCTCTGTTATTTTTATTTTTTTTAAATATGAATGAAAAAATGATGTGACAACACATTATTGATCTATAATTTTAAAATTATATATATTTTTTTTTTAATATTTTTCCCACCACACTATTTAAGAAAAATTAGTAATGTACTAATATCTTGATTATATTAAAAATATGTTGTTTAACTCATAATAATGTGAAGAGAAATTAATAATTTTGAGATTTAAATAAATTTCTAAATTTAAATAATTACTATTTTATCACTTGATACCATCGATAATTTAAAAGTTTAAATTTACAAATATATTACGAATAATATTATATTATTAAATTTAAAAATATTTTAATATAATATAATGAATAATTTTTTTATAACCTCTTAAGAAAACAAGTTTAAATTTAAAAATGTATTACGAATAATATTATATTATTAAATTTAAAAATATTTTAATATATAATATAATGAATCATTTGTTATAACCTCTGAAGAAAACTATTTTAAGAATATTTGGTAACCAATATTTATAAAAAGGACTTATCCACTATTCGTAGCACTGGCAGCGCAAAGCTTAGATATGAATTTCTTACAATAAGGATAAATAATGCTAAATTATAAATTTAATATGTATCTACTTAAGAAACATATAAATATATTTCATTTGTAAATATTTGAATTACCATCTAAACACCACAAATAATGTTCGAGTTTTGATTTTTGAATTGGTAGTGCATTTTCGTCCTCTGTTGAGAATTTTAATTATATTATCTACCTAATGTCATTTTTTAGTAGGTTTATAATTCGTTTTTTAACTTGGCGATGTTTGTTCTTTTGGTTAAATTATAAGACAACTTATGTTAGTTAAAATTTAATTATATGGTTAATTACCTAAACTGTTACTTATGTTGATCAATGTGACCGAACCGTTGAAACATGAGCTCAACCGTTACTCATGTGTTCCAAATGTGACTGAACGGTTCAGTTTGTTAACTTCCATTATTTATCATAGTTAACATTTTGAATGTGTGTTTCACGTAACCTTCTTAGATTATGAACTTCCCAAACTACCCATCTCCTTGTCTATTTACAACAACTTCTTCCTTAGAAGCAGTTGGAGATCGGGAAAGTGTGAAAATTTCGAAGAACCCACGCTGAGTTGAAGAGAGAACAGCAAGCAGCCATGTAATCTGATGATAAATCTGCTCATATGGTGGTTGACAACCGTTGAAAGGTTCAATCTTGGTCAAGCTCTACCCCTAATCCATGCGATGGAGCTTCGCGTATGAGAATGTGTTATTGCGTGCTTGTGTGCTCCGTAAAATCTGCTGGTACGTGGTAAAATTTCTCTCGTTGTTTCCATGGTTGCCCCAATTTTGAGATAATTTCATATTGGGTAACCCTAATTCGTTTTGCTTCACTAATTTGAAGCTTAATTTCTCCTTTTCGAACGCTAATTTGAATTTCGTGGTACCTGTTTGTTGTTTTTTATGTTGTAGTCGGTACAGAACCCCGAATGTGGGTTTTGTTATTGGGAAGATCCATCTATGTATCCATATGGCAGGATTGCAGTAATGCAATTTCAACAAAGAGAGAAACATTTGAAAGAACAATTGGATGTTGCGAAAATCTGAGCTCTTGAAAGTCGACTCAATCGGAAGTTAGTTGTAGCGTTGGTAATTGTTATTGTTGTTTTTGTTCTAAGTTCAATTGCGAATAATTAGGTCGAGTATGTAACTACTTAGTGTGTCATTTGTTTGTAACTGAATATGAAGAACATTGTGTCGTTTGCGAAGGTGGTGACTTATGTTTGTGGAGAAGTTGTTCAATGAAGTTTTATGTTCTCTTAAATGTTATTAAACGGTTATTTTAGTTTTGACATTTTGTTACTTAACCGTTACTTCTGGTTTAGAGAACCTACATCATGATCCATAAATATAATCCATCATACATCTGAAAACATAATCCATCATACAATCCCAAAACAGGTTCTGTTAAAACAGACTTTCATAACCGATACTATAATCCCACATGAACCACAAAAATGGATTTATACAAAATATGGAAGAACAACCTAAACTTGAATCTAATGTGTAGACCTCCAGTGTTGCCTCGTACTCTTTGGAAGGACTGTATTCAGTAGCTGATCCAGTACAACCAACACTCATGAGTCTACAAGGACGGGTTCTGATATTGCGGTATCGTTAATTTCTATAATTGTTGGGTTATCTTGTCTTTTCTTGAGTTTTGTCGGACTGCTTGAGTGTGCCTAAATATCATTACCAATATAGTTATTACACCTCACATTATGACAACAACATATGAAAATACAGACTGACTAACTTTTTTTGCTAGTGTTTTCACACGCTTCTTCAGTGTGACCATCACTTCCCGTTCCTTCGGCTCTGCAACAATTTCCTATTTACTTTGCTGGTGTTCGTCACCATGTTCCTCCTGTTATGCTTATGGTACCTTGGGGTCACTTTCCCGATTGGTAGCTTTTGTCTGCGCTATTGTGTGACCTTTGAAATTTGAGTTTGAGTTGTACTTGTACCTTGAGTGTATGTTTCAGCTTCCTTGCGCCTTAAACGAGTAGTTGTTTGACTTAAATGTGTCGGGATCACTGTTGAACTAGAAGGATGGATCAACCTCCTCTGAACTGTCACTTGTCTCACTATCGAACTGGAAGTGCTTTAAATCGTTGAGAAGATCTAGTAGGGGTAGCGTTTTTATGAAAAACGTCACCCCTAGTGGCGTTTTTTTGGTTTTTGATTTTTTTTTTGCTAAAAAATGATGAGGAACATGATGGGCAGTACAAATAAAAATAATAGGGAAAGCAGTACAAACCACTCATCATGTCATTTTATCAGCTACACCCATCATGTCATTTTAATACAAACAACTCATCATGTCATTATTAGATTATATATACTATATAGATTATAGAGAATATGATGATAAGGGAACATGATGAGCAGTTTAAGATAACGTGCATGCATTTCTAGGTTATTTTTACTTTATTTTACCAAAAAAATAATTAATTAACAGTTAAATAAGAATATATTTATATCTCTATAATCTATATAGTATATATAATCTAATAATGGCATGATGGGTGTCAGTTATTAAAATGACATGATGAGTGGTTTGTACAGTTTTCCTTATTATTTTTATTTGTACTGCTCATCATGTTCCTCACCATTTTTCAGAAGAAAAAAAAACATCACTAGGGGTGATGTTTTTCATAAAAACGCTACCCCAAGTAGGGTTTTATGAAAAACGTTACCACTAGTAGCGTTGGTTGAAAAACACTACTCAAAGTAGCGCACGTTGTAAAAAACGCTACCCTCAGTAGCGCTTATATACATTTTGCTAAATATTTTTTTAGTATACTTATTTTTTTTCAAATTATTTTAGCACCGTTCCTACTCTTTAAAAAACTCTGAAAACTAAAATGTATATCACTAAAATAGATCGGAAAAGGAAGAGTAAAGAGATAAGAGTAGGGATAGGATCCCTTCGAAAAACGGAAAAAGATGATTCATAATCGTGCTTTCTACCAAAAAAGTTAACCAGCCAATGGCAATGGGTCGTTGATCTGGAAAATAGTGGTAAAATATATTTAAATATAAAAAAAATCAATATTTTTACGACAGTAAATGTACCATATTATCTTCGGCTAAAAATGTATTATGGGTCAATTTTTGTAAAAAAAACTACGTTAAATATTTTTCAAATTTATAAAATTAACTGAATATTTTTATAAATATCACAAATAAACATTAATAACTTTAGGACGTAGTTAAATATAGTTCATTTAGGATAAAATTAGAGTAGTTACAAACAATTAAACTAAAAAAAATAGGGGGACAAATATAAGACTTTAAATGGTTAAATTGAAATTAATGACATTATCTATGTCTAAATTTACACATAATCAGAAGTTGAATGAGACAATTGTCTCTCTCCTGCCCTAAAATAGTTTTGTCATGAGTTAAAGTAATGTTACAATTGAGTTCTGACTCGATTGAGGCTCAACCAAGGGGTTCCTGGTCTATGCCTATACTCGAATCAATTCGCTTACAAGTGTGGAACTTGCTTGTGTGGGGACCAAGATCAAGGGACACTTTAATTGGGTCATAATCAAATCTCGATTGGGTCATGTTTCAACTAGTCATGTTTCAACTGTTATATTATACTACATGAGAAGGCAATGTTAAAGACTTTTTTTTTGTTACAATAAATACTTGTATTCATTCTGGAATAAGACTAGTTTCAATGCTATTACAATCACTACTCAAAATGTTACTAAATAAGAGTGGGTCTTTCGACTCAGTCGCTTAGTCACACTCCCAATCTGGCTTGTTTCACGATCCAATTTGCGCTCACATTCGTTGATCGTCGAATCTTCTTCCATACAACCGCTTTAACTCCTCTCGCTAAAGCTTTGATATTCTCGCATATCGTTTCGATCCTCCAGTGATGTGCCTTGTTGTTCGGTTGGTTGATCACCACCTCCGAGTCTGATTCGATCACTACTTATCTCATCCTTTCTCTATTGCCAATTTCATGCCAAGCATGATGGCTTGTGCCTCCAAAGTCGTTGCATCTGGCCTCTGCATCGTTCTATTCGCCCCTCCTTTCACTCGGCCTTCCTCATCCCTTGCGATTACACCGATCCCTCCCATCTTTGTTCGATGACACCATGACGCATCACAATTTATCTTGATTTCACCTGTTTGGGTGCATCCCAACGTTTGGTCTCCCTCAGTTCCAACTCACCCTGCGTTGTGTTCGGCTCGCCCCCTATCTCATCCCAGGTTCGCCTCACTTCTTCCACCGTCGCCATCGGGTTCAACATTTTGCTATCAAAAGACGCTCGACATCTCACTTTCGATATTGTCCAATGTTGAAGATCAATCAATCAACTCTTCAGGATCAAATTAAAGAAGATCGAAAAGATGAAGTGTTATCATCTTTTATTATAGTTATGAGGATTATTATGTGTTTAATTCTCTTGTATTTGAAGGACTTATGTTGTAAATATTTTTTACCAGTTATTATAAAATAACCGGTGATGGGGTGCTAAAGCACAGAACCCAAATGATCCATTAATCAAACCTTAGCAGACTCTTCAGTTTCTTCATTTTTGATATCAAACATGTCACCATGTCATAGTCTTCATCTTGTTTATTGAGTGGTCATCGTCATAACTACTTCCTCTTTTCTTGCCCGCACCCATTCTTCAAAGTGGTGATTGTCGTGGTGGTTCGGTCCGAGCCCTAGTAATTCGACCCATACTCCTTCCGTCCATCTGCATTTGTACAACATATGTTCCTTATCATCATCCATTTCGCATATCAGACAACTTACCGACATATTCATCCCTCTCCTTAAGACTTATCACAAGAATAGTTCCTTATATTAATTATAAATACTTTATCAAGTTATTCACACTCATCATCAATTATCATATTTTTATCATTTTGAAATTCGATATGAAGTGGTGTGAATATTACACATTTTTTCTTACATTTCCAAAAATCATTATTAATTAGATCGCAAATTTATTTTAAATAATAAATATTTTATTATTTTTTGCAACGTTACTAATTATTATTATTTTCTGTGTTGTTGTGCACTAAAAAAATATACAAGTTTACACAACCTTTGTATTTGGTTTAATACGACTACATATTGGCATATTGCTGTAAATTTCAGAGTACTAAAATGAAAACGCCGTCTGTGGGAATCGAACCCACGACCACGTGGTTAAAAGCCACGCGCTCTACCAGCTGAGCTAAGACGGCTGGCTATTTACAAATGAAGTAGTTGTATAATTGTACCGGATGCATTCCAAAATGCAAAAAGCAGGTCAACTTATCTCCGTTCCCTGAAAATGTTGTAACGCATTTTTATTTACGACGACGATGGTGCGGTGAAAATAAAAAAAATCATAATTATAACTGTTATTATTTTATATGGTTAATCGTACCATTAAAGTGGACATAAATCGATTCGGAGGCGACTCAGTTTAAGAATCGTATCTGATTTAAAATGTGATAATATACAGTTCAATCCATTTGTCTGAACCACTCATTTTTTTGGGCGATTTACTATACTATTTATGAACGGTTCAAAAACTGATTTTGAACCAGTTCAATTGTACATTTTCTTTAAATAAAAAAATATAAAATATTTCAAATTTTAACACATAATCCAATAATACATAAAAAAATCCATAAAAATATTGAAAACCAAAACATCTTAAAATAAGCATCGCGCTTATGAACAAAATGGTTCACTTAAAATGATTAAAATATTAATATATATATATATAAAGTGATTCATAAAATGGTATGATTTACCACCTATGAACTAGTTTTTTATTGTACGACCACTTTACATTTCTTTCAAAATATCATACCACTTTCGAACCAGTTGGATCGAATTGGTTTAAAACATGTACGGTTCACATGTTCTATGGTTCAATTAGGCCAAACAATTTTTTTTCCAACCCTAATACTACAGTTGCGACAAGAGTCAGTAACTATGAAAACTTAAATCAGTATTCGTTAACCTATGACGTGTTCTTTTACCGACAGACCATGATACCAAACTCAAAGCAAATCTGCTTACAATTCCATCCCATCAATCATAGAGAATGTTACTTAAATATGCATATTTATATGGTCCCGTAACCAACAAAATGTTTCATATAGTTCCAACAGTTGTCGCTCCAAAATAAAAGATGGATTTTTTGTGGACTAACCCGTATGCACCAACCGCCCAATACAAAGCACACAGTTCTATAAAATATAGCATTTGGTGTATATATATATGGGACAATAAGATCTCCTGAACATATACGTTTTCTTACTGTGATAAAAAAAGACCGTAGGACCGAATTCCCGACAAGACCGGCCCGACTAAGACCGATATCAAGCGGGTGATTTTTTTTTCTTCAAGGTTGGTCTCGGTCTCGGTTTTTTTTCCCCAAAAGCCTGTTTAGGACCGGGTCAGACCGAATGAATGTGGATTTGAGATTTTCATAATATCACACCGAAAAGAATGTGGATTTTGGAGGTTTTCTATTTCTATAAAAACTACATCATGATAAGTTTGCTAAAGAATATAGTGAGTTCATAGTGTTTTTTTGAGAGGTGAACTATTCTTTCACCTTTTACTAAAAAATACCGTGAACTCATAGTGTTTTTTTTTGTGCAGATTCGGTCCAGGACCGAAACCGGCCCAAGTCAAGAAAGACCGACTCGGACGGACTTTTTTGGCCGAGGTCGGTCTCGCTCTTGGTCCTCCAGAAGGCAAGACCGAAATTTCGGTCTCGGTCTTGCCATCAGGACCGGTCCGGTCCGGCCGTGATCAGCCCTACGTTTTCTAAGTCACCTAACTAACTACCCAACCCTCCAACTCTTTGCTCTCCTTATTTTGGACTAGCTAGTTGCAGTATATATATAAGCAGACGACAACTAACATTTCTCAAAGTTTCTCACTTGTGTGTTGTAAAATCAGCAATGGCGGTATACACATCACCATATACCAACTTCCGCACGCGCAGAGGCTTCAAGCTTCACCACCATACGAGGAGGTTCTCCGTACAGAGGCTTCGAGCACGGATCGTATGCTTCTTCAGGATCCTAACAAGGTGGAGGCATCAAACCCTAAGGGCTATAAAGAGAGCAGGTATCTGCAGAGACGACAACGGAGAGGATAGATTCCAAAGTTGCAGAAAGGGTTTGGTGGTGGAGGTGGAAAATCAGTGGAGTACTAGTGGGAGGGTAAAGTCGATTGCTCGATCGAATTCCTTCTATACTGAAGCCATTAAAGAGTGCTTGGAGTTCATCAAGAGGAACTCCGGATCATCCATGGAGGAGGACACAGAAGAAGAAGAAGAAGAAGATCTTAGTATCATTCAAAACAGAAGGATTTCTTCAAGATGAATCGAATAAGTACGTTTGGTGTTAATGTCCATGTAAAGGGATCGATCATGTTTTTAATCGGTTTTGGATTCTCTGTAAATTTTGAACTCGTTAGATTGAATGAAAATGGAACTCCCATATTTTAAGAAATAAATTTAGCCTACAAATCTCTTTTTGATTTTTGAGAACACAAAGATGTCGTTTCCCATGATTCTAATAACTTTATTAATTTTGCCTACTAAAAAATAACTCTATTAATTAATTTAAGTTGGTTGACTAATTATTTAAATGTATTCTCTTTAGTTTAATAATTTTAGGAGGATTGAATCCATATATTAAAACTTAATACAACGAATGTGAACATACATACGACATTTCAAATCAAAGCAATGTACCTCGTAAGAAGTGTTTAGGCAAAAACAAATTCACTGAACGGAATGATTAAACATGGACGGACTCAAATTTCTATACAACGTTCAAAATACAAAAACCGAAGATAGATTATTAGATTAACTTCACAAAATCAATGATTAATTAAGTATAATTCAGGCAAAGACATATCAGACAATTCCAAAATGAGAAATATTCAGTAGAGAAGAAAGACCATTCGGGTGGGTTGGATGCCTCCGGAATATGGATGAGTTAAACTTAACACGGATGACTCATCAATGGGAACCCATGTCCGACAGGAGGAGTCGGGGTAATGCGAAATAAATAGGGAGGCTAGCTAAAAGGATTCTAAAGGCGTATCAGAATCACCAATAGTCTGGTGTCGGAACTGTAGACTATAAGAGACGGTCTATCTATGACGACAAATTTTGGAGTGCAGGATTTGCACGTCGAAGTAGACGCCTAGGAAGCAATTAATTTGATAATTGAGGATTCAGATGCAGATGATCACTAACGCTTCTCATTTTAGATTGTAGGAAGCTTATTTTGGAGTTTAACAAATTCAAAATCAAACAAGTGTTCTAGGAAGCAAATGAGGTGACAGATGCTTTGACTAAGGAAACTCTCAACCTGGATGAGCATTTTCATACTTTAACGAAACCTCCCTCGGATATTCTGAATCTCCTTATGTTTGATAGTCAAGGGAAGACCATAGTTAAAAACAATTAGTTTTTCTTTTCGTTAGTGTAGTTGATGATTTATTAAAAAAAAAAAACTTCACAAAATCTAAGACCTTCGTCACTGTAAAGCGTTTCATAACATACTTTATAAATTCACTAAATAGTTATAACATATAACTATTTATATAGTTTACTTTTGTTTATGTTAGTCGTGAAGAACTCTGAATTAATTTTGTTGTCGTAATTAAGTTATTAAGATAATGTAACTTTTTCAAAAAAAAAAGAGAGTACGTACTTAAGTTTCTAATTTAATGTCGGTTAAATTCAAGGATAAATGAAATTGTAATACAATTTTAATAATATAACTACTATAAAAAAATATTTTTAAAAAAACATTATTTAGACAATTGATGAATTACAACATAAATGCCCCTAATAAGATTGAATTACATGTTATATGGTCCAAGTTGCATTTTTTAGTCAAAATCTTTAAATTTTAATTTAGAACATACCATTTGATCTATTCGAAAATTCAATATTGTTGATAACGTTTTGCTCGTAATTCAATTATATATATATATATATATATATATATTTTAATAGGTATAATTAAAATTTTAAGTAGACGTCATAAAAACTGCAGCCCAAAACAAAAGCTCCGGAATGATATACTCATTGTATACTGATATACTCATTGTTCTAAATATATATATATTTTTTATCTTAGTTACTTTTTGAAATATTTGTTCATTTATGATCAATTTTTCAAAAAACTCTTGGTTCGGTCAGAGACTCAGAATAACTAAACCCTAGCAAATTCTTTCGCAGATGATACAAGTGTGTTAAACTTAAAGCCCCCGAACAAATCGAACTCAAGTATAGGGCTGGCAATGGTTAGGGTATGGTCAGGGTATGCCAAATACCATAACCATACCATATTTTTAAACCACATACCATAACCATAACCATAACCATTATGGGTACAATTTTCAATACCATAACCATCAAAATAACCGTGGTTATTAACCATGGTTTTAACCGTATAACCATATTTATTCCACATGTAATATAATAAAAGATCGAAAATTTAATTTAAAAAAATACATCTATCTATATTACCAACAATAAAAGTATATAGCACTAACATCATTCAACATTAACACTAACATCATTCAACATTCATATGATTCAACATTAACATTCACACCACTAAATTAACATTAAAATTCAACAAACACTCATAACGAGTAATGATTCAACACCCCTAACCATTTTACACTTGTCGTATTTGTTTCTATCAATCATCATCTTCCTCAATATCATCAATTGATTTCACTTTTATGTTGTAATTTATATTTAGTATAATATATATATTAGTTTATTAATAATAAATAATTATTATATTTATAAAATAACCATGGTTATAACCATGGGTATAACTCAAATACCATAACCATAACCATAACCATTATGGGTAGAGAATTCATCACCATAACCGCACTGCACCATAATGGTACGGTTAACCATATTAAACAGTAATGGTTATAACCGTGGTTATGGGTTTTTCACCGCACCATTGCCAGCCCTACTCAAGTATGACTGCAAACACAAAATCAGAAAGAATTTTATTTTTTATGTTTTTAATATGAAATTGCAAAAAGAATATCGTATATATACAAACACAAAGCCATGTGAGAATTAGTGGGGTTTAATTATGTGTACATTTAATTCTAATTAAACAATGTAATAACTTTCAATTTAACCATTAATTTACTGAATTTTTTTAATTCTATTATATGTCTTTACTCTAATATTTGTCTCAATAAAATAATTTTTTTTATCTTCGTCCATATGTACCCGTAACTTATTATTTTAAAATCACCCTAAAAGTATAGCAAGGTTTCTTAAAGATTGTTATTTCATATTTTTCTTAGCAAGCATCATTGACGTGGCTTCACCTTCTTCGTTTATATTCAATAGTGGACAGGGTTTTATAACCACCCTAGAAAATGCAAGTTTTCTCAAATAATCGCGATTTGGCTGTACTCTAGTATTACAATTTCCTTTTACCAATCTTCAAACTTATTTTGACCAAATTAATTAGCAATCTAAAGAGACGTGGCTTCACCTCACTCCTTCATATTTCACACATGACGTTATCCTATACTCGACTTAGTATAGAACCCCCTATTTCACACATGGCATCATTCTATAGACTAACTTAGTACCTACTTACCTACCCACCCACCCTACCCCGTTTTTCGTTTTTGAACCGGCCGGAAGCGTTCCATTTGGTCCAACCAACCTATCCCCGATTAACAAAATGCTAGTAACAAAGGAAGATAGAGATTAACCAGACATTTCAACTTCCTTGTAGCTATCGGCTACATGGAGTTATTTCTATCATTTCGCTTTTTTTTGATTCCTCAAGGTTCGATTGGTTTTCGCTTAATCTGCAAACTTTGGACCTACAGGGCTAATCAACATACATCTATACCAATACAGACCAGACTCCACACATACTCGGTATCGAAACTCACCTGCACTGCCCAGTCAAACCTGAAGCAGCAATGGATTCCTACTCAAAAATTAACATTCATCAATCAGCATTGTTTGTTCATCCAATAATGGGAAAAGGTATGAATTGGTCCGCTATATTTGCATAAAATGGTAATTGATTCAACATGTTTTTTGTGATGGTTAGTGTTCCAACATGTTTGAAAATATTGGTAATTGGTACCTCTGTTATTTTTCTGTTGAAAAACTCAGTTAAAATATTTTTTATATTTGCAAAATTAACCAAATATTTTTCTAAATATGTTACAACTAAACCCTATAAACTTACATTAATGTTACAAATAAGTCATAACTCGATTTGAGCCACACTGGGGTCCCTTAGCTAGGGTCCGAACCCAGTCCAGGTCACCCAACCCTGGAGACCTTGTATGGGCTCGGAACCAGACCAGATCGCCTAACCATGGGGACCTGTTCTGGGTCCGAACCTAGACAAAATCGCCTAATCATGAGACCTGGTCTGGGTTCGGATCCAGATCATAGAACCCCCGATTGGAGCTCAATTGGAGTCCCCCAATCGGTTTGGACCGAACCTGACTGGGTTCAGTTCAAACGATTGAGGTTCCAATTGAGCCCCAGTCGGAGGTCCTAAGGTCTGGGTCTGAGACCATACCAAATTTCTAGGGTTGTGTGACCTGGTCTGAGATCGGACCCTGGCTAGGGGACCCCAGTGTGTTTTAAATTGAATCGGGATTTGTTTGTAACATTAATGTAAGTTTGTAGGGTTAAGTTGTAATATTTAGAAAAATATTCGGTCAATTTTATAAATATGAAAAATATTTAACGGAAAAGTAACATATATACCAATTACTATCATTTTCAAACATGTGAACCATTCAAAATATTTTGGGATGAAAAACCATTTTGTGCAAACATGTTGAACCATTTTGAAATCTTTTCCTCTTATAATTAGAAGGCGACAATCATAATCTTCTACTAATTAACAAAGGTAACAGACAAGATAGAAAGCTTACTCTGCCACAACCGAATCCATTAAATAAGTACCTACCTATGGCTCTGGCTGCTCGAAAGGCACACGAACATACAATTGGCCATGCAATGTTACCACTGCCGATGTGTTACGTGGATCGATCCTTAAAGGTAGGTGCAGAACCTAGCAATATTAATCCAAACATGGATCGTTAAGATATCAAGACCACAACATGTTCTTCAACGTAATATGTACGAATTACGTTGCTGAGGAAGGAGGGTCAAGGTAATTGGAACTTCTTTAAAAATGGCTAAAACAAGGTAATTGGAACTTCTTTAATAACCAATCGGTTCAAATATAAAGTGATAAGGTTAGACGGCTCTCACCTTCTTGAAAGGAGTCACGCCCCAATGATTGTTGAGATTCTCGGGCTCGCCAGTTATAATCACTCTCCCAGCAGGATCCAATTGAACTCTCACCTGTATTGTAATTTAATAATTTCTCAGTAAACGTGAATTATATAGGCAAAATACTACTTTTCAGCTTTGTTTTAGCAAAGTTAAATTGGGAGAAGTGTAGACAAATAAGAAGCAAGTGAATGACAACGAACCTCCTCCCGAAGAAGACCGGGTACAAGAGCATACACTTCAAAATAATCCTTCTGTTAAACACAAAAAAATGGAATTTTCAGTAGAGATGTCAATCGAGATTAAATTTGTAAAATCATAACTTACTGATCTTTGTACATTGATCTTCACCCAATCTGCTGGAGTCCCAATATCATTGATGAGAACGTTCACCCTGGCAGAGAGATTCCAAATTTAAATTGTTCAGATGATAATGTTTCATTTGGAATATATATAAAAGAACAATCCCATGAAGCATAGTTAAATCTATAAATATTCTATCAACTTTGGCAACCTGGACCCATATATAACCAGCTGCATGGATTTTCAAGCGTTATCCCAGATCATAAGATGAATGTTCATAGAGATCCTTCTGCTCTACCCGGTAATAAAATTGTAAGCAACAATGCAGCATATACAAAAAAAAAGAAGGCATCTTAACTTTGTAGAAGATTCAGTGCATCTGGATTTCGAAGCATCCACAGCATTTTTGGAGTTGCTTGTTTTCTTTCGTTTAAGTGAATCTGCAATGAGAAAAATTATTCAAAACAAAGGAGCCTCTTTACTCCCCAAAAAGCATGCTAACTGAGACTGTACAAGAAATTTCATAAATCGAATCTAGGAGCTTACTAATGCTTTTGAGCTGCTTCTCATGTTTTAGCAAAGATGGCATTTTTATCCAATGAACAAAAGAAAAAGGTAAGGCCATTAAAGCATACAAATGGTAAATACACAGCCGAAAGGGCAAAATTAGAAAAAACTAGTAGATAACTACTTTTGTAATTGGATCACCAACCTCCCCACTACTAAGGATGTGTTGTGATGAACAACCCTGCATAGCACGCTCAGCAGAATCCCTGCGAGCTCCATTGGAGCCAGATGACTAGTCATGAAAAACAGCCAAAAAACTTATATGAATTCATAACCAGCTAATAGAATCCTCATTTTACAAGGACAACAAAGAACTTGGTGCAAAGGGAAGATCATATATGTATTAGAAAAACTAATCTTGACTAAATCTGTCATCATGTCTTAATCCAAAAATGAAAGGGTTTATTTCACCATATCGTTGTTACAAATGCATGAGGACTCTATTAGCTATTGAATACCATAATTATAAGTAGTACAAGATAATCATCAAAACATAGTACAGGTTCATCCAACATAGTATTGGAAACATAATGTTTACAGCACAATTAGAACTTGTAAGAGAACTAACTTGCAATTAAGTTACATCTTTACCGTAATATTATTCATACATACAACTTCAGTGTCCCAAACTTACATGAAGAATGGTTCCATAGTCATTGTTCTTTATAAAACGTAAAGAATGGGCTCTGCAAATTATGCCCGCATCTAATTAACAAGTTCTAGCTGATAGGTGAGTGAAAACCATACACCTAAATGCCAATCTATTTCTCTTTGCTTACTCATTATGCAAAGCACATTCTTGACAAACAAAATGGAATTTAAGATTTTTTTTTTACACAAGAGATACTTAATGAGGAACTGGGACTAATATGAAGTGCATCAATTATCAACACTCTCGACGTTTGGGCGTCCTCATCTATAGACCATAAATGAGTTGAAAACACAGACCTGTACATAAGTTGCATATTTTTCCACAATTGACAGAAGGCTTGCCGCTTGGTATGGTAATTCTAGATAAACCTAAACTAAAGCAAGAGAAGTAGGGATACAAAATTAAAGTATCTCAACATTTTTAATAATTAAAACGACCTGAAGAGCTAATACAACAACTAAAACAGGGTTACCTCATTCAGTTCACCGCCGTGAATCTTAGCCTTCTCATAGTCCAGGAGAAACTGAAGGAGGGAGCAAAGTTTAGAGTTCTATCCAAAGTACTCCAGTAAATTCTAGTCTATTGGACAAGAAATACCCTCACCAAGACACTAAAAGTGCAGAATTCCACATAAATAAGTATGAACAGTAGCTCATACACAATATTATAAAAAAATAAATGTTCATTCATCAAGAGCACCTATCTTACATGTAGTATGTGTTATCCTACATGTAATAAGAGTACTTACAAAAACATTATGATTGTACATTGTGTACAGGTTCATATGCATATTAAGGTTCATATGCATTAAGGTTCATATGCGCATCCTGGAAAGAGTTGTTATACCAAGATGCCCTCCATTATACTTTACAAGGAAACTATCTATATTCAACAACCAACAAATTCAAAACCCTAGTTTATAAGATTAAACTATGTATGGCATATCCACACGCATCATCAGAGAATGATATAGGAATTCTTGGACCAAAGCATGCTTCCTTATGTAACAGGGAAGAGTTTGACAATTAAAGAGAAGTTGAGAAATCAGCAAAATGAAATGACACTTATTTCTTGCCAGTTCCAGTTTCATCATCTTATGAGCCCAATGAGAAATGGTCACTAAGATCGTTGAAGAACACCTATAACTTTTGAGTTATCTGTGTACATGCCATGCAGCTCAGTAAAGGTATCCTCCAGAATCCTACAAGTTTAAAACATAAAAAATCCTATCTCGGTGGTCCTTTAAACAGGACTTCAATTCCCTTTTTCCAACACTTACAAACACAAATGAGGCTTTCCAAACAAGATATTAATTTCTTTCATGATCTGTGAGAAATATGTTGATGGAAAGGTGTTCCAAGACCCAAATGTGGTCTTCAGACTGTTGTACTTTATACTCATATGGTATGGTGATGCAAAAATACCCAAGTGAATTACCATCAGGGTAGAACTGCCCATAGGCGTAGTCAGCAGTGTATAAGAGGATATTAGATTATGAAGAATCACTTTAGAACTTTGTCCAGAAAGCTTGCTATTATAAGTCAACCAATTTCAAAGTTCTAATCTAAGATGAAAGGGTAAGCAACCAAAGGAGAAGAGCTATCAGGTTCCTTAGGATATAAAACTTACAACAACAGGGAATGGCAATGGTTTCCTCTACTTTAGTTATATAAATGGTTTCTTTTTCTGATTATTAATTCTAAAGGATCACTTAAAACAAAGTTGTCAACTTTAAAAAAAATGGATTTATGGGGCAGACTATTATAAACAAGTTAAAGGAAATGAGAGTTAAAACCTTCTCATAAAAGCCTCGGAATGTCCATGCAACTGTAGTGCAAGTCCTGCACAAAAGCTCTAGTTAGAAGAAACATAGACCAACACAATGATAATATGACATTACTACGGAGGGTGATTTGTGAACATTTCCTCCAGAATTTTCTAAGTTAAATGTACTAAAACTAGGTAAATGGTAAGCAGGCTACATATAAACGAAAAACAGAGTGCTCAAATGATGCATAGATCTACAAGCCCAAGTTCAAGATGCCCAAATTGAGGAAGCTTAAGCCTAAATAAAATGAAGATATCTTGAGAACTGGAGTAGAGTACTTCTTTATTTTTTATCAACATCCGCTACGTCGAAGTTGGAAAAACTGAAAGTTGTTGAGAAAAAAAATAAACAGCTGCTTCTTACCTCGGGGGTCTAAAGGATTCCCCAACTTGTCGCCACAATTTACTAGATGTAACCTGCATATAGCCAAGTGAATTAATTATTTAACAGAATTCAATGATTAACCAGATAAAAGTACGACATTAGTCTATCCATTGTGCTCAACTTGCTAAGGCATGTAGCTACAATTTATCAGTGACCTAACTATTAACATAGCAGTTTATACATGCTTCTAGTACCTTTTTTTTAATGTACACATGCTAGTAGAACTACTAGGTAATGTGCGATAATGCAGATGTCATGTTATTGCATCATGCCAAATTGAGATTTTGATATGTTGGAAGTGCTACAAACAGAGGCAACAGTTAGAAGAAGAATATGAGTTAATTTTACAAGCTCAGCTACATAAGAATAACGTGTTTGATAAGAATAACGTGTTTGGTTTGCAAAATTAGAGTGGAATAGAAAATAAGAATTTCGTATTTCGACGTTTATTTCGCAAAATTACAATTTCACGGAATTCGTATTCCTAGAAAGTTAGGAATAAGTATTTCTTTTTAAAAGCTCGAAATTGTTATTCCAACCTCCCCTGAAATACGAAATAGGGAGACAAATGACAAAAATACCCTTCACTATTTTGTTAAATTACGAAAATAACCTTGTACTGTTTAATTATTTATATTTTAATTAATATAATTTTTACTTAATTAAATTATTACAAAGTTTTTATTAAAATATACTTTTTAATTAATTAATTCTATTTTTAATTTAATTTGGTAAAAAAAAATCTATTTTAAAATTATTTTAAATTTTTTAATAAAATATATTTTAAGTTTAATTTATTTTAATTTAAGCTTTCCAAATTATGTAATATATTTTTTTAGAAATTAATTTTATTATAGATTGTATGTATTAAAGCACATGGCATATATGTCATTTTATCTTATTCCATTCCATTTTCATATATCATTCCACCAATCAAACATAAATTTCATATTCCATTCCATTCCATTCCATTTCAATCAATCAACCAACCAAATAACATTATTTTATAAACTCTTATTTTTATTCCCTATTCTCTATCAACCAAAGTAAATAAGACTGCCTAGGGAGTTCTAATAACAGTTATAGTCAAACCGAGTTCTTGCAAATTTCTATTGAATCAAACAATCACTTATGGATTATAATACCTACCGAAAATTTCAACATATGATACTGTCTAGAAAAGAAAATGCTATAATGGAAAGAAAAAAGAGAGAAAAACATCCATAAATTTTAGTTCAAAAACTATTTGCTATTTGAATTTAAGGGTTTAATGTTTAAACAATTTACTAGTTGAATTGTCTTTGGACAAATTACAAGCTAAATTTTTGTAAAGTTGCAATTTACTAACTTTGTGTATGCACATGTTTGTCACGTGACATCAAAATTCAGCTAGTCAATTACAATATTTTCAAAGTTCATTCATCTAGTAAATTGCAAATTTCTCAAAATTCAAACGAACATTTGCCAAGGAACAGAGCAAATTAATACACAATAAGTAAGTTTCAGTCACAGTGTAATAATAAATTAGAAGGAGCTAAACGTGTTGCAACTTTGTACAAGTATAGGCTGCACTTTGTCCAAAAAAAAAAGGTTCAGATAGTTATCCAAACTGCAAAAATTCAGTACTAAGTTGCTAATTGACCCTTAGTTTTATTACTTTATAGTGTAGCATACGTGGTCAAAATTTCCTTTCCAAAATTTGAAAAATATCAATAAAACATTGACCAATACTAGGGTAAAGAAACTCTTACCTTCTCATAACCCCCCAGCCTAATAACAGCTCGCCATAGCCTATTACCAGAAGGTCGGTCATACTCAAACACTTGCATTATTCTGAAGCAAAATGAAAGTAGTTAAATATAAATCATTATGTGAGATATAACGGCAACTTACTTTAGGCAATTTAGACCCTCTCCATAAAACTTAGGAGGCTTGAATTCCATGTTTTTCTCCTTAAAAAATGTTTTCAGATCCTTCATGAAAGCTGACTGATCCTCCTCGGTTCCAGAGTCACTGCCTTCATCATTTTCGTCTAAAAGAAACAAATTTTTGAAACTCAAGTTCCTTTTCTCCTTCAGAATTGGGGTCTCATTCTCCATTATCTCTTCAGTTGACACAACAGCAACAGAAGGAACAGAATTGGCATCTCCACCATTTTTAGTTTCAGACATTTTACACTCATCCCCCTTATCAACAGGGGCAGATCTCATGCCTTCAGGATCACTAGCTGAAACAGTAGTTTCAATAAGAGCATCATATTTCTGCGAAGGAACGTCGCTATCTTGACCTTTGCTACCGGTAAACAAAGTCAATTCCAGATCCACAGATTCCAGCTTCTTTGAACCTTGGCCATCTCCATTTTCACGAGAATGTCCATCATCATCCACAGAATATGAGGCTTTATCAACAGGAACAGACTTCCCAGGACTTAAAGCAGGTGACGCCTCTACTCCTATTTCCTCCTTCTCCACTGCTTCACTCATTTCTTGCTTCTAGACGGCGGAACAAAAAATATATTTAAACATCCCTGACCTAACAGAGACACTCTTATCCATATTTTCTCTCACAGAAGAGCCTTGTCCGCTACGACAATTGAACGAGAAGTGAAAGGAAAAGCCGAGATAAACCTAACTAACCTTCTGCATGCAAAATCATACGAAAGCGAACAGACACATTGTAGACAGAGTACTGAAATACTACCAGGTCAGTACGTACAGATCTTTCACTCAGACACACAGACACGTTCTAGCTTCTGCAGCGAATGCGAACAAGGCAGCAACAAAATTCTCAACCTACTTACACCTGAGATTACTTACCTCGACGAAGACGGAGAGAGATCCTTGGCGTGGTGCGGATATCAGGAATAACTGGAAAGTGATGCAGAGCTAGAGCGGTGGAGTAGAGTACACCTGGTCGTTGAGCTCATCGAACAGAATCCCTACCCTAAGAGTGAATTGAACGAGTTTTGTGCCGTTGGGAAAGCAGAGTGGTAGAACTTTCTCCACGGCTCAGTTCTGAAGCGGAAGAAATAAGAAATGGATTTGAAAAAAAGAGGGAAAATTATGTCACGCTTCCGGTGCCAGTGCCACTGCCGCCTGCCGGTGAAGAGGAGTTTGCATGATGTCCAATACGACGCCGTTAGTGTGTTTTGATGATCCTAGAACGAACGATAATTAGTAATTACATATTTGTTCGCTCATTTTCACATGATGGCCCTTTTAGTCCTTTATTGCTAAGGTTTGTTTGGGGAAGGGAAAATAGATCAAACGTACGAAAAAGTTTTTGTAAATAAATAATCATATGTGAAAAAGGAACAGATAAAATAATATTTTTATCGCAGTCATTCATTTCTTTTTCACTTTGACCTTTTAGTCTTTTTTTATTAGGGTTTTCAAATTGTATTTTTCAACTTTTTAAAATATATTAGTTTTTTTTTGTAAAACAGAAACTACAACAAACCCAAACTAAGGGTTAATAGTCAAAGTGCCCCCTAATGTTTGGGCGAAATTTAGGATTGCCCTTTAAAGTCTAAAATTTTAAATATTAGTCCTAAAGTTTGGACGATTTCAAAAATCGCCCCTTTCCGTCCTCTGTCTGTTAATTTGGGACGGAAAACGACCATGTGCTCGGCACGTGACTTCACAGAAATTTTAAAGACAAAAATGCCCTCTACAGAAATCACCTCGTCACCTCCTTCAACCTCACGCTTATGAAGAACAGACCAGAAATAGAAAGAGCCAGAATCCCGAATCAAAGCCACAGATTTCTCAATTCTTTCTTTCTCTTTCATAAACAATGAGCCAGATATCATTTCTTCGGGAGGCAGTTCATATCCAGAGCCAAAACCTGCAATTGCCTTAATCATTTCCCGAAAGTGTGGAGAATTGATCACATTGAAACTCAACCCTGTAGCGTAAAAAAATCTCGCCACCAGATCATCAACAGCTTCTCTACTCTTTTGAGTAGAAGAAGAAAGGCCATTATGAATTGACAAGGTCTTAACACGCTTAGATGGCTTATTATCGGTTCCGAATGCCTTTTTCTTATTTCGAGCGATGCGTTCTTCTTCTAAGATCTGAAATGCTTCTCTTAAGGATCTGTCTATGACTGGGCAGCTCTTGACCCCAACACCAGTGAACCCTAGAAGGTGAGCTCTAACACGAGAATAGGATCTGTTATATCGCAGATTACAGTGATTGCATTTCCACCTTTTAGTTCCACTGCCCTTGTCAAACCCCCCAAACACAGTAACATGTTTCCATCCCCATTTATCAGTTTCAGGTGCCATATTTCTTGTAGCCTTATAATTTTCATAGATAACACAAAAGATTTATTAGCATTGTTAATACAGACAACACACAGATTGAAGAGCAATATTGATGAATGTATGTATCTATATTGAGCAGACATTTGAACAACCTATTATCAATCTGGAATCTCAGCTCAAATTACATCTTTAGGAACATATACCAGTGAATGGAGACTAAAGATGTTAACTTTGAAGTTTTCAGTTAAAAGCAACCCAGAATCAATTATTTATTTATCTATTTATAATGTGGTGGGATCTGGCCAAACCAACTCAGCAGGAAAATGTTCCATATAGCTGTGAAGAAATTAAGCTACCTCAGGAACATACGAATACACAGATTGCAGAAAATGTTCCCCATAGCTGTGAAGAAAATGTTCCCTATCGTTGTTCTGGTTAAATTGCAGACATACAAAGGCTTCAATATTGTCAATTGCAGAGAAAAAATGATGGATAACCCAAACCCCAAACCCCATCAAAGGAAAGGGAGATGAATAATTATACTTTTATTTAAAGTTTAAGCATCTTCAAATCTACTTTCTAACTTCATTTTATTGATGAAATCGTCAAATTTCTTGTTCAGTTCCTCCAGGCTCTCTTCATCATTTTCTGTTTCTGGTCTGTTCTTCATAAGCGTGAGGTTGAAGGAGGTGACAGAGGTGATTTATGTAGAGGGCATTTTTGTCTTTAAAATTTATGTAAAGTCACGTGCCGAGCACATGGTCGTTTTCCGTCCCAAATTAACAGACAAAGGACGGAAATGGGTGATTTTTGAAATCGTCCAAACTTTAAGACTAATATTTAAAATTTTAGACTTTAAGGGGCAATCCTAAATTTCGCCCAAACATTAGGGGGCACTTTGACTATTAACCCCCCAAACTAAATACTAATTATTTTTTACTATTCTAGTAGTGAATTTTCCTTCACTATCAAACATCAAGTGCTTAAAAATTTCTCGGGGAGGATTCGTTAGATTCTGAAAGTGTTCATCCAGATTAACAGTTTATTTAGCCAAAGTATTCGTCACTCCATTTGCTTTCCGGAACACGTGCCTACTTTTGAATTTGTTAAAATTCAAAATAAGTTTCCTGCAATCCAATATGAGAGGCATTGGTGGTCTATCTGCATCTGGATCCTCAGTTATCAAGTTAATGGCTCCTTGTGAGTCTGCTTCAACGTCGAGATCTTGCACTCCCAAATTCGTTGCCATGGTTAGACCGTATCTTATAGTCCACAGTTCCGCCACGAGACTATTGGTGATTCCAATATGCATTTGGAAACCTTTTATCCAACCTCCATATTCATTTCGCATTACCCCCGCTCCTCCTGCCGGGTCTGGGTTCCCCATTGTTGAGTCATCCGTGTTAAGTTTAAACCATCCATGTTCCGGATGCGTCCAACCCACCTGGATGGTCTTTCTTATCTGATGAATCCTTTCCCTCTTGAAGTTGTCTGAGATGCTCTTAGCATGAATCAAACTTAAAGTATGGACATCAACTGAAATAGGAGGGTTGTTGAAAACATAAGAATGAAAATCTCCATTCAATTTTCATAGGAAAATTTCCATAGGAACCAAATGGTCGATGGGAAGATAAATCTCCATTCAATTCCTTTCGCATGAAAATGTTTGAACGTGCAATTCAACTCGAGCCAAGATGAGAGATTAGACACATATAATTATTTAAACCATATGGAATACCAATATCATTCCAAACTTTCCTCGCAACCATGCAATCTCGAAGGATGTGTATAATGTTTTCATCATGGATACTACAAGTCTCGCAACCATGCCTCTTTTGTGAAGTACTGCGACGTGGAAAGCTTATTATGGTTACACAACCATAAGAATGATTTTATGCACGTGATGGTATTACACTTCCAAATTCAGTCCCAGTTTCCTTCGGCCAGCTCTAAATTCATGATTCTCTCCTTCTTTATGAAATGATGGACAAAAGAAACAGACGGAATACCTTTCGGGTCTCCCGTCCAAACTAACCTATCCTGACTAACAACCGAAGAACCTCTCGGAATTGCCCAAATTTTCTCTTTGACTTTATCTGGAAGATGGAAGGAGAAATGAGAGAAATCTCATTCTCCTGATTCACGCATTAAATCTTTTATAAGAAGTTTTTCCTCATTCCGATTCAGGGGACCACTAATGATCGATCTAAGATTTGTTTTTGTCATCCACGAGTCAGACCAAACATTAACTTTATCTCCCTCGCCACTAACTCAACCCATACCTTTGTCCATGGTTCGATTTCCCTGAACCAACGCTTTCCCATTCATGGACCCCAATCTGTTGAGTTTCCGATTTGGATTCAAATAATTGAACTTCGGAATTTTAGCCCAATGACTAATATTATTCTGACATCTCCATGAGAAATTGACAAGTAAATCTAGGTTTCTTTATCTGGAAATAGAAATATTCAAACCTCCAAACTTTTTTGGGAGAGTAACAGAATTTCAATTTAAAGCATGGATCTTCCTTTTATCCTCTGTAGGCCCCCACAAGAAATCTCTGTTTAACTTGTCCAACCCCTTACAAATCCCAATCGGAAGAGTTGTGCATTGCATTATATAAGATGGAATAGTGGTCATAATTGAATTTATGATAACATTTCTACCGGCCATAGATAACAATTTAGACCTCCATCCTGAAAGTTTATTCCTAATTTTATCCAAAATGAAGTTAAAAGAGTTAACTCTTTTGTTCGACAAGTTCATTGAAAAGCCCAAATAAGAATCCAGTGTGCATCTTTTTTAAGCTCAACATTCTAGACAGAATCAGAGTCGAGGCATCATCCAGTTTTTTTGAAAATACAATTTGAGATTTATCAAAATTCACCTTTTGGCCCGAGATAGAGCAAAAATTATCCAAAGTTATTTTCATAGTCTCACAATTTTGAATTGACGTAGTGCCTAGAAAAATCAGATCATCAGCAAAAAGGAGATGAGATAAAACAACTGATCCCCTACTCAACTTTAAGGGAGTCCACCTACCCTTGGTAGTTTTCTCCTCAATGAGAAAGCTCAGATATTCAATGTACAAGATGAAGATATAAGGAGATAGATGATCTCCCTGACGAATGTCATGGGATGGATAGAAATTCTTCAATTTACCCTCATTCAGAAGAATCAAAACATTGGTAGAAGAGACACATTTCATGATAACTTTTGTCAAATAAACAGAAAATTTAAAATGAATCAACGTTTTATAGAGAAAATCTCATTCAAGCCTATCGTAAACTTTTTTCAAGTCCATTTTAAAACCATCAAACAAAATTTTCCTTTTATATTCGTAAGAGACTCGAGAACTTGTCCTAACTCCTAAGGCACCTTATTAGGAAGATAATACTCTCACTCTCACCGTAATTAATTTGTAATGGGTCTGAATATTGATCATGAAAACTTTTTTATATTCGGAACCAGAATTTGAAATCTTTGGTTAAAGGTTGAAAAGTGAGCAAATCGCTAGCCATCTTATGGATGACCTTTTATTTTAAACTCTAATTTAAAACATCCTACTCAAACCATACTCCATAGATCAATTTAGGGTAGATTATAAAACCAAAAGTGTACTTTGCTCAACCGCTACAATTGCCAACTGACTTTAAATAAAGTTGTAATTTATTACTTGTGTCGATTTATAATTAAATTGTGATAAAATTTGAATATTATTTTATTTATATATATATATAAATTGCTAACTGAACTTTTGAAAAATTTGTTATTTATTAGCTGAATTTTGCAGAAATTTGCACTTTATTAACTGAATTTTGATAAGAAAAAAAGTTGGTTGCTGATAAGTAATGGACACATGCATATTTCCCTAGCTATTTAACAACAAATTAAATGGAGTTTTTTTAGCAAATAATTAAATGGAGCCGGTTAATGAGCAATTTGTTAAAAAAAACTTATTCAAATAAATAATTAACCATTTTTTATGTATTAACTTCACAAAGATACACACTTTCATACCTTAAAATTAAGAGTGTTAATTGTGTCGACAGGTCAACCGTGAATCATATTGAGAATAAGTTGTGTCAAAAATACTAAACCCAAACACAACTTATAAGGCGTCAACACCTCCGGATTGAGTCCAAAATTGACCCCCTACATAAAATCAGCAAATTGCCATCTGAATTGCACACAAACCGTATTTTCTAAAATGGAAATGAAATGCACGTAGAGCCTACAAAATGTATTTTCCTTACCTCAAAAAATAATTTATTTGCTTCCAATAAAAACTGCAGACCTTCATCCTCCAAAAAGCAATTAACTTTAGAGTCATATGGATAGCGAAAAGTACAACATTTGCGTCATCTTATATAACAAAGTGACATTCACATGAAGAGTTTGCATACATTTTGATTCATCCAAAACCAAAATAGGAATAAAGACAGTATCCACAAAAACCAGTTGAACAGGAAGACACAAATTTTGGTTGGCAAAATTGAGTAATAAACACTGTTATCAATACAGAACCGAATAGGTGATCGAATCGAAACCGATGCACACACCAAACTTGATCCATACATTGAAAACCGGACATGATTTTAGAGAAAAATTTCATCTAAAAAAGTTGGTAATTTGATTGCAGAGTCGCATTAGTCTCCTTCCTCCTACGGCCTCACTTCACCCTTCAGCCAACCTGACCTTTATCATCTTCCTCTTGTATATACACATCAGACCTTTCTCTCTATTTGCTAGAGTATTGGGAAGAACTACACCTATTACAATTTACAGACGAATGGAGAGGCAGAAGCTCTCAAAAATCACTTACCGTTGCTTCCTCTTTCTTTGGCCCTTCCCTGCAGGAACCAACCACTGTGAATTCTGAAGCTCCCTCGGAATAATGGCTCCAGAAGATTTTAAAACCTCGACTAACTCGGGAAACAAGTATTTATCCTCTTCATTCACAAACAAAATTGCCGTCCCCTCTTCTCCTAATCTCGACGCTCTACCAATCTGATGTACATACTCCTTAACTGACTTTGGCATATCAAATACAATCACTTGTCTGACACTCAAGAGATTAACTCCTCGATCCAACAGCCCAGTTGCCACAATCACGGGACTCTCCCCCATCAAGAACGATTTCATAATCTCTCTCCTTTCCTTCATAGACTTCTCTCCATGTATAGACAGAGACTTCATTCCAGTGGTCACAGTTATAGCATTGGCCAATAGATCTGCACCGATTCTAGAACCCACATATACTACTACAGGTGGCATGAAGTGCTGTTTGCTGCTCAGAATGTCAAAGAGCTTTTGCTTCTTCTGCTTCGTCTCAACCCAGATAGGGATCTGCTTCACAGCTTTAGTAGCGGCATTAGGGTTCCCAACGGAGATTATTGTCATGTTTTTGGCCATAGTTCTTGATATTTTCTCAACTTCTTGAGAAATGGTTGCTGAGAACAGCAACAGCTGGGGCTGTGACAGCGCTATGAAGATCTGCATCACTTGATCACGGAAACCCCTCTGGAGCATGCAGTCTACCTCGTCCAGAACAAAGAACGTGACATCATCCAATTCTATGTCTGCTTCATGCTTGGTTAATAAATCAATAAGCCTCCCTGGAGTCCCCACAATTAGTTCCACTCCTTGCTGAATCCGATAGAACTGTCCTGGCATGGCATCACCTCCAACCACAAGTGCGGTTTTGAAAGGCAATCCCTTGCCAAGCAACTTCGCTTGTTCTTCCACTTGTATGCATAGCTCTCTAGTTGGTTCCAAAACAATTGCTACTGGTTTCTTTGCACCAGCCTTGTTCATAGAGGATCTATTTGCACAAGCAGAGATGATCGGGATCAGAAACGATGCAGTTTTGCCCGTTCCAGTTTCAGCAGAGACAAGCAGGTTCTGCCGAGACAAAGCAGCGGGGATTGTTTGCATTTGGACAGGTGTCGGCATCTCATACCCTGCAGATTCAATATTCTGAAGAAGCTTCTTAGGAAGTGTACAAGATGAGAATGAACAAATTGGTGCAGGGACGACAGATTCTCCCTTGACAAAAATATCAAGTTTTTTTCTGAGCAAGGCAGCTTGGTCACAAGTTAGAGATTCAGATGTTGCTCTACTATCACTGTCATTTATATAATAGCACTCATCATTTGCAGGCAATTTGTTTCGTGGAGGTAGAGGTTCAGATTTAGATTTCTCAACCCTCAGTAGTAGAATTTGCTTGCACTCCAAGCTGCACACATCATCATCTGTCTCATCACATATGTACTCGCCATAACGGCTACATATTACACATTTCGGATCTCCAGGGAGAGCTAGTCGCTGATCTTGAGACCTCTCTTTCACTTTTTCTGGAGAAACACAGACCAAGAAAACTGTAGTATCAGTAAACAAGAGAGGATTCAGCAAAAACAAAACAAAGCGCACTGCATGCCCTAGTAATGTAGATAGGGCAACCATTGTATTAAATTCAACTACAAATAGATGCCTCATTTTAATTTATTTAGAGTTTCCTCAGAAGATACTCCTGTTTCTTACACCAACATTTATTTATATATAAAAAAATATCTCATGCAGTCAAGCTAAAGTCACAATTAGGCTTTACAATACACAATTCCATAGACTTAGGCGTTGGTCAAACAAATGCAAGACAGGTGGTCCATCAAAGGACAAAACCCAGGCCACCCCGTGCTTGAGTCCCAAACAAAAATGTCTATGTTACTTTCACATGGATAAACCAGGACACTCTTATTATAAAAATCGGGAAAAGGAGATGCTATAAGTATGGAAGTATCTAATGAATAAATCAGTACGAGTGATAAATTATAAGTAAACATAAGGGGAGGAAACCAACTAAGTGTTGTATCCAGAGGATCTTATAAATGTAAAGTCTGCCATGAACAAGCGTCTGGACTTTTTCGGTAGACTGTATCTTGTTTTACTGTTTCATAGAACCATGATTAGAACCCATACCGTCATTTAGAAGCTCAGAAGCTTCACATTTAGATGCCTCCAATGTTATGGACTTTGAAAAGTTGCTGGCATCACAATGTTGATTTGTACAAGTACTACTAGAAAAAGCTGCTTGTCTTTTCTCTTCAATTAAGTCAGAGTTGGTTTTTTGGTTGAACATATCTGCAAAGGAGATAACAATTAGCATGGTGGATATGAAAACTTCTACACTAGGAAAAGTAGAAAATTAAGCTATGTAGTATGATTGTATTACTAGGCACACTTAACGCAACTACCCAAAAGAGAAATAATATATGATACAGAATAATGAACTAAGCTACAACGGATTAAAGAAGCAGTAGTCCATTCAAATATCAGTGACAAGTTCATTTCACCCTTGAGCCCATCTCTTGCAAAGTACAATGTATGCACACATTAGTGGACAAAACATTACAACAGCATGTGACTGAGAGATAAACAGAAAGGAAACCAGTTAACTAGTCCATGCAAAATACAAGTGTCCATGCTACCTCAAAGAACATTTAAATAGAGGAAATAGAAAGAAATTAAAGAAAGATGAAGGACATGGAAACTACTCCGTTTAAAATCCATTGATAGAGAAAAGTGAATGATCTGTCCAATGATCTTAACCTAGAATACATGATAGAATTATAGAAAGAATACATGCCAAAAGTATTGGTCAAAGTCCTCTGTCGGAGGGATTTAGAGGTGGGGTACAATATTACATTTCCCTTCACTTAATTTTGGTGTCTATCATAAAAATCAATGAATGTCCTTTACCTTCTCTTTCAGATAATCGCTAGTTTAACTTCCTCTTATTATACATATTGGTTCATCTTCACCTTTCAAGTTCCCTTAAACCTACTTTTATCAAGGATAATGTCATATTGTAATACGAATACAATGATTGATCATATCTTAAGTTCCTGTTTCTGCAGACGATGAACCGTAACAGTTTCAAAGCATTTAATCTAAGGATTCAACCCTATTATCAGTTTTTTTTTCACTTGTTTTATAAGCGTCTCCTAATTTTAGCTGTGAGTCTGTCCTATCGGAATTTGTGAAAGATTATATCTAGCCCATAACACATATGTACCGTTTTTAATTAAAGTGAAAATTTTCTTTGTAACCTTCAAAGATAGCATACCACCACCTCTTTTTCTTGGCAATTAAATGATAAGCAAGAACAGCAGACAAAGAAATAAGAATATGGAATCTTCCATTTCCCCCCTTATAACTTTCTCCTAGTTTCATGCCAAATCACTACTTATAGTTCAAATTGGCTGCCGGAACCCACAAATGACACGCCAACTCAGTTATGATTACCTCTAGTTGCAACTTGAACTGAATCGCAAGTTGCAGCTCCACGTAAAGACTTAATGGCAATCATCAGTTGGGTTCTTTGTTCAAAACAAAATTCAGACCTGAGCACATTTCTAATGGAAACTTATTCAACCCTCCAAATTCCAACGTGCTAGGCAACAGAAAGTAGGTATCACCCCAATAATTCTACTCACTAAATGACCATTTGCCGTTCCAAATTCCACAACTAAGGCTCGTAATAAAAGCTTTGCTGAAATTATCAACTGATTAAGGCCATTCAATTTGGTTTGAGTTACCCAACTATTGGATCGAATTTCTTGATCATTATTCAATCATATTTGAGCAATGATTAAACATTAAACTACTGATATTCCATAATCCGTATACCATCAGATCAATGCGGATTTGCTATCATACATTTACCTAAATAAATATAGGGGAAAAAATCCGAACTTTCACACACGGCTGCATAGAAAATAGAAAATAGAAATTCATCAAGACCGGCGAATGAAAGCAACAAAAGCATGGAGCAGATCTCTCTACAGTCTACAGTCTGCATAGAAAGTGAAATTAGACGATATTGTAGCTGATGAGGCGCAAATAGACAGACAGACAGACAGACCAAAGGAGCTGCTGATAAACAAAAAATTGAGCATACCTTTGAATTGTGATCAGGAGTTTCTGCTGCCGATGGTGGAGCAGGATTCTCCAGCATCTCTCTCCTCCAAATCCAATAGTCGGGGGCAGAAATCGCGAGCGAGGTCCGGCGGTGGTTGTATAACTTGTATGTTCTGCGCGGAGGGGAGGTACCCTAAACAGCGACACATTAATCAAGTTCTTCTGCTTTCAGAAATTAGCGAATTAGTTATCGTACTTTGGAGGTTTAAAACGATTTCCCATATACTGAGAAATCTTAAAAGGAAAATTCTACACAAATGAATTTTACCAATTTACCCTACAAGTCATGATATTTTTTAGTTCTACAAAATAACCAAAAAGAGAAAAATATATTAAAGATAAGAGAAAAAACAAACGAAATATATCTTATACAAATAAATATAACATGTATTTTTTTATAAAAAAAATAGTTACAAAAGCTCAGATTTTTCTTTACAAACAATATAGTTTTTTTAAAAAATTATTTTATGTATTAATTTTTTTCTAGTTTTGTAAATAAGTTTATGAAAGTTTTATTTCTTAACTTAAAAAAATGACTTAAAGGCAAAATGAGAATCCTTTTTAAGTTACAATCTTTATAAAATGATTATGTGATTTTCATGTAAATTTCTCTAATAATCAATGATTAAGTTACAAACTCCATAGCTTTAGGGGTTATGATCTTCTCAATAATCAGATATGCAATTCTATCACTCAATTTTACCTCAAATTCAACATCATAATGGTTGAACAAGATCACCCCAATCGAGTCACGATAATCAACATCGATCACACATGCAGCAATATCGATTGAGTACTTCCATGCAAGTATGAATGCACCCCAATGGGACTTCAATCAAACAGCTCGAGGATCAAGTATGAATGCACCCAACAATCTGTATTCGAAATTTCGAATGTTTATGTGGAACTATCGATTGTCTAACCATGAAGGTTCGATTTTAGTGTGGGACTTTCATCAAACACTTCCATGACCAAGAATCATTGCATAACTTACATCGAGTATCGACCTTAATTGTGTGCATCAGATCAGTGCGTCAAAGATTCTGGTAGGTCTGGAGGAGCTGCATATAGTCGGGGGACCTCTGAGACGCCATGGCTACAGAGACAGCTATGACCACCACTCTTTGGACTCTGATCGACTGCGACAAAATCGAGATGCCAATCGTAGAGAAAGAGAAATGGCTGCCGAGAAGACCTGAAAATCACATCTTTTCCAACCTGCACAACTTAACTTTAATTTACAAGGTCTCTACTATGAATCACAACTTAACCACTGTAGAACTTTCATTTCAAAGTTACTAGAACAGCAATATACGAAAACCTTCTGCATATAAATCTACATAGATAGCAGAATCAATGAAAAAAGCACTGAAGTAGTTAACTGAACAAAAACGAGATGTAACCAATATGTGCAAACAAAAAAAAACTCACCAACTCCATTCGAATATCGACCTGAACTGCTCTATAGAAAACGATCCATGAGCATTGACCTCATTGAACCTAGGGTTTTCGAAGGTTCAATTGGAAGATCCTAACGAGTGATTTAATGGAGCCAACGGCCTGCCGATCGAAATCGCCTTGGAGGATGCTCTGATGTACCTTGGCTAACTCTCCTCGAGCGAAGTAAGTTGATCTCTCGACGCCACCGAGCTGACATTGAAAAAGTCGGATGTTATGGCCGAGAAGAGATGAAGAGTAGAGGGTCAAACCTGATGGTGGAGTGCACAGTGTCGTGGTTGAGATCGTCACTTGCGGAGAGGAGACAAGGAGAGCAACAAACGAAGAGGACAGACAAAGAGGAGAACAACTCTGTTGTTTTGTGACTATGTGATTGCGACATCCAATTATTAAGTTTTTTGGTCTTTCATATTTTAGTATTTTCACTCTGAATTTATATAATTAAATACGAGATTAAGACACAGTTCAGTTGTAGTCTATTTGGTTAATATGTGAGACTTTGATTTCACAATTCTATAGTTCGAACCCATTGTCACACATTTTATTTTGTATTATGCCGACATAAATGAATTTTCATCGTCAAAAAAATTATATTTACCGACGAAATATGTGCTTTCGTCAGCAAAAATAAGTTTTACCATTTTTTTCTATATGTTTTACCGACGAAAATTCATTTTCATCGTCAATTTTATTATATTTAACGACGAAAAATTCATTTTCACCGGTAAAATTTATTTTTACCGTCGAAATATGTTTTGGTTGGCAAAAATAATTTTTAGCGACAAAATTATATTTTCCTCGGTAATTATTACTTTTACTGACGAAATTATTTGTTTGTCGCTAAAACGTGTATTGGACCGAAATTTTTCTTGACTCAGGTCCTCGGTCTAGCTTGACTCGGGTCGATCTCGGTCTTGAACTGAAATTTAGAAGGAAAAAATGCATAAATCAATAAGACCGGAGCAATTTAAAATTCAGCTTCGCGTATCAATCAATACCGAAGCAAATAAGACCTCTAATCTTCACTTCAAATGCATAAAATTGGATGAAAAAGACTTGTTTGTACCTGGAGCAGATTCTTCTCGTGAGGTACTCGTAGGAAGATATACTTAGAAGCAGCCGTCAGAGGGGTCTATTGAGAAGTCAGTGATTCCCTTGGGAAGGAGACCCACCGACAAGCCATAGTTCTGGAGGTACTCGTAGATGGTGAAATGTCGCTTGAAGAACGTGTACTCCAGCTAGGCTTGTCAGAATAACAAGGATGAGGATGAGCAGGAAGAACCATAATTCAATTTTTTAGGGTTGTCTTCTTGAAGCTTCTACTTTCTCGGATGAGCGAGGGAGAGGGAGAGGGAGAGAGAGAAAGGAAATGAGAGGGAGGTATGGTTTGGGGTTTCTGCTAGTTTAGATTCATACGACTGTTGTATAGTGTAAGCTAGTTTTTTTTATAACAAAAATCGATCTGGACCGATCCTAATTGGGCTTTTGGGAGAAAACCCCCCGAGATCGAGACCGACCTTGGAGAAAAAAATATGTTTGCTCGGTCTCGGTCCTAGTCGATCTCGGTCCTAGTCGGGGCGATCTCGGGACGATTTTGTCGTGATTTCGGTTCAACCAGTCTTTTTTACTCATCCCTAGTATTTTATGTATCATATAATTTTTGCATATTTTTTATGTGTTTATGTCTATGTTAAAACCAGTGTTATCAGAACCGGGCCGACGGTCCGACCGGAAATCAGACCCCTGTCCGGTTTGGTTAAGATAAAAGACAGTTTTGCAAATGAACCGTGTTTGAACCAGACGTTTTTTGCAAAACCGGGTGGTTTTCGGTTCAGTTTGTAGGCTAATTTTTTTTCCAGACCAATCTTTTTTTCAGACCGATTGGTTTTTAGACTATGTATGTATTTTCAGTTTTGTGAATAGTGAACCGCACACCGGATCGGGTCCGACCGGATTGGACCGTCCAAACCAGGAACCGGCCCCTGAGTGGTTCAAGGGTAGGACTGATTCTAATAACACTGGTGAAAACGTCTATTATCTTTTTATTCTTGTATCAATGTATCATTATTAATTGTCATTTATGAAACTTTCAAATATTTAAACCTTGTCACTTTTAAAAGACAAATTTATAAAAAAGAGTTAGCTGTATATATATATATATATTTAAAACTTTTATTTTGGAATTTTTAATATTAAATTTATATATTTAATAAAATATTAAATTTGTAAACATGCCTAGACTTTTCTAATTAACATTTCTAATTACAAGTTAATTATAAAAATTACACTAATGATATACTTTCCCTATTTAGATTAAATTTTTATATAAACAATTATCTGAATAGTTTAACTATAGGTATTTGATACATACAATATAATATTAGATTATTTAATAATAATTGACTACTATGATGTTATCTTAATTTACCTAATTGTATTTTTACTTGAAATATAATATTTATTCTAAGAAAAAAATCTAAAATATAGCTTTTAATGAATTATTTTTATATGTGCACAAACTTAAATAATGGTTACTATCAAAATAGTTACCACTATTGAAATAAACTATTTTTTAGATTAACATTCATGATAGATATATGATAATAATAAATATCATAAATTTAAGTTTAAGAGCACTATTAACATTATATTAATGACTATTCATATTATTTTTTATTTTGAATTCATGTTAATTATCCATTGGCTTTATTAAAAGATCATCCAAATTTTTTTATTGAATTTTTTATTTGAACTAATCTTTAGATGAATGGTTAGTAAAATAGAAAACTAATATATTTTATTAATAAGTGGCTTAGATATGTATTATTCTCTATTGTATGATATTTGGTTTAACAATAAAATAAAATTTAAACTATGTGAAAGGGTGTGCCGCGTTCTCTCGTATATATGTATTTACTTCTGTTATATCCCCTAAAATTTTAATGGATAATAAAATGGTGCAATTAGTGTTTAATTGAAATCTCTTCTAAATGTGACATCGTCATATCTATATTATAAAGTTTCCATTCAGTCTTAAAAACAGTTTCATCACCTTATAATTTTTTTGTGATTAATAAAAAAAATTACCTTGAATTATACAATTAGATTTAAAAGATGATAAACTGATCAAAGTAAGCAATCCATTTTAGAGTACTGCAATAATCAGTTATACCTTATATATTTTTTTCCTTCCGTTTACCTCTATTCTGTTACAAAAAATATATTTTTTACACACACACACACACATATATATATATATATCATACTCCCTAAAGTTAAAATAATTCAAGATATTTCATAATTACTATATATATTTTTTAAAATTTATTACTATCATATTAGTTCTAATAAGAATCATGATAAAGCAAGAAGAAAAGCTTTGGGTTGGGTTTGGCGCTGCTTGTGACATACATTAATAAAAAGGGGTGTAGGGGGTGAAAAATGTGACTCTGTGTTGCGGTGGATTGAATCCACATGGCTCCTCTCTTTATCCATAACTCAGAGCATACTATGATATATTGATATATATATATATATATATATATATATGAAATCCATGTATCTCTCTCTCTCTCTATATATATATATATACGTATATGATCATCAAAATATATCCATCTCTCTGGCCATTCATCAGCTGCTACCTAGCTCCAGTTCTTGTGTGTCCCCCCCATTGATCATCTGCTCTGCAAGTCAAACACCGAAACCCCACATGTTTTTGTCTCACTCTCTCTCTTCCGTCTCTCTCAGAAGAAGACATCAAGTATAGTTCGGTATGGATTCTATTGAATCTCTAAATACACTCTCCATTTCTGTCATAATTTCTTATCATCATTTGTTTTTGGACGCGTTTGAAGGAAGGAAAAGTGTGCATGATAAGCAAATTCACAAACCCTAACCAGTATTATAACTGTTCAAAAACTGATTTTTTGGTTTATTTTTTTATTATTATTAGAGAGTGTAACTTGTCGTTATGGTTGTTTCAGATCAGATCCGACAGCGACAGAGAGCTGATTATTAGCTAGGGTTTGTTGTCCTTACGTGGATAGAGAGCTAATCGAGCTATATAAATGGAGAAAGAAGAGAACTACTCGGTACTATCATACCTTCTCATCTCTGATGTTTGTATGTTTTCGTTGATAAATCTCAATCGTCACTCGTCACCTCTCTCTGATGCTGTATTCCTTGAACTCCGAGCTATGGCAGGCGAGTTTTCCAAGTCCCGACTACTCTCTTCATCAAGATCAAACCCTCCATCATCAACCTCAGACTGGAGAAAACTCGGGTTCCACTGATCATGAAATGATAGGAGAAGGAACAAGAGGAGGATATATGCTCAACAATACTGCTTTCCATCATCAGGCTCAAATGGGTTACTCTTCTGGGTTCTTGGGATCGGGATCTAGTTTGGACAGGATCAGCTTTGCAGATGTGATGCAGTTTGCTGATTTTGGTCCTAAGTTGTCGTTGAACCCAACCAAGAGCTTGGTCAGTTACAACTCCGATCAGGAAGATGCCGGCGGGATGGATCCAGTTTGTTTCCTCAAGTTTCCTGTTCTCAACGATAGAATATTAGCTGACAGTCAGTCGTCGTTGATGGGCGATACGGAGGATCGTGTTAGGCTGTTCGATGAACATCAAGAAGACAACAATATGCAGGTTAGAGAGGACGACGACGACGAAGAAGAAGAAGAAGAAGGAATTAGGGTTTCTGAAAATAAGAACAATCCCATGCAATTGCGGTCGATCATGGACCAAAGAAACCCAACTACAACAGTTTTGGATGTGAAGAACAACAAAAAGAAGAGGCCGAGAACGACGAAGACCAGTGAGGAAGTAGAGAGCCAGAGGAAGACTCATATTGCTGTTGAGAGAAATCGTAGGCGGCAGATGAATGATCACCTACGTGTACTTCGATCTCTCATGCCTGGTTCTTATGTACAGAGGGTAATAATCATTATCATTATATATATATATATATATATTATGTATACGTATATGTAATTAATCAATCCTCTTCACTAGTACAGGGAGATCAAGCTTCTATCATCGGAGGAGCTATCGAGTTCGTGAGAGAACTGGAGCAACTTCTCCAGTGCCTTGAATCTCAGAAGCGGCGACGGCTCTATGGTGATGGAACTGGGCCGCCGCCACAAACGGTAGCTCAGCCGCCTCCTAATTTCTTCCCATCTGCTAATTCCAGCAACAGTAGTAATCATAATAATGTTCCGATCCCAACCACCGACTCGATCAAGCCTGTGGATATTGATCAGACTGGATTTCGAGAAGACATGGCAGAGAGCAAATCTTGCCTTGCCGACATCGAAGTTAAAGTGTTAGGGTTCGATGCGATGATCAAGATACTCTCGAGGAGGAGACCTGGACAGCTTCTTAAGACCATAGCCGGGCTAGAGGATTTGCAGCTCAACATTCTTCATACCAACATCACCACCATTGAACATACTGTCCTCTACTCCTTCAACGTTAAGGTATTCTCCCGAGCTATCCATCATTTTTATCAATCAATACATATATAAATATATATATATAGTATATGTACATATATTGCTTCTTAATTTGTGTATATCTTCTTCAGATTTCAAGTGAAATCAGGTTTACTGCAGAAGATATAGCGAATTCAGTGCAGCAGATATTCAGTTTTATACATGCAAACAGCTCCATTGGCCCTCAACACCCATCTCATGTACAATTATAGCATCCATATATATATATAACGATACACATAACGATATTTTATTTATTTACTGGTACGAATAATTCAAGTCCATGGAAGTCTCAAATGGTATGGTATGGTATATATGTATATATGTTTCCATTATTATACAGGGAATGTGTTATAGTCTATACCCATTGCAATGTATGACACTTGTACCACATTGGTTGTATGGGCAAGTGATGTTTATAAGCTAAATGAGTTCTCCCACCTAATATGCTAGTTTATTGGGCTGAGCTCTTCCATTTGGCTTGTAACAGAAGGTAAATCCACTGCAAATTAAAAACGGTATCCGCTAGAAATTGAATTTATTTATATATAATTTATAACAACTATATTGAACACTAAATAAATAATTTACCGTAAATGTTTTGTTTGTTATTGATCATTTGTGTTATTGTCAATGATGACTTGATATTTAATTTTTTTTCGAGTTAACTATTCTACAACGGAATAAATTTACACAAATCATGATTTTTAACCATAACAAATTATTTGACACTAAATAAATTATAGTATATAACTATGATAACAAATGTCGTCACAAAATATCTTAAGAAGATATAACGAATTTGATTTCCAACTGAAGACCAATATTATTGTAGTTAGTTAAAAAATTCAATTTACAATCCCAACAAAGATAGTTGTCAAATTATCTCATATGCAAGGACCCATCTTACGTAAGTGAACAAGTCGACGAAAACCTTTCGTGGGACTTTCATTGACTTTTGGTGTTTTGACCTGTCAGAGAGAAATGTCTCCTTTTTGTAGTATTAGGCAGACATGGAAAAAATGTGTAGTTACTGATAATTTAAGAAGTATCCTAAAACAATATGGAAGATAGATTTTAGATATAGAGACAATCATTACTTTTCTTTCATACCAACTTTTACTATAGATAAAAAAATTATTTTACAGATTTATTTTCATTTTTCTCCTTTTTACTTATACTCACTTCTTCCTAAGTGCTTTTCCTTTTCACGTAGCTCTCTCTATATTATTATATTTATATTGCTGTAATTTTAAAATAAATCATAATATTTGCATTTTCTTTTATTATATCTGATTTATCAAGTTAGATAAACGTAAAAGTGCGGAAGATGGTATGAGAGGGAGTTGAGAGGTAGGGCATGAATATGGCTGTCAATAGTTAGTGGAGGGTATGGTTACTTTAAATATCATAACCATACCATATTTTTAAATCATATATCATAATCATTATTATTACATGTACAATTTTCAATACCATAACCATTAAAATAATCGTGGTTATTAACCATAGTTTTACCCGTATACCCATATTTATTTTACACATGTAATATAATAAAAGATCGAAAATTTTATTTAAAAAAATATACAAATCTATATTATCAACAATAAAAATATATAAAACTAGCATCATGAGTATTTATTACATGTGTACAGTCACTTCCATTATTTAGTATATATTAGTTTGTTAATAATAAATAATAATTATATTTATATAATAACCATAGTTATAACCATGGGTATAACTCAAATATCATAACCATACCCATTATGAGTAAAAAATTCATCACCATAACCGTACCGCACCATAATGGTACAGTTAACCATATTAAACAGTAACAGTTATAACCATGTTTATGAATTTTTCACTGCACCATTGCCGGCCCTAGGCATGAAAGGCAAGGAATGAGATGGAAAAGATTAAACGAGAAAATGACAAATATACAATTTTTTTTAAAATTTTATATGAAAAGTGTTGATAAAAAGTAATCATTAGTACGTAAATAATTTTTTTCTTTAAAGAAAAAAGATTTACAGTCTTTTTAGGAAAAATCATCTAATAGAACAAAAACTAAGTGAAGAAAGAGTAAAAACAATCAGAGAAATTTTAAAAAGTAACCATGTCAGAATTTTTTTTTTAAAAAGTGTGTATGCAGAATTTTTTTTAGCAAACTATGTATACGCGCACTCCGGGGTCGCGCCTAACGGACATAGGCGCACCCAGGGGTGCGCCATTACCACCAATTTTTTTTTTTTTTTTAAAAACAAATTTTTCAATAATGATGACTCGATGTTTAATTAAGTATAAAATTATATATCTATTAAAAAAAATTTTAAAAAATTATAGTAAGTAGATATTTTAATTGCAATTCAAATGATGCAAAAAATATTAAATTTGGATTTACGGATTGACTGTACGGCATGCCGTAAGTTGATATATGAAAATTGTACTTAAAAAATTATAACTCGGACCATGTAAGTCCAAACTCAACACGGTTAACGTCATTTAGGTCGTAAATCAATTATCTACGTATGATAATTTTTTGGATTAAAAATACAGTGATTTTGTAACCCCCCATCGTTTACACCCAAATTTGATCGAAATAAGTAAATGCATTAGGTGAGAAATTTAATTATATACTTACTCAAAAAAAATCAAAAAAATTACAGTGCATAGATAATTTAATTACGAATTAAATGACGCTAACTATGCGTTAATTTTTGACTTTTAGACTGACTGTATAATACGGTACGTAAAAAACTCTACGTACGATACAAAAACTTCCAAATAGTGTTTTGCACAGTAAAATCACTGTTTAACTACTGTGCAAAACACTATTTGGAAGTTTTTGTATCGTATGTAGAGTTTTTTACGTACTGTATTATACAGTCAGTCTAAAAGTCAAAAATTAACGCATAGTTAGCGTCATTTAATTCGTAATTAAATTATCTACGCACTGTAATTTTTTTGATTTTTTTTGAGTAAGTATATAATTAAATTTCTCACCTAATGCATTTACTTATTTCGGTCAAATTTGGGTGTAAACGATGGGGGGTTACAAAATCACTGTATTTTTAATCCAAAAAATTATCCTACGTAGATAATTGATTTACGACCTAAATAACGTTAACCGTGTTGAGTTTGGACTTACATGGTCCGAGTTATAATTTTTTAAGTACAATTTTCATATCTCAACTTACGGCATGCCGTACAGTCAATCCGTAAATTCAAATTTAATATTTTTTGCATCATTTGAATCGCAATTAAAATATCTACTTACTATAATTTTTTAAATTTTTTTTAATAGATATATAATTTTATACTTAATTAAACATCGAGTCATCATTATTGAAAAATTTGTTTAAAAAAAAAAAAAAAATTGGTGGTAATGGCGCACCCCTAGGTGCGCCTATGTCCGTTAGGCGCGACCCCGGGATGCGCGTATACATAGTTTGCTAAAAAATAATTCTGCATACATACTTTTTCAAAAAAAAATTCTGACATGGTTACTTTTTGAAATTTATCAAACAATCATTATTTAATGAGTTAGTTCATTTTGGCCAAAAAAAATGAGTTAGTTCATAATTATTTATTAACTATCACATCGCGAAAATTCAATAGAAATCTTAGTTGAAAGAAAGTTAAAGTTACTATATTGTCCCCTTAATTAGGGATGACAATTCGTGTGTAGTGTATAAACGCATTTTGTATGTAAACAAATAAATCTTAAACAGATATGGTCTTACACAGATCGCACACGGAACACATGTTAAAACACAATTAACTTTTTTAACAAATCAAAAATTCGTATATACACGATACAAACTGTGTCACATGACAAGAAATGACACGAAAGAAATAATACAATATGAAATTCACAAATTCTATAATTTAATTTCATAATCAAGTTTTAAAATCCAAAAGTGATTCAAAAATGAATTCAAAATAGTTTATAGAGAGATCACAAATTGCTGTTTAAAAATAGTTTTTTTATCACTTTATTTTATATTGTAGGGTTAAATACCAAATAACTACATGAACTTTGGAAGTTTTACAAATAGCTACCCGAATATTGAATTTTTAAAAATAGCTACCTAAACTTTGAACAAATGTGCAAATAGCTACCTCAACTTTGACACATGTGGCAGATCGTTACCTCCCGTTTAGATATTTATTACTGATTATAATAAAACAATAAAATATATCTCCATAAAGAAATTATATTTATTACTCACTTAGCAAGCTTTTGAAGTACACCTGGGCCAATAAAAGTACATCTGATTCTCTAAATATACCATACTTAATGCTTGCTATGTAATGATGGAGTTACCTTCATCAGAAATTGTGTTGATGAACCTTCTTGATTGGGCAAACATCAGGTTGCCTAACAATGTAGATAACATCTCCATCTCTGAAGTACATGTCCTGGTTCCTGTGCCAACTCCACAGTGCATGGGTTTCATTTTTCATCTGCAATTATAGCAAGCAAATAGAACACTATGTAGAACAAAAAAGAGAAGAAAAATTTGTGTAATGACTATTAAATGTGATTAATTACTTGACCAACTGTTCAAGTGAGTATATATATATATATATACATTCATGCAAGCTTTGAGAGTAAATAAACAAGACACTTAAAAGGAAGAGAATCCAATGAGTATTATATATACATACTGACCTCTAATATCCCATGGCCAAAGCTGCTTTCCCTGTAAGCACTATAATCGGGTTGGCGATCCCAGCAGAAATTCCCAGCAGCAGGACCCGATGTGAAGTTAAATGCACAAAACCCTCCTCCTCCTTCTCCTCCAATGATGGGGTCAGGTGTGGTTCTTGGGTCTTCTGGGCAGTTGCCTGGTTCATCAGCATGAGTTATCGCCATCTTCTCTCTATTACCTCCATCACCAACTGTTATATGGACCGGACCACATGGATCCACTGTGTAATTGTAAACTCGGTTGGACCTCTCATAGGCGTGAACATGCCCTGAAAAGACAATATCAACCCCATACTCGTACAGCAAATCTTCCATCGCCACCCTCATGCACTCAGCTTCTCTGTAATGTGCAGTGTATGTGCTGTACCAAGGAGGATGCCATGTAGCCACCAACCATGGAGTCACTTCACGGTTAACACTGGCGAGATCTTTCTGCAACCACTGGTACTGATCCGCTGCAACAGCAAAGTGATAGGAAATTTGATATAAACGTAACAAAGTGATAAACTAGCAAAGTACTATATAAAGTAACAAAAAGTGATAGAAAATTTGAAAGAATTAAAATTAGCATTACATGATTTGTTGAATGAAATGTAGGCACCGAGCATTATGAAATGTATCCCTCCAGCGTTAAAAGAATAGTAAAATGTAGATGCAGATTTGCTCTCCTTAGATGGAAATGAAAACCGAGAACTGTAAGCGATAAAAGCCTGATTCTCAGCTTGAGGTTCTCGCTCGTGGTTTCCTTCTATCACCATTAGGGGAACTTTTGACACCAGTGGCTGCATAAACCTGTTATCAAGTGTTGCAGATAATGACAATCCTATGATATCGATCTACTGGTCATACAAATTAGAAGGGTTGGAAAATTTAACCTTCCCCAGTAATCCCAACGAGGCTGATAAGTTTCGTGAATCGGGGTATCCGCAAATGCATAAGAGTAGCAATCAGAGCTAGTTCCATTAGTAAGATACAAGTTAGCATAAGATACATCACCAACCAAGAGAACAAGATCGGGATGATTGGCGAGGAGGTGATTCACTGTGGAACTGGTATTGTAAGTAAGACCCAAGTCCCCAACAATAGCAACTCTACTTGGGTAGTTCTTTGGCCCGGATTCGGGCATTGTCATGAAATAGTAAAGGCTACTCATGCTTCCTATTGATGGATCTCCACATGAATAATAGTATAACGTGCTTGGCTTCAATCCTGCAGCATACATCGAAAACATTCACGCCGGTAATAACATGCAGTCTCACATTTTAAAGGAAGAGCAAACTTCGTACTTCTGAGGCGAACATGGTGAATGATGCCTGAGGTATAATTCTGAAGGCCTTCAAAAGGATAGAGCTGACTGTAAACTAGAGATGAACCAGTGGCCTGACGTCTGCGCCCAGAAGGTGCTACTCCAAAGTAAACAACACTTGCAACCGTACTGGGATCCAATGGTGTAATGTTGTCACCTATTTGGAATTCCCCTGTAAAACGATTATATGCATCACTAACTCAATGAGGAAATTAACAAATTAAGAAGAAATCTTTGACATGTTCAGCAGAGCATCGACTTCTTAAGTTGATCATATCGCACCAATGGAAACTTCTTTCATTCTCTGATTTGTGGGTCAAAATTATCATTGAATAAGGTCCCAGGATCATGACAGTTACAGTGACCCCATAAATTCAACCTATAATTGACTTGATATGTGATTATTCATCTGCCAAATCGAAACTTGCTTCCTCATCTATGTTGTTGACACTGTACTTGTAAGCCCAAATGCTCATCTACCCAGCTATAGAAGTCTATTTGGTTTTCGAAGAACATCCTAACTAATTATAAAGTTAGAGGGATGCCTACATTATCATCAGTGGATGGAAGAGAACTAAGGATGTGAAAATGGAAGCATGCTAGCTGTGTCCTATGTGAGTAGTTAATTAACATATAGGAATTAAATTAAAGCATACTAACCAGTGATCCAGGAAATCGAAACGGAATCGTGGTTGGCGGAGAGCGAGACAGAGATCTGCTCAGGCTCAAAGCCACCGAAGGTCCTCTGTAGTCGAGGGTCGGTGTCCGACAAGTCCACAGCGTTACCTCTGAAGCTCTTGTCCAGAGGTACCGTCACCGGCCTGAAGGGTCCTTCCAGTGTCGTCGATATTTTTCCGTTAACGAACGCTAAGCACAATATCAGGAGCTGCAAGAACAGTGGAACGAAGATACGAGAGAACACCGCCATTTACAAGATCCCAGACCCAGAGAAGGAGTCTGTGTGTGTTTACTGTTTAAATTTTGAAGGAATTGGTTTCAACTTTCGTTTTGAGAGGGAAAAGGAATTTCATTGCTGGCATCGGTGGTGGGGACTTCATAAGGTGGTGGAGTGTGATTTCTGCAAGTAAAGTCCACGCTGCAGTTATTCTCCGATTGTCTCTTAGTGGCATACCCAGTAACGGTTTCGTTCTCTCCCGTAGTTTCAAAACGGCGCTCAATCATTTTTTTTTTTTTTTTAATTTTAAATACTGCTCTCCTCTTAATATTTAAACTAAAATCGAAATTCTCCCTAATTTTAAAAATAAAATATATATTTCTTTTACATTTGTGGACTCATGGACTTCCGCATCAACGAAGTCTCCATTCGCCAAAGATAATCTTCAAGGGTTTGTGAATGTGAAGGGGTTCGGTTCACGAATTCGCATAGGTAGGGCACTACTCAACTTACCATTGAACAACTTTTTCATCAAGAGCATGTTTTCACGCGTGCATTCGGCAAACGCCTCCATGTCTTGAAGTCGTTCCCGCACTAATCCTAGCTCATCTTGCAGGCTGCAGACCTAGAGCAGAGCAAAAAATACTGTCTGAACCGAAATCTCGATAAAACCGGCCCGAGACCGTCTCGACTTAGACCGAGACCGAGCGGACGAGTTTTTCCCTCTAAAGTCGGTCTCAGACTTTTTCCCAAAATTTTCGATTCGAACCGAATCAGCCCGAGTTGTCTAAAAACCTAATACTGAATACTATACTAATATACTATACAGTAACTCCAAGTCTCCAACTAGGTCAGCAAGTTAGCAACTCCAACTCCGTCTCCTCTCCCGCCTCTCGACTCTCCCTTACCCTCCAGACTCCCGTTTGGTCGTCTCTGTCTCTCCCTCGCCTTCGCAGCTCCGTTTCCGCATCTCACCCTCGCCTCTTCGCCCTCGCCTCCGCTTCGCGCCGTGTTGCCTCTCGCCTCTTGCCTCCTGTAAGTGCCCTCACTGTGTCGCCTCTCGATTGTTTAGGGTTTACTTCGATTGTTCTTCAATTTACTTCGATTGTTCTTCAATTTATCTCGATTGTTCTTCGATTTGTATCAATTTACTGATTGTTCTTGGATTTTCTAACACCCAAAATTTTCTTTCACCCTTAGTTGAGACTCAAATCCTAGCCCTGATTGGGGCTCGATGTTAGAGTATGGGTCTTAACCCAAACCAACTCTCACATAGGGCGCGAGATGGTCTGGGTTAAGATTCATATCTTAACCCCTTCGATTTGGCTCAATCAAGTTCCAATCGAATTGAAACTCAATTATACTACATAATTTTTTTAAAACTCATCATGAGAATGAATGAGAAGATTTGGAGAATTTTAAAATAGTTTACATGACATGTCACTTAGGAATGATAATTGTATGTTCGACATGGACTAATTAAAATTGATTATTTTGACATTAAGAGTGAAAAAATGTCTCAAAAAGCTTATATGTCATAATTGCATACATTATAACCAAATTAATATAGATTAAAGAAATTTTATAAGTTTCATTGAAGTATAAAATATTATCTTAATTTTACAATTTTGAGAAATAATTTATTAATTATATAAAATAAATGAGCAAAACGGACGACGGTTTAACTTTTTGTCAAAACGTTTTTTTAAAAAAATATTAGCGAAATATTGAAAAACATCCAAAGTAATGAGATAAATTTGTGATTTACTTCATAATGAATATATACACATATAATCAAGACTGAGACTATAATTTCCTTAATTGAGACTTTATTGGAGTCTTATTGAATCAGAATTTTATTAAAAAAAACTGTTGGAATCAAGCAAACCAAAGTATCATTCAGCATGTTCGGGAGGGGCTTACCCGAGAAAAGATCTTTTATCATATAGCAAACTGAAGAACCAACAATTTCCCAGTTTCTTTGATAGAAAACAGGATGGAGACCGTCCAGTCCTAGAGCTTTGAAGGGGCTCAGGCTGGGGGCGATGGAAATTTCTTTGTCTAAAACAGATACAGTAAGATCATAAATCATACGCTCATTAAGCACAACATGATGGTTAAAATCCAGGACACATTTTAAACTAACTCGCTCTTTTTCATAACATAATAACTTTTTAAAAAAGTTTTGAAATTTATATTTAATTAAATTCGGGTCATGAATACAATTTTGTCAATCATCTTTGATGACTCATTTTGGATTTATTTCTCTTAACTAATGCAGTAACATGGTATTATTTTGTATTTATGTCCCCTTCGAAAATTCACATAGTCATAGATTTCATAGCCCAAAGCTTTTCTTCTTGATCAAAAATGATGGCGTACTCCATTTTTAAAACATGTTCCGTATTGACCAAATTTTTCATTTTGATGAACACTAACTTTTTGTTTAATAGAATCAAGCTGGGGCAATATTTTATTTGTTCTCCTAAAAATATTACCCAAAGTGTTTCTATTTCACTCTCGAGCTTGGATATGAAAATTTCTAGTAGCCTCATAGTGGACATTAAGGGCAGAGGACCAAGTCCGGGAGATCAAATTTTTAAAATCCGGGTGATCAAGTCACGTTGCTTCAAGACGGAAAAGTTTGCCCGACCCCGTTGGGGCACCATTATTCATAGAAATAAAAATGAGACAGTGATCCGAACGAGTCTTGGAATGGGAAAATTTGGAATGAGTCTTATGATTCACTACCCAAAAAATCAAATTTTTGTTTAACGCTCAATCGATTGGGTTCAATTAAGCTTAATTACAGAGTCATGAGTTTAATTGGCCAAAAAAAAAAGTCATGAGTTTCTAGAATATGAACCAATAGTTGAATCCCAATTTAGTAAGGATTGAGTCGTGAAACACTTATAGCATGTTTCAAAGTTATTATGATATTAATTTTAACTAGAAAACTGATTCGCGCTTTGCGCAATATAATAATTATTTTATTTGATAAATTAATAATATTTTTTAAATCAATATAAAAATATATTTATAACATGATTTTTTATTCTTTATTAAAGTACATTTAATTAATATTAATTCAATTAAACAACATAAAATTTAATTATAATTATTAAAAAAAGTTAAACTTATTTTTATAGTTTGAAAAAAAGTTAAACTTATATTTATAGTTTGTAAGACTATTTGAAAATAAATGAATAGATAATAAAAACAAATGTAGCCAATTATGAATATGATGCTAATTAATAGTTTTAAAATTTATTTTATGACATCTATTATTTTCATATATTTTTAAATAAATACAAACTATTAGAATATATATAAATTTATATATGTATATATATGCATATTAGTTATTGTAATTATAAATTATTTTTAAATTTTGTAATATACGTTGATTCTAATATGACATAAGAATGATATTTTATAAAATTCTAAGAAAAGTATGAAGAAATTATATTATAATTTATTCATACCCTAAATTTTATGTCATAATTATACATATCTACGTAGAATTAACATGTGATTATTATTTTCATAAAATTGATATATAATATACATAATAATACTTAATTTCAGAATTTTATTAAAAAAACTGTTGGCATTAAGCAAACCAAAGTATTATTCAGCATGTTCGGGAGGGGGTTACCCGAGAAAACATCTTTTATCATATTGCAAACTGAAGAACCAACAGTTTCCCAGTTTCTTTGATAGAAAAGAGGATGTTTTGTAGATCTTATCGCTTGTGACACGCAACCACAAACTTGAGGGATCTTTTGATCTTCGTCAAATAGCGAGGCTAACACCTGGTTTTATTGGTGTGGACATGAAAGTCCTTGCTAACAAGGATGAGATTATTGCCATGAATGGAACAGTTAAGGGAAGAAAATTAGGGTTGTGTGAGAATCTCACAAGCAGGATCAAATTGATGAAAGTAAGTAACCTTTCTTGTCACAAGATCTTGCAAAACTTTCCATCACTATGGTTGACTATGAGGTAATTCTTTGTCATGTATACTCTTTACTTTTTCTTATAGTTAGCTTGTGTTTTTAAAGATAAAATAATATTTATTTGTATAAGATGTGTATCATCTACCCCATTCTTTTTAAATAAATTTATCTATTTTTTGTAATTTTTTAAATAAAGTAATTAATATCATTTAAATGTTAATTTTAAAAATATGTAATTTGTCGTTCTTAGAAAATAATAAGTGTTAATCTTCCAATTTATGTTATAATGAAAAGTGAATGATGTCTTTATTCATTTTTTTAAATGTTGAAGCAGTATCATAACTTATATATATATATAAACATAATATATTTTCATATATTACAACTAAACTAAAAATGTATATTTTAATATAATTAATATTTAACTCGATATGATCTAACTAAACGTCTGAATTAAGATCTAAACTCGAACCCCCTTATTTGGAGTTTGGGTTAAGTTTCAATTAATTGAGACTTGATTCAGTCTTAATTGAGGGGTTACGATTCACTACCCAAAAAATCAAATTTTTGTTTAAAGTTCAATCGATTGGGTTCGATTAAGCTTCATTAAGGAGCCATGACCATGAGTTTAATTGGCCAAAAAAGAAAAGAGTCATGAGTTTCAAGAATATGAACGAATAGTTGAATCCCAATTTAGTAAAGATTGAGTCGTGAAACACTTATGTTTCAAAGTTATTATGGTATTAATTTTAACTACTGATTCGCGATTTGCCTAATATAATAATTATTTTATTTTATAAATTAATAATATTTTTAAATAAATATAAATATATATTTACAACATTATTGTTTATTTTTTATTAAAGTACATTTAATTAATATTAATTCAATTACACAACATAAAATTTAATTATAATTATGAAAAAAAGTTAAACTTATTTTTATAATTTGAAAAAAAGTTAAACTTATATTTATAGTTTGTAAAACTATTTGAAAATAAATGAATAGATAATAAAAACAAATGTAACCAATGATGAATATGATGCTAATTAATAGTTTTAAAATTCATTTTATGACATCTATTATTTTAATATGTTTTTAAATAAATACAAACTATTTTATCTACATAGAATTAACATGTGATTATTATTTTCATAAAATTGATATATAATATACATAATAATACTTAATTTCAGAATTTTATTAAAAAAACTGTTGGCATTAAGCAAACCAAAGTATTATTCAGCATGTTCGGGAGGGGGTTACCCGAGAAAACATCTTTTATCATATTGCAAACTGAAGAACCAACAGTTTCCCAGTTTTTTTGATAGAAAAGAGGATCTTTTGTAGATCTTATCGCTTGTGACACGCAACCACAAACTTGAGGGATCTTTTGATCTTCGTCAAATAGCGAGGCTAACACCTGGTTTTGTTGGTGTGGACTTGAAAGCCCTTGCTAACAAGGATGGGATTATTGCCATAAATGGAACAGTTAAGGGAAGAAAATTAGGGTTGTGTGAGAATCTCACAAGCATGACCAAATTGATGAAAGTAAGGAACCTTTCTTGCCACAAGATCTTGCAAAACTTTCCATCACTATGGTTGACTATGAGGTAATTCTTTGTCATGTATACTCTTTACTTTTTCTTATAGTTAGCTTGTGTTTTTAAAGATAAAATAATATTTATTTGTATAAGATGTGTATCATCTACCCCATTTTTTTAAAAGATAAATTTATATATTTTTTGTAATTTTTTTAAATAAAGTAATTAATATCATTTAAATGTTAATTTTAAAAATATGTAATTTGTCGTTCTTAGAAAATAATAAGTGTTAATCTTCAAATTTATGTTATAATGAAAAGTGAATGATGTCCTTATTCATTTTTTAAAATGTTGATGCAATATCATAACTAATATATATATATATATATAAACATAATATATTTTCATATATTACAACTAAACTAAAAATGTATATTTTAATGTAATTAACATTTAACTCGATATGATCTAACTAAACGTCTGAATTATGATATAAACTCGAAACCCCTTATTTGGAGTTTGGGTTAAGTTTCAATTAATTGAGACTTGATTCAGTCTTAATTGAGGGGTTATGATTCACTACCCAAAAAATCAAAATTTTGTTTAAAGTTCAATCGATTGGGTTCGATTAAGCTTCATTAAAGAGCCATGACCATGAGTTTAATTGGCCAAAAAAGAAAAGAGTCATGAGTTTCAAGAATATGAACGAATAGTTGAATCCCAATTTAGTAAAGATTGAGTCGTGAAACACTTATAGCATGTTTCAAAGTTATTATGGTATTAATTTTAACTAGAAAACTGATTCGCGATTTGCGCAATATAATAATTATTTTATTTGATAAATTAATAACATTTTTAAATAAATATATATTTATAACATGATTGTTTATTTTTTATTAAAGTACATTTAATTAATATTAATTCAATTACACAACATAAAATTTTATTATAATTATGAAAAAAAAGTTAAACTTATTTTTATAGTTTGAAAAAAAGTTAAACTTATATTTATAGTTTGTAAAACTATTTGAAAATAAATGAATAGATAATAAAAACAAATGTAACCAATTATGAATATGATGCTAATTAATAGTTTTAAAATTCATTTTATGACATCTATTATTTTAATATGTTTTTAAATAAATACAAACTATTTTATCTACATAGAATTAACATGTGATTATTATTTTCATAAAATTGATATATAATATACATAATAATACTTAATTTCAGAATTTTATTAAAAAAACTGTTGGCATTAAGCAAACCAAAGTATTATTCAGCATGTTCGGGAGGGGTTTACCCGAGAAAACATCTTTTATCATATTTCAAACTGAAGAACCAACAGTTTCCCAGTTTCTTTGATAGAAAAGAGGATGCTTTGTAGATCTTATCGCTTGTGACACGCAACCACAAACTTGAGGGATCTTTTGATCTTCGTCAAATAGCGAGGCTAACACCTAGTTTTGTTGGTGTGGACTTGAAAGCCCTAGTTAACAAGGATGGGATTATTGCCATGAATGGAACAGTTCAGGGAAGAAAATTAGGGTTGTGTGAGAATCTCACAAGCATGATCAAATTGATGAAAGTAAGGAACCTTTCTTGCCACAAAATCTTGCAAAACTTTCCATCACTATGGTTGACTATGAGGTAATTCTTTGTCATGTATACTATTTACTTTTTCTTATAGTTAGCTTGTGTTTTTAAAGATAAAATAATATTTATTTGTATAAGATGTGTATCATCTACCCCATTCTTTTTAAATAAATTTATATATTTTTTGTAATTTTTTAAATAAAGTAATTAATATCATTTAAATGTTAATTTTAAAAATATGTAATTTGTCGTTCTTAGAAAATAATAAGTGTTAATCTTCCAATTTATGTTATAATGAAAAGTGAATGATGTCTTTATTCATTTTTTTAAATGTTGAAGCAGTATCATAACTTATATATATATATAAACATAATATATTTTCATATATTACAACTAAACTAAAAATGTATATTTTAATATAATTAATATTTAACTCGATATGATCTAACTAAACGTCTGAATTAAGATCTAAACTCGAACCCCCTTATTTGGAGTTTGGGTTAAGTTTCAATTAATTGAGACTTGATTCAGTCTTAATTGAGGGGTTACGATTCACTACCCAAAAAATCAATTTTTTGTTTAAAGTTCAATCGATTGGGTTCGATTAAGCTTCATTAAGGAGCCATGACCATGAGTTTAATTGGCCAAAAAAGAAAAGAGTCATGAGTTTCAAGAATATGAACGAATAGTTGAATCCCAATTTAGTAAAGATTGAGTCGTGAAACACTTATAGTATGTTTCAAAGTTATTATGGTATTAATTTTAACTACTGATTCGGGATTTGCCTAATATAGTAATTATTTTATTTGATAAATTAATAATATTTTTAAATAAATATAAATATATATTTACAACATTATTGTTTATTTTTTATTAAAGTACATTTAATTAATATTAATTCAATTACACAACATAAAATTTAATTATAATTATGAAAAAAAAGTTAAACTTATTTTTATAATTTGAAAAAAAGTTAAACTTATATTTATAGTTTGTAAAACTATTTGAAAATAAATGAATAGATAATAAAAACAAATGTAACCAATGATGAATATGATGCTAATTAATAGTTTTAAAATTCATTTTATGACATCTATTATTTTAATATGTTTTTAAATAAATACAAACTATTTTATCTACATAGAATTAACATGTGATTATTATTTTCATAAAATTGATATATAATATACATAATAATACTTAATTTCAGAATTTTATTAAAAAAACTGTTGGCATTAAGCAAACCAAAGTATTATTCAGCATGTTCGGGAGGGGGTTACCCGAGAAAACATCTTTTATCATATTGCAAACTGAAGAACCAACAGTTTCCCAGTTTTTTTGATAGAAAGTAGGATCTTTTGTAGATCTTACCGCTTGTGACACGCAACCACAAACTTGAGGGATCTTTTGATCTTCGTCAAATAGCGAGGCTAACACCTGGTTTTGTTGGTGTGGACTTGAAAGCCCTTGCTAACAAGGATGGGATTATTGCCATAAATGGAACAGTTAAGGGAAGAAAATTAGGGTTGTGTGAGAATCTCACAAGCATGATCAAATTGATGAAAGTAAGGAACCTTTCTTGCCACAAGATCTTGCAAAACTTTCCATCACTATGGTTGACTATGATGTAATTCTTTGTCATGTATACTCTTTACTTTTTCTTATAGTTAGCTTGTGTTTTTCAAGATAAAATAATATTTATTTGTATAAGATGTGTATCATCTACCCCATTTTTTTAAAAGATAAATTTATATATTTTTTGTAATTTTTTTAAATAAAGTAATTAATATCATTTAAATGTTAATTTTAAAAATATGTAATTTGTCGTTCTTAGAAAATAATAAGTGTTAATCTTCAAATTTATGTTATAATGAAAAGTGAATGATGTCCTTATTCATTTTTTAAAATGTTGATGCAATATCATAACTTATATATATATATATATATAAACATAATATATTTTCATATATTACAACTAAACTAAAAATGTATATTTTAATGTAATTAACATTTAACTCGATATGATCTAACTAAACGTCTGAATTATGATCTAAACTCGAAACCCCTTATTTGGAGTTTGGGTTAAGTTTCAATTAATTGAGACTTGATTCAGTCTTAATTGAGGGGTTATGATTCACTACCCAAAAAATCAAAATTTTGTTTAAAGTTCAATCGATTGGGTTCGATTAAGCTTCATTAAAGAGCCATGACCATGAGTTTAATTGGCCAAAAAAGAAAAGAGTCATGAGTTTCAAGAATATGAACGAATAGTTGAATCCCAATTTAGTAAAGATTGAGTCGTGAAACACTTATAGCATGTTTCAAAGTTATTATGGTATTAATTTTAACTAGAAAACTGATTCGCGATTTGCGCAATATAATAATTATTTTATTTGATAAATTAATAACATTTTTAAATAAATATATATTTATAACATGATTGTTTATTTTTTATTAAAGTACATTTAATTAATATTAATTCAATTACACAACATAAAATTTTATTATAATTATGAAAAAAAAGTTAAACTTATTTTTATAGTTTGAAAAAAATTAAACTTATATTTATAGTTTGTAAAACTATTTGAAAATAAATGAATAGATAATAAAAACAAATGTAACCAATTATGAATATGATGCTAATTAATAGTTTTAAAATTCATTTTATGACATCTATTATTTTAATATGTTTTTAAATAAATACAAACTATTTTATCTACATAGAATTAACATGTGATTATTATTTTCATAAAATTGATATACAATATACATAATAATACTTAATTTCAGAATTTTATTAAAAAAACTGTTGGCATTAAGCAAACCAAAGTATTATTCAGCATGTTCGGGAGGGGTTTACCCGAGAAAACATGTTTTATCATATTTCAAACTGAAGAACCAACAGTTTCCCAGTTTCTTTGATAGAAAAGAGGATGCTTTGTAGATCTTATCGCTTGTGACACGCAACCACAAACTTGAGGGATCTTTTGATCTTCGTCAAATAGCGAGGCTAACACCTAGTTTTGTTGGTGTGGACTTGAAAGCCCTAGTTAACAAGGATGGGATTATTGCCATGAATGGAACAGTTAAGGGAAGAAAATTAGGGTTGTGTGAGAATCTCACAAGCATGATCAAATTGATGAAAGTAAGGAACCTTTCTTGCCACAAGATCTTGCAAAACTTTCCATCACTATGGTTGACTATGAGGTAATTCTTTGTCATGTATACTATTTACTTTTTCTTATAGTTAGCTTGTGTTTTTAAAGATAAAATAATATTTATTTGTATAAGATGTGTATCATCTACCCCATTCTTTTTAAATAAATTTATCTATTTTTTGTAATTTTTTAAATAAAGTAATTAATATCATTTAAATGTTAATTTTAAAAATATGTAATTTGTCGTTCTTAGAAAATAATAAGTGTTAATCTTCCAATTTATGTTATAATGAAAAGTGAATGATGTCTTTATTCATTTTTTTAAATGTTGAAGCAGTATCATAACTTATATATATATATAAACATAATATATTTTCATATATTACAACTAAACTAAAAATGTATATTTTAATATAATTAATATTTAACTCGATATGATCTAACTAAACGTCTGAATTAAGATCTAAACTCGAACCCCCTTATTTGGAGTTTGGGTTAAGTTTCAATTAATTGAGACTTGATTCAGTCTTAATTGAGGGGTTACGATTCACTACCCAAAAAATCAATTTTTTGTTTAAAGTTCAATCGATTGGGTTCGATTAAGCTTCATTAAGGAGCCATGACCATGAGTTTAATTGGCCAAAAAAGAAAAGAGTCATGAGTTTCAAGAATATGAACGAATAGTTGAATCCCAATTTAGTAAAGATTGAGTCGTGAAACACTTATAGTATGTTTCAAAGTTATTATGGTATTAATTTTAACTACTGATTCGGGATTTGCCTAATATAGTAATTATTTTATTTGATAAATTAATAATATTTTTAAATAAATATAAATATATATTTACAACATTATTGTTTATTTTTTATTAAAGTACATTTAATTAATATTAATTCAATTACACAACATAAAATTTAATTATAATTATGAAAAAAAAGTTAAACTTATTTTTATAATTTGAAAAAAAGTTAAACTTATATTTATAGTTTGTAAAACTATTTGAAAATAAATGAATAGATAATAAAAACAAATGTAACCAATGATGAATATGATGCTAATTAATAGTTTTAAAATTCATTTTATGACATCTATTATTTTAATATGTTTTTAAATAAATACAAACTATTTTATCTACATAGAATTAACATGTGATTATTATTTTCATAAAATTGATATATAATATACATAATAATACTTAATTTCAGAATTTTATTAAAAAAACTGTTGGCATTAAGCAAACCAAAGTATTATTCAGCATGTTCGGGAGGGGGTTACCCGAGAAAACATCTTTTATCATATTGCAAACTGAAGAACCAACAGTTTCCCAGTTTTTTTGATAGAAAGTAGGATCTTTTGTAGATCTTACCGCTTGTGACACGCAACCACAAACTTGAGGGATCTTTTGATCTTCGTCAAATAGCGAGGCTAACACCTGGTTTTGTTGGTGTGGACTTGAAAGCCCTTGCTAACAAGGATGGGATTATTGCCATAAATGGAACAGTTAAGGGAAGAAAATTAGGGTTGTGTGAGAATCTCACAAGCATGATCAAATTGATGAAAGTAAGGAACCTTTCTTGCCACAAGATCTTGCAAAACTTTCCATCACTATGGTTGACTATGAGGTAATTCTTTGTCATGTATACTCTTTACTTTTTCTTATAGTTAGCTTGTGTTTTTAAAGATAAAATAATATTTATTTGTATAAGATGTGTATCATCTACCCCATTTTTTTAAAAGATAAATTTATATATTTTTTGTAATTTTTTTAAATAAAGTAATTAATATCATTTAAATGTTAATTTTAAAAATATGTAATTTGTCGTTCTTAGAAAATAATAAGTGTTAATCTTCAAATTTATGTTATAATGAAAAGTGAATGATGTCCTTATTCATTTTTTAAAATGTTGATGCAATATCATAACTAATATATATATATATATATATATAAACATAATATATTTTCATATATTACAACTAAACTAAAAATGTATATTTTAATGTAATTAACATTTAACTCGATATGATCTAACTAAACGTCTGAATTATGATCTAAACTCGAAACCCCTTATTTGGAGTTTGGGTTAAGTTTCAATTAATTGAGACTTGATTCAGTCTTAATTGAGGGGTTATGATTCACTACCCAAAAAATCAAAATTTTGTTTAAAGTTCAATCGATTGGGTTCGATTAAGCTTCATTAAAGAGCCATGACCATGAGTTTAATTGGCCAAAAAAGAAAAGAGTCATGAGTTTCAAGAATATGAACGAATAGTTGAATCCCAATTTAGTAAAGATTGAGTCGTGAAACACTTATAGCATGTTTCAAAGTTATTATGGTATTAATTTTAACTAGAAAACTGATTCGCGATTTGCGCAATATAATAATTATTTTATTTGATAAATTAATAACATTTTTAAATAAATATATATTTATAACATGATTGTTTATTTTTTATTAAAGTACATTTAATTAATATTAATTCAATTACACAACATAAAATTTTATTATAATTATGAAAAAAAAGTTAAACTTATTTTTATAGTTTGAAAAAAATTAAACTTATATTTATAGTTTGTAAAACTATTTGAAAATAAATGAATAGATAATAAAAACAAATGTAACCAATTATGAATATGATGCTAATTAATAGTTTTAAAATTCATTTTATGACATCTATTATTTTAATATGTTTTTAAATAAATACAAACTATTTTATCTACATAGAATTAACATGTGATTATTATTTTCATAAAATTGATATACAATATACATAATAATACTTAATTTCAGAATTTTATTAAAAAAACTGTTGGCATTAAGCAAACCAAAGTATTATTCAGCATGTTCGGGAGGGGTTTACCCGAGAAAACATGTTTTATCATATTTCAAACTGAAGAACCAACAGTTTCCCAGTTTCTTTGATAGAAAAGAGGATGCTTTGTAGATCTTATCGCTTGTGACACGCAACCACAAACTTGAGGGATCTTTTGATCTTCGTCAAATAGCGAGGCTAACACCTAGTTTTGTTGGTGTGGACTTGAAAGCCCTAGTTAACAAGGATGGGATTATTGCCATGAATGGAACAGTTAAGGGAAGAAAATTAGGGTTGTGTGAGAATCTCACAAGCATGATCAAATTGATGAAAGTAAGGAACCTTTCTTGCCACAAGATCTTGCAAAACTTTCCATCACTATGGTTGACTATGAGGTAATTCTTTGTCATGTATACTATTTACTTTTTCTTATAGTTAGCTTGTGTTTTTAAAGATAAAATAATATTTATTTGTATAAGATGTGTATCATCTACCCCATTCTTTTTAAATAAATTTATCTATTTTTTGTAATTTTTTAAATAAAGTAATTAATATCATTTAAATGTTAATTTTAAAAATATGTAATTTGTCGTTCTTAGAAAATAATAAGTGTTAATCTTCCAATTTATGTTATAATGAAAAGTGAATGATGTCTTTATTCATTTTTTTAAATGTTGAAGCAGTATCATAACTTATATATATATATAAACATAATATATTTTCATATATTACAACTAAACTAAAAATGTATATTTTAATATAATTAATATTTAACTCGATATGATCTAACTAAACGTCTGAATTAAGATCTAAACTCGAACCCCCTTATTTGGAGTTTGGGTTAAGTTTCAATTAATTGAGACTTGATTCAGTCTTAATTGAGGGGTTACGATTCACTACCCAAAAAATCAATTTTTTGTTTAAAGTTCAATCGATTGGGTTCGATTAAGCTTCATTAAGGAGCCATGACCATGAGTTTAATTGGCCAAAAAAGAAAAGAGTCATGAGTTTCAAGAATATGAACGAATAGTTGAATCCCAATTTAGTAAAGATTGAGTCGTGAAACACTTATAGTATGTTTCAAAGTTATTATGGTATTAATTTTAACTACTGATTCGGGATTTGCCTAATATAGTAATTATTTTATTTGATAAATTAATAATATTTTTAAATAAATATAAATATATATTTACAACATTATTGTTTATTTTTTATTAAAGTACATTTAATTAATATTAATTCAATTACACAACATAAAATTTAATTATAATTATGAAAAAAAAGTTAAACTTATTTTTATAATTTGAAAAAAAGTTAAACTTATATTTATAGTTTGTAAAACTATTTGAAAATAAATGAATAGATAATAAAAACAAATGTAACCAATGATGAATATGATGCTAATTAATAGTTTTAAAATTCATTTTATGACATCTATTATTTTAATATGTTTTTAAATAAATACAAACTATTTTATCTACATAGAATTAACATGTGATTATTATTTTCATAAAATTGATATATAATATACATAATAATACTTAATTTCAGAATTTTATTAAAAAAACTGTTGGCATTAAGCAAACCAAAGTATTATTCAGCATGTTCGGGAGGGGGTTACCCGAGAAAACATCTTTTATCATATTGCAAACTGAAGAACCAACAGTTTCCCAGTTTTTTTGATAGAAAGTAGGATCTTTTGTAGATCTTACCGCTTGTGACACGCAACCACAAACTTGAGGGATCTTTTGATCTTCGTCAAATAGCGAGGCTAACACCTGGTTTTGTTGGTGTGGACTTGAAAGCCCTTGCTAACAAGGATGGGATTATTGCCATAAATGGAACAGTTAAGGGAAGAAAATTAGGGTTGTGTGAGAATCTCACAAGCATGATCAAATTGATGAAAGTAAGGAACCTTTCTTGCCACAAGATCTTGCAAAACTTTCCATCACTATGGTTGACTATGAGGTAATTCTTTGTCATGTATACTCTTTACTTTTTCTTATAGTTAGCTTGTGTTTTTAAAGATAAAATAATATTTATTTGTATAAGATGTGTATCATCTACCCCATTTTTTTAAAAGATAAATTTATATATTTTTTGTAATTTTTTTAAATAAAGTAATTAATATCATTTAAATGTTAATTTTAAAAATATGTAATTTGTCGTTCTTAGAAAATAATAAGTGTTAATCTTCAAATTTATGTTATAATGAAAAGTGAATGATGTCCTTATTCATTTTTTAAAATGTTGATGCAATATCATAACTAATATATATATATATATATATATAAACATAATATATTTTCATATATTACAACTAAACTAAAAATGTATATTTTAATGTAATTAACATTTAACTCGATATGATCTAACTAAACGTCTGAATTATGATCTAAACTCGAAACCCCTTATTTGGAGTTTGGGTTAAGTTTCAATTAATTGAGACTTGATTCAGTCTTAATTGAGGGGTTATGATTCACTACCCAAAAAATCAAAATTTTGTTTAAAGTTCAATCGATTGGGTTCGATTAAGCTTCATTAAAGAGCCATGACCATGAGTTTAATTGGCCAAAAAAGAAAAGAGTCATGAGTTTCAAGAATATGAACGAATAGTTGAATCCCAATTTAGTAAAGATTGAGTCGTGAAACACTTATAGCATGTTTCAAAGTTATTATGGTATTAATTTGAACTAGAAAACTGATTCGCGATTTGCGCAATATAATAATTATTTTATTTGATAAATTAATAACATGATTGTTTATTTTTTATTAAAATACATTTAATTAATATTAATTCAATTACACAACATAAAATTTTATTATAATTATGAAAAAAAAGTTAAACTTATTTTTATAGTTTGAAAAAAATTAAACTTATATTTATAGTTTGTAAAACTATTTGAAAATAAATGAATAGATAATAAAAACAAATGTAACCAATTATGAATATGATGCTAATTAATAGTTTTAAAATTCATTTTATGACATCTATTATTTTAATATGTTTTTAAATAAATACAAACTATTTTATCTACATAGAATTAACATGTGATTATTATTTTCATAAAATTGATATACAATATACATAATAATACTTAATTTCAGAATTTTATTAAAAAAACTGTTGGCATTAAGCAAACCAAAGTATTATTCAGCATGTTCGGGAGGGGTTTACCCGAGAAAACATCTTTTATCATATTTCAAACTGAAGAACCAACAGTTTCCCAGTTTCTTTGATAGAAAAGAGGATGCTTTGTAGATCTTATCGCTTGTGACACGCAACCACAAACTTGAGGGATCTTTTGATCTTCGTCAAATAGCGAGGCTAACACCTAGTTTTGTTGGTGTGGACTTGAAAGCCCTAGTTAACAAGGATGGGATTATTGCCATGAATGGAACAGTTAAGGGAAGAAAATTAGGGTTGTGTGAGAATCTCACAAGCAGGATCAAATTGATGAAAGTAAGGAACCTTTCTTGCCACAAGATCTTGCAAAACTTTCCATCACTATGGTTGACTATGAGGTAATTCTTTGTCATGTATACTATTTACTTTTTCTTATAGTTAGCTTGTGTTTTTAAAGATAAAATAATATTTATTTGTATAAGATGTGTATCATCTACCCCATTCTTTTTAAATAAATTTATCTATTTTTTGTAATTTTTTAAATAAAGTAATTAATATCATTTAAATGTTAATTTTAAAAATATGTAATTTGTCGTTCTTAGAAAATAATAAGTGTTAATCTTCCAATTTATGTTATAATGAAAAGTGAATGATGTCTTTATTCATTTTTTTAAATGTTGAAGCAGTATCATAACTTATATATATATATAAACATAATATATTTTCATATATTACAACTAAACTAAAAATGTATATTTCAATATAATTAATATTTAACTCGATATGATCTAACTAAACGTCTGAATTAAGATCTAAACTCGAACCCCCTTATTTGGAGTTTCGGTTAAGTTTCAATTAATTGAGACTTGATTCAGTCTTAATTGAGGGGTTACGATTCACTACCCAAAAAATCAAATTTTTGTTTAAAGTTCAATCGATTGGGTTCGATTAAGCTTCATTAAGGAGCCATGACCATGAGTTTAATTGGCCAAAAAAGAAAAGAGTCATGAGTTTCAAGAATATGAACGAATAGTTGAATCCCAATTTAGTAAAGATTGAGTCGTGAAACACTTATAGTATGTTTCAAAGTTATTATGGTATTAATTTTAACTACTGATTCGCGATTTGCCTAATATAATAATTATTTTATTTGATAAATTAATAATATTTTTAAATAAATATAAATATATATTTACAACATTATTGTTTATTTTTTATTAAAGTACATTTAATTAATATTAATTCAATTACACAACATAAAATTTAATTATAATTATGAAAAAAAAGTTAAACTTATTTTTATAATTTGAAAAAAAGTTAAACTTATATTTATAGTTTGTAAAACTATTTGAAAATAAATGAATAGATAATAAAAACAAATGTAACCAATGATGAATATGATGCTAATTAATAATTTTAAAATTCATTTTATGACATCTATTATTTTAATATGTTTTTAAATAAATACAAACTATTTTATCTACATAGAATTAACATGTGATTATTATTTTCATAAAATTGATATATCATATACATAATAATACTTAATTTCAGAATTTTATTAAAAAAAACTGTTGGCATTAAGCAAACCAAAGTATTATTCAGCATGTTCGGGAGGGGGTTACCCGAGAAAACATCTTTTATCATATTGCAAACTGAAGAACCAACAGTTTCCCAGTTTTTTTTGATAGAAAAGAGGATCTTTTGTAGATCTTATCGCTTGTGACACGCAACCACAAACTTGAGGGATCTTTTGATCTTCGTCAAATAGCGAGGCTAACACCTGGTTTTGTTGGTGTGGACTTGAAAGCCCTTGCTAACAAGGATGGGATTATTGCCATAAATGGAACAGTTAAGGGAAGAAAATTAGGGTTGTGTGAGAATCTCACAAGCATGATCAAATTGATGAAAGTAAGGAACCTTTCTTGCCACAAGATCTTGCAAAACTTTCCATCACTATGGTTGACTATGAGGTAATTCTTTGTCATGTATACTCTTTACTTTTTCTTATAGTTAGCTTGTGTTTTTAAAGATAAAATAATATTTATTTGTATAAGATGTGTATCATCTACCCCATTTTTTTAAAAGATAAATTTATATATTTTTTGTAATTTTTTTAAATAAAGTAATTAATATCATTTAAATGTTAATTTTAAAAATATGTAATTTGTCGTTCTTAGAAAATAATAAGTGTTAATCTTCAAATTTATGTTATAATGAAAAGTGAATGATGTCCTTATTCATTTTTTAAAATGTTGATGCAATATCATAACTTATATATATATATATATATAAACATAATATATTTTCATATATTACAACTAAACTAAAAATGTATATTTTAATGTAATTAACATTTAACTCGATATGATCTAACTAAACGTCTGAATTATGATCTAAACTCGAAACCCCTTATTTGGAGTTTGGGTTAAGTTTCAATTAATTGAGACTTGATTCAGTCTTAATTGAGGGGTTATGATTCACTACCCAAAAAATCAAAATTTTGTTTAAAGTTCAATCGATTGGGTTCGATTAAGCTTCATTAAAGAGCCATGACCATGAGTTTAATTGGCCAAAAAAGAAAAGAGTCATGAGTTTCAAGAATATGAACGAATAGTTGAATCCAAATTTAGTAAAGATTGAGTCGTGAAACACTTATAGCATGTTTCAAAGTTATTATGGTATTAATTTTAACTAGAAAACTGATTCGCGATTTGCGCAATATAATAATTATTTTATTTGATAAATTAATAACATTTTTAAATAAATATATATTTATAACATGATTGTTTATTTTTTATTAAAGTACATTTAATTAATATTAATTCAATTACACAACATAAAATTTTATTATAATTATGAAAAAAAAGTTAAACTTATTTTTATAGTTTGAAAAAAAGTTAAACTTATATTTATAGTTTGTAAAACTATTTGAAAATAAATGAATAGATAATAAAAACAAATGTAACCAATGATGAATATGATGCTAATTAATAGTTTTAAAATTCATTTTATGACATCTATTATTTTAATATGTTTTTAAATAAATACAAACTATTTTATCTACATAGAATTAACATGTGATTATTATTTTCATAAAATTGATATATAATATACATAATAATACTTAATTTCAGAATTTTATTAAAAAAACTGTTGGCATTAAGCAAACCAAAGTATTATTCAGCATGTTCGGGAGGGGTTTACCCGAGAAAACATCTTTTATCATATTTCAAACTGAAGAACCAACAGTTTCCCAGTTTCTTTGATAGAAAAGAGGATGCTTTGTAGATCTTATCGCTTGTGACACGCAACCACAAACTTGAGGGATCTTTTGATCTTCGTCAAATAGCGAGGCTAACACCTAGTTTTGTTGGTGTGGACTTGAAAGCCCTAGTTAACAAGGATGGGATTATTGCCATGAATGGAACAGTTAAGGGAAGAAAATTAGGGTTGTGTGAGAATCTCACAAGCAGGATCAAATTGATGAAAGTAAGGAACCTTTCTTGCCACAAGATCTTGCAAAACTTTCCATCACTATGGTTGACTATGAGGTAATTCTTTGTCATGTATACTATTTACTTTTTCTTATAGTTAGCTTGTGTTTTTAAAGATAAAATAATATTTATTTGTATAAGATGTGTATCATCTACCCCATTCTTTTTAAATAAATTTATCTATTTTTTGTAATTTTTTAAATAAAGTAATTAATATCATTTAAATGTTAATTTTAAAAATATGTAATTTGTCGTTCTTAGAAAATAATAAGTGTTAATCTTCCAATTTATGTTATAATGAAAAGTGAATGATGTCTTTATTCATTTTTTTAAATGTTGAAGCAGTATCATAACTTATATATATATATAAACATAATATATTTTCATATATTACAACTAAACTAAAAATGTATATTTCAATATAATTAATATTTAACTCGATATGATCTAACTAAACGTCTGAATTAAGATCTAAACTCGAACCCCCTTATTTGGAGTTTCGGTTAAGTTTCAATTAATTGAGACTTGATTCAGTCTTAATTGAGGGGTTACGATTCACTACCCAAAAAATCAAATTTTTGTTTAAAGTTCAATCGATTGGGTTCGATTAAGCTTCATTAAGGAGCCATGACCATGAGTTTAATTGGCCAAAAAAGAAAAGAGTCATGAGTTTCAAGAATATGAACGAATAGTTGAATCCCAATTTAGTAAAGATTGAGTCGTGAAACACTTATAGTATGTTTCAAAGTTATTATGGTATTAATTTTAACTACTGATTCGCGATTTGCCTAATATAATAATTATTTTATTTGATAAATTAATAATATTTTTAAATAAATATAAATATATATTTACAACATTATTGTTTATTTTTTATTAAAGTACATTTAATTAATATTAATTCAATTACACAACATAAAATTTAATTATAATTATGAAAAAAAAGTTAAACTTATTTTTATAATTTGAAAAAAAGTTAAACTTATATTTATAGTTTGTAAAACTATTTGAAAATAAATGAATAGATAATAAAAACAAATGTAACCAATGATGAATATGATGCTAATTAATACTTTTAAAATTCATTTTATGACATCTATTATTTTAATATGTTTTTAAATAAATACAAACTATTTTATCTACATAGAATTAACATGTGATTATTATTTTCATAAAATTGATATATAATATACATAATAATACTTAATTTCAGAATTTTATTAAAAAAAACTGTTGGCATTAAGCAAACCAAAGTATTATTCAGCATGTTCGGGAGGAGGTTACCCGAGAAAACATCTTTTATCATATTGCAAACTGAAGAACCAACAGTTTCCCAGTTTTTTTGATAGAAAAGAGGATCTTTTGTAGATCTTATCGCTTGTGACACGCAACCACAAACTTGAGGGATCTTTTGATCTTCGTCAAATAGCGAGGCTAACACCTGGTTTTGTTGGTGTGGACTTGAAAGCCCTTGCTAACAAGGATGGGATTATTGCCATAAATGGAACAGTTAAGGGAAGAAAATTAGGGTTGTGTGAGAATCTCACAAGCATGATCAAATTGATGAAAGTAAGGAACCTTTCTTGCCACAAGATCTTGCAAAACTTTCCATCACTATGGTTGACTATGAGGTAATTCTTTGTCATGTATACTCTTTACTTTTTCTTATAGTTAGCTTGTGTTTTTAAAGATAAAATAATATTTATTTGTATAAGATGTGTATCATCTACCCCATTTTTTTAAAAGATAAATTTATATATTTTTTGTAATTTTTTTAAATAAAGTAATTAATATAATTTAAATGTTAATTTTAAAAATATGTAATTTGTCGTTCTTAGAAAATAATAAGTGTTAATCTTCAAATTTATGTTATAATGAAAAGTGAATGATGTCCTTATTCATTTTTTAAAATGTTGATGCAATATCATAACTTATATATATATATATATATAAACATAATATATTTTCATATATTACAACTAAACTAAAAATGTATATTTTAATGTAATTAACATTTAACTCGATATGATCTAACTAAACGTCTGAATTATGATCTAAACTCGAAACCCCTTATTTGGAGTTTGGGTTAAGTTTCAATTAATTGAGACTTGATTCAGTCTTAATTGAGGGGTTATGATTCACTACCCAAAAAATCAAAATTTTGTTTAAAGTTCAATCGATTGGGTTCGATTAAGCTTCATTAAAGAGCCATGACCATGAGTTTAATTGGCCAAAAAAGAAAAGAGTCATGAGTTTCAAGAATATGAACGAATAGTTGAATCCAAATTTAGTAAAGATTGAGTCGTGAAACACTTATAGCATGTTTCAAAGTTATTATGGTATTAATTTTAACTAGAAAACTGATTCGCGATTTGCGCAATATAATAATTATTTTATTTGATAAATTAATAACATTTTTAAATAAATATATATTTATAACATGATTGTTTATTTTTTATTAAAGTACATTTAATTAATATTAATTCAATTACACAACATAAAATTTTATTATAATTATGAAAAAAAAGTTAAACTTATTTTTATAGTTTGAAAAAAAGTTAAACTTATATTTATAGTTTGTAAAACTATTTGAAAATAAATGAATAGATAATAAAAACAAATGTAACCAATGATGAATATGATGCTAATTAATAGTTTTAAAATTCATTTTATGACATCTATTATTTTAATATGTTTTTAAATAAATACAAACTATTTTATCTACATAGAATTAACATGTGATTATTATTTTCATAAAATTGATATATAATATACATAATAATACTTAATTTCAGAATTTTATTAAAAAAACTGTTGGCATTAAGCAAACCAAAGTATTATTCAGCATGTTCGGGAGGGGTTTACCCGAGAAAACATCTTTTATCATATTTCAAACTGAAGAACCAACAGTTTCCCAGTTTCTTTGATAGAAAAGAGGATGCTTTGTAGATCTTATCGCTTGTGACACGCAACCACAAACTTGAGGGATCTTTTGATCTTCGTCAAATAGCGAGGCTAACACCTAGTTTTGTTGGTGTGGACTTGAAAGCCCTAGTTAACAAGGATGGGATTATTGCCATGAATGGAACAGTTAAGGGAAGAAAATTAGGGTTGTGTGAGAATCTCACAAGCAGGATCAAATTGATGAAAGTAAGGAACCTTTCTTGCCACAAGATCTTGCAAAACTTTCCATCACTATGGTTGACTATGAGGTAATTCTTTGTCATGTATACTATTTACTTTTTCTTATAGTTAGCTTGTGTTTTTAAAGATAAAATAATATTTATTTGTATAAGATGTGTATCATCTACCCCATTCTTTTTAAATAAATTTATCTATTTTTTGTAATTTTTTAAATAAAGTAATTAATATCATTTAAATGTTAATTTTAAAAATATGTAATTTGTCGTTCTTAGAAAATAATAAGTGTTAATCTTCCAATTTATGTTATAATGAAAAGTGAATGATGTCTTTATTCATTTTTTTAAATGTTGAAGCAGTATCATAACTTATATATATATATAAACATAATATATTTTCATATATTACAACTAAACTAAAAATGTATATTTCAATATAATTAATATTTAACTCGATATGATCTAACTAAACGTCTGAATTAAGATCTAAACTCGAACCCCCTTATTTGGAGTTTCGGTTAAGTTTCAATTAATTGAGACTTGATTCAGTCTTAATTGAGGGGTTACGATTCACTACCCAAAAAATCAAATTTTTGTTTAAAGTTCAATCGATTGGGTTCGATTAAGCTTCATTAAGGAGCCATGACCATGAGTTTAATTGGCCAAAAAAGAAAAGAGTCATGAGTTTCAAGAATATGAACGAATAGTTGAATCCCAATTTAGTAAAGATTGAGTCGTGAAACACTTATAGTATGTTTCAAAGTTATTATGGTATTAATTTTAACTACTGATTCGCGATTTGCCTAATATAATAATTATTTTATTTGATAAATTAATAATATTTTTAAATAAATATAAATATATATTTACAACATTATTGTTTATTTTTTATTAAAGTACATTTAATTAATATTAATTCAATTACACAACATAAAATTTAATTATAATTATGAAAAAAAAGTTAAACTTATTTTTATAATTTGAAAAAAAGTTAAACTTATATTTATAGTTTGTAAAACTATTTGAAAATAAATGAATAGATAATAAAAACAAATGTAACCAATGATGAATATGATGCTAATTAATACTTTTAAAATTCATTTTATGACATCTATTATTTTAATATGTTTTTAAATAAATACAAACTATTTTATCTACATAGAATTAACATGTGATTATTATTTTCATAAAATTGATATATAATATACATAATAATACTTAATTTCAGAATTTTATTAAAAAAAACTGTTGGCATTAAGCAAACCAAAGTATTATTCAGCATGTTCGGGAGGAGGTTACCCGAGAAAACATCTTTTATCATATTGCAAACTGAAGAACCAACAGTTTCCCAGTTTTTTTGATAGAAAAGAGGATCTTTTGTAGATCTTATCGCTTGTGACACGCAACCACAAACTTGAGGGATCTTTTGATCTTCGTCAAATAGCGAGGCTAACACCTGGTTTTGTTGGTGTGGACTTGAAAGCCCTTGCTAACAAGGATGGGATTATTGCCATAAATGGAACAGTTAAGGGAAGAAAATTAGGGTTGTGTGAGAATCTCACAAGCATGATCAAATTGATGAAAGTAAGGAACCTTTCTTGCCACAAGATCTTGCAAAACTTTCCATCACTATGGTTGACTATGAGGTAATTCTTTGTCATGTATACTCTTTACTTTTTCTTATAGTTAGCTTGTGTTTTTAAAGATAAAATAATATTTATTTGTATAAGATGTGTATCATCTACCCCATTTTTTTAAAAGATAAATTTATATATTTTTTGTAATTTTTTTAAATAAAGTAATTAATATAATTTAAATGTTAATTTTAAAAATATGTAATTTGTCGTTCTTAGAAAATAATAAGTGTTAATCTTCAAATTTATGTTATAATGAAAAGTGAATGATGTCCTTATTCATTTTTTAAAATGTTGATGCAATATCATAACTTATATATATATATATATATAAACATAATATATTTTCATATATTACAACTAAACTAAAAATGTATATTTTAATGTAATTAACATTTAACTCGATATGATCTAACTAAACGTCTGAATTATGATCTAAACTCGAAACCCCTTATTTGGAGTTTGGGTTAAGTTTCAATTAATTGAGACTTGATTCAGTCTTAATTGAGGGGTTATGATTCACTACCCAAAAAATCAAAATTTTGTTTAAAGTTCAATCGATTGGGTTCGATTAAGCTTCATTAAAGAGCCATGACCATGAGTTTAATTGGCCAAAAAAGAAAAGAGTCATGAGTTTCAAGAATATGAACGAATAGTTGAATCCCAATTTAGTAAAGATTGAGTCGTGAAACACTTATAGCATGTTTCAAAGTTATTATGGTATTAATTTTAACTAGAAAACTGATTCGCGATTTGCGCAATATAATAATTATTTTATTTGATAAATTAATAACATTTTTAAATAAATATATATTTATAACATGATTGTTTATTTTTTATTAAAGTACATTTAATTAATATTAATTCAATTACACAACATAAAATTTTATTATAATTATGAAAAAAAAGTTAAACTTATTTTTATAGTTTGAAAAAAAGTTAAACTTATATTTATAGTTTGTAAAACTATTTGAAAATAAATGAATAGATAATAAAAACAAATGTAACCAATGATGAATATGATGCTAATTAATAGTTTTAAAATTCATTTTATGACATCTATTATTTTAATATGTTTTTAAATAAATACAAACTATTTTATCTACATAGAATTAACATGTGATTATTATTTTCATAAAATTGATATATAATATACATAATAATACTTAATTTCAGAATTTTATTAAAAAAACTGTTGGCATTAAGCAAACCAAAGTATTATTCAGCATGTTCGGGAGGGGTTTACCCGAGAAAACATCTTTTATCATATTTCAAACTGAAGAACCAACAGTTTCCCAGTTTCTTTGATAGAAAAGAGGATGCTTTGTAGATCTTATCGCTTGTGACACGCAACCACAAACTTGAGGGATCTTTTGATCTTCGTCAAATAGCGAGGCTAACACCTAGTTTTGTTGGTGTGGACTTGAAAGCCCTAGTTAACAAGGATGGGATTATTGCCATGAATGGAACAGTTAAGGGAAGAAAATTAGGGTTGTGTGAGAATCTCACAAGCAGGATCAAATTGATGAAAGTAAGGAACCTTTCTTGCCACAAGATCTTGCAAAACTTTCCATCACTATGGTTGACTATGAGGTAATTCTTTGTCATGTATACTATTTACTTTTTCTTATAGTTAGCTTGTGTTTTTAAAGATAAAATAATATTTATTTGTATAAGATGTGTATCATCTACCCCATTCTTTTTAAATAAATTTATCTATTTTTTGTAATTTTTTAAATAAAGTAATTAATATCATTTAAATGTTAATTTTAAAAATATGTAATTTGTCGTTCTTAGAAAATAATAAGTGTTAATCTTCCAATTTATGTTATAATGAAAAGTGAATGATGTCTTTATTCATTTTTTTAAATGTTGAAGCAGTATCATAACTTATATATATATATAAACATAATATATTTTCATATATTACAACTAAACTAAAAATGTATATTTCAATATAATTAATATTTAACTCGATATGATCTAACTAAACGTCTGAATTAAGATCTAAACTCGAACCCCCTTATTTGGAGTTTCGGTTAAGTTTCAATTAATTGAGACTTGATTCAGTCTTAATTGAGGGGTTACGATTCACTACCCAAAAAATCAAATTTTTGTTTAAAGTTCAATCGATTGGGTTCGATTAAGCTTCATTAAGGAGCCATGACCATGAGTTTAATTGGCCAAAAAAGAAAAGAGTCATGAGTTTCAAGAATATGAACGAATAGTTGAATCCCAATTTAGTAAAGATTGAGTCGTGAAACACTTATAGTATGTTTCAAAGTTATTATGGTATTAATTTTAACTACTGATTCGCGATTTGCCTAATATAATAATTATTTTATTTGATAAATTAATAATATTTTTAAATAAATATAAATATATATTTACAACATTATTGTTTATTTTTTATTAAAGTACATTTAATTAATATTAATTCAATTACACAACATAAAATTTAATTATAATTATGAAAAAAAAGTTAAACTTATTTTTATAATTTGAAAAAAAGTTAAACTTATATTTATAGTTTGTAAAACTATTTGAAAATAAATGAATAGATAATAAAAACAAATGTAACCAATGATGAATATGATGCTAATTAATACTTTTAAAATTCATTTTATGACATCTATTATTTTAATATGTTTTTAAATAAATACAAACTATTTTATCTACATAGAATTAACATGTGATTATTATTTTCATAAAATTGATATATAATATACATAATAATACTTAATTTCAGAATTTTATTAAAAAAAACTGTTGGCATTAAGCAAACCAAAGTATTATTCAGCATGTTCGGGAGGAGGTTACCCGAGAAAACATCTTTTATCATATTGCAAACTGAAGAACCAACAGTTTCCCAGTTTTTTTGATAGAAAAGAGGATCTTTTGTAGATCTTATCGCTTGTGACACGCAACCACAAACTTGAGGGATCTTTTGATCTTCGTCAAATAGCGAGGCTAACACCTGGTTTTGTTGGTGTGGACTTGAAAGCCCTTGCTAACAAGGATGGGATTATTGCCATAAATGGAACAGTTAAGGAAAGAAAATTAGGGTTGTGTGAGAATCTCACAAGCATGATCAAATTGATGAAAGTAAGGAACCTTTCTTGCCACAAGATCTTGCAAAACTTTCCATCACTATGGTTGACTATGAGGTAATTCTTTGTCATGTATACTCTTTACTTTTTCTTATAGTTAGCTTGTGTTTTTAAAGATAAAATAATATTTATTTGTATAAGATGTGTATCATCTACCCCATTTTTTTAAAAGATAAATTTATATATTTTTTGTAATTTTTTTAAATAAAGTAATTAATATCATTTAAATGTTAATTTTAAAAATATGTAATTTGTCGTTCTTAGAAAATAATAAGTGTTAATCTTCAAATTTATGTTATAATGAAAAGTGAATGATGTCCTTATTCATTTTTTAAAATGTTGATGCAATATCATAACTTATATATATATATATATATAAACATAATATATTTTCATATATTACAACTAAACTAAAAATGTATATTTTAATGTAATTAACATTTAACTCGATATGATCTAACTAAACGTCTGAATTATGATCTAAACTCGAAACCCCTTATTTGGAGTTTGGGTTAAGTTTCAATTAATTGAGACTTGATTCAGTCTTAATTGAGGGGTTATGATTCACTACCCAAAAAATCAAAATTTTGTTTAAAGTTCAATCGATTGGGTTCGATTAAGCTTCATTAAAGAGCCATGACCATGAGTTTAATTGGCCAAAAAAGAAAAGAGTCATGAGTTTCAAGAATATGAACGAATAGTTGAATCCCAATTTAGTAAAGATTGAGTCGTGAAACACTTATAGCATGTTTCAAAGTTATTATGGTATTAATTTTAACTAGAAAACTGATTCGCGATTTGCGCAATATAATAATTATTTTATTTGATAAATTAATAACATTTTTAAATAAATATATATTTATAACATGATTGTTTATTTTTTATTAAAGTACATTTAATTAATATTAATTCAATTACACAACATAAAATTTTATTATAATTATGAAAAAAAAGTTAAACTTATTTTTATAGTTTGAAAAAAAGTTAAACTTATATTTATAGTTTGTAAAACTATTTGAAAATAAATGAATAGATAATAAAAACAAATGTAACCAATTATGAATATGATGCTAATTAATAGTTTTAAAATTCATTTTATGACATCTATTATTTTAATATGTTTTTAAATAAATACAAACTATTTTATCTACATAGAATTAACATGTGATTATTATTTTCATAAAATTGATATATAATATACATAATAATACTTAATTTCAGAATTTTATTAAAAAAACTGTTGGCATTAAGCAAACCAAAGTATTATTCAGCATGTTCGGGAGGGGGTTACCCGAGAAAACATCTTTTATCATATTTCAAACTGAAGAACCAACAGTTTCCCAGTTTCTTTGTTAGAAAAGAGGATGCTTTGTAGATCTTATCGCTTGTGACACGCAACCACAAACTTGAGGGATCTCTTGATCTTCGTCAAATAGCGAGGCTAACACCTAGTTTTGTTGGTGTGGACTTGAAAGCCCTAGTTAACAAGGATGGGATTATTGCCATGAATGGAACAGTTAAGGGAAGAAAATTAGGGTTGTGTTAGAATCTCACAAGCAGGATCAAATTGATGAAAGTAAGGAACCTTTCTTGCCACAAGATCTTGCAAAACTTTCCATCACTATGGTTGACTATGAGGTAATTCTTTGTCATGTATACTATTTACTTTTTCTTATAGTTAGCTTGTGTTTTTAAAGATAAAATAATATTTATTTGTATAAGATGTGTATCATCTACCCCATTCTTTTTAAATAAATTTATCTATTTTTTGTAATTTTTTAAATAAAGTAATTAATATCATTTAAATGTTAATTTTAAAAATATGTAATTTGTCGTTCTTAGAAAATAATAAGTGTTAATCTTCCAATTTATGTTATAATGAAAAGTGAATGATGTCTTTATTCATTTTTTTAAATGTTGAAGCAGTATCATAACTTATATATATATATAAACATAATATATTTTCATATATTACAACTAAACTAAAAATGTATATTTCAATATAATTAATATTTAACTCGATATGATCTAACTAAACGTCTGAATTAAGATCTAAACTCGAACCCCCTTATTTGGAGTTTCGGTTAAGTTTCAATTAATTGAGACTTGATTCAGTCTTAATTGAGGGGTTACGATTCACTACCCAAAAAATCAAATTTTTGTTTAAAGTTCAATCGATTGGGTTCGATTAAGCTTCATTAAGGAGCCATGACCATGAGTTTAATTGGCCAAAAAAGAAAAGAGTCATGAGTTTCAAGAATATGAACGAATAGTTGAATCCCAATTTAGTAAAGATTGAGTCGTGAAACACTTATAGTATGTTTCAAAGTTATTATGGTATTAATTTTAACTACTGATTCGCGATTTGCCTAATATAATAATTATTTTATTTGATAAATTAATAATATTTTTAAATAAATATAAATATATATTTACAACATTATTGTTTATTTTTTATTAAAGTACATTTAATTAATATTAATTCAATTACACAACATAAAATTTAATTATAATTATGAAAAAAAAGTTAAACTTATTTTTATAATTTGAAAAAAAGTTAAACTTATATTTATAGTTTGTAAAACTATTTGAAAATAAATGAATAGATAATAAAAACAAATGTAACCAATGATGAATATGATGCTAATTAATACTTTTAAAATTCATTTTATGACATCTATTATTTTAATATGTTTTTAAATAAATACAAACTATTTTATCTACATAGAATTAACATGTGATTATTATTTTCATAAAATTGATATATAATATACATAATAATACTTAATTTCAGAATTTTATTAAAAAAAACTGTTGGCATTAAGCAAACCAAAGTATTATTCAGCATGTTCGGGAGGAGGTTACCCGAGAAAACATCTTTTATCATATTGCAAACTGAAGAACCAACAGTTTCCCAGTTTTTTTGATAGAAAAGAGGATCTTTTGTAGATCTTATCGCTTGTGACACGCAACCACAAACTTGAGGGATCTTTTGATCTTCGTCAAATAGCGAGGCTAACACCTGGTTTTGTTGGTGTGGACTTGAAAGCCCTTGCTAACAAGGATGGGATTATTGCCATAAATGGAACAGTTAAGGAAAGAAAATTAGGGTTGTGTGAGAATCTCACAAGCATGATCAAATTGATGAAAGTAAGGAACCTTTCTTGCCACAAGATCTTGCAAAACTTTCCATCACTATGGTTGACTATGAGGTAATTCTTTGTCATGTATACTCTTTACTTTTTCTTATAGTTAGCTTGTGTTTTTAAAGATAAAATAATATTTATTTGTATAAGATGTGTATCATCTACCCCATTTTTTTAAAAGATAAATTTATATATTTTTTGTAATTTTTTTAAATAAAGTAATTAATATCATTTAAATGTTAATTTTAAAAATATGTAATTTGTCGTTCTTAGAAAATAATAAGTGTTAATCTTCAAATTTATGTTATAATGAAAAGTGAATGATGTCCTTATTCATTTTTTAAAATGTTGATGCAATATCATAACTTATATATATATATATATATAAACATAATATATTTTCATATATTACAACTAAACTAAAAATGTATATTTTAATGTAATTAACATTTAACTCGATATGATCTAACTAAACGTCTGAATTATGATCTAAACTCGAAACCCCTTATTTGGAGTTTGGGTTAAGTTTCAATTAATTGAGACTTGATTCAGTCTTAATTGAGGGGTTATGATTCACTACCCAAAAAATCAAAATTTTGTTTAAAGTTCAATCGATTGGGTTCGATTAAGCTTCATTAAAGAGCCATGACCATGAGTTTAATTGGCCAAAAAAGAAAAGAGTCATGAGTTTCAAGAATATGAACGAATAGTTGAATCCCAATTTAGTAAAGATTGAGTCGTGAAACACTTATAGCATGTTTCAAAGTTATTATGGTATTAATTTTAACTAGAAAACTGATTCGCGATTTGCGCAATATAATAATTATTTTATTTGATAAATTAATAACATTTTTAAATAAATATATATTTATAACATGATTGTTTATTTTTTATTAAAGTACATTTAATTAATATTAATTCAATTACACAACATAAAATTTTATTATAATTATGAAAAAAAAGTTAAACTTATTTTTATAGTTTGAAAAAAAGTTAAACTTATATTTATAGTTTGTAAAACTATTTGAAAATAAATGAATAGATAATAAAAACAAATGTAACCAATTATGAATATGATGCTAATTAATAGTTTTAAAATTCATTTTATGACATCTATTATTTTAATATGTTTTTAAATAAATACAAACTATTTTATCTACATAGAATTAACATGTGATTATTATTTTCATAAAATTGATATATAATATACATAATAATACTTAATTTCAGAATTTTATTAAAAAAACTGTTGGCATTAAGCAAACCAAAGTATTATTCAGCATGTTCGGGAGGGGGTTACCCGAGAAAACATCTTTTATCATATTTCAAACTGAAGAACCAACAGTTTCCCAGTTTCTTTGTTAGAAAAGAGGATGCTTTGTAGATCTTATCGCTTGTGACACGCAACCACAAACTTGAGGGATCTCTTGATCTTCGTCAAATAGCGAGGCTAACACCTAGTTTTGTTGGTGTGGACTTGAAAGCCCTAGTTAACAAGGATGGGATTATTGCCATGAATGGAACAGTTAAGGGAAGAAAATTAGGGTTGTGTTAGAATCTCACAAGCAGGATCAAATTGATGAAAGTAAGGAACCTTTCTTGCCACAAGATCTTGCAAAACTTTCCATCACTATGGTTGACTATGAGGTAATTCTTTGTCATGTATACTATTTACTTTTTCTTATAGTTAGCTTGTGTTTTTAAAGATAAAATAATATTTATTTGTATAAGATGTGTATCATCTACCCCATTCTTTTTAAATAAATTTATCTATTTTTTGTAATTTTTTAAATAAAGTAATTAATATCATTTAAATGTTAATTTTAAAAATATGTAATTTGTCGTTCTTAGAAAATAATAAGTGTTAATCTTCCAATTTATGTTATAATGAAAAGTGAATGATGTCTTTATTCATTTTTTTAAATGTTGAAGCAGTATCATAACTTATATATATATATAAACATAATATATTTTCATATATTACAACTAAACTAAAAATGTATATTTCAATATAATTAATATTTAACTCGATATGATCTAACTAAACGTCTGAATTAAGATCTAAACTCGAACCCCCTTATTTGGAGTTTCGGTTAAGTTTCAATTAATTGAGACTTGATTCAGTCTTAATTGAGGGGTTACGATTCACTACCCAAAAAATCAAATTTTTGTTTAAAGTTCAATCGATTGGGTTCGATTAAGCTTCATTAAGGAGCCATGACCATGAGTTTAATTGGCCAAAAAAGAAAAGAGTCATGAGTTTCAAGAATATGAACGAATAGTTGAATCCCAATTTAGTAAAGATTGAGTCGTGAAACACTTATAGTATGTTTCAAAGTTATTATGGTATTAATTTTAACTACTGATTCGCGATTTGCCTAATATAATAATTATTTTATTTGATAAATTAATAATATTTTTAAATAAATATAAATATATATTTACAACATTATTGTTTATTTTTTATTAAAGTACATTTAATTAATATTAATTCAATTACACAACATAAAATTTAATTATAATTATGAAAAAAAAGTTAAACTTATTTTTATAATTTGAAAAAAAGTTAAACTTATATTTATAGTTTGTAAAACTATTTGAAAATAAATGAATAGATAATAAAAACAAATGTAACCAATGATGAATATGATGCTAATTAATACTTTTAAAATTCATTTTATGACATCTATTATTTTAATATGTTTTTAAATAAATACAAACTATTTTATCTACATAGAATTAACATGTGATTATTATTTTCATAAAATTGATATATAATATACATAATAATACTTAATTTCAGAATTTTATTAAAAAAAACTGTTGGCATTAAGCAAACCAAAGTATTATTCAGCATGTTCGGGAGGAGGTTACCCGAGAAAACATCTTTTATCATATTGCAAACTGAAGAACCAACAGTTTCCCAGTTTTTTTGATAGAAAAGAGGATCTTTTGTAGATCTTATCGCTTGTGACACGCAACCACAAACTTGAGGGATCTTTTGATCTTCGTCAAATAGCGAGGCTAACACCTGGTTTTGTTGGTGTGGACTTGAAAGCCCTTGCTAACAAGGATGGGATTATTGCCATAAATGGAACAGTTAAGGGAAGAAAATTAGGGTTGTGTGAGAATCTCACAAGCATGATCAAATTGATGAAAGTAAGGAACCTTTCTTGCCACAAGATCTTGCAAAACTTTCCATCACTATGGTTGACTATGAGGTAATTCTTTGTCATGTATACTCTTTACTTTTTCTTATAGTTAGCTTGTGTTTTTAAAGATAAAATAATATTTATTTGTATAAGATGTGTATCATCTACCCCATTTTTTTAAAAGATAAATTTATATATTTTTTGTAATTTTTTTAAATAAAGTAATTAATATCATTTAAATGTTAATTTTAAAAATATGTAATTTGTCGTTCTTAGAAAATAATAAGTGTTAATCTTCAAATTTATGTTATAATGAAAAGTGAATGATGTCCTTATTCATTTTTTAAAATGTTGATGCAATATCATAACTAATATATATATATATATATAAACATAATATATTTTCATATATTACAACTAAACTAAAAATGTATATTTTAATGTAATTAACATTTAACTCGATATGATCTAACTAAACGTCTGAATTATGATCTAAACTCGAAACCCCTTATTTGGAGTTTGGGTTAAGTTTCAATTAATTGAGACTTGATTCAGTCTTAATTGAGGGGTTATGATTCACTACCCAAAAAATCAAAATTTTGTTTAAAGTTCAATCGATTGGGTTCGATTAAGCTTCATTAAAGAGCCATGACCATGAGTTTAATTGGCCAAAAAAGAAAAGAGTCATGAGTTTCAAGAATATGAACGAATAGTTGAATCCCAATTTAGTAAAGATTGAGTCGTGAAACACTTATAGCATGTTTCAAAGTTATTATGGTATTAATTTTAACTAGAAAACTGATTCGCGATTTGCGCAATATAATAATTATTTTATTTGATAAATTAATAACATTTTTAAATAAATATATATTTATAACATGATTGTTTATTTTTTATTAAAGTACATTTAATTAATATTAATTCAATTACACAACATAAAATTTTATTATAATTATGAAAAAAAAGTTAAACTTATTTTTATAGTTTGAAAAAAAGTTAAACTTATATTTATAGTTTGTATAACTATTTGAAAATAAATGAATAGATAATAAAAACAAATGTAACCAATGATGAATATGATGCTAATTAATAGTTTTAAAATTCATTTTATGACATCTATTATTTTAATATGTTTTTAAATAAATACAAACTATTTTATCTACATAGAATTAACATGTGATTATTATTTTCATAAAATTGATATATAATATACATAATAATACTTAATTTCAGAATTTTATTAAAAAAACTGTTGGCATTAAGCAAACCAAAGTATTATTCAGCATGTTCGGGAGGGGTTTACCCGAGAAAACATCTTTTATCATATTTCAAACTGAAGAACCAACAGTTTCCCAGTTTCTTTGATAGAAAAGAGGATGCTTTGTAGATCTTATCGCTTGTGACACGCAACCACAAACTTGAGGGATCTTTTGATCTTCGTCAAATAGCGAGGCTAACACCTAGTTTTGTTGGTGTGGACTTGAAAGCCCTAGTTAACAAGGATGGGATTATTGCCATGAATGGAACAGTTAAGGGAAGAAAATTAGGGTTGTGTGAGAATCTCACAAGCAGGATCAAATTGATGAAAGTAAGGAACCTTTCTTGCCACAAGATCTTGCAAAACTTTCCATCACTATGGTTGACTATGAGGTAATTCTTTGTCATGTATACTATTTACTTTTTCTTATAGTTAGCTTGTGTTTTTAAAGATAAAATAATATTTATTTGTATAAGATGTGTATCATCTACCCCATTCTTTTTAAATAAATTTATCTATTTTTTGTAATTTTTTAAATAAAGTAATTAATATCATTTAAATGTTAATTTTAAAAATATGTAATTTGTCGTTCTTAGAAAATAATAAGTGTTAATCTTCCAATTTATGTTATAATGAAAAGTGAATGATGTCTTTATTCATTTTTTTAAATGTTGAAGCAGTATCATAACTTATATATATATATAAACATAATATATTTTCATATATTACAACTAAACTAAAAATGTATATTTCAATATAATTAATATTTAACTCGATATGATCTAACTAAACGTCTGAATTAAGATCTAAACTCGAACCCCCTTATTTGGAGTTTCGGTTAAGTTTCAATTAATTGAGACTTGATTCAGTCTTAATTGAGGGGTTACGATTCACTACCCAAAAAATCAAATTTTTGTTTAAAGTTCAATCGATTGGGTTCGATTAAGCTTCATTAAGGAGCCATGACCATGAGTTTAATTGGCCAAAAAAGAAAAGAGTCATGAGTTTCAAGAATATGAACGAATAGTTGAATCCCAATTTAGTAAAGATTGAGTCGTGAAACACTTATAGTATGTTTCAAAGTTATTATGGTATTAATTTTAACTACTGATTCGCGATTTGCCTAATATAATAATTATTTTATTTGATAAATTAATAATATTTTTAAATAAATATAAATATATATTTACAACATTATTGTTTATTTTTTATTAAAGTACATTTAATTAATATTAATTCAATTACACAACATAAAATTTAATTATAATTATGAAAAAAAAGTTAAACTTATTTTTATAATTTGAAAAAAAGTTAAACTTATATTTATAGTTTGTAAAACTATTTGAAAATAAATGAATAGATAATAAAAACAAATGTAACCAATGATGAATATGATGCTAATTAATACTTTTAAAATTCATTTTATGACATCTATTATTTTAATATGTTTTTAAATAAATACAAACTATTTTATCTACATAGAATTAACATGTGATTATTATTTTCATAAAATTGATATATAATATACATAATAATACTTAATTTCAGAATTTTATTAAAAAAAACTGTTGGCATTAAGCAAACCAAAGTATTATTCAGCATGTTCGGGAGGAGGTTACCCGAGAAAACATCTTTTATCATATTGCAAACTGAAGAACCAACAGTTTCCCAGTTTTTTTGATAGAAAAGAGGATCTTTTGTAGATCTTATCGCTTGTGACACGCAACCACAAACTTGAGGGATCTTTTGATCTTCGTCAAATAGCGAGGCTAACACCTGGTTTTGTTGGTGTGGACTTGAAAGCCCTTGCTAACAAGGATGGGATTATTGCCATAAATGGAACAGTTAAGGGAAGAAAATTAGGGTTGTGTGAGAATCTCACAAGCATGATCAAATTGATGAAAGTAAGGAACCTTTCTTGCCACAAGATCTTGCAAAACTTTCCATCACTATGGTTGACTATGAGGTAATTCTTTGTCATGTATACTCTTTACTTTTTCTTATAGTTAGCTTGTGTTTTTAAAGATAAAATAATATTTATTTGTATAAGATGTGTATCATCTACCCCATTTTTTTAAAAGATAAATTTATATATTTTTTGTAATTTTTTTAAATAAAGTAATTAATATCATTTAAATGTTAATTTTAAAAATATGTAATTTGTCGTTCTTAGAAAATAATAAGTGTTAATCTTCAAATTTATGTTATAATGAAAAGTGAATGATGTCCTTATTCATTTTTTAAAATGTTGATGCAATATCATAACTTATATATATATATATATATAAACATAATATATTTTCATATATTACAACTAAACTAAAAATGTATATTTTAATGTAATTAACATTTAACTCGATATGATCTAACTAAACGTCTGAATTATGATCTAAACTCGAAACCCCTTATTTGGAGTTTGGGTTAAGTTTCAATTAATTGAGACTTGATTCAGTCTTAATTGAGGGGTTATGATTCACTACCCAAAAAATCAAAATTTTGTTTAAAGTTCAATCGATTGGGTTCGATTAAGCTTCATTAAAGAGCCATGACCATGAGTTTAATTGGCCAAAAAAGAAAAGAGTCATGAGTTTCAAGAATATGAACGAATAGTTGAATCCCAATTTAGTAAAGATTGAGTCGTGAAACACTTATAGCATGTTTCAAAGTTATTATGGTATTAATTTTAACTAGAAAACTGATTCGCGATTTGCGCAATATAATAATTATTTTATTTGATAAATTAATAACATTTTTAAATAAATATATATTTATAACATGATTGTTTATTTTTTATTAAAGTACATTTAATTAATATTAATTCAATTACACAACATAAAATTTTATTATAATTATGAAAAAAAAGTTAAACTTATTTTTATAGTTTGAAAAAAAGTTAAACTTATATTTATAGTTTGTAAAACTATTTGAAAATAAATGAATAGATAATAAAAACAAATGTAACCAATTATGAATATGATGCTAATTAATAGTTTTAAAATTCATTTTATGACATCTATTATTTTAATATGTTTTTAAATAAATACAAACTATTTTATCTACATAGAATTAACATGTGATTATTATTTTCATAAAATTGATATATAATATACATAATAATACTTAATTTCATAATTTTATTAAAAAAACTGTTGGCATTAAGCAAACCAAAGTATTATTCAGCATGTTCGGGAGGGGGTTACCCGAGAAAACATCTTTTATCATATTTCAAACTGAAGAACCAACAGTTTCCCAGTTTCTTTGATAGAAAAGAGGATGCTTTGTAGATCTTATCGCTTGTGACACGCAACCACAAACTTGAGGGATCTCTTGATCTTCGTCAAATAGCGAGGCTAACTCCTAGTTTTGTTGGTGTGGACTTGAAAGCCCTAGTTAACAAGGATGGGATTATTGCCATGAATGGAACAGTTAAGGGAAGAAAATTAGGGTTGTGTGAGAATCTCACAAGCAGGATCAAATTGATGAAAGTAAGGAACCTTTCTTGCCACAAGATCTTGCAAAACTTTCCATCACTATGGTTGACTATGAGGTAATTCTTTGTCATGTATACTATTTACTTTTTCTTATAGTTAGCTTGTGTTTTTAAAGATAAAATAATATTTATTTGTATAAGATGTGTATCATCTACCCCATTCTTTTTAAATAAATTTATCTATTTTTTGTAATTTTTTAAATAAAGTAATTAATATCATTTAAATGTTAATTTTAAAAATATGTAATTTGTCGTTCTTAGAAAATAATAAGTGTTAATCTTCCAATTTATGTTATAATGAAAAGTGAATGATGTCTTTATTCATTTTTTTAAATGTTGAAGCAGTATCATAACTTATATATATATATAAACATAATATATTTTCATATATTACAACTAAACTAAAAATGTATATTTCAATATAATTAATATTTAACTCGATATGATCTAACTAAACGTCTGAATTAAGATCTAAACTCGAACCCCCTTATTTGGAGTTTCGGTTAAGTTTCAATTAATTGAGACTTGATTCAGTCTTAATTGAGGGGTTACGATTCACTACCCAAAAAATCAAATTTTTGTTTAAAGTTCAATCGATTGGGTTCGATTAAGCTTCATTAAGGAGCCATGACCATGAGTTTAATTGGCCAAAAAAGAAAAGAGTCATGAGTTTCAAGAATATGAACGAATAGTTGAATCCCAATTTAGTAAAGATTGAGTCGTGAAACACTTATAGTATGTTTCAAAGTTATTATGGTATTAATTTTAACTACTGATTCGCGATTTGCCTAATATAATAATTATTTTATTTGATAAATTAATAATATTTTTAAATAAATATAAATATATATTTACAACATTATTGTTTATTTTTTATTAAAGTACATTTAATTAATATTAATTCAATTACACAACATAATATTTAATTATAATTATGAAAAAAAAGTTAAACTTATTTTTATAATTTGAAAAAAAGTTAAACTTATATTTATAGTTTGTAAAACTATTTGAAAATAAATGAATAGATAATAAAAACAAATGTAACCAATGATGAATATGATGCTAATTAATAGTTTTAAAATTCATTTTATGACATCTATTATTTTAATATGTTTTTAAATAAATACAAACTATTTTATCTACATAGAATTAACATGTGGTTATTATTTTCATAAAATTGATATATAATATACATAATAATACTTAATTTCAGAATTTTATTAAAAAAAACTGTTGGCATTAAGCAAACCAAAGTATTATTCAGCATGTTCGGGAGGGGGTTACCCGAGAAAACATCTTTTATCATATTGCAAACTGAAGAACCAACAGTTTCCCAGTTTTTTTGATAGAAAAGAGGATCTTTTGTAGATCTTATCGCTTGTGACACGCAACCACAAACTTGAGGGATCTTTTGATCTTCGTCAAATAGCGAGGCTAACACCTGGTTTTGTTGGTGTGGACTTGAAAGCCCTTGCTAACAAGGATGGGATTATTGCCATAAATGGAACAGTTAAGGGAAGAAAATTAGGGTTGTGTGAGAATCTCACAAGCATGATCAAATTGATGAAAGTAAGGAACCTTTCTTGCCACAAGATCTTGCAAAACTTTCCATCACTATGGTTGACTATGAGGTAATTCTTTGTCATGTATACTCTTTACTTTTTCTTATAGTTAGCTTGTGTTTTTAAAGATAAAATAATATTTATTTGTATAAGATGTGTATCATCTACCCCATTTTTTTAAAAGATAAATTTATATATTTTTTGTAATTTTTTTAAATAAAGTAATTAATATCATTTAAATTTTAATTGTAAAAATATGTAATTTGTCGTTCTTAGAAAATAATAAGTGTTAATCTTCAAATTTATGTTATAATGAAAAGTGAATGATGTCCTTATTCATTTTTTAAAATGTTGATGCAATATCATAACTTATATATATATATATATATAAACATAATATATTTTCATATATTACAACTAAACTAAAAATGTATATTTTAATGTAATTAACATTTAACTCGATATGATCTAACTAAACGTCTGAATTATGATCTAAACTCGAAACCCCTTATTTGGAGTTTGGGTTAAGTTTCAATTAATTGAGACTTGATTCAGTCTTAATTGAGGGGTTATGATTCACTACCCAAAAAATCAAAATTTTGTTTAAAGTTCAATCGATTGGGTTCGATTAAGCTTCATTAAAGAGCCATGACCATGAGTTTAATTGGCCAAAAAAGAAAAGAGTCATGAGTTTCAAGAATATGAACGAATAGTTGAATCCCAATTTAGTAAAGATTGAGTCGTGAAACACTTATAGCATGTTTCAAAGTTATTATGGTATTAATTTTAACTAGAAAACTGATTCGCGATTTGCGCAATATAATAATTATTTTATTTGATAAATTAATAACATTTTTAAATAAATATATATTTATAACATGATTGTTTATTTTTTATTAAAGTACATTTAATTAATATTAATTCAATTACACAACATAAAATTTTATTATAATTATGAAAAAAAAGTTAAACTTATTTTTATAGTTTGAAAAAAAGTTAAACTTATATTTATAGTTTGTAAAACTATTTGAAAATAAATGAATAGATAATAAAAACAAATGTAACCAATTATGAATATGATGCTAATTAATAGTTTTAAAATTCATTTTATGACATCTATTATTTTAATATGTTTTTAAATAAATACAAACTATTTTATCTACATAGAATTAACATGTGATTATTATTTTCATAAAATTGATATATAATATACATAATAATACTTAATTTCAGAATTTTATTAAAAAAACTGTTGGCATTAAGCAAACCAAAGTATTATTCAGCATGTTCGGGAGGGGGTTACCCGAGAAAACATCTTTTATCATATTTCAAACTGAAGAACCAACAGTTTCCCAGTTTCTTTGATAGAAAAGAGGATGCTTTGTAGATCTTATCGCTTGTGACACGCAACCACAAACTTGAGGGATCTCTTGATCTTCGTCAAATAGCGAGGCTAACACCTAGTTTTGTTGGTGTGGACTTGAAAGCCCTAGTTAACAAGGATGGGATTATTGCCATGAATGGAACAGTTAAGGGAAGAAAATTAGGGTTGTGTGAGAATCTCACAAGCAGGATCAAATTGATGAAAGTAAGGAACCTTTCTTGCCACAAGATCTTGCAAAACTTTCCATCACTATGGTTGACTATGAGGTAATTCTTTGTCATGTATACTATTTACTTTTTCTTATAGTTAGCTTGTGTTTTTAAAGATAAAATAATATTTATTTGTATAAGATGTGTATCATCTACCCCATTCTTTTTAAATAAATTTATCTATTTTTTGTAATTTTTTAAATAAAGTAATTAATATCATTTAAATGTTAATTTTAAAAATATGTAATTTGTCGTTCTTAGAAAATAATAAGTGTTAATCTTCCAATTTATGTTATAATGAAAAGTGAATGATGTCTTTATTCATTTTTTTAAATGTTGAAGCAGTATCATAACTTATATATATATATAAACATAATATATTTTCATATATTACAACTAAACTAAAAATGTATATTTCAATATAATTAATATTTAACTCGATATGATCTAACTAAACGTCTGAATTAAGATCTAAACTCGAACCCCCTTATTTGGAGTTTCGGTTAAGTTTCAATTAATTGAGACTTGATTCAGTCTTAATTGAGGGGTTACGATTCACTACCCAAAAAATCAAATTTTTGTTTAAAGTTCAATCGATTGGGTTCGATTAAGCTTCATTAAGGAGCCATGACCATGAGTTTAATTGGCCAAAAAACAAAAGAGTCATGAGTTTCAAGAATATGAACGAATAGTTGAATCCCAATTTAGTAAAGATTGAGTCGTGAAACACTTATAGTATGTTTCAAAGTTATTATGGTATTAATTTTAACTACTGATTCGCGATTTGCCTAATATAATAATTATTTTATTTGATAAATTAATAATATTTTTAAATAAATATAAATATATATTTACAACATTATTGTTTATTTTTTATTAAAGTACATTTAATTAATATTAATTCAATTACACAACATAAAATTTAATTATAATTATGAAAAAAAAGTTAAACTTATTTTTATAATTTGAAAAAAAGTTAAACTTATATTTATAGTTTGTAAAACTATTTGAAAATAAATGAATAGATAATAAAAACAAATGTAACCAATGATGAATATGATGCTAATTAATAGTTTTAAAATTCATTTTATGACATCTATTATTTTAATATGTTTTTAAATAAATACAAACTATTTTATCTACATAGAATTAACATGTGGTTATTATTTTCATAAAATTGATATATAATATACATAATAATACTTAATTTCAGAATTTTATTAAAAAAAACTGTTGGCATTAAGCAAACCAAAGTATTATTCAGCATGTTCGGGAGGGGGTTACCCGAGAAAACATCTTTTATCATATTGCAAACTGAAGAACCAACAGTTTCCCAGTTTTTTTGATAGAAAAGAGGATCTTTTGTAGATCTTATCGCTTGTGACACGCAACCACAAACTTGAGGGATCTTTTGATCTTCGTCAAATAGCGAGGCTAACACCTGGTTTTGTTGGTGTGGACTTGAAAGCCCTTGCTAACAAGGATGGGATTATTGCCATAAATGGAACAGTTAAGGGAAGAAAATTAGGGTTGTGTGAGAATCTCACAAGCATGATCAAATTGATGAAAGTAAGGAACCTTTCTTGCCATAAGATCTTGCAAAACTTTCCATCACTATGGTTGACTATGAGGTAATTCTTTGTCATGTATACTCTTTACTTTTTCTTATAGTTAGCTTGTGTTTTTAAAGATAAAATAATATTTATTTGTATAAGATGTGTATCATCTACCCCATTTTTTTAAAAGATAAATTTATATATTTTTTGTAATTTTTTTAAATAAAGTAATTAATATCATTTAAATGTTAATTTTAAAAATATGTAATTTGTCGTTCTTAGAAAATAATAAGTGTTAATCTTCAAATTTATGTTATAATGAAAAGTGAATGATGTCCTTATTCATTTTTTAAAATGTTGATGCAATATCATAACTAATATATATATATATATATAAACATAATATATTTTCATATATTACAACTAAACTAAAAATGTATATTTCAATATAATTAATATTTAACTCGATATGATCTAACTAAACGTCTGAATTAAGATCTAAACTCGAACCCCCTTATTTGGAGTTTCGGTTAAGTTTCAATTAATTGAGACTTGATTCAGTCTTAATTGAGGGGTTACGATTCACTACCCAAAAAATCAAATTTTTGTTTAAAGTTCAATCGATTGGGTTCGATTAAGCTTCATTAAGGAGCCATGACCATGAGTTTAATTGGCCAAAAAAGAAAAGAGTCATGAGTTTCAAGAATATGAACGAATAGTTGAATCCCAATTTAGTAAAGATTGAGTCGTGAAACACTTATAGTATGTTTCAAAGTTATTATGGTATTAATTTTAACTACTGATTCGCGATTTGCCTAATATAATAATTATTTTATTTGATAAATTAATAATATTTTTAAATAAATATAAATATATATTTACAACATTATTGTTTATTTTTTATTAAAGTACATTTAATTAATATTAATTCAATTACACAACATAAAATTTAATTATAATTATGAAAAAAAAGTTAAACTTATTTTTATAATTTGAAAAAAAGTTAAACTTATATTTATAGTTTGTAAAACTATTTGAAAATAAATGAATAGATAATAAAAACAAATGTAACCAATGATGAATATGATGCTAATTAATAGTTTTAAAATTCATTTTATGACATCTATTATTTTAATATGTTTTTAAATAAATACAAACTATTTTATCTACATAGAATTAACATGTGGTTATTATTTTCATAAAATTGATATATAATATACATAATAATACTTAATTTCAGAATTTTATTAAAAAAAACTGTTGGCATTAAGCAAACCAAAGTATTATTCAGCATGTTCGGGAGGGGGTTACCCGAGAAAACATCTTTTATCATATTGCAAACTGAAGAACCAACAGTTTCCCAGTTTTTTTGATAGAAAAGAGGATCTTTTGTAGATCTTATCGCTTGTGACACGCAACCACAAACTTGAGGGATCTTTTGATCTTCGTCAAATAGCGAGGCTAACACCTGGTTTTGTTGGTGTGGACTTGAAAGCCCTTGCTAACAAGGATGGGATTATTGCCATAAATGGAACAGTTAAGGGAAGAAAATTAGGGTTGTGTGAGAATCTCACAAGCATGATCAAATTGATGAAAGTAAGGAACCTTTCTTGCCACAAGATCTTGCAAAACTTTCCATCACTATGGTTGACTATGAGGTAATTCTTTGTCATGTATACTCTTTACTTTTTCTTATAGTTAGCTTGTGTTTTTAAAGATAAAATAATATTTATTTGTATAAGATGTGTATCATCTACCCCATTTTTTTAAAAGATAAATTTATATATTTTTTGTAATTTTTTTAAATAAAGTAATTAATATCATTTAAATGTTAATTTTAAAAATATGTAATTTGTCGTTCTTAGAAAATAATAAGTGTTAATCTTCAAATTTATGTTATAATGAAAAGTGAATGATGTCCTTATTCATTTTTTAAAATGTTGATGCAATATCATAACTAATATATATATATATATATAAACATAATATATTTTCATATATTACAACTAAACTAAAAATGTATATTTCAATATAATTAATATTTAACTCGATATGATCTAACTAAACGTCTGAATTAAGATCTAAACTCGAACCCCCTTATTTGGAGTTTCGGTTAAGTTTCAATTAATTGAGACTTGATTCAGTCTTAATTGAGGGGTTACGATTCACTACCCAAAAAATCAAATTTTTGTTTAAAGTTCAATCGATTGGGTTCGATTAAGCTTCATTAAGGAGCCATGACCATGAGTTTAATTGGCCAAAAAAGAAAAGAGTCATGAGTTTCAAGAATATGAACGAATAGTTGAATCCCAATTTAGTAAAGATTGAGTCGTGAAACACTTATAGTATGTTTCAAAGTTATTATGGTATTAATTTTAACTACTGATTCGCGATTTGCCTAATATAATAATTATTTTATTTGATAAATTAATAATATTTTTAAATAAATATAAATATATATTTACAACATTATTGTTTATTTTTTATTAAAGTACATTTAATTAATATTAATTCAATTACACAACATAAAATTTAATTATAATTATGAAAAAAAAGTTAAACTTATTTTTATAATTTGAAAAAAAGTTAAACTTATATTTATAGTTTGTAAAACTATTTGAAAATAAATGAATAGATAATAAAAACAAATGTAACCAATGATGAATATGATGCTAATTAATAGTTTTAAAATTCATTTTATGACATCTATTATTTTAATATGTTTTTAAATAAATACAAACTATTTTATCTACATAGAATTAACATGTGGTTATTATTTTCATAAAATTGATATATAATATACATAATAATACTTAATTTCAGAATTTTATTAAAAAAAACTGTTGGCATTAAGCAAACCAAAGTATTATTCAGCATGTTCGGGAGGGGGTTACCCGAGAAAACATCTTTTATCATATTGCAAACTGAAGAACCAACAGTTTCCCAGTTTTTTTGATAGAAAAGAGGATCTTTTGTAGATCTTATCGCTTGTGACACGCAACCACAAACTTGAGGGATCTTTTGATCTTCGTCAAATAGCGAGGCTAACACCTGGTTTTGTTGGTGTGGACTTGAAAGCCCTTGCTAACAAGGATGGGATTATTGCCATAAATGGAACAGTTAAGGGAAGAAAATTAGGGTTGTGTGAGAATCTCACAAGCATGATCAAATTGATGAAAGTAAGGAACCTTTCTTGCCACAAGATCTTGCAAAACTTTCCATCACTATGGTTGACTATGAGGTAATTCTTTGTCATGTATACTCTTTACTTTTTCTTATAGTTAGCTTGTGTTTTTAAAGATAAAATAATATTTATTTGTATAAGATGTGTATCATCTACCCCATTTTTTTAAAAGATAAATTTATATATTTTTTGTAATTTTTTTAAATAAAGTAATTAATATCATTTAAATGTTAATTTTAAAAATATGTAATTTGTCGTTCTTAGAAAATAATAAGTGTTAATCTTCAAATTTATGTTATAATGAAAAGTGAATGATGTCCTTATTCATTTTTTAAAATGTTGATGCAATATCATAACTTATATATATATATATATATATAAACATAATATATTTTCATATATTACAACTAAACTAAAAATGTATATTTTAATGTAATTAACATTTAACTCGATATGATCTAACTAAACGTCTGAATTATGATCTAAACTCGAAACCCCTTATTTGGAGTTTGGGTTAAGTTTCAATTAATTGAGACTTGATTCAGTCTTAATTGAGGGGTTATGATTCACTACCCAAAAAATCAAAATTTTGTTTAAAGTTCAATCGATTGGGTTCGATTAAGCTTCATTAAAGAGCCATGACCATGAGTTTAATTGGCCAAAAAAGAAAAGAGTCATGAGTTTCAAGAATATGAACGAATAGTTGAATCCCAATTTAGTAAAGATTGAGTCGTGAAACACTTATAGCATGTTTCAAAGTTATTATGGTATTAATTTTAACTAGAAAACTGATTCGCGATTTGCGCAATATAATAATTATTTTATTTGATAAATTAATAACATTTTTAAATAAATATATATTTATAACATGATTGTTTATTTTTTATTAAAGTACATTTAATTAATATTAATTCAATTACACAACATAAAATTTTATTATAATTATGAAAAAAAAGTTAAACTTATTTTTATAGTTTGAAAAAAAGTTAAACTTATATTTATAGTTTGTAAAACTATTTGAAAATAAATGAATAGATAATAAAAACAAATGTAACCAATTATGAATATGATGCTAATTAATAGTTTTAAAATTCATTTTATGACATCTATTATTTTAATATGTTTTTAAATAAATACAAACTATTTTATCTACATAGAATTAACATGTGATTATTATTTTCATAAAATTGATATATAATATACATAATAATACTTAATTTCAGAATTTTATTAAAAAAACTGTTGGCATTAAGCAAACCAAAGTATTATTCAGCATGTTCGGGAGGGGTTTACCCGAGAAAACATCTTTTATCATATTTCAAACTGAAGAACCAACAGTTTCCCAGTTTCTTTGATAGAAAAGAGGATGCTTTGTAGATCTTATCGCTTGTGACACGCAACCACAAACTTGAGGGATCTTTTGATCTTCGTCAAATAGCGAGGCTAACACCTAGTTTTGTTGGTGTGGACTTGAAAGCCCTAGTTAACAAGGATGGGATTATTGCCATGAATGGAACAGTTAAGGGAAGAAAATTAGGGTTGTGTGAGAATCTCACAAGCAGGATCAAATTGATGAAAGTAAGGAACCTTTCTTGCCACAAGATCTTGCAAAACTTTCCATCACTATGGTTGACTATGAGGTAATTCTTTGTCATGTATACTATTTACTTTTTCTTATAGTTAGCTTGTGTTTTTAAAGATAAAATAATATTTATTTGTATAAGATGTGTATCATCTACCCCATTCTTTTTAAATAAATTTATCTATTTTTTGTAATTTTTTAAATAAAGTAATTAATATCATTTAAATGTTAATTTTAAAAATATGTAATTTGTCGTTCTTAGAAAATAATAAGTGTTAATCTTCCAATTTATGTTATAATGAAAAGTGAATGATGTCTTTATTCATTTTTTTAAATGTTGAAGCAGTATCATAACTTATATATATATATAAACATAATATATTTTCATATATTACAACTAAACTAAAAATGTATATTTCAATATAATTAATATTTAACTCGATATGATCTAACTAAACGTCTGAATTAAGATCTAAACTCGAACCCCCTTATTTGGAGTTTCGGTTAAGTTTCAATTAATTGAGACTTGATTCAGTCTTAATTGAGGGGTTACGATTCACTACCCAAAAAATCAAATTTTTGTTTAAAGTTCAATCGATTGGGTTCGATTAAGCTTCATTAAGGAGCCATGACCATGAGTTTAATTGGCCAAAAAAGAAAAGAGTCATGAGTTTCAAGAATATGAACGAATAGTTGAATCCCAATTTAGTAAAGATTGAGTCGTGAAACACTTATAGTATGTTTCAAAGTTATTATGGTATTAATTTTAACTACTGATTCGCGATTTGCCTAATATAATAATTATTTTATTTGATAAATTAATAATATTTTTAAATAAATATAAATATAAATATATATTTACAACATTATTGTTTATTTTTTATTAAAGTACATTTAATTAATATTAATTCAATTACACAACATAAAATTTAATTATAATTATGAAAAAAAAGTTAAACTTATTTTTATAATTTGAAAAAAGTTAAACTTATATTTATAGTTTGTCAAACTATTTGAAAATAAATGAATAGATAATAAAAACAAATGTAACCAATGATGAATATGATGCTAATTAATAGTTTTAAAATTCATTTTATGACATCTATTATTTTAATATGTTTTTAAATAAATACAAACTATTTTATCTACATAGAATTAACATGTGGTTATTATTTTCATAAAATTGATATATAATATACATAATAACACTTAATTTCAGAATTTTATTAAAAAAAACTGTTGGCATTAAGCAAACCAAAGTATTATTCAGCATGTTCGGGAGGGGGTTACCCGAGAAAACATCTTTTATCATATTGCAAACTGAAGAACCAACAGTTTCCCAGTTTTTTTGATAGAAAAGAGGATCTTTTGTAGATCTTATCGCTTGTGACACGCAACCACAAACTTGAGGGATCTTTTGATCTTCGTCAAATAGCGAGGCTAACACCTGGTTTTGTTGGTGTGGACTTGAAAGCCCTTGCTAACAAGGATGGGATTATTGCCATAAATGGAACAGTTAAGGGAAGAAAATTAGGGTTGTGTGAGAATCTCACAAGCATGATCAAATTGATGAAAGTAAGGAACCTTTCTTGCCACAAGATCTTGCAAAACTTTCCATCACTATGGTTGACTATGAGGTAATTCTTTGTCATGTATACTCTTTACTTTTTCTTATAGTTAGCTTGTGTTTTTAAAGATAAAATAATATTTATTTGTATAAGATGTGTATCATCTACCCCATTTTTTTAAAAGATAAATTTATATATGTTTTGTAATTTTTTTAAATAAAGTAATTAATATCATTTAAATGTTAATTTTAAAAATATGTAATTTGTCGTTCTTAGAAAATAATAAGTGTTAATCTTCAAATTTATGTTATAATGAAAAGTGAATGATGTCCTTATTCATTTTTTAAAATGTTGATGCAATATCATAACTAATATATATATATATATATATATAAACATAATATATTTTCATATATTACAACTAAACTAAAAATGTATATTTTAATGTAATTAACATTTAACTCGATATGATCTAACTAAACGTCTGAATTATGATCTAAACTCGAAACCCCTTATTTGGAGTTTGGGTTAAGTTTCAATTAATTGAGACTTGATTCAGTCTTAATTGAGGGGTTATGATTCACTACCCAAAAAATCAAAATTTTGTTTAAAGTTCAATCGATTGGGTTCGATTAAGCTTCATTAAAGAGCCATGACCATGAGTTTAATTGGCCAAAAAAGAAAAGAGTCATGAGTTTCAAGAATATGAACGAATAGTTGAATCCCAATTTAGTAAAGATTGAGTCGTGAAACACTTATAGCATGTTTCAAAGTTATTATGGTATTAATTTTAACTAGAAAACTGATTCGCGATTTGCGCAATATAATAATTATTTTATTTGATAAATTAATAACATTTTTAAATAAATATATATTTATAACATGATTGTTTATTTTTTATTAAAGTACATTTAATTAATATTAATTCAATTACACAACATAAAATTTTATTATAATTATGAAAAAAAAGTTAAACTTATTTTTATAGTTTGAAAAAAAGTTAAACTTATATTTATAGTTTGTAAAACTATTTGAAAATAAATGAATAGATAATAAAAACAAATGTAACCAATTATGAATATGATGCTAATTAATAGTTTTAAAATTCATTTTATGACATCTATTATTTTAATATGTTTTTAAATAAATACAAACTATTTTATCTACATAGAATTAACATGTGATTATTATTTTCATAAAATTGATATATAATATACATAATAATACTTAATTTCAGAATTTTATTAAAAAAACTGTTGGCATTAAGCAAACCAAAGTATTATTCAGCATGTTCGGGAGGGGTTTACCCGAGAAAACATCTTTTATCATATTTCAAACTGAAGAACCAACAGTTTCCCAGTTTCTTTGATAGAAAAGAGGATGCTTTGTAGATCTTATCGCTTGTGACACGCAACCACAAACTTGAGGGATCTTTTGATCTTCGTCAAATAGCGAGGCTAACACCTAGTTTTGTTGGTGTGGACTTGAAAGCCCTAGTTAACAAGGATGGGATTATTGCCATGAATGGAACAGTTAAGGGAAGAAAATTAGGGTTGTGTGAGAATCTCACAAGCAGGATCAAATTGATGAAAGTAAGGAACCTTTCTTGCCACAAGATCTTGCAAAACTTTCCATCACTATGGTTGACTATGAGGTAATTCTTTGTCATGTATACTATTTACTTTTTCTTATAGTTAGCTTGTGTTTTTAAAGATAAAATAATATTTATTTGTATAAGATGTGTATCATCTACCCCATTCTTTTTAAATAAATTTATCTATTTTTTGTAATTTTTTAAATAAAGTAATTAATATCATTTAAATGTTAATTTTAAAAATATGTAATTTGTCGTTCTTAGAAAATAATAAGTGTTAATCTTCCAATTTATGTTATAATGAAAAGTGAATGATGTCTTTATTCATTTTTTTAAATGTTGAAGCAGTATCATAACTTATATATATATATAAACATAATATATTTTCATATATTACAACTAAACTAAAAATGTATATTTCAATATAATTAATATTTAACTCGATATGATCTAACTAAACGTCTGAATTAAGATCTAAACTCGAACCCCCTTATTTGGAGTTTCGGTTAAGTTTCAATTAATTGAGACTTGATTCAGTCTTAATTGAGGGGTTACGATTCACTACCCAAAAAATCAAATTTTTGTTTAAAGTTCAATCGATTGGGTTCGATTAAGCTTCATTAAGGAGCCATGACCATGAGTTTAATTGGCCAAAAAAGAAAAGAGTCATGAGTTTCAAGAATATGAACGAATAGTTGAATCCCAATTTAGTAAAGATTGAGTCGTGAAACACTTATAGTATGTTTCAAAGTTATTATGGTATTAATTTTAACTACTGATTCGCGATTTGCCTAATATAATAATTATTTTATTTGATAAATTAATAATATTTTTAAATAAATATAAATATAAATATATATTTACAACATTATTGTTTATTTTTTATTAAAGTACATTTAATTAATATTAATTCAATTACACAACATAAAATTTAATTATAATTATGAAAAAAAAGTTAAACTTATTTTTATAATTTGAAAAAAGTTAAACTTATATTTATAGTTTGTCAAACTATTTGAAAATAAATGAATAGATAATAAAAACAAATGTAACCAATGATGAATATGATGCTAATTAATAGTTTTAAAATTCATTTTATGACATCTATTATTTTAATATGTTTTTAAATAAATACAAACTATTTTATCTACATAGAATTAACATGTGGTTATTATTTTCATAAAATTGATATATAATATACATAATAACACTTAATTTCAGAATTTTATTAAAAAAAACTGTTGGCATTAAGCAAACCAAAGTATTATTCAGCATGTTCGGGAGGGGGTTACCCGAGAAAACATCTTTTATCATATTGCAAACTGAAGAACCAACAGTTTCCCAGTTTTTTTGATAGAAAAGAGGATCTTTTGTAGATCTTATCGCTTGTGACACGCAACCACAAACTTGAGGGATCTTTTGATCTTCGTCAAATAGCGAGGCTAACACCTGGTTTTGTTGGTGTGGACTTGAAAGCCCTTGCTAACAAGGATGGGATTATTGCCATAAATGGAACAGTTAAGGGAAGAAAATTAGGGTTGTGTGAGAATCTCACAAGCATGATCAAATTGATGAAAGTAAGGAACCTTTCTTGCCACAAGATCTTGCAAAACTTTCCATCACTATGGTTGACTATGAGGTAATTCTTTGTCATGTATACTCTTTACTTTTTCTTATAGTTAGCTTGTGTTTTTAAAGATAAAATAATATTTATTTGTATAAGATGTGTATCATCTACCCCATTTTTTTAAAAGATAAATTTATATATGTTTTGTAATTTTTTTAAATAAAGTAATTAATATCATTTAAATGTTAATTTTAAAAATATGTAATTTGTCGTTCTTAGAAAATAATAAGTGTTAATCTTCAAATTTATGTTATAATGAAAAGTGAATGATGTCCTTATTCATTTTTTAAAATGTTGATGCAATATCATAACTAATATATATATATATATATATATAAACATAATATATTTTCATATATTACAACTAAACTAAAAATGTATATTTTAATGTAATTAACATTTAACTCGATATGATCTAACTAAACGTCTGAATTATGATCTAAACTCGAAACCCCTTATTTGGAGTTTGGGTTAAGTTTCAATTAATTGAGACTTGATTCAGTCTTAATTGAGGGGTTATGATTCACTACCCAAAAAATCAAAATTTTGTTTAAAGTTCAATCGATTGGGTTCGATTAAGCTTCATTAAAGAGCCATGACCATGAGTTTAATTGGCCAAAAAAGAAAAGAGTCATGAGTTTCAAGAATATGAACGAATAGTTGAATCCCAATTTAGTAAAGATTGAGTCGTGAAACACTTATAGCATGTTTCAAAGTTATTATGGTATTAATTTTAACTAGAAAACTGATTCGCGATTTGCGCAATATAATAATTATTTTATTTGATAAATTAATAACATTTTTAAATAAATATATATTTATAACATGATTGTTTATTTTTTATTAAAGTACATTTAATTAATATTAATTCAATTACACAACATAAAATTTTATTATAATTATGAAAAAAAAGTTAAACTTATTTTTATAGTTTGAAAAAAAGTTAAACTTATATTTATAGTTTGTAAAACTATTTGAAAATAAATGAATAGATAATAAAAACAAATGTAACCAATTATGAATATGATGCTAATTAATAGTTTTAAAATTCATTTTATGACATCTATTATTTTAATATGTTTTTAAATAAATACAAACTATTTTATCTACATAGAATTAACATGTGATTATTATTTTCATAAAATTGATATATAATATACATAATAATACTTAATTTCAGAATTTTATTAAAAAAACTGTTGGCATTAAGCAAACCAAAGTATTATTCAGCATGTTCGGGAGGGGTTTACCCGAGAAAACATCTTTTATCATATTTCAAACTGAAGAACCAACAGTTTCCCAGTTTCTTTGATAGAAAAGAGGATGCTTTGTAGATCTTATCGCTTGTGACACGCAACCACAAACTTGAGGGATCTTTTGATCTTCGTCAAATAGCGAGGCTAACACCTAGTTTTGTTGGTGTGGACTTGAAAGCCCTAGTTAACAAGGATGGGATTATTGCCATGAATGGAACAGTTAAGGGAAGAAAATTAGGGTTGTGTGAGAATCTCACAAGCAGGATCAAATTGATGAAAGTAAGGAACCTTTCTTGCCACAAGATCTTGCAAAACTTTCCATCACTATGGTTGACTATGAGGTAATTCTTTGTCATGTATACTATTTACTTTTTCTTATAGTTAGCTTGTGTTTTTAAAGATAAAATAATATTTATTTGTATAAGATGTGTATCATCTACCCCATTCTTTTTAAATAAATTTATCTATTTTTTGTAATTTTTTAAATAAAGTAATTAATATCATTTAAATGTTAATTTTAAAAATATGTAATTTGTCGTTCTTAGAAAATAATAAGTGTTAATCTTCCAATTTATGTTATAATGAAAAGTGAATGATGTCTTTATTCATTTTTTTAAATGTTGAAGCAGTATCATAACTTATATATATATATAAACATAATATATTTTCATATATTACAACTAAACTAAAAATGTATATTTCAATATAATTAATATTTAACTCGATATGATCTAACTAAACGTCTGAATTAAGATCTAAACTCGAACCCCCTTATTTGGAGTTTCGGTTAAGTTTCAATTAATTGAGACTTGATTCAGTCTTAATTGAGGGGTTACGATTCACTACCCAAAAAATCAAATTTTTGTTTAAAGTTCAATCGATTGGGTTCGATTAAGCTTCATTAAGGAGCCATGACCATGAGTTTAATTGGCCAAAAAAGAAAAGAGTCATGAGTTTCAAGAATATGAACGAATAGTTGAATCCCAATTTAGTAAAGATTGAGTCGTGAAACACTTATAGTATGTTTCAAAGTTATTATGGTATTAATTTTAACTACTGATTCGCGATTTGCCTAATATAATAATTATTTTATTTGATAAATTAATAATATTTTTAAATAAATATAAATATAAATATATATTTACAACATTATTGTTTATTTTTTATTAAAGTACATTTAATTAATATTAATTCAATTACACAACATAAAATTTAATTATAATTATGAAAAAAAAGTTAAACTTATTTTTATAATTTGAAAAAAGTTAAACTTATATTTATAGTTTGTCAAACTATTTGAAAATAAATGAATAGATAATAAAAACAAATGTAACCAATGATGAATATGATGCTAATTAATAGTTTTAAAATTCATTTTATGACATCTATTATTTTAATATGTTTTTAAATAAATACAAACTATTTTATCTACATAGAATTAACATGTGGTTATTATTTTCATAAAATTGATATATAATATACATAATAACACTTAATTTCAGAATTTTATTAAAAAAAACTGTTGGCATTAAGCAAACCAAAGTATTATTCAGCATGTTCGGGAGGGGGTTACCCGAGAAAACATCTTTTATCATATTGCAAACTGAAGAACCAACAGTTTCCCAGTTTTTTTGATAGAAAAGAGGATCTTTTGTAGATCTTATCGCTTGTGACACGCAACCACAAACTTGAGGGATCTTTTGATCTTCGTCAAATAGCGAGGCTAACACCTGGTTTTGTTGGTGTGGACTTGAAAGCCCTTGCTAACAAGGATGGGATTATTGCCATAAATGGAACAGTTAAGGGAAGAAAATTAGGGTTGTGTGAGAATCTCACAAGCATGATCAAATTGATGAAAGTAAGGAACCTTTCTTGCCACAAGATCTTGCAAAACTTTCCATCACTATGGTTGACTATGAGGTAATTCTTTGTCATGTATACTCTTTACTTTTTCTTATAGTTAGCTTGTGTTTTTAAAGATAAAATAATATTTATTTGTATAAGATGTGTATCATCTACCCCATTTTTTTAAAAGATAAATTTATATATTTTTTGTAATTTTTTTAAATAAAGTAATTAATATCATTTAAATGTTAATTTTAAAAATATGTAATTTGTCGTTCTTAGAAAATAATAAGTGTTAATCTTCAAATTTATGTTATAATGAAAAGTGAATGATGTCCTTATTCATTTTTTAAAATGTTGATGCAATATCATAACTAATATATATATATATATATATATAAACATAATATATTTTCATATATTACAACTAAACTAAAAATGTATATTTTAATGTAATTAACATTTAACTCGATATGATCTAACTAAACGTCTGAATTATGATCTAAACTCGAAACCCCTTATTTGGAGTTTGGGTTAAGTTTCAATTAATTGCGACTTGATTCAGTCTTAATTGAGGGGTTATGATTCACTACCCAAAAAATCAAAATTTTGTTTAAAGTTCAATCGATTGGGTTCGATTAAGCTTCATTAAAGAGCCATGACCATGAGTTTAATTGGCCAAAAAAGAAAAGAGTCATGAGTTTCAAGAATATGAACGAATAGTTGAATCCCAATTTAGTAAAGATTGAGTCGTGAAACACTTATAGCATGTTTCAAAGTTATTATGGTATTAATTTTAACTAGAAAACTGATTCGCGATTTGCGCAATATAATAATTATTTTATTTGATAAATTAATAACATTTTTAAATAAATATATATTTATAACATGATTGTTTATTTTTTATTAAAGTACATTTAATTAATATTAATTCAATTACACAACATAAAATTTTATTATAATTATGAAAAAAAAGTTAAACTTATTTTTATAGTTTGAAAAAAAGTTAAACTTATATTTATAGTTTGTAAAACTATTTGAAAATAAATGAATAGATAATAAAAACAAATGTAACCAATTATGAATATGATGCTAATTAATAGTTTTAAAATTCATTTTATGACATCTATTATTTTAATATGTTTTTAAATAAATACAAACTATTTTATCTACATAGAATTAACATGTGATTATTATTTTCATAAAATTGATATATAATATACATAATAATACTTAATTTCAGAATTTTATTAAAAAAACTGTTGGCATTAAGCAAACCAAAGTATTATTCAGCATGTTCGGGAGGGGTTTACCCGAGAAAACATCTTTTATCATATTTCAAACTGAAGAACCAACAGTTTCCCAGTTTCTTTGATAGAAAAGAGGATGCTTTGTAGATCTTATCGCTTGTGACACGCAACCACAAACTTGAGGGATCTTTTGATCTTCGTCAAATAGCGAGGCTAACACCTAGTTTTGTTGGTGTGGACTTGAAAGCCCTAGTTAACAAGGATGGGATTATTGCCATGAATGGAACAGTTAAGGGAAGAAAATTAGGGTTGTGTGAGAATCTCACAAGCAGGATCAAATTGATGAAAGTAAGGAACCTTTCTTGCCACAAGATCTTGCAAAACTTTCCATCACTATGGTTGACTATGAGGTAATTCTTTGTCATGTATACTATTTACTTTTTCTTATAGTTAGCTTGTGTTTTTAAAGATAAAATAATATTTATTTGTATAAGATGTGTATCATCTACCCCATTCTTTTTAAATAAATTTATCTATTTTTTGTAATTTTTTAAATAAAGTAATTAATATCATTTAAATGTTAATTTTAAAAATATGTAATTTGTCGTTCTTAGAAAATAATAAGTGTTAATCTTCCAATTTATGTTATAATGAAAAGTGAATGATGTCTTTATTCATTTTTTTAAATGTTGAAGCAGTATCATAACTTATATATATATATAAACATAATATATTTTCATATATTACAACTAAACTAAAAATGTATATTTCAATATAATTAATATTTAACTCGATATGATCTAACTAAACGTCTGAATTAAGATCTAAACTCGAACCCCCTTATTTGGAGTTTCGGTTAAGTTTCAATTAATTGAGACTTGATTCAGTCTTAATTGAGGGGTTACGATTCACTACCCAAAAAATCAAATTTTTGTTTAAAGTTCAATCGATTGGGTTCGATTAAGCTTCATTAAGGAGCCATGACCATGAGTTTAATTGGCCAAAAAAGAAAAGAGTCATGAGTTTCAAGAATATGAACGAATAGTTGAATCCCAATTTAGTAAAGATTGAGTCGTGAAACACTTATAGTATGTTTCAAAGTTATTATGGTATTAATTTTAACTACTGATTCGCGATTTGCCTAATATAATAATTATTTTATTTGATAAATTAATAATATTTTTAAATAAATATAAATATAAATATATATTTACAACATTATTGTTTATTTTTTATTAAAGTACATTTAATTAATATTAATTCAATTACACAACATAAAATTTAATTATAATTATGAAAAAAAAGTTAAACTTATTTTTATAATTTGAAAAAAGTTAAACTTATATTTATAGTTTGTCAAACTATTTGAAAATAAATGAATAGATAATAAAAACAAATGTAACCAATGATGAATATGATGCTAATTAATAGTTTTAAAATTCATTTTATGACATCTATTATTTTAATATGTTTTTAAATAAATACAAACTATTTTATCTACATAGAATTAACATGTGGTTATTATTTTCATAAAATTGATATATAATATACATAATAACACTTAATTTCAGAATTTTATTAAAAAAAACTGTTGGCATTAAGCAAACCAAAGTATTATTCAGCATGTTCGGGAGGGGGTTACCCGAGAAAACATCTTTTATCATATTGCAAACTGAAGAACCAACAGTTTCCCAGTTTTTTTGATAGAAAAGAGGATCTTTTGTAGATCTTATCGCTTGTGACACGCAACCACAAACTTGAGGGATCTTTTGATCTTCGTCAAATAGCGAGGCTAACACCTGGTTTTGTTGGTGTGGACTTGAAAGCCCTTGCTAACAAGGATGGGATTATTGCCATAAATGGAACAGTTAAGGGAAGAAAATTAGGGTTGTGTGAGAATCTCACAAGCATGATCAAATTGATGAAAGTAAGGAACCTTTCTTGCCACAAGATCTTGCAAAACTTTCCATCACTATGGTTGACTATGAGGTAATTCTTTGTCATGTATACTCTTTACTTTTTCTTATAGTTAGCTTGTGTTTTTAAAGATAAAATAATATTTATTTGTATAAGATGTGTATCATCTACCCCATTTTTTTAAAAGATAAATTTATATATTTTTTGTAATTTTTTTAAATAAAGTAATTAATATCATTTAAATGTTAATTTTAAAAATATGTAATTTGTCGTTCTTAGAAAATAATAAGTGTTAATCTTCAAATTTATGTTATAATGAAAAGTGAATGATGTCCTTATTCATTTTTTAAAATGTTGATGCAATATCATAACTAATATATATATATATATATATAAACATAATATATTTTCATATATTACAACTAAACTAAAAATGTATATTTTAATGTAATTAACATTTAACTCGATATGATCTAACTAAACGTCTGAATTATGATCTAAACTCGAAACCCCTTATTTGGAGTTTGGGTTAAGTTTCAATTAATTGAGACTTGATTCAGTCTTAATTGAGGGGTTATGATTCACTACCCAAAAAATCAAAATTTTGTTTAAAGTTCAATCGATTGGGTTCGATTAAGCTTCATTAAAGAGCCATGACCATGAGTTTAATTGGCCAAAAAAGAAAAGAGTCATGAGTTTCAAGAATATGAACGAATAGTTGAATCCCAATTTAGTAAAGATTGAGTCGTGAAACACTTATAGCATGTTTCAAAGTTATTATGGTATTAATTTTAACTAGAAAACTGATTCGCGATTTGCGCAATATAATAATTATTTTATTTGATAAATTAATAACATTTTTAAATAAATATATATTTATAACATGATTGTTTATTTTTTATTAAAGTACATTTAATTAATATTAATTCAATTACACAACATAAAATTTTATTATAATTATGAAAAAAAAGTTAAACTTATTTTTATAGTTTGAAAAAAAGTTAAACTTATATTTATAGTTTGTAAAACTATTTGAAAATAAATGAATAGATAATAAAAACAAATGTAACCAATTATGAATATGATGCTAATTAATAGTTTTAAAATTCATTTTATGACATCTATTATTTTAATATGTTTTTAAATAAATACAAACTATTTTATCTACATAGAATTAACATGTGATTATTATTTTCATAAAATTGATATATAATATACATAATAATACTTAATTTCAGAATTTTATTAAAAAAACTGTTGGCATTAAGCAAACCAAAGTATTATTCAGCATGTTCGGGAGGGGTTTACCCGAGAAAACATCTTTTATCATATTTCAAACTGAAGAACCAACAGTTTCCCAGTTTCTTTGATAGAAAAGAGGATGCTTTGTAGATCTTATCGCTTGTGACACGCAACCACAAACTTGAGGGATCTTTTGATCTTCGTCAAATAGCGAGGCTAACACCTAGTTTTGTTGGTGTGGACTTGAAAGCCCTAGTTAACAAGGATGGGATTATTGCCATGAATGGAACAGTTAAGGGAAGAAAATTAGGGTTGTGTGAGAATCTCACAAGCAGGATCAAATTGATGAAAGTAAGGAACCTTTCTTGCCACAAGATCTTGCAAAACTTTCCATCACTATGGTTGACTATGAGGTAATTCTTTGTCATGTATACTATTTACTTTTTCTTATAGTTAGCTTGTGTTTTTAAAGATAAAATAATATTTATTTGTATAAGATGTGTATCATCTACCCCATTCTTTTTAAATAAATTTATCTATTTTTTGTAATTTTTTAAATAAAGTAATTAATATCATTTAAATGTTAATTTTAAAAATATGTAATTTGTCGTTCTTAGAAAATAATAAGTGTTAATCTTCCAATTTATGTTATAATGAAAAGTGAATGATGTCTTTATTCATTTTTTTAAATGTTGAAGCAGTATCATAACTTATATATATATATAAACATAATATATTTTCATATATTACAACTAAACTAAAAATGTATATTTCAATATAATTAATATTTAACTCGATATGATCTAACTAAACGTCTGAATTAAGATCTAAACTCGAACCCCCTTATTTGGAGTTTCGGTTAAGTTTCAATTAATTGAGACTTGATTCAGTCTTAATTGAGGGGTTACGATTCACTACCCAAAAAATCAAATTTTTGTTTAAAGTTCAATCGATTGGGTTCGATTAAGCTTCATTAAGGAGCCATGACCATGAGTTTAATTGGCCAAAAAAGAAAAGAGTCATGAGTTTCAAGAATATGAACGAATAGTTGAATCCCAATTTAGTAAAGATTGAGTCGTGAAACACTTATAGTATGTTTCAAAGTTATTATGGTATTAATTTTAACTACTGATTCGCGATTTGCCTAATATAATAATTATTTTATTTGATAAATTAATAATATTTTTAAATAAATATAAATATAAATATATATTTACAACATTATTGTTTATTTTTTATTAAAGTACATTTAATTAATATTAATTCAATTACACAACATAAAATTTAATTATAATTATGAAAAAAAAGTTAAACTTATTTTTATAATTTGAAAAAAGTTAAACTTATATTTATAGTTTGTCAAACTATTTGAAAATAAATGAATAGATAATAAAAACAAATGTAACCAATGATGAATATGATGCTAATTAATAGTTTTAAAATTCATTTTATGACATCTATTATTTTAATATGTTTTTAAATAAATACAAACTATTTTATCTACATAGAATTAACATGTGGTTATTATTTTCATAAAATTGATATATAATATACATAATAACACTTAATTTCAGAATTTTATTAAAAAAAACTGTTGGCATTAAGCAAACCAAAGTATTATTCAGCATGTTCGGGAGGGGGTTACCCGAGAAAACATCTTTTATCATATTGCAAACTGAAGAACCAACAGTTTCCCAGTTTTTTTGATAGAAAAGAGGATCTTTTGTAGATCTTATCGCTTGTGACACGCAACCACAAACTTGAGGGATCTTTTGATCTTCGTCAAATAGCGAGGCTAACACCTGGTTTTGTTGGTGTGGACTTGAAAGCCCTTGCTAACAAGGATGGGATTATTGCCATAAATGGAACAGTTAAGGGAAGAAAATTAGGGTTGTGTGAGAATCTCACAAGCATGATCAAATTGATGAAAGTAAGGAACCTTTCTTGCCACAAGATCTTGCAAAACTTTCCATCACTATGGTTGACTATGAGGTAATTCTTTGTCATGTATACTCTTTACTTTTTCTTATAGTTAGCTTGTGTTTTTAAAGATAAAATAATATTTATTTGTATAAGATGTGTATCATCTACCCCATTTTTTTAAAAGATAAATTTATATATGTTTTGTAATTTTTTTAAATAAAGTAATTAATATCATTTAAATGTTAATTTTAAAAATATGTAATTTGTCGTTCTTAGAAAATAATAAGTGTTAATCTTCAAATTTATGTTATAATGAAAAGTGAATGATGTCCTTATTCATTTTTTAAAATGTTGATGCAATATCATAACTAATATATATATATATATATATATAAACATAATATATTTTCATATATTACAACTAAACTAAAAATGTATATTTTAATGTAATTAACATTTAACTCGATATGATCTAACTAAACGTCTGAATTATGATCTAAACTCGAAACCCCTTATTTGGAGTTTGGGTTAAGTTTCAATTAATTGAGACTTGATTCAGTCTTAATTGAGGGGTTATGATTCACTACCCAAAAAATCAAAATTTTGTTTAAAGTTCAATCGATTGGGTTCGATTAAGCTTCATTAAAGAGCCATGACCATGAGTTTAATTGGCCAAAAAAGAAAAGAGTCATGAGTTTCAAGAATATGAACGAATAGTTGAATCCCAATTTAGTAAAGATTGAGTCGTGAAACACTTATAGCATGTTTCAAAGTTATTATGGTATTAATTTTAACTAGAAAACTGATTCGCGATTTGCGCAATATAATAATTATTTTATTTGATAAATTAATAACATTTTTAAATAAATATATATTTATAACATGATTGTTTATTTTTTATTAAAGTACATTTAATTAATATTAATTCAATTACACAACATAAAATTTTATTATAATTATGAAAAAAAAGTTAAACTTATTTTTATAGTTTGAAAAAAAGTTAAACTTATATTTATAGTTTGTAAAACTATTTGAAAATAAATGAATAGATAATAAAAACAAATGTAACCAATTATGAATATGATGCTAATTAATAGTTTTAAAATTCATTTTATGACATCTATTATTTTAATATGTTTTTAAATAAATACAAACTATTTTATCTACATAGAATTAACATGTGATTATTATTTTCATAAAATTGATATATAATATACATAATAATACTTAATTTCAGAATTTTATTAAAAAAACTGTTGGCATTAAGCAAACCAAAGTATTATTCAGCATGTTCGGGAGGGGTTTACCCGAGAAAACATCTTTTATCATATTTCAAACTGAAGAACCAACAGTTTCCCAGTTTCTTTGATAGAAAAGAGGATGCTTTGTAGATCTTATCGCTTGTGACACGCAACCACAAACTTGAGGGATCTTTTGATCTTCGTCAAATAGCGAGGCTAACACCTAGTTTTGTTGGTGTGGACTTGAAAGCCCTAGTTAACAAGGATGGGATTATTGCCATGAATGGAACAGTTAAGGGAAGAAAATTAGGGTTGTGTGAGAATCTCACAAGCAGGATCAAATTGATGAAAGTAAGGAACCTTTCTTGCCACAAGATCTTGCAAAACTTTCCATCACTATGGTTGACTATGAGGTAATTCTTTGTCATGTATACTCTTTACTTTTTCTTATAGTTAGCTTGTGTTTTTAAAGATAAAATAATATTTATTTGTATAAGATGTGTATCATCTACCCCATTTTTTTAAAAGATAAATTTATATATGTTTTGTAATTTTTTTAAATAAAGTAATTAATATCATTTAAATGTTAATTTTAAAAATATGTAATTTGTCGTTCTTAGAAAATAATAAGTGTTAATCTTCAAATTTATGTTATAATGAAAAGTGAATGATGTCCTTATTCATTTTTTAAAATGTTGATGCAATATCATAACTAATATATATATATATATATATATAAACATAATATATTTTCATATATTACAACTAAACTAAAAATGTATATTTTAATGTAATTAACATTTAACTCGATATGATCTAACTAAACGTCTGAATTATGATCTAAACTCGAAACCCCTTATTTGGAGTTTGGGTTAAGTTTCAATTAATTGAGACTTGATTCAGTCTTAATTGAGGGGTTATGATTCACTACCCAAAAAATCAAAATTTTGTTTAAAGTTCAATCGATTGGGTTCGATTAAGCTTCATTAAAGAGCCATGACCATGAGTTTAATTGGCCAAAAAAGAAAAGAGTCATGAGTTTCAAGAATATGAACGAATAGTTGAATCCCAATTTAGTAAAGATTGAGTCGTGAAACACTTATAGCATGTTTCAAAGTTATTATGGTATTAATTTTAACTAGAAAACTGATTCGCGATTTGCGCAATATAATAATTATTTTATTTGATAAATTAATAACATTTTTAAATAAATATATATTTATAACATGATTGTTTATTTTTTATTAAAGTACATTTAATTAATATTAATTCAATTACACAACATAAAATTTTATTATAATTATGAAAAAAAAGTTAAACTTATTTTTATAGTTTGAAAAAAAGTTAAACTTATATTTATAGTTTGTAAAACTATTTGAAAATAAATGAATAGATAATAAAAACAAATGTAACCAATTATGAATATGATGCTAATTAATAGTTTTAAAATTCATTTTATGACATCTATTATTTTAATATGTTTTTAAATAAATACAAACTATTTTATCTACATAGAATTAACATGTGATTATTATTTTCATAAAATTGATATATAATATACATAATAATACTTAATTTCAGAATTTTATTAAAAAAACTGTTGGCATTAAGCAAACCAAAGTATTATTCAGCATGTTCGGGAGGGGTTTACCCGAGAAAACATCTTTTATCATATTTCAAACTGAAGAACCAACAGTTTCCCAGTTTCTTTGATAGAAAAGAGGATGCTTTGTAGATCTTATCGCTTGTGACACGCAACCACAAACTTGAGGGATCTTTTGATCTTCGTCAAATAGCGAGGCTAACACCTAGTTTTGTTGGTGTGGACTTGAAAGCCCTAGTTAACAAGGATGGGATTATTGCCATGAATGGAACAGTTAAGGGAAGAAAATTAGGGTTGTGTGAGAATCTCACAAGCAGGATCAAATTGATGAAAGTAAGGAACCTTTCTTGCCACAAGATCTTGCAAAACTTTCCATCACTATGGTTGACTATGAGGTAATTCTTTGTCATGTATACTCTTTACTTTTTCTTATAGTTAGCTTGTGTTTTTAAAGATAAAATAATATTTATTTGTATAAGATGTGTATCATCTACCCCATTTTTTTAAAAGATAAATTTATATATTTTTTGTAATTTTTTTAAATAAAGTAATTAATATCATTTAAATGTTAATTTTAAAAATATGTAATTTGTCGTTCTTAGAAAATAATAAGTGTTAATCTTCAAATTTATGTTATAATGAAAAGTGAATGATGTCCTTATTCATTTTTTAAAATGTTGATGCAATATCATAACTAATATATATATATATATATATATAAACATAATATATTTTCATATATTACAACTAAACTAAAAATGTATATTTTAATGTAATTAACATTTAACTCGATATGATCTAACTAAACGTCTGAATTATGATCTAAACTCGAAACCCCTTATTTGGAGTTTGGGTTAAGTTTCAATTAATTGAGACTTGATTCAGTCTTAATTGAGGGGTTATGATTCACTACCCAAAAAATCAAAATTTTGTTTAAAGTTCAATCGATTGGGTTCGATTAAGCTTCATTAAAGAGCCATGACCATGAGTTTAATTGGCCAAAAAAGAAAAGAGTCATGAGTTTCAAGAATATGAACGAATAGTTGAATCCCAATTTAGTAAAGATTGAGTCGTGAAACACTTATAGCATGTTTCAAAGTTATTATGGTATTAATTTTAACTAGAAAACTGATTCGCGATTTGCGCAATATAATAATTATTTTATTTGATAAATTAATAACATTTTTAAATAAATATATATTTATAACATGATTGTTTATTTTTTATTAAAGTACATTTAATTAATATTAATTCAATTACACAACATAAAATTTTATTATAATTATGAAAAAAAAGTTAAACTTATTTTTATAGTTTGAAAAAAAGTTAAACTTATATTTATAGTTTGTAAAACTATTTGAAAATAAATGAATAGATAATAAAAACAAATGTAACCAATTATGAATATGATGCTAATTAATAGTTTTAAAATTCATTTTATGACATCTATTATTTTAATATGTTTTTAAATAAATACAAACTATTTTATCTACATAGAATTAACATGTGATTATTATTTTCATAAAATTGATATATAATATACATAATAATACTTAATTTCAGAATTTTATTAAAAAAACTGTTGGCATTAAGCAAACCAAAGTATTATTCAGCATGTTCGGGAGGGGTTTACCCGAGAAAACATCTTTTATCATATTTCAAACTGAAGAACCAACAGTTTCCCAGTTTCTTTGATAGAAAAGAGGATGCTTTGTAGATCTTATCGCTTGTGACACGCAACCACAAACTTGAGGGATCTTTTGATCTTCGTCAAATAGCGAGGCTAACACCTAGTTTTGTTGGTGTGGACTTGAAAGCCCTAGTTAACAAGGATGGGATTATTGCCATGAATGGAACAGTTAAGGGAAGAAAATTAGGGTTGTGTGAGAATCTCACAAGCAGGATCAAATTGATGAAAGTAAGGAACCTTTCTTGCCACAAGATCTTGCAAAACTTTCCATCACTATGGTTGACTATGAGGTAATTCTTTGTCATGTATACTATTTACTTTTTCTTATAGTTAGCTTGTGTTTTTAAAGATAAAATAATATTTATTTGTATAAGATGTGTATCATCTACCCCATTCTTTTTAAATAAATTTATCTATTTTTTGTAATTTTTTAAATAAAGTAATTAATATCATTTAAATGTTAATTTTAAAAATATGTAATTTGTCGTTCTTAGAAAATAATAAGTGTTAATCTTCCAATTTATGTTATAATGAAAAGTGAATGATGTCTTTATTCATTTTTTTAAATGTTGAAGCAGTATCATAACTTATATATATATATAAACATAATATATTTTCATATATTACAACTAAACTAAAAATGTATATTTCAATATAATTAATATTTAACTCGATATGATCTAACTAAACGTCTGAATTAAGATCTAAACTCGAACCCCCTTATTTGGAGTTTCGGTTAAGTTTCAATTAATTGAGACTTGATTCAGTCTTAATTGAGGGGTTACGATTCACTACCCAAAAAATCAAATTTTTGTTTAAAGTTCAATCGATTGGGTTCGATTAAGCTTCATTAAGGAGCCATGACCATGAGTTTAATTGGCCAAAAAAGAAAAGAGTCATGAGTTTCAAGAATATGAACGAATAGTTGAATCCCAATTTAGTAAAGATTGAGTCGTGAAACACTTATAGTATGTTTCAAAGTTATTATGGTATTAATTTTAACTACTGATTCGCGATTTGCCTAATATAATAATTATTTTATTTGATAAATTAATAATATTTTTAAATAAATATAAATATAAATATATATTTACAACATTATTGTTTATTTTTTATTAAAGTACATTTAATTAATATTAATTCAATTACACAACATAAAATTTAATTATAATTATGAAAAAAAAGTTAAACTTATTTTTATAATTTGAAAAAAGTTAAACTTATATTTATAGTTTGTCAAACTATTTGAAAATAAATGAATAGATAATAAAAACAAATGTAACCAATGATGAATATGATGCTAATTAATAGTTTTAAAATTCATTTTATGACATCTATTATTTTAATATGTTTTTAAATAAATACAAACTATTTTATCTACATAGAATTAACATGTGGTTATTATTTTCATAAAATTGATATATAATATACATAATAACACTTAATTTCAGAATTTTATTAAAAAAAACTGTTGGCATTAAGCAAACCAAAGTATTATTCAGCATGTTCGGGAGGGGGTTACCCGAGAAAACATCTTTTATCATATTGCAAACTGAAGAACCAACAGTTTCCCAGTTTTTTTGATAGAAAAGAGGATCTTTTGTAGATCTTATCGCTTGTGACACGCAACCACAAACTTGAGGGATCTTTTGATCTTCGTCAAATAGCGAGGCTAACACCTGGTTTTGTTGGTGTGGACTTGAAAGCCCTTGCTAACAAGGATGGGATTATTGCCATAAATGGAACAGTTAAGGGAAGAAAATTAGGGTTGTGTGAGAATCTCACAAGCATGATCAAATTGATGAAAGTAAGGAACCTTTCTTGCCACAAGATCTTGCAAAACTTTCCATCACTATGGTTGACTATGAGGTAATTCTTTGTCATGTATACTCTTTACTTTTTCTTATAGTTAGCTTGTGTTTTTAAAGATAAAATAATATTTATTTGTATAAGATGTGTATCATCTACCCCATTTTTTTAAAAGATAAATTTATATATGTTTTGTAATTTTTTTAAATAAAGTAATTAATATCATTTAAATGTTAATTTTAAAAATATGTAATTTGTCGTTCTTAGAAAATAATAAGTGTTAATCTTCAAATTTATGTTATAATGAAAAGTGAATGATGTCCTTATTCATTTTTTAAAATGTTGATGCAATATCATAACTAATATATATATATATATATATATATAAACATAATATATTTTCATATATTACAACTAAACTAAAAATGTATATTTTAATGTAATTAACATTTAACTCGATATGATCTAACTAAACGTCTGAATTATGATCTAAACTCGAAACCCCTTATTTGGAGTTTGGGTTAAGTTTCAATTAATTGAGACTTGATTCAGTCTTAATTGAGGGGTTATGATTCACTACCCAAAAAATCAAAATTTTGTTTAAAGTTCAATCGATTGGGTTCGATTAAGCTTCATTAAAGAGCCATGACCATGAGTTTAATTGGCCAAAAAAGAAAAGAGTCATGAGTTTCAAGAATATGAACGAATAGTTGAATCCCAATTTAGTAAAGATTGAGTCGTGAAACACTTATAGCATGTTTCAAAGTTATTATGGTATTAATTTTAACTAGAAAACTGATTCGCGATTTGCGCAATATAATAATTATTTTATTTGATAAATTAATAACATTTTTAAATAAATATATATTTATAACATGATTGTTTATTTTTTATTAAAGTACATTTAATTAATATTAATTCAATTACACAACATAAAATTTTATTATAATTATGAAAAAAAAGTTAAACTTATTTTTATAGTTTGAAAAAAAGTTAAACTTATATTTATAGTTTGTAAAACTATTTGAAAATAAATGAATAGATAATAAAAACAAATGTAACCAATTATGAATATGATGCTAATTAATAGTTTTAAAATTCATTTTATGACATCTATTATTTTAATATGTTTTTAAATAAATACAAACTATTTTATCTACATAGAATTAACATGTGATTATTATTTTCATAAAATTGATATATAATATACATAATAATACTTAATTTCAGAATTTTATTAAAAAAACTGTTGGCATTAAGCAAACCAAAGTATTATTCAGCATGTTCGGGAGGGGTTTACCCGAGAAAACATCTTTTATCATATTGCAAACTGAAGAACCAACAGTTTCCCAGTTTTTTTGATAGAAAAGAGGATCTTTTGTAGATCTTATCGCTTGTGACACGCAACCACAAACTTGAGGGATCTTTTGATCTTCGTCAAATAGCGAGGCTAACACCTGGTTTTGTTGGTGTGGACTTGAAAGCCCTTGCTAACAAGGATGGGATTATTGCCATAAATGGAACAGTTAAGGGAAGAAAATTAGGGTTGTGTGAGAATCTCACAAGCATGATCAAATTGATGAAAGTAAGGAACCTTTCTTGCCACAAGATCTTGCAAAACTTTCCATCACTATGGTTGACTATGAGGTAATTCTTTGTCATGTATACTCTTTACTTTTTCTTATAGTTAGCTTGTGTTTTTAAAGATAAAATAATATTTATTTGTATAAGATGTGTATCATCTACCCCATTTTTTTAAAAGATAAATTTATATATTTTTTGTAATTTTTTTAAATAAAGTAATTAATATCATTTAAATGTTAATTTTAAAAATATGTAATTTGTCGTTCTTAGAAAATAATAAGTGTTAATCTTCAAATTTATGTTATAATGAAAAGTGAATGATGTCCTTATTCATTTTTTAAAATGTTGATGCAATATCATAACTAATATATATATATATATATATATAAACATAATATATTTTCATATATTACAACTAAACTAAAAATGTATATTTTAATGTAATTAACATTTAACTCGATATGATCTAACTAAACGTCTGAATTATGATCTAAACTCGAAACCCCTTATTTGGAGTTTGGGTTAAGTTTCAATTAATTGAGACTTGATTCAGTCTTAATTGAGGGGTTATGATTCACTACCCAAAAAATCAAAATTTTGTTTAAAGTTCAATCGATTGGGTTCGATTAAGCTTCATTAAAGAGCCATGACCATGAGTTTAATTGGCCAAAAAAGAAAAGAGTCATGAGTTTCAAGAATATGAACGAATAGTTGAATCCCAATTTAGTAAAGATTGAGTCGTGAAACACTTATAGCATGTTTCAAAGTTATTATGGTATTAATTTTAACTAGAAAACTGATTCGCGATTTGCGCAATATAATAATTATTTTATTTGATAAATTAATAACATTTTTAAATAAATATATATTTATAACATGATTGTTTATTTTTTATTAAAGTACATTTAATTAATATTAATTCAATTACACAACATAAAATTTTATTATAATTATGAAAAAAAAGTTAAACTTATTTTTATAGTTTGAAAAAAAGTTAAACTTATATTTATAGTTTGTAAAACTATTTGAAAATAAATGAATAGATAATAAAAACAAATGTAACCAATTATGAATATGATGCTAATTAATAGTTTTAAAATTCATTTTATGACATCTATTATTTTAATATGTTTTTAAATAAATACAAACTATTTTATCTACATAGAATTAACATGTGATTATTATTTTCATAAAATTGATATATAATATACATAATAATACTTAATTTCAGAATTTTATTAAAAAAACTGTTGGCATTAAGCAAACCAAAGTATTATTCAGCATGTTCGGGAGGGGTTTACCCGAGAAAACATCTTTTATCATATTTCAAACTGAAGAACCAACAGTTTCCCAGTTTCTTTGATAGAAAAGAGGATGCTTTGTAGATCTTATCGCTTGTGACACGCAACCACAAACTTGAGGGATCTTTTGATCTTCGTCAAATAGCGAGGCTAACACCTAGTTTTGTTGGTGTGGACTTGAAAGCCCTAGTTAACAAGGATGGGATTATTGCCATGAATGGAACAGTTAAGGGAAGAAAATTAGGGTTGTGTGAGAATCTCACAAGCAGGATCAAATTGATGAAAGTAAGGAACCTTTCTTGCCACAAGATCTTGCAAAACTTTCCATCACTATGGTTGACTATGAGGTAATTCTTTGTCATGTATACTATTTACTTTTTCTTATAGTTAGCTTGTGTTTTTAAAGATAAAATAATATTTATTTGTATAAGATGTGTATCATCTACCCCATTCTTTTTAAATAAATTTATCTATTTTTTGTAATTTTTTAAATAAAGTAATTAATATCATTTAAATGTTAATTTTAAAAATATGTAATTTGTCGTTCTTAGAAAATAATAAGTGTTAATCTTCCAATTTATGTTATAATGAAAAGTGAATGATGTCTTTATTCATTTTTTTAAATGTTGAAGCAGTATCATAACTTATATATATATATAAACATAATATATTTTCATATATTACAACTAAACTAAAAATGTATATTTCAATATAATTAATATTTAACTCGATATGATCTAACTAAACGTCTGAATTAAGATCTAAACTCGAACCCCCTTATTTGGAGTTTCGGTTAAGTTTCAATTAATTGAGACTTGATTCAGTCTTAATTGAGGGGTTACGATTCACTACCCAAAAAATCAAATTTTTGTTTAAAGTTCAATCGATTGGGTTCGATTAAGCTTCATTAAGGAGCCATGACCATGAGTTTAATTGGCCAAAAAAGAAAAGAGTCATGAGTTTCAAGAATATGAACGAATAGTTGAATCCCAATTTAGTAAAGATTGAGTCGTGAAACACTTATAGTATGTTTCAAAGTTATTATGGTATTAATTTTAACTACTGATTCGCGATTTGCCTAATATAATAATTATTTTATTTGATAAATTAATAATATTTTTAAATAAATATAAATATAAATATATATTTACAACATTATTGTTTATTTTTTATTAAAGTACATTTAATTAATATTAATTCAATTACACAACATAAAATTTAATTATAATTATGAAAAAAAAGTTAAACTTATTTTTATAATTTGAAAAAAGTTAAACTTATATTTATAGTTTGTCAAACTATTTGAAAATAAATGAATAGATAATAAAAACAAATGTAACCAATGATGAATATGATGCTAATTAATAGTTTTAAAATTCATTTTATGACATCTATTATTTTAATATGTTTTTAAATAAATACAAACTATTTTATCTACATAGAATTAACATGTGGTTATTATTTTCATAAAATTGATATATAATATACATAATAACACTTAATTTCAGAATTTTATTAAAAAAAACTGTTGGCATTAAGCAAACCAAAGTATTATTCAGCATGTTCGGGAGGGGGTTACCCGAGAAAACATCTTTTATCATATTGCAAACTGAAGAACCAACAGTTTCCCAGTTTTTTTGATAGAAAAGAGGATCTTTTGTAGATCTTATCGCTTGTGACACGCAACCACAAACTTGAGGGATCTTTTGATCTTCGTCAAATAGCGAGGCTAACACCTGGTTTTGTTGGTGTGGACTTGAAAGCCCTTGCTAACAAGGATGGGATTATTGCCATAAATGGAACAGTTAAGGGAAGAAAATTAGGGTTGTGTGAGAATCTCACAAGCATGATCAAATTGATGAAAGTAAGGAACCTTTCTTGCCACAAGATCTTGCAAAACTTTCCATCACTATGGTTGACTATGAGGTAATTCTTTGTCATGTATACTCTTTACTTTTTCTTATAGTTAGCTTGTGTTTTTAAAGATAAAATAATATTTATTTGTATAAGATGTGTATCATCTACCCCATTTTTTAAAAGATAAATTTATATATTTTTTGTAATTTTTTTAAATAAAGTAATTAATATCATTTAAATGTTAATTTTAAAAATATGTAATTTGTCGTTCTTAGAAAATAATAAGTGTTAATCTTCAAATTTATGTTATAATGAAAAGTGAATGATGTCCTTATTCATTTTTTAAAATGTTGATGCAATATCATAACTAATATATATATATATATATATATAAACATAATATATTTTCATATATTACAACTAAACTAAAAATGTATATTTTAATGTAATTAACATTTAACTCGATATGATCTAACTAAACGTCTGAATTATGATCTAAACTCGAAACCCCTTATTTGGAGTTTGGGTTAAGTTTCAATTAATTGAGACTTGATTCAGTCTTAATTGAGGGGTTATGATTCACTACCCAAAAAATCAAAATTTTGTTTAAAGTTCAATCGATTGGGTTCGATTAAGCTTCATTAAAGAGCCATGACCATGAGTTCAATTGGCCAAAAAAGAAAAGAGTCATGAGTTTCAAGAATATGAACGAATAGTTGAATCCCAATTTAGTAAAGATTGAGTCGTGAAACACTTATAGCATGTTTCAAAGTTATTATGGTATTAATTTTAACTAGAAAACTGATTCGCGATTTGCGCAATATAATAATTATTTTATTTGATAAATTAATAACATTTTTAAATAAATATATATTTATAACATGATTGTTTATTTTTTATTAAAGTACATTTAATTAATATTAATTCAATTACACAACATAAAATTTTATTATAATTATGAAAAAAAAGTTAAACTTATTTTTATAGTTTGAAAAAAAGTTAAACTTATATTTATAGTTTGTAAAACTATTTGAAAATAAATGAATAGATAATAAAAACAAATGTAACCAATTATGAATATGATGCTAATTAATAGTTTTAAAATTCATTTTATGACATCTATTATTTTAATATGTTTTTAAATAAATACAAACTATTTTATCTACATAGAATTAACATGTGATTATTATTTTCATAAAATTGATATATAATATACATAATAATACTTAATTTCAGAATTTTATTAAAAAAACTGTTGGCATTAAGCAAACCAAAGTATTATTCAGCATGTTCGGGAGGGGTTTACCCGAGAAAACATCTTTTATCATATTTCAAACTGAAGAACCAACAGTTTCCCAGTTTCTTTGATAGAAAAGAGGATGCTTTGTAGATCTTATCGCTTGTGACACGCAACCACAAACTTGAGGGATCTTTTGATCTTCGTCAAATAGCGAGGCTAACACCTAGTTTTGTTGGTGTGGACTTGAAAGCCCTAGTTAACAAGGATGGGATTATTGCCATGAATGGAACAGTTAAGGGAAGAAAATTAGGGTTGTGTGAGAATCTCACAAGCAGGATCAAATTGATGAAAGTAAGGAACCTTTCTTGCCACAAGATCTTGCAAAACTTTCCATCACTATGGTTGACTATGAGGTAATTCTTTGTCATGTATACTATTTACTTTTTCTTATAGTTAGCTTGTGTTTTTAAAGATAAAATAATATTTATTTGTATAAGATGTGTATCATCTACCCCATTCTTTTTAAATAAATTTATCTATTTTTTGTAATTTTTTAAATAAAGTAATTAATATCATTTAAATGTTAATTTTAAAAATATGTAATTTGTCGTTCTTAGAAAATAATAAGTGTTAATCTTCCAATTTATGTTATAATGAAAAGTGAATGATGTCTTTATTCATTTTTTTAAATGTTGAAGCAGTATCATAACTTATATATATATATAAACATAATATATTTTCATATATTACAACTAAACTAAAAATGTATATTTCAATATAATTAATATTTAACTCGATATGATCTAACTAAACGTCTGAATTAAGATCTAAACTCGAACCCCCTTATTTGGAGTTTCGGTTAAGTTTCAATTAATTGAGACTTGATTCAGTCTTAATTGAGGGGTTACGATTCACTACCCAAAAAATCAAATTTTTGTTTAAAGTTCAATCGATTGGGTTCGATTAAGCTTCATTAAGGAGCCATGACCATGAGTTTAATTGGCCAAAAAAGAAAAGAGTCATGAGTTTCAAGAATATGAACGAATAGTTGAATCCCAATTTAGTAAAGATTGAGTCGTGAAACACTTATAGTATGTTTCAAAGTTATTATGGTATTAATTTTAACTACTGATTCGCGATTTGCCTAATATAATAATTATTTTATTTGATAAATTAATAATATTTTTAAATAAATATAAATATAAATATATATTTACAACATTATTGTTTATTTTTTATTAAAGTACATTTAATTAATATTAATTCAATTACACAACATAAAATTTAATTATAATTATGAAAAAAAAGTTAAACTTATTTTTATAATTTGAAAAAAGTTAAACTTATATTTATAGTTTGTCAAACTATTTGAAAATAAATGAATAGATAATAAAAACAAATGTAACCAATGATGAATATGATGCTAATTAATAGTTTTAAAATTCATTTTATGACATCTATTATTTTAATATGTTTTTAAATAAATACAAACTATTTTATCTACATAGAATTAACATGTGGTTATTATTTTCATAAAATTGATATATAATATACATAATAACACTTAATTTCAGAATTTTATTAAAAAAAACTGTTGGCATTAAGCAAACCAAAGTATTATTCAGCATGTTCGGGAGGGGGTTACCCGAGAAAACATCTTTTATCATATTGCAAACTGAAGAACCAACAGTTTCCCAGTTTTTTTGATAGAAAAGAGGATCTTTTGTAGATCTTATCGCTTGTGACACGCAACCACAAACTTGAGGGATCTTTTGATCTTCGTCAAATAGCGAGGCTAACACCTGGTTTTGTTGGTGTGGACTTGAAAGCCCTTGCTAACAAGGATGGGATTATTGCCATAAATGGAACAGTTAAGGGAAGAAAATTAGGGTTGTGTGAGAATCTCACAAGCATGATCAAATTGATGAAAGTAAGGAACCTTTCTTGCCACAAGATCTTGCAAAACTTTCCATCACTATGGTTGACTATGAGGTAATTCTTTGTCATGTATACTCTTTACTTTTTCTTATAGTTAGCTTGTGTTTTTAAAGATAAAATAATATTTATTTGTATAAGATGTGTATCATCTACCCCATTTTTTTAAAAGATAAATTTATATATTTTTTGTAATTTTTTTAAATAAAGTAATTAATATCATTTAAATGTTAATTTTAAAAATATGTAATTTGTCGTTCTTAGAAAATAATAAGTGTTAATCTTCAAATTTATGTTATAATGAAAAGTGAATGATGTCCTTATTCATTTTTTAAAATGTTGATGCAATATCATAACTAATATATATATATATATATATATAAACATAATATATTTTCATATATTACAACTAAACTAAAAATGTATATTTTAATGTAATTAACATTTAACTCGATATGATCTAACTAAACGTCTGAATTATGATCTAAACTCGAAACCCCTTATTTGGAGTTTGGGTTAAGTTTCAATTAATTGAGACTTGATTCAGTCTTAATTGAGGGGTTATGATTCACTACCCAAAAAATCAAAATTTTGTTTAAAGTTCAATCGATTGGGTTCGATTAAGCTTCATTAAAGAGCCATGACCATGAGTTCAATTGGCCAAAAAAGAAAAGAGTCATGAGTTTCAAGAATATGAACGAATAGTTGAATCCCAATTTAGTAAAGATTGAGTCGTGAAACACTTATAGCATGTTTCAAAGTTATTATGGTATTAATTTTAACTAGAAAACTGATTCGCGATTTGCGCAATATAATAATTATTTTATTTGATAAATTAATAACATTTTTAAATAAATATATATTTATAACATGATTGTTTATTTTTTATTAAAGTACATTTAATTAATATTAATTCAATTACACAACATAAAATTTTATTATAATTATGAAAAAAAAGTTAAACTTATTTTTATAGTTTGAAAAAAAGTTAAACTTATATTTATAGTTTGTAAAACTATTTGAAAATAAATGAATAGATAATAAAAACAAATGTAACCAATTATGAATATGATGCTAATTAATAGTTTTAAAATTCATTTTATGACATCTATTATTTTAATATGTTTTTAAATAAATACAAACTATTTTATCTACATAGAATTAACATGTGATTATTATTTTCATAAAATTGATATATAATATACATAATAATACTTAATTTCAGAATTTTATTAAAAAAACTGTTGGCATTAAGCAAACCAAAGTATTATTCAGCATGTTCGGGAGGGGTTTACCCGAGAAAACATCTTTTATCATATTTCAAACTGAAGAACCAACAGTTTCCCAGTTTCTTTGATAGAAAAGAGGATGCTTTGTAGATCTTATCGCTTGTGACACGCAACCACAAACTTGAGGGATCTTTTGATCTTCGTCAAATAGCGAGGCTAACACCTAGTTTTGTTGGTGTGGACTTGAAAGCCCTAGTTAACAAGGATGGGATTATTGCCATGAATGGAACAGTTAAGGGAAGAAAATTAGGGTTGTGTGAGAATCTCACAAGCAGGATCAAATTGATGAAAGTAAGGAACCTTTCTTGCCACAAGATCTTGCAAAACTTTCCATCACTATGGTTGACTATGAGGTAATTCTTTGTCATGTATACTATTTACTTTTTCTTATAGTTAGCTTGTGTTTTTAAAGATAAAATAATATTTATTTGTATAAGATGTGTATCATCTACCCCATTCTTTTTAAATAAATTTATCTATTTTTTGTAATTTTTTAAATAAAGTAATTAATATCATTTAAATGTTAATTTTAAAAATATGTAATTTGTCGTTCTTAGAAAATAATAAGTGTTAATCTTCCAATTTATGTTATAATGAAAAGTGAATGATGTCTTTATTCATTTTTTTAAATGTTGAAGCAGTATCATAACTTATATATATATATAAACATAATATATTTTCATATATTACAACTAAACTAAAAATGTATATTTCAATATAATTAATATTTAACTCGATATGATCTAACTAAACGTCTGAATTAAGATCTAAACTCGAACCCCCTTATTTGGAGTTTCGGTTAAGTTTCAATTAATTGAGACTTGATTCAGTCTTAATTGAGGGGTTACGATTCACTACCCAAAAAATCAAATTTTTGTTTAAAGTTCAATCGATTGGGTTCGATTAAGCTTCATTAAGGAGCCATGACCATGAGTTTAATTGGCCAAAAAAGAAAAGAGTCATGAGTTTCAAGAATATGAACGAATAGTTGAATCCCAATTTAGTAAAGATTGAGTCGTGAAACACTTATAGTATGTTTCAAAGTTATTATGGTATTAATTTTAACTACTGATTCGCGATTTGCCTAATATAATAATTATTTTATTTGATAAATTAATAATATTTTTAAATAAATATAAATATAAATATATATTTACAACATTATTGTTTATTTTTTATTAAAGTACATTTAATTAATATTAATTCAATTACACAACATAAAATTTAATTATAATTATGAAAAAAAAGTTAAACTTATTTTTATAATTTGAAAAAAGTTAAACTTATATTTATAGTTTGTCAAACTATTTGAAAATAAATGAATAGATAATAAAAACAAATGTAACCAATGATGAATATGATGCTAATTAATAGTTTTAAAATTCATTTTATGACATCTATTATTTTAATATGTTTTTAAATAAATACAAACTATTTTATCTACATAGAATTAACATGTGGTTATTATTTTCATAAAATTGATATATAATATACATAATAACACTTAATTTCAGAATTTTATTAAAAAAAACTGTTGGCATTAAGCAAACCAAAGTATTATTCAGCATGTTCGGGAGGGGGTTACCCGAGAAAACATCTTTTATCATATTGCAAACTGAAGAACCAACAGTTTCCCAGTTTTTTTGATAGAAAAGAGGATCTTTTGTAGATCTTATCGCTTGTGACACGCAACCACAAACTTGAGGGATCTTTTGATCTTCGTCAAATAGCGAGGCTAACACCTGGTTTTGTTGGTGTGGACTTGAAAGCCCTTGCTAACAAGGATGGGATTATTGCCATAAATGGAACAGTTAAGGGAAGAAAATTAGGGTTGTGTGAGAATCTCACAAGCATGATCAAATTGATGAAAGTAAGGAACCTTTCTTGCCACAAGATCTTGCAAAACTTTCCATCACTATGGTTGACTATGAGGTAATTCTTTGTCATGTATACTCTTTACTTTTTCTTATAGTTAGCTTGTGTTTTTAAAGATAAAATAATATTTATTTGTATAAGATGTGTATCATCTACCCCATTTTTTTAAAAGATAAATTTATATATTTTTTGTAATTTTTTTAAATAAAGTAATTAATATCATTTAAATGTTAATTTTAAAAATATGTAATTTGTCGTTCTTAGAAAATAATAAGTGTTAATCTTCAAATTTATGTTATAATGAAAAGTGAATGATGTCCTTATTCATTTTTTAAAATGTTGATGCAATATCATAACTAATATATATATATATATATATATAAACATAATATATTTTCATATATTACAACTAAACTAAAAATGTATATTTTAATGTAATTAACATTTAACTCGATATGATCTAACTAAACGTCTGAATTATGATCTAAACTCGAAACCCCTTATTTGGAGTTTGGGTTAAGTTTCAATTAATTGCGACTTGATTCAGTCTTAATTGAGGGGTTATGATTCACTACCCAAAAAATCAAAATTTTGTTTAAAGTTCAATCGATTGGGTTCGATTAAGCTTCATTAAAGAGCCATGACCATGAGTTTAATTGGCCAAAAAAGAAAAGAGTCATGAGTTTCAAGAATATGAACGAATAGTTGAATCCCAATTTAGTAAAGATTGAGTCGTGAAACACTTATAGCATGTTTCAAAGTTATTATGGTATTAATTTTAACTAGAAAACTGATTCGCGATTTGCGCAATATAATAATTATTTTATTTGATAAATTAATAACATTTTTAAATAAATATATATTTATAACATGATTGTTTATTTTTTATTAAAGTACATTTAATTAATATTAATTCAATTACACAACATAAAATTTTATTATAATTATGAAAAAAAAGTTAAACTTATTTTTATAGTTTGAAAAAAAGTTAAACTTATATTTATAGTTTGTAAAACTATTTGAAAATAAATGAATAGATAATAAAAACAAATGTAACCAATTATGAATATGATGCTAATTAATAGTTTTAAAATTCATTTTATGACATCTATTATTTTAATATGTTTTTAAATAAATACAAACTATTTTATCTACATAGAATTAACATGTGATTATTATTTTCATAAAATTGATATATAATATACATAATAATACTTAATTTCAGAATTTTATTAAAAAAACTGTTGGCATTAAGCAAACCAAAGTATTATTCAGCATGTTCCGGAGGGGTTTACCCGAGAAAACATCTTTTATCATATTTCAAACTGAAGAACCAACAGTTTCCCAGTTTCTTTGATAGAAAAGAGGATGCTTTGTAGATCTTATCGCTTGTGACACGCAACCACAAACTTGAGGGATCTTTTGATCTTCGTCAAATAGCGAGGCTAACACCTAGTTTTGTTGGTGTGGACTTGAAAGCCCTAGTTAACAAGGATGGGATTATTGCCATGAATGGAACAGTTAAGGGAAGAAAATTAGGGTTGTGTGAGAATCTCACAAGCAGGATCAAATTGATGAAAGTAAGGAACCTTTCTTGCCACAAGATCTTGCAAAACTTTCCATCACTATGGTTGACTATGAGGTAATTCTTTGTCATGTATACTATTTACTTTTTCTTATAGTTAGCTTGTGTTTTTAAAGATAAAATAATATTTATTTGTATAAGATGTGTATCATCTACCCCATTCTTTTTAAATAAATTTATCTATTTTTTGTAATTTTTTAAATAAAGTAATTAATATCATTTAAATGTTAATTTTAAAAATATGTAATTTGTCGTTCTTAGAAAATAATAAGTGTTAATCTTCCAATTTATGTTATAATGAAAAGTGAATGATGTCTTTATTCATTTTTTTAAATGTTGAAGCAGTATCATAACTTATATATATATATAAACATAATATATTTTCATATATTACAACTAAACTAAAAATGTATATTTCAATATAATTAATATTTAACTCGATATGATCTAACTAAACGTCTGAATTAAGATCTAAACTCGAACCCCCTTATTTGGAGTTTCGGTTAAGTTTCAATTAATTGAGACTTGATTCAGTCTTAATTGAGGGGTTACGATTCACTACCCAAAAAATCAAATTTTTGTTTAAAGTTCAATCGATTGGGTTCGATTAAGCTTCATTAAGGAGCCATGACCATGAGTTTAATTGGCCAAAAAAGAAAAGAGTCATGAGTTTCAAGAATATGAACGAATAGTTGAATCCCAATTTAGTAAAGATTGAGTCGTGAAACACTTATAGTATGTTTCAAAGTTATTATGGTATTAATTTTAACTACTGATTCGCGATTTGCCTAATATAATAATTATTTTATTTGATAAATTAATAATATTTTTAAATAAATATAAATATATATTTACAACATTATTGTTTATTTTTTATTAAAGTACATTTAATTAATATTAATTCAATTACACAACATAAAATTTAATTATAATTATGAAAAAAAAGTTAAACTTATTTTTATAGTTTGAAAAAAAGTTAAATTTATATTTATAGTTTTTCAAACTATTTGAAAATAAATGAATAGATAATAAAAACAAATGTAACCAATGATGAATATGATGCTAATTAATAGTTTTAAAATTCATTTTATGACATCTATTATTTTAATATGTTTTTAAATAAATACAAACTATTTTATCTACATAGAATTAACATGTGGTTATTATTTTCATAAAATTGATATATAATATACATAATAATACTTAATTTCAGAATTTTATTAAAAAAAACTGTTGGCATTAAGCAAACCAAAGTATTATTCAGCATGTTCGGGAGGGGGTTACCCGAGAAAACATCTTTTATCATATTGCAAACTGAAGAACCAACAGTTTCCCAGTTTTTTTGATAGAAAAGAGGATCTTTTGTAGATCTTATCGCTTGTGACACGCAACCACAAACTTGAGGGATCTTTTGATCTTCGTCAAATAGCGAGGCTAACACCTGGTTTTGTTGGTGTGGACTTGAAAGCCCTTGCTAACAAGGATGGGATTATTGCCATAAATGGAACAGTTAAGGGAAGAAAATTAGGGTTGTGTGAGAATCTCACAAGCATGATCAAATTGATGAAAGTAAGGAACCTTTCTTGCCACAAGATCTTGCAAAACTTTCCATCACTATGGTTGACTATGAGGTAATTCTTTGTCATGTATACTCTTTACTTTTTCTTATAGTTAGCTTGTGTTTTTAAAGATAAAATAATATTTATTTGTATAAGATGTGTATCATCTACCCCATTTTTTTAAAAGATAAATTTATATATTTTTTGTAATTTTTTTAAATAAAGTAATTAATATCATTTAAATGTTAATTTTAAAAATATGTAATTTGTCGTTCTTAGAAAATAATAAGTGTTAATCTTCAAATTTATGTTATAATGAAAAGTGAATGATGTCCTTATTCATTTTTTAAAATGTTGATGCAATATCATAACTTATATATATATATATATATATATAAACATAATATATTTTCATATATTACAACTAAACTAAAAATGTATATTTTAATGTAATTAACATTTAACTCGATATGATCTAACTAAACGTCTGAATTATGATCTAAACTCGAAACCCCTTATTTGGAGTTTGGGTTAAGTTTCAATTAATTGAGACTTGATTCAGTCTTAATTGAGGGGTTATGATTCACTACCCAAAAAATCAAAATTTTGTTTAAAGTTCAATCGATTGGGTTCGATTAAGCTTCATTAAAGAGCCATGACCATGAGTTTAATTGGCCAAAAAAGAAAAGAGTCATGAGTTTCAAGAATATGAACGAATAGTTGAATCCCAATTTAGTAAAGATTGAGTCGTGAAACACTTATAGCATGTTTCAAAGTTATTATGGTATTAATTTTAACTAGAAAACTGATTCGCGATTTGCGCAATATAATAATTATTTTATTTGATAAATTAATAACATTTTTAAATAAATATATATTTATAACATGATTGTTTATTTTTTATTAAAGTACATTTAATTAATATTAATTCAATTACACAACATAAAATTTTATTATAATTATGAAAAAAAAGTTAAACTTATTTTTATAGTTTGAAAAAAAGTTAAACTTATATTTATAGTTTGTAAAACTATTTGAAAATAAATGAATAGATAATAAAAACAAATGTAACCAATTATGAATATGATGCTAATTAATAGTTTTAAAATTCATTTTATGACATCTATTATTTTAATATGTTTTTAAATAAATACAAACTATTTTATCTACATAGAATTAACATGTGATTATTATTTTCATAAAATTGATATATAATATACATAATAATACTTAATTTCAGAATTTTATTAAAAAAACTGTTGGCATTAAGCAAACCAAAGTATTATTCAGCATGTTCGGGAGGGGTTTACCCGAGAAAACATCTTTTATCATATTTCAAACTGAAGAACCAACAGTTTCCCAGTTTCTTTGATAGAAAAGAGGATGCTTTGTAGATCTTATCGCTTGTGACACGCAACCACAAACTTGAGGGATCTTTTGATCTTCGTCAAATAGCGAGGCTAACACCTAGTTTTGTTGGTGTGGACTTGAAAGCCCTAGTTAACAAGGATGGGATTATTGCCATGAATGGAACAGTTAAGGGAAGAAAATTAGGGTTGTGTGAGAATCTCACAAGCATGATCAAATTGATGAAAGTAAGGAACCTTTCTTGCCACAAGATCTTGCAAAACTTTCCATCACTATGGTTGACTATGAGGTAATTCTTTGTCATGTATACTATTTACTTTTTCTTATAGTTAGCTTGTGTTTTTAAAGATAAAATAATATTTATTTGTATAAGATGTGTATCATCTACCCCATTCTTTTTAAATAAATTTATCTATTTTTTGTAATTTTTTAAATAAAGTAATTAATATCATTTAAATGTTAATTTTAAAAATATGTAATTTGTCGTTCTTAGAAAATAATAAGTGTTAATCTTCCAATTTATGTTATAATGAAAAGTGAATGATGTCTTTATTCATTTTTTTAAATGTTGAAGCAGTATCATAACTTATATATATATATAAACATAATATATTTTCATATATTACAACTAAACTAAAAATGTATATTTCAATATAATTAATATTTAACTCGATATGATCTAACTAAACGTCTGAATTAAGATCTAAACTCGAACCCCCTTATTTGGAGTTTCGGTTAAGTTTCAATTAATTGAGACTTGATTCAGTCTTAATTGAGGGGTTACGATTCACTACCCAAAAAATCAAATTTTTGTTTAAAGTTCAATCGATTGGGTTCGATTAAGCTTCATTAAGGAGCCATGACCATGAGTTTAATTGGCCAAAAAAGAAAAGAGTCATGAGTTTCAAGAATATGAACGAATAGTTGAATCCCAATTTAGTAAAGATTGAGTCGTGAAACACTTATAGTATGTTTCAAAGTTATTATGGTATTAATTTTAACTACTGATTCGCGATTTGCCTAATATAATAATTATTTTATTTGATAAATTAATAATATTCTTAAATAAATATAAATATATATTTACAACATTATTGTTTATTTTTTTATTAAAGTACATTTAATTAATATTAATTCAATTACACAACATAAAATTTAATTATAATTATGAAAAAAAAGTTAAACTTATTTTTATAATTTGAAAAAAAGTTAAATTTATATTTATAGTTTGTCAAACTATTTGAAAATAAATGAATAGATAATAAAAACAAATGTAACCAATGATGAATATGATGCTAATTAATAGTTTTAAAATTCATTTTATGACATCTATTATTTTAATATGTTTTTAAATAAATACAAACTATTTTATCTACATAGAATTAACATGTGGTTATTATTTTCATAAAATTGATATATAATATACATAATAATACTTAATTTCAGAATTTTATTAAAAAAAACTGTTGGCATTAAGCAAACCAAAGTATTATTCAGCATGTTCGGGAGGGGGTTACCCGAGAAAACATCTTTTATCATATTTCAAACTGAAGAACCAACAGTTTCCCAGTTTCTTTGATAGAAAAGAGGATGCTTTGTAGATCTTATCGCTTGTGACACGCAACCACAAACTTGAGGGATCTTTTGATCTTCGTCAAATAGCGAGGCTAACACCTAGTTTTGTTGGTGTGGACTTGAAAGCCCTAGTTAACAAGGATGGGATTATTGCCATGAATGGAACAGTTAAGGGAAGAAAATTAGGGTTGTGTGAGAATCTCACAAGCATGATCAAATTGATGAAAGTAAGGAACCTTTCTTGCCACAAGATCTTGCAAAACTTTCCATCACTATGGTTGACTATGAGGTAATTCTTTGTCATGTATACTCTTTACTTTTTCTTATAGTTAGCTTGTGTTTTTAAAGATAAAATAATATTTATTTGTATAAGATGTGTATCATCTACCCCATTTTTTTAAAAGATAAATTTATATATTTTTTGTAATTTTTTTAAATAAAGTAATTAATATCATTTAAATGTTAATTTTAAAAATATGTAATTTGTCGTTCTTAGAAAATAATAAGTGTTAATCTTCAAATTTATGTTATAATGAAAAGTGAATGATGTCCTTATTCATTTTTTAAAATGTTGATGCAATATCATAACTTATATATATATATATATATATATAAACATAATATATTTTCATATATTACAACTAAACTAAAAATGTATATTTTAATGTAATTAACATTTAACTCGATATGATCTAACTAAACGTCTGAATTATGATCTAAACTCGAAACCCCTTATTTGGAGTTTGGGTTAAGTTTCAATTAATTGAGACTTGATTCAGTCTTAATTGAGGGGTTATGATTCACTACCCAAAAAATCAAAATTTTGTTTAAAGTTCAATCGATTGGGTTCGATTAAGCTTCATTAAAGAGCCATGACCATGAGTTTAATTGGCCAAAAAAGAAAAGAGTCATGAGTTTCAAGAATATGAACGAATAGTTGAATCCCAATTTAGTAAAGATTGAGTCGTGAAACACTTATAGCATGTTTCAAAGTTATTATGGTATTAATTTTAACTAGAAAACTGATTCGCGATTTGCGCAATATAATAATTATTTTATTTGATAAATTAATAACATTTTTAAATAAATATATATTTATAACATGATTGTTTATTTTTTATTAAAGTACATTTAATTAATATTAATTCAATTACACAACATAAAATTTTATTATAATTATGAAAAAAAAGTTAAACTTATTTTTATAGTTTGAAAAAAAGTTAAACTTATATTTATAGTTTGTAAAACTATTTGAAAATAAATGAATAGATAATAAAAACAAATGTAACCAATTATGAATATGATGCTAATTAATAGTTTTAAAATTCATTTTATGACATCTATTATTTTAATATGTTTTTAAATAAATACAAACTATTTTATCTACATAGAATTAACATGTGATTATTATTTTCATAAAATTGATATATAATATACATAATAATACTTAATTTCAGAATTTTATTAAAAAAACTGTTGGCATTAAGCAAACCAAAGTATTATTCAGCATGTTCGGGAGGGGTTTACCCGAGAAAACATCTTTTATCATATTTCAAACTGAAGAACCAACAGTTTCCCAGTTTCTTTGATAGAAAAGAGGATGCTTTGTAGATCTTATCGCTTGTGACACGCAACCACAAACTTGAGGGATCTTTTGATCTTCGTCAAATAGCGAGGCTAACACCTAGTTTTGTTGGTGTGGACTTGAAAGCCCTAGTTAACAAGGATGGGATTATTGCCATGAATGGAACAGTTAAGGGAAGAAAATTAGGGTTGTGTGAGAATCTCACAAGCATGATCAAATTGATGAAAGTAAGGAACCTTTCTTGCCACAAGATCTTGCAAAACTTTCCATCACTATGGTTGACTATGAGGTAATTCTTTGTCATGTATACTATTTACTTTTTCTTATAGTTAGCTTGTGTTTTTAAAGATAAAATAATATTTATTTGTATAAGATGTGTATCATCTACCCCATTCTTTTTAAATAAATTTATCTATTTTTTGTAATTTTTTAAATAAAGTAATTAATATCATTTAAATGTTAATTTTAAAAATATGTAATTTGTCGTTCTTAGAAAATAATAAGTGTTAATCTTCCAATTTATGTTATAATGAAAAGTGAATGATGTCTTTATTCATTTTTTTAAATGTTGAAGCAGTATCATAACTTATATATATATATAAACATAATATATTTTCATATATTACAACTAAACTAAAAATGTATATTTCAATATAATTAATATTTAACTCGATATGATCTAACTAAACGTCTGAATTAAGATCTAAACTCGAACCCCCTTATTTGGAGTTTCGGTTAAGTTTCAATTAATTGAGACTTGATTCAGTCTTAATTGAGGGGTTACGATTCACTACCCAAAAAATCAAATTTTTGTTTAAAGTTCAATCGATTGGGTTCGATTAAGCTTCATTAAAGAGCCATGACCATGAGTTTAATTGGCCAAAAAAGAAAAGAGTCATGAGTTTCAAGAATATGAACGAATAGTTGAATCCCAATTTAGTAAAGATTGAGTCGTGAAACACTTATAGCATGTTTCAAAGTTATTATGGTATTAATTTTAACTAGAAAACTGATTCGCGATTTGCGCAATATAATAATTATTTTATTTGATAAATTAATAACATTTTTAAATAAATATATATTTATAACATAATTGTTTATTTTTTATTAAAGTACATTTAATTAATATTAATTCAATTACACAACATAAAATTTTATTATAATTATGAAAAAAAAGTTAAACTTATTTTTATAGTTTGAAAAAAAGTTAAACTTATATTTATAGTTTGTAAAACTATTTGAAAATAAATGAATAGATAATAAAAACAAATGTAACCAATTATGAATATGATGCTAATTAATAGTTTTAAAATTCATTTTATGACATCTATTATTTTAATATGTTTTTAAATAAATACAAACTATTTTATCTACATAGAATTAACATGTGATTATTATTTTCATAAAATTGATATATAATATACATAATAATACTTAATTTCAGAATTTTATTAAAAAAACTGTTGGCATTAAGCAAACCAAAGTATTATTCAGCATGTTCGGGAGGGGGTTACCCGAGAAAACATCTTTTATCATATTTCAAACTGAAGAACCAACAGTTTCCCAGTTTCTTTGATAGAAAAGAGGATGCTTTGTAGATCTTATCGCTTGTGACACGCAACCACAAACTTGAGGGATCTTTTGATCTTCGTCAAATAGCGAGGCTAACACCTAGTTTTGTTGGTGTGGACTTGAAAGCCCTAGTTAACAAGGATGGGATTATTGCCATGAATGGAACAGTTAAGGGAAGAAAATTAGGGTTGTGTGAGAATCTCACAAGCAGGATCAAATTGATGAAAGTAAGGAACCTTTCTTGCCACAAGATCTTGCAAAACTTTCCATCACTATGGTTGACTATGAGGTAATTCTTTGTCATGTATACTATTTACTTTTTCTTATAGTTAGCTTGTGTTTTTAAAGATAAAATAATATTTATTTGTATAAGATGTGTATCATCTACCCCATTCTTTTTAAATAAATTTATCTATTTTTTGTAATTTTTTAAATAAAGTAATTAATATCATTTAAATGTTAATTTTAAAAATATGTAATTTGTCGTTCTTAGAAAATAATAAGTGTTAATCTTCCAATTTATGTTATAATGAAAAGTGAATGATGTCTTTATTCATTTTTTTAAATGTTGAAGCAGTATCATAACTTATATATATATATAAACATAATATATTTTCATATATTACAACTAAACTAAAAATGTATATTTCAATATAATTAATATTTAACTCGATATGATCTAACTAAACGTCTGAATTAAGATCTAAACTCGAACCCCCTTATTTGGAGTTTCGGTTAAGTTTCAATTAATTGAGACTTGATTCAGTCTTAATTGAGGGGTTACGATTCACTACCCAAAAAATCAAATTTTTGTTTAAAGTTCAATCGATTGGGTTCGATTAAGCTTCATTAAAGAGCCATGACCATGAGTTTAATTGGCCAAAAAAGAAAAGAGTCATGAGTTTCAAGAATATGAACGAATAGTTGAATCCCAATTTAGTAAAGATTGAGTCGTGAAACACTTATAGCATGTTTCAAAGTTATTATGGTATTAATTTTAACTAGAAAACTGATTCGCGATTTGCGCAATATAATAATTATTTTATTTGATAAATTAATAACATTTTTAAATAAATATATATTTATAACATGATTGTTTATTTTTTATTAAAGTACATTTAATTAATATTAATTCAATTACACAACATAAAATTTTATTATAATTATGAAAAAAAAGTTAAACTTATTTTTATAGTTTGAAAAAAAGTTAAACTTATATTTATAGTTTGTAAAACTATTTGAAAATAAATGAATAGATAATAAAAACAAATGTAACCAATTATGAATATGATGCTAATTAATAGTTTTAAAATTCATTTTATGACATCTATTATTTTAATATGTTTTTAAATAAATACAAACTATTTTATCTACATAGAATTAACATGTGATTATTATTTTCATAAAATTGATATATAATATACATAATAATACTTAATTTCAGAATTTTATTAAAAAAACTGTTGGCATTAAGCAAACCAAAGTATTATTCAGCATGTTCGGGAGGGGGTTACCCGAGAAAACATCTTTTATCATATTTCAAACTGAAGAACCAACAGTTTCCCAGTTTCTTTGATAGAAAAGAGGATGCTTTGTAGATCTTATCGCTTGTGACACGCAACCACAAACTTGAGGGATCTTTTGATCTTCGTCAAATAGCGAGGCTAACACCTAGTTTTGTTGGTGTGGACTTGAAAGCCCTAGTTAACAAGGATGGGATTATTGCCATGAATGGAACAGTTAAGGGAAGAAAATTAGGGTTGTGTGAGAATCTCACAAGCAGGATCAAATTGATGAAAGTAAGGAACCTTTCTTGCCACAAGATCTTGCAAAACTTTCCATCACTATGGTTGACTATGAGGTAATTCTTTGTCATGTATACTATTTACTTTTTCTTATAGTTAGCTTGTGTTTTTAAAGATAAAATAATATTTATTTGTATAAGATGTGTATCATCTACCCCATTCTTTTTAAATAAATTTATCTATTTTTTGTAATTTTTTAAATAAAGTAATTAATATCATTTAAATGTTAATTTTAAAAATATGTAATTTGTCGTTCTTAGAAAATAATAAGTGTTAATCTTCCAATTTATGTTATAATGAAAAGTGAATGATGTCTTTATTCATTTTTTTAAATGTTGAAGCAGTATCATAACTTATATATATATATAAACATAATATATTTTCATATATTACAACTAAACTAAAAATGTATATTTCAATATAATTAATATTTAACTCGATATGATCTAACTAAACGTCTGAATTAAGATCTAAACTCGAACCCCCTTATTTGGAGTTTCGGTTAAGTTTCAATTAATTGAGACTTGATTCAGTCTTAATTGAGGGGTTACGATTCACTACCCAAAAAATCAAATTTTTGTTTAAAGTTCAATCGATTGGGTTCGATTAAGCTTCATTAAAGAGCCATGACCATGAGTTTAATTGGCCAAAAAAGAAAAGAGTCATGAGTTTCAAGAATATGAACGAATAGTTGAATCCCAATTTAGTAAAGATTGAGTCGTGAAACACTTATAGCATGTTTCAAAGTTATTATGGTATTAATTTTAACTAGAAAACTGATTCGCGATTTGCGCAATATAATAATTATTTTATTTGATAAATTAATAACATTTTTAAATAAATATATATTTATAACATGATTGTTTATTTTTTATTAAAGTACATTTAATTAATATTAATTCAATTACACAACATAAAATTTTATTATAATTATGAAAAAAAAGTTAAACTTATTTTTATAGTTTGAAAAAAAGTTAAACTTATATTTATAGTTTGTAAAACTATTTGAAAATAAATGAATAGATAATAAAAACAAATGTAACCAATTATGAATATGATGCTAATTAATAGTTTTAAAATTCATTTTATGACATCTATTATTTTAATATGTTTTTAAATAAATACAAACTATTTTATCTACATAGAATTAACATGTGATTATTATTTTCATAAAATTGATATATAATATACATAATAATACTTAATTTCAGAATTTTATTAAAAAAACTGTTGGCATTAAGCAAACCAAAGTATTATTCAGCATGTTCGGGAGGGGGTTACCCGAGAAAACATCTTTTATCATATTTCAAACTGAAGAACCAACAGTTTCCCAGTTTCTTTGATAGAAAAGAGGATGCTTTGTAGATCTTATCGCTTGTGACACGCAACCACAAACTTGAGGGATCTTTTGATCTTCGTCAAATAGCGAGGCTAACACCTAGTTTTGTTGGTGTGGACTTGAAAGCCCTAGTTAACAAGGATGGGATTATTGCCATGAATGGAACAGTTAAGGGAAGAAAATTAGGGTTGTGTGAGAATCTCACAAGCAGGATCAAATTGATGAAAGTAAGGAACCTTTCTTGCCACAAGATCTTGCAAAACTTTCCATCACTATGGTTGACTATGAGGTAATTCTTTGTCATGTATACTATTTACTTTTTCTTATAGTTAGCTTGTGTTTTTAAAGATAAAATAATATTTATTTGTATAAGATGTGTATCATCTACCCCATTCTTTTTAAATAAATTTATCTATTTTTTGTAATTTTTTAAATAAAGTAATTAATATCATTTAAATGTTAATTTTAAAAATATGTAATTTGTCGTTCTTAGAAAATAATAAGTGTTAATCTTCCAATTTATGTTATAATGAAAAGTGAATGATGTCTTTATTCATTTTTTTAAATGTTGAAGCAGTATCATAACTTATATATATATATAAACATAATATATTTTCATATATTACAACTAAACTAAAAATGTATATTTCAATATAATTAATATTTAACTCGATATGATCTAACTAAACGTCTGAATTAAGATCTAAACTCGAACCCCCTTATTTGGAGTTTCGGTTAAGTTTCAATTAATTGAGACTTGATTCAGTCTTAATTGAGGGGTTACGATTCACTACCCAAAAAATCAAATTTTTGTTTAAAGTTCAATCGATTGGGTTCGATTAAGCTTCATTAAAGAGCCATGACCATGAGTTTAATTGGCCAAAAAAGAAAAGAGTCATGAGTTTCAAGAATATGAACGAATAGTTGAATCCCAATTTAGTAAAGATTGAGTCGTGAAACACTTATAGCATGTTTCAAAGTTATTATGGTATTAATTTTAACTAGAAAACTGATTCGCGATTTGCGCAATATAATAATTATTTTATTTGATAAATTAATAACATTTTTAAATAAATATATATTTATAACATGATTGTTTATTTTTTATTAAAGTACATTTAATTAATATTAATTCAATTACACAACATAAAATTTTATTATAATTATGAAAAAAAAGTTAAACTTATTTTTATAGTTTGAAAAAAAGTTAAACTTATATTTATAGTTTGTAAAACTATTTGAAAATAAATGAATAGATAATAAAAACAAATGTAACCAATTATGAATATGATGCTAATTAATAGTTTTAAAATTCATTTTATGACATCTATTATTTTAATATGTTTTTAAATAAATACAAACTATTTTATCTACATAGAATTAACATGTGATTATTATTTTCATAAAATTGATATATAATATACATAATAATACTTAATTTCAGAATTTTATTAAAAAAACTGTTGGCATTAAGCAAACCAAAGTATTATTCAGCATGTTCGGGAGGGGGTTACCCGAGAAAACATCTTTTATCATATTTCAAACTGAAGAACCAACAGTTTCCCAGTTTCTTTGATAGAAAAGAGGATGCTTTGTAGATCTTATCGCTTGTGACACGCAACCACAAACTTGAGGGATCTTTTGATCTTCGTCAAATAGCGAGGCTAACACCTAGTTTTGTTGGTGTGGACTTGAAAGCCCTAGTTAACAAGGATGGGATTATTGCCATGAATGGAACAGTTAAGGGAAGAAAATTAGGGTTGTGTGAGAATCTCACAAGCAGGATCAAATTGATGAAAGTAAGGAACCTTTCTTGCCACAAGATCTTGCAAAACTTTCCATCACTATGGTTGACTATGAGGTAATTCTTTGTCATGTATACTATTTACTTTTTCTTATAGTTAGCTTGTGTTTTTAAAGATAAAATAATATTTATTTGTATAAGATGTGTATCATCTACCCCATTCTTTTTAAATAAATTTATCTATTTTTTGTAATTTTTTAAATAAAGTAATTAATATCATTTAAATGTTAATTTTAAAAATATGTAATTTGTCGTTCTTAGAAAATAATAAGTGTTAATCTTCCAATTTATGTTATAATGAAAAGTGAATGATGTCTTTATTCATTTTTTTAAATGTTGAAGCAGTATCATAACTTATATATATATATAAACATAATATATTTTCATATATTACAACTAAACTAAAAATGTATATTTCAATATAATTAATATTTAACTCGATATGATCTAACTAAACGTCTGAATTAAGATCTAAACTCGAACCCCCTTATTTGGAGTTTCGGTTAAGTTTCAATTAATTGAGACTTGATTCAGTCTTAATTGAGGGGTTACGATTCACTACCCAAAAAATCAAATTTTTGTTTAAAGTTCAATCGATTGGGTTCGATTAAGCTTCATTAAAGAGCCATGACCATGAGTTTAATTGGCCAAAAAAGAAAAGAGTCATGAGTTTCAAGAATATGAACGAATAGTTGAATCCCAATTTAGTAAAGATTGAGTCGTGAAACACTTATAGCATGTTTCAAAGTTATTATGGTATTAATTTTAACTAGAAAACTGATTCGCGATTTGCGCAATATAATAATTATTTTATTTGATAAATTAATAACATTTTTAAATAAATATATATTTATAACATGATTGTTTATTTTTTATTAAAGTACATTTAATTAATATTAATTCAATTACACAACATAAAATTTTATTATAATTATGAAAAAAAAGTTAAACTTATTTTTATAGTTTGAAAAAAAGTTAAACTTATATTTATAGTTTGTAAAACTATTTGAAAATAAATGAATAGATAATAAAAACAAATGTAACCAATTATGAATATGATGCTAATTAATAGTTTTAAAATTCATTTTATGACATCTATTATTTTAATATGTTTTTAAATAAATACAAACTATTTTATCTACATAGAATTAACATGTGATTATTATTTTCATAAAATTGATATATAATATACATAATAATACTTAATTTCAGAATTTTATTAAAAAAACTGTTGGCATTAAGCAAACCAAAGTATTATTCAGCATGTTCGGGAGGGGGTTACCCGAGAAAACATCTTTTATCATATTTCAAACTGAAGAACCAACAGTTTCCCAGTTTCTTTGATAGAAAAGAGGATGCTTTGTAGATCTTATCGCTTGTGACACGCAACCACAAACTTGAGGGATCTTTTGATCTTCGTCAAATAGCGAGGCTAACACCTAGTTTTGTTGGTGTGGACTTGAAAGCCCTAGTTAACAAGGATGGGATTATTGCCATGAATGGAACAGTTAAGGGAAGAAAATTAGGGTTGTGTGAGAATCTCACAAGCAGGATCAAATTGATGAAAGTATGGAACCTTTCTTGCCACAAGATCTTGCAAAACTTTCCATCACTATGGTTGACTATGAGGTAATTCTTTGTCATGTATACTATTTACTTTTTCTTATAGTTAGCTTGTGTTTTTAAAGATAAAATAATATTTATTTGTATAAGATGTGTATCATCTACCCCATTCTTTTTAAATAAATTTATCTATTTTTTGTAATTTTTTAAATAAAGTAATTAATATCATTTAAATGTTAATTTTAAAAATATGTAATTTGTCGTTCTTAGAAAATAATAAGTGTTAATCTTCCAATTTATGTTATAATGAAAATTGAATGATGTCTTTATTCATTTTTTTAAATGTTGAAGCAGTATCATAACTTATATATATATATAAACATAATATATTTTCATATATTACAACTAAACTAAAAATGTATATTTTAATATAATTAATATTTAACTCGATATGATCTAACTAAACGTCTGAATTAAGATCTAAACTCGAACCCCCTTATTTGGAGTTTCGGTTAAGTTTCAATTAATTGAGACTTGATTCAGTCTTAATTGAGGGGTTACGATTCACTACCCAAAAAATCAAATTTTTGTTTAAAGGTCAATCGATTGGGTTCGATTAAGCTTCATTAAGGAGCCATGACCATGAGTTTAATTGGCCAAAAAAGAAAAGAGTCATGAGTTTCAAGAATATGAACGAATAGTTGAATCCCAATTTAGTAAAGATTGAGTCGTGAAACACTTATGTTTCAAAGTTATTATGGTATTAATTTTAACTACTAATTCGCGATTTGCCTAATATAATAATTATTTTATTTGATAAATTAATAATATTTTTAAATAAATATAAATATATATTTACAACATTATTGTTTATTTTTTATTAAAGTACATTTAATTAATATTAATTCAATTACACAACATAAAATTTAATTATAATTATGAAAAAAAGTTAAACTTATTTTTATAATTTGAAAAAAAGTTAAACTTATATTTATAGTTTGTAAAACTATTTGAAAATAAATGAATAGATAATAAAAACAAATGTAACCAATTATGAATATGATGCTAATTAATAGTTTTAAAATTCATTTTATGACATCTATTATTTTAATATGTTTTTAAATAAATACAAACTATTTTATCTACATAGAATTAACATGTGATTATTATTTTCATAAAATTGATATATAATATACATAATAATACTTAATTTCAGAATTTTATTAAAAACTGTTGGCATTAAGCAAACCAAAGTATTATTCAGCATGTTCGGGAGGGGGTTATCCGAGAAAACATCTTTTATCATATTGCAAACTGAAGAACCAACAGTTTCCCAGTTTTTTTGATAGAAAAGAGGATCTTTTGTAGATCTTATCGCTTGTGACACGCAACCACAAACTTGAGGGATCTTTTGATCTTCGTCAAATAGCGAGGCTAACACCTGGTTTTGTTGGTGTGGACTTGAAAGCCCTTGCTAACAAGGATGGGATTATTGCCATAAATGGAACAGTTAAGGGAAGAAAATTAGGGTTGTGTGAGAATCTCACAAGCATGATCAAATTGATGAAAGTAAGGAACCTTTCTTGCCACAAGATCTTGCAAAACTTTCCATCACTATGGTTGACTATGAGGTAATTCTTTGTCATGTATACTCTTTACTTTTTCTTATAGTTAGCTTGTGTTTTTAAAGATAAAATAATATTTATTTGTATAAGATGTGTATCATCTACCCCATTTTTTTAAAAGATAAATTTATATATTTTTTGTAATTTTTTTAAATAAAGTAATTAATATCATTTAAATGTTAATTTTAAAAATATGTAATTTGTCGTTCTTAGAAAATAATAAGTGTTAATCTTCAAATTTATGTTATAATGAAAAGTGAATGATGTCCTTATTCATTTTTTAAAATGTTGATGCAATATCATAACTTATATATATATATATATATATATAAACATAATATATTTTCATATATTACAACTAAACTAAAAATGTATATTTTAATGTAATTAACATTTAACTCGATATGATCTAACTAAACGTCTGAATTATGATCTAAACTCGAAACCCCTTATTTGGAGTTTGGGTTAAGTTTCAATTAATTGCGACTTGATTCAGTCTTAATTGAGGGGTTATGATTCACTACCCAAAAAATCAAAATTTTGTTTAAAGTTCAATCGATTGGGTTCGATTAAGCTTCATTAAAGAGCCATGACCATGAGTTTAATTGGCCAAAAAAGAAAAGAGTCATGAGTTTCAAGAATATGAACGAATAGTTGAATCCCAATTTAGTAAAGATTGAGTCGTGAAACACTTATAGCATGTTTCAAAGTTATTATGGTATTAATTTTAACTAGAAAACTGATTCGCGATTTGCGCAATATAATAATTATTTTATTTGATAAATTAATAACATTTTTAAATAAATATATATTTATAACATGATTGTTTATTTTTTATTAAAGTACATTTAATTAATATTAATTCAATTACACAACATAAAATTTTATTATAATTATGAAAAAAAAGTTAAACTTATTTTTATAGTTTGAAAAAAAGTTAAACTTATATTTATAGTTTGTAAAACTATTTGAAAATAAATGAATAGATAATAAAAACAAATGTAACCAATTATGAATATGATGCTAATTAATAGTTTTAAAATTCATTTTATGACATCTATTATTTTAATATGTTTTTAAATAAATACAAACTATTTTATCTACATAGAATTAACATGTGATTATTATTTTCATAAAATTGATATATAATATACATAATAATACTTAATTTCAGAATTTTATTAAAAAAACTGTTGGCATTAAGCAAACCAAAGTATTATTCAGCATGTTCGGGAGGGGTTTACCCGAGAAAACATCTTTTATCATATTTCAAACTGAAGAACCAACAGTTTCCCAGTTTCTTTGATAGAAAAGAGGATGCTTTGTAGATCTTATCGCTTGTGACACGCAACCACAAACTTGAGGGATCTTTTGATCTTCGTCAAATAGCGAGGCTAACACCTAGTTTTGTTGGTGTGGACTTGAAAGCCCTAGTTAACAAGGATGGGATTATTGCCATGAATGGAACAGTTAAGGGAAGAAAATTAGGGTTGTGTGAGAATCTCACAAGCAGGATCAAATTGATGAAAGTAAGGAACCTTTCTTGCCACAAGATCTTGCAAAACTTTCCATCACTATGGTTGACTATGAGGTAATTCTTTGTCATGTATACTATTTACTTTTTCTTATAGTTAGCTTGTGTTTTTAAAGATAAAATAATATTTATTTGTATAAGATGTGTATCATCTACCCCATTCTTTTTAAATAAATTTATCTATTTTTTGTAATTTTTTAAATAAAGTAATTAATATCATTTAAATGTTAATTTTAAAAATATGTAATTTGTCGTTCTTAGAAAATAATAAGTGTTAATCTTCCAATTTATGTTATAATGAAAAGTGAATGATGTCTTTATTCATTTTTTTAAATGTTGAAGCAGTATCATAACTTATGAAAAGTGAATGATGTCCAATTTTAAAATATGTTACATGACACGCCACATATGAGTGAGAATTATATATTTGACATGAACCAATTAGAAGTTATGAAATTGACATTAGGAATGAAAAAATGTCTTAAAAAGCTTAGTTGTCTCAATTCTACATAACTTAGCCAAATTAATACAGATAGATAGATAGATGTTTAAAAAGTATTTTGCTACATTAATATATTTAAGAAATAATTATGGCAAGTTTGTATGAAAAAAAATAATAAAAAAGACAATGGTTGATTTTCATCAAAATATGAAGAAGCGAAAAGAGAGAACTAAAAACATTCAAGTCGTGGTTATAATTACGATTTTTGTTTTTTCACCGAAGCGTCGTCAACCGTATTTTACTATTTTCAACTCAATTTATAAGGTGTATGACATTTATATTAATATTTATGTATTACATTTTTTTTTCACTTCCGATATTTTGAATCTAACATATTATAATGATATTTTTTACACTTCTGGCAAGTTATATTAAGAAGTTATATATGTATTATCTATATATTCTGTTGTGTAATGTGAATGACAAAAACATCTTCAGTTGATAAGCTAATTGCAGACCAAACATCTTCTTCACAAGTTAAATAATTGAGGTGTTTCTGTTGGAGTTTCAAATTCATAGTAGCAAGAATAATGAAAGTTTACACCTTTCAAAGTATTTCTGGCAATTCATCATCTTCTTCCTGGGAATTCTCCTATGCGTTTATCAGGTAAAACCAGACCCCATCATACGGAAGAACAAACTACAATGGATGCAGAACCAGAATGACTCCATTGATTTCACTACCAACTAACAAAGGAAGTAAGGATAAACACGCACCGTAGAACAATTATGCGCTTCTTCACTCTCCAATCATAACTAGAAGACTCCGAAGAAGGTTGCTACAGCAAAAACTAGGAACAAGACTCCACCCACGTACCCCACCTACTCAAACGATTCGGGGTGTCAAACAAGAACATATATTTAGGGGTGACAAATCGTGCGTACGTACGTGTTATCGTGTATATCAATACACTTATCGTGTGATACTTATCAAACACGAACACGCATGATAAACATATTGTATCATGTTTCTCAACACGAACACGACACTCAATTTTTCGTGCGTATTCGTGTTGTCTTAAATTAGTTAAATATATCTTCACATGCTAGAATTATAAAGAAATATCAAAATAACGAATTGTTCACAATAAGAATTAACAATTCGAACAGTTTAATATAGAATTGACAAACTTTAAAAATTAAATATCTAAATAAATTTTTAAAAGCTATTAAAAGAAGTTTGTTTAGAAAAGTATTCAAAAATATACTTTCAAGTCAACTTTATCGTGTTATCGCGTGTGTCGTATTTTGATACTTACACACGAACACACCACGAAAATACTTTTGTATTATTGTGTTTGTGCTATCGTGTTATCGTTTTGTTATATGCTTCCACTAACACGATTTTTTTCGTGCATGTTCGTGTCGTGTTATCGTGTTGCGTAAGAACTTGTTAGAGCAAAGAATGTAATGGGGTTACGCATTTACCAATTTCTCTGAGATGTAGTTAGCTAGTAAAGCCCCTCCTATGATTGCAATTGATGTCGCAACAAAATGTCCTGCAATGGCTCCAATAGCGACCCCCCAAGGAGACTGAAGGATATCATAATCAATATGAGATTAAAAATGATGAATTGTTGATTAGAAAAAATGAAATTAATGGGGAAAAGCCACCTGTGCAGCACCGAGGGCAATGGTTGCAAGCATGGACCGATCCCCCCATTCCTATAAGAACAAACAGAGGTCAGTGTCGGTTTTTCTGTCACCAGGAAGCAAGTTTGATTGCAATATACTTTAGATCAGATAAATGATTACCGCAAAAAAAATAAGGCTGAAAGACTTCCAGAGAATTTCCAAAGGATTTGTGAGACGTTGTGAAACCTATAAGCAGTAAAAGCAGGCATTGGTCAGCTTGCTTAATTTGTGCAGAAGAGAAATAATGCATAGAGGAGGAATCAACGAACTGAAAGTACGCGAAATTAATTACCTTTTCTTTCAGAAGTTCCTCAGCTTCAACATATTCATCAAGTTCAGGACCACCACCACCACCCTTCTCCCCACCACTTGTAACTGCATTTGATGGGAGACCCCATGCATCTTTTATAGATTTAAGGCCGAAGAAGATTAAGAGAGTCACAGCAGCGTATTCTCCCACAGGCAAGGCTGTTCATGCACACAAACAATACGTCATCAACAGTTTTTCAAAACAAGTCTGAACATGCTGTTTTACGGTCTGAAATGAAAAGATATATGTACACTAGAAATGCATCCTCTGAGCAATGGACGCTAGCCCTCTATGTTCCAGTTCTCTAATTTTGCCCCAAGTACCAATTTACTTGGGATCCCTTCACTATGAATGATATTATTAGATTTTATAACTAAAAATGACCGATGTTTGAAATTCATTCAGCCTAATACTCAAGGTCCAAGTCTCCGTGGATGAAGTATTACGAAGCTCATACATAATCCATTATATTATTTATGAAAATGCTTCATTTCCTTCAAGAAGTAACATGGAAATCTTTTTGGAGATATTCTAGTTATCTGAAACATTATCACTTAGCAACTTGAAAATTGGTGTAGGTTTGGGATAAGATTAGCTTCTTCAAGAGTGCAGAGGAAGAGTTGTTATCTCTGCTTCCTTACTTTGTCACCAAGAAGTTTCTTCATTGAAGAACATTTTCATTTGACTGCATAAGAATAAGTGCTTAGAGTGACAAAGTGATGGCTGATGATATATCTTGAACTTACTGGTCTGAAACTGGGCAGGAATTGACTGAAATATCCTTCCAATCACAACCGAGAGGACTGTCATGAGTGAAAGAGCACCGACTGACCCCAAAAGGACCTGTTAAATGATGTGACACACATTGTCGATTGGAAAAGCTTTAGTCATCTGCTCAAGAAACAATATGCTCGTGTTTCTGTGTAAGGAGAGAGATGAGTGAGAGAGATACCAGTCCTTTTTCATACTGCATGGCCAAGAGGGCAGCAATGAAGAATGTCTGGAACATATAAACATAAATTGTGAATTAGTTAGTCTATTCAACCTAATTAGCTATAAGTTAAAGCAATTAGCATGATAAAAGAAGATATAGATGGAAGAAAACACAGCCATCCAAAATATCCCCTTAGATTTTGGAAAGTTATATAAAGCAACCCAAGTTATGCATATATGATCGATCTCATTACTTATATTTAAGACTTCCCCCCTAGGTTTTTGAATTTGCAATAGTTGTCTTACTTTGCCCCTTCTATAGAAAAACTGTTTCTGGAAAATATAATGGAACATACTGCTTTTTCTTTCAATTACATATATCTACAAGTATTTTGTCATCCTGGCTTAGTTGGTTTGTCCCTACATATTGTAAGTAGATCATATCTTTACTGAGCTGCATAGAGAACACGAAGTAATGACAAGCAAACAGCATCTACTGTATGTGTTGGTAATCTTAGAAGAAGCTTTCCTATAAAAAGTGGAAAGAAAAAGTATGCTGCTTTCCACAAAATGAGTGGAACCAGATTTTTTTTGTCTATTGCTGTGTGTCATGGACAAAGTGAGATAAAATCACAAAACAATAAGATCTCAGGTTTCAATAAACTATAACAGACGCTAGTAAAAGCAGTTCAGCAACTTAAAACTGAAATCATATCCAAAATTTCAACTAACTGGAACTGGAATATAACTGAAAACCTAAGGAAGCAATATTTCAAAAGAAACGGAGACAGACAAGATCAACAACATCAAGATGCCCGTCCAGTCCACTCCACGTTAACAAAGCCAATGCAGAAAAGAAAGTAGTTACTGCAATATCTGTTTCTAGAAAGAACAACTGCCATAGCCATTTTATAAAGAGCAAAGTGAATTCTGCAGAGCGAAGATATGTTAACAGCTTATCAGTAGACTGCCTCTATTATAAGACTTCATATCCTGTATTTCCCAACCTTCTCAAGACAACCCTGTTCCAGCTAACCCTATCGAGGGTACAAAATGCAAAAGCATTCATAGCAAATAAAAATAATATCATTGACGGAAATGCTCCAGAGAAAGCTAGCTAGCTGATTAATCCATCTAACTGATACATAGATAATATGAATTTCAATTTGTAGTAATACCTTGTCCCCAATTTCAGATACAAATATTAAGGTGAATGCAGCAGTGAAGCCTGACTTGGCGATTGCAGCTAAGATAGATGTAGGTCCGCCTTTGACAAAAGCAATGAGCGAAAACACCAAAGAACATCCAAGGATCACCATGGCAATAGAGAGCGGGTAAGCCAGCCGGCTCAAAGGCTTATCACTGCAGAATCACAAAACTTGCATGAGAAGCTGTGATATGCTTGATCAGTGCAAGGCATTCTGCAATATAGAGGAACCAGTTTGTCATACATCATTATTCATTACAAATGAATGAATAATATGCTTACACATTTTAAATGTGCGTGACAGAAACAAGAAACAAACAGCTTTCTATATCCAAATGTAACCTAATAAGATGTGTTGTTATTACAGAGCAATTAAATGTTCATTGTAAAGAAATAAGGAAGGAATCATTCCTTATCATCATTCATAGCTCTCACATTTTTGATGGAGGCGGATTATCAGATAGGGTATTTTGGCTGCTGTCATTTTCATCACTGGATCCAATACTTATGTTGGACGCTTGGGCTCGGAATATGCTGCTCGGTATCCGTGATCCAGCAACTCCTCTCCATATTACTACTACAGGTATCATCAAGTAACAACATCAAGAGAATTGACATTCATAACATTCAAGCAGCAATATATAACAATAGTGAACTGAACTGAAGTATAGGTCATTTGTCAAGCTCACAACAACTAAGGGTAGCCAGCATCTCTTGATCAAGTTGGCAAGTTCACACATAATAAGCATCTCTACTCTAGCAGCACAATATTGCTACCTTATTTAGACAAAGTTCCTTCCAACGAATAATGCACTGTTCAAGTACCCACTCAGTTCAACTGATTTATAAACTACTTAGTAATCTGCAGAGAACCCAGACAATTTCAGCATTTCCATTGGAAAAAAAAAAAAAAAATCAATTTCTGTTGCAAAATCGGATCTCATTGGAAATTACTATCTCTTGAAGTTAAATCTCAAGTTCGACGTATAATAAAATTGTAATTGTCCCAAGATGGTGCTAGGCATTTTTTAATACCAATACAGAAGGAACGAAATCGCCTTATCTCCGAAAATACACTCATAAAACGCATCAAACTCCGCGCTTTCTCTGTATTTATGCATAATTATTCAAGAGAAAAAAAGAGAGAGCGTGTCAAATTGGATCACAAGTAATCGATTTGACTAGAAGAACTTACTGGAGTGGGAGATTGGTGTTCTTCTGCAGGTCGAACGGGTGCTAGTAGTAGGCAGATCACAGGTACGTAAGGAATCAACCAAAGACAATAAAGGAAGCTTTCCTCTAGAAGAAACGAGCAGAGGTCTGTCAAGTACCAGTCCCTTCATTTCTCTTACTTACAACAATACAACGGCCACCCTCCCTTCCTCCCTATGCTAGCTTCGATTCAATCAGACCTACCAATTTTTCGTCTGGCACAATCCTCTTCACTCGAAACTCTGGAATTGGGAGTCAAAGAAGTTGATTTAAACCTGACTACTCATCTCACCAATTCATCAAATCAGACATCATCAAAGCAGCAGAATGGTTTTGAGTGTGTTTCGAGAACAGATCCAGCACTATCCGACACGTGTACTGATGCATATGGTATGGATAGAGCAAGCGCCTTTAACCGACGGGTACTGCTGCATGATGAACCAAACCGGTTATGGTGGGACCAACGACCAAGCTAAAGGGTCATAGATTCAAGTTTTCATAGATTCAACTTGACCCTCCTTCTACTAATTATCCGTCGGGAAAAGTCTGAAAATGATCCAACATGTTTGACAAAAATGATTTTTGGTACAATACGTTTTTTGACGATGGTTTTCGATACAACATGTTGCAAAGTGGTGGTAACTGAACATTCCGTTCACATGTCGTTTGATTTTCCCGTTGAGTAGACACGTTTTTGTCCATTGATGTCCCCACACAAGAACCAGTAATTTACGAATTCTTGTACGGATACAAGCCTCTTAACCCTTGATGAATCTAGAATTAGGGTCAAACACGACGAAGGGGATGATGGACATGGCGGTGACGAGCATTGTGGTTGGTTACAGTATCAGCAAGGGGAATTACGTCCATAACCGAACCAAAAATCTTCCTGCAACAATCCTCAAATCAAACATCGCACGGAAATGTTTAAAAAAACGACAATATCGTCTATCGAAGAAGAAGAAATTGTAGTCTTGCAGAAGAGAAGTTACCTTAGGTAGAACAGAGTATGATGCAAGAACGAGAGAGAGGTAGCAATTGTAGATTTGGAATCGGTGAGGGAAAGATTGGAGAATATGTGTGATGGGTTTAAGCGTTGATGTGTGATGGATTTAAGCGTTCGATGCTGGAGAACTCAATTCACCTTTCCGTAAGCGTCCTCTCTGTTCCTTCTAAACGACGACATATCTGACTTGACCCAGCTCAGGAACTTCGCTCTGTCGTGGGTCACGACGTAGTCGGTCACATATTTGTTGCCCTTGCTCGATTTGATGAGCGTACTGATCCGATTATCTGCAACTTGCTTAGGGTGTATGAAGAAACCGTCGAAGATTTCATGGAAGCCATGAAGAAATTGTCAAAGATTATCTGCAAATAATAGTTTTTCAGTTTTTAGAATGGTGGGTCACGTGATATTGCACGTGATAGGTTAACATCTATATCGAACGAAAGTTAGACGGAAGTCTCCAAAACAATCGTTTACAAACATGTTATATCAAGAACAATCGTTTGGGTTGGAAAACCATTTTCGTCAAATCTGTTGCACCATTTTTTTACTTTTTCCTTATCAGTCTGAACAGTTTTTGCATTCTCTAATTCAGTTGCTTAGGTTTGTCTACTCTAGCCATTATTTTATTCTTACCCTTAAAAGTCAGATTTGTTTCCCACTTGTAATTCATTAAGGACTCATACACGTGTAAAATCGCAGTTAACTCCAATCAAATCTATGATTTTAGCACATCCACATATTGATAGAATCCCTCATTCTGGTACAACTTTGGGATAAAAAGTCAGATTCAGTGGACTCTCAAACATAGTCTTATATGTCGTCATTTTGCACGAGATGTCGCAACTTACTTTAAGTTTTCTCAATGACATATTAAAGATAGAATATCTTACGAAATTCGTGTAGAACTAATGTATCTTATGATCGATTTAAACATGCTTAGAAACTGAATAAACACATTTAAATAAAATAGCGGAAGCTTGAATCGAATTCGTGAACTTACTTCCAGCCATTGCAAAACCAAATTTCGTGAATCGTTTCGAGCTTCTAAACTCTTACTCTTCACGGTAGATGGTGTATTCAAAAGTGGATTGAAGAAAAGTGGTATTTAGGGACCAAAACGAGAATGTTATTTATAATTCTCTATCCATCAAATAGCATAAATGAAAGCATTGGAGGGCTAAAATCGTGGACGAATGGTTGTTGAAATCGTAGATCAATTTTTGTTGTTGATTGACTATAGGAGAAGAAAAAATCAATTTGAATTTCTCATAAACAAGTACATGTGCAAAATATGCAAAATGTGGGTGGTTGAACTATGCAACGTGGGCTGCTACACGTTTTCAACAACATTTTCCCACTTGGTCCACGTATATATTCCATGATTCACCTTAATGAGAAAAAAAAAATAAAATATATGAATCATGGTGATATGTCCTCTTATAGTGAGTATTATCTTCCATGTATTAGAATATATATTATGTTTCTCAACGATAACCCATAAAACTTAATGAATAAACCCTATGTTCATTCAATGTTCAAACTTTAGCGATATTTTCTCAAAATTAATAAACATATATGTACACAAAAACCAAATGAGAAAACATCAACTGATTAAGAGTGTCACAAAATATCAAATGAATACTTACATCAGGGAACCAAGTCCCATTATTTCTACATGATCCTTGAAATTCTTTGGTGGCATGCCTTTAGTCAAAGGATCAGCAATCATCAACTCAGTGCTAATGTTCTCAATGACCACTTTCTTTTCCTTAACACGTTCTCTGATGACCAAGTATTTGATGTCGATGTGCTTACTTCGACTACCACTTTTATTGTTCTTAACCATAAACACAGCAGCTGAGTTATCACAATACATTCTTAGTGACCTAGAAATAGAGTCAACTACCCTAATCCCGAAAATGAAACTCTTTAACCATACACCATGTGACGTAACCTCAAAACATGATACGAACTCAACATCTATGGTGGAAGTAGCAGTCAAGGTCTGCTTTGCACTCCTCCAAGACACGGCTCCGCCGGCAAACATGAAAATGTAACCTGATGTCGATTTACGTGAATCAACACAGCTAGCGAAGTCCGCAACGAAGTAGCCAATCACCTCTAAATTATCGGTTTGTCTATTCATGAACATGTAATCCTTTTTTCCTTGAAGGTATCTCATCACCTTCTTTGCAGCTCTCCAGTGGTTAATATCTGGGTTACTATAATATCTCCCAAGTATCCCAACAACAAATGCAATGTCAAGTCTAGTACAGGCCTGAGCATACATCAGACTTCCAACAGCTGAAGCATATGTAATGTTTTTCATTTGTTCCCTCTCGAGCTCATTTTTAGGACATTGTATTAGACTAAATTTATCACCCTTAACAATAGGTGATACACTTGGCGAACAATCTTTCATATGAAATCTCTCTAAACTTTGTTGATATAGGTCTCTTGAGACAAACCCAAAATGCCTCGAGATCTTTCCTTATGGATCTTAATGCCAATGACATAAGATTCTTCACCCATATCCTTCATATCAAAGTTCTTCGAGAGGAATTGTTTCACCTCATATAGTAAACTCTTATCATTGGTTGCAAGCAAAATATCATCCACATATAGTACCAAAAAACAAGTATTGCTCCCACTGACCTTCTGGTATATACATTGATCCATGACATTCTCTTCAAAACCAAATGAAGTGATGACATTATGGAATTTAAAATAGCATTGTTGGGAAGCTTGTTTTAATCCATATATAGATTTATTAAGCTTACAGACCAAATGATCACCATTAACAGAGGAGAATCCTTCAGGTTGTTTCATATAAACCTCTTCCTCTATATCACCATTAAGGAAAGTCATTTTCACATCCATTTGATGCAAATCCAAATCAAAGTAGACAACTAATGCCATGATCACACGAAGTGAATCTTTCTTAGATACATGAGAGAATGTTTATGTGTAGTCAATTCCCTCCCTTTGAATGAATCCATTGGCAACGAGTCTTGCCTGATTTCTCTCAATGTTGCCTTGTGAGTCTTTCTTTGTCTTGAAGATCCATTTACTTCCAATGACTTTTACACCATCACGCAACTTGACGAGATCCCAAACTCAGTTAGATGCCATAGAATCCATATCTTCTTTCATGGCACTGTGCCATAAGTTCAAAACCTTACAACTCATAGTTTGTGAAAACGTCTCAGGATCATTTTCGGCTCCAACATTGTAGTCACACTCTTGTAGATACACAACATATAGTCACTAGGAATCACTGATTTCCTTACTCTAGTAGAGCTTCTTAATGTTGCATCAGCACCTTCCTGAGGTGTAGGATCATGTTGTTCAGCAGGTTGTTCAACAGTTTCAGGCATCTGTTGAACTTCAATATCTATTGGATCAGGATCAACAACTTGTGGTACTTCCAGGACTGGTTCTTCAACACATGTGTTTGTACTTGAGGCGCGTTGTTAACAACAATGATCAGACCATTACTTAAAGTGACACACTGAGCATCTGAATGATTTTTCTCAGGACCTACGCTTTGGGATCTGTCGCTCCCACTTATCAAGTCATTCTCAAGAAATTTTGCATTTCTTGATTCCACAAACCTAGTGTTATGAGATGGACAATAAAATTTATATCCCTTAGACCTTTCAGCATATCCAACGAAATACCCACTTATGGTCCTCGAGTCCAACTTATTTTCTTGTGGATTGTAGACTCTTACTTCAGATAGACAACCCCAAATGTGTACATGTCGCAAACTTGGTTTCCAACCTTTGAATAACTCAAAAGGTGTCTTTGGGACAACCTTGGTTGGAACTCTGTTTAATATGTGCATGGCCGTCTTAAGAGCTTATGTCCACAAGGACTCAGGAAGTCTAGTGCTAGCAAGCATGCTTCGCACCATGTCCAATAATGTTCGGTTTCTTCTTTCAGCTACTCCATTTTGGTCTGGAGAGGCAGGTAAACTGTATTGGGCAACAATCCCATTCTCTTGAAGAATCTTCGCAAATGGACCATTCGCTTGTCCACTTTCAGTGTATCTACTACCATAGTACTCTCTGCCTATATCGGATCTCACGATCTTAATTTGTTTACCACATTGTTTCTCTACTGTTAGAATATAGAAACAACATATTAGTGTTAGAATATAGAAACAACATATTAGTGTTAGACTATAGAAACAACATATTAGTGTTAGAATATAGAAACAACATATTAGGAAACAACATATTAGGAAATACCACAATAGGAAGTAATCTTTAGTATTATGTACTCTCCTTTTCTAATTGTTTCTTATTCTCACAATCTGTACACTATATGTAATTGTCATGGATGAATAGCAATACAAGTTGACAAGCTTCAAACAAATCCCAATCCAAAATCTACTTCAACTTTAAATACCTTAAAAGCATCTAGTGCTTCATTCTTATTGTTGAGCAAGTAGAGATACATGTATCGTGAGTAATCATCTATGAAGAAGATGAAGTACTTATTACGGTATGCATCCATGTCTAGACTACAAATATCTGTATATATGATTTCCAATAACTCAGAGCTCCTTTTGGCACATTTCTTAGACTTGTTGGTCTGCTTACCCTTAATGCAACTTATACAAGTCTCAAAGTCAGTAAAATCCAGAGTACCGAGTATCCCATCATTCACTAACCTTTTAATTCTCTCAATGGAGATATGTCCCAATCTCTGATGCCACAGTATAAAAGACTCTTCATTCATAACACATCGTTTAGCACCAACACTTTCATGAACGTGCATAGAAGTATGGTTATCATTATTTTGCATATTAAGATGAAAAAGACCATCAAACAAAATACCACATCCAATAACATCAGATTTATAAAATAAATTGAATCTGGAGTATGAAAAGTTAAAGGAGTAACCATCTGATACACGTATGAAAACTTAAATTAAATTCCTAGAAAAACTGGGAATATAAAATATCTTTTTCAAATTTAAAATGAAACCACTACTTAAAACCAATATGCACGCTCCAATGGACTCTACATGTGAGAGAATCTTATTTCTTGAATAGACGCTACACTCACTTCCCATCGGTTTCCGCAGGTCTCACAAATCCTGCAATAAATTGGTAGCATGGATTGTAGAACCATAATCAATCCACCATGTATTATGATTAACATCAGTCATATTGGATTCATAACAAACAAATGAAAGTTGAGTACCTTTCTTATCAAGTCAATTCATGAACTTGGAGCATTGTTTCTTGACGTGCCCCTTCTTTTTGTAGAAAAAGCTCACAATCTCTTTCTTAATGTCCTTATGATTAGGTTTTTTTCCCTTCCCTTGTCATTGACTTGATCATTTTTCGTGTTATTAACATGGGTCGTTAGTTCATTTTGTCCTTTTCCCTTTCCTGAACACACATGGTCAACTACTCATTGATCGACCATTTATCCTTATGTGTGTTATAGGATATCTTAAATGGGTCATACTGTTGAGGTAAGGTACAAAGGATGTAGTGAACCAAGAAGCTTTCTGACATCTCAACCTCCAATGTTGTCAATTAGGTCGATATACCCCTCATGCGCATGATATAATCACGCACACCCCTAATGTTGGTGAGCTTCAGGGACGAAAACTGTATGATGAGGGTGCTCACCATTGCTTTGTCTGAAGTGGCGAATTGCTCATCAATAGCCTTTAGTAAGTCTTGGACTTTGTGATACTGCTCAACGAAGCCCCTGATACCAGCATATATTTTTTGTCTTTATGAACATAACGAAGAGACGATTAGATCGCTCTCACTTATCATAAAGAACAACTGCATCTGGAGAGCTAGTTTCAGTTATTGAAGGGAATTCCTCCATCCTAATTTCATAATCTATGTCCATCCATCCCAAGTGAAGGAGAATTATTTCCTTCCAGACCCTATAGTGTTCCCTTTTGAGCTCGAGAACATTACATCTCATATTAGAGTAATTAACAGGTTGAATTACTGCAATAAATTAAATATTCATGCTCATGTTACTGAATTTGAAGCTATAAAAATATTACATATTCTACCAATGTAGAATTATGCTGAATTATGAATCTAGTGACATAAAACTTGTTTGTGGACTAAAGTTCTAATTCAATTAGACTCATTTTAATTTTACAATAAAACTATCAAATTATGTTCTTTTTTCTAATCCATGTGGGTAAATTAGAAATATAATTGATAATTTATTATAATTAATCATACAAATATAATAAAAAAATCATGTGGGATAAAATTCTATTATATTACGCATGATCACAATTAATGATTATTTTCTAAATGTGATCCTAAATAAACTTTAATATGTAGTTTTAATTAATTAAGGATGATGTGGTTACTCCCTAATTAATTTAAACTATATGGATCACATAACTTTAATTATTACATAAAACTTTAAGCAATATTTTACGAAATTAATTCCAAATATACTAATATTATCTATCTTAAAATTGCATGTATAAATGAAATACTGATGAATTATACAAGCAAATTAAATAATAAAAGTACTATATAGTTAATTTCATAGAGCCATGTAGAACTAATTCACCAAAATTATACATATAAGGAGTTATACGAACATTGATTACAAGTATAGATAGATATATGTTGTTCGTATAATTTATCCAACTTTATTCACTTGAAGGAAATCGACAAATTTTCGAATCACTGTTCATAAACGATAACCACTATTTAAAAACAACAGTCACGGTTCATAATTACAATTACTATCCATAATTACAGTTACTGTTCATAAGAAATATTCATTCTAGACTATTCATCGGCACTGTTCATAATTATTGCGCATTATTTTACTGTTCAAAATCACTGTTCATTGTCTTCAACCTCACGAACTTCCGCAGAAATAACAGAAAAATAGGGGAAGAACATATCATATACATAGAGCAAGACAGAGGCAAAAATCAACGAAGCTCTGATACCAAATGTATCTTATGATCAATTTAAACATGCTTAGAAACGGAATAAACACATTTAAAACAAAACATCGGAAGCTTGAATCGAATTCGTGAACTTACCTCCAGCCATTGCAAAATCGAGTTCCGTGAATCGTTTGGAGATTCTAAACCCTTACTCTTCACGGTAGATGGTGTATTCAAAAGTGTATTGAAGAATAGTGGTATTTAGGGACCAAAAAGAGAATGCTCTATCCATCAAAGAGCATAAATGAAAGCATTAGAGGGCTGAAATCGTGGACCAATTTTTGTTGTTGATTGACTACAGGAGAAGAAAAAACCAACTTGAATTTTTCCTCAACAAGTGCATGTGCAAAATATGCAAAATGTGGGTGGTTGAATTGTGCAACGTGATCTGCTACACGTTTTTAACAACAATTCACTCTTAAACTTCTTTGAGGATGTGTTGGTTAATCCTCCTCAATCTACACCACCACATTAAAACATCATCAACAGGATAATACATACCAATTCTCACGTTTATGGTGTCATCTTTGATTTGTATCAAAAGCAACTAGTGCTTCATTGAGTAGAATAAGTTGTTCACATCCTTTACCAAAATCTCCCCATTGAACAAAGACAATTTCTACACATCAAGGTTTGAGGTCTGTTGTATGTGATGATACCTCTTGTCACTTGTGTTTGACAATTAGTAAGTTCTCAATGCACCTCCTTAACCTTTTTCGTTACGTATCAATTTGACCTTGCAATAAGTCATTGTGGGTATCCAACACATTTTTTGTCTCAACTGACGCATGCTGATAAGGCTCAATCTGAAACTACGCATTGGCCACGCAAGTCGCGTGGTCTTTCAGGATGTTATGATTCTCCACAATTGCATCCTCCTTTCTCCATACTCAGACATTCAATCTAGCATCAATGTTCCTCAAACAACTTCTCACTTGTTCTTTATTGGCATTCTCTTCAGCAAAAACATTCGTGTTCTTATCATTACCGGTCATGATCCTTCTTCGTTGCACATGAAAGTGGCTCTTGTACCACTTTTCACAAGTTTGGAGAAATATTACCATTGTTATTTTACTCATATGACCTTAACTTGTCATGAAACATCCTTTTACTAAACTCTCTAGATTTTTTGGATACAAATGAGAACAACTACCTCTCTAAGAAAGCTCTACATTAAATGAAGAATTATAACTTATAAACAATATATTTTCTAGTACAATTTATATGTTTAAATTTTATTTACTCTTTATTTTTTGTTGATACGATGAAATTTTATATTTATATGTAATTTATTAGTTATAGTTTAATTTGTTATTTCTAGTAATTTTGATTTTGACGATTTTAAGAACGTATAAGTTTGAGAAAAATTAACTCTCATCTGTTGTAGGATGACATTGGTTAGAGTACGATGTGTGTATGTTAAATACTATAATTGTATTATATTGTTAAATTATATACCATAATCATATTTTTTGTGGGTATAATTTTCAAGATTCATATCCATAACCACAATTATTAACTATTATTTTTCCTGAATATTCATATTTAAGTTCCTATAAATCAAATTTTGGACATTTTAATAAAAAAAAATGTTCAACTGTTAAAATACTGTAATATCAACGTAATGGATTTATAAAATTAAAATATTGTATTTTTTTAACATAATTAGCGCAATTGTTTTTGGACCAGTCTGAGTCTGAATTTGTTTTACCAAGTATTCTTTAACAAAATATTTGGCTAAAACAAATACAATAACTTTAAATAAATATAAAATATAGTATTCTGTAGGCAGATATCCCTTTTACTCCTTTTCCACTTTCTTACCTTTATTTATAGGTTCTATTTAACAACAGTAATAAAGTACAGGGTGATTTAATAATTTCCAGTAAGTAGAAACTGCGTCCTTTCCGTTCGCACTTTCCTTCCCTCCGCAAAACGACGTCGAGAGACCACCTTCATCATCAATGCAGCGAACCCGTTCCTCCCTATCAAGTTGAACGCCACAGATCTCTCTGTCTCTCTCTCTCTCACGATGGCAACCCCAATCCGCAGTCTCCTTCTTCTGTTCATCATCAGTTCCTTCATCTTCGTTGCAGCTAGTGTATGATATTGATATTCAATTCATCTCATCCCTCCCGCACCAGCTTCTTTACGGACGAATTTTGCATCTGACAGTCGGTTTGCTATTCACTATAGGTTGAAACGGCAGGTTCAGTTTTCTTTATTGATGGATCGACTCACAGATATCTCCGCCCTCGATCTCCACAGGATGCTTTTGAGGTAATTAATTTGTCGAAAATGATTATGTGAATTGGTACCAACTTTTTGTGGCGGGATTTTATGCATCTTGATCTAATACGTGAAATAGGATATCCATACCATTTCCTGTTTGGAAGATTTTATTTTACGGCAAGTTAGGACAGGTTAAAATTGCCTGGAGATAGAGATTCAGAATTGGGGAGGGCGGATTTGTATTGCTGTTGCCATCTCTGAATTGTTGATTCTGCAGCAAGTTGTTTATCTTGTTCTATGTTGAAACTTGAAGAGGATGATGCCTTTTAAACTACAGTGCTTATTTGTCTCTATTTGTATACCGTTTTCTGTATGGTAACACATATGGTTTCTATGGCAGTCGAATTCCATATCACTTCCTGAAGTCGGTGCTGCAGTATCGGTCCTTCTTGGTTTACCACCCCTTGCTTCTCTCTCTGCATCTGGTTCTTCTAAGGTTTGTTGCTTAGTGGTAGCTCTACCGAATCTTTGTTTTCTATTTGTATGCATCAGATTTGTGACATTTCTAGTTATGTTGATGCCATTAGTTGAATGAGGTGCTACTGCCGAATCCATTCAATAGACCACGTGCTGCTTTTGTGGTAGAAGTGAAGGGAGTTGAAGGTATTCAGTTATCGATATTGACATAGATATATTTTAAACCGTCTCTTATCTCAACTTTTTGCCCCACCTGTATGCAGATCCTAGTCCACTGTTAGAGTCTGAGCTATTTGGTGGTGCACACAGAAGTACTGTTCTCATCTCAGATAAGGCTAGCATTCAACTTCCAGGTACTTTCCATTTCGGGGATGTTTATTGCATAGTAAATGGATGGAAGGAAGGTTTACAAAGTAGTTAATTCTTATGCTCTATCGTTTTTGTCAGCGGATGAAGTTTCAGTAGTATCTCTTGATGGCACTCTCTCTCTGGATTCAGACTCAGTCTCTCATGAAGAGATTCACAATTTTGTAAGTAGTAGTGAAATATCATGTTCTTGAATTTCACTCTTTATTTTCTAGTTTTTCTGATTGTTCTAGCTTGAAGGCATCTTGGATGGGCGGATCATATGTTACTGATGGCTCGGGTTCATTGGATGGGGAGTTGAGATTACCACTAGGTAGGGATGCTGATGTTAAGCTTTACATGTCCAAGGTAAGTACTTTACTGTCCTATTTAGTCTTTTCAAGGTTCTTTGGCAATGAAGTTGCCATTTTCAGTTTGCTGTATGACATCTGGCTTTTTATTCGAGGGATCATAAATTGAAAATTGTTTTATCTCCAGACAGCAGACAGGGAGTTTATTGCACGTCTTATTGCTCTTGTTCAAAATATTAGAAGGGCGATTGATATGCACGAAGATCTTTCTCACAGCACTGTGAAACCTGCAGAGTTGATCAAAGGTTCTTTTGATGGCTTTAAGGTGATGCCATTTTCTTCTCTTTTTTCCTGTCTTGGGTGTACGCGCTTTTGCATTATTTGTGTTGCTATTATTTTTTATTTCAGTTTTTATCTTTGCTTCTAACGTTATCTCTATTATCTGCTACATTCTATCTGTTGAGTAGTGTGGCTTTTACTAATGGTGAACAAAACGACAGTCCAATGTACTTTTTACGAACTTGCCATGAACAGAACTCATGTAGGAAACTATTGCCTAGTCACTCATAAAGTTCTGAACAATTTCTTATATGGAAAGTTGTTGATTATTATTAAATATTTGTGATCTTCTGCACGGAGGTTCCAAGATTAAAATAAAATAAATACTAAAAAGAGAATGACTCACTTTCCTTTGTTCTCTGCATAGGTATAATTGCTTTCTAAGTTACTTTGACTAATCTTTTGGTGCGATGAAAATTGGTTTTGTTCATTTAGTGGTTCTTTATATTTCCTTACTGTGGTTCCCTACGAGATGCTGGGGGCTTTCAAGTTGTTACCTTCTTGAAATGCTTCATCTTTTACTACTTTCATGTTCGTATTCCTTTCTTGGATTGCTTGAAACTGGCTAGAGAAGTAAATGATCCTGAACTATTTAGTCTTGTTTTTTTTACTTAGGAACAATGAGGAAACTTGCTTACACAAACAATGTTAGCCCATGAAATATGCAACTAATTTGATGGATCTCTTAAGGTTCTACATGCGATAATTTGTGTTTCAGAGCGATAATTTGTGTTTTGGAGGCAGCGGGATCAAACCTACGTCTTCTGCTTCTATAACACACAGTGTACTCCTAAGTTAACCTCTAGGAATTGTCTGAAATATAAGCTAGCATACTTAACTGAAGTCATTACTATTGTAGGTATTGAAGGAGTATGGATCAAATGCTGTTGCAGGACAGGGGGTTAGACTATTGCAAGCTGTATTGCACAATATTTATGATAGACTACAGGCAGCATACAATGGTACGCTTCTCTTTCTATTGATTATGTGAGCTGTCTAATATTTAGTCATATTTCAGCTAAGAGTGTCAAGACCGTTCACAAATAAATATCTTTACTGGTCTGGAAAAATCATTTATGGGATTTAAGCTCCTTCCTGAGAAAAATAATTGTTGATTGTGCCAGTTTACTTTCCTGGTAAATCTGGTATGTGTTTCTCGGGGATGGTAAGGAATGTAATAACTTTTGACAGGTGAAATTGTTGGAGCAATCATCATCAACAATGCTATTTCATCAAAATCAGAACCACTATTTAATGTGGTTATTACCAGCACTCAATCGTCTCCGCGTTGGTTGGAAGAAGAGAAAAATCCTGTTATTCCTAGTCTTGCTGAGATAGAAATTCTGCTGGTTAGACGAACACTTGCATGGATAACAGGAATAATTCTTCTTATTTCAATGCTCTTAGGGGTAAGTTGTATTTATCCCGAATTCCCTTTTTTTTCCTTTCAACTACAGCGCAGCATTTCAAGTGTATCTGTTTTTTTTTTGTTTTTTTTTTTCCTTTGGTCTACTTACTGCTTCGTTAGTTGGATTGCTTTACCTGAGTAATCCCACATGCTTCACACCTCTATTTGTGAAGTTTGAAGAAATCAGAGTGCTTTCTTTCTGACCTTTGCAGATCTATTTCCTCCTGTATATGCCACTGACAAGGGACACCCTTCTATATTCTACTGTGAAGCTCGATTAGAGATGTGATGGTAAGTGCACACATTCCCATTGAAATGATTCAAGGATATTTTTTATGAATAAGCATTAAGGGAAAAAAAAAAGAGGCAATTCTTGGTAAAATAATGCCCTTTTTTTTGGTAGGATGGATCTGAAAGAGGAGTCTGTTTAGAGAAGGAGAAGTGCAGCTTAGTTTTGTCTGAGGTGTTGATGCAAGTTGGAGAAATTGAATGAAAAAGAAGCCAAGGATGAAGAATTGAAGCGCTTGCAAGTGTATGTTGTGCTGCCTTCATTTGATTATCTTTATTATTATTATTGTGAATCTTTCTCGTACTTTGTCGATGAATGATGCATGGATTCGGGGTTGCTGATAGTTACGAGACATAAATAAATGGCAGGGAGTCTTGGTCCTGTTTTTATTCTAATCCCAAATAGATTTGACACATCATGATTCTTGAACTACTATTATCTACAACTAGTGAAGTTATAATAAGACTAGGGGTGGCAATCGTGTCGTGTCTAATCGTGTCGTGTCATTAATCGTGTCGTGTCATTAAACGTGTCGTGTCTAAACGGATAAGTTTTAAACGTGTCTGTAAATGTCAGACACGTACACGACACGTTTAATAAACGTGTCACACGACACGGCAACACGACACGATTAAGACACGACACGACACGTTTACAACACGATAAGACACGACACGATTAGACACGGCATGACACGATAACACGACACGACACGATAGACACGATATATACGATAAAACACGACATGATAAGACACGTTAAAATCAACACATTAAATCAACACTCAACAACACATCCAACATTCAACACAAATCAGTCAATCAAATTCTTCACACACAGTAATAATCAACACATAATATTCTTGTAGTTAGCCACCTTGCATAACTTACATTTTCAAACTTTCATAACATCAACACCATGGTCTTCTTCTTGTAGTTGATTAACTTTTATCACATCTTCAGCAAGATCATCCATAGAAATCTCTCTATTCTCTATTATCAATTGAGATAAATAAGATTAGAGCTTTTATAATAACCAACGAGAAAAATATTAGAGAATCATAGTATACCTATATCTCCATAAATCCAATCTCTGCAACACATCAATGCTTCAACAAGAAACAAGTTTAGTATAATAAAAAGTAAAAACCAGCTTGTTTTTTGAAGAGTAACTTCTCTATATCCTGCAACTACTACTCACTCCCGTTACAATATTGAAGAGTAACGCTCAATTCTATATCAAATTCCGATTACATATGACTGCTAATACGTACGCTTTCATGGTATGCAATTAAGTTTTGGATTTAACATATAACTCCCTCGTGAAAACAAAGACCTGACTTGATATATAAACTACTAGATAGCTAGCTCCCTCGATTCGGGATTGACGCAGTCACAAATCGCAAATCACAAATCACAGGATTGACAAAAGGTAATGGAAGGTAACAGAACCGCAAATCGCAAATCACAGAAGGTAATGGAAGGTAACAGAACCGCAAATCGCAAATCGCAAATCACAAAAGGTAATGGAGAAGCGTCGTTTACCTCCAGACAGGATTGACGCGGTCACGCGGAAGGAGGCGGGATTGACGCGGTCACGTCTTGCTCTAGACGTCGGAGACTCGAATGTCTTGCTCTAGATGTCGGACAGACAATGGACGGGTAGAGAGCTGGGGAGCAATTGGGATGGAGGCGAATTGGGATGAGAATTGGGATGGACAGACGATGGACGATGGAGGCGGCGAATTGGGATGAAAATGAGTGAAGTCTGAATGAGATTGACAACAATTGAAAATGAAAAGGCATTTAGGGCTACTGGTTATGTGGGTGTGGCCCGTGTTTTTTTTTTTGGGTAGAAATGTGGGTGTGGGTTAGTGAAAATTATACACGATTATACACGGTTAGACACGACACGGTTAGACACGACACGATTAGACACGTTTAGACACGATTAATTAATCGTGTTTAAACGTGTGTTTGTCGTGTTTTAGCAGGTTAGATGTGTTTAGACACGCTTAGTAATCGTGTCGTGTCTAAACGTGTAAATTGCAGATCGTTTGCAGATCGTTTAATCATGTCGTGTCAGAAATTGTCACCCCTAAATAAGACGACATAAGGAGGTAAACCTGTTTTTTACTCATTAATAGTTATATTTATTATTTTTGGTAAAGCCATTTATTGATATGGAAGGCCAAGAGTTAATCAGATCTTCTCCTGTTCGTAGGAAGTGTAGGTAGGTAATATAATAGGTTTCCTCAATTAAGAATTGAGAAAATTGACCACATTTCTAATGCGCTGAATTTACCGGAGGCTTAAGTACCAAGTTGCTAATTGAGCTCTAATGATTTAGAAAATTGGCTAGTTATATATTTTTTTAAATAAATTGCTAGTTCTTTTTTGGTCAAAATTAAATTGCTAGTTGACTTTGCATAAAAATATCATTTGCTAGCTTTATCAAATTAATTGTTAAATTATGATGAAAACTTCCATTTTATTTATTATTTTTAGTTCTGTTTTGTTTTGTATAATTTGCTAATTAATTTTAAAAAAAAAATGCAACATGATAACTTAATTTTGAGAAAATAACTAGTGAATTGTAAGTTTTTATAAAGTTAATTAATAATTTATTAAAAAAATAACTAGTAAATAGATAATTAAATCTATATCTGAAGAAAAGTATGATTTATAATTTTATATACTATTTTACTAATGATTACTTTTTATAAATTATTTTTAATAAAATATAATAAAACTCAAACTGATCATCATTTCACCTCTCCTCCCTTCCCTCTAATCTTTCCTCTGTCGTCTCTCCCTCTCTCCCCGTGTCCTCCCTAAATTGCAGAAATGATGTCGTTTTAAAAAGCTTACTCTAGAGAACAAAGCTTACTGGACATGGATGACGCGAGACACACTAGAGAATAAAGCTTACTCATTATTGATTTTCAACCAAGAAAGCAAATACAACCAACGCAATGCATCCAGCGAAATAATAATAAATTTAATGTGAGAATGATCATGCATGTCCACGTGTCACGTGTGTAAGCTTCCATTCCACCACCTGAGCGAATGAAGGCATTCGTACACCAAAATCGCGAGTCCCTTAATTACCTGCTTCCCCTTCCATTCCACAAACTTGCATTGGTCGATCGAGTCAACTGTCTGGCAAAGATTCTCAATCATTTTTAAAAAAATAAAACAAAACAGACAGCTATTGGAATCGAACGACTGTCCGTTACTGCAGATGATGCTCAAACAAAGACGCCATCTCAATCTGAATCAAGTTAAACCAAAAGGAAAGTAAGTGAACATAAGAACAGCAATATAGATAGCAATGGCAGCAGCAGGCAAGTCTGATGACATCCTAAGAACACAGTGGGTGGCTATATAGAAGAAGATTACAAGTTCAACTTACAGCAGTCAAAGCAGACTCAGATCCCTTATTCCCTGCTTTTCCACCAGCGCGGTTTAATGCCTGCAGGAAGAAGAAGAAGAACATAACAGAAACATAGGTATGTATCATGTACTACCAAGAACACATCATACAAGTTACTAAAACAAAACCAAATGTTACGATTTTTCTTTCTAGTTGTTTACCTGGTCCATGTTGTCGCATGTCAGGACACCAAAAATGCATGGAACCCCTATTAAGTGACAGATGACTCATATCAGAATGCTATTGAAAATCAAAGAAAACCTAACAACATGATCACAAATGAAATTGATTAACATGGGCAAATATGTTCTTAAATTTACAATGCAAAAGAAAGTGAACATCACCAACAGCTTTAGCAAATTAGTTTAGTTATGAACAATCTACCAATTTACATTTAATATTTTCTGAGTTTGAATATGATTCAGATTCCAGATGATCAGAAAAAAAGTGGTAGTTAATATGTATGTACCCTTCCCTTTACAATTTTCCCTTCCTACAGGAAAACAAAAAGGATGCTACCCAATTCATATTCTCGACATATAGCAGTGCGAAAGAGTCATTTTGTCCCCATTGACTCAAGTAAATTATTTTTGTACCTTCTAGTGTAATAAAAATTCCAAGTAAAAAATGCATACAAACAAATAGAGAGAAGTACAGATCATCAGATCCTTGCATCCCAGCATCACAATAACTATGCATAAAAAGGTTAAAAAATGTATGGCTTCATGTGCTCCATGAAAGGATATTACAGGATCAGGTAGCGGCAGCAAGAGGCAAATATCAGATGTGGCAAAAAACAAAACACAAATGTGTTTAAAAAAATCAAATAGACAATTACCAGGCACTGACAGATACAACATACACCACATATAATAAATATAATAGGCAGAAAATATGAAAATAGATAACAACCTGAATTAAGACCCGCAGAGAGCACTCCAGAAGCTGCTGAGTTTGCAACAGCGTCATAATGGGAAGTGTCCCCCCTTATCTACAGAAAATAAAGGCTTGATTAGCATATTAGTAGAATATGTCAAAACAAACTCTCAATTGCATCAACAGTGGGTGCACAACATACCACAGCACCGATACATAGGACTGCATGATACTTTTTGGATTTGCCAAGTCTTTCAGCAACAACACCAATTTCAAAACTTCCAGGAACCCACACAACCTGAGGTAATGGAAGAAATTAAGCTATCAAGATATGTTCAGCAAATACAATGACTAAAAATAAATTCTAAATTTTGGAATAACAAAGATAGTAATAGTCCTTGGATTAATGATGAAGAACAAAAAATAGAAAAAGGAATAATATGAACAATAGAGACTTAACATGGCTCTAGAAATAAGCATCAACAGAAAAAATGGAATAAGGGGTTCACTTTAGAAAGTGAAAAAAGTAAGCGAGAAGAATTACAAAATGTCACGCATACCGACTACTAAAGCTCCAATTGACCTATTTGACTAGAGGAAGGCTATGATGGGTTCTGGAGAAAAATGAAACATTAAAGTGCTTTTCTTAGGAGTTAGTTTAATGGTAAATAAGATTGTATTGCTAACATAGCCAACTCAGAGAGAGTATTAAAAAAAAAAGATTAAGCATTCACAAGGATGCAATGCGTTTATTTCATCAAGGAAAAGAGTAAAGAACATAATCGACGTCTGATTCTAACTGTATATCAAAATTAACGTTACAACTGAATTGGGGATTAACATCCTTAAAAGCTCTTGCATTGCTCTCCCTCCAGGTTACCTATATAATTGCATGAGGAATCATTCAAACAAAATTGTGTTCGTTTCTAGGGAATATTAATACCCAGGCAAGCCCACAATCAAGATTAACGGAGGCTTCAGATCTTAATAATAACTGCCACCATACAGCCTTTTGCCCACTAGAGTTTGAGCAAAATATGGTTACCTAGTTGCTAGTTCTTCGTTGCCCTTGTCCAAGATTCAAGAAGCAACAAACCCAACCCACAGCTTCTAGCACTTCCAATTGTAAGAATGCAATCCCGTTTTACCTCCAGCACGATAACACATTTCTAGGGGGGGCCTAATCCGTGCATGAGATGCAGCTGCTAACCAAAACGATTCCCTTGTCTTCTAAAATGTCCACTATAAGTTGCTTTTAGGTAGATAAATGCTTGCAAGAGAGACACTCCACTAAACAACAATACTCCTTGGGAACTGATCACCTTCTTCAAGAGATGGATCTTTCGACCAATACTGAAATAACATCTTAACTAGAAGAAGAAAAAAATCCCTGATTGCTTCCAGGTTCCAAGTAATCTAATATCCACTTTAAGTGTTAGGTTTAAGTCGACAAAACTCATACCAGAAGACGATTCAAGCTCCCAATCTTAGGCAATAATGAAGAACTCAAATTTCACAAACCCCTGTGTTTTCTTTCTTCCGGACTTTGTTCAGCTTGACCCTTGACTTCTATACCTCCTAGGAGATGGTGAGATGACTTCCAAGATATAGTTACGAAGCCCATAAGATAAAAGCAAAACTGCTGAAAGACTCACACTTCAGTTTGTTAGGAGGTTCAGTCACTTACAATTTAAAACTTCATGTCCCCAACAAAGTTACCATACTAAATTGTAAAACACTCAACGATGTAATTAGAAAATGGTTGCAAACCCTTTGCGCTATGCACATCAAGAAGAATATTATTGACTTACATCTATGTCTTCTTCTTTAACTGAATAACTTTTGAACGTTCGCAGAGCCCCTTCAAGTAGAAGGTTTGTCACAATCTCGTTGAATCTCGCAACAACCTTATCAACAGCATAAACATCGATAGAGAAAATGAAAAGAATTAATAAAAAAACAATAAAATAGAATAAGATAGACGACATAATTCCTTCAGAAAGAGATTATACAGAATCATACGCACAGGAAGGAAGGTAGTTGAATCGAAGAACCTAGTTCTACTTACTAACCACTGCAAACCGAAGTCCTTCTGTTCGAGTGACTGAACCCGTCAAATGACGAACAGCAGAGGCCACTACGGACAAAGAAGCCTGGCCCTTCCTCTCAATGGCAAGTTGAGAGCCAAACCCTGAAAATGGGAACAGCATTGCACCGCCCACAAAATGGTTAATAATGCATTCAGTTGGATCGACAATTCGCCAATTAGAACAATATACAAAACAGAGTACAGAAAAACAAAAGTGAACCTTGCATGAAAGGGGAGGAGAAAGGTGGCGACTGAAGACGGAAATGTTGTGGCGTGGCATGCACAAAACCTGGATAAGCAGAATTCCGAGGGATCGAGCAGAAGTTCAATCGGGAAGTAGACGAAGCCATTTTGAGAGACTGAGAGCTGTCCGGAACAAGTAGAATAAGAATCCGGCCGCAGGAACCCTAGATTGACGGGGGCCAGAGCTAATGCAGCTGCTAAGTGCTATGAGCGGATCTAGTTCTATCTTTTACAAAAGTTTTACAAAGAAAAAGCAAATAAAATATGCTAACCAACTTATTTTAAGTAGAACTAGTTTTCAGCGTTGTTTTGTTTTGTTTAAGCTGTAATATTTATATATATATTTTTTAAATACTTATATATATTAACTAAAATTAAAACTTGTGATTTGATAGATACAATTAGGTCTAAGCGGTTCTGGGTACTCTATAATTTTAGAAGATTTTGGAATCTACCAGTATAATACATGATATTTAAATTTAAAATTGGAACTTAACAGTTGGAACTAGAACATATTTGTACAAACGGTTTTGGTTACCCTGTTAGGAACCTTTTTTTGTTGTTGTCTAAAACGATTATGGTTCCAATCGGCTGAAAATTACTGCAAATGAATTTTTTTTCCATGAAAAATGTTGTTCAATAACCCAGCGCTACAACATCCATTATTCGATACCAAATGATTCATAGAAGGCACAACAATCCACAAGTACTCTGATTTTCTCATAACAATGTGACAAAACACACATATTCAAACACCAATCACACATGTCCATATGTTTTTCCTTATGCAAGATCCTCAAACTTCTTGGACCGGCAATTAATTGAATTGTTGTTATTTATTATCTGTCACAATTTTAAATAATAATAAGAAATTGTTAAATGTTACATTTTTCCATTAGTTTTGCAGCATACACAGAAAAATGTTAACGAAGTTTGAACTTCCTAACATACATAACGATTCTGATGTTTACGGAATTCAACACTCAATCACAAAACAATTTCCCCAAAATTGAACTGGAATCAACAACGTAGTTCGCCAAATCCAAAAACGAGGTTAAGGAGACCGATGTTGAAGATATGGGAAACAGAACTATCCGAAGAGCAAGAACCATTGATGGCAATTGGCAGTACAATACTTTCAATGGAGAATCAAAATGAAGTGGCTGCCTGAATGCAGCAGAGTACATTGTATGTTTTTGGCACAAAATAAGATCCTTTTTGTCACAAAGATGTATACCTTGATTAAGAGTTGCGCACCTGGAGGAGACGGGAGGCTGGGTCGCTAGAGTGAAAGTCGTGCGATGCAGGTTTTAGGAGAGCTGCGGGAGTGGAAGTCGTGTCGCCAGAGTGGAAGTCGTCCGTTGGAGAGCACAACGGTGGGTCGCTGGAGAGTCGCTTCAGCCTTCAGTGGAGTCGCTTCAGTGAGCACAACAGATGGACGTCGCTTCAGTGGAGTCTGCTCAGTCTGGAGACGCTTAGGGTTTTTCACTTTATATATATATATATATATATAGTTTTGGCTTCGGTTCCGATTAGTTTAGGGTACCCGAATATTCAAATCGAAACAGAATAAATAGGCTCTTAGATTTATTTGTTTTTCAGAACCTACTCTATTTTTAAAATTTCTACCCGGAATCTACCCTAAGTGTCGATTCCGGATAAATTTCGGATTCAAATGAGTAATTTGTTCACCCCTATATATAATGATGATATGAATTATGATAATAAATACATAAATTAAAAAATAATTAGCAAGAAAATATCTAGATATATGCAAATATAAAATAAACTTTATTATAACGAGAGAAATATTAAAAAAAAATAAAAACATTATTTCTATTTATATAATATATTATTAAAAAAAAATATACTTAAAATTCAAAAAATATGTGGAAAATTTGTAATTTATTATATTATATTATATTTCATATTTTTAGCAAAACATATATATATATATAAACATTTTGTCACAATTTTTTAGAATACATTTAATTTATTTCATATTTTTTCCTAGAATTGGTAGGACATATTTACTAAGTGTGTTTAAATGTATCATAATTATTTAAATACGAGATTGGCATACATATTTATATAAATATACATTATTACAAATCGTTTAATCTAGTAATGTCATAAATTGCCGACCCTAACTATGAGAATAAGAAGGGTTGTGATATTAGTATGAGGATTTCATTCAAATATTAAGTCATTTTAATTTATTTTTTTGTCTCAGATTGATTATTAAATTTTATAAACATAAAATATTTACAAGAGGTACGATTCAAGCTGGCTCTAAGTTGGTTATAAAGTGGTTGCCAAAAATGTGGAGCGGTTTATATATATGGATTGAACCGTACCTTTATCACTTTTTAGGTAAGGTATAGTTTCCAACTAGTTCGACTTCAAAACGGTTCATGCCCCAACTCTACTAAGAGCACTCATGTCCTCCTTCATTCTGATGCATAAATATCGTCCTTAGAGTAACAATTCTATACGTAATCATTTTATTAAAGATGTGATATCACCCAAATTTATGTATCTTTATCACTAATGGATGAAACTCTATCCATAGTACCTACCCCAAACATATGACATAGATCTAAAATGGCCCAATGTTGATAGATTTTTTTTTTTATCATCAATGTTGATAGATAATAAGAACATTATAATTGAGTATATATACTTCTCACCTCCTTTTATATTGTCTAAATATACATAATATTTATTGAAGTATTGGAGAGAGATAAAAAAAAATACACCTCTATATCCGTCTCATTTTGTAGGTGTTTTGAATCTTTTGATCAATATATGACGGTTAATATCGACTTCCGTTAATCAACACCAACTTCAATGACTTTCACTAATAACCTCAATACATCGTACCAACATATATGTGATGTGGTTCTGTTAAAATTTTGTCTTCTCCAAAAGAAAGCATTCACACACTATGCGGATGCTCCCAGAGTCTCACAACGCGTTTCTTTCACGGAATTCGAAATAAGAAATACGGAATAGGGAATAGGAATAGGAATAGAGAATAAGAAATAAGAAGATGAAGTTGTTTCTTTGGTGGAATGGAATGGAATAATGAATTATTTTGTTTATTTTGTGAAATTGTAAATAGAAAATGAATATAATGTGGTAAAATAATATATTTGTCCATCATTGTATATGTATAGTATATAATACATATAATTTGTATTAATTAATTTTAAAATAATAAAAACTTTAATATAATTAATTAATAATTTAAATAATTTTTTAATTAATTGTAAAGGCCAATTATTTTATTTTATTTTTAAATAAATATTTTAATTAATGTAAATTATAATGCAAAATAATTTTGTTTTCACGATCCATTGATTACAACCAACTTATTTTCACAGAAATATGCAATTTGCATATCCATTCATGGATGAATCTGGGTGTATGATGCATACTACTTGCAAGCAACTACAAATTTCCTTAGTGTGTAACATAATTTCATGATTCAAATCCAAGCAAATCCCCATACATATTTCCACTACACTTACAATAACATGAAACAAACTACTCTCACAAAACATGATTCATTCAACAATCACCTCCTATAATAGCTTCTGTCTCTCAAAACAGTTCCATGGTTGTATTGAAATACCGATCAAGATCTATGGAGCATCCGAACTTAGAGAAACGAAATGAGCAGAGCAACAATCGGAAAAGAGCATTTGGAGGATCATATGGTTGCACACCTTAATAGGCGAACCATCACCTCTTAAATAGGAGAAAAGGAAAGCATCAGTTCTTACAAATGGAGAGGAAATGAAAAGCCAAGAGACGCAGACACCTAAGTGTTAGACATATTGGCAGCAAACCAGAGGAAGGAACCAGACCAGGCGTGTGACTTGAGCACTGGTCCAGAACATAGTCGTTCCTACCTGCCTCCCACTCAGCCAAATACCAAGGAAACACATGATTATAATAGGCCACACTTGTAATAAAATAATAAGCACTTGTATTAGAATAATCTGATTGTATACAGTATAAATAGACATGTAATGTACTGATAATACTAATGAGAATTTTACAGTTCATCCATTTTACCTATCTCTAAACTCTCTAGTCATAGTATCTGATTTGGTAGTCTTAGTTTCTACATGGTATCAGAGCCGAAATAATCGATCACGTGATCGGTACCTTTCTCGGTGATCATCATCTACCAAATCATCGAATACTACCTCAGTCAATGGCAGAATCAGAAGCTGACAGCACCACCCGCGCCAACGAGCCCAGCTCAGCGAACGAGTCGATGGCGGTTCAATGGGCGGCAATGCTCTCATCCCTGCCACAGTCAAATCAAACACGAAGTCAGTTAATTATGTCAACCATCAATCTCAGTCTCAAGCTTAACGAAAATAATCACTCCCTGTGGGCGAGGCTCATCCGACTGAAAATTGGCGGACAAGGGAAACTGCACCATCTGACGGGTGTCCCGGCACCACCTCAGCCAGATGATCCAGCATTCGCACAGTGGGAGCAGGACGACCTGATCGTGTGCTCGTGGATGCTGGACAATATGGTGCCCGACCTAGTCCACCAATATGCTGAATTTCCAACTGCAAGGGACTTGTGGAACGGGTTAGCAGCGACATATAGCAAAGGAAAGGATGGTATACAATTGTTTGATCTGATTTTTAAAGCTAACACTATCAGACAGGGAAACGAATCTTTAGAACACTTATACAGCAAAATGCAAAACTTGTGGAGGGAAATCGAAATCAGGGATCCGAATCCCATGAAATGCCCACAAGACATCCAGATCTGGAACACCAAGAGAGCTGAGGCAAAGCTCTACCAATTTCTAATCGCAGTAAATGACGAATTCTACAGTGAAAAACGGGAACTGATCTGATGCACTCCACTCCTGGAGGTAGAAGCCGCATACGCAGCAATCCGGAAGGAACGCGACCGGAAAACGGTCATGGGGCACACACGAAAAACGGAAACAGGGACTCTCGAACTCGTGTCGGGTCTCGCGGCAAGGTTCTTCCCGGAGGAAGGGCCAGTAGCCGGATCCGGAGGCGCCTCCAGGCCACCAGCGTTCACCGGAAGGGGCAAATCGACTAGAGGCGGCGGCGGCGTCGACCGGAAAAACATCCGATGTAGCCACTGCGGCAAGATGCGCCACGGGAAGGCCGAGTGATATCAACTCATCGGCTTCCCCGAGGGCTGGAAAAGCCAACGACGGGATGCACACGACTCCGGCAACCAGGCCACGGCGGCGATCGACCGTGAAGGTGCCTGGAAGGGAACCGAGCAGCTTGGGTCCGCAGCTACAGCTAGGACCCAGGCCGAGGACGAAGAACAGAGGACTTACATAGGGTGGTCCGACCACCATCGAAGCGGCGACGAGAGGTTCGGCGAGAGGTTCGGCGGCCTCCATGCACCAGGGTACCAGTCAGCTCCACCGGAGGAGGCTAGGCGACGAGGTGCGGCGGCCCTAGCCCAAAACCTAACCCTAGCTGAGAGGAGAGGTGCGGCTGCTAGAGAAGATCCGAGGGAACAAATGAGGGCTTCCAAGGACAACCCTAGCACATCAGGCGCAGGTAAAGGGCTGGGAGGGGTGAATTTACCCTCCTACCCTTGGCGGTCCAACTCCTTTAATTACTCTGGTTCAATTAATGCTGGTTCTGATGGTTCGATCGGTTCATTTAATGCTGGTTATGATGGTTCTGTCATTAAATACAGCTCTGGTTCACTAATTTCGAACCGGTCTAATTCCGATTATTCTGATTTTTATAAGTCGTGTTTAAAACCCGAAAACATGTGTTCCATGAATAATGAAATTGTAGAACAGAATACTACAATTGGAGAAACATTTATTGCTCAGGATACTACATCGAAGAAAGGTGGACAGTGGATCTTCGATTGTGGAGCCACCGATAGCATGACCTTTGACAAAACCGATTTTGTCGATCAGTCCATATCTCGGAGAGAAATGATTCAGACAGCGAACGGAGAACTAATGCCCGTTCAAGGAGCAGGAACCATTAATATCTCTTCAGATATTAAATTAAAAAACTGTCTTTACGTACCTAGCTTAGCATGCAAGTTACTTTCTATTAGTCATGTAACTAAAGAGCTAAACTGTATGGTACTGATGTATCCGACTTTCTGCATATTACAGGATATCCAGTCGGGGAAGGTTATTGGGCGTGGAGTTGAACGTCAAGGCCTGTATTTTGTGGAAGAAGTATCCCAACACGGAACCGCTACGCTAGCTCACGGGACAGTCCTTCTGCAGGGTACCTTCATAAATTATTTCCAGCTTTATTTCGATCAAATCAGGAGATTCCGTGTGAAACCTGTATTTTTGCTAAAAGTCATAGACAATCATATTCTGTGTCTGATTCTAGGGCCAAATCGGTTTTTTCCTTAATTCACTCAGATGTTTGGGGACCAGCTCCAAATAATGGAACTTGTATGTTGAACACTGGCTTTAGATATTTTGTCTTGTTTATTGATGATTATTCTAGAATGACATGGGTTTATTTTCTTAAACATAAATCTGAAGTTTTTACGAAATTTGTTGAATTTACTAAACTCGTCAAAACCCAGTACAATAGACAAATTCAGGTGCTTAGGTCTGATAATGGTGGAGAATTTGTTAACTCTCCACTCCAACAATTCCTTAAAGATGAGGGCATTATACATCAAACATCTTGTCCCCATACACCCCAACAGAATGGGGTGGCAGAAAGTAAAAATAGGCACCTCTTAGAAATGACAAGAGCAGTAATGCTAGAGTCTAAGGTTCCAAATTCATTCTGGCCTGAAGCTGTAGCAACTTCCGTCTACCTTCATAATCGTCTTCCCACTAAGGCAATTCAGTTTCAGACACCCATACAAACCCTTTCTAGTCATATGAGTGTTCCCACTGCCTTAACCCTTCCACCACACATCTTTGGGTGCTCGGTCTTTGTTCATGTCCCAAAGACAGATCGATCCAAATTTGACCCGTGCTCGGTCAAATGTGTGTTTGTCGGGTATGGGATTCATCAGATTGGTTGATTTTAACCACGGTTACTACACCAATGTTGTCTGAAACTGTCCAAAGAGACCCAGGGACGCTGACTCCCAGAATACAGGCCCCAAATAGTTCCGATACTCGACCAATGCCAGCCCCGAGTGAGATACCTGAGGTCAGTAGTCCTACCAATATAACTCCTTGTAATGATAATTCTAATGGTTTAGAGAGATCACCAGTACAGGAGCAGTATGTACTACCAGCCAGGAGAAACAGAGGAGTCCCACCCATACGTTATGAACCGGAATACACTCCAAAGGCAAGTCGATATCCAATAGCAAACCTGGCCAGGGGGAGTCTGTCACCAGTGGCACACGCATTTGCTGCAGCAGTATATGCCCAGCATATACCAAATACAGTGGAGTCAGCAGTCAAACACCCAGAATGGAGACATGCAATGCGAGTAGAAATGGAGGCCTTAGAAAAAAATCAAACGTGGGAAAAGTGTGACCTTCCATGTGGAAAAAGAGCGGTCGGATGCAGATGGGTGTTCACCATCAAACATAGGGCCGACGGGACGGTAGAAAGGTACAAAGCACGACTGGTGGCGAAAGGGTATACTCAAACCTACGGTATCGATTACTCTGAGACCTTCTCTCTTGTAGCTAGAATTGATACTATAAGAGTCCTATTTTCCATAGCAGCTAACAAAAATTGGGCTCTATATCAGTTTGATGTAAAAAATGCATTCTTACATGGTGATCTGGAAGAAGAAGTTTACATGGACCCACCACCTGGGTTCTCGACAGGATTTCAAGGGACAACCGTATGCAAACTGAAGAAAGCCCTGTATGGACTCAAACAGTCATCCAGGGCATGGTTTGGAAGATTTACGTTGGCCATGAAGAAATATGGCTACAGACAGAGCAATGCCGATCATACCTTGTTCTTCAAGAAACAAGGAGGCCGAGTAACCTGTTTAATTATATATGTTGATGATATGATTATTACAGGTGACGACACGGAAGAAATGATTCATCTAAGGAAGAATCTTTTTCAAGAATTCGAAATGAAAGACTTGGGGGAACTCAAGTACTTCTTAGGAATTGAAGTCCTCCGGTCTAAGGCAGGTATTTTCATATCGCAAAGAAAATATATTCTAGACTTATTAGTAGAAACAGGTCTAATGGACTGCAGGCCAGCTGAGACACCAATCGTACCAAATCACGGACTCCGGATAGTAGAAGGAGCTGAATTGACAGATCAAACCCGATATCAACACCTAGTCGGGAAATTAATCTATCTGTCACACACCCGACCAGATATTGCATACGGAGTCGGGGTGCTAAGTCAATTCATGCACAAGCCGCAGGCAGACCATATGGAGGCCGCGATCAGGATGCTCCGCTACCTAAAAGGCTCACCAGGAAGTGGGATATTGTTTCAGAACAACGGTCACCTGAAGGTAGAAGTATACACAGACGCGGATTGGGCCGGAAATCCGATAGACCGAAGATCAACGTCTGGATATTTTGCTAGAGTTGGAGGAAACCTGGTCACCTGGAAAAGCAAGAAGCAGAAAGTGGTAGCACTTTCGAGTGCTGAGGCGGAATTCAGGGGAATTGCTCGAGGACTAACGGAGGTCTTATGGCTCCACAAGTTATTAGCAGAGATCGGTTTCCCCATCCAGGAACCGTGTGAGATCTTATGTGACAACCGTGCGGCGATAAGAATCTCGGAGAACCCCGTTCAACATGACCGGACCAAACATGTGGAGATTGACCGACATTTCATAAAGGAGAAGCTAGAAGACGGAACGATTGTGATTCCATTTGTTCGATCGGAGGACCAACTCGCGGACATACTTACCAAGGCAGTAAACGGATCAAGCTTTCGACAAGTTTTGGGCAAGCTGAATATTGGAGACCCCACTATTTAGCTTGAGGGGGAGTGTTAGACATATTGGCAGCAAACCAGAGGAGGGAACCAGACCAGGTGTGTGACTTGAGCACTGGTCCAGAACATAGTCGTTCCTACCTGCCTCCCACTCAGCCAAATACCAAGGAAACACATGATTATAATAGGCCACACTTGTAATAAAATAATAAGCACTTGTATTAGAATAATCTGATTGTATACAGTATAAATAGACATGTAATGTACTGATAATACTAATGAGAATTTTACAGTTCATCCATTTTACCTATCTCTAAACTCACTAGTCATAGTATCTGATTTGGTAGTCTTAGTTTCTACACTAAGGACCCAAAACCCTAGAAACTAAGCAGTTCTCAAAAACAAATAATTACAAACCGAGAATAACAACATAATCCATAATAAACCGATAATAACGAAATGGTCCTTCAACTTTACTTCTCATCATCAGTTTGACTTTCAACACTCCCCTTCAAACTGATGTTTGAGAAAATGTCTTTTAGACCCAATTTCTTCATCAGATAACAATGTTGACTCTTACCCAATGCCTTGGTGAAAATATCAGCAACCTGTTCACTTGACTTCACAAAATCAGTTACAACAATTCCTGCATTAATTTGTTCCCTAATGAAATGACAATCAATCTCAATGTGCTTTGTACGTTCATGATACATCTGAATTATACGTAACACGAAAAATTCACTTACATCCAATAGCATGTTCCCTTTGGGTAAGGGAACAATTTTCCAAGTATTATTACTTTCTAATGCAGATATTTCATCTTTCATGGCATTGACCCAATTTTCATTTTTGCACGCATCATCAAAAGAATAAGGCTTAGTAACTTTGTCAATAGAACCAGCAAAACACTTGAAAGCAGGGGACAAGGCATGATAAGATACACAATTCTGGATAGGATATTTAATACTACAGTTATTCTGCAAAATGTAATCCTTTTGCCAAACTGGAGTCTTAATTATCCTACCTGATCTTCTAAGATGCACAACAGGATCAGTACTATCCGAAATGTTTTCATTATGTGCAGAATCAGTGTTGTCAGAAATGGGTTGGACAACATCATCATTTTCTGCATTGGCATCACTCATCTCATTAGCATCAAATATCTTATTGATATGCAATGTATCCACATCATCATACTTATCAGTAATGGCATCAACATACAAGTTCTCATGTTCCGGATTATCATTCTTATAAGGAAATATATTCTCAACAAACTTAACATCTCTACTAACAAACACAGAATTATTGCTCAGATTCAACAGCTTATAGCCCTTTTGAGTAATAGAATATCCCAGCAAAACAGAAGGAATAGACCTAGATTCAAACTTGTCATCAACAGGTGAAACTTTGGCATAACAAAGGCAACCAAATATTCTCAAATGATCAAGTCTAGGTTTACATTTCAGCAATTTCTCATAAGGAGATATTTCTCCTAAAACAGATTTAGGCATCAAATTTATAAGATAGCAAGCAGTTAAAATACATTCACCCCAGAATCTAGAAGGGACATTACTTTCAATTTTCAAAGCTCTTGCAACATCAAGTAAATGCCTATGTTTTCTCTCAACAATACCATTTTGTTGAGGCATATAAACACAAGTACTTTGATGAATAATTCATTTTGCTTTAAAAAGATCATTACAATGATTGTTAAAAAACTCACCACCATTATCAGTTCGGATAACCTTAATGGTTTTCTTGATCTGATTTTCAATCAATGCAATGAAATGCTTAATAACAACAATGGCATCAGATTTAAGGTGCAGTAAATAAGTCCAAGTATTTCTACTGAAATCATCAACAACAGTAAAAAAGAATCTTTTATTATCATACGTAATTTGATTGTAGGGTCCCCAAACATCCATATGAACAAGATCAAAACAATCAACAGATTTAGATTCATTATGAGGAAAAGGTAATCTATGATGTTTGGCCATAGGGCAAATGCTACAATCAAATGATTTTTCATTTTCAGAATAAATAGACTCAAGAGACTTTATTCTACTCAAGACTTGCATAGAAGGATGACCCAATCTTTTGTGTCATAGGACAGGCTGAGGGTATGGCAGAATGTTGGCTCTAAGGGCTATAGATGGCTTAAATTCGGTGTCAAAAAAGTATAGCCCTCCAGCCTCTCTACCAATCCCCAACACCGCTCCATTGTAAAGATCCTGCATGATTACCAATTTGGGATAAAATAATACATAACAAGATAAGTCCTTGGTTATCTTGGATATAGAAAGCAAATTGTATCTAAAGTTAGGCAGATAAAGCACATCATGCAAAGATCGTTTTTCAAATATTCTAAAATTCCCAACACCATGAACGACAGAACTAGAACCATCAAGTAATTGCACCTTAGAACTGACTTTTTTAAAATCATATAACCAATCAGATCTGTAACTCATATGATTTGTAGCACCAGTATCCAGAATCCAGCAATTTCCAATGTTAGAAAAACATGATGAACTGGAACTTATACCTGCCACATTTGCCTTCGAAGATGACTCTGATTGAAGCTTGCTTACAATCCGAGCAATCTGTTCAATTTGATCAGAGGAAAGAATGTTATTATTTCCAGTGCTAGAATCTAAAGGAGAAGAGTGAGAAACTCCAAACTCAGTTGAAGAGTTCGATGAACGACTCTTATTCCCATCATTGTTTGGTTCGTTTACACTGTTGACCTGAGGTGGCTTTGCCTGACTCTGGTTGGATTTAAATTTCCAACCAGGTGGATAGCCCTTTCTCTTGAAGCAATGATCATAATCATGGCCCTTGTTCTTGCAGTATTCACAGAACAAGTTCCATGATTTTTTGAACGGTTTCTGATTTCCCGGGGCTACAGTCTTATTTCCTACAACAGAATTCACCAACATATTTTCAGAAATTTCTCTCTGATTCTCCTCTTGAATTAAAACAGCATACGCCTGGTTAACAGTAGGAAGCGGTTCCCTCATCACAAGATTTGAACGAATTTGAGAATATGATTCGTTCAAACCGTTGACAAAGAGAATAGTTTTAAATTGTTTGCATGCTCAATATGTTTTTGAAAAAGATCACAGTCACAGCATGGAAGAGCACATATAGCATCAAATGCATCCCACATGGTACAGATTCTAGTAAAATATGCAGATATAGAATCAGTGCCTTGTTGAGCTAAGAAAATTTCACGGTGAGGTTGACTAATGCGAGAACCATTTACTTTATTAAACCTTTCTCTAAGATCTTTCCAAATGAACTGAGCATTAGTAGCATATATGATTCCATTCATCAAGTCTCTAGAAACAGAATTCATAATCCAGGCAAAGACAAAGGCATTGCATCTATCCCATATATGATGAAGGCTCAGATCATAATCCTCTTTTTTACAAGATTCATCTATAAAGCCGAGTTTATTTTTTGCCCAAAGAGACATATACATAGCTCGACTCCAGAACCCATATGTTTCTGGTCCAGTCAGCTTTTCAGCAATAAGGGATGAATTAGGCGAATCAGATGGATGTAAAAATAGAGGATGATTATGATCTATGACATGCGTTTTAAACGTTGCCTCATCCACATGATCTGTGGTGGTAACGTTTTTTGCATTTTTAACAGAATCAGAATCTCCTGATGAAGTCATAATGAAATTGGTAGCCAAAAAAATGATTCACCAAAGATTCTGATCAAAAGAAGATAACCAACAAGGACAAATATCGATATTAACAGCAGCAATCAGCCAGCAGAGAAAAGATATCAACATAATATACAACCAGCATATAACAGATCTCATATAACCACAAAACAACACACCAACAGAAACACTATACAAGAACTGAATGGCCGAAAAAGATTCAGATCTCGGTAGTATGAACAAGATTACAGGAAAACAAATAACTGAATCTTGCCCAAAAGGATACAACGATGAACTTGAAGAATATTAAGATAAAGCAATCAGCGATGCTTCTCTCAAGATCAAGTCTGAACACCTACTCAGCAACAGAATAAAGATCAAAGAGAATATGTTCTTATCAAAACGGTATGAACATCAAAGAATCTTAAGATAAAGCAATCAGTGATGCTTTTCTCAAGATCCAGTCTGAATACCAACTCAGCAAAATGACAAGAATCAAAAAAATCTGTTCTTATCAAAATAGTATGAACATCAAAGAAGATCTTCGATATAAAAAAAAACAGACGGTAACATAAATCGAAATAACAATCTTCAAAAAAAGTAGATCAAGCGAATCTGTTCTTAAAATGTTACTGATAGTTATTCGAAGAACTTCAATGAAACAGAGATACGCAAAGAAGAACATAATCGAAGAAATGAAACAATCTAGTGTTTCATCGCTCTGATACCATATTGAAATACCGATCAAGATCTATGGAGCATCCGAACTTAGAGAAACGAAATGAGCAGAGCAACAATCGGACAAGAGCATTTGGAGGATCATATGGTTGCACACCTTAATAGGCGAACCATCACCTCTTAAATAGGAGAAAAGGAAAGCATCAGTTCTTACAAATGGAGAGGAAATGAAAAGCCAAGAGACGCAGACACCTAAGAACCAAAAACCCTAGAAACTAAGCAGTTCTCAAAAACAAATAATTACAAACCGAGAATAACAACATAATCCATAATAAACTGATAATAATGAAATGGTCCTCTAACTTTACTTCTCATCATCAGTTTGACTTTCAACAGGTTGTTCCTCGACCTCGTATTCTGTTCTTGAATCAATGTTTGTTCCCTCTCTTTCTCGCACCTCTCCCTCTTCAACCTCTCTTCCCTCAACTCCGTCAAACTCTTCTTCCCAAATTTATTTTCTTCGTCAACACCACCTTTCTTCTTCTCAAGATACCTTTATGTACACGTTCCATCGCTTATGGGGCAGTATGTTTAGGCCACCGTGACCTCCCATGATGAATATATATTCTTTTGCATATCAAATTGAAAAAAAAATAGAGTCCATTCAAGACAATGAACACAAAATTAAATCTGAAAGTGCAAAATTCAATTTGATGCAAATTTGAACTAAAGAACCAGATTGCTTCTGAATTCAGAAAGTGGCTAGAGATCGCAACAAGAAATCATTAATATAAGGGTTGATGCAATCGACAAAGAAGACATAATCAAATGTGAAAATGCAAATTTAACCTAAAGATACATAACTTAAGATCCAGCGCTACATTTCTTCTAAAATCAGAACAACATGAAAACAACATCCAGACAACATCAAAACAACAATCAAACACAATCAAAACAACATTAACACAAACAACATGAAACAGAAACAACAAGAAACACAAACAACAAGAAAACACAAACAAAGCATTAACACAATAAAAACCCATAAGTTGGACCCAGGAATCACAATTTTGGGTTCGAACAGAACCTAGAATTACTGAATTTGAGTTCTGTCCGAACCCATAAATCGTGAGGGTAGAGGTATCGAGAAGTTGTAGAAGCTGAGGAATTGCAAAGACCCAACATGATTCAAATAGATACCTAACAAGATTCAAATATCCTTATTGGGCTGTCACTATCAATACCCAACATGATCCAAATAGATTAATTCAGCAAAGACCTGATAGGATGATTACTAACATGGATTGGAAATCTTGTTATCCAAATGCTTCTGTTACCCACTTAGTGAGAACACACTATGACCACTATCCATTACTTCTTAAGAATGGTGGGGAGAGTGTCAGTAGGTGTACTAGACCTTTTAGAATGGAACTTATGTGGCTTGACCATCCAGGGTTTGAATTTCTGGTTAAGGACACTTAGAAGGAGTTTAACAATAGGATTACTCCTGTCATTAACCATTTCCCTAAGAAAGCTATAACTTGGAACAAATATATTTTTGGAAATGTTTTTCAAAGAAATTATATGATTATTAGGAAGATATCAGGAGAACAAAAAAGGATTGTCGTGTCCCCCAATAATTTCATCATCTTCTTGGAAACGAATCTCCAATTAGAGATTTCTGAGATTCTTAACCAGGAAGAAAAACGTTGGATTGCAAAGTTCCATACCAAGTGGATTACTTATGGTGATAGAAATACCAAGTTCTACCATGTGTCAACCCTTGTTAAAAGAAAAAGGAATAAGATCTTGGTTATTAAAGACTCACTTGGGAATTGGGTCTTTGATCAGGATATTATTCAGGGGGAATTTCAAATTTTCTTTTCAAACCTTTTCACCACCTCCAAAGTCACTTCTTGTTTTTGTGTTGTTTGCCCTGACACTTAGAGAATTTTCCTATATGATGCTCAAGTTCGTGGTTTAAACAAATTTGTCACTTTGGATGAAATTAGGAAAGCCACTTGGGACCTCAAACCTTTTAAAGCTTCAGGGTCCTGATGGTCTTCACCCGACTTTCTTCCAAAAGATGTAGAATTGCACTGGTAGCTCTTTGATTAATGATGTTTGTGAGGTGTTTAAAAACGGGATTATTCCTACTAGTTGGAACAATACTTTTCTTTGTTTTATCCCTAAGTGCAGTAACTCTGTCTTAGTCTCTCAGTTCAGACCTATTAATTTGTGCAATTCCATTTACAAGGAAATTTAAAAAATCCTTGTAAACAGAGTTAGACCGACCCTTAAAAACTTCATCTCTCCCTTCCAGACTAGTTTTGTCATGGGTAGAAGAGGTTCTGAAAATGTGCTTTTACTTAGAGAAGTGCTCCATTTTGTTAAGCATAAACAGGGTAAAAAACGGTGCATGATCATTAAAATAGACCTTGAAAAGGCGTACGATAGAATTGAGTGGGACTTCATCAAAAGTACTCTGCATTTTTTTAAAATTCCTTGAAAATATCATTAAGTTGATCATGAATTGTATTTCCACTTCTTCGATTGAGATCTTATTTAATGGGGGTATTTGAAAAATTCTATCCTTCTAGGAGGATCAGACAAGGTGATTCACTATCTCTTTATATTTTTATCTTGTGCATGGAATATCTGGCGTTTCTTATTGATGAAGAAGTCATGCAGGGTCATCGGAAAAGCATTAAAGTGGAAGGAGTAATGTGACCATTTCCCATCTTTTATTTGTTGATGATCTCATTCTCATGGGGGAGGTCACCCTTGAAAACTATAGGTGCATCAATTTGGGTTTAGAATTTTTTTGGCTAATGGGTAGGTAGTGGCTAATGGTAGAGATATTAATTTTTGGCACGATATTTGGGTGGGACAAAAATCATTGCGTTTTTTCCATCTATGGACCACTAGCTCAGGAGGAAGACAACCTTATGGTAGAGGATGTCTTTCGAAATGCTGAGTGGAACCTAGATATAACCTCTTTTGAATTTCCAAAAAATCTGTTAGACCTTTTTTTGAGTATACCGGAGGACCGGACAAATGAGTCTTCAGACAGGCAAATCTGGAGTGGCTCAAACTCATGTCATTTTTCAACTGCCTCCACATATTCTCTTTTAGCGAGCCATAATACTATTAGGCAGGGTCAGGATCAATGGGATTGGGTTTCATGAATCTCGACAATTCCTAATATTCAGTATTTCATTTGGTTGTGCCTCAAGAACAAACTTGCCACCTGCAAATTGCTAAATCATTGGGGTTGCAATTTGAGCTCTATTTGCAGAATTTGTCATACTAACGTGGAAGACATCAATCACATTTTGCGTGGATGTGAGCATGCAAAAAAGATGTGGAACTCTTTCACTTGGCCGACAAAAATTGTTCAATCAACCCACCTTCCTTTAATGAGTGGATCAAATTTGGTTGTCATGTATCAGAGGCTTTTATTCAAGGAATTGAATGGAGTCTTTTCTCCCCTTATGTATTATGGAATATTTGGAAAAACATAAACTCACTCATTGTTAGAGATAAAACTTTAACTACTTGTGTGTTTGATCTATCTTTGTCTCATGCAAAGTTTTATTGAAATGCAATTCATTCAGTGGAGATCTCTACACCACGTATCTCCATTGATGTTTCTTGGATCCCTCCATATTAGGATTGAGTTAAAATCAATACAGATGGAGCGTTTAAGGGAAATCTGGGTCAAGCTAGATTAGGTGGGATGTTCATAGATAATAAGGGACAATGGATCGCTTGCTTCTCAAGAAAACTAGGATGCTCCGACAGCTTTGCAAAATGTTGGGTCATCTGAGATGGTCTTTTATTGGCAAAACATCTTGGATTAAAATCAATTTACATGGAAACATATGCTCTGTCAACCCATAAACTTATCTCTGACAACAATACTTTAAATTTAAAATTAGTGTCCATCATTGTGGATTACAAGGAACTCATGTTACAGTTCGAAATGATAAAGTTCAGACATATTTTTCGAGAAGCAAATGCGGTCGCAGACACCATGACACGAATGACAATTGACCAAAATCAAGTTTCGTCATTCATGAAACTCCTCCTAGAGAAATTAGTAATGCGCTTCGCAAGGACGCTATTGGGTTTACCAACTCGAGAATTGTAAAAGTTAGTTAGTTTTGTTTGTAGTTTGAATTTGAGTGCAAATTTTCTTTGTCACACATTTTTGGTTACTTCCTTATCTTCTTTTTTTTTTTTCAATTTTACTTCCTTATTAATAATAATAATAATAAAAATATGTGATGTGTGATTCTTTGCCACGTTAGCTATTTTTAGTTTCTTTATGTTTCACTACCTCAGGTCCTCAACTATTGATATAGTGTCTTAATAGTTAATACTACATGGTTCATTTTTTCAAGGAATGAAGACAAAAAGAATAATTGTATGGGGACTTGATCGATTAAACTGAAAGTTAAGGATCAATATTGACATTTGACTGTAAAAATCAAGTTGGATTTGGAATCTTTTGAGTAGAGAATAGTGAAGGTTTGAAGCTGTCGGTGGAAATCGACCAAAAAAAAAAAAGCTGTCGGTGGAGAGAGTTTTGTTTTTGGCCATTGTCGGTGGAGAGAGTTGGTGGGCCATCCTTGGCACCTATTAAAATTTAAAACACAGGCTGTTACGAGCTAATTAAACATGATATTTGACCAAAAAAACAATTAAACATATGACATCTACTGTCCAACAATACTCATCGAACCGTTGATTCTGTCTGTCATTTAATCAACGGCTCTCCATTGCTTGTTTTCCTTCTGGAACCTGAAAAAGACTCTCCATCAGACGATCATCTCCTCTTGTATTCCCTTTCTGCTCCTTTCGTCGATCTTCAATTCTCTCTTTTCAATTCATCAGAGTAAACAGAGATAGAGATAAAAGAAGAAGTATTGAAACTGGTAAGGAGAGAGCATTGCATTGTAAGTTGAATTCGATTTTTGTTCTCCACATCCGAGCTGCTCTGTTGACTCTGATCTTGACCTGATACAGGTTATTGGCAATGGCGATCGGGAAGAACGAAATCTGGTGTCTTCTCGCACTAATGGCAGTGGTTGTGGTGAGCTTGGTGGAGAGTACGGACACGAGGACTCTGGTGAAGACAGTGAAGGGAAAGAAGCTGTGTAAGAAGGAGGACTTCTGGGAGTGTAACACATGGTCGGAATTCTGCTGCAACGAAACAATATCCGACATATTTCAGTTGGAACAGTTCGAGGATCTGTTCAAGAAGAGGAACACGCCGGTGGCTCATGCGGTCGGATTCTGGGACTACCAGTCCTTCATTACCGCTGCCTCCATTTACGAGCCGCTCGGGTTTGGTACCACCGGAGGCAAGTTAATGCAGATGAAGGAGATTGCAGCTTTCCTCGGTCATGTCGGATCCAAAACCTCCTGTACGTTTTTCTTCTTCTATCGATCTATTTTATTAATGGTTCCACACTCATCATTATCTATTATTAATTGTTTGATGAGAATCAATCTCAATTCTATATTTTTTTTTCCTAGAAGCCTTGATTTAAGTTGAATTTTAGTTATTTTAATTGACTATTGAATACAAAAGAGCTCAAGGAAGGATTATTATTACTAAATTTGATTACTTTAAGAATCCTCAAACATTTGTAGTAAGAATTAATGGTAAATTCTGGTCTCAATGTTTATATGTTACACCTGAGTTGTTTGATCTGCCTTTTCCAGCTGATTTCTGGGCTTGAAATTGATGGTATAGAAATTAGTTTTGAACTGAACTTGTGTGCTTAGGTAGAACCGTAGAAAATTTAATAATTTTTTTATTGTATATGTGTAATATGACCATGATGCTCATTTTAATTAAATCACTGTTAATCATATACAGAGAAAGATATCTAGAATTCAGTTTCTGCTGATTGAATTCATTCTCTAATGAAGAAAATGCACATCAAATGGTGTTGTTTTACAAGTTTATTATGTTGATTCTCCAATCCAGTCATATCTTTGTAGTTTGTATTGAAAGTACTTGCTGCAGTTGATATGATAGTTGCAAAATTTTATGTAGGTGGGTATGGAGTAGCAACGGGTGGACCGACAGCTTGGGGTCTTTGCTACAATAGAGAAATGAGTCCAAGCCAGTCCTACTGTGATGAATCCTACAAATTTGAATTTCCATGCGCCCCCGGTGCTGAATACTACGGTCGGGGTGCTTTGCCCATCTACTGGTGCATATTTCTTTCTCTTTCTGTTGGATTATACTAAACATGCAATTGCTTAGAACACAACATAAACACATATTTAAGTTACCTCCTTAAACGATTGCCTTAGCGGAAGCGGATTTGTCTAAGGTTGGGATTACGATCTGCCGGACAAGAGGACACGCCACGGGTTAACAAACAATGACCTAGGTTTCCAGTTTCCACAGTCTAAATTGTAGGGTAGGGCGGCAGGGCTTTCTCTGCTCTGGGCGAGATTGAGAATAGCGTCAGGTTTTTCAACCTTGAACACGTAGAGGGAATAGTTTGGACCAGTATCTGATACTGAGCTTATTAGAATGGGCAACCCAATACAAAAAAACAACACTTTCAATAAATCGTCCATATATTATTAAGAAATGGTATGATTTTAATTTGATTGTTATTAGGAACTACAACTACGGTGCGACGGGGAAGGCTCTGAATCTTGATCTTCTGAACCATCCTGAGTACATAGAGCAGAATGCAACAATGGCCTTCCAAGCAGCAATATGGAAGTGGATGACCCCAGTGAAGAGGAGGCAACCATCAGCTCACGATGTGTTTGTAGGCAAGTGGAAACCCACCAAGAACGACACCCTTGCCAAGCGTGTCCCGGGCTTTGGAGCCACCATGAACATCCTCTACGGTGAACAAACCTGCGGTCAAGGTGATATCGATGCCATGAACAATATCATCTCCCATTATCTCTACTATCTCGACCTTTTGGGTATTAATCGTGAGCAAGGTGGTACCAACGATGTCCTCAGTTGTGCCGAACAAGGTGCCTTCAACCCGAACACTGCTGTTTCATCGTCTTAGACTTGGACCTCTATCTGTCTGAACCCTGCTTGTTGGTTTAATAGTTCAAGTTCATCATCATCATTGATGAAACTCCATATCCCAGCAAGCTTTATAGTCGTATTTGTTTGTGGTTAAGTGAAAGAATAAACGATAAATGTTATTTGTGTGGATAGGTAAAGGGTTGGTTCTGCTGTTTAATTAAAAACCTGTTGTCCATTTATTCGTTGTAATGAGTAAATGCTTTTGTATTTATTCGTGATTATAATTATATTTTGGTCATGGAAAACTGAGTTATAAAACGGGTAAATAGTATCAATGCAATGTTTGACTGTTATCGTTAAATGCATCAAGATGTTTGGAAGTGTTATTCCGTGCATCTATAAGATATAAGAAATTGTTAATTCATTCAATTTTTCGTTAAATATGTTAAAATAATAATTTTATATTTTTGTTTATTTTCAATACAAAATCTAACTCCAAAGCTACAGATTTGGTTTGAATTCAAAAAAAAAAAAAAACTGTTTTTGCTCGAAACCAACCCAAATCTGCATTTTTGAATCAAAATGACATTTTTACTTTCGAATTCAATCAAAAAAATTCATACTTGGGTGAATTCAACCCCAAAATGCAGATTTTGATAAAATTCAAACTCAAATATGCATTTTTAGTTGAACTCGAAATTAAAAATGGAGATTTGGATTCAAATTCAACTCAAAATGCAAATTTAGGTTGAATTCCAACTCAAATCTTCATTTTTAGTTGAATTCAAGTTTAAAACTTCATTTTTTGAGTTAGATTTAGTGTTGAAAATGATATAAAGATGAACAAAATAGTAAAATTGTCGGTTTGACATATTTAACGGAAAAAAATGGATGGATAATTAACTGTTAATACATTTAACAATATATTCAAACATATGAATGCAAATAGCAATATGAGCAAACATATGGGTGTGGGTATGACAAATACTAAAACCGTAACTACCGCAACCGACACATTCAAAGAGGAATGATTCTTTTATTGGTATATCCATACAAACTCCTATCCCTCTCTATGTTGATGTTGCATTTAGGTAGCAAACAAAGTAGAGTCTAGTTGTTCTTTTCTATCGACTCCTCATCTTCACGTACTTGCCTTTTGTAGCCTTCTTCTCCATCTTCTCACGTTTCTTACGGCTTTTCTCGTCCTCAGCTTCTCCTCCCTAATTTATATAAACACCACCACAACATGAAAACATTGCCTTTAGTGCCTCCATCCTACCATACTATATATATATATACATACACAAAATGAAATACTTCAGAAAAGAGAGCACCTCAGAACCTCCAGGGAGAATTCCCTTGATGAAATCAAATGATATGTAAACTCCATAAGCAGGAATCTGTAAAATTCAAACAATTATGTCCATTAAACTCCAATACCATGCATGCATGAATCCATACATAGGAATGCTGCTACTTTGTTGTCAAAACAGTACTTATCACCATCAATAAGTACCAAAATTCACAGAAAAACAGAGGTCAGCAGCGGAGACATAATAGTGACAGATTGCAGTTGATGGCAACAACAGCAAAATGCAAGAACAATTAACTTCATTTATTTAGGGGAAATGAGTTGAGAGGATAACCCTCATGTGCTACCATTAATGGCTATATTTCTATTCGTGTTAAGTGTTTTAACTTTCTTAATCGCACATAGGATATATTTGTTCAAATAGTAATAATAAATACTTACAAAAATTACTGCATCTGCAGAATCCACAATAATTTCACAACTCAAGGAGGGTAAGGAAATGCTGACCACAATTTTGGAAATAAATAGTGTTGCATTCCTATTAATGTAAAATTACGAAATCAGAATCGCACACTGATGAGAGATTCTATCATCTGTGCATATTGCATGGGGACTCTTGACAGAAACACCACCAATAATAACTTCTACTCTAACTTGATTCAAATCAGAACTAGCAATGTTAGGGGTTTAATAACATCAATATATAAGGAATTCGTTCTTCAGTAGCACTTAGAAGTGGAAGGGAGTATCAAACCCGAGGTATCTGAGTTGCTAACCTGCAAACAGTCTCCACTGGCTAAATATCAGCAATACAATAATTTAGACATATAAATAAATTAGAAACGCATAGTCTTACCACTAAATATGTATACCAAAACTTTCCAGATATGATGGACGCAAGTTGCACAAAACTTGTGATGTAGATAACATCATGTAAATAGCTGCAACAGTAAAAGCACTTGTAAGGCCCACATGAACTGAAAGTAGTCCAGACCTGGAAAATCTCCAAAGAAGTAAAGTTAATTTTGCTAAATGGATAGAACGCATTGACAACTTCTCTCACCATGCAGCAGGAAAAGTCTAATTTCACCAGAAGGGCAACGTAACAAAATAGCTAAGTAACTTTAAAACTAGTGAAAAAGAATAGAAAATATGGCCTTTTTTAACAAGTACAATCATTTAGGAGATGGTTCAGCCTAGCAAAAAACAGATATAGAAAAAGATGAATAACTTTTTCAATAACATTAAGATGTAGTACATAGATATACCGCCATTGGGAACACACACGAAGACTCAGGATTTACGAAATTGGGGAAGGAAAAAAAATATAGGAGATGGTTCATAGACTAGAAAAAAATAGATACAGAAAAAAAGTGCACAAATTTTTCATAAAAAATATGATGTAGCACATAAATATACCGTCATTGGGGCACATCATGAAGGGCTCAGGATTTAGAAATTTGGGGAAAGAAAAAGATGTAGGAGATGGTTTACAGATTAGCAAAAACCAGATACAGAAAAAAGATGCATGACTTTTTCATTAACATTATGATGTAGTATATAGATATGCTGCCATTGGGACACGCCATGAAGACTCGGGATTTACAAATTTGGGAAAGAAAAAAATGTAGGAGATGGTTCACAGAGTAGCGAAAAACAGATACAGAAAAATGTGTAACTTTTTCAATAACATTATGATGTAGATAAACCGCCATTGGGACACACGAACATTTATAATAACATTAAACAATTACAAGATATGGAAAAGGAAAATAGTTCTACCAACACCATAAGTCAGAGAAGACCCTTGGCTAGCTCATATAATATATATATATATAATAACATGCATAATTTTATGCATAATTCTTGTTTTAGACTCTTGAATTTATCTGATACATTCTTGTTTTAGAGATTTTTCAAAGCAGTTGAGATGTTTCCTTACACTTTGGTGCTGGCCAAACTAAAAGAGAGTTAAGAATAAGATATTTTTTTTAAAAACATATGTTTAGAAAAGTTTCACTAAGAAAGCTCAACACTTTCCAGACACTTATCAATCAATAGGAACCACAGCAGTCTCAAGGATGGTGAGTAGATCATATTTGAATATGGCCCAAAAAAAAAAGATCATATTTGAATACATTAAATTAAAACCCAAGCAATATTTAACAGTACTAAGGTCACGGATTCATACCTACAAACTCCACCAGTGCTCATATCAAATCCTCCATCTAGAATCTCCCCTTCATCACCATAAGAAGGTTTTGCCATTTTGGCAAGTATGGAGTAGGGAATGAAATAAGCTGCAGATGTGATTACAAGGCCAATCCAATGTTTCCAGGTAAAGGTGGAATAAAAAAGGATCATTCTCACCAATACATAAATGACCTACATGAAAACAGAACTGAAATTATTTATGAACAAGCAATAATACCTTCCAGCAGAAGGAAATGCTACTTTATTAACTGTTAAGTATCATGTGCTTCAAATGTAGAGGTGTAAATAGGTGCAGATTCTATCATAGTGAATGTATTGCCGGTTGTTTGGTTCCTATTTGGCCAAGGAATAGAATCATCAGAAGTCGATTTGTGTACACCTTTCAGAATTGTTTCACCTCCAAGGCTCCAACATTAGCATACATATCAAATCAGTTGACTTTGTGCTATGAATTGGCTGTTAAATGTCCTTAACATTGCACCAAACACAACTGAACAGGTGGAATTTGAAGAATATTGAGAAAAAAACATGTCAGAACCTGACTCAAAATCTTGGAGTCACCAAGAAAAATGAAGCGTGATATGTTTATTAATTCACAATGCCCCCTTGAAGACATGCAAATAGTCCAGCAGTTGAAGATATTTTACCCAACTTAAATGTCAAGCTGTCATCATACTTCATCAACTTAGGTTGCTGCAGTTTTGCATGCAATAGAGGTTAAATTTTCAAGCCAGGAGCATATATGAACAACTTATCCATACTACTACTCTGTGAGAAAGATGGAGACTACTATTTTTTCAACCAACAGGCAACTATCTAACATCTCTTCTTCTCCATCTTCCATTCCCTGTTCATTAAGTCCACTAATATTCTTTATCTCGTGTCATGATCTTTCTACGCAATAAAATTGTGTAATAACAATCGAACCTAGAAATAAAGCAGGTAGTGCACATTCTTCAAATTTGCAGTATCTTTGACTCCAAATATTGTGAAATTTAAAGAGAAAAAACATTACACTCAGTTCAAATAAACTAAGCACTGGTTCAACGGGAGACCATTATTTTCGCAACAACGAAAAACCTGCTAGGATGTGACAATTTATTTGCTTCTTACTTATTATCCAATTCCTTAATTAGCTCAATTTTGGGTTTCCAAAACCCAGAAGAGCTACCTACTTTCTTCCTTTTCCTTTTCTTTTGTGTATCAAACATCTTTGTCTATAGAATAGAGTAGTATTAGCTCATTAATACAAGGGTTAACCACAGCTTATTAACAGCAGTATCCACTATGAACTTAAGCATTGGCAAACGGATTTCAGGGTTTTCCAAAATGATTACATAAACTTAGATTGAAATTTATGAATAAAATTAATGCACCACGTCCATGCCAAGAATAAAGTCGTTCCGATTCACAATACAATTAGACAGAACCATCTCAGACAGAATAGATTGATGAGCTACGATGGGTCCGACAAGTATTAGAATCAGACTTGGCAAAATTAGGGGATTAAAGAGAAGAAGGCAATCAGCAAGCATACATTGCAAGCGATGATGATATAGCCGAGTCTAGACATGTGGCGTGTGTTCTCTTCCTTACGCTTCTTCGCACCCTGTTTCGCCATCTTCTCCTAACTCTGCAGTCTGTAGTCGATTAGGATTTGAAAACGATGATCTCTCTCTGTCAGAAAGGTCCGATCTTGCTGAGAGAGAGAGGATGGGAAGGCCTGACTACGAAATGACTGGTAAGGACTTAAACCGATTAAATTAAAAGAAAACTGTGGTCGATTAGTATAAGACCGAAAGAATGGAACCGAATTGCAAATTGTAACAGGCTTGTTCATGAACCGGTTCGACCCCGAACCGGTTCAGAACTGAACTGGTCTGATTTGTATAAAACCATTATTTTTTTTCTGTTAAAAAAAAATTGTTCTGGTTTAGGTGGAAAAAAACTGGTCCGATTCAAAATCGGTGCGAACGGGTCTGATTTTTATAATAATTTTGGTTAAAAACTGATCTGGTTCAAATTGAAACCGAACCGGCTAAAAATCATGTACACACATTGTACCGACAGACTGAACCCCTGCACACTGAACCGATACACATCAACATACTGAAAACACAACCAATACAATACAATATTAAACACAAGAGCGAACACAACAATACAATACGAGATCATGTCCAACATAACCAATACAATACAATACAATACTGAACACAACCAATACATCAACATACGAGATCTTGTCCAACATCCACAAGGACCACAACCAACTGAAAATAAAATCTTGTCCAACATCAACATATAAGGGTCCAATATATATTTATAATAGAAGAAACATTCAAGATCACCTCAAGTACAAAATACTAGGAACTGATTAATTACCTTAAGTGTGACCTCTCTAGCAACCAAACAACGACCGACTAAATCAGAGCACAAGTAGGGTTTGTGGTTTAATTTAATTTCTTGACTCATGTTGTTGGACTTGTTTCAACGAATCGTGAAGAAGAAGAGTGGAGTATGAGCGTCGAGGAGTGGAGTCTGAGTGTCGTCACGAAGAAAAGGAGGTCGACGAATCGCGAAGAAGAAGACTGAAGTCTGAGCGTCGAGGAGATGAGAAAAGAATGAGTGGAGTCTGAGCTTCGAGGAGTAGAGTCTGAGCGTCGTCGCAAAGAAAAGGAGGTTGGTGAACAATTCAGCGAAGAAGGAGCTGAGCGTCGAGGAGTTCGGGGAGGACTTCAGCTGCGTCTAGGTTTGAGAAAGCCAGAAAAGGAGAATTGAGAGTACCTGAGTGGAGTTGTCTAAATGTATGTCGTATGAGGCTTTGAGTTTGAGCGATTGAAGATGTGATGGTTGAGAGTCATCAGACCGGTTTGGTTTATTGAAATTGGTTTGATGATATAGGTTTAAAGTGGTTTGATTTAAATTTAAGCATAGACTAGTATCAAAAAACGAGTCGATTAGAACTGAATTAAAACTACTATTTTGAATTGGTCTACTTGAAGCTTAAAAAACTGGTCTGATATTGACACTAGTTCGACCGAATCAGTACCAACCAGTACCAGCCAGATCAGAACTGATTATGTTAGTCTGAACCAGATTTTTTGGACAAGACTAAATTCTAATCACTAATTTTGAGTTTATTAAATTTTTCAATTTTGATATTTATTTCTATTTTAAACTGTGAGACTAAGACTGAATCGAAACTCTGCAAATCTAAAATTGAAACTTTATAACTAATGAATCTCCTTCTTTGGATCCATACCTCTCTATCTCTTCAACTTTCGCAATGGATTTTTTTTTCTAAATATATTTCAATTCAAAATGAAATACAAAAATATCAACTTTTAAAAAAAATTACAAAGATATATTTACCCGAGAATGTCATTCACAATTTTGCATTCTAAAACAGCAAAATCGTGAATGACATTCGTGGGTAGGTTTTAAGGCATTGTAAACGTCCAATTTATAAAGGGGTCATTTATTAATAGAGGCTAAAGCTAAAATAGTCTGAACAGTATTCATCTTCGCAACAGGTGAAAATGTTTCAAAATAATCAATTCCATATTTCTGGTTATAACCTTTCGCAACCAGACTAACTTTATATCTACTCAAGTTGCCATCATATTTATATTTCAACTTATACATCCATTTGCAACCAATAGCTGACTTACCTTGTGGGAGTGGGACAATCTCCCAGGTTTGGTTATCTTCAAGAGCTTGAATTTCTTCCTGCATGGCTTGAACCCATGCCTTATTCTTAATAGCTTCAGAAAAGCTTTCAGGTTCAGTCAATCTCGAAACTGAACTCAAATAACACTGATAAGCAGCAGACAAGTCATCATATGATATAAACCGATAGATTGAATAACAATAAGAGGCATTCGAAGTATCAGTCTTTCATCCAGATCGGAGGTCTAATAGTCCTACCGGACCTGCTGGTAACAGGTACTATAGGATTCTGGATGTTGGAACTATGACTTCCATCAGAATCTGTAACAGATTCATCATCCGGTGATGCTTCATCAGGGTTCATTATGAACTCATCATTTGAAGTTGGAACATCTAGGTCAATTCTGTCATCCTCAGTTATAGTATTTTTAAAAGAAGTAACATCATGGGGGCTCAGAATTGACATATTGCTCAAATAACATAGGTTGCTGATCAAGTCTACCATTCTCAAAATGAAAAACTTTTTCATCAAAATAAACATCATGACTAATAAAAAATTGCTTTTCAATCAGATTATATAAAGTTTGTATCATTTTTGGGTCTCAGGGTATCCCATCAATACTGATGGTATAGCCCTGGAAGCTAACTTGTCAGTCATCACCATGTTTTTGGCATAGCATAAACACCCCAAAACTCTTAAATGATCGATCTTGGGCTCCTTTTTGTTCAGAATCCTAAGGGGAGATTTTCCTCCCAAAACCTTTGAAGGCATCATATTGATCAGATAACAAGCAGTCAGCACACAATCCCCCCAAAAGGAATTGGGAACTGATGCTTGAAGCTTCAAAGCTCTAGCAACTTCTAATAAATGTCTATGTTTTCTCTCTACTCTCCCATTCTGCTGGGGAGTATAGGGACAACTAATTTGATGAATAATTCCTTTCTTATGAAAGAAATTATTCATATGCTCGTTAAAAAACTATTTTCCATTATCAGTTCTAAAACATTTAAGTTTCTTACCGAACTGGGTCTCTATCATATTCACAAATCCCTTCATCACAACAAACACATCAGACTTAAATTGCATTAGATGAACCCAAGTAACTCTCGAAAAATCATCCACCAGAGTCATAAAAAAAAACGTTTATTATCATGAGTGGGACTATGATAAGGTCCCCATACATCGGCATGAATGAAATCAAATGCAACATCAGTTCTAGATTCAGAATCAGAAAACGAATTTCTAATGATCTTAGCTTTAGGGCAAACATCACAATCCCCTAAATTTAAGATCCTATTCTTGGGTAAATTCAGAGAATGAACATGCTCTAATGCCTTAATCGACGCATGACCGAACCGCTTATGCCACAACAAAACATTCTCAGGCAACGAAGGAACAACAGTGGAACCAGCACATGTGTGAGGGGACTTAAAAAGGTATAATCCAGAATGTTGACTACCAGTCCCCAAAATCTTCCCATTTGAGAGGTCCTGCAGGACAGCAAGATTGGGGTAAAGGTTGCAGAGCAATTTAAATATTTGGTAAGCTTTGAAATGGACAACCGATTGTATTTGAAATCAGGTAAACATAACACATTATGCAATCTATTTTCAGGGGCAATGCTTATATTTCCAATACTCTCAACATCAGAATATCTACCATCAAGCAACTGAACTCTAGTTCCAGACACATTCTTAGCATTTTCAATCCAATCACATCTATTTGTCATATGATTTGATGCATCAGTATCTAATATCCAGCTGTCCTTATCAGGTAAATGGACAAAATTGAGGGATATACCTGTCGTATTGGATTGATGTTCATTGGGGGCGGTAGCACCTGCTGTATTAACAGTGCTGCCAGCTTGTCCCACAGTCTGTAAGAGTTTGTCAAATTGTTCCCGACTAAGGGTAATAGAGCTTTGAGAACTAGAACTCACAAAAGAATCGTTAGCAACACTTTTATTAAAAACAGAGTCAGCATCCTCATTGTTACCCGTCACAACATTGGCTTTTCCTTTGATTCCTTTTGTTTTCATGAGTTCCTTATATTTAAAACAAGTGTATTTCGCATGCCCTTTCGTTTTGCAATAATCACAACCTCTAGCAAAACATCTATCAATGGTGTGACCCTTTTTATGACAATGAGAACATTCAAGGTTTTGGTTTCCTTTGGGCTTATCATGATTAAAAGACACATTGACAGAATTGAAACCAACAGAAGCACTCATAGCAGAAGTAATGCCTCTCTGGCTTTCCTCTTGCATCAATAAATTGTAAGTCTGATTAACAGAAGGCAATGGATTCCAAAGCAACAAATGACTTCTAACACCAGCATAGTTTTCATTCAAACCCATCAAGAACTGAAACAATCGTTGGTTTTCTTTATGCTCAATGTATTTCTTAGAATCATCACCATCAATATGCGGTAAGGCACATGCAGCATCATATTCAACCCATAGTAATCTAAGCTTAGTAAAGAATGTCGAAATCGAATCAAGCCCCTGTCTTGTCATAACAATCTCAAGGGTTATTTGATAAGTTCTAGGACCACTGACCTTATCAAACCTTTCTTTCAAATCTTTCCAAACCAAGAAAGCATGCTCAACATACATATATCCATTGCCTACATCTTTAGAAACATAATTTATAATCCAACCCAAGACAACCGCATTGCATCTATCCCAAAAATGACGATAGGCAGAATTAAACTTTTCACGCATGCAAGTACTAGTGATAAACCCTAATTTATTTCTACCCAACAAAGTAAACTGAATAGCACGGCTCCACATAGCATAATTCTCGGGTCCAGTTAATGTGACAGAAATCATATTAATCTCAGGGTTATCACTAGCATGCAGAAATAAAGGGTGATGAGAGTCAACCTTCGCCATGGCTTCGTCATTAACCAAATCGGTGGCATCATTACCTGCCTCCATGATTGGTTTTTCCTCGGTCATGTCAAGATCTCAGAAAAAATGGTGAGAATATACCAAGATAATACAGGATATCACAGTTCCGAAGAAAAATATCCAGAACCAACACAGAAGCCACAGAAGAAGAAACGCAACAATATTCACACATATATTTATACAAAGCAGCAACGGAATCAACTCGTGAATATTGCTTCTCAAGAAAACGAATCAACCACAAAAAAAAAAAACTGATTCGAACAAATGGAAGCCAAACCGTTCACGGTATAAGAAGGAGCACGAAGAGCCAAAAACTTCTCAAGAATCTGCAATATATGCTTCAATCGTGAAAAAGATCTTCACACGAAACATAAAACAACGTACCAGAGACTCTTAAGAAGAGTAGTTTCTGAAATCGCCAAGATTCCAGAACGATGGTGAGAAGAAACCTTCGGATTTCTACAGGCCAGAATGAAGAAAGGCTTCTCCAAAGGTAAGATTACCCAAACGCTTTGATACCAAGTTAAATCAGAGGATTTGATGAAACCCTAAAATCAAACGAAGAGAGGCAAAGGAACGAAGGGACGCAGCAATTGGGGATCACATAAGTCAGTTCCTTCATCTGGTGGCTTCTCACCCTTTAAATATAACCCTAGGAAAAATAATAGCTAATTACACCCTAGAATGTCAGATAAAACGAAATAACAACCAAAATACAAGACAACTACAAATAATGTCCTGAATAATAAAAGATGCGAAAATAGTCCTTGAAGAATATAAAACGAGACAAAATTTCCAGATTGCAATATATTTCAACAGACTCGATTGAACCCCAAACAAAATAGGGTTCGGTTTAACCTCAATCGAGAGGGTTAGGTTCTTGACCCATATCAATCCTTACCCATAGGCAAGTTGGTCGAGTGAATCTTAACTCATACCAACATCCACTCATGGTTGAACTTGTCTAAGTCAAGACCTAGATCAACCCCTTCAATCGGGTCTCGATTTTGGTCCCAAAGAGTCTCGATCAAACCCTTTAATTGGGTTTAGATCCTAATCCCTTTAATTGGGTCTAGATCATAATCTCTTTAATTGGATAACGATCAAATTGAAACTATTGTAACTTATAGAAAAGTTCTTAATTGTGATATTTCTAAAAATATTCTATTATATTTATAACTTTTAAAACATATTAAGTTAAGTTTTGATAACAAATTTGATAGAAGGTGAAAAATAAAAAATTATCAAAAAAAAATCCAAATTGTACCCAAATATTAGTTGAAAAAATAGTATCAGCCAAAATGATAAAGAGATGACATAAAAGAACATACATCCATAGCTGAAGATTCAGATTAGATTTCTGAAAATGTACCTTTTGTGCATGTATATGTGCCAATACCAGTATACCACTACCATAAAATAATTTACATGGATTTAAAATTTTTTAAAAAAAAACAAAAAAAAACTGCATCTGCATCAGCAGTTCATCACACCAATTTATTTTTTGTGAATTGTACATCATTAATTCCCGGTTTCATCCACTGAGAATTAATCCAAAAAGATGATAATATATATATCGTGGTATGGTAGAATTGTGTTCTTCTTTCTTATCTCATCTGTCAATAATCCCTCCCACATTGCTGAGACTATCGACAACCTCTTGAATTGTCGGCCTCTTGAACGGATTCACGCTGACACACTGACACGCCACATCAAGAACCTGCAACATCTCCTCTTCAGAACCCTTCCCTCGAATCAGAGGCTCAAAGATTTGATTCTGCAGATCTTGCGATCTCCTCATTTCATGCACCCAGCCCACGAGCTCTCTCGATTCCTTCGGCTTCGTCACCTCAACGGGTCTCTTACCCGTAAGCAACTCAAGCAAAACCACTCCAAAACTGTACACATCGCCTCGGAGGGTCGCAATCCAACCGTGGGCGTACTCAGGGGGGATGTAACCCAGAGTTCCAACAAGTTCAGTCGTCACATGCGTGTGGTATGGAAGGATCAATCTAGATAGACCAAAGTCTGCCACGTGTGCTTTGAAATGGTCGTCTAAAAGGATGTTGCTGGACTTGATGTCACGGTGCACGATATGGGGGTCGCACACAAGGTGCATGTAGGCTAGACCACGGCTAGCACCTTGAGCTATCTTCAGACGCATGGGCCAGTCCAGATAGGTCGGACCGTCAGGCCTCTCATGAAGCCAATAGTCCAGGCTGCCATTCTCCATGTAGGAGTAGATCAAGAGGCGGGCTCCATCGTGGATGCAGTAGCCTTGGAGAGCAACAAGGTTCTCGTGTCTCGCATTCGAAAGGACTTCAACCTCAGCCTTGAACTCCTTCTCCAACAAACCCATGTCGCCGGATAGCTTCTTTACGGCCAGTTTTGCACCGTCAGATAACGTCGCTTTGTAGACAAGACCAAAGGCACCGCATCCGATGATGTTGGCTTGGTTGAAGTTCTCCGTTGCTTTCAGGATTTCTTGAATCGTTAGGGTTTTCATCGCGTCGTCGTTATTGTCTTGGAAGACCATCACGAGGCTCGTGTCTTTATCGAGCTCAGAAGTGAACCCGAAATTGGAGTTTATCGACATTGTTTCGAGCCCGTTGTCTTCACTGTCCTTTCTAGGAAGAACCCTTCTCTTCGACAAGATCCAAATCGAGAAAGGAACAACTATCATGAACACGGCAACAATGATTCCGAAAACCAGACCCAACAGGACTCTTCGGTTCGTCTTACCACTTAACCGGGACGAACCACCACCACCTTCTGAACTGTTCAGGCAAGATTTCAGCGGCTGCCCACATAATAGTTCATTACCAACGTAACTTGTATTGGGGAAGGTGTCGAATTGGCCTCCGGAAGGAATCACGCCCTGAAGGCGATTGTGAGCCACGTTGAATGACGACAGGAAGTGGAGATTCTTGAGCGAGGAAGGGATCGAACCTGTCAATTGGTTCCAGGAGAGATCCAACACCTCCAAGTTGCCAAGGTTGGATATTTCGTCCGGGATCGAACCAGAGAATCCATTTAGGTGGAGGTCTAGGACGTGGAGACCCTTGAGGCGGCCAATTTCTGGAGGGATAGTCCCAGTGAGGGTATTATTGTGGAGGTAAATGGCGAGTGGGAGATTGCTGAGCTGATTGTACTGCTGATTGGTGGCATTGGAGGGCATCACGAACACCGGCAACTCTAAGAAAATCTGGTTCGGGATATTCAGAGGTTGCCCTGATTGCAGGGCACGTAAATCAGTTAACTTAGTTGAGAAATTACCCGTCAGCTGGTTGCTCGACAAGTCAATGTAGAACAGATCAGGTAAAGTCGAGAACCAATCAGGGATAGGACCGGTGATTTTGTTCTGGGACAAGTCCAAGACCTCGAGGTGCTTGAGGTTCTGCAACCAACTGGGGATTTCACCTTGGAGCTGACAACCTCCCATGGCCAAAATCTGCAGATTGGGAAACCCATTTGGGTCCACACTAGTAGGCATTACCTCGTTGTAGAAATTAAAGGTCAGGATAACGGTGGTGAGGCTCTTGCAGTTCATCAGTAAACTGAGTGCACCGGTGATGTTGGATAACGAATTATTGGAAACAGAAATGAAAGACAGCGACTGCAGTCCGATAATGTCAGGCAAGATCTCCCCTTTGAGACTGTTCGTGGCGAACCTGATGGCGGCCAGCGATTTGCAAGAATAGAGGCTTCGAGGGATGTTACCCGTGAAGTTGTTGTTTCCCAGGTCGAGGATCGTCAGCTTCTGCATCGGAGAGAAATCAAAGTCTGTGATGTCACCGGAGAGGTGGTTGACTCTCAGGAACAGTTTCTCCAGATTGATGAGTCGCTGTAACGATGAGGGCAGGGAGCCTGTGAGATTATTAATGTGGAGCAGCAGCTGCTGTAATTGGGACAGGTTTCCGATACCGGAGGGAATCGGTCCGGTGAAGTTGTTGAAGTAGAGGGCGAGTATCTTGAGATTGGTCAAATTCTTGATTCCGTCGCCGATGGGTCCACTCAACTGATTGATGAACAAAGACAGCTCCTGAAGCGACGTGGCTCCATAAATCCCGTCAGGGAGCTCGCCAGAGAGCGAATTGGACCCAGCCCTAAAAATCTTCAACTTCGAGCAGCTTCCGATCCCAGATGGCAGTTGACCGCTGAAATTGTTGTACGAGAAGTCCAATGAAGTGACCATGATCGAAGAATTAGGGTTCGAGGGATCGCAGATTAGCGACGGTATCAGACCGAGGAAATCGTTGTTGCTAGAGTTGAAGACTGACAATTTCTGACCTAATTGGAAAATCGAACCGGACAGGTTTCCGGCGAATTTGTTGCCGGAGATGTCCAATGTCTGGAGGAAGCTGCCCGGAGCAAGAGCTGGGAATTCTCCGGTGAATCTATTAAGGCTCAAATCAAGAAACTGTAGATTGCTCAACGATGCGAAGAACCCCGACGGGAGTTTGCCGGAGATTCTGTTTCTGGTCAGATTAATCAGAGAGAGAAATGTGAGACCAATGATCGATGGCGGCAGAGTTCCGTTGAGGGTTCTGTTCGGCAAGGACAGCTTAGTCACCCTTCCGGAAACTGAATCGCAGAGGACCCCCTCCCAATCGCAGCAATCGGAATTCGTCGACCAATTAAGCGGAGAAGGCGATGATATGCCGGAGAAGAAGGGAAGGAGCGAATCTTGGTCGGATTGTGTGCAAGTGGCAGAGTGAGGAACGGAGAAAAAAGAGAGTAGCAATAAGAGGTAGAGTAACAGAAGACAAGCCCACATAATTCCTGTGCTTTCATTCATTGCAGGCAAAGAGAGGAGGAGGAGGGAGGTGGCATTGAGGTGTTGGGGGATAAATTGTAGCAGAAAGATTTAGGAGTTGCAGGAGAAGACAAATGTCAAATGACAATCCATTGACCGCAGGGGAGGAGAGAGAGACTTTGGGGTGCTGACGTTGATTTCAGGAGAATATTTTATTATAATATTATTAAATAAAGAGATGTAATTGAGATCAAAGGTAACAATATTATAACTGATAAACCATATAATCCATATTAATAATTACTTAGATTCCTCCTGTGATTGGTTATTTATGTTTTTATATAATTTTTAGTTAAATTAGGGTTCCAAATACATGAGAAATTAGATATTTGGTGAATTTCGAATTTTTTTTGGCCACGTGAATTTCGAATTCAGAAATGTGAAATCTGGGTTTAGATTTATGAAGAAGAATAGAAGATGAAGACCAAAGAATGGTGAAGAAAGGTATTTTAGTAAAAACAATATATATATAACCATTCAATCACATTATGAAAGCTAATTGATTATTCATGTTAAGTTTAAACTATTATGTTATATGTGTTAACATAAGTGACTGTTGAATTAATTAATTTTATTATAACTCACATCGCTTCTACAATCAAATAAACAATTACTTATTTGTTTTGTTACTTATGATTAGGGGTGACAATTGTGTCGTGTCGTGTCTAAAGAGTCTTGTGTCTAAACGGATAACTCTTAAACGTGTCTCAAAACTTCAAACACAAACACGACACGATTATTAATCGTGTTTAAACGTATAAGAGTTGTACGAGATCCGTTAAGGTCAAACTAGTACTATAATATTTTTATTTTTTTAACTTTTACATTATTGATTTGGAAATTACGAAACCATTTTTATTTGAAAAAAGAGTTAATAATGGTAAGTAACATGGGTGAAAACTAATCTCATAGTCATAGGTGTTTTAGATTGAAATTGCTAGTAAATCTTATATTTATTTATATTATAACTTTAAATTTTATTTTGTCCAAAACATTGATCATTGATCTATAGTTTTACACAGTGACCCTATGACAAATATTTTAGATTTACCATTAGTCATGACTCATGACATATATATATATAATTAAAGAGATAGGTATGATTACTCAACCAAGCTCAACATTAAATAATAAAATAAAGAAAATGAAAGCTATTGGGAGGAGGATTTGGATTTCTCGTGAGCGTTTACTTTGTGGACGTCTGGTATTGGTAATGGATGGTGGACTTTATAATATATATATTATATGAGGGGAGCAGGATGATTGAAAGGGAAGACCCTGAAAATAGAGATATAAAAGTGTATATATATATAATGGAGAGTGGGAATATGTAAAAACAGAGCATGGATGAGGAACAGCACTTCCATGTCTTGCTGTCGTTTCTTCCACTACTTGAGTTGAGAATCTTTAATTCGGCAAAAAAAAAATGAGAATATTTATTAAGTTATTATTATTATTTATTTTCTGATAAATCTCTTGTGAATATTAATTATATTATTGCAAGATCCACTGATGTTTCTCCCTTTTCCAATAGTTTTCGCATGGCGATGAAGTTGAATTTTAGTTTCTAGAAATATATATACCATATGACATCATCGTAATTTGTTAATTCTATTTAATTTACTATAAATGAAAATGAAAAATGTCATTTTATTATATTTTTATACAAGTTTTATTGATGATTTTTTTAAAAAATGTAATCTATTGTTTGAATTTCAAAGAGTACATTTTGCAATCTCAACTTTGAACTTTGAGAATATTAATAATTTGGTAGTTGAAATGTGGTGGGTAGGTAAATAGTAAATTATTATTAAATAATCAATTGTTATAAAATAATAAATTAGACAAAATAAAGCAATTATAACTTCTGTAAAATTATTTAATAAATTTGTATTATGAGAAGATAATTAAGTGTATATATATATATATAATAGATGATCGCTTTCATCTCGTCAACGTAAATCGATAGATAGAAAGATGAAAATGATGACAAGTTTTTTTTGTTGATAATTTAAAATGATTTTTTTTTAATTGATTCCCAACAACAAGTCGGGGAATCTGTTTATAGCAGTATTATCATAATCGGGTCGGGTCAGCGGTCCGATCAGTATTAGATCTTTGTCTGGTTTGGTTCAGATAAAAGTTCGACTTGAAAGTAAATAGTGTTTGAACTTGTGTAAATCAACCAATTTTGTAAAAAACAGTCAATTTTCGGTTAATTTTTTTAGGATTTTTTTAACAGATCAATCGTTTTTTTTTTTCGATTTAAATCAATTGATTTTCAGTTATTAAGTTTTCAATTGATTAGACCAAACACCGGGGGTTTTAACAGCCAACCGTTTTTTTTCCTCAGTTATTGGTTTTATTGTGTGTTTAGAGTAATGTGTATGTTTTAGACTATGTAGTTTGTGTGTGCTTGAGACTATGTAGTTTGAATTAATTATGTATGTGTTTGAGACTATATAGTTTGTAACTTTGTATTTTCAGTTTTTTTCTTATGAACAGTGAACCGCACATTAAACCGGATCTGATAGGATTGGGCCAACCGAATCGAGAACCGGCCCTCTTGCATATTCGATAGACAGTCAGATTCTGATAACACTGGTTTAGAGCCAAGTACAACGGAAATTCATTTTCAAACGCATAAGGCATGGAAAATACACATGCTTTGATTTGTGAAATTGCAGTAAATAAGAAAATAAATTGCTTATTTTCATTTGTCTTTTAAAAAATACTTAGTTTCTTTTTTGGTTTAATTTTCTATGCAAATTTAATATAATATATTTTGAAATTAGGGATCAATTTAACTTCATAATTCTGTTAATTAGGAATCAATCCAAATGGAATATGGGTTTAACCTCAATTGAGTGGACTAAAGGCCGACTCTTGATTCAAGTCAGACTCACCCACACACCCTATAGATGGATTTAAGGTTAAAATGTCATAATTTAACTTTTTTAAACGTTCATATATGTTATAGTTGAATTTTGATTCCATTGAGGCTTTATTGAGCACATTTAGAAAGCTAAGTTCCGACTCTTACCTAAATCTCAGTCTCCCAATTGATGCTCAATTGAGTCTTGGTCAAATTTAAACAACTTAACATATTGAGACAAAAATAAAATGGTTTAATTATGAAATTTAAAAAATATTATATAGTATTTTTGTAATATACTTTATTAAGTTTAGATGAAAAATTAGACGAAATAAAAAAAGTTAATATCTAATCAAACTTTAAGGATGAAAACATGAAAAAAAGATTTTAGAAACGTGGGTATACATTATGGACAAATGGATAAATTATTCGTTGTAAAAATAAATGTATAAAGTTTTCTATTGTTATACAGTAGAGTTAATTACCTATTTGATAACTGAACTTTAAGAATCTATAAAATTCAATAACTGAAGTTTGAGGTTATGTAAAGTTGTAATTTCTTAGTCTTGTCAAATTTGATGTTAAATAATGACGAAGTCATGTACGTGCACATCGGATGTCAGTTAACAAATTGCAATTTATTGCAAAATTCAATTAGCAAATTACAAATTTCTCAAAAGTCCAACTATTAATATACATAAAATCAAAGGAATACAGTAAGCAAAATGTAAGTTTTGGTAACTATTTAATAGTAAATTAGTGTTTTTTTTGGTAAATTGTAAGTCCATACATTCACAATGGACTACTCCAAAATTACACTTTGCCAAATCCCATAGTGTCCAATCTAATGCACGAACCCACCGTTAATGGGGGACGTTCTAACTCCACAAATTTTACATCCAAATTGACCGCTTCCTTGGCTGCTACTCTGTTTCCCTCCTTGAATACGTGTCTTAGCTTGACTCTTTTAAACTCCGCAATCAAATACCCACAATCTAGAATGAGCGGTGTTAATGGTCTATCCTCCATATTGTCTTATACTATTATACCTATCGCCTCTTTCGCATCCGACTCCACATGGAGGTCCTGGATCCCCATCTTCCTAGGCAGCATGAGTCCATCCCTAATCCCCATAATTCAGCGACCAAGTTGTTAGTGATTCCCAGCTTTCTTTGGACTCCTTTCACCCAACCGCCAAAGTGGTTCCTTAAGATCGCTGCACACCCCTCTGGCCCCGGGTTTCCTATCGCCGAACCATCCGTGTTTAATTTGGTCCACCCAAATTCTGGTGGACTCCACCGAACCGCAATCTCCGTCCTGCTATGGGTGGTATTTGTCTTTGCTAACAAGCCAGCAACATCTTTGACCTGCAAAACAGATAGACTCACAATATCTCTATCTAGGAATCTGTTATTGAAAACAAAGGAGTTTCTATTTTTCCATATAAACCACACAGTAGAGGAGAATATCAAACCCCATTGCATCCCCTCTTTAAACTCACTTTTGTTTTGACAGTTCGATTTCAACCATTTGGCTAATTGGACCTCCTGGAACTCAACTCCATCCGGGGTACCAATATCCAACCAAACCTGTCTAGCAAAAATACAATCCCGCAAGACATGCAGAGTATCCTCTTCACATAGGCCACATATTTTGCAAATAGGGTTAATATCCATACCTCTTTTCCTAAGCATGCAAACGGTAGGGATCCGGTCGTGGTTGCACAACCACAAAAAGTGCTTGATTCTCGGAATGTTCTCGCATTCCCAGATCCAATTCCACTTACTCAGTGCCTGTTCAATGTGGTTATGCCTTATCTGCCTGATATTCCTGTGGACCAAAGCCACCGATGGAATCCCTGTCGGCGATCCCAACCATACTTTCTTGTCTCGATTCCCTTGATTTATGCTCCTCGGTGTTGCTCTGATCCTCTCATAAATGTTACTCGGAATCTGGAAGGACAGGTTTGAGACATCCCACTCCCTATTATCCGCAAATATCTCCTTTATTTTGAGATCCTGATCCCCGAGAGCCAAGGGGCCTTGCACCAGCCCGCGCAAGGGAAGCGGACCCATCCAGTTATCATGCCACAGATTGATATTAGTGCCATCCCCAACAATCCACCCTTCACCTCCCTTCATACAACTCTTCCCTTGGCACAGGGCTTTCCATGTAACCGATCCACCACTATTAATCCTCCTGTTCGGGTTAAGGTACCTGTTTTTAAGAATACTCGCCCACGGTGCCTTTGATTTCTCCATTCTCCAAACCAGATTTGTAACCATTGCCTTGTTTCTTTCCCTGGTTTGGTGCATACCTAGCCCTCCCTTGTCTTTTGGGAGAGTAACAACCTCCCAGCTCAAATGATGCATTTTCCTTCTGTCCTCCGAAGAGCCCCAGAGGAAATTCCTGTTAAGTTTATCCAACTCTTTGCATGTATACGAAGGAAGGTAAGTACATTGCATATAATAAGCAGGAATCGAAGACATAACAGAATTAATAAGAATCCCACGACCCGTCATAGATAACAGTTTACCACGCCATCCCACAAGTTTAGCACGAACTTTATCCAGAATGAAATTAAAAGATTTCACCTCTTTACTCGACAGTTTCATAGGGAAACCCAAATAGTCCGACAGATTCTCCACCCTCTTTAGACCCAAACACCCCGCCAACTGAGAAGACGTCTCAATAGTCAAATTTTTGGAGAAAACGACTTGAGACTTATCAAAATTAATTTTCTGACCTGAAGCAGAGCAGAAAACATGTAAAATCTTCTTTACATGCATCTTAGCCAATACATACCTTTCTTATTAGCCACAGACGACAATGCTTCCCTAAGAATCACTACATTATCACTCGCCCGTCTGCCAGGAATAAAACTGGCCTGGAAGGGTGAAATCAGATGATGCATAAAATGACGGATTCTATTGACAATGACTTTAGACAACAAATTGTACGAGGTATTACAGAGGCTAATGGGTCTGAATTGCTTAACCATATCAGGCTTCCCTATTACATAAGCATGTCATTCATCTCAGTGGGTAGCTGATTTCCATCAAAGGCGCTTTTTATGAGACTACACACCGACCTACCCACAATCTCCCAATTTTTTTGATAGAAGGTAGGATGAAGCCCATCGGGTCCCGGGGCTTTCAGGGGGCCCATCGACCTTAGGGATCCCCAAATCTCACTCTCCGTGACCTCACGGTTCAAAAGACCAGCCATCTGCGAGGTTAACATCCCGGGAGGGTTAAACACCAATCCCGGGTCAATTTGGACCTCCACTTTGCCCGTTGTGAACAGGTTAGTGAAAAAGCTTTGAAATGTGCTCTTGATCAGGTTTGGGTCATAAACCCATTGTTCCCACTCATCCTTAATAGCTATAATTTTAGACCGATTCCTTTTAACCAATGTGATAACGTGGTAGTATCTAATATTCCTATCCCCGTCCTCAATCCATTTGGACCTGGACTTAGCTGCCCACAGAAGTTCCTCTTGATTCAGGATCATAGCATACTCAGCCCTCAAGGACTTTTCTCTGTCAAGATCAAAGTCCGTAGGGCTAGTCGTGATCCTCTGTTGGATCCTGTCTAACTGGTCCAGAATTTGATCTTTCCTTTTAAACACATTTCCAAACACTCTCCTATTCCAGAGTCTAGCCCTAGCAGGGAACGCCCTAGTAGCATCTTGATGATTGTTTTCAGCACTCTCCCAAGTTCTGTAGACCAAAATTTTAAAATCTGAGTGATTTAACCACATAGGCTCGCATCTAAAAGGTCTGGCTGGTCTAATAGATTCCTCCTTATTTAACTGCAATAACAAAGGGCAATGGTCTGACCTGAGTCTAGTCAGGTGGGATACCTTAGCATTGGGGAACTTCACAATCCAATCTGAGTTGGCCACAATTCTATCAAGTCTTGGTTGGACAAAGCTATTGTTCCTACACATTTTAGCCCAGGTAAACTGGGGTCCAGGGAACCCCAGGTCAACCAGGCCGCAATAATCAAGCATATCCCTAAATCTATTCACCCGGTTCAAGTCAATCGGTCTGCCCCCTTTTTTTCCTATTGGCTACTAACATCGTTAAAATCTCCTAAGACAACTCAAGCCACATTCATAGAATCTGACACCGCTTTCAAATTATTCCATAGCTGTTGTTTTTCATCCACTCTACACTAGCATAAATGGCAGACAGCATCCATGATTGGTTAGTGATGTGTACCTTAACTGAAACATGGAGCTCCTGCTCCGTTGCTCCCAGGACCGCGATGTTCATAGCTGCTGAATTCTAGAGAATAAGGATCCCACCACTTAGGCATCTAGCATCCACGCTTTCAAAATTGTCAAATTTTAGCTTCTTTGCTTGTTCGATAAGCTTCTCCCCACTGAGCATCGTTTCAGTCAGGATCACCATATCCGGCTTATTCATGCAAATCAAGTCCTTGACAGAATTAATAGCCAAATTGCTTCCTAGCCCCTACAATTCCAAGCAATAATTTTTAAATTAGAGCAACCCCTATCCAAATTTGAATCCCCCCAGGGTAGCACCTCCATCATTCATAATTGTTGTACTAATCATAAAAACAGAATAAAGAAAATGGATAAACACTAGCAAGGAAGAAAACTCCCTCAATCGGAGATATCCCCATACTGCTCCAACCCCGGCCTCGATTCCCTATTGGCTCCACCAGTAATCCTCATGGGGGATCTACTTCTTTTACGGTCTGAGTTTCTCCCACTCGTATCTTCTCTTACATTCCCGGCTTCCTTGATTTGGTTCCTCTCGACTTGATCACGGTTGATTCTCTCAACTTGTTGTTGGACACGGGTATGCGGGCTTCTCATGCCTTCGCCTCCTTGCTTTCCTTCTATAAGGAGCTTAGCACGCTCCCACCGAGCTTGATTTGTGTTATCCCTTTGCAGTAGTTCCACCTTTCTTCCGATTGAAGCTTCCCCTATAGACCCAGGCACCGTGGTGATTTCCCGTATTTGTGTCCCCTTCTCCACTTTAGCCTTCCTGTTGCCAATCAGAGTCGGGTAAGGGAACTGATCCATTCCCTGGGTCGGCCCACCACTTATGGGTTGATCTCTCCCCCGGCCTGGAGCTCCGTCCGTTTCTAATTGCACAGCCTTATTAGGCCCACCTCTACTATCCACTTCAGCCCTTCGGTCCCCTACACCTTCACTTGCACGTGGTTCCTCTGCATTCTTGTCAGACGCCCCGTTCTTCCACACTTTCCTTCTGTTGCCAGATTTCCCGCCCATCCTCTACTCCACTATCGGTATACCCATTCCCCCTTGTCCAACCCTTTGCTTGGCTAGCTCACCCATTCTGATGGCCTTGTCCTTGCTGTTCTGATCTTTCGTGGCCTTGGCCGGCGGTTTCCTCCACGATTGCACCAACATCCAGGGCCCGTATCCCCGGTTCGTACCCCCCCGGGTCATGCCTCCTTCTTCATACCAATTAGGGTCCATCCTCGATTCGGACTGGTTTCTATTTCCCAATCCCGCGCCGGTGTTGTTTACCCCGCCCCCTGTTCTTCCATCGATGAGTCTGGGTGAGTTTTCTCATTCCTCTGATCATACATTTGTTTTTTGTGTCCGATCTTGCCACAGGCGAAACAGAGGGATGTTAATCCCTCATACACCAAATCTAGATGCAGATTGTCAATTCTTAGGAATAAGGGTAATGGCTTCGTGAGGTTCATTTGGACACAAAGCCTCGCAAATTTGCCTCTTTCACCATTAACCGTAGCAATATCAATCTTTAGTAGTGTCCCTAGGCCATTCCCTATCTTTCAAGCGATTTCGGTTCATAGTATTCTGATGGGAGCATCGGAATACGAATCCATATCGCTGCAGCGGAGAAGGACGCCTTGCCCGGTTGAAATTTCGGTTCCCACAATCTCATTGTGAGGAAGCTGGTGTTGAGAAACCAGGGTCCCCCCTTCAGCACCATATCCAAATCTTCTTTGTTTTGGAATGCCACCTTATAGAAACCATTCCCTAGGTCCATCGTGTCAAAATTGGCCGATGTTTTCCACATGTTATTGAGTTTCCTAATGAGGAAACAATAGTCCACTGACTTCCCGAACAGTTTGATAATGATATCCAAGGCATGTTTCTTTCTCATTTCCATATTTTCTTCCCGTGAAAAGAAGATCTTGATGCAATTCACGTCCAGATGTTCATCCATTTCCTCTTCGACATCATTTAACAGGTAATGCTCAAAGTAGAAAGCTTTCTCAAATGCTCCCGGGATTACCCCCGTGAGCTTCGATTTGTAGGAGATTTTTTGCTGATTCAATTCTTTGTCAAGCTCCATCTCAGTCTCCATCAGATCACACGTACCCCCCTGAGGCAGCTGCAGATTGAAGTTTGTCGGAGGCTTACACCGAGCCTCCATCTCGGTGTGCCACCGCACGAAGTGAAAGTCGATTTGCAAAAGCCGCGGGACTCTTCAGACTAGGCTAGAGAGCTTTCTTTCCTGTAGCGCATAACATAATAATATGACAGTATCTCATTCTCTCTCTCTCCAAAGTTAATAGTAAATTAGTTGAAGCTAACAAATCACAACTTTATGTCAATTAACAAATTATTCTGACCTTTGTACTTAATCCAATAAAATATTGTATATGTATATTATTGTATTGGAATTGCTAATAATAAGATATGTATTTTCATCCTTAAACATGTAGGTAGCGTTTGATTGGATATATTAGTTAATACATATATTAGTTAATACACGCATTAGTTAATACACGCATTAGTTAATACACGCATTAGTTAATACACGCATTAGTTAATACACGCATTAGTTAATACTATGTTTGAATGGAACATGTATTAAGATTGTGGCCAAAAAGAAAAAAAAGGAACATGTATTAAGATATACTTATACGTGTATAACTTAATACAGTGTTTGATTCAATATAAAATTATTCGTAAAATGACAAAAATACATTAATACCCTTAAATTTATTTTTTTAATATTAAAATTGTGTACACATAAATTGATTTAATATGTGCAAATGAACACCAGAATCACTCAAGTGGAGTCATACAATACCATGAAAGATTATAAGTGACATTCGATAAGATTCATATGACATCAATAAACACGGGGATCATTGATCATAACAGATCCCCTGGAAAGGGGCGCCGTAGAGGGTGAGAGCCCCGTCGTGTCCGGACCCTTTCACACCACGAGGCGTTGTCGACGAGTCGGGTTGTTTGAGAATGCATCCACAATCGAGCGGTAAATTCCGTCCAAGGCTAAATACGTGCGAGAGACCGATAGCAAACAAGTACCGCGAGGGAAAGATGAAAAGAACTTTGAAAAGAGAGTCAAAGAGTGCTTGAAATTGTCGAGAGGGAAACGGATGGGGCATCGACCTGCGGGCTCCGCTCGGCGTGCTTCGACACCTGCGCGCTCCGGGCATCGGCCTGTGGGTTCCCCATTCGGCTTGTCTTGAAACACGGACCAAGGAGTCTGACATGTGTGCGAGTCTATGGGTGGCAAATCCGTTAAGCGCAAGGAAGCTGATTGGTGGGCTCCCCTGTGGGAGCACCGCCGACCGACCTTGATCTTTTGTGAAGGGTTCGAGTGTGAGCATGCCTGTCGGGACCCGAAAATGCGGTATGCGGTTACCGGTGGGTCCCGATCAAAATCGAGTAGCTTAATGGCGTGTGAGGACCAAGAGTAACGGTGCCATGACAGAAATTGAGACAAATTGTTAAAAAAAAAGTGATGAACAAGGGTGAGAAATGTTTGAAGAGCTAGAGGTTGATAGAAAAATCGGGAAATTAAGATGTAAAATGGCGTTTTTAGAAGAAATTAGTAGGGCAAATCGTCTTACGGCAAATCGTCTTACGGCAAGAATTCAAAAAATTATGCGATTTAAAAAAAAATCGTCAAAAACGATCAAGTAATTGAGTTATAGATAGGAATTGTGAATGTTAATTTAGGGTAATTAGGTAATTTTTTATTATGTATTAAATAATACCATGGTTATAGAATGTATTAGTTAATACACAATTAACACTAGAAATGTGTATTAGCTAATACATATGTATTAATTAGTACCACCTATTATTTCTAATCAAACATTGTACATAGTTAATACTTTAATCAAACACTACTGTATATATATATATATATTTTATTAAATGAAATATGGTTTTTATAATTGTTATCTGTAAATTTACACAAATACCCCTTAATAATCTAATTAAATTATATTTATCATGACTATTTTGGTCATTTAAATATCTTCTAAAAAATGTTATAAAAAAATATTTGCAGAGACTTGAACTTATATGACCTTATAACTTAAAAACACACTTATTAACCAGTTACACACGTATGCAACATTACAAATTAAACAAGACGATAATTATATTTTCTTTATCACTATCTCTATCTCTTTTGGTCATTCAATTATGTTCTCCGGTCTTCATATTTTTTTGGTAATTGTGACTTTTTAAAACAGTTAAAAATAATTTTATTTCATTATATTAGGTAATTTAAGTTTCTCATAAGTCCGAACATGTCACTTAAGACATTTAAATGACCAAAATAGTCATGATAAACATAAATTAATTGGATTATTAAGGGGTATTTGTGTAAGTTTACAGGTGACGGTTACAAAAACCATACATCCCTTAATAATATAGATATAATTATCAACTTGTAAAATTTGTAATGTTACATACGTGTAAAAGTGGTTAATATGTATGTCTTTAAGGTATAAAGTCATATGTTTGAGTTTTCGTGGATATAAGTTTTTGAGAAAATATTTGAATGACTAAAAAAGATAGAGATACTGATAAATAAAATATAATTATTATATTATTTAATTTGTAATGTTGCATGCGTGTTTAGCTGGTTAATACGTGCGTCTTTAAGTTATAAGTTCGAGTTTTTATGCAAATATTTTTTTGTTATAATTTTGTTGAGAAGATAGACCAAAATAGTCATAATAAATATAAATTAATTGAGATATTTGTGTAAATTTACGTGTGAAGTGGCGTTACAACAACCATAACCGATGATGACACATCACTCTTTCTTCCCCCAAAGCCCTAATCTGGTAATCTTGCGAGATACAGATAGGGATCTCTACCTACCCTGTAACTGCAGAGAGCTACACAAAGTTGATTCAGACTCTAAGAGCTCAGTTCTATAGAGAAGAATTCGCTGCAGTTCATTCTCCAATTGCTCCAGAGGATGGGGCAGAGGACGATGGAGTGGGCAGCTAGAGGGACCCACCTCGGCGGGATCCCCAGGAGGGCTGTAATCATGGCAGTCGGTGCTTTTGCCAAAGCAGTGGCGTCTATTCTCAACTCCACCACTGTCCACAACGCCGACACTCTCCTCCGCCTCGTCCGATCTCGTCCGCCCGGTGTTCCCCTTATCACTGTCAGTAACCACATGTCCACGTCAGTCCCATTTTTCCCTCTTTTGTCTTCACGTTTTAGTTTCACTGTCGTTTGCACTCCTGCATTTGCATTTACTGCTTTGCGCTGTTGGATCGGATTGATATTGGCAAATTAAGCTTGAGTATTGGCACGTTGGTACTATGGATTCTGTCACATTCTTTTGCTTTGGAAGAAATATTCGTAATATTTTCCGGTTAAAAGTATTGTATACAACTAATGTCTGGTTGCATTGTCTCATTAGCCATACGATGTTTCATTGCTGGATTTGGGAATCTGTCTTGTTTTGTCGAATGCATTCATGTGAATTATGGAAGAAAGTAGACTGGACGAAATCCTTTTGTAATAGAGATAAGAGGACTGTCTATGCTGTTTAGTATAGAGAGACTGCAACTTAATATTCTCATAATGATAGTATCTAACCTTACTATTCAAAAGAAAAAGAAAAAAAAACAATAATCTCATAATTGTAAAAAGTGATTTAATTCAATTAAGAGTATATGTTAATATTAGAAGATCGTTAGTTTAAGACTTTAAGTTAACTTTTTAAGAACCTCGGTGCGCAGTTAATAGTAGGAGTCATTAATTTCTAATATCTTCAGAGTTGTTGGATGGAACAGGAAGTATACTTCTAAAATCCAGAGTTTGTTCAGAATTATCTGTTACCAATCGGAACCAGCTGATTCTTTAACACCTATTCAAATAAGAAAAAATGGATGTATCATTTAACATTAAAAACTGAATAAATGAAATACTTTTGAACATTTAGATATAGATATTATTATTTAATACCATTTTTTTTTTGTAAAATTGGATTGAGTCAAACTTATACTTGCTAGACTTTTCAAGTTAAACGGAAATTGACCTGCTACATCCAATTATTGGTGGATCCAGTTTGGACTTGGAACCATACACCACCTAAATGTTTTTTAAAAAATGAAACAGATCTAATAAGATATTGAATATGATTAATTCAGTGGAGAGAGAAAGCCAATGCTTTGAAGGAAGGAGGTGGTTGAACGTAAATTAGTATGTTAATATACTTATTAGAGCTTCTATGTTGTCGCTTAACCTGAAGTGCTTGATGATATCATCATAGAAGATCTGGAAATGAAAAGCTTTTTGGAGTCGTAGATCTCTGTTGTTGGGCCAGTGGTCTGAAAACCTCTTCTGATAGTAGTGATTTTTAGGTTCAAGAAGACTCCTAGAAGGTTTTGGAGAACCCGACATGTGAAATTAGGTTATGGTGATTGATGAATGCAACGTAGGTTCGAATTTCATGACACCAAAAGTTCCTCATGTCGAGGTATCTAGTTAAAATATAAATATGTCTTGTGTAGTCCATGAGGTTAGTGAGTATTTCACGAGTCCGGTTTTCCTTAAATACATATGTATATATCAATCTAACAAAGAGAAAGTTGAACACATAAAAGCTTTACAACTGAAAAGTATCCATTCATCGTGTGTCTCAAGATATTCACATTTCTACTTGCTTTGCCTTGATTAGTTGATTATAATTTTTTTAAAGCGATCTATTTATCTTTGGAGATTGTTGAGTTGAAAAATTTAGCATCATTAGTAGCACTCCAAGAGTATACAACTCATTTAAACATATGCTATATTACTTACCAACAGTGTGGAGGAGAATCTTTTATATACGACAAAATATCTGAAGCATCTCTGTGTTGGATACATTTTTTGAAGTCTCTTCCGTAGTCCTTACTATTTTACAGATAATGTATAAGCCTAACCAATTTTCTACAGATATTTCTTCTTCCCTAGTTTCAATACCCTCTAAGGCTTCTTTTCTTCTTTCTCTCCTCTTGATACTTAAGATTGAGATGGGTACCATCGTTACCGATTTGTCTGTCCACTCGTATCTCATGCCAAAGTTTGAGCTGTGAGTCAGATAGAACCCATGGGAGCCTAAATTAAAAGTTAACATGGTAAAATCCATTACTTAAATCTGTTATTCCATCTATGAATAGCAGTAAATGGTTAACAGATTGTTTGTAATTTTTAATATGGAAGCATTTACTTACCAAAACTGTACTTCAAGCTCTCAATGGTCAAGAGGTGTCCCTTGGCTTTCCATGCAAAAAAACACACCTTCTAGGGTGTCTTTCTTACCATATCATCTTTCCCTTCACTCAAACTTTGTTAGCAGTAACAACCTGTAGCCGTCTTTTGCAACCGTTTGGCTCAAGGTAAGTTAATTTAAGAGGTTGGCAAAGGATTCAAGTTTCTAGTCCTATCATTTTCTATTGGAGCAAACCCGCCAAGCTCCTCTACTGTCATTCACCTGCTAACAGACATTAGCAATGCTAGGTGGTAAATTGACGATTATCCTCTTCTGTCTGGCTTTGTAGAGGGAGCGTCGGACAATGGCTGACCAAGTTGTTGAACCCTTTAAGATTTTCTAAATAAGGATTCTCCTTAAGCAGCAACCATGTAAATAATTTTTCTTTTATGGAACAGGCTTCTTTTATATTATCTTTCCATCCTCGTAATTCCAGCTTCTATTTTTTTTCCAGCAACTTAAACCTTCTTTGAAACGTCTTCATTTTGATTAGAATATTTTTTCATTTGAAGGTTGAAAGTTAGGATAAATCGTGGAGTAGCGCACTGCAACTGCATTTATGGAAGCTGAATTATGTCATTTTGATAAGAATATTCCCCTTTGCTTTCCAGTATTGACCGAGTTTAATCAGTTGAAGTGGCATTACACATAAAAAGCGGATGATTAACCCTGGGAAAGCCCAGCTCCTAGTTTAACTTTTGTTTTTTTTGCCTTAATATAATAAATAGCTCTTACCTCTTTTTTGATGTATTAGTATAATGTTCATTCTTGAAATCTTTTCCTTTCATTCAGTAGCTTTTGTGTTCATAAACATTTTGTTATGTATTGCTGCGTATTTATTTTAAGCATTCAGGTGACTGATTCAGGTTGGATGATCCAGTTATATGGGGATTTAAGGGGTTCCCCACCATGGATGCAAATCAGGCACGATGGGTACTAGCTGCTGAAGATATATGCTTCAGAAACAAGTTCCTTTCTTATATTTTTCGTCTGGGTAGGTAATACCTTGTTACCCAGTACTTACAGTCTGGTTGTGACACTCCACGTCATGATCTCATGATGAAGCTAAATTTATTCATCCTTCATGTTAAACATTGTTTTGGGCTGATGCTTCTTGTATTTTGTTTGGATTGTATGCGCATACCAATTGTTTAGTTACTGTTTTGCAGGAAAATGTATACCTATCACAAGGGGTGGTGGTATTTATCAAGAGCACATGAATGAAGCTCTTGAGCGATTAAGTGATGGAGAGTGGGTAAGATATCTCATATCTGTCCTTCTAACTTAACATCTGGGAATGGTTCAATTTTATGATTATTTGAATTTCTCCCTCCATAAGCATTACTGCTTCCAAAAATAGGATATCATGTCAGCAATCAATTTGGTTGTTCTTATTGTGCAGTTACATACATTTCCAGAAGGCAAGGTATGTCAAGTAGATGCACCTATCGGAAGATTAAAGTGGGGAACTGCTAGTCTTATTGATCGAGCTCCTATGACGCCCATAGTCTTGCCAATTATACATCATGGTTTTCAAGAGGTGAGTTTTTTCTTATCACCGAGGCACTTCACTTACTAGTTCTTGATTCATGTTCATAGAAGTGTAGTCAATCTGTCCGGTAGCTTTGTAACGCCACACTTCTGTTATTGGTAGAACTAGTGCAAGTGTATAGACAACACTGGGATGTTGTTATTATGTCAGAATTGCTAACCTCATATGAGCTCTAATTGTTACGAGTTTGATGTGTTCTTGTGCATTAGGCAAACAAGTCATATTTGATTATTGATGATTTGGTTTACATTGAACTGGTTTTTCAGGTTATGCCCGAAAGTTATTTCCTTGGCAGAAGACCTCCATTTCCCTTGTGTAACAAACAAATTAGTGTGGTTGTTGGGGATCCCATACAATTTAATCTTCCAGAAATGAGGCAGATGGCAATATATAATTCTCGTGGTCTAGCGCTTCCAACTGTGGGGTGGCCCGGTACTTGTTATGGACTTGATGAGGCAGCACAGAGGTGCTTATACAGTAGCATATCAGAAAGAATTCAAACCGTCATGGAGAAGTTACGAAGTTTAAGTAAAATTCTACTTACTTCAAAAGCATGAAACGTTCGGGTAAGAATCATTCTTTCCTCCAACCCACCCATTTTAGGTGGCAATGGGGAGATTTCAGTTCAGGATTATCATCTCATTGCTGTTCTGTTTGGACAATCAATCCCATCTGTTTGAGCAAAAAAGAATTGAGTTGGGTGTGAATGTATGAATGAGTATGGAAGTAGTCATTCTTGCAAATGTGTTGTACTTTAGTTATGAAATAAGCACATTTCTGTGTATATAAATGGAATCCTTATGCGTTGCTGGCTCAGGAAAAATGTGCCTTTAAAAAGTTTTTACTTTTTGGAGAAATTGACATAGATTGAATAAGATTTCACCAACTCCGTTGATGAGGTAAATGCTTATCAAGTCTGAGGGGTCTTGCTTTGGTCTCACTCACTATAGCTTCTTCTCTTAAAGGAAGTGGTTGGGCTAGCAATAGCATATATCAACCAATTTGTTGTACATTTTTATATTAATTCTCAATATTTTCATAAAAATTATTTAAATCATATATTTAGTATAAAAAAATCGTGATGCACTACGATGCAATAATTAAAAAGCAATCTGATCCGCCATCTTCGCAGGGTAGGTCTTATACTTATAGGCAATCCTTAACCCGTGATGCAAGGATGGGGCAAATCCAACCCGTCCGCACCATTAACATCCCTACCCATCAATTATATTTTCTATCTTCAACTGACTAGACATTACATTATTATTATATAAACAAATGTATCAATATTGCTCAAATTGGTGTCTATATATATATATATATGAGTTAAATACCAAGTAGTTACCTGAACTTTGGACGTTTTGCAATGAGCTACCCGAACTTTGAAAATTCAAAACGGGCTACCTCAACTTTGAAGAAGGTGCAAATAGCTACCTCCGTTCAATTTTCCGTCGGAAAGTTGTCGGAAAATCGTTGGAAGGTCGTCGGAAAATCGTTGGAAATTCGTCAGAAATTGAACGGAGGTAGCTATTTGCAGTTTTTTCAAAGTTGAGATAGCTCGTTTTGAATTTTTAAAGTTCGGGTAGCTCATTGCAAAACGTCCAAAGTTCAGGTAGCTACTTGCTATTTAACCCTATATATATATATATATATATTTGAAACTTAAAAGCTGCCGTGGTATGGGATTGGACATACTATGAGACGGCCATGCTTTTTATGTCTCTCGCAGATGTTACTACGAAAAACATTAACGGAATTCGTCTCACAACAGCATGTTCAGTTCCAAAGTCGGAGTTTAAATCTGTTAGTACCATTTATATTATAATTAAGTTAAGATATTGTGAGTTTTTCAATATATACATTATTAATTTTTTCATTTAACGTCATTTGTTTTTCCGATAAAATTAAAAGATAAATAATGTTAAAGCAAAAAAATATTTATATAACTACTATAAAAATATATTTTTTAAAACTCCATTACATAAATAATTGAATTACGACTTAAATGTCGCTATTATAATTGAGTTTAGACTTTAGAGTTCTATGGTAAAAGTTGGATTTCTTTTAATCTAACCTCCAAATTTCAACTTAAACGAACTATATGATAAATCTGAAATAATTATTATGATGTTTAATTCGTAATTCAATTATTAGTCTAATTTTCTTTTCTTAGTTTATTAAATGCATATTTTAAATTTTAATTTAATATCATTAAAGAACAGTGCAGCAAAATGCAACAACCCAACACACAACTCGCGTTGTTGCTCAAAGTGTCAATAGTTGGGGTTCGCGTATATACTCATATTTCTAAATAAAAAATGTTTTAAACTAATTTTATAGGCTTGTCAGTCCATGATCTTTTTCCGAAAATGATATGAATCTGATTCGGGTTTGGTTAGTCCGGGGCATAAAAATAAAGGGGTGTGGGTCAATTTTGGGTTGACCCATCCAAACCATACAAAAAATGGATATGGTTCAGGTTATAGAATTGAACTCGAATCCGTCTCATCGACCCATAAAAAATAACTTATTTTTTCTCTATATTATTATTTATTAAGTACTACATATATTTATACTAAGAATGCTCTAGTTAACCTTAAGTTAAACATGTTATATCATGAAAATTGAAATAAAAATAACGATCTATTAGTTAAAGGTCCACTGAAATAGATGATTTTTAACTTTACCTATTTAGATAATATAGTTTTAGAAATATTTTATTAATCATAAAAAATCTAAATTTATTAAAATTTATTTTAAATGTCATTTTAAAACTAAAAAAAATTGTTAAGTAATTTATTATAAAATTTATTTTTTAAAGATGGTTGCATGTCCCACAAGTTAACATCATAAGTGATCCGTGTGGATTTACTGGTCGGTTCAACTCCGGTGAGTCGAGCCAATCTGACCCGAATGCGACGGCTCAATTGAATTGGCAATTTAAAAAAGTTGAAATTATTGCGTATCAATCAGACTAAATTTCTAATGTGCCAGCCAGGGTTTTTACATTCGTAACAGCTGTGACCGTGACTGTTCAGTCCAATCCTTCCTTGGAGTTTTCCCGCCTTTTCCTTTTAATGCATTGATTGATAGGTCCTTTTCCTTAATCTACTTTACTTGTAATTATTAGCAATTTAGTCCAAATCTTTTAAGAGAGAAAGTACATTGTTTCTCTTAATTAGGGAAGTTGTCCAATTTCTGTTACAAAATAAACTATTTATAACATTATATCTATATTGGTAAGGGAGATATTTTTTATTTTATTTTTTTGTAACCGACACCTGTAAATTTACACAAATATTCCTTAATAATTCAATTAGTTTATATTTAACATGATTATATTGGTCATTTAAATATCTTCTCAAAATGTTATTAAAAAAATATATGCATTGAGACTCGAACATTACACCTTATAACTAAAAAACATACGTATTAACCAACTACACATGTATGCAACATTACAAATTATACAAGATAATAATTATATTTTTCTCTATCATTATCACTCTTTTTTTTATCACACACCAATTATATATATATATATATATATATTATTAAGACATAAGTGATTTTTGTAACCGTCACTTGCAAAATGACACAAATTCCCTTTAATAATCTAATTAGTTTATATTTATCATGACTATTTTTATCATTTAAATGTCTTTTCAAAATGTTATAAAAATATTATTTGCATAGATGCTCGAACATATGACATTCTATATATATAACTTAAAGATATATGTATTAACCAACTACACACGTATGCAACATTACAAATTAAATAATATGATAATTATATTTTTCTTTATCACTATTCCTCTTTTTTTTTTCTCTTGCACCATTATATACTATTTATAAAGCACAAATTTATTTTTGTAACCGTCATTAACTGTAAAATTATACAAATATCTCTTAATAATCTAATTAATTTAAACATATCATGATTACTTTAGTTATTTATATTTTATCTCTCCACCGTGTTCTTAAATGCAATTTATGGATAAAAAAAATCTCTTAAAAAACTCCAACACAGTTTGCAACCCAAATTCTTCTCTTAAATCAATAGTACTTAAATAATTGTTTAATACACTTAACTTATATTTATTGCTTTAAATACTCAAGTGAAAAACCTTTTAGAGAATTTAAACTGAATTAATAATTAATATTAATTAACGTATATTTATATGTTAAATATATATAATATATTGTTTAAAACTATAAATAATTTATACATACAAAATAATAAAATGTGTATGTACATTCTTTCATAGGTATAAAAAATGAAGTAAACTTATTTTCTAGAATTTGTTATTTATTATCTTTTTAGAATTTAACGATTCTTTAGGGTTGTTGATCGATCTTAATTCAGTTTAAATTCTCTAAATTTATTGATAAAATGAGATTTTCATGACGACGGTGATATAAGTTTTCAATTTCACGCTAGATTAAATAATGAAATAAATAAAAGACTATGAAAAATAAATTTACTGTTGATACCCATGAAAGAATGTACATACACACTTAAGACAATGTAAATTTGAAAATATCAAAGTAAAAAAATTGAGGAATAAATTAATCAAATATTTTATTTTTAAAAATATCACTGAAAATTTCTTAACTTGTCACGGTAGATTTGTAATAGTTGTTTCATAAAAATGGTAATGAGCATGTTAAGACATCTTAGATGTATACCGAATGCATTCTCTCACAAGTTCGGGATTCATGAGACAGTTAAATTGAGGTAGATATTGTCTAAGATGACACTTTAGATTGAGGTCGGTATTAGATTGCCCACTTTCAAATCCTAGAGACGTTGGAAAATAGTAACCGAAAAATGTTGGTATCAAAGATTGAGATTGGTATCGACTAAGGTGACGGTCAAAGATTGAGGTCGGTATTCGTCGAAAAAGATTAGTATCAAAATTTAAAATTTATATTAATTCAACAATTTTATCTTAATTAATAATTAATTAAATAAGTTATTTTATTTTTTTAATTATTAATTAATTATATTATAAGTTTTTATTATTCTTAATTTTAAAATTAATTAATACAAATTATATATATTATATACTATACATATATAAGGAGGGGCAAATATGTCATTTTACCACATTATTTTCACTTTCCATATACAATTCCACCAAAGAAACAACAGAATCCCTTATTCCATTCCATTTCATTCCACCAAAGAAATAACTTCATATTCTTATCTCCTATTTCTATTCCCTATTCCTTATTCCGAATTCCATTAAAGAAACGCCCCGTTAATGTACTTTGTAACGACACAAAACTGATATGTTTGGATTTTATGCATAATCACTTTTATGCAGAAGTCTTAGTGGACTATTTAAATGAACTAAAACATTTATTTCAAGATATCAAATAAATCACAAAAATGTCCACTTATATTTTCAAATGTTCCGTAAACTGTTTTCAGTACGGCTTAATATTATGATGACTACAGACAAAGTGCAAAGTCAAACTTAGTCAAACGTGGACATGTTTCGTGAGCTTCCCGTCGGACAACCACTTCAGGAGACAACAACTCCGACCCCAACTGCTTCAACCTCAACCGTCCCGAGCTGCCTCAACCTCAGTCGTGCGCAACCGTGAGCTTCCCCTGCGCAGCCACTCCGTCCCGACCTAGACGAAATTCAGTTTTCACTTTGAAGATCTTGGTTCGTATGTTGAAAAATATGTAAAATTAATGACTTTCGTGTTAATCGTGTTGTGTTTAATCGTGTAGTTTCGTATCAGTTTCAGTTCATTTTTAATCGTATCGTATCATGTCATGTTTAATTATTTTGTGTCTAATCGTTTTGTATCGTATCGTGTCTATCCGTTACGTGTCTTTTAACACGACATATTTGTCGATTTTATATTTCCAATAAAGTTAATTGTATCCCGTGTGACCTGCTACTTAATCGTGTCGTGTTCGTGTCTAGACACGTTTAATACCTATCCACTTAGATATGACACATGTTAAAACACAACACAAATTAATAACACGACACGATTGTCACCCCTAAATTGACGTAAGGGAGAAACTCAACATATTGTCAATCATTAAGTGTCAACATTTTAATTTTAAACATTAGGGAGAAACTCAATTTTCGTGACAAAGTGGTATTTTACTTGGGGTATATATAAACTATAAAGTTAATAAATATACATGTATGTATTAAAAAAGTTATAGCATATATGTAATAATGACAAATGCGTTAAGTTTGATATGAATTTGTAAAACATAAAATTGTATCACATATCAAGATAAAATTAATTTAAAAGATTTATAATTATTATTTAAATAATTGATAGTGATACATAATTTAACTAATCAAAATTATATTTTTTAGGACATAAATATATATAATAATAATAATAATAATAATAATAACAATTAACAATAAACACTACAATGAAGAAAGTATTTTTTTTTTTTATCGACCAAAAAAAAAAGAAAGTATTTGTTTTATATATAGGACCGACGAGGATGGCACTCTCGATATTATGCCCAATATTGAGGATTAATTATTATATTAGGGCGAGGCGAAACGCAAAGCATCCGAAGTTTTTTTTATAAATAAATTACATCCTTTTGGGATTTTGATAAATTCATTAATTATAAAAAAAAAAATATCCTGACGTTTTTTGTTTGCCTTTGTCGTCTTCTTCTTCTTCTCCATATGGAGGGAGAGAAAGGCAGAAGGTGATGTTTTCAATTTCGTTTCACCATCCGTCCAAATTGTTCACTATTTCCAGACGCTTGTCTCTCTTCTTCTAGGCACTGTATTGGGCTTCATTGGAGATCCTTCCTTAACAAACCCAGAACGACCGTGGAAAAAACGATTCAGGACATCAACGCAGAACGTCTCAGCTGAAACAAATTGAATCCATCTCTAATACTCTCGTGACCCTCTCTCTCCCTCTTTCTCTTTCCGAGGTGAGGTTTTTTGGTGATTGATTGACAAGGAACCTCAGATCTCTCTCTCTGTTTCCACTCTCTTTGCGACGGTAGCTCTCATGGCATCCCTTGTTTCAGCATTTTGTCTGTCTCGGATGCATTCGTGTATTTCATTTTGAAATGGGCTGCAGCATTTGGTTGATGAATGAGATTGAATCGATCCGTGTCATTTCAACTGGTACCATTTGATAATGTATGCGTCGTTCCGGATCTCCGGCAACGACTCTTGGGTGAATTTTTTGTTTTGCGTTCTTCATTTTCTTTATGCCTGATGAATGCTCATGGGTTTCTTTTCCTTTCTGCTGCTCCTCTTCTTTTTCAAGGAATTTCCATGGTGGGTTTATTTAGTTTCAGCTGTGGAAATATTGAATTTTTTTTTCTTCAATTAATTTGGTTTACAAATTTGACATTCAAAATGTATAAAAATATGTTTTTTGCCGTTCTGTAATTGATTGCTGGTGAATGAAGTTTCTAGAGTTATTCTCAATTTACAATTTTTACAAAATTTTGTGAAATTGTGCTATATTCAGAATACAGAGATTTGACTCAGATATTTTGATTATTGTTTGTGTCTGTGGTATTTACACTAAATCCATTATTAACTCATTTACTCGATTATGACTATTTTCTTATGTTAAATATCGCAGAGCTAAAGTTGGGAGAGGGGCGATGGGTGTGAATATGGGCAGTGAAACTGCAGTGATTTCTATCATGAACTGACAATTCATACTGGTCGACTATGGCACAGAGTTTTAGGATTAACAAGTCTTCCTTCAGCTCGCTCATTGGCGGTGAACAATCTCCTTTGCACGTTTCGTCCTCTTTCTCAAATGGAGATGGCTACGACAGTGATGGTTCTAACTTTGCACCCCCGTAAGAGTTCCTCGATTTGTTTTAGTCAGCTAGTGTTTTTTAAGTTCTTGAATTTTGGTTTAACTTTAGCCTTTTCCCATAATTTACTCTTATTTGTTCCGTTTGTTTATTTAATGTAGTACACCAACGACTTTGTCCAGAGCTATCCCCGCTGAACTGGCTGGTGCGATACCTCTGTTTGATCGGTTCCAGGTACACAATGAATCACTAAGCTTTCGGTTCCATGGTCATATGATTTTGCTTAGTAATATTCTAAACTTACATTTTTTTATCGATTCAATATAATTGAATTTTGGTTTTACATTTTTCTTTCACAGGTTGATGGATTCTTGAGATTGATGCATAAACAGTCTGCTGGAAAGCGTAGTTTTTTCTCTAAAAAATCCGTTGGCCCGCAAGTCCGTGAAAAATTCACATTTGAGGATATGCTGTGTTTCCAAAAGGTAATAAACTGTATGTTTCAATGAAACAGTATTTTTTCTTAAGAAACACATAGAGCTAACTTTTGTTGTCCTTGTAGGATCCAATACCTACTTCATTGCTCAAAATAAATGGTGATCTGGTGAGCCGAGCAACTAAATTGTTCCAAATAATTCTGAAGTACATGGGAGTTGACTCTCCAGACAGAGGCGGTCTTATGAACTTGGATGAAAGGATAGAGCTTGTGGGGAAGCTTTACAAGCAAACCTTAAAGCGGTCTGAGCTACGGGATGAGCTGTTTGTACAGATTTCTAAACAAACAAGAAATAATCCTGATATGTAAGTATAAGATTTTTTTGAGAATCTTAATTTGTTATTTTGATATTCTTAAGGGACAATTTTGAGTGCATGCTCTGCTTTATCCATAAATATTTCTGATCTGAAGATGTATGTATTTCTTTCAGGCAGTGCTTGATTAAAGCTTGGGAGCTCATGTACTTATGTGCATCTTCAATGCCTCCAAGCAAGGACATTGGTGCATTTTTGTCAGAGTATGTCCATAATGTTGCACACGGTGTGAACACTGACTCAGAGGTCCAGCATCTTGCTTTGAACACACTCAATGCTTTAAAACGTTCTGTTAAAGCTGGACCTAGACAGACAATTCCTGGCCGTGAGGAGATTGAAGCACTTTTGACCGGAAAGAAGCTTACTACTATTGTTTTTTTCTTGGATGAAACTTTTGAAGAAATTACGTATGACATGGCAACTACAGTAACCGATACGGTGGAGGTAGTTATCAGATCTTATCCATCTCGTAGCAATGACAGTGATTCTTTAGACTGGAAATTGCTCCAAGATTTGCTTTTCTACTAGTAGAAGTAAATAAATGATGTTAATGAGAAATTTGCACATATAATTGATGTAAGGATTAATGTTTTAGAGATTAGTGTAGCCCTAAGATGATGTCAGGCTTGGCTATGAAAAAGTAAAATTAAGATCGTCCTTATTTAATTACTTTAGCTAAGGTTCTGCTTGTGTGTCGCTTAATATTCCTGTCTTTCCCTTTCTACAGTGTCTTTTTATTTCACCAATGGGAATACATTATCAATTGATAAAGTATTTTTTTTTCCTTAACTAGGAACTTGCTGGGATTATTAAGTTGTCAGCATACTCTAGCTTCAGTCTATTTGAGTGCCGGAAAGTTGTCACTGGTTCCAAATCACCGGAACCAGGAAATGGTATTTGTTTTATGTTATTTTTTTCTCCACAATTTTATGTCTTCAATTTGAGTACCTTTGTCTAATGGATTGATCTTTGTTATTTAGAGGAGCATATTGGACTAGATGACAACAAATATATTGGAGATCTTCTTGCGGAATTCAAAGCAGCTAAAGAGCGGAGTAAAGGAGAAATTCTGCATTGCAAATTGACTTTTAAAAAGAAACTCTTTCGGGAGTCCGATGAAGCTGTAACAGATCCAATGTTTATCCAATTGTCATATGTTCAAGTGCGTAATTACCATTTTGCAGCTGATATTCATTTATTATCGCTTGTAAATTTTTGTTTCTTATGATGTGGGACAATATTTTAACAGTTGCAACATGATTACATATTGGGCAATTATCCTGTTGGAAGGGATGATGCTGCTCAGCTTTCCGCCCTACAAATCTTGGCTGAGATTGGATTTGTCAATAATCCAGAATCATGCACGTAAGTAATATACATGTTCATACCTATTTATACAGAATAGTTGTCTTTTGCAGCATATGATTAGTCCATCATGCAAATAACTATAAGTTTCTTTGTATGATGTGCATGATTCTTGCATGGCTTTGACCGAGAATTACCTTTACATGTTCAATAATGTGAGACAAACTCTAACTGTATAAGATATTTTTAGCGACTGGACTTCACTCCTGGAGCGGTTTCTCCCTAGACAGATCGCCATAACCCGAGCAAAGAGAGATTGGGAGGTGGATATTCTCACTCGTTATCGTTCAATGGTAAGTATTTACCTATGAGCTATCTGCAGACTTATCATCTCAAGTTTTAGAGCTGATTTCAGTTTTTTCCATAATATTCATATCATGTCTTGCTTTTTCAAGCACTTGGATTTTTAAGCAACTTTTTTTTTTTTAATATAACTAATCTTGTTATGTGTTCTTGCATAGGAACACTTCACCAAGGATGATGCAAGACAGCAGCTTTTACGCATATTACGGACTCTTCCATACGGAAACTCAGTTTTCTTTGGTGTCCGTAAGATTGATGATCCCATTGGCCTTCTGCCGGGAAAGATTATACTGGGCATTAATAAGCGTGGGGTAATAAAAATTTAATTGGTGGTTTTGATGCATGTTCATGGTACTCAATGGTCAGTTACATATAATTTACATCGGGTTTGTAGGTTCATTTCTTCCGTCCAGTTCCAAAAGAATATTTACATTCAGCAGAGCTACGAGACATAATGCAATTCGGAAGTAGCAACACTGCTGTGTTTTTCAAGATGAGAGTAGCAGGAGTTCTTCACATATTTCAGTTTGAAACCAAGCAGGTTGAAGCACTTATTCTCTGCTTGTATATATTAGATTTTTAGGGCCTTTTGTGTTTGATACAGATTTGTTATCATCTTACTTTTATATTCATCAGGGTGAAGAAATTTGTGTTGCTCTTCAGACACATATTAATGATGTCATGTTAAGAAGGTATTCTAAAGCCCGGACTATTGCCGGGAGCTCTGCAAATGGTGATTTATCAAGCAGCATTAATAAGCCTCCAAGCGTGGAAGTTCATGATAAACGCTTGCAGGATTTGTCCAAAGCTCTTGAAGAATCTCAAAAGAATGCTGATCAAGTAAGTCGTCTTGAAAACACTTGATTGGATAGTCTTGAAAACAATATGTGGCTATTTCTTTCTTAAAAAAAATTATCGTGTGTACATTTTCACTCAAAAGATCTAATACAAAGTGAGTTTTGGATAGCCTATTGCAAATATTAAGTTAAATCATTCTATTATACCATTTCTTCTTTAAGACTATTGTTTATATTTAGTTATTGGAAGACTTGCACGAGAAGCAACAACACGAAGAGAAATTGCAAGAAGAAGTGCAGACTCTGAAAGTCTCACTGAGTTTGGAGAAGGAAAACTTAGAAGAAGTTTCACAGAATGTTGATATGCTTCGAGCTCTGTGTGATGAAAAAGATCAGTCTCTTCAAGTAAGTATGAGGACTTTCTAAGTCATCACCATCAAATGATGCCTGGCATTATAGTTTATCTTATTATATGTACTGTACATTAGGTTGCACTATCGGAGAAGAGGGGCTTGGAAACAAGATTAGTGCAATTGGTTAATCAAACATCTGAAAGTATTACCAAAAAGGATGCAAAGACCCCAAATACTCGGGTAAGCTATATAATCAGGAACATGTATAGTGTATACTATCTCAAGTTATTTTATTTTTCTTATTATTATCTAAGAAGTTTAAAATTATTCTTTTTTAATGGTTAGGTAGTGATAGAACTTGGAAACTTAATTTTTATTTATTTATTTATTATCTAGGGTCAACAAAAACTTCAAGAAGAGTTAATAACATGTAAGGACGAGTTGCACGCGAAAGAACAGATGGTGAAAGGATTAGAAAAGGAGATAGCAATGCTGGAGCAGAAGATATCCAGACTTGAAAAGAAAAATGCTGATGAGGTCATACCTTCTATAAGTTGATTTTAAAAATATATAATTTTTGTGGAAGTGTACTATTAAAGATGACATATGCATTGCTTGGTGATTGCAGATTGAAATGCTAAAAAGAAACTTCGACCAAGAGAGGAAAACCATGAAACTCAAAGCATCTGAATTCGAAACAAAGTTTGAAAGTATTAAAAAAGATTTAATTTCAGCTGAGACTAGACTTTCAGTTCGAGATGCAGAACTTGTTTCTGTCCAAAATAATTTGAAGGAGCTAGATGAGTTGAGAGAGATGAAAGAGGTATACAATACAATGATTATAGTTACTCTTAATCATCACCTCAATGGATTGATAGAGTTTGTTGGTTAAAACGATATTTTCCGTTAAATTTAGGACATTGATCGGAAGAATGAGCAAACAGCTGCCATTTTGAAGATGCAAGGAGTTCAGTTGGCTGAGATGGAGGCACTCTATAAGGAAGAGCAAACTTTACGGAAGAGGTACTTCAACACAATTGAAGGTTAGTCGGGCTCTACTAAAGTTACAATTGAATGTAGTTATCTTCATTTCAAATTATTTGGATAGCTTTGAGTTTTGATCCATCATTCTATTGTCAATTATTTATGGTTCAGATATGAAAGGAAAGATTCGAGTATATTGTAGATTGAGGCCATTGAACGAAAAAGAAATATGTGAAAAACAAAAGCAAGTGGTTAGGAACATAGATGATTTCACAGTTGAACATCCATGGAAAGATGACAAGGGAAAGCAACATATGTACGATAGAGTATTCGATGGTATTGCCTCACAAGAAGAGGTGTTTGAGGACACCAGAGTAAGTTTTACTTACAAACAGTCTTGTCTATCTGCAGTTGGAAAGTAGATTTAGATATGAACTTATCATCATGGTTCCGTTTTGTCATCTTTGTAATGCAGTACTTGGTGCAATCAGCAGTTGATGGATACAATGTCTGTATATTTGCATATGGCCAGACTGGCTCTGGGAAGACTTTCACCATATATGGGTCGGGAAATAATCCCGGTCTCACTCCTCGGGCCACAACAGAACTATTTAAAACTATCAAGAAGGACAGTAACAAATTCTCATTTTCCTTGAAGGTAGAGAGCTCTGGCACCCCTTTTCTCCTTTCCAGTGGTTGGATCAATTGAAGATCCTGAGTAAACCATCATGGACATTGTCCTGTGCTTACTCTTACTTGGCTGTATTACTCCAAGTCTTAAGAGGGCATCAGTATGCCTCTTAAACTGCTCTTTTAACTTTGGGGTAACATGCTTGAGAGGCTTATCCTGAATGGTTATGTCAGGATTGGTTATGTCAGGATTGATTATGTCCTCTGGAATAACTTGTTAAACTTTTGCATACACTAAACATTTCAATTAATGCCTTATTGTTTCTAGGCATATATGGTGGAGTTGTATCAAGACACTCTGGTTGATCTGCTATTACCCAAGAATGCCAAGCGCCTCAAATTAGAAATCAAGAAAGACTCGAGGGTTGGAAATCTAATTTTGCTATGCAAACTAGACGATGCATTTATTCCATTTAAATTTCGATGGTCTCGCTCACTCACTACTTTTAATTTGTAGGGTATGGTGTCTGTGGAAAATGTTACCGTCATATCTATATCAACGATAGAGGAGTTGCGGAGCATTATTCATAGAGGATCCGAACAAAGGCATACATCAGGGACTCAAATGAATGAAGAAAGTTCAAGATCTCATTTGATTCTTTCTATTGTCATCGAGAGCACTAACCTTCAGACCCAGTCCGTTGCAAGAGGAAAGGTTATACTTATTTCCTATCTCGGCTACCGTATGAATTTATTTACGGTAAATTAACTCAATAGTCACTTATGTTGGCACGTGAGTGAACAATTGAAACTTGTGATGAACAATTACTTATGTTACAAAAGGTGACTGAACGGTTAAAATAGTTATGCAAAAAAATTGACTAAAATACCTTTCCTTTTATTTTCATCATGTTTTTTATATTCAAACTCTTTTTTCTCGATTTGAACTTGAAATTATGCAAATCTGGGTTCAAAATTATATTTTGGACATGAACATGAAGAACTAGATAAAATTATCATTTTGGTGACCATTTAATCACATTTGTCAAATATAATGACTGAATATGACAAGTTCAACCAAAAAGTCACATTTTTTAAAACGTAAGTGACCATTTAGTTCCATAGTGTCAACCAACATAAGTAACTGTTGAAGTGGTTTATCATCAGGAGATGTGATGACTGATGATATGAGTTTTTTTTTTCTTCTTTTTGCAGCTAAGCTTTGTAGACCTTGCTGGTTCGGAGAGAGTAAAGAAGTCGGGTTCCGCAGGTAACCAACTTAAGGAGGCTCAAAGTATCAATAAGTCACTTTCGGCACTCGGGGATGTTATAAGCGCGTTATCTGCAGGGGATCAACATATCCCCTACAGAAACCATAAGCTGACGATGCTCATGAGTGACTCTCTCGGTGGCAATGCTAAAACACTCATGTTTGTCAATGTGTCTCCTGCTGAATCCAACTTAGACGAAACATACAATTCATTGATGTAAGTTTTCACATCTTCACTACAAGAGTTGAGTTTCCTGTTTGAATATGAATATGATGTAGGTGTCTTTTTATAGTTATGCATCGAGGGTGCGGTCTATTGTGAATGACCCAAGCAAGAACGTGTCGTCAAAAGAGGTAGCAAGGTTGAAAAAGTTGGTTGCCTACTGGAAAGAGCAAGCAGGCAAGAAGGGAGATGATGATGAGTTGGAGGAGATTCAAGATGAACGAACACCAAAGGACAAGAAGGATGGTCGGGTTTCCATGTAGTCGTTACAAGCACAAAAGGTGACGATGATTCACATTTAGTGTTGCTTGTGTTGCAAGTCATTCAACCATCTATATATGAAGAGCTTCAGCTGAGTTGGCTTCTGGAGATATATACTTGATTTGTGTATAGATTGAGCGGCAATTTGTATATATTGATAACTTGTTTCGGAAGCTACCTGAATATCACTAGAATGGTTTTCTTGATCGAGTTTGTATTTTAGGCTTTATGTTTTCGTATTCTCGAGCAAGACCGGTTTTCAATTCTCAGTTCGACCGTGGTCACTCTTCTCCCAGGGTCCTTTGGCTCGACTGGACCCAAACATTGGCGAGTTCTGGAGTGGGTTCAACACAAACCAGGCTGCTTAACTTGGTTCAAACCGAATGAGGCTCCAATTGAGCCAAATCGGGAGTTCTATGGTTTGGGTTTGGACCTTGACTAGCCAAATAGGGGACTTCCAGTCCCAGCGTGACTCAAATTGAGTCAGACTTGTTGGTAACATTAATGTAAGTTTATAGAGTTTAGTTGTAACATTTTAAAAAATGTTCAGTTAATTTTATAAATATGAAAAATATTTAACATAATTTTTTATTAGGGAAGTAACAGAATTAACAATTACCATCGTTTTTAAACATGTTGAACCGTAAAACATGTTTGGTGCAACTAATATTTTGTACAAACATATTGTATCATTTTCAGACTTTTTTAATAAATAAATCCATAATTATTTTATATTAACCCTTTATTTTATTACATTCTACGTCTGACTATTTATGCAAGTTAACTTCCTCAGCCGAGCAAGCTAAAATTAATCAAAAAAAAAAGCCAAGCAAGCTAATTAACTAATCAACCGACACCTCAACACAATCATATCCTTAATCAACTGTGCTGTACACTTTGATTGAAAAAACAAAACAAAAATTCAAAGACATACATGCAACTATCAGAAAGTACAAGCCCTCCTAATTAATTAAAACAAGAAAGGTCAGAAAAAAAAAAACAAATAATTTCATGTACATTGAAAGGACATATGCTAAAAGGCCGATGTAGTCGTGGTTCAAACGATGGAGCCATCACTGAGCCCAGCGAAACTTTCTCGGTCGGTCCATCCCGATCCGTACTGAGACGATACAATCTGTGTCGTGTCAGTAGTGATTCCGTCAAGGCTCAAGGGCCCCATTGCGGGCCACACGAATGCGGGCTTGAAATGAGGCACCGGAGGCACCTCCACCGAGCCCGATAGGATCTGAATGATGGTCTGAGTAGTAGGCCTTTCGCTAGCCGTGGGGTGCGAGCAAGCCAAACCCAGAAGCAGCAGTTTCTCTGCCTCCTCCTTAACGTAGTCTTCCCCGAGCCTCGGGTCCACCGCGTCGAGGAGTCTCCCCTCCCGGTGGAGAGACCAAACCCAATCTACAAGGTACTGGAATTTGCCGTTCCTCCACGGCTTTTGCCCGCACACCACCTAATACAAATGGATTAAAACGTGTTCGTATAAAATAATTCTACATAAAGATCACTTCTCGGTAGTCATTTTCTACGAAACACGATAACACGACATTGACATATACGAAAAAAAATAGTGTTCATGAAAGTATATAATAGAATAATAATACGATTACGATAACACAATAATACGAAAGTGTTTTAGTATCGTGTTCGTGTTTATGTATCATAACATGACACGCACGATAACATGATAAAATTGAATTTTTGTTTTTGACAACTATAATTTTGGGCTTAAAAATTTATTTAAAAAAAAATAAAATCTAAACAAGTCTTATTTAGTATTTATTTAAAAGTATACTTTCGTTGAATTGATAATTCTTAGTATGAATAATTCGTTATTTTGATATTTTCTTATAAATCTCGTATGTGAACATATAACTGACTAACTTAGCACGACATGAATACGCACGAAAAATTATGTGTCGTATTTATGTTGAGAAACATGACACGATAAGTTTATCGTGCGTGGTCATGTTTGGTAAGTGTCACACGATAAACATATTGATACGCACGATAATACGCACGTATACTCCTTACTCATTACGTACCTCAAGAATGACAGCTCCGAAACCAAACACATCGGACTCTCCCGAGGTCCGACCCGTATGTAGGCACTCCGGTGCTATGTATCCGATTGTCCCCTGTACCCCATCCAATTCTGCATACGATGTTCTCTCGTTATCAATAGCTCTGGCCAATCCGAAGTCTCCAAGTCGTGCATTGAAGTGGTTGTCGAGCAATATGTTACTGGCCTTGAGGTCACGGTGGAGGACGGTTTGATCGTACTCGTTGTGGAGGTAATGCAGGGCGGACGCCACCCCAGAAAGGATCTTGTGGCGGTGGTTCCAGCTCAGAGCCTTCTTCTCCGGTCCGCAGAAGATGTGGGCGTCGAGGCTGCCGTTGGGCATGTACTCGTAGACCAATAATAACATTCCGTTTTTGTAGCACCATCCTGGGATATAGAATACAAAAATGGTGAAATTAAAAAAAATAAGACAACGCTAAGTACTAAGTAGTAAGCATACATAATTAAATATAAGATACAGTCATAATAAATAAATAAAATAAGACGCGTGAGGACAAGAGTTGTATACTGTGGTAGTTTATTCCTCTCTTGTTATGTGTGGTAGTCTATTCCTCTCTTGTTACGTGATGGGGTCCATTCCTACTATTACTATTTACCAACAATATTTTTCCCACGTGGGAAGACGGAATCTTCCAAAGCAATGAACGCGCCACACGCGCCCCTCTCTTACGGAAACTTGGCGATTTCCTTTGCGACTATTTCCAAGGAATCCGATTCCACCCTCAGCTCGTTTTTGGCTGGCGATTGGCACAAGCTTCAGTGATTGTTCAGCTCTGGACGGGATTTCTGCTTCCTCTCCCATCACCGCGGGATTCTGTGCCGCTCGTCTTTCTGCTGAGACCTAGTTTTGGCCTCCTGCTGAATTAGGGTTCGTCGGTGTTGCGTTCGACTAACTGTGCTATTGCCGAGCATATCTGTAATTTCCTTTCCCTTCCCTTTCTCCTTTCTTTGCCTGCCTTTTCAACTTGTGTGCAGGTTGGTGGCGAGCTTAGTGAGCATATCTGATAATGGCAACGGGTTCGACGTCTAATGGAGAAACGGCTCCGGGGATGGCTACGGTCTGCCTATTGTCTTCTGAAACTCTCGGTCTGGAGAAAGCTCCGGACAACCGAGCCCTAGGGGTTCTTATCTCGGATAAGCATATCAAGAATGGGATTATCAAGCTTGTGTTGAAGGAGGCTTGGGCTAAATTCGGACCGGTTCATATAGGGGAGGTAAATGACACTACCCTTGTATTCGATTTCGCATCTGCTAGGGAGCTTGATCAAGTGTTAGATTTATCACCGTGGTCTATCCATGGTCTGTGCCTGAATGTCAAGCCGTGCCCGATAGATAAGTCTATAGCTGAGATTGATTTCAACAAGATACAGATGTGGGTTCAGATTCACGGGTTGAGTCTGGAAATGATGAACATACCTAATGCTCAGTGTATTGGAGATACGATCGGCCGATGCCTTAGGACGGAGGATTATGATGTGATCAAACAAAGGACCTATCTTAGGGTGCGAGTCGAGGTGGACACACTTTCACCATTGATGCCTAGGTTTAGGTGGTTCGATTCGAAAGGGGTAGGGAAATGGGCATCGGTGAAATACGAGAGGCTTTCTGATTTTTGTTACTGCTGTGGGATGGTCGGTCATTCATCCAAGGCTTGCTCGGAACCTGTTATAACTGATCCGGTAGAAGGCTCCCCCCTTTACGGGCCTTGGAATTCATGTGAACGTCCTAAGATGAACAACCGGTGGGTTACTGTGGGGGGTGGTGCACGGCTGGCCACCTCCAGGGACCAACGGTTCAAATCTTGGACTGAATTGATGAAGGGTCATGGGCCATTGCAGCAACCGGGTATTCAGAGAAGAGGTTCATCAAAGGCACATCTCCACGGCAGCTCTTCTTGGCGATCATCGGGTCAGCACCAAAGTCAGGCGGCTAGCAATAGATCCTCGGAAGCACACAATGCCAATTATGAAGGGGATGGAGGACTGAATGGCCGGGCTGGGCGGGGGGATCGCTTGCACATGGGATGCCCTCTTTCATCCCCCCATCGGCCTCGCCAAATGGGGACCCCCCAGTCTAGGGCCCTTGTGATTGTGGGGAATGAACTCACTGGTGCTCATATGCAGAACAAGATGACGACGGTTCGGCCTGGTCTGGCAATTATGCAGGAGGCAGCGCCATTGTCTCACGACAAGTCTACGGCTTCGGAGCTTAGTGCTGCGCCTGGGAGGAATCCGGACCCTGACCTGTGCATCCCGTGTGATCTGGTTAACAAGAGCATTATCCCGATCTGTCTGGTTCACTCAAGGGACCCAAACCTCCCAGCTGGTGTTGACTTCGTGCAGAATGTTCGGTTGGGGGACGACTCTGGTGCGACCTCTTCTCTGTTGCCGAGAGTTACTCCCCCCCTAAGGGGTTTGGGGAATGATGTTACTAGTGCGCCAATGGTTGATCAGTCTCTTGCCTTGGCTGATGACCCGCCGGTTGCTAAGCCTCAGATTTTGGCCGACTCTTTCAATAATGGCAAGTCAGGAAACCTGGGTACGGCAGGGATGGTGGATGGCGAGGCCTATCGCCGAGCAGTGGAGGGGATTCCTTTTCAAAACTGGAATGATGCAGCGGCTAGGGGACCTCCAAAAAGGACTGTGGCAGCCATACCAGATCGAGGACCAGCCAAGAAGCGAAAGACGCAAAGTGGTCCTTCGGTGTATGGACAGGGAGAAATGATATGCTTTGATCTGGGGAAGCAAGCTGACAACAGTAAGGGTGTGGAAGGGACGCAGGTGGTGCGAAGAAGAGGTAGTCGGGTTACTAAGGTAGCTGAAAACTCAAAGGGTTCCGGTGGCTGTCCTAAAACAGCCACGGGGCCTCAATGATCTTCCTCAGTTGGAATTGTCAGGGGTTGGGGTCTCCCCTGACAATTCGTCATCTCAAAGACCTGGTGAAGGGTTCCCGGCCTTCCATTGTTTTCCTTATGGAGACGAAGAAGACGGAGACCCACTGCGAGAAGGTTCGGAGGGAAGTTGGGATGGACTTTGCTAAGTATGTCCATCCCATTGGTGCTAGTGGAGGGTTGGCCCTTTGGTGGACAAAGGAGGTCGACATCCACTTTCATAGTCTTGACAAGAATTTCATTGATACTACGATTTCATGTTCGGCATTGGCAAGCTCGTGGAGGGTTACTTGGGTCTATGCGGACTCGAATTTTTCAAGGAGGTGTCTAAACTGGGACAGCTTGAGAGGGATAGGGCTAAACCGAACGGATGCGTGGTTGTGTGTGGGGGATTTCAACGACATCTCTCACCATAGGGAGAAGGAAGGTGGGGGCCGAAAGGATCAAGCTAAAATCGATGGGTTCGTCTCTCTTATGGAGGACCTATCGCTTGAGGACTTGGGGTACAACGGTCCGATCTTCACATGGACAAACAATAGGAGGGGTGGGGATCGGATTCGCGAGAGGCTCGACCGTGCAATGGCAAACCAGGCGTGGCTTACACTCTTTCCAAAGGCCCAATGCACACATGATCTACTAATCGGTTCTGACCATGCTCCTATCTCTGTCCATCTGTCGCCCACCGAGTTGAAGGGTAAGAGACCATTCCGTTTTGAGGACATGTGGTGGGAAAACGACCAGTGCATCGACATTATCGATCGGGCATGGCAGCGGGGGGGTCCTATCCGGTCGATCTTTGGCCTTAAGTCAAAGCTCGATCGATGTAGGGCGGCCCTTACAGAGTGGAGCTCGAGAGAGTTCAAACACAATTTGAGGGAGATTGACAAGGTCAAACACCAGCTTCGCCAGATCTCCTCGGTGACTCATGATGGCGAGGCCTTGGACAGGGAGCGGGCTCTTAAATCGCGCCTTCATGCTTTTTGGAAGCGCGAGGAAATCTTTTGGAAACAACGCTCGAGGGTTCAATGGTTGAGCAACGGAGATAGGAATACGAAATTCTTTCATCAGACAACTATCTCTAGGCGGAGGCGAAACAAGATCATCCGGTTGAAAAACGGGTCGGGGGTTTGGTTAGAAAAGGAGAAGGACATCTCGGCTGAATTACACGAATTCTACTCGGGTTTATTTGCTACCGACCGGGCTCATGGGGTTTCTTTCAGTGGGTCCGACCGCATTCTTGATGGGGTTCCGATAGGTGTGACGGAAGAGATGAATGCAAGCTTAACGGGGTTGGCGTCCCTAGACGAGGTTAGAAGGGCTTGCTTCCAGATGGGGGGTTCTAAGGCACCAGGCCCGGATGGCTTCTCGGGGTCATTTTTCCATAAAAGTTGGGCCACAGTCGGATCAGATATGCTCACTTCGGTCAATGCCTTCCTCACATCAGGTATCATGCCCTCTTTTCTTAACCAAACACACATTACCTTGATTCCTAAGATTGCTAATCCTATATGTGCATCCGACTTTAGACCTATCAGCTTATGCAATTTTGGCTATAAGGTTATTTCTAAGGTTCTGGCAAATAGGCTTAAAACCTATTTGCCAGAACTGGTCACCCCCTTCCAGAGTGCCTTCGTTTCAGGGAGACGGATTCAGGATAGCATAATCATCGCGCACGAGATGTTCCATTACCTAAAGACAAGAGGCAAGCCAAGAACGAACTCGAACCGAACTGAGTGCGCTTTGAAGATAGATATGCAAAAGGCTTACGACCGGGTGGAATGGGATTTCCTCCTTCAAGGACTCGCGAAACGGGGATTCAATGACAAGTGGATTGGATGGATACGTGCTTGCATCTCTACAGTTACATATAAGGTTTCCATTAATGGGAAGCTATCGGCGGCAATTACCCCCTCTCGTGGCCTAAGACAGGGTGACCCACTTTCACCTTATCTTTTTATTTTAGTCGCTGATGTGCTCTCTAGAATGCTTGTCGACCAGGTCAGACAGGGGAACATTAGGGGCATCCGGCCGAGGAGGGGATGCCCTGAGATCCAGCACTTGTTCTTCGCAGACGACTCAATCTTTTTCCTTAAAGGCTCCATGGCCTTGGCGGCAAACCTTAAACACACCTTGGACTTGTACTGTGGAGCCTCGGGACAGAAGATAAATTTCTCTAAGTCGTCCATCTACTTCAACTCAGGTGCAAAAGACGATTTCAAGAGAGATATTTCGGTGCTTTTCGGGGTGACTACAAGCATTGACCCGGGCTTCTATTTGGGTCTACCTACGGTCTGGGGTAGATCCAAAAGGGAAGCCCTGACCTACTTAAAAGAGCGAATCCGGGACAAGCTACAGTGTTGGAGGAATAAGCTTCTAAATCATGCGGGCAAGGAGGTTCTTATCAAGTCGGTCCTGAGTGCTATTCCTACTTATGTCATGCACGTCTTTAAGCTCCCGCTCGCTTGGTGTAATGAGGTAAACGGTATAATGGCTAGATTCTGGTGGGGATCTCGAGAGGGCAATAGGAAGATTCATTGGAGGAATTGGGCATCTATGACCAAGGCCAAATCTGTTGGAGGTTATGGGTTCAGAGATATGAATGTTTTCAATAGGGCAATCCTTGCTAATATGGCGGCGAGAATTTTGGATGAACCGGAGTCTTTATGGGTAAGGTTCCTGAAAGGTCTCTACTTCCCATGCTCTTCTTTCATGCAGGCAAATACGGGAAGTAGGGCCTCTTGGGCTTGGGCGAGCTTGCTTGAGGGTCGGGACGTTCTCAGGTCGGAGGGGGTGTGGATCCTAGGTGATGGACGATCGATTAACCCGTTCACGGAGGCGTGGGTAACCGCTCACCAAAGCCTTAGGATCAGACCAAGGCAAGACACCACACTCCCAACATCGACTACGGTTGCCCAATGGATCAATCATGACGAGGCTGCGTGGGATGAGGGGGCGGTCAGGCTGGCTGTTCACGCAGAAGATGTGCAAGCGGTTCTCCAACAGCACATCCCATTGCCGCTTGCTCCCGACAGACACGGCTGGCCTCATTCCAGGTCAGGCGCAACATCCGTGAGATCGGTCTACCACCGGCTTCATTCACACGATCGCTCCAGACAGGTAACGCGGGACTTGAACCGTAGGCCTCCACCTGATTTACCTTCCGTTTGGCCAGCTATTTGGGGCTCATCCGTGTGGCCCAAGATAAAGGCGTTTATGTGGAAGCTAGCCACTGACGCCTTACCCACGAGGGGGACTCTTGCAAGGAGGGGCCTTGCGGTGGATAGCTCGTGCCCGACTTGTCTTTTGGAGGAATCTCGTGAGCATATGTTATTTGTTTGTCCATGGGTGAAACAGGTTTGGCTCAACTTTATTGATACTCCTCGGATCAACTTGGGGAGGAACTCGTTGGAGGATTGGCTCGTGGATGCAACATCTTTCACTGGGCCGTATAGAAGGGACAAGGTAAAGGTGTGGAGTCGTCTCATGGTCGTGTGCTGGGTGATATGGAAAACGAGATGCAAGCTCGTATACGAGAACGCACAGCCATGTGTGACTTCGGTGATGGTCGAGATTACGAGGACCCTTCATGATCTGGGCACCACGCAGCTTGTAGACCGTGGGGTTCGGCAGGTGCAGGCGTGGACCGGGCCACCTTCGGGCGTCATCAAGATCAACTGCGACGGGGCTTGGAACGCATCCTCCAATCGAGGAGCTTATGGAGTTATTGCGCGGGACAACTCCGGGGCTTTGATGGGCGGTCGAGGTGGGATTCTTCTTGCGGCATCCGTGGATGAAATAGAGGCCCATGCGGTCTACTTCGCGATACTTTTGGCGGTCGAGATGGCGTGGCCAAGGGTTATTATTGAGACGGACGCCTTGAATGTTATCAATCACATTCATAGGCGGGACTTTGCTTGGAGGATAGCTCCCATTTTGTCAAATGCGATTTCCCGATCGTCTGTGATTGGGGAAATTGCATGGGAGCATATCCAACGATCCGCAAACTCTTGTGCGGATTGGATTGCAAAGAATGTATTAGCGGGGTTGTGTCCTTCGGATTGGGTGTCCTCACCCCCAACCCCCCTCCTTAGATGTATTACCTCGGATAATATTTTGTACTCGGTTTCCTCTATTGTTATTGAATGAAGTATGAAGTTGTTTTGGCCAAAAAAAAAAAAACAATATTTTTCCCCTTTTTTATTTTCAATCTAATGCCAGTAATACAATATTAACTAAAAACTTTTTATCAAATATAAAAGATGTTATATTCGATATTTTCTGCTATTTGAATTCTTAATAAACGTTGTCTGTCAACTTTATCAACAAATACCACTCAGATTTGCTTTATTTATATATATATATATATATATATATATATATATATAATAGACCTACATAAAAAGCTAAATATTAGAGTAAGAACTTTTCCTTTTATCAAATTACACCCATATGTGAAAGTAAAAATTTATTTGGACTATTACTAAAAAATTTGGAAAACTTATGTTAGAAACAAATTATAAGTCTAATGTAATAAATAATGTTACATTTCAATTAACACAAAAAATTTAAATTTTTGACCAAAATTGGTCCTAGAATTCTCAACATTAAACTATTAATTTTGACCGACTAGTCAAGTTATTTTATAAATTAAATTTTGACATTATTTATTTAGTCAGACTTATAATTTACTTATTTATCGAATATATTTTTAATATATATGAAAATTGTACCCGCTTGTTTAGTAAACAAGATATTGATATTTGATATTTATTTTTTATGAAGATCCTACTTAAAAAAAAATAGGCAATTTAATTATTCTTCTGGGTTGGGCTAGATTATATATATTATAAAATATATTATTTACACGTGAATAAAGAAGTAGGGTGTTTATTAAAATGATGGTAGCTGTTTTGCATTTGGATTTTTGTTGGTAATAAGGAATCCCATGATCCATCACATGGTACTGGTAGAGTTCCATCTCTGACACTGACATGCCATAAAAAAAAATCTTTAATCTCTTGTTTTTTCCGTCTAATCTTTTATTTATTTCACAATAAATACAGACAAAAAACATGTTTAATACCTTTCCTATTCTAAAAAAACAAGCCAATCAAGCATTCATAGACAAAATAGACAGTGTTCAAACTAGGGTGGATCATGGTCCGGTCTTGAAAGCAAGAAGACTGAGACTAAAATTTCAGTCTTGCCTTTTAGACCGAGACTGAGATCGATTTCGGTCAAAAAAGATTGTCCGAATCGGTCTTACTTGACTCGGGCTGGTCTCAGTCCTGAACCGAATTTGCACTAAAAAAAACTATTGAGTTCACGATAGTAAAATGCAAAAGAATAGTTCATCACTAAAGTGAATTTTAGTGCGACAAAAAAGAACGAAAGAGATTCTGACGTACCGCGTAATTGGACGAGATGCTTATGGCGAAGTCGATTAATTATGGTGAGTTCGGCCAAAAAGTCGTCCTTGCTCTTGATCTTGTCCCTAGAGAATTTTTTCACTGCAATCTCTGAGTAGTTCTCCTTGGTTAGCACTCCTTTATAGACGACGCCAAATCCACCTTCCCCAAGCTTATTCTTCTCATCGAAGTTGGCCGTCGCCTTCCGCAACTCCTTGAAACTGAACTCTCGAGGGGTCCCCGGCAGGCTCTTGAGGGCGCCAAGGATATTCGGGTCGTAACGGTCCGCCCTCCTCTTTGCCACAAAATAGGCAAGGCCCGCCAGCACAATCAAGACGATTGCTAGTATCGGAAGACCTATACCCAATCCCAGCTTCAGCCCGATCGACAGTCTTCCCTTGTCGGAACCGAGATCCTCCACGGTCAGGTTCCACCCGAGCACGCAGTTCAACTCGTAGGAACTCCCCGTCGAAGCCGCGAACCCGAAGTAGGAATTCTGGTTCACGATCTTGCTGATGTCGAGATCTGAGGACAGGACCGGTTCCGTCGGGATCGGCTTGGTCGGAGTCGACGTATCCTCGTCCACCATGTAAACTTCGAGGAATTTAGAGGATCCGTTGTAAAAGATCCAGACGTGAAAGAACTTAGTTCCATTCGGGGCTAAATGGAATCCGAAATCGGAGAGGTTAGCTGTCTTGTTGGACCGGACAGAGTTGATATCGAGTCCGATGTGATTTGAATCGGGATCGAAGTCTTGTTTCACCGTGTCAAACTCGATGGCTACGAAGCGGTTATTGAGGTCGCCGTCGGTGGTGGAGTTCGTCAAACCTAAATACTGTCCGTGGCTTCCCGGAGGATGGTCGAGGTCGGGTGCGATGACGAAAGCGAGACCTTCTCCGGGCATCGGCGATCCGTTGACTCTGAAAATATTGATGACGAATGAAGTGTTGAAGGACGCAACCTTAATTCCGCCGCCATTACCGCCGCCTTTCCATAGCTTGAACTTCTGTTGGAATAGAATCCTTCCAGACTGGTTCGCGAGGGAGAAGTTTCCGGCGGAGTCGGGTGTTATCTGAAGTGCCTGATTGCTGATGGTCGCATTTGGAACGACGCTGAAGATGTCGTAATAGGTATTGTTGAACGGCCCGAAGCTCTGCGCATCTAACATCAATGGCAGCAGAAGGAACCATACCGTGGAGAAGGTCGTCTTTCTCTTCGAAGTCGAAGCCAGAGCCATGGATTATCTGAACTGAAACTGAAAGGGTGGTGGTGACTGTTGAGCGAGAGAGAACCGGGAAAGCTAGCAATAACGAGCTCTGCACCCACATTAATATCTGCACCCACATTAATAGACGTCGATATCGACTATCGAGTATTTATCCAATAATATATATCTGTAGAGAGAGAGAGAAATGTGGGGTCCATTGATAGGAACCTTCCTCCTCTACGTAAAGAAGTTGGAATTTTTGACCAAAATATACCCAACTAAGCAAATATCAACATGTATTCAGTTTTCAAACAAATACAAATATATATCTATCCGCAAATTAAACTCGCGGGTAAATCAAAGTCGCGGGTGGAAAAGTCACTCACGAATTGTTTTTGCAGGTATATATTTTTTAATTTACCGTCAGTTTCACCCGTGAATGGGAGCTGCCGGTGACACTTCTGAAAAATGTTAAAGAAATTATAAGTCCACACGATTAGGCTTAGAGGTGTCAAAATCTGACTCAACTCGTAGATGACCCCGTCCACGGGTCGTGTCTGAGTAAGAGTTTTTGATGAATAAATTATTTTGACACAAACAAAATAAAGTCAGAGATTGGGTTATGCTTCTTCTCCTCTATTTTTTTTTCCAACCTTCTTCTCCTCTATTCAACCACCTTAATTTAATCTCTTTGCTAAAAACAAACACAAACCAAATAAGTCACACAATACAATACCGTAAGTACACTAAACTACACACTCACTCTTCTTTCCTAATTAAGACCCACATACCTACCAGGTCGAAAAAGGGTTTGAATTCGTGTGAGGAACTAATGGTAAAGTAAAAAATATATACATGCGACTATCATTCGTGTGTGAATTTTCCACCTGCGAATGAGAGTCGCGGTTAAGTATAGATTTTGTAAACTGAGCATATTTTAGTATTTACTTATTAATTTTGGTATTTGCTTATTAATTTGAGTATATTTCAATGAAAAATTCAAGAAGTTGTATACAGCAAAAAAAATAAAAAATGTAAAGAAGTTGACACTGTTGACTTGACCCCCGTAGAGCAAGCCGCCCCACACTCTACAACTTCAGCCTTGACTAGTCTCGGCTAGCCTATCTATGCAGCCCTTTGTGCTTGTTCGTTCAGGTCCCAAGCCAATCTTGTGGTGCCCTATCCTTCGACATTTGACAAGTTGTTATTAATTGGTATGCATGAGATTTTCTTTTTGTTTGTTTCCTAGAGACTGGTAACGTTTTTTTTATACTTAGTTTCGAATTTAAGGATAGGATTGATAATTTTATACACAATATGATAACACAAGACATGCACAAAAAATTGTATTCATATAAATATATAATAGAACAATAACATGTACATGACAACATATACACAATAACAAGACAATAGTTTGGTGTCGTGTTTGTGTTTAGGCATCAGAACACGACATGACACACACGATAATAAGATAAAATTAGATTTAAAAGTCTATTTTTTAAAAAAAATATTTTCCTAAACAAGTTTCGTTTAATAATTTTAAGATTCTATTTAAATATTTGATTTGTATAGATTATCAATTCTACATTATTAGACTCATAAAATCTTATATTTGAATTAATAATCTTACTATAAATAATTCATTAGTTTGATATTTTTATAAATATCGTATGTGAACATATAACTGAATAATTAAACACAATACGATAATATAACATGAACACACACACAAAAAAAAGAGTTGTATTCATATTGAGGAATATGTCAAGATAAACTTATCATGCGTGATCGTAGTTGGTAAATATTACATTATAAACATATTAATTAATACACACGAACACAAGATTTGTCATACTACTTGCCCTCCTACTTAAAAGGTAAAATGATGGTTGTTGTAAAATGATGGTTGTTGATATATTTTCAAAACGAAACCTCGGTATTAAGAAACGAAAGGTTGAATCGTTAGATTATCTTAAGAATGTTTTATACATGCGAAAGTTGACTTAAGAAATGTAGATTTGTGTGTGAATGCTTTATTGGCGCATTTTTTTTTTTTTTTTGATACCCAAATTGCAACATCTACTGGTGGCCATTTTTCAACGCTCGGAAGGGTTCTCTTAAAAAAATTAAGTAAATAATGAGGATGCTGAATAGTGTGCACTGGGGAGTATGACAAAAGTTGTGTATTGCCGTATTGGACCATAGGTTCGATTATCCCCATCAGATTTTGCAATAACATACTTTTTGTTTTTTCTTTTAATAAAAAAAACGGAAGTTAAAATATCTAAAACGGCAAAACAAGATAATTTTGAAAAAAAAATCCCATAGCTCATAACTTTACAATAAGGATCATCTTTTTTTTTTATAGATAATATACAATAAGGATCATCAAATACGATAAGTTTGTCTGAAAAGCTTAACTCACCTCTAGGCTGGTTCATGAACCGCTTCGATCTCGAACCGGTTTATGAACCGCTTCGATCTCGAACCGGTTCAAAACTGAATTGATCTTATTTGTAAAAATTCAGTACTTTTTGACTGTTTTTAAAAAACTGGTCTAGTTTGAACCGATTCAGAACCGGTTCGAACTAGTCTGTTTTGATTTTTTTAATAACAATTTTAGTTAGGAAATAATCCGGTGCAAACCGAAACTAAATCGACTAAAAATCTTGTCCAACACACTGAACCGGAAGAAAAAACATTGAACCAACTAAAAAACACACTGAATCGATTGAAAAAATACTGAACCGACTGAAAAGCACACTGAATAGATTGAAAAACACACTGAACCGACTAAAAATCTGTACCATAACCAACTGAAATCCTGTCCAACATTAACATATACATCTCTAGGTTTGGTTTATTGAAGACATCTCTAGGTTTGGTTTAATTTCAGATCGGTTTGGTTTATTTTGATTCAAACTGGTTCTAAAATTATATAGGTTTAAAGTGGTTTGATTTAAATTTAAATATAAACCAATATAAAAAAACGATTCGTTTCGAACCAATTTGAACTGAATTGAAACTACTACTTTGACCTAGTCTACTTAAAGTCTAAAAAACTAGTTTGGTTTTGAAAATCAGTTCGGCAGAGCCGATTCAAACCAGACCAGGACCAAACAAGTTCGTCCGAACCGATTTAAATGAAGAAGCCTACCCACCTCCATCTTTAGTAGGGCTGACAATTTCTGACACGACACGATTAAACGACATGACACGATCTGCTTTAAAGCGTATATGGGTTTGACCTTAATGGATCATGTGTCTAAACAACTCTTATACGTTTAGACACGATTATTAATCGTGTCTAAACAACTCAGATCTGCGGATATCTGTATAAACACGATTAACTATTCGTGTCTAATCGTGTTGTGTATACATGTGACACGTTTAGACACATTTAAGTATAATAATAATAAAAAAAATATTAAAATACTTACTTACTTTGTAATATTAAACTATGAAGACCTTACTTTTTATATTTTAATATGTATATATATGAATTTGTGTATATATCTGATTTAAAGCGTATATAAGTTTGAGATTAACGGATCCCGTGTCTAAACAACTCTATACGTTTAAACATGATTAACGACTTATACGTTTAGACACGAGACATGTTTAGACACGTTTAAAATTTATCCGTTTAGACACAAGACATGTTTAGACACGACACGATTGCCACCCCTAATCTCTAGGACCATTCCACTAGATAGTCAACGTTTTTTTAGAGGTGAGAAAAAATGGTTGGTGGATCAAAAAAAAAAAAAATCATTTTGATACTGTCTCGAATAGTCCGTCCCAATTTAAATAACGAATCAAAACAAACGTTTTTTTATCCCTAACTTGGGCTAGATTTGTTTTACCCAAAAGATCGAATAAACCAGATTGGCCTAAGTATAGGTTAGAATCAACATTTATTGTATTTTTAAAATTAGTTTATTATGTGGTTATGGTTAAATTTAAAATTTGAACTTTTTGTATTGAATATTTGGTATGATATTTGTATTTTGTTTAGTATTGGATATCCGGTATAATATTTGCATTGTGTTTTGTATTTAAAATTTTTGAATATTTTCTTTAGAGAAAAAGTTGGTCCAGGATCGAGACCGGTCTGAGTCAAGAAAGACCACCATGTGCGAAGTTTTTGAGCTGAACTCGGTCTCAGACTCAGCTCTCCGGACATAAATATTGAACTCCAAAATTTTGGACTCATATTTGTTTTTGAGAAAAAATTGTCCTACTCATCCCAACCTCACCTCTAACTTTTTAAGATAGAGCCCTTGCTATAAAACATTATAAGAATATATGTAATTTAAATTAAAAAATATTATATTGTATACATACATACTATTACATATAATTTAATATATATAATTTTTAAATCATTTTATCATCTTTATAATATTTGGAGTTAAAATATATATATATATATATATGTAAATGATGATAAATGTCATACACTTTAAAATATACGATTAAAAATTATAATATCTTATAGATATTTATTTTTAGTATTATATTTAATAATAATATACTAAATTATATTTTTTTTAATAACAAACTTGATAGTTTTTATATTCTACACAAAACACTACTAGTGAATTTCCTAATTAATTGCACCTATGATCCTATAGATAGAAATATCGAGACGGAGGATAATTCGGAGATTCAAATTCGAGGCCATGTGGATGGAAACAGCAATGTGCAAGGACATAATTGATCAAGCATGGGGACAGGTCAAACCGACCGAATCCTTAAACGGGGTACGTGCAAAATTGAAGAAGTGTCGAAGGAAACTTATCACATGGAGCAAAACACATTTCAGAAATAACATGAAGGAGATTGCCAAGATAATGGAGGAAATCCAGACCCACATGAAGGGACAAATGGACCAGAATGCGATCCAGGAAGAGAAACGCCTAAAAGAGAAAATCCGTGACCTTTGGACGAGGGAAGAGATCTATTGGAGACAAAGATCGCGGTTAAAATGGTTAAAGGAAGGTGATAGGAACACGACTTTCTTCCACCAAACAATGACGTCGAGGAGAAGGAGGAATAACATATGTCAACTGCAAAGTCAAACTGGGGTATGGTTAACAAACGATAGGGAGATAGCAGTGGAGCTCCAGGAATATTATGGGGAGATGTTCAGATCGGAGAATACATACTCGGGGAGGAGATAATTGCAGGCCTACCACACCAAATAACACCTTACATGAATGCACAGTTAACACGGGAAGTATCAAACCAACAAATCTGATCGGCCATTTTTCAGTTAGAGGGGTCTAGAGCTCTAGGTCCCGATGAGTTTTCATGTCTGTTTTATCAAATGAATTAGCATATCGTGGGTCCAGATGTCATCACTGCAGTAAAAAATTTATTCAGAACAGGTAAACTCCCATACCATCTTAACCAAACTGATATTGTGTTGATCCCTAAAGTACCAAACCTGAATCAGGCCACTGAATTTAGACCCATTAACTGTTGTAATTTCCTGAATAAAATAATCTCTAAGGTTTTGGTGAACAAATTAAAGGCTTATCTTCCAGATCTCATCACAGCTTTCCAGAGTGCCTTTGTAGCAGGAAGGTCTATACATGATAATATATTGGTCATACATGAGGTTTTCTACTACCTAAAGACCCGATGGAGGGGGAGCAAAACAAAATGCGCACTAAAGATAGACATGCAAAATGCTTATGACAGGGTGGAGTGGGAGATCTTACTAAAGAGAATGCATGGAAGGGGTTTTGATGGGAAGTGGGTAGGGTGGGTCAGAGCTTGCATATCCACCACGTCCTATAGGGTGGTGGTAAATGGGGAACGATCAACAATGATCAGACCGACACGAGGCATACACCAAGGAGACCCTTTATCTCCATACTTGTTCATATTGCTTGCGTATGTACTGTCAAGGACCATCGAAAAGGAAGTAGGAGAAAAAAGACTAAGAGGAATAGTGATGAAGAGGAACTGTCTCGAGATCCATCACCTATTCTTTGCAGACGACTCCATTCTATTCATATAGGGATCAACCGAGAATGCGAGACACTTAAAGAGCATATTGGACATATATTGTAGGGCATTAGGACAACACATCAATACATCAAAGTCAACACTTTTCTTCAACAAGGGAGTGAGACCGAATAAACGAAGGTGAGTGGATGAGGAGTTGGATGTAAAAAGCACAAGCGACCCAGGCAAATTCCTAGGGTTACCATCCACCTGGGGAAGATCAAAGAAATAAGCTATGGGGTTCCTAAGAAACAATGTAAATGACAAACTAGTTGGGTGGAGACCAAATACACTAAACCAAACAGGGAATGAAGTTTGATAAAGGCAGTAATCACGGCTATACCGATGTAGGTGATGAGCGTTTTCCAACTCCTCAAAACCTGGCGCTCAGACATAAACTCAATGATAGCAGATTTTTGGTGGGGAGTAACCACATAGGGAAATAAGACACCTTGGCGGAGATGGGAGATCCTAACCAAGTCCAAGAAATCGGAAGGACTAGGGCTTAGGGAACTCCAAACATTCAATACAACTTTGCTTACTAAAATGGCGAGGCGATTTCTAAATGAACTGAACATACTATGCGAAAGGATCATGAAGAGTTTGTATTTTCCGCACGACAGCTTCCTAGAAGCGACAAAGGGAGGGAGGGCATCGTGAGGATGGAGTAGTTTAATACACGGGAGCAATGTACTAAAACGGGAAGGGTTGTGGTCCCTCAGCATGGGGGAAACAATCAATGTCTTCACGGACCCGTGGGTGGTCCTAAAGGCCGGCTTCAAGGTGACGACCGAACGGGGGGAACCAACCGACCGAACCACAATGGTGAGTGAACTAATAAACCTGAATCGAAGTTGATATGAAGGGTTGGTGCGGGCAAAGGTAACACCACATGATGTCGACCACATCCTAAGTATGTCGATACCATGTAGAAGAGGGATAAACTGTTACATATGGCCACACATGAAGGATGGATCACCACAACCTCAGTTTGTCTATCATAGACTTCGGTAGATGGAGGGGCAACAAACTGACGAGAACCACCGAAGACATAGCTCAATATGGCAGAACATATGGGCGACTAGCACAACACCGAAAGTGAAGAATTTCATGTGGCGTCTAGTGTCGAATGCGATTGCGGTACAACAGAACCTAATACAACGTGGAATGCAAGTACCACAAAGCTGCCTGGTATGTGGGGGAATGAAAACACGTGAACACATGATTTTTGAATGCAGGTGGACCGAACCAGTCTGGTTCGAGGTGCTAGGCATTCTGGTGGACAGAACAGACCGGACGAACGTACCGAAGTGGTTGAAGTCGAGGCGCTGTGAACCGGGGGTGCAATGGCCAACACGGGAAGCCAGATGGATGAAATGCATCCTCACATGCTGGCAAATATGGAAGACACGCTGCATGACATCTTTTGAAGCCAAACCACTGAACCCGACGAAGGCGATCATGGCTATCTGTGGAGTATACGACGAAATCACAGCAAATGGATAAAAGGAAACATCCCTAGGAATAACACGACCGAACCAAAAATGGGAGAAGCCGAGTGGAATGACCATCAAGATAAACTGTGATATAGTGGTGTGCACAAGCTCGGCGCAAGCGGGCATCATCGTGATGACAAGGGATCCCGAAGGGAAAATTAAGGGAGAACTTAACCGAACAATGTGAGGTGACAATGTGGAGATGATGATAGTAACGACAATCTTGGAGGGGCTTCGGTTGGCTATACAGCAGGAATGAACGGACATTGTGATCGAATCAGACGCACAAACCGTAATACACCAAATACGGGAGGGTCCAATGCAATGGAGAGAATCAACAACAATCCAAATCATCTGAGCACTAGCGAGACAACAAATGCAGGTGCAATGACGAGCTATTCCAAGGACATCAAACGAATGTGCGAACTGAATAGGAAAACAAACCTGAATGAGAGTTAGATTGAGCGACTATATCGAAAGACCCTCCCTCCCTTTTATTTATTTATTAACGAAGTATTATAATTTTGAATATCCATAACAATATGTCACTATGTTTTATTCATTGGCAAAAAAAAAAAATCCTAATTAATTTAATAATTTAAAAGCCCACTATGGATCACTAAAACTGTATATAATGGAAGCCGCGTTGATAAAGTTCTCGGAATCTTGAATTATGCTGATCCTTTATTGCGTAATTAAAGCAAAAGATTGTGTTTTTTCATAATATCATGTGCTTTGTGTTCAGACTGAAAAAAGAGAAACTTGTATCTTTACAATTACATACGATTAGTATGATAAAATTTAAAAAGTAACTATGTCAGGAAAAAAATTTGAAAAAGTATATATATATAAAAATATATAGCAAAATGTGCATTTGCGCAAATAGGGTAGTAGTGTTTTTCGCAAAAACGCTACTGTGAGTGGCGTTTTTTTTTTGTTTTATTTTTGAAAAAAAATAAAAAAAATCATTAAAAAATTTAAAAAATTACAGTAAGTAGATATTTGAATTTCGATTCAAATGATGCAAAAAATATTAAATTTGGACTTACGGATTGACTGTAGGCTCTGCCGTAAGTTGAGATATGAAAATTTGACTTAAAAAATATAACTCATACCCTGTAAGTCCAAACTGACCACGGTGAACGTCATTTATGTCGTAATTCAATTATCTACCTAGAGTAATTTTTTTGATTAGAAATACAATGATTTTGTAACCTAACATCGCTTGTCTTAAAATTTGACCGAAATAATCAAATGCATTAGGTGAGAAATTTAATTATGTACTAACTCAAAAAAAATAAAAAAATTTAATCTAGGTAGATATTTTAATTACGACATAAATGACGTTCACCGTGGTCAGTTTGGACTTACATGGTATGAGTTATATTTTTTCAAGTCAAATTTTCATATCTCAACTTACGGCAGAGCCTACAGTCAATCCGTAAGTCCAAATTTAATATTTTTTGGATCATTTGAATCGAAATCAAAATATCTACTTACTGTAATTTTTTTATGATTTATTTTTCAAAAAACAAACACGAAAAAAAACAACCAAAAACGCTACTGTGAGTAACGTTTTTCGCAAAAACGCTATCTCCACCTGCGCAAATGCACATTTTGTTAAATACTTTTCTTACATATATATTTTTTCAAATTTTTTTCTAATATAAATACTTTTTAAAAAAAGTCGATTAGTATTGAATTAATTATCTATTTAATTATTTATGCTTGATAATAGTTTTTTTATATATAAATAAGTCCAAAAATAAATATTTAGAAAAGTATGTATATTAAATATACTCGGAGTGTGAGTTGTGTGGAATATAATGTATCTATCTTTGTATATATAACCAATATACATTATTGAATATATATATAATATTTGGTTTTCTTTTCAGAAACTCAACATTGAAATTCTATATATACGATATGTTACTTTAATTTTCGAACATTTTATTTTTCAAGGTTAAATAAGTGTAGAGATTTTTATAATGACAAATAATATTATATATTTTTAATATACAAATATTATTGTACCTATTTATTCAAGAATAAGATCTATATTTTTTACTACATTAATTTCTTTCGCGCAAAAACACATATTAGTAACCTACTATAATATAAGATATAAGTTTCTGTTTTAAGTAAAATTACACATAATGTGTGAATGATAATTAATGGTAATACACAAAAAAACTTTATTTAACTTTTCTAACTACACCTAATATTTGCATGATACCATTAAGTATGTCCAGTGTGTATAAGTGTTCACATTTGGAGCATTCAACAAATGAAAAAGAATATTTCATTTGTAAAAGAATATTAAGTATTATTGAAATCGTCGTGTGGTATTGGAAAACAGATGATTACATATATAAATGGAAAGAACATACTGATGACTTTGGAGCTTTTGCAAAAAGAATATTTGTTGGTCCAAAAAGTTTTTTTTTTCAAAAACTAATTATAAACAAAAAATAAGTATATATTTTTTTTAAAATTATATATATATATATATATATTACTCATCTGAGTAACGTGTTGAACTTGGGGCAACTCGCCCCTATATTGTAATGGACATAGGGCAGTGCCCCATTTTTTTTAAAATCACATTAGATAAAAATATATATATATTACGAGGTTAGTATCACAAATTACATTAAGGTTCAACTTTTAAATTGAACGTAAAGGTTGGTCAAAATTGAAGTTTGAAAGTTTTGGGTTAAACTTTTGAATTTAAATTTTGATTGTCTTATGTAATTATTATGAAAATTCAAACTCAATATAGTTTGCAACATTAAGTCCAAACTCAATATAGAGTGCAGATACTAAATTCGTAATTGATTATTCTATCTACTATACTTTTTTAAGTAGGTAAATAATTTTTTTTACTCATAACGTAACACTGTCTCCAACGTTAGGTTACTATAGCCTAACGTTGGAGACGGTGTTACGTTATGAGTAAAATTTTAATTACTTACTATAAAAACAACTTTTTAATAGTAGATTAAAACAAATCTTATGAGTTTAGCATTGCAAACTAGGGGTGAGTTCGGGCGAGACATGTTTTTTGAAAAAAAAAATGAGCCCGAAATTTGGGGCCTTATACTGGAAGACCGGGTTTGATTTCTTCCAAAAAAAACGTTTGAGTAAGTCTTGCTTAACTTGGGTCGGTCTCGGTCTTAAATAGAAATTTCGTGGATTAGGGACACCAAAGCTCCCTCAGGAACGCCACCCATGGCGATCCATACCAAAGTCAGGGACACCAAAATCTGTGGCGATCTATACCGGAGTGATGAGCGCCACAAGCTCACTCAGGACATATAATATGATTTTGGGTCGGTCCGATCCTTTCGGGATTTGGGGGAAAAACCTGAGTCCGACTTACACGAAAAAAGACATGCATGTACGATCTCGATCTTAAGCTCGGTTCGGTGAGGTGAAGATGACAGAGCTTGACAGTTCAACAATGAGCTTCATCTTCAACTCGGAGAAGGACAAGAGGCAGGTCCTGGACCAGCTGCCTTGGTCGGTTCAAGGTCACTGCTTAAATCTTATTGACTGTAGTGCCAATAGGTGTGTAGAAGATGTTGAGTTTAATTTGCTGAATTGCTGGATACAAGTAGTGGGGCTGAGCTTGGATATGATGAATGCTGATAATGCTAGGAGTATAGGAAGTTTAGTCGGTAGCTGCCTTGAGATTGAGGAGGATAGGGTGATGAGAAGTCGTAGTGTGCTGCGGGTGAGAGTTGCAATTAATATCACTGCCCCTTTGAAAGCTGGTTTCAGGTGGGTAACTGCAAATGGCCAAGACAAGTGGGCCGACATCAAATATGAACGCTTGTCGGATTACTGTTACGTATGTGGTAGGATAGGGCACAATTCACAGACCTGTGCAGAGGAACTGGTGATGTCCGAGACGAAGCCAGGTTTCCCTTTGTACGGTCCGTGGATTGCCGTAGAGAGACCAAGAGCTCTATCAAAGAGCTACACACTGGGGGGGACATCTGGAAGTTCGTTTCCAACCCAGCCGAGAAACACAAATAAGCCAAGCTGGAAGGACGTTATGAAAGCGGCCTCACAGTCTCAGTCGGATACGGTGTCGTGGAAAGGAGGCGGGCAACAGTCAGGAAGGTGCCAGGGTGAAAAGGTCAGTATGGCATCGGTGCCTCAATAGACACGGCCTCCCCAGGCTCCAAGGGGAGACAGCAGTGTCAATTTGACACTGTCAAAGGTGCCTCATCATCGTCCTCTGGCATTGGTGTGTGGCTGGACTTGAACGAACCTCCGGTGCAGAGTGATGAAGCTGATCTGTCTGGTGTGTTCATCACTGAACTTCCATCGATGCCACAACAGCTGGACATCCCCCAGTACAACTCAGGAAAAGACCAGTTGGAAGTGCCTCTCGGTGAACAGCAACCGTACCAACAGCTCTTGGAAAACTTGCAGGACACCATAGAGAAAGACAAGAAACAACCCTGGTTGGACCTCTATTTGGGACTCCCGGGGAATCTCAGCGAAGACATTGGCGGGGGGGACTCTAGGGTTCCAGCTCAGGTGATCACAGTGGAGGAGCTATACGATGAGCTGAGGCTAAGCTCGATCGCTACTCCAGCGTCGGATCCTATGGAGGTGCTGCCTCAGATTTCAATACAGCCCAGTCGGGCAAGGGTGACCATGGGAGTGCCACGGACTTGCCTCTCGAGTAAGGCAACAAACAACCAATCTGTTCGGAGGAAGGTACCAGAGCCAGCGCTAAGAGATGGAGATCAGGGAAGGAAATCATAGCAAACTCTGGGAAACAGGCCAGACGGGGGGCTGGGAGCTCAGGTCAGTCTCGTAACAGGACAGAGCTGGGCACTCGGGTGAAGGAGAACAGGAAGAAAATCACTCTGAAGAAAGGTGAGCCCTCTGTCGTGAAAGGGGGGCTGGGGAAGGTTCAAAATGCAATTGACACTAACACGGGTTCTAGTGGTTGTCCCCGAACAACCACACGGACTCAATGAGCCTCATCAGTTGGAACTGTCAGGGGTTGGGGTCTCCCCTGACGGTTCACCATTTAAAAGACCTACTGAAGAAGACTCAACCCCATTTGGTGTTTTTAATGGAGACCAAACAGGGTGAGGACTCTTGTGAGCGTGTTCGAAGGATGGTGGGCATGGAATTCTCAATCTATGTGCCACCGGTAGGACTAAGTGGAGGGTTAGCGCTTTGGTGGACCAAGGATGTGAAAGTAGACATTCTTTATAAAGATAAGAATTTCATTGATTGCAAGGTGGGTGACAGCTTGATTGGGGAAGAGTTCTTCATCACGTGGGTTTATGGGGACCCGGATCATGCTCTTAGAACTTTGAACTGGGAGTTGGCATACATGGGCAGAGCTCGACGGGTTCCTTGGATGTGTGTAGGGGACTTTAACGATATATCTCACCACGGGGAGAAAGTTGGAGGGAGGAGAAAGGATCTTTTAATGCCATGATTGAGGAGATTCGAATGGAGGATCTTGGTTTCAAAGGACAGATGCAAACATGGTCCAATAACCGTAGATGCTCTCATCGTGTTATGGAAAGATTGGACAGAGTATTAGTAAACAGTGAATGGAGTTCGGTCTGCCCCCAAGCTATCTGTGTGAATGGGTTGTTTGTGGGGTCAGATCACGTACCGTTGGAGATTTGTATGGAGTTGCCCGAGACAAGAGGGAAGAGGAGGTTCCGGTTCGAGGATATGTGGTTTGAAAAGCATGAATGTCTCGACATAATCAGAGATGCATGGAGAGATGGGGGCCGAATCAGGGACATCCATGACATAAAGAGAAACCTGTCCGTATGTAGATCATCGCTCGTTCAATGGAGTAAGAAGGAGTTCAAACACAATATCATGGAGATGAACATTGTTAAGCGAAAGTTGCGAAGCATGAGTGTGAGGACACTAAATGAGGAGGAACTGGACGAAGAGAGAGCTCTAAAGTCCCGTCTTGATGCATTGTGGAAGAGAGAAGAGATATATTGGAGACAAAGGTCGAGAATCAAATGGATCACTCAAGGAGACAGGAATACTAAGTTCTTCCACCAGACTACCCTAGCAAGAAGAAGAACGAATAAGATTGTCAGGATCCGTGATCTAGACGGGGCGTGGATTCAAGGAGAGACAGGGGTCTCAAGGCGTATACATGAGTACTATCAGTCGGTTTTCTCGACTGAGAGGGGGCAGGGGAGCCCGAGGGTGCTCACAGAGGACACTGTATGTTGCATCCCGAGTCAGGTGTCAACATTGATGAATTCACACTTAACTGGGTTAGACTCTCCGGATAAGGTCAAGGGGGCAGTATTTCAGCTAGGGGGGTCGAAGGCGCTGGGGCCGGACGGGTTTACAAGGGCGTTCTTTCAAAAGAAATGGGACGTAATCGGACCAGACATCGTCACCTCGGTCAACTCCTTCCTGTCAACAGGTATCATGCCCTTTTTTCTTAACCAAACTGAAATTACTCTCATTCCTAAAACTCATACTCCATGTGCTGCATCGGACTTTAGGCCAATTAGCTTATGCAATTTTGGTTATAAGATTATCTCGAAGGTTCTGGCTAATAGGCTTAACACCTATTTGCCAGATCTTATTACGCCTGTTCAGAGTGCTTATGTGGCAGGGAGACGCATTCAGGATAATATCATCATTGCACACGAGATGTTCCACTTCCTCAAGACAAGGAGACGGGCCGCGGGATCGAGGGACAAGGATGAATGGGCTCTAAAGATCGACATGCAGAAAGCGTATGATAGAGTCGAATGGGATTTCCTCCTTGTGGCCTTGAGGAGGCGGGGTTTTTGTGATAAGTGGGTTAGGTGGATTGAAGCATGCATATCTACAGTCACCTACAGAGTGATCATTAATGGGAAGCGATCAAGCATCATTCGACCCTCCCGGGGGTTAAGACAGGGTGACCCGCTTTCTCCCTACTTGTTCATTATTGTATCTGATGTGCTGTCTAGGATGATAGAGCGACAGGTAGGGGTGAGCAAAGTACCCATTTGGACCCGGAACCGAACTGGAACTGGCACTTCGGGTAGGTTCCGGGTAGACGTTTTAAAAATCGGGTAGGTTCCGGGAAAAAAATTTAAGAACCTCTTTTTTCGGTTCCGGTTCTCCTATATGGGTACCCTAAAGGAACCGGAACCGGTTCTCTATATATATATATATTAAAATAAAATAATTTATTTCACAAAAACCCTAAAACAACCAGATACTCAATCTCAAGTCACGACAGACACTTACTCAATACTCAGTCTCTGTGCGGCTGTTCCTCTAAGTTCTAACTAACGCACGGCGATCCAGAATCTGTTCTCCAGCCTCCACCCTCGATCTCCAGCTCTCCAGTCGATCTCCAGCATCTGGTAAGTCGATCTCCAGCATCTGTTCATCTTCAATCATCTGTTTCTGCTGAGGCGAGAATCTGTCTTGGTGATAGTTGTAACTTGTAACTTCATACGCTGTTAGTCATCTGTAACTTCATAACAGCATCTTTAATTTACTGTTAATCATTCAATTAGATGATAGTTGTAACTTCATATCACCTGGAGAGTTATTTTTGGTATAAAATCCGACATGATTAAACTGGACCAAGTATTTTGCTGATAAGGATCGTCAAAGCATCTACATTAGCTAATGACTCTATTTAGCTGCCTGTCTTTTGTGAATTAATAAGAGCTTTGTACTGTGGTATTAATGCAATATATTTCTACCTTGTTATCAAGAGTTATCCGTGGTATCAAATTCAATCATCCACCCGCGGGCACAAAGGGCATTCTATGATTTCTAATTTTCTATCACAAGAAGAATATTATCAGCTTAGGAATATACTTCATTATCTTTTGTGTTGTATTTTATTGCTTATCCTATATTTTTGAGAGTCAGGTAGCTGCATATTTTAAGTGAGTTTTAATCCTATAACAATAGTGTACTATGCAGTATAATATATCTGTGAATCTTATTTGTTTGTGAATTGTGACAGATAATGAATAACATCGATTCAATTAGTTGCAATGCTATTGAATCTGATTCTGCAACTGGACCGGGAACAAATACTGCCCCCGTACTTGCATCGATAACAAGTAGTGAACCGTCATCAAGTATGAAACATAAGCATGGGGCTAGCAAAAGAAGTCGATCTCAGGTATGGTTTCATTATAAAAAGGTTTATAATGCTGAGAAGAAGTTTGAGGAAAGCATATGCAATTACTGTCATGATGGGATTAAATATCATGTAACTAATGGTACATCAGCTATGTGGAAGCACTTGAAAAATTGTACCAAATATCCTGATAATGTTGATAAGACACAGCAGCTTCTGTCATCGACTTTCCAACCAATGAAATCTGGTGATGTTTTTGCTGCTAATACACTTGGAACATGGAAATTTAATCAAGAATTGTGTAGACATATGCTTGCTAGGATGGTCATTGTGGATGAGCAACCTTTTTCAATTGTTGAGAAAGAAGGTTTTAAGGATTTTGTTTCAACACTACAACCTTTATACAAGCATGTATCACGGTTCACTGTGGCTAGAGATTGCATGAAACTGTATGCTAGTGAGAAGATTATTTTGAAGGGGCACTTAAATAAGATGAAATCAAGAATTGCGTTAACAACTGACATATGGACTTCCGTTCAAAATCAAAGTTACTTGTGTCTCACTGCGCATTTTATTGATGATGACTGGAAGTTGCATAAACGCATTCATTATTCAATATTCTATATTCATGACTTATTTACTTCATTTTGGTTATATATCACATAGTAATATAGTATTAACGATTGTCTATTAACGTTTTTTTTTGTTTTTTTTCATAGATCTTAGTGGAATTATGGACGTGGAAAATATTGGTACATGAAGAAATACGTTTTGTGTTTGGAATTGTGTGTTTTGTTACATTATTATGAATCAATGTAGTGATTCTGAAATGTGGTTTGGACTGTAATTTGGAATTGTATGTTTTGGAACTATTTGGTTTGTACTTTAACTTAGAATTGTATGTGTTTTAGAACTGAAATGGATTGTGTATTTGGTATTAAACCTGAATTGGAGCTGAACCGGAATCGGAACCGTCTGGAACCGAACTGGACCCTGTACCGAACCGGAACCGAATCGGAACCGAACCGAGGATGCGCAGGAACCGGTTCCTAACAGGGTACCCGAAACCGATTGTACAAACCGGTTCTGGGTAGGTTCCGGTTCCAAAACTAAACGGGTAGGTTCCGGTTCCAAAATTTAATACCCAGTTTTAAATGGGTAGGTTCCGGGAACCCCTAAATTTACAGGGTACCCGGAACCGCTCACCCCTAGCGACAGGTGGGTCTCTCAGTTGTGGAAGGAATCATGCCGAAAAGGAGCAGTCCAGCCATACACCACCTATTCTTTGCGGATGACTTGCTATTTTTCATGAATGGAGGGGCGGATAAAGCGGCAAACTTGCATGCCATCCTTGATGAGTTCTGTCATGCCTCGGGACAGAGAGTCAACCTCAACAAGTCAACTTTGTACTTTAATGCGGCAGCTCCGGACTCCCTTAGAATGGCAGTGGTAGGGTCCCTAAGTATTCCCCAAGTGTCAAAACCGGGGAACTACTTGGGGCTCCCAACTTTATGGGGGAGGTCAAGGAAGGACGCTCTGAACTTCCTTAAAGACAGGATTCAAAAAAAAATGATGGGGTGGCGATCCAAACTCCTAAACAATGCCGGGAAAAGGGTAATGATTAAAGCGGTTATCACCGCTATTCCAACCTATGCTATGAATGTGTTTAGGCTTCCTTCTACTTGGTGTGCGGAGATCAATGCAATGATCGCAGCTTTCTGGTGGGGAGCTAGCAATGGAGACAGGAAAATTCACTGGAAGAGGTGGGACTTTATGACAAAATCTAAAGCGATGGGTGGCCTCGGTTTTAGGGAGCTCCAAAAATTCAATGATGCTCTTTTGGCGAGTATGGCAGTCCGGGTCCTTAAGGAGCCGAATTCACTGTGGGTAAAGGTACTTAAGGGACTCTACTTCCCGAACTCTGATTTCTTACATGCCACTAAGGGAAGTAGAGCCTCTTGGGGATGGTCGAGCTTACTCTCGGGACGCGACACGATCATGGAGGATGGGGTCTGGTCTATTGGTAATGGGAGGTCGGTTCGACCGTTTCAGGATCAATGGGTGCCCTTGCACTCGGGGGGGGTACCACATCCAGTCCAGGGACGCAAGCCACTTACCTGCGGAATGGGATACTGTTGCAGACTGGATCAGTGAAGGAAGGTGGGAGGAGGGCTCGGTTCGGCAGGGGGTGGCGACACTGCATGCGGATTTGGTGTTGAACATTCACCTTCCTGTCACGCAGAGGGAGGACATACTGCTGTGGCCATTTACTTCTGACGGTGCGGCATCGGTAAGGTCTGTTTACCACAGACTCTGCGATCGACAGCTCCCTGCGCCACCTCATCTCGACCTTGGGCGAACGGCTTGGGGGACAGTTTGGAATTCAAGGGCGTGGCCGAAAGTGAAGTCATTCGTTTGGAAGCTGAGAGTTGGAGCTCTGCCCGTTCGACTGATCTTGGCTAGGAGAGGCATGGGAATTCAGCCGACATGCCCTGCATGTGATGACGATGAGACAATAGAGCATGCAATAGGGGGCTACGGGTGGTCTCGACAGGTCTGGACGACAGTTTTTGGATGGGAGGCGCCTGGACCGCAGCTGCAGCTGCTGCTGGACTGGCTCGTCAAGGGAGTCGAACCTGCAGGATTTAGGAACAGGCGTGACAGGGACAGGACATGGGAGCGGTGCATGCTTACCGCCTGGATGATCTGGAAGGCGAGGTGTGGCTTGGCAATGGAGAACAGGTGGCTGAACCCCTCCTGGATTGTAACCGAGATCATCACCGCGCATGACGAACTGGGTCGGCTGAGACCATGCCTGCCGAGAACACTTTCTAGCCGACCAGCTGCAGATTGGACCAAACCGGAGGGAGATATCTTGAAGGCAAACTGCGATGCATCGTGGTGCTCGGACACGGGCTAAGGAGGAATCAGCGTCATTGTTCGAGATAGGTTGGGAGCTATCCGGGGTGGCTTTCATGGAACCGCATCGGGAGGTTCCATCATCGAGTTGGAAGCTTTGGCCATTTTCCAAGCGGCCAAGCTTGTTTCGGAGTTCCGTTGGAGGAATGTCATTTTTGAGTCGGACTCGGAAGTGGTTATTAATCACATCCGAGGCCACACGGTTTTGTGGAAGATTAGTTCTATTGTTGAGAATGTTAAATCATTGGTTAGTTATATGGATGTTGTAAGGTGGGTGGCTATCCCTAGATCCGCTAACAAATGTGCGGATTGGGTGGCCAACCATGCTAGGCTTCGGGTGTGTCCGTCGGATTGGGTGTTATCGCCCCCACCCGCTCTTTCTGATTTACTTGTATCGGATTCTCTTGTTGGCGAGCCTAGGCTCCACAGTTCTTGAATGAACAATTTTTGTTGGCAAAAAAAAAAACAATACATCATTATAAAGTGACTTATGCGCTGCCATATGTAACATATATACACAATTTTCTAAATATTATTTTGTTATATTTACATTTTGAAATTTTTTTATTTACATTTACTTTTAAAAATATATTACAAAACAGATAGATTAAACTTCAACACTAAATAACAAACAACATTTAGCCACCTTTTCCATAAAATTTGATTAATTTTGTAAAACAAAATGACAATGTCTTTATTAGTTTTGATTCCTTATTTTGTGTGTATAATATTATTTGAAAATTGCAACTCTCTTTACTGCAATGTTAGGTAGTTTTAAATTCTTTATTTTTATTACTCAGACTAAAAAAACAAACAAACAAACAAAAAATAATACTTACAAATCTAAAGTTAAATATAAAAAATTTATCTCAACTTTGTACTTTTTACACCAAGCTATCCCATCTTAAGTATGGTCGGATAGTCGGTTAGTTTGTACTGAAAACTAACATTTCGATCGGTCCGATTTGAATAATTATGATCACAAGAAAGTATTTTTAAGGGTTAATTACCTCAACCGTTACCTATGTTTGACAATGTGACTGAACCGTTCAAACTTGAGCTCAACCGTTACTTAAGTTGACACATGTGACTGAACCGTTACTATCACCTAACTGCCGTTATTTCTTCCCGTTAAGTACCACCATGTGCTTGTCACGTGATTAACTTGTAAGGTGAAGTTCCCAAACTACCCCCAACATACTGTCTACTTAACACAGCAGCTGATTCTTAGAATCAAGGAACAGAGAGAAGCAGTTTGCGCGCGAAGAACCTCCAGAATCGAAGAACTGAAGAACCGAAGATCTTCAGCCATGAAGTCTGATGAATGCTGTCCTATGGGTTCTGAGAACTGTAGAAATGTTAGATATCAGTCCATCTCTTCTGCGTCTGCGAATGCCAACCACGGAGCTTCGCGTCTGCGAATGTGCTACTGTGGGCTTGTGTGCTCCGTGAAATCAGCTGGTACGTGGCAAAATTTCTCGCGCTGATTCCATGGTTGCCCCAATTTTGAGGTAATTTGACAGTGGGTAACCCTAATTTGCAACCCTAATTCGTTTTGCTGCAGTAATTTGAAAGAACAATGGGAGTTTGCGAAAAACCGAGCTGTTGAAAGTCGACCCAATCAGAAGTTAGTTGTAGTCTTTGTCATTGTTGTTGTTGTTGTTTTTGTTCTAAGTTCAATTGCGAATAATTAGCAGAAGTTAGTTGTAGCTGTGTCTGTAACTGAACTGTGTCTGTAACTGAACTGCGTCTGTAACTGAAACTGAAGGATGAAGAACAATGTGTATTTTGCGAAGGTGGTGACTTATCTTTTCTGAACTGTGATTAAAAGGTGACTTAAGTTTGTGAATTGTGATTAAAAGGTGACTTATGTTCGACGTACTGTGATTAAAAGGTTACTTAAGTTTGGACATTTTGTTACCCAACCGTTACTAAAATACAGAATGCATCCGAAAAGACAGAATCCATAATAATCCATCAAAATCCAGAATTCAGAATACATCCCAAAACATGGTCCATCCTATAATCCAGAACTCAGAATACATCAACAACAGAACTCAGAATACATCAACAAAATCCAGAAACAAAATCCAGAATTCAGAATACATCAACAACAGAACTTGATGCTGCAATTTGCGAAAATGTTCCCTTGGTGGTGTGTTCTTGACAGGTCAGCAGTTCATCTTAGACAGCTCAATGATTGGCGACTTCGTTCCCTGTGGAGTGCGAGTCTGATCTGCATACATCTCCACAACAAAGTGGACATACTCTGAACAAAAAACAACACACTAGTGTCATGAATCTATCCAAAAGGGGTTTTGTAAATAAAAAAAATGGTGTTGATTATGATTCTCAGATCTCAGGCATCTATATGGACCCTAATTTCACGACTAAGATTCAATGCAGCAGACCAACTATTATAATTAACCCACCAACATAAAGCAAACTAAACATTTAAAAAACTAATTTGTTCAATCTCATTCTCGTCACTCTCACCCACTTCATCAATTAACTTCATCAAGTTTGTTCAATCGATTACTGCACATTTCATCGATTTAACAGCAGAATCATCACCACCACCCACTATCTTCACGGAAAACAACATATTATGCAGCAATTTACAGCAATTATGCAGCAATTTACAACAATTATGCAGCAATTTACAACAATTATTGAATACACGCCTAAATACGAACATATTATGCAGCAATTTCATCATTTCGTACCGCAAACCAACATCAAAGCCCCAATCTTCAACCGAATCGAAGATTAACGAAGTGAAACAAGGTAGAAGAACACAAACCCAAATCCGAAAACAGAAAGAATGCGAAAAGCCACACAAACCGAAGTTCAATCGAAGCAAAAACACAAACTTACTTCCAGTTGTAGTTCCGAAACGCAATGTCACCGAGGAAGGTTCCTTCCGTGCTGCAAATCGACACTATCAGGGTGGAAGGAGGTCTGCAAGTTTCGGTTGGAGAGAATGGGGTGTGGAGATGGTTATCAAACGAGGGGGAAACGTTGCAAAGTGACAAGAGGGCATTATTGTCCTTTCAAATGTCTTCAAATCGTTTTAATTAGGTCATGTGCTGTGCACGTGACACTTTGACAGTCAGATTTGACGAAAAGTTCACGGAGTAACCTTTCAGTCACATTTTCAAACTTAAGTAACGTTTCAGCTACACAAAAAAAGATGAGTAACCTTTTAATCACATGGGTCAAACATAAGTAACGGTTGAGGTGGGAGCGGTGTGGCTTGGCAATGGAGGACAGGTGGCTGAACCCCTCCTGGATTGTAACCGAGATCATCACCGCACATGACGAACTGGGTCGGCTGAGACCATGCCTGCCGAGAACACTTTCTAGCCGACCAGCTGCAGATTGGACCAAACCGGAGGGAGATATCTTGAAGGCAAACTGCGATGCATCGTGGTGCTCGGACACGGGCTAAGGAGGAATCAGCGTCATTGTTCGAGATAGGTTGGGAGCTATCCGGGGTGGCTTTCATGGAACCGCATCGGGAGGTTCCATCATCGAGTTGGAAGCTTTGGCCATTTTCCAAGCGGCCAAGCTTGTTTCGGAGTTCCGTTGGAGGAATGTCATTTTTGAGTCGGACTCGGAAGTGGTTATTAATCACATCCGAGGCCACACGGTTTTGTGGAAGATTAGTTCTATTGTTGAGAATGTTAAATCATTGGTTAGTTATATGGATGTTGTAAGGTGGGTGGCTATCCCTAGATCCGCTAACAAATGTGCGGATTGGGTGGCCAACCATGCTAGGCTTCGGGTGTGTCCGTCGGATTGGGTGTTATCGCCCCCACCCGCTCTTTCTGATTTACTTGTATCGGATTCTCTTGTTGGCGAGCCTAGGCTCCACAGTTCTTGAATGAACAATTTTTGTTGGCAAAAAAAAAAACAATACATCATTATAAAGTGACTTATGCGCTGCCATATGTAACATATATACACAATTTTCTAAATATTATTTTGTTATATTTACATTTTGAAATTTTTTTATTTACATTTACTTTTAAAAATATATTACAAAACAGATAGATTAAACTTCAACACTAAATAACAAACAACATTTAGCCACCTTTTCCATAAAATTTGATTAATTTTGTAAAACAAAATGACAATGTCTTTATTAGTTTTGATTCCTTATTTTGTGTGTATAATATTATTTGAAAATTGCAACTCTCTTTACTGCAATGTTAGGTAGTTTTAAATTCTTTATTTTTATTACTCAGACTAAAAAAACAAACAAACAAACAAAAAATAATACTTACAAATCTAAAGTTAAATATAAAAAATTTATCTCAACTTTGTACTTTTTACACCAAGCTATCCCATCTTAAGTATGGTCGGATAGTCGGTTAGTTTGTACTGAAAACTAACATTTCGATCGGTCCGATTTGAATAATTATGATCACAAGAAAGTATTTTTAATAACTATGATCCAGTTCTCCCAAAAAATTAAATTTCATGGAAAACCTGACTCAAAACAAAAAGTAAAAATACATGCGCAAGGATGAAGTGCTTTTGCATATTACAAACTTAATGTTTTTGGTCTAAACAAGTGTTATCATAAATGACCGGCAGCCAAACTAGAGTTGGCGTGTTCCTTCCTTCTTCCTTCAATGAATAAACGAGAAGCAGATGAACTACGAACTTATTTGCTTACCATTTCATCATCAGACATGAGTTTCCAGTACTTACTTAGGCAATCCATCGAACACCTTGCATGCAGTTGGTAACACACACATCAGAGAGAAATAAAAAAAGGAAGAGAAATCTGTCAGACAGTCGCATGACCACCCACAACCGACGTTGGCCGGGAACGATCATCTACGGCTAACCAACTCTCGAGAGAACTGAATTGGCTGTTAATCACGCTCTGATCATACGACTCCAATTCATCCACCAGATTGAAGTTCCTGTCTCTTGAGATTTCAAGGACAAGGAGGTACGAGCCTATAGAACAGATCCTGTTCAAGTAAGGTCGTGTGCTTTTTACCATCTCCTTCCAAATAAATACCGTAATCTTTTCTTTGTGAGAGGCGATGTGGTACTTGATTATTGAGAGTAGAAACAAATTTCAGTCGGAGAAGAGGAACCTTCTTCCTTAGCTAGGTTAATCAAAGCATTGTAGAGAGAAAACAGTCTGTATGGTAAAACAGTCTGAAAGTAAAACAGTGTATCTTTTAAATCACTGGTTCGAATCCCGGCAGGTCGAAATCTCAACTGAAAATTATTACATATTAAAGTTAATGGTTTCGAGAAATTAAATATTAAAATTACATAAAATCAAATTTTATGTTAATGGGTTCGAGAAAATTAAATATTAAAATTACATATCCTACATAACATATAGTTTTGACAATTAAGTGTTTTATACAAATTTTTCTAGTGTAGATATTAAAATAATTCAAATTGATTGATGTATGTCAATTTTATTAGTTAAATTCATGACAAATTAGTTATATTTATATCATTATCATAATTATAGTTTAATATAACAAAATAGAAAAAAAATACAAGGAAAAAAAAATAAAAAACGATTCTCGCAAACGTAGTGTTTCATACTTTTAGCAAAATGATTTATTTTCACAATACTTTTAGTACAAACATTATTGTATATTTGTATTATGGTATCAAAATCTCTATGATTCCAAGGTCTAATGTTAGATTATTGTGATTCTCATTAAGAACATACAAAATGACACGCTTCAAGTTAAACAAGCATCGTGTCACGCGATGTGTTATATAATAAAATGGATTAATTTATATTTTTTTTTACTTATGTTTAATCATATGACTACTTAGTTTAAAATAATATTATTTAGGTTAATCACTTATTTTTGATAAAAAAATTTTAAAAAATATTATTAAATATAAGTAACCTTTTAATATGACCAATTTAAAATAAACTATGGTAAAAATCATTTTATTTTGATAAAATTAAGAGAAAGTTTAATAAATTTTTACAGTTTTGACTTTTGAGTTAGTAAATTATGTACGCCTTTTTGACCTAAATCTTCAAAAGAGGTGATACGTTCACTATGGTGAGAAAAACGGTGGGAACCGAAAAATTGTTCGAGTCCGTCTTGAATTTATGTTCGAGTCAAAACGGACGGTTTTTTTAATCCCAAACTCGGTCTCGGATTTTTTTATATCTAAAAAACTGAATAAACCGATCCGAATATAAGTTGAAATCAATATTTATTGTGTTTTTTTATTAGTTTATTGTGTGTTTATGATTGTGTTTAAACTTTGAAGTTTTTTGTATTGAATATTTAGTATGCTATTTGTATTTTGTTTGTATTGGATACTTGATATAATATTTGCATTGTCTTTTGTATTTAAAAATTTTATATATCAATTCAAGATCGAGACCGGTCCGAATCAAGTTTATATGAAATTTGTAAGATGAACTCTCCTTCGCGCATAAATCCTCAAATTTCGAACTCGTTTTTTTTTATAAGTCCGTCCCGCCGTCCCGAACTCACATTCACCACACCGACTATTTCTGAGTATCCTTTCTTCTCCGAAATAGTGATCTGGTGGCCCCCACTCTCTCAAACCTCAAGTTCGAAGAAATTCCTGGGAAGGGAAGGTGTGGCTCTCCTTCGATTGCATTGAATTTCTCAATCACAAGCAAATCATCGTCTTCTTCTGCCGTTTGCTCAGGTAATTCGTCGGTTGTTAGTTATCTTCAATTAAGTCTGCGTGTTATTCATCATCTAATTTGAAACCCTACAATCTGATTACCGCAGTTGGACTGTTATTGAGATTCAATGCAAACCGAAATAGTTGAGATTTGCGATGATGGGTAGGCAGAAAAAAATTAGGATTTGATTTTGTGATCTGATGAATCATCTTGTTCAGGCAATTCTAAAAATATTAGTTTGTTTAGTCCATTGTTTTGTGTAGCATAGTTACTATTAGCTACTAGTCGATAACTGGGCTAGAACTTGACGTCTTTAGGATGCCTATGGAGCTTTGTGTGTGGTTGTGTGCAAGCAAAGGGTTTTTTAAATTGCTTCTTTCAACAAGGTTCATTCAAGTTATAATTTTTCCTCAATAAAAGTTGCTTCTTAAAGGTTAAAAAAGTGGATGCATTAACCTTGTTTCTCCGTTGAAGTTTTGAGTCTACCACAAGATAAGATATTGCTCGATACATAACAACAGTGTTAAACCATTTTCATCGTTAGTGTGGGCCTTTGGCTGATAAAGAAATATGAAAACATTGTGGGGTAGAAGGGCGCATGATATTTGGAATTTTGAGGTAAAACTAAAATTGGGGAAGTTTTTGTGTACTCTGGTGAATTACCATCCACGATGCGATCAATCTAGGAGACTGGCAGACCTTTGTTTTTCTTTTTGTTTAATATATCATGAATGGTTGATTTGTTTGAGTCTGTTACAGGTTACTGGTCCCCTAGTATTTTCTTCCTGGAAGCAATTTTTTTTCTTCCCATTGATGGTCTGTTGCTTCTTCAAGATTTATACACGTTTGTTGTTCATGCTCTTTCTGGGATAAACGCAGACTAGCTTTCTTGAGAGTATCAGTGCTGTTAACCATTAATGATTGTGTTTTTTCTGATGAACAAAGATGTCTAAAAGACAGCTTATGGATTATATGGTGATAGATGTAGCACCTTTAGCTGAACTGAAATACCAACTTGGTTTAAGTCATTCATCAGTGCCTCCTTCTAGATTCTTCAAATAATTTGAACTTGGAAATTCAACCGATGGCACTCGTTGAAGCGTTCCACTATCTGTCCTTTTTTATGCCACATTGTTTGTCATGTATATGATTCTTGTTGAACACATACCGGTTTACTGTTGTCTGCAATTGAAATGTTGATGAGATTTTGACTAATCTTCATAACCAGACCTGAAAGACATTGAATCATATGTTATGTAATTGATTCCGAAAGACCAAACTGTTACTTGTGAAAGGACAAGATTAGAGATCTCTGAGTATTCCCGTGTACAAAGTCGTTTCTTTAGTCCGTTGCTAAAAATCATCTGCTAACAAAAGCTACTTGACTTTTCCAATTTATGTAGGAGTCTAAGTGGTGTTTGTGTTTCTTCCCAGATAATTAGAACTTCTGAAATTATGGAAGAAATTGCACTTCCTACGAAGCGGAAGACAGCATCCAAGCCAAAGAATTCCCTGATGCAGCTACAAGGAAATGATGTCCTCGGTATCCAACAAGGACAGGGATCAGGAAAAAAAGCAAAGGCCTCCAAACGAAACCTTAAAAACAAAGTATCTCCTCTCCAGCAGCAGCATTCGGAGAGGTCAAATTCCGATTCATTGCCAGACTCTTCATCTGGAAGCGAGTATCGGGCACTCAGGCGAAAGTATTTGCTTCTTGAGGAAGATAGCTTTACGTTGGGGAATGCATTAAGAGAGGTTGAAAACGAAGTTGGAACACTTGAGGATGAGAAGTTTGCACTGCTCGACCAACTTGTTGTGTTAGAAGGGTTGATTGATGCTTCAGAGATTCAAACTCAGGGCATGCAGTAACTGATTACTCAAAGGAGCTGCAGGAGTTTGAATCTGATGTACTTTGAGAAGTGTAAGTATATTCTGGTATATTTTTAGTTGCTTGTACTCTGTGATATGTTTCAAACATGGAGAAGAGTTTCAATGTTGCTGTTATTGGCATTTGCCACTTTCAGACAGACAGTTGGTCGGAGATTAATATTCCCATATCCTTAAACTGTCCACTACATATATCTTATTTTTGTGATTTTATTTTCTTTCAAATTTCGATCTTGGGTACTTTTTTTTTTGCCAAGAAAACATTCATTCAATTACTCAAAACGGAAGGTCCGACAATCCATAAAACATAAAGAAGCTAAACAAGATGGTAAATTAACAACCCAATCGTTTAGACAAAGTCCCCGCCTAGATTCCGATGCTACCCAATAGGCGCACCGGTTCGCCTCATGACGAACAAAACGTCAGTGGATCCGTGGTATGGATCGTGCCTTCTCCAAGATGTCCGCTAGAATGTTCCGAAGCTCCCAATTTTTGTCCGCATTACCCTCTTGTAGATGGTTGATTACTTGCTGCGCATCCGATTCGATTGTTACTTCCGACCATCCTTTAGAACATGGCAACACCGTTGCTTGGAGAATCGCTCTCGCCTCAAGTGCCTTAGCACTCGTTCCTATCCCGGTTGAGTTCCAACCTGCTATGATCTTTCCCGTCCAGTCCCGTACCACCACACCCGTGCCTCCTGCACCAGTCTGGACGTCCCATGCCGCATCACAGTTCATCTTAATCACGCCCTAGGCGGCCTCTCCCATCTCCGCACCGCAACCTCACGCCCCCGAGCCATATGAACCTCTCCTTATTCTCTCGCAGACCACATCTCCTCGGCCATTGTCTTGATGGATCGTATGGTGACCTCTGATCTCGGAGTGTCCTCCGCATAAGTAGCTCGACACCGCTCCATCCACACCTCCCATGCTATCGTCTCTTGGGTATTGAGTATATGCATTTGAGTACATTCTAGCAAGTTATTATTTTGTTTACGAATTCCTATATAAAGAAATATATTTTTGTTTGTTTAAATCCGATGATGACGCTCAGTGAAACTAATTAAGCACTCCTATATATATATATATATGAACATTTTCAAATGAAGATTGCATAAACATTTTACCTAGTTGACCAAAAACAATTAAGCATTTTACCCAGTGATAGGGTTAGTATTTACAGATCGAACTCATCATACGTCACTTAATTGGTTGCTTGAATCAAGTGCTTTATATTTTTTTTGTTTCTCATTTATTATTTTTAATGATAAATTATCACCTTTTCGTACCAAAAAAATCCAATATAGTCGAAGTTTTTTTTTTTCCAACAATTAGATTTCATTCCATAATATGAAACATTATCCCGTTACAAAGAATGCTAAGACATTATAATAGGAGATAAAGCCGGTGGGGATCAAAAGAACACTCCATACCTAACCTGTTTTGCTATTTAATTCGCACACACATTAGTAGTTATAGGAATAGCAACCCATGAGCTATCTAATCCGCATACACATTAGTAGTTGTAGGTAGGGGTGATAAACCGAATTTCCGACAAGGCCGACTAGGACCGAGACCAATCAGACGAGTTTTTTTCTTCAAGGTCAGGCTCAGGCTCAGTCTCGTTTTTTTTTTCTTCCCAAAATCTCGACTAGGATCAGACCGACCAAATTCATGGCGTAACCCTTACTAGTAATTCATGAACTTGAAGCATCCAACAACCCTTGGATCGATTACATAAGGGAAGTGCAACGGAAGACGAGAAGCGAGCGAGTTCAAGACCAAAACTTCGGTGATTTTTTTGGCCAAATCCAACTGTTTTTTTGTTTTTTACCAAAAATTTCGGTCAAAGACCGAGACCGACCCGAGTCAAGTAAGACCGACTCAGACGAGTTTTTTTTGCCAAAGTTTATCTCGATCATCCAGATGTCAAGACTGAATTTTCGGTATCGGTTCTGTTTCCAAGACCGGCCCGACTCGCTCATGATCCGCCCTAGTTGTAGGAATAGCAACCTAGATAACATCACCTATAAATCTAGCTAAAGTAAAAGTATTATCCACATTCGTTTCAATCCTAAATCGGTACCTCTAAAATATTTTTATCATAAATTCCCCATAAAAATTAATAGAAAAAGCTTCATGCTCTTCTTGTTCTTTGTAGTTCTTCTGCCTTCTGCACGTGGTTCTGGCAACTGTCCCAAGTCATGGGCAATTCTGGTCAGCAATTATGAGGTTGTTCTTTTCAAGGGTCAATTTAATTACATCTATCGAATTATATTACGTAACTGCCTACAGTAGCGTCTGGAAAGCTCCGATCTTTTCGTGTCTAGACGAATCTTAGACATGGGTGTATCGACACATGCAACAAAGAATCGATAGCAACTGCTGAAATAGCTCCTCGATCTGAACCCGGAAGCTTATGCGGATATAAAGACACGATTTTGCAGTGTGGGTCTTATTTGATTCTCACCAATTTCTTCCGGCACGGAGATGGAGCTCGAGAATCGCAGCGGGAAAGATTGGGCGGAGAAACCAATGAAGGTTTTCAATGGAAAGCATGAGTTTCCGTCGTCCAGTCCTCTCCATACTCTGGTAGCTTTAGGGATATGGCTCGGCGCCATCCACTTTGATACGAGCCTGTTGGAATGAAGAGTTAGTCGAATAAGTCCGTTACTTTATTAAGTCGTAGCCCATTTACTTAATAACAGCCCAAGTCGATAGTTAGCCCATTATCTTAGTTGAGCATGGATCCATATATGTGATCTGAGTCATACGAGGAGGAATTATGAATGAAATATCTTGATTCTCTCTCTAATCTTCTCTTCTGTCTCTTTCTATCCTAGTCACCGTTCCCTATCGGAAACGGTGAATTCTGTTACAATAAACCCACCGTTACGCCACCTCAGGAGGGCGTATCAATTGGTATCAGAGCGTGTAACGACTCCTGCGAATGGCGACTTCCGGCGAGACGAGGGCCCAGAAGGACGCTCGGGTAGACGGAACTTTACAGGAGCATCATCGGCTATTGTCGGAGCTAGCAGAGCAAGTTATGTCAGCGAATGCTCGTACCCAGACAACATTCGACGAGCTGAAGTTGATGTATGCGCACAATCAGTCCAGCTTGGAAGAGCTCAAGTTATCGATGGCTTCCTTGACAGCCAACAAGCAAGAACCGGCGAGAAACATGGAATCGGCGGGAATCCTAGGCTCAGCCACAGGTCCGTCTCGATCGGGGCTGGTAAGCAATCCTCATCAGACAGTGACTACTGCTACGGTAAATGAGACGCGAGACTTGAAACACATGTATAGAGTGGGACGGATTGATTTTCCTCGCTTCTCTGGTAATGATGTATCCAGTTGGTTGTTCCAAGTGGAACACTATTTCGAGATAGATGGGACTCCAGAGGAGGCGAAACTGAAGCTAGCAGCTATCCACTTTGAAGGAGAAGCATTACAGTGGCATCAAGGTTTCATGAGGCTGCAAGCAATGGAGGGAAAAACGTATTCATGGCCAGAGTATGTGGATGTTCTTCATGCCCGTTTTGGAGACGAACTCTTTGGCGATCCGATTCTAGAGATGAAGCATCTGAAACAAGAAGGATCTGTCGCGGATTATCAGAGGAGGTTCGATACCTTGCTTAATCGAGTCCAGCTGCTGGAGAGGATTTCTGAAAGAGCTGCAGTGAGTCAGTTCATTGGTGGGTTAGACAATATGCTGCAAGGTTCTGTTCGGATTCAGAGGCCACGATCGTTGAGAGAGGCTTACTCTTTAGCCAAATTGCATGAGATGGTATATGCACAAGGAGCAGGGGGTAAGGTGGTTGTGAACCGTAAGTCGTCAAATTCTAATTACTCGCCCCATTATTCTACTGCTGTGAACACTGCTGCCACGTATCATGAGCCTAAATCGGTTGCTGCTAAGACTAATACTGGATTTGTGGATAGTAAACCATACGTTGGTAACAGGAATGCTCGACTGACCACGAGCAAGGAGATGGAGTCTAGGCGAGCTAAAGGCCTATGTTATTGGTGTCCGGAGAAATACACTGTGGGCCACAATTGCAGGAAGAGACAGATTTATATGATTGAAGTTGGCAAGGAGGAATTGTCAGATGATGAAACAGATGAAGCAATAGAAGAGGCAAACACGGATAATCCAGAAATTTCGATACATGCAATCACAGGAACACTGGGCTGCTCGACAATGAAGGTGGAGGGTCGGGTAAACCAGAAGAGGCTGCAACTCTTGATCGATTCAGGTAGTACTCATAATTTCTTAGATGAGTCTATGGCTGAGAAGTTAGGATGTGTTTCGGAACAGGTTAAACCGCTGAGGGTCATGGTAGCCAATGGGACTGAAATGATATGTAATAAGACTTGTAAAGGCTTTGAATGGTGGATGCAGGGTAAGCTGTTTACAGCCGATGTCTACCTGATATCCTTGGACAGCTATCACATGGTTTTAGGAGTGCAGTGGCTGTCTACTTTGGAAGATATTCTATGGAATTTCCGCAGCCTCACAATGAAATTCTTACACGGTAATGAGTTTGTAGAGTTGCATGGCAGTGAATCCAACTCCATCCAACTAAACAGCCCGAGCAAAATGAACAAGCTGCTGGAAAAAGCTGAAGGTGTTAACTCGGTACAATTATGCAGCATTTCGATGAGGGAAACAGAGGGTGATCACCCCTTCGTGTTCATGGCTCAGGTGTCGAAACAACCTCCAGAAGCAAGAGAGTTAGCTGAATTATTGGCCCGATTTGAGGATGTCTTCAGGGAACCCACGGAACTACCTCCCAAAAGGCAAATTGATCATCGTGTGCCGTTGAAGGAAGGAGCTCAGCCCGTTAGTTCCCGACCATACCGATATCCTGCACCTCAAAAGGATGTCATAGAAAAGATGGTCGCTGAATTGCTAAAACATGGAGTGGTGCGGCCGAGTTCTAGTCCGTTTGCATCTCCTGTGGTACTAGTGAAAAAAAAGGACCAAACGTGGAGGATGTGCGTGGACTATAGGAGGTTGAACGACTTAACTGTGAAGGACAAGTTCCCGATTCCTTTGGTAGAGGAGCTGCTCGATGAACTGCACGGAGCTTCAGTGTTTTCTAAGATTGATCTGAGATCGGGATATCACCAAGTCAGGATGGCCAATGCTGATATTCACAAAACAGCATTTCGGACACACGAGGGACACTACGAATTCATGGTGATGCCATTCGGCCTCACGAATGCACCAGCAACGTTCCAAGGCCTCATGAACCAGGTATTCAAGGAGCAACTAAGGAAGTACGTGTTAGTATTTTTCGATGACATACTGGTCTACAGTAAGGATTTAATGCAGCATGTCGCACATTTGGAATCAGTGCTGAATTTGTTGAGGGCACATTCCTTGTTTGCCAAGCGATCGAAATGCAGCTTTGGGGGATCACAGGTGGAATACCTGGGGTACATTGTCACTCAAGATGGGGTTTCGACAGATCCGAATAAGGTAGCAGCGATTCAAAATTGGCCTATACCTCAATCGGTTAAACAACTGCGGGGATTCCTTGGTCTAGCTGGGTACTACAGGAAATTCATTCGAAGTTATGGAACGATCAGTAAACCCTTAACAGAGTTGCTGAAGAAGGATGCATTTAAGTGGTCGACAGAGGCGGAACTAGCTTTCCAAAGGCTGAAGGAAGCAATGACAACCGCACCAGTGCTGGCACTCCCTAATCTGACTGAAGTATTCGTAGTGGAAACAGATGCTTCCCACACGGGCATCGGAGCTGTTCTAATGCAGAAAGGGCACCCAGTGGCATTCATTAGCAAGGCACTGTCAAATAGGCAGCAAGGGTTATCCGTATACGAAAAAGAGCTCCTCGCCATCCTTCTAGCCATCAAGAAGTGGCATTACTACTTGATGGATCGGCATTTTATCATAAAAACAGATCACAAAAGTCTGAAATATTTACTGGAACAGCACATTACAACGCCATTGCAGCACACATGGTTGGCAAAGTTACTCGGTTACGACTATGAAATCATCTACAAGAAGGGTAAGGAGAATGTAGCAGCCGATGCTCTCTCTAGAGTACAAGGGCCTGAATTATTAATGCTGTCACTCTCTTCGGCATCCACTGATTTGCTAGAAAGGGTGAAGAAAAGCTGGGAGTCCGATGCCAGTTGTATTCATCTCATTAAAGAGTTGGAATCGAATGATAAATCTTCAAGGTTCACCTTCAAGGATGGTCTTTTAAAGAGGAAAGGGAAGCTGATTGTGGGATTTGATGAACAATTGCGCAAGGATATTGTGGCCTTATACCACTCTTCGTCAATAGGGGGACACTCTGGAGCTACGGTCACATTAAAAAAGATTTCAGGATTGTTGTATTGGAAGGGAATGAGGAAATATGTCAGGGAATTTGTGAGGAAATGTGAAGAATGCCAGCGCTATAAGTATGAACGAGCTGCATCACCAGGACTACTGCAGCCACTACAATTGCCGAACTCAATCTTTTCGGATGTTTCTATGGATTTCATTGCTGGATTACCAAAGTCGAAAGGTAAGGATATCATAATGGTGGTTGTAGACCGGTTAACCAAATACGGTCACTTCATAAGTTTGAGCCATCCTTATACAGCTATGACAGTGGCCGAAGCCTTTATTGATCAGGTGTATAGACTTCATGGATTACCGAGCAGTATAGTTAGTGACAGAGATCCCATTTTTGTGAGCTCCTTCTGGCAAGAGTTGTTTAGACAGCTCGGAGTTTCCTTGTGCTTGTCCTCATCATACCATCCACAGACGGACGGTCAGACGGAGGTCGTTAATCGATGTTTAGAGTCGTATCTTCGTTGCATGGCAGGCGAGCGACCAACAACCTGGAATAAATGGTTGCCACTTGCAGAGTGGTGGTATAATACTTCCTACCACTCAACCATCAAGATGACACCTTTCGAAGCTCTCTATGGGTTCGCACCTCCTTTACACATTCCGTATTTCCCAAGGGATTCTAAGATTGATGAGGTTGATATAATGCTGCGAGAAAGAGAAGAGAATGTGAAGATGCTGAGATTTTTGTTGTCAAGAGCTCAGAACAGGATGAAGCAGGTTGCAGATAAGAAGAGGTCCGATCGCAGCTTTGACATTGGGGATTCAGTTTTCTTGAAGCTGCAACCTTACAGTCAGCACACTATGCGTAAACAGGGTGCTCAGAAATTCCAGCCTAAGTATTTTGGTCCGTTTCCGATTATTGAGAAGGTCGGTCCCGTTGCTTATACTCTTGATCTACCAGCTACAGCCTTGATCCACCCTACGGTGCATGTCTCTCAGCTTAAGAAGGCACATGGCGAGCTAGGACAGCATATACCGTTACCAAGTGGAGCTTGTCGACCAGCAGGACGTATCCCGGAGCTGTTATTAGCAAGGAAGATGGTTCGAAGGTTCAATAGGGCGGCAACAAAGGTACTGGTAAAGTGGATGGGTGGAGATGAAGGATCAGCTACATGGGAGTTTTTAGAAGATTTCCAGAAGAAATATCCCGACTTTGACCTTGAGGACAAGGTCGGTTCATAGGAGGGGTGCATTGATACGAGCCTGTTGGAATGAAGAGTTAGTCGAATAAGTCCGTTACTTTATTAAGTCGTAGCCCATTTACTTAATAACAGCCCAAGTCGATAGTTAGCCCATTATCTTAGTTGAGCATGGATCCATATATGTGATCTGAGTCATACGAGGAGGAATTATGAATGAAATATCTTGATTCTCTCTCTAATCTTCTCTTCTGTCTCTTTCTATCCTAGTCACCGTTCCCTATCGGAAACGGTGAATTCTGTTACAATAAACCCACCGTTACGCCACCTCAGGAGGGCGTATCACACTTCGACGTCATCTTGGTCCTCTTCTCTCTTCTCTTGCTTCCCCTCTCCAAGTCTCTACTGTAAGTACCCTTCTCTCCTTTTTTATCTTGAGTTATTTTCTAGTGTACTGATTATCTGTAACTGGTCTGCAATCAGCGTGTTTGGGTTGCTTGTTGCTCTTATGGTAATCCCTATAGATGATCAAAGCAAAGCTGGTCGGAAACTGTCTAGGTTGGTTTCGTTCTTCTCTTGTTTGTTCTTCTTTCTTTTTTTGGTTTGTTTCCATGTTCCATGCTAATTGTGTTCTGGACTACGGTCGGTTTCGATTTCCAGGTTTATATGTAAGAATGCTTGCCGTTATTTCCCGGTCAGTCTGCATGTGGAGGATATTGGAGCTTTCGATCCCAATTGCGCTTACGGTATATGATAAAATGCCTTCTGTAATTTTAAGTTGGTTACCTTTCTTTCTGGAACTAAGTTTAATCAGATGATCCATCAATGCGTCTTGTAACATACTAAGAAAGAACTCATGAACTGGTTAGACATGGGTTTAGATGGATGAAAACTCAGAGATTTTGGTACTTCTAGTAGTAGTAGTATGCTGATTCGATTGAAACCGAAGAATGCAAATTTGATATTGCAGAAAAGTAGATAACCTATGCTTTCTAGTAGATGCAGTTTATTTAATCAGCTGAATGAATTTGCCACTGTTTGCTATATATTTATTGTTTTTGATCTATTTGGTTATTCGGTCGATGAGCTTGAATTTCCTGTTCTATTACAGTATTTGGCTACGAACCTCATTCGGTATTGCCAATCGGGGTAGTTGCCCTTGCTGACCTCACCGGTTTCATGCCTCTCCCCAAGATCAAGGTCCTAGCTAGTACCGCTGTAAGATCCGTATCCATAAGTTTGCTTCGAATCTTTCGATGTTTGTGTTCCTTCTATATAAACAGGTCTCAAATCTCTCCTTTGCGACCAATTCAACTTAGGTATTCTATACACCATTTCTAAGGCACATCTGGACATGGTGTGGGCTGACACCAGCTTCAAGGAAGAACTTTGTTTCTCTCTTGGAATCTGGTTATAGTTGTGTTGTGGTACCGGGTGGTGTACAGGAGACATTTTATCTCGAGCATGGTTCTGAGGTTGTACACTTTTTTCTTTTTGCTCTTTCTAACTTCAATACTGTAAATTTTTTCTTATTTTGATCTGTATTTATTAATTGGAAGTGTGTATGTTTTTCAAATGATTAGATTGCTTTTGTTAAGAAAAGGAGAGGATTCGTTCGGATCGCCATGGAGTTGGGTCGGCCCCTTGTCCCGGTTTTCTGCTATGGCCAAGTACTACTCTTTCTTTCTTCCTTGCTTTGTGTATAAGTAATAAATGTTGAAATGGATATGCCATATCTTGAATTGCAGTCAGAAGTATATAAGTGGTGGAAGCCGAGTGGAGAGCTGTTCCTGAAAATCTCCAGAGCTATTAAGTTCACTCCGATCTTCTTCTGGGGCATGTTCGGGTTCGTATAATCCTCTCAATTCTATAATGTTGATCCTATTCTAACATTAAAAAAACTAAAATTGTTTCTGGTTGTTCAAAAGCACTCCTTTGCCATTCCAACAACCCATGCACGTGGTGGTCGGGAAACCAATCTTGTTAAAGAAGAACCCAAACCCGACACGAGAGGAGGTTGAGGAAGTGCACCATGAGTTCGTTGAAGCTCTGCAGGATCTTTTTGAGAGGCACAAAGCAAAGGTTGGCCACGCTGATCTTGAGCTGAAAATTCTTTGATTTTATTTCCCGTGAATACGTTTGCTGGCCAAAACAATACAAACATTGCTAGCTCTGACGTCTCTGGTCGGGCCATTTGAATGTTGATGATGCCTTAGCAGTTAAGAAACAAGCCACATGAAGAAGGCAGACCAAACTGTAAGTGTCACTGATGCCAATCCATTAGTCCACAGCATTATTACAGAGCATTCTTTCTCCCCAACTCCAAACAATTGTGTCATTGTACCTGCAACCAGGATATTAGTACTGACTATCTTAACACAACACGATAACAAGACATGAACATACATGAAAAATTACATGTTGTGTTCGTGTTGAGGAACATGACATGATAAGTTTATTGTGCGTGTTCGTGTTTAGTAAGTGTCACACGATAAACGTATTGATACGCATGATAATACACACGATTTGCCACCAATATGGGCGTACCTATATTCATGGCTGGAGGGACAGCAAACTGTAGTAGAAGAAAAAATTGGTAGAGAGGATCGTGTGGAACTAGCCCGAGTCGAGTCGCGCCTTCAACAACCAAGATGCCTAACAGTGGGAGAGCAAGGTATTTAACTGCTACGACTCCTACGACCGTCGAGAAATGTATGTCCGACCCTTTCAAACCTGGACATAATGGTTGTTGTTCGTTATATTCACCGACCAAACCATCATATAGGCCCTCTTTTTCTTAGCCTTAGCTTGGGATTCGAGTCAGGATTCATCTACTTACCTCGGAGAAGATTTGCCCCTGAAATTAAGGTGATTGTGGCGATTGATGCCTCCCTAAAAAACAGAGAACGAAGGCAGTAGAGTTCATCAGGACAGATAATTAATTAAACTACTACTTTCTAATAATGAGGGATTTCAGATGGACTAGAGTAGTGTATATTTTGTTTATAAGGGATTTTAATCACTCCATTTTTTATGTGGGATAAATGTGGAAAAAACCGAGTATGACAATCTATCATTCTTAAAAAATGCAACGTTCTTGTTGCTATGCCACCTAATTTATAATCTTTGCCCTTGAGAAGTGATTCAGGATCAGTCTCAAATCGACTTTAACACAATTTGTAACAATCCAAAATACAAATGATTTTTCTCACTAATCTAACTTAGTTTGACTATGCTCATTGTTGTTGTTGGGTTTAGTACATTTTTATTGATACGGGTATGAATCACTTCTAAGGGTTTGAGTAAATCCTTTTAGGAATTATAGACTGATTAATATGTAATGGTAGATTATGTATTAATGTACGCGTCTCGCGTTCAACCTCCGCGGTGAGGTTGCCGGTGTGTGTGGGGGTCGGGGTTAGGGGCAGTGCCCCGAACCCATAGGCTATACTGTATTTATTCATGTATACGTATTTTGTAACAATAACCATCATCAATACAAATGAGCCAAACCGCGTGGAGGTTATCCTATTGGGTGTTACCACGGAAATCAACTCTCTCTCTCTAATCTCTCTAAAATTGCTTCTTCTACTTCATCATTCATCAATTGGTGTTAATCGATCCTAACAAATTCTCCCTTTCGGATGTGAGATAAATCAGAATGTCATAGAAATTCATTCATATAGTTACCCTAGGATGGACACCGAGTCCCCGATGACCCGTAGAGGAGCTGCATCACCAATCATCATCTTTCGGCAAGTGGGTACCATGCCGATTACAAAACCAAACACCTGCAAGAAACATATGTTAGAAATTACTACTAATTTCATTCTTGTCAACACGATGCGTCTGCGTCTCCGATTTTTTTAATGCACAAAGGAAGGAACTGAAAGCATACCGCTCCTATGGTTGAAGGTGCAAGAACTCTCCTTAGGTTTAGATTCTTCAGCTTTGTTTGTAGCCATTGCTTAACCTTGCCCTGCTTGGTTGAAACATTCATATTTTCAAACACTGGTTTTGTTTCAACAATGTCATGAACCTGTGTCATCTCCTGCAGAGGAAGACGATCTGGGTTTTGTTCTTCATCAACTGAAGAAGAAGGTGGCATCTCGAGTTCAGCTTTCAAGGAGTTCTTCGTTGAATATAGACGTATTAAGTTGTATACGTATAACCACAAGTAGATAGCTCCAATCTAAATATTTCCAGCAGAATCGAGAAAGAGAAAGAAGCTATTAATCTTCACTGTTCCAGGTGATTACAGTGTTTATTTAAGAAGATGAATAGACAAAGACTTACTGCCATAGATAGTGAAGCATAAGCAAGTCCATGCATTCTGCAGGCGTCGACATCACCAAAAGGGCTGCCTTTCTCTTTGCATATTGCAGGGATTATAATGATTGGTATGTTTCCAAGATTCCCTGTGAAGATCGTAACAATTACAAACGTGGGTCCGTCCATTCATAAGAAATAAAATCTGGCAATTCCCCACCTGCAGCGCAGCATCCAAGAACAAGACCTCGAAGATGATCAGGAGGCCGACTTATCTTTACAATAATCCATCCAGAAACAGTCCCAGCAACAAATGTTATCAAGATATTGATCGGCATGAACCACCTGCATCGATCCATATATGTTTGAACGATTCTGCAGATGTAGTAATTCATGGAGAAATTCTTCTGACAAATGAGCTTACAATACGGCCATGCTCTCATACGTGATTGTCTTGGCGATGTTACTGGCAATAAGCGAGGGATAGAAGACATAAAATCCAATCTGTCCGTCACATATACATACATATAAAACGGAAAACATTATCATTATTTGGATGCTGCTGCATCATAAATCAATATGAAAATTGCGAAACTCCTTACATTGTTCAAGTGATTCCTTGCTTCTGGACTCAGTAGGTTAACTCTTTTCGTCGCAAGAAAGGATCCAAGACAAGTAATCAGCAGTACTTCTACAACTGGGAATAACGCAGAGATGAAGAGATCAAGGAGACTCATAGTTATGTTTTGGTTATCTCCTTGGACGAATCATATCACACCACATGCTAATAATCCATTCAAGCTGTACCATTAACACTCTCGACGCCCACCAAATGCAGATAATAGTTCTTACATAGAATCGGAGGTGGCGGCGTGGTGGAAAGGAACATCTGCACTTTGTCCAAAAAGTTGTTACAGACAAGCACGTGGAAGAATCTGGGCAGATAGAACACGTGGAGAGTAGCAACTAGTTATGTACTGATCAAGCTCAGAATGAGTAAAGGAATGTTTGTTTCATCGGTGTACCAAGAATGCTAAAGCATTCTATAAATAGTAAGTTGGGATGTTACTTAAAAAAAAGCTCATTGCTATACATAGATGTCAATAAATCCTTGTGGTTTGGATCCCGACTTCTTCGAGACTCCGCTCTTAGGGCCCGTAATGAATACTTTTTGCTTTTTCTGTTTGCCTTTGGCAGCATGCCTGCTCTGCCCATGCTCCACCACATTTGCCTTGCGGAGGCCATCGTGTTCATGGAATCGATTGGAATTCATCGTCCATCATTCATGTACTGCTCTTGCACATTGATCCTTTCGAGTAGCTCGATCATGGCCATCTCCTTCCGCTTGTGCTTCATTCATGTAACTTCTTAATTATGATAGCTACTTGAAACGAATCCGCGAGTTCCATGTTTTCGACATGGATACTCTGGAGGAGAAGTTGTAGATCTATCACATATTTCTACATGGTTTGTTATCTACCATCTTATAGTCAAACAAGCGAGTAACTAGGAATTCTTTTTTCCCGGCATTCTCGGACTCATACTTTTGTTCCAAGGCATGCCACAACTCCCTAGAGAACTTTGTTTTACTATATACATCATACAATGAATTAGACAAACAGTTAATTACATAATGTCTACATAAATAATCTGAGTGATTCCAAGTTTCTAGAGCTAAAAAGAACCCTTGATTATCATCACCCTCACTTTGAGTTGGTGGTTCTTCAGTTAGGAATCGAGTCAAGCTCAGCGTGGTCATATAGAACTTCATCTTCTCCTGCCACCTCTTGAAGTTTGAGCCATCAAATTTATCGGACTTCTTAGCATGCACAAGTCCAACCTGATGAGTCATGGTTACCCCCTAGTCGGCGCAACGACGAGCACGTTCTACGACGCATTAGGGACTTCAGTTTGAGCCACTACTTCAGCACTGATATCAACATCTTTGTTGTTTGCAACCATTATTTTGAAACATAAAAAATGTTGAATTATTTTTTTCCATAAAAATTATTATTTCACAAATTAATGAACCAAAACGGTTCTTTGTTTCCTGAAATTACTAAAACAGAGATTGCCTAAAGATTGTTAGTAAAATATAAGAGAATTAAATAATAACTTTCGAAATTTAAAGTGCATAAAATTATTGAATGACATGCAAATTGACGAAATGACAAAATTGCCCCTAGAAAATGGATTTTGCAGAAAAATTACTGAGACACCTATCAAAACGGTCTCCTTAATGCAATTTCGCCCTCACCGTAAATGGTTCATTAAGGCGAAACAAACACGACGTTTCCCTTAATCGAACTGAACAATACTTGAACTCAGACTTCGACAGAAATTCGAACACAACTGGGAATTCTGATATGACTTAACTCTGGAGCAATATGTCTTTTGGTAATTTTCAGATTTTTCGGGAGTGTATGAGATTCTTTTTAAATGAGAAAAACCAACCCTATTTATAGGGTTTATGGTACTCATTGTAATTAAGGTAACCCATAAATTTATTTAGAAAGCTAAATGATTGTTAAAAAAAATATCAACAACTATATTACATTAGAAAATACTCCATTAGAAAATATTTAATTAGGAAATATTTAATTAGGAAATATATCATTATGAAATATTTTATTAATAATATTCTCTTAATATGGCAAATGCATAAAATTATATAACAACATAGTAACAATAAATTATCAAAAAAAAACATAGTAACAATATCCTAGGTATATTGTGAAGAATATTAAGAGAATATTTTCTAATATATTATACCAACAGTAATATTTCCTAATATATTATACCAACAAAGCCCTTTTCTAATATATTACTTACTCCCTCATTTGCCATTCACAAGTAAAAAATTAGTCGGTTTAACCATAAACCGGCTCAGGTCGAATCAGACCGGCCAAGGGCTGGGCCACGACCGACATGTGTTTGTATCAATAATTTTTCAGCATTACTATGGTTTCCGATTCAATATATATACATATACTAGTTGAATGAGCATACATTTGGGTAGTGCAATCCTGATACATGTGTACATTTAAGCAATTGACTGTGTTATTATACAAAAATGAAGGGCAGAATGATAGCAATGCTTCGGCTTTAGGGTAGCTGAAGTGAGTTCTAACAGAATGACACTAATCGTTGGATGTGCCTGTGGCAACATAAAGGAGTATAATTGAGCCTCTCATAATAAGTTAACGCGCAACAGATAAAATATGGACATGATGATGAATATCGACATTGATATTGAAAATGCTCGTTTATGTCTTATGCCAATTTCAAAGTCGAAAATGGAAGTATAATTTATTGTAGGGTTGATGATTTTTTACGCAACGCGGATGCGCAAGAAAAAATTGTGTTCGTGAAAACATATGACAGAACAATAACACGATAGTATGAACACGATAACACAATATTTTCGTGTCGTGTTTAGACATCAGAACATGATACGTACGATAAAGTTAGATTTGAAAGTTTTTTTTTAAAATATTTTTCTAAATTAGTCTCATTTAATAACTTTTAAAATCTATTTAAGTATTGAGTTTGTCAATTCTACATTAAAAACTCGTGAAATCTAATTTTTGAATTGATAATTCTTATTATTTTTGAATTGATAATTCTTATTATGAACAATTCATTATTTATTTTTATAAATTTCGCATGTGAATATACAATTGATTAACTTAACACGACATGTAAATGCACGAAAAACTGTGTCGTGCTCGTGTTAAGGAACATGACACAATAAGTTTATTGTACGTGTTCGTGTTTAGTAAGTGTTACACACGCATGCATGATAACACCCATTTACACAAGATTTGTCACCTCTAGTTTATTAGTGTCACAATTGTGGAAGTATAGTAACCCTAATGTTGAATTTTTTTATTTTTAATTTTGATAGTGAACTATAGTAATCCTTGGACAGTTGCCTTTGCATACGCAGAAAGAAAAGTGTGTTAAGAAACAAGCCACATGAATACCGCAGACCAAAATGTAAGGGCAACCGTTGCCAGGAGACTAGTCCACAGCATTATTACAGAGAACTCTTTCTCGCCAACTCCAAACAATTGTGTAATTGTACCTAAAACAACATATAATAGAGAGATATATGTGTCAGAAACCACAACTGTAAGTAGTTAATGCAGCAAAGCAATGAGTCGTAATGGAGGAGGAGGAGGAGGAGGAGGAGGAAACACACCTATGTTCATGGCTGGAGGGACAGCAAACTGAAGAAGAAGGACAAAGCGGTATAGAGGGTCCTCCGATGGCACGAGTCCAAGGTGAGTTGCGCCTCGAACAACCATGGTGCCTAGTAAGGGCATAGCAATGAATTTGACTGCTATGATTCCTGCCACCACCCACAAATGGAGGTCCGAACCTTTCAAACCTGCAAAAGTATGTCCATTAGATGGAACAAAAACGTACCCTTCTGTCGTCTGTATGATAGGGGAAGACAATGCTCACTTACTCTTGAGGAGATTTGCCCCCAAGATTAGGGTGATAATGGGTATTGCTGCATCCCTTGAAACAGATCAGGTAGAGAAAGGTATGGACATTAGAGATTTAGATAAGTAATTAAATTTGTAATTTAATGATATTTTCGGATAAAAAATGCATAAAATGCACAAGAACATGTAAATTGACCTGAATATATTTTTTTGTTAAAAATACTAAGTTTCACTTGAAACACGGTCTCCTTAAAGGCAATTTCGTCCCATCACCGTAATTGGTTCGTGTAATAGAAAAATTGAGTCATTTTCCTTAACCGTACATAACAATACCTGAACTCTGACTTCGACGAAAATTTGGACTTGAAACTACAAATTTAGACCGAACCTAGAGCAATGTACAATTGTTGAGAGTATTTCTGATTTGTTCAGTGTGTAAAATGGTGAAGAATCATACACTATTAATAGTTTTTTTCACCATTCATGCAATTAATTAGGGCACATTGTCACCTGGCTCGCTCAAAGACAGGTTTTTTAAAGTGACAATCATGTCTGCATGATACGGGTGCATACATGGGTCGTCCTGAACTAGAAAGTGTCAATCAGATCGATTTGTACCCCTCTATGCACGTGAGAGAGTCATTCTTCTAACAAGTGATTAGACTTGTATGAAGTGAAAATCAATGTATATTAGCAAAAAAACCAAAACTTGGCTGGGACTAGGAAATGCAAGCAAAATTGCTTCCTTCCTCATTTGTCATTCACAACACATTTGAGCCGATTTGGGATTAAACCGGCCCAGGAAAAAAACCGCGACCGAAAAACCCGGCCCAAAGGGCCACAACCTACATAAACATGGAGAACCTACCCAAGCATGGACACTGAATCTGGGATGACTCGAAGAGGAGCGTTGTCGCCAATGATCACTTTCCGGAACACGGGTACAGTTCCGATGACTAAACCAACTATCTGCAGAAAGATATAAACATATACAAGTTAGTCGGGACATAGATTCTTGATACCATGTACGTCGTTTGAACAACATACCGCTCCAATGGTAGCTGGTGCAAGTACTCTTCTTAGGTTGAGTCTCTTCAGCTTTGTCTGTAACCATTGCTTCACCTTGCTCATGGCTTGCTCCTGCTTCGAACAAGGTTGTAAGGCACGGGTCTTATTCTGACAAAGCTAAGGATACAGAATGGGGAAAATGGGAACCTCTGTCTTGCCCTTCTCCGTTACTGAAGGTTCAAGTTCAAATCGATCCTCACGACGGTTGATGGGAGAGATATCTTGCTGTTGCAGAGGAAGATGATCTTCTGTTTGTTCTTGCATTTGATTCCTATCTTCTTCTCCAGTTGAAGAAGAAGATGGCATCTCCAGTTCAGTATTCGCAGAGTTTTGCGTTGAATACGCGCGTATTAAGTTGTATACGTATAGCCACAGGTAGATCGCTCCAATCTAAATTTTTTTAGACAGAATCATCAAGAACCGACCATTCCTCGTAGAGTTTAAGATGAACAATGACATTTTTTTCTTCTTTTGAAACCCTAACTGGAGTGAAGTGAAACAACTTACTGCCATTGACAATGTAGCATAAGCAAGTCCGTTCTTTTGGCAGACATCAACAACACCAAAAGGGCTGCCTTTCTCTTTGCATATTGCAGGGATTATAATGATTGGTATGTTTCCAAGATTCCCTGTGAAGATGAAAACACAAGTACGGAGAGTAGGAGGAAATAACTCACTCATTAGTCCTTTTATAAGAAATACTCAACTTAGATGTTTATATTAGATCTAAACCTTGAAAATTTATTATGTACGATAATTTATGCATGTTGGGTGAATGTGTAAATAGATAGGTATTAAACGTATCTGAAAACATAAACACAATTAACCTTTTGAACAAACCGGAAAGCAATTCATGTATCCACAACACAAAATTTACAAACTCAATTGGACCGGAGTAATGGTTGGATCCGGTTGGAGAGTGAACTTATCATAGTGACGGTCGGGTTCTTTAAATAGTCTAGATTGCAAAGCAAACACGATTCATCAACAAGTTTTTAGAGAACTGGACGATTTTTCGGTCTACTGAAGAAAATAAAAGAGGAGGAGAAGGACGTCTGATCCCTCTCCGAACGAACTGGAAAGCAATTCATATATACACGACACAAGATTCATAAACTTGATAGTTTAGTTTCACAATCCAAAAAATCTTATTTATAAACAACAAGTGTAAGAACAAATCTAAATATAATTTGAGTTCTAATCTAAATATAATTAAACAACCATGATTAATCGTGTTTATGCGTATATTTACATATCAGAGTTGTTTAAACACAATATTAATTGTGTTGAAATAGATAAGAGTTGTTTAGATGTATGATGTGTTCAAGTCAAACTCATATATGTATAAATACGTATCCTTGAAGATCATGTAACTAAGAACCCACCTGCAGCACAGCATCCTACAACAAGTCCTCTAAGATGATCAGGAGCTCGAGTTACCTTCATGATAACCCATCCAAGAACAGACCCAGCAAGGAACGTTATCATAATGTTAACTGGCATAAACCACCTGCATGCATGATCCATTCATACAAATATTTGGAAGAATCAGTAGTTACTGATGAGCTGGATATATATGAGCTTACAGCATGACGATGCTCTTGTATGTAATTGTCTTGGCGAGGTTGCTGCCAACAAGTGAGGGGAAGAAGGCATAAAATGTAATCTGTGCAAGCAAGACAAAGACATGTTGTTTGAGAGTGTTCCATAGAACAGATGCATGAAATCATCACAAACATACGTTGTTTAAGTGCTTCGTTGCTTCTTGACCAAGTAAGTTAACTCTTTCAGTCGCAAGAAAGGAACCAAGGCCGGTAATCAGCAGTACTTTCAAAACAGGGATTAAGGCTGCAATGAACAGATCGAGGAGCTTCATGTTGGAAGTCGAAAGATGCTCGAAAGATACTCTCAGGTAAGCCTCAACTCTGGAAAGCTAGCTGTTAACAATTCAGTACGTAGAAACGAACAGAGAATGGAAACTGGGTTAGAGCTGCAGAGAGTATTTCATCATGGTCGAAAACCTGCATGGATTGTTGATACTTTTTTTTTGAAGAAACAGAAGTAAGTAGTAGTGCAGATAACTATCAAGAAAGGGTAATCATCAATCTTTGAAAAGAGAAACACACCATGTAACGGAGTGGAGGAAGAAGACAGTGGATCGATCTCTGGTGTAAAAGAATGGTGGTAGAGGGAGGAGAAGAATCTTAGAATTTGGAGAGAACAAATTGTTTTTTTACTCTTTAAAACAGCAATGGAGAGAACAGAACAGAAGATAAGCACTTTGGGTGCACTTCTGACTTATGGCGTAGCATAATTAAACATTAGTGCGTTTTTTCTTGTTTGTATTATCATGAAGTAGCAGTTTTCTTACACGTTATTCAACATATATTTTGCACTAAAGAAATGGAAGACTAAGGAAATTCAAAATTTAAGTGTTTTACTGATTAAGTTATTTTGTAATCATAAAATTTACGAATAAATTATTTATTTAATCATTTACATTAGGTGTGAGCAAAAAAACTGATCAAAAGAACAAAAAATCAAAAACTCATACATATATGAGCAAATCAGTTTCATCACGGAATGTAAAGACTAGTTTAGTACATTAAGAAACCAATTCTATCACAATGTGTAATAAATAAACTGCAAAAATAACCTAGTTGATCGTCATGATATTAAGTAGAAAGGCAAGGCAAACATTTATCAATGCAATAAATAGCATCATATCTAGTGGATGCTCAACAACTCCGACCTGACTCTCAGTAGTTTTTCTTTCAGTTGTGCGTCCATTTGTTGTTAATTCCAGCATTGTTTTCCTTACATCACATAGAGGAATCTTCTCATTAAAACAAAAAAATCACCACCCAAATTATGTATAGACTGACAAACATAACAACTTAGAGTTTCAAATTTTATCAAAATTTCATATAACAACGGAAATCAAAATGGGGATATTTAGGGTTGAAATTGTTGTTGAACTTTCGAATGGTTGCTTGGATTATTCTGAAGTCGTGACGGCACTTTCAAATTGAAACAATTTGGAGGCACTCAAACTTTCAATCGGATAAAATCAGAATACTGAACTAGAACTTGAGAAGGATTGTAAATGTTTGAGATGAAATTTTGTCACACCCTTTGGAAGAGACACCACACCCTTTGGAAGAGACACTATGCCTTTTGGAAGAGATGTTATGCCCTTTGGAAGAGACACTACACCATTTGGCCAAGACATGTGACTTTTCAGCCACAACATGTCTATTGGATTCAAATTTTGGCTCCAAAACCAAAGGGACACCTTAGGATGATGACTTGGAGCCAAAGTAATTGCAATGGTTCGGCCTAATACTTGGCTCTAATGCAAGTGTCCAAAATCCGGGAATTTTGAGGTTAAAATGTTAAGTCATTAGTTCCAAAATTCAAATTTACAATGAATTTTTAGACCCCAGTCAGGGGCTCTGCCCCTTGGACCCTGCCAGGGCGCTGCCTCTGGACCTCAACAAAGGGGGTGTTGCCCCATTTGACACTCATTGCCTCGTCTCTAATCAACTGATGAATCTCTGATACAGTGAATCATAATATACTTAAATAAGCGTGCACTCCACACCCTCCTAACTTGTTTAATGAGATATTATGATCTTATTTGGTCAACTAGTCAATCCAATGACACTAAAATATCTAACATAAATTAGAGTTATAACTTGCAAAAAAAATCCTTAAATTAACAGTATTCAATACTCTTGTCTTCAAATTGGGGCAAGTATAGAAACTTCAAGAAAAGTTGTTACATGTACCAACTAATTTGAAATGGGCAAATCAATCCGCAATAACACCATTGTAGATTTGTCTTAAGATGAAGGAGAATGACCCAAATGAGTTATATCTCATCGATTTTCACTAGCAAAATCCGTCGCTTCATCCAATGTGATCTCTGAAATTTACTCTCCTTATACTGCGTTGAAAATATGAAATGTATTTCAAATGAAGAAGACAAACAACATATTTATTTTGAAGAAGGCATTTTTGACACATTAACTCATAAAATAATCACTTGTAAGACACAAACGACCAAATGTAGCAACATATAATGAATTGAACAAAAAAGTACCATTGTAACACATAAGGAAACAATTAATTAAGGTTGCGCCAAAAATAACATTGATCAACGTAAAAGATAAAATTGATCATTTATTATATTTTTTAGGGTTAATAGGTCCAATGGTACCATAAGTTTGGGTCATGTGATCGGATGATACCCCTATATTGTTTTATGGTACCATAAGTTTCGCAATGTTGTTATTTGGTCCAAATTACTGCTGACGTGGTGCTGACGTGACGCTGACGTGGCACTGATGTGGCAATTGAAAAATACAAATAAATAAGAAATATAATAAAAATAGAAAAAATAGGGAAAAAATCGAAAAACAATTATTAAAAAATTCAAAAAATATTTTAAAACTTTATATATTAATAAAATGAATTTTTTATAAATGTATTTTTTTAAAAAAAAAATCGAAAATTGCAAAAAAAAAAAATAGGTTGGACCCTTGGCTGGGTTGGACCCCTACCAGGTCTGGGTCAGAACTTATGGTACCATCCGATCACATGGCCCAAACTTATGGTACTATTGGACCTATTAACCCTATTTTTTAATTAGATACTATAACGATATGCTAGTATAATTTTTAGGGTAAATTACTTTAACATACACTTATATTGTGGCTGAATATGTTCATAGTTAAAATTGTATTGTCTCGTATCAAAAGTATTTCACATTCTTAATGGTAAGTTAAGAGTTAAAAATGGAAAGTTTATAGAAATTCACCATGAAAAAAACAACTGAAAATTTACCCAACATAGAAATTTAACAGAAAAAAACTTGTAAAAAATAAAATTACTGTTAAATTTTTATTAAAGTACAAATTTCACCCAATAGTTTATTTTAATACAACACATGCCAATAGTTTATATATATATATATTAATTTGGTTAGGGTGTATACAATGTTGACAATTAAGCAAAATGAAATTTTCTGACTAATTTTATTGATCCACCTAGATTGTATATTACAATTGCATATGTGACATTATATTTTTGTACATGTGGATACTTTGAAATTGCTCCAAAGCAACACATTGAATCTTAAAAACCGTTTCAATTGATCACATTTATTATAAATCAATTGATCAACATTTTCATTATTTTTCAAGCTTAGTTTTCTTCATTTTTTAATTAAAAAAATATTTTAATAATTTTGGATTTTTAATATATTTTATTCACAAATCTATATTTGTAGGGTTTAGGGTTATAATTTAAAATGAATTTATTAGGGTTTTATTAATTTTAATATATTAAATTTTTTAATTAAAAATAATAAATTACACAAATTTATTTATGAGTATGTTTAGAATATAAATTTTATCATATGAACCAAAATTCTAATCATTATTACTAATTTTTTAAAGATGTATCCTTTTATATGTTCTTTGGTAGACAACATATGTAATAATTATTATCAACGTAGAGTAGTTAGAGTTATTAAAATACTTATATTCAATTTAATGTTCGTTAAAAATACACAATAATAATAAAGAACATAAAGCTAAGTTGAAAAGAATGTACTAATAACATATTAGTAAATGTTTATACAATTTTTAATATATATATATAATAAAAATACTTTAATTTAAACAATTAGAAAACAGTTGATAGATAAATGCATAATGAATACCTATATATGTTTTGCTAGAAAAGTATCAATATATTTATACAATAATTTAACTAGATCTCACAAATTATGTTGAACTTAACTTCAAAAATATAATAAAACATTAATTATTTTTTAGAAAAAAACACTAAGTAACATCTAAAATTTCAAACATAAAAGTAACATGTAAAAATACAAAATTATTATTATTATGTCAAAAATTGTTTTAAATTAACACATAATATCATAATTAATAAATACAAGTATTCAAAGAAAAATTATTATCCTTTATTAGTTAATATAATATGATATTCAATGCTAAAATATTTATTATGTGTGCGTCTGTGAAATTTTAATGTCAAATAACTCAAATTATCTTTAACATAAAAGAATAGATATTTAATATTTTTTTAGATAATTTCCCTTCATTAATAAATTATTTTGTTAGTAGTTGAACTTCCAAACTCAACACATTAATCATGACGCGTATAAACTTATATCTTTATTATTAAGAAAAAAACACATAAAAAATCTATATTTGATATTTCATAACTAATGTATATATATAATTATTTATAAATGTTTTAATTTTAATATTTTATCTATTATAAAATATAATTTAAACAAAATAATATATTTAATTTACTGCGCAAAGCGGAGATAAATTATCTAGTATATAAATATTTTGGCTCAAATTCTTATAATGCGAGGGGACTTACTCAAATGGTCTGGTTTATAATTTATATTGTTAAATGGATGTTAATATATACTAGCCCTTTTGTTTCAAAGAAAAGATAGAACATTCAAAAGGCTAAAATAAAACTCTCAACATTTATTTTTGTGTATTGTTTTCTTTTGTAAGACTGATAAATCTTATGTTTAACCATCTCAGTCAATACGCATATACGTCACCAATAATAGTTTTTTTTTATTTAAGGTTTGTTCACTTGTTTTATAAAGAAAGTCCAAATACGTATTTACAAAAATGTGAGAGTCACGTTTATTATTTGGATACTATACCTTGTTTTATATACTCACATACTTTTTATTGAATATCTTGACGAGTAAGTGCAGATGTTAGTTGGTCCATAATTATGTAAGTTGTAATGTAATTTGATGTAAAAATAAGTTATTTTGACGACTTGTATGTAGATTTCATAATTTGACCTATCCAACCCAATCCCTGCAGTTATATCTGTATCTCTATCAAAAACCTTTTGAGTAAGCAAGATTAGGAGGTTGCTTTTTGGCGCATCCATTTTGTGGCAGACCATTTCTCTCCAGACAGCACCTCACATCCACCATGAATGCTGCTTGGATCCGACTGTCCATCTAGTCCCTGTAACACAAAAATCATATAATATCTAAAAATTCAAAGACCATGATCCGACTTAGTCTTAGATAAGAAGGATAGAAAAGAACGAACCATGCTCCAAAATAGAACTGCGTCTCCTTTAATTGGCTTCACAGACAAACCAGGAATTGTTTTACCACCACAGATACATTGGCCTTCCCCAGCCTGAGGTGTATATACAGACATATAGGAGTGAAGCAAAGAAACGAATTACGAAAGAAAGACAAAATAGAGACGTCTGCGAGCAGTATATCTACATCTTTTTTAGGATCAACAGACTAGCAGAGCTACCGCAGAGTTATGGAGAAAACAATTCATAGAGAATAATGTGGCAACCAATTGAATGATCCCACACCAAGTTATTAGAATCATTTTTTGAGTTGCATCTTGATATAAGTTGCTACATTCATATTCAGTTGGTAATTTAGATCGATTTACATCCAGCAGAATCATATATATCAAACACAAACAGGTACAGAAACAGATTAATTTATTACCATGGGGAAATATGTCTCTCCTCCCTCAACATCATTACTCAGGTACATGAGCATTGTAGCTATCCGCTGACCACCTCGTTTCAAGTTGAACTGAAAATACAAGAGAAATTATGATTCGTTTATTTATTAGGGACTGTTTAGGATAACTTAATCATAAGGGAAATAATATTCAGCACAAGAAGGAATTCAAGTCACATAAATAAAGTTTTAAAAAACAAACATAAAACGTACAGTATCAGAGAAATAAGGGAAATAATATTCAGCTCAAGAAGGAATTCAAGTCACATAAATAAGCTTTAAAAAAAATATAAAACGTACAGTATCAGAGAAGTAGTCATGGTGAGGCTTGTAGAACTGATCCTTTTCATATCTGTACTTTGGCAGATGTTAGTCTTGTCTTAATAGAAGAGAATACCAAATTCCCTGAGCACAAGAACTTAAATGTATGTTAACAAATGTCCTACCTTAAAACTTGAATGAGCTCTCCGTTCTCTACTGGTATTTGAGAAAAAACAGAGATGCGATTTTCAATTGCCTGTTAAGTAAAAAAGGCAGAGAAAGACAAGAATTACACAAAGCTTACATACGTAAGCGCTACATACATTCAAACAACAATGTTCAAACATATTAACCATGTTGAGCTTTAATATTAAATCACATTTGAGCTTATTGTGGAGACTTGGTTAAGCGGTCCATATAATTTATCATGGTATCAGAGCAGACAATTATCATGGTATCAGAGTTTATCAGTCACACCTTCTCCGTGGCATCTATTCCAGTTAGACATCATATTATACTTAATTTTCCACATTATGGGCCTTCGAAATAAGTCAGTGCTCATTGTTGAGATATAATATTAAACCACACTTTTACCCACTAATCTGAGCTTATGGAAAAATTGGTTCATGGTCTATCAAATTTGCCAAAACACATATATCATATTGCATTGCAAGTACTTACAGAAGTATTTGAATATTTCACCTACGTAGGTAATAAATAGGCATGAAAAGTTATTCACTTTTACCAAAAAAACGGTCAACATATGCAGAAGCACGCTTAGCTAACCTGTATCATAGGATATTTTCGCTCTTCATTGCTCAAAAACATTCCAGAGCTTGTCCTGACATTACTCTTGATTCCCTACATATATATATATAAAGCAGATAGCATTTAGTCGTTGTATCATAAAAATGAATATTCCAAGGCGAATAAAAACAAATATAAACACCAGTGACTTTATTTTCAAATCTTATGCAATTAAGCACTAATGGAGATACATTTTCTCGCTTCAGCTCGAGAGAGTTTGCAAATAAGCTCTGTTCATCCACAAAATTAGATTCCATATATTTCTTTAGTTTTTCAAGGTGGTACACTCATTCCAAACTTTCCGCTTGGGCTAAAATGACTCTTAACACCTCCCCTCTAACATTGCAACAAGCAGCTTCCATTGATTTGGACTTAGCCAATTCTCACGACAAGCAACCCTTGTACTCCCAGAAAATGGGCATTCTCTTGTGTTAGTGTCCTCTAAACACGTAGCAATGCCAGTTACTGGTCCCATATTAGAACTAACTAAAGTCCCTGTATTTTGGCCAAAAAAAAAAGTCCCTGTATTGACCTGACTGCGTTATGAATAGTATTAACTACAGGCTTGCAAACAAGATGGTGAATTCAAGAACTTAAGGCCATAGTTGGCCACCTGAAGACTTGAACTGCTCTATCTTAATACCTTAAGCTGATTTCTGATTTACCCCCACCCCACATGGTGCAACTGTCTGATCACAAAACAAAGGTCCTAACTATGCCTTTCATATTTTGCTCATTTATGTGAAGACTGGAATAGAAGGGCTTGATAAGGTTGAAGGTATTATTGACCAGTATAAAAACATCATTTGCTGTCCAGGATATGTTCTTTCGAGACTTAAGATGCACTATTGAAAATGACCAATAGAACACAGTCTTTATCTGATTCTTACTTATAAGTGGGCCACTAATTACCAAAAAAATTGTAACTGCACACAAATCTTTGGCCTTGATGAAAGATTTCTTAGTCCTCAATTTCAAACAAGTTGCAGATAGCTAAATTACATAATAGGATTTAGGAAAAGACAATACTATTCTGGCAACAATCAACACCAAAACTGTACATACCTTTCCCGTTTTCACGTCTACCACCGTAGATTCTTGAAGGCGGGGACGAGCAAGAGCTCTGAGGTAGTCGCATTCCTGCCAAATTGACCAATTTAATCTAGATTCTAGAGCTAAATTGGAATAATCTGTATTTTCGCTTCTTTAGTTAAGGACGAACATGACAGAACAACGAGGACGGCCAAAGGTCAAGCCAGAGTACATCTTTGAGACACAGAATGATGATGAGTGAACAGTTACATATTTCTTTGTAGCACCAAAAATGAATACCGTATATTTTCAGGGTACTGCTTCATGCCCTGATTACATGAAGACAGATGAACTGGGCAGAGTTTTTTTTTGGCCCATACTGCAAGAGTTATAGAGAAAGAAAAAACTTTACAACCAGATGCAAAATTGAAAAAATAAAATCAAAATAGAGACACAGATGGGAGCTATATTTATCGAAAAAGATATTTACGTCGGTTAACCCCCTTAGAAATTCTCTTTTTAGCAAACTTGAATGATCAATTACAACTCCGGTCATGCCTATTCAAGACATACTACAGTATTTCTCTGAGTACAAAAATGAAGTTAAGAATAAACATACCTCCACGCTCAAAAAATTGTGTAGCACAATTATTCGTGGGGTCCAACTGATGATCTCAGGTTGCACCTTTAAGAGTAAGAAAAATATATAATTTTAACAGCAAAATTTTAGAACAGCAATCCATTTAGTACAACTTTCTCTTGATATAACATAACTGCAAAACCATGATCATGGATAACCTAGATACAGGCATATCAATCCTGCCCTGATAAATGACAACATGAGAAAACGACAACTAAAAAGATATCAAGTATAAATATACAGGCAGTGGCCAATGCATTGCATATTGAGGCATATTGACCTTGCCCTGATGACATGAGAAAACAACTATAAAGATATCAAGTGCTAAAGATACAAGGACTAACTTCTGCATATTGAAAAATGTGAGCATAAGAAGACAGATGAAGTACTTCTAGACAGATCTTCTCATAAAAAATGGCAAGCATATGTTTATAATCAGAGAAATATGGGTACCACTGAGAGTCAAGCACGTAGCAAAATGCAAAATGAATGTCTGTGGTGGTTATATTCATAATTATTTTCATATAGTTACTACAGATCTATTCCTTTATGTGTTTCTAAAAAATAGGCATAATAAGAATTACAATTTCCACTGTAGACTTTCAGATTCTCATAAATATTATTTCCAAAGAGAGATAACATAGAACCTGTAGGCAATATAGCTAATACTTACATATCCAAGGCGTAAACTTTCTGCCTCCTTATCATTTCCAACATTAGGAAGAGCTGAAAACATACCCAAAAAAAGAGCATGAAAGCCATCATAATAGTTGAAGCTTTAATTAAATTTAAATCCTCTCATGGATATAAACTTAAAGTTCATGGTAAAATTGATCACGCATAACTTCACCTCATGCCCAAAAAAAAGAGCAGGACAGAGTTCAAGTAGAACATTTATTAGTATCGATTGAGAGAGTGTAAAATACTAGAAAACACACCTCAACAGCACATCATTAAAGAATTGAAACAAAATGGATATCCTAGAGCAAATGTTACAGTGTGGAGAAAAAAAAAATGAACCTCTAGGTAACCGAAGATAGACATCGTGCCGACTTTTATAGTCCCTTGGAATAGAACCCGTGCCTATAAATGAAAAAGTTCTTACAGTTTAGCATAAAATTTTAAAAATAAGCTACAGAGATGTTTGTGCAAAACAACCATGTCTATTGCCACTAATATAGGACAAATTGGTTTTGCAAAGCACATCCATGATGCTAACAAAAGGTTCTAGGTACTGCCTGCATTTTTAAAGTACGAGAAAACTAGGTAAAGCCATACTGAAGGTTTATCGGAAAGATCCTACTTTATGTGGTCAGAATCAGAATCCACTTAGAGAGTGTACGTTCCCCTTTAAATAGTTTATTTGCCCATACACTTGAAGAAAATCTTACTATTAAGCATGAAAATACTCATCTCAGGTACTAAAAGATTATGCCAAGGAGAGATGTAGAATCTCCCCATTCGTTGAAGAAAATCTTACTATTAAGCATGAAAATACTCATCTCCGGTACTAAAGATTATGCCAAGGAGAGATATTCTATTGTTGGAAAAACAAAAGGATTTTAGTAGATGAATTATATTTGCTTTGACCTCTCATTAGATCACCTACGCTGACAGCCTAACAAGCCTTGAAGGTCTTATTGCAAGCAAGAATCGTCATTAAATATTACTACTGCATAGGCAAACTGCAATTGTAGAAAATCTCATTGAAGGCATTTAAATGTGATTGTAGAAAGAAAAAAAGCAACACAAAACCAAATTTCTTCTATCAAGCATCAATTTGACAACACTATCAACAGGTCTAAATGAAGAATCCTACTAATCAGATTGGAAGGAAGTTAAAATTGCTAAAGAGCTGAAGCTAAAAGACAAACTGAAGCAACAAATAAATAATGGCTACGAGGAGAACTTCTACACGTCACTAGTACATATACAAAATTCAAAGGGAAATCCAAGAACATTTAACAATTCATATTTCCACAGGTAAAACGACAAAAGGCTTAAGTAGCTAATTAACTGATATCAAACACAAAGGAAGACCAGGGAGCAGTAAAATTACCATATGAATCTTCAAGCCTTCTAATAAATGCAAGCTGTAGAAAAGCACCTACACTTCCAAAACAAATGAACATGTACAGAGTTACTCGTTGATCAAATAGAAGAACAAGATATGCAAATTGCAATATTTATAATCCATGAATGTACTAGAAAATATGATTTTTTGACAAAATAGACTCTGCATTCATTTAAGCACTCCATCCTTTCTGTTTGTGCAACCCCTTCAATCTCCTCACTCCGGACTATCCGGCTAGGATTCAATCACAAGTATATTGCAGCTTATGCTTAAACTGATGATTCAATCATCTCCCTACATTGTGAGCTAAACTTTACTAATTGACTAAGACATTTTCTCAAGTGTTGTGAAATCAACTGATAAATCAGATTTAGAGTTTAACAAAGCTCACAGTTCAAAAGCTAAGGGAGAATTTGAATTCGAAAACGCCTCCAGATTCCTTTTTCTTTTTGCAGAACGTTGACATTCTTTTAGGACCAGTGCAGTAACAGAACTGTGCTTAAAATTCATTCGTTAGCTCAAGTCTCAACAGCTTCTGCTCCTAAACTTTATATGTGAATGGATCACTTCTCTAATGTATGCAATCCAGCAGAAACTGATACAATCTAACCGAACACCCAAACAGAATGATCAAACTTGAAACAGATTTTGGGAAACCTCAAATCCAACACAGATATACCTATATTGGTAGAACGCAAATTTGAGTATCTACACATTTCTATATACGTGGGAAACAGTAGTAGCGATAATATAGATCAAGATGAAGAGAAAATGATTGTGCAACGCATGATCTGGGTAAGATGTGAGCAAATCGATATTCAGTCGACAATAATAGGATCTGGTTGAAAAGGCACACGCGCGAACATATACATCCGTACCTATGATCATACCGACAGTGACGAATGTGAGGAGTCCAAATACGATCTTCATAGCCGGCGCCATTTCCGTACAGTTGAATCTTCTCAAGCTAATGTCAGACTCAGCCAGCAGCAGAACAGTCTCCCTGCACGGAGACTATTTTATTTTGGCCAAACTCCTCCCTTCTAATTTGTAAGCAACACGCGGAAAAGAGGCAGGGAAGGAGGAGGGGGAGAGACTATGTGTTAAGATATTGACTCTTTGCGTGAAAAACGGTTAATTGAAATCTTTACCCAACTTTTGTTAATCATACTATTACTATACTATGATTCAGTTATACACTCTTTTTTTTTTACAGCTTAATCATCCATTTCATTCAACTTCAAACTCCAAGTTCTCAATATCCTACATAAAGAAAATAACGATGGTGAATATATTAAAGTTCAGTTTTCTGGACACATTCTCTGTCTAGATTTCCAAACGATCCAGTTTGCGCACCTGTTCGCATTTCTTCTTACAAATCTCCATGTCACTCTTGGAATCCCTTGGGCCAGCTCCAATATGTCGTTCATGATGTGTTGTGATGTCCACTCCCGAACCTCATTCGTCCGTTGGAGGCTATTAATCAGAAACTGTGCATCCGACTCAATAATAACATCATTCCAATTACAATATAATGCTAGTTCTACCGCTTGCATGATCGCCTTGACCTCCATCAACATTGTGCTTATGCTACGTCCACTCGAGTTCCGGCCCTCCACGAACCGCCCTCGCCAGTCCCGTGCGATGACTCTCATCCCTGCTTTCCTCGTGCCTTGGTCCCAAGCTCCGTCGCAATTTACTTTGATCTCTCCCTTCCTCGGTCTCGTCCATCGGTTCTCTCGTCTCATGTTTTCGTCGCTCGAACCGACTTGTGCTTCGGTCCATAGGCTCCAACATTCATTGGTCAAGGATAGGGCTGCTTGGATTGCCCTTTCCGATTGCGATTCGTCTCCATCGTGTATCGCCCGACACCTTTCTTTCCAGACTTGCCATGTAAGAGTCTCCGCCCCAAGTCGCCTTTTCCTTCCTTCCTCCCCTGTGCCTTCGGCGAGCTGTTGCAATGCCTCGATCCAGCTCTTCCTCTCGGTCTCTTCCTGCAGCTCCCACCTAATGTCCAAAGCTCCTTGCCAAGCTCGCCTTGTCCACTTGCATTCCATCAACGCATGGACCTCGTCCTCCTCTTTGGCACAGAATGGGCATCTTCGTGTGACGTTGATTCCTCGTCTTTCCAATACCGTTTGGACTGGTATCGCTCTATGACCTGCTTGCCAAAGAAATGATTTTACCTTTGGAATCGCAATGTTGTTCCAGATTTCTGCCCACCACGGCTTGATCTGATTCTGACTGCCTTGGTCCCGTTCCATTCCTCCTCGCTCCTCCTCCTTGAGTTTCTGATACACGCCTCTCGGTTTCACCTCTCCTCCCCTCTCGGTTGGCCACACCCACTGGTCCTCCACCTCCCTCTTACTTGGGTATATTGCTTGGATCGCCATCCGTTCCCATTCTGATATCTCTTCAGTGATCAGCTGAAGATCCCACTTCCTGGGCTCCCTTGTAATAAGTTGACTTACCCGGATCTGTCCTAGCACACTTTCTTGTTCAGTCGGACTGATTTGGAGATTTGGCCTTCCCGGGATCCATCTATCCTCAAATGCTCGTATGGACCTTCTGTTGCCCACTTTCCACATTCCATGTCGTGCCATCACATCCCTTCCTTGAAGAATACTACTTCATGCCCAAGACGGTCGCGCTTCTTTCTTAGCCTTCCAAAGGTCTCTGTTCGGGTAGTATAAACCTTTCACTATCCTCACCCATAAGGCCATCGGGTTGTTTTGAAGTCTTGATGTCGTATTGGTTAGCATTGCGGTATTGAAATCCCATAGGTCCCGGAAACCTAGTCCTCCCATTTCTTTTGGCATCGTCATCTTCTTCCAACTCACCCAATGCATACTTCTCCTATCATTCCTTCCATTCCACCAAAAATGTGCTATCATTTTTACTATCTCTTCACACCAAGTTTTTGGTAACTTAAACAACGTCATCAAGTATATTGAGATAGACATCACTACTGTCTTGATAAGAACCTCCTTACCCGCCTTGTTGAGGAACACCGATCTCCACCCATGTAACTTCGTCATGACCCAATCCTTTATGTAGTTTAGGTCTGCCTTCTTTGACCTCCCCCAGTTTGTTGGTATCCCCAAATAATTCCATGCATCCTCCACTACTTTTATGCCTAGGGCCGATTGAATCACCTCCTTGGTCATGTCCCTCACATTTGTTCCGAATTGAATGCATGATTTGCTAAGATTCACGCTTTGCCCCGAGGCCTGGCCATACCTCTCTAGTATCTTTCTAAGCTCTCTTGCATTCCTTTCAGTCGCTTGTATGGAAAAAATTGAATCATCCACAAATAGCAGATGATGGATCTCTGGACACGTTCTTTTCATCCTGATTCCCTCGATTCTACCTTCTTCCACAGTTTTGCACATCTGTCTAGAAAGCACATCAGCAATTAATATAAAAAGGTAAGGCGATAACGGGTCCCCCTGCCTTAAGCCTCTCGTCGGTCTGAATCTTATGATTTTCTTACCATTGACCACCACACTGTATTGCACATTGGTTATGCATTCCTCTATCCACCTGCACCATACATGTGATAACCCTAATTTGCTCAATGTTTCTAGTACGAACCTTCACTCCACTCTATCATATTCCTTATTCATATCTAATTTAACTACACACTCCTCTTTGCTCGCTTTTGTATTTGTTCTCATATAGTGGAATACCTCATGTGCTATAAGGATATTATCGTGGATGAACCTGTCAGAGACAAAAACGCTTTGGAATGGGGTTATAATATCAGGTAGTACGCTCTTTAACCTATTGGCTAGCACTTTGGATATGATCTTATAATTGAAATTGCACAAGCTAATAGGTCTAAACTACATGGGGTTAATAGGGTTTGGCACTTTAGGTATCAATACTATGTCAGTATAGCAGTAACTAGGGAATAACGTATTAGTTTCAAGGGAAGAGTTTACCGCATGGAAGACATCATCCCCAAGCACGTCCCAGAAGCGATGATAGAATATCCCTGGAAAGTCGTCTGGTCCCGGAACTTTGTCCCCACCTAACTGGAAGACTGTTTTTTTACTTGTTCCTTGCTTACTCTTCTTGTAAGCTTCTCATTGATTCTTTCATCTATCACCCTTGGGACACTGGCTAACTGTTCTTCCATCCCCATACACCCTTCTGTTTGAAAGATCCCCTTGAAATACCGAAGACATTCTTCCCGGATTTGTCTTTCGTCTTCTGTCCATGATCCGTTTACCATTTGAAGTCTCTTTATTAGGTTCCCCCTTCTCCTCTGAATTGTGGCATGGTGGAAGAACTGAGTGTTCCTATCACCCCCCTAGCCATTGAACCTGAGACTTCTTTCTCCAGTATTACTCTTCCCATTTCCATGATTCTTCCAATTGTCCTTTGATCCGAGTTTCTTCCCTCCGGTCGCCCCCCTCGGTGCCCTGTTCTGGATCCCACTCAACTGTTCCTGCAACTCAGCTATCCTCTTCTTATAGTTCACCCCATTCGTTCTGCACCATTTCTGAAGTCTAATGCGACATCTTCCGAGTTTGTTGTTTATATTCTCCTCTATTTCTCGTCCTCTTCTCATTCCCCATGTTTCCTTGACTATGTCCCCGCATTCTTTTAGTTCCAACCATGCCCCTTCAAACTGAAACTGTCTTCTTCCTATCCCTCCCCTTGGTTCCATCTCCACTATCAGCGGACAGTGGTCCGATCCTATGAGCAATTTATGAATCACTCTTAGGGTCGGATACCTTACTATTAGTTCCGCATTGCTGATTGCTCTATCTAGCCTCTCACAGATTCTTTGATCCCTCTCCTTGTTGTTGCTCCATGTAAAGGGATGCCCTTTGAATCCCAGGTCCACAAGCTGTGTATCCTGCATCATCTCGTTGAATGCATCCATCATCCGTTGTTGCTTCGGCCTTCTACCTTCTTTTTCCGTCACTCTTGTTATCTCGTTGTAGTCTTCCACAGACATCCATGGCCCTGTTCTGGCCCATGCAATTTTCCTCAGTTCCTCCCATAATTGTAGTCGCTATTCCCATTTGGTGCTCCCGTAGATCCATGTCATGTGTATTTGCCCCGTACCATCCTTTAGGTCTACCGTTGTATCTATTATTGATGCCTCCTTTCGGTGTATTGTTACATGCACTTCATCGGTCTACCATAGGGCTAGTCCCCCAGCTATGCCATTCGGTTCCACTTGAGTCCCATTCTCAATTCTCAATTTTCTTCTCACTTTATCGCAAACTGCTTCATTGTTCTTGGTCTCCATCAAGTAAATTATGTTCGGTTTGTTCCTCCTCTTCAGATCGGTTAGGTACGGAACTGTCAGGGACGATCTTATTCCCCGACAGTTCCACACCATAAAATTCATTGAGTGGGGGGTTGTTTGAGGACAGCCTCCCTAACCCATTTTCTTTGCCTGGTCCACCCTTTGCTCAATTCTTCGCCTAGCTCCCGGTTTTCTCCTACTTCCCCCTTTCATCCCCTTCTGTTCGGTTCTTTCCTCTACCACTTCCTTTCCGCACCTATGCCTTTTGGTTCTTGTAGTTTCCATATCCTCTTCCTCCGATTCCGTTTCCTCATCGTGTTTTCTCTTCAAATTTACCTTTTGTAATAGTGGACTGAGACCTGTTTGCAGCATCAGTATCTCATTGCCCTTGCCCGGGGAGTCCTTTGGAGACTCCACCATATAGTAGCCTCGGCGTGGAATCCCCCCTGTTGCATCTCGGCCCCAACATGTCTTGCTCCCTATTTCTCTTTTCTCATGTTTCCTTTATCCCCTTCCATCTCCTGGATCTCTATGATCTCCCATTTCTATCCTCCACCTTCCATTCCCTTGTCCTCCATTTGATTAGGTGCCTTTGCTCCTTTTATCTGATCGTATCCGATGGTAATGTATTTATGGTTCCCCCCTTTCTTATGTCATTGCTGGTGGATGAATTCCCCATCATCGCTTGTCTCTTTTCCAGCAGCTTGCTCAGGTTTGGGTGGTGAGCTATCATTCTCTGTGTCGTGTCCTCTTTTTGTGCCTTCTTTTCTACTCGTTCCTCTTCCACTTTCCCCTCTGTTCCCGGGTCTGTTTCTCCCATCGTCATTGTCAGCATCGGAACGCTTGTTGTGATGTCCACCCGTGCATTGTTCCTCCATTTGTCCACTTCCCTCGGTCTCTCCCATATGTCTATTGCCATGCATTGTTCATCCCTCCCACGTTGCTCCAGATTATCTGACTCTTCCCCTTTCTGCTTCTGCCCTTTCTCTGATTTCTGCTCATCCCTCCCATCCTTCGGTTGATCTTCCCCACCCTTCTCCTGCTTGCTCTCCTTCCCCATCCATTCATTGCTTACTAACTCCTCCCCCATCCCCCTTGTGCTCTCCTTGTTCTGGTGCTCTGTCACATTGTCATCCATGTTTCTGTGCTTCTCCCTTTCTGCTTTCTCCCGCATAAGATCTCTCCAGGTTTTCCTTTTGTGTTCTTGCTCAGATTCCTTCCCCGGGTTGCCTATGATTCTGCACCTCTGCCCCATCTGCCTTGGTCTATCAACCCTTATCCAGGGTCCATACATTGGTCATTCATCCCCTGGTTCCGCCATCACTATTGCAGCTTTAGACCCTTTTTCACCATGCCCTATCTTACCACATCCAAAGCAGAAATCCGGCAATCTTTCATACCTTATATCTGCCCTTCCCCTCTCCCCATTCGTTCTAGTATACCAAATTCCAGCTAGTAGTGGCTTCTGAGTGTTTACTTCGACTTTAACCCTCAGAAAATCCCGATCCAAACCCATCGGTCCGATGATTTCATCTACTTCTATTACATTGTCAATACACTCTCCTATCTTTTCTGCATTTTGGCCACTGAATTTGTCTACTTCTAAACCATGTATTTGTACCCATAATTGCACTATGTGGAACCTAGCCTCTAAAATTCTGCTTCCCTTGTTCCATTTCTTCAAAGACAGACAGTTCCTTGGATAGCCCAAGGGCTCCAATCTAATGCATTAGTCATATCCAGTTCATTATTGAATTCAAATAGAATTACCTCCCCCGACATCTCCTGCACCCTTACTCCCCCGTATCAAGCCCAGACGTTTTGAAGGACATTGTGGACTGATGTGGCTCGTATTGGTTTGGATCTTAGTACCTTGCCGATACAGAGCATATCTGTTTTGATTGCTGCATTCCCCGTGATTTCGACAAACTGTCCAGGGTTTATTCTATCATCGCTCCACTTGAGTCGTGTTGGGGTGTGAGTGTTTCATCCAGTTCTCTTCCTGCACAAAACACCACCGTTAAACCTAATTACTCCTATACTTACACAGAATCGTCGGATTGTTCCTAGTTGGCTCTAGGTCGTGCATTTGGCTATGATGGAGCTACTCATCTTCCTTTGTCTAGGCTTCTGATGCTTAATCGGTGTTCGAGTGAGATTGGGACGGCCTCTGGTGGTTGATTGGATTACGATTAGGTTTGGACAACTTTTGGTTTCTGGCTCGCTAGGTCTCTGGTGGCTAGATTTTTCCGCGCTTCTGTCCCTGGCTGCTCTGTCCTCTCCGAACTCCCGATAAAACCCTTATAGTACGACGAAGAACCACCACACGGACTAACTCCGGCGAGCGGCGACGATATCCCTCACTGACACTTTCCTGGAGAGAAACTGTTTAGTGTTCATTCATATTTATTTAGTTATACACTTATACTTATGATTTTTTACTCGTGATGATAAATGTATAGTTATTTATAAGTTATAAACTCGATTATAATCTTACTCTTAAATAGTTTTGAATTAAAATAAACTTTATGCGTCGTCTATACTTTTTAACCATATTTTCTTCATAAAAATATTCAACAATAATATTGTATAAAAAGAAATAAACTGTTCGTTCGTGTTACAGAATTTTGGACTGGTTTTCGATTGATCGAAAAAAAAACATTTAAAACCAAAATGAGCATTTAATAACAAATAAAATAATAAAATAACTCGATTAAACATTATTTACACGGTCAGTAATGGTGCGGTGAAACTCCAAAAATCGTAGTTATAACCGTCTTTTTCTATATTGTTAACTGTATTGAAATTGCAGGTTGTCTATGTTGGGTCTTTTGCTATTGGGCCAGGATATTATCTTTCTTGCTGGGTCAAAGTTGTATTTATTATTGGGCTAGTCTTATTTTTTGGCCTAAGTCTTTGTTTTTATTATTCGAGGTGTCTTCTTTACTTATCTGAATCTTTGAGGTGTAATTGACATTTAGTTTGGTAGGGTTTTGTATTTAAGGGGGAGAAGTTGTCACAACTTGAAGGAACCAATTTCGATGAACCCCAATCGTTTTCTCTGAAACTCTAGGGTTTCCTTCGTTTCTCCAATTCGCGACGCTTCGTCTCTTAAGATTTTATCATGGTATTAGAGCCTCAGGGCGATTTAAACGTCTAATCTTTTACGATTCTAGTGTCGGATATCCAAATTCTTTCTTGGATTGGTCGTTGAGATCTTCGGTGCAATTATCTTCATCGCAGGTTATCTCTCAGTTGTTCTTCTTTTCAAACCTAATCGTGTTTTTCTTATTCATCTGGCCATTTTCGGTTAAGTTCATGTGGTTTTTGTTACGATTCTTGCATTTTCTTCTTCACCTGGAACAGTCTGTTCAGATCTTGTGATTTTTTGTCACGATCTGTGGAAAAACGTGATAGTTTGGTTTCAATTATTTTGAGATATTGTCCCTATCTGTTAGATTACCTCGATTTGTTGTGTTGTTGCTTCGATATATTTCCTTTGGATCTTGGGGATCTTGTTGTGGTTTCTAGTTTGGGATACTGTGGCTTCGATTATGTGTGAGATATTGCCTTTGTTCCTTCGTTGGTTTGATATGTTGTTATGGTTGAGGATAAACCTATCAAGGAGGCAAGAAAATATGTCATCGATTAGGTTGATCATGATGCAATAGCTACAGTATATTTTCACTACCCTCTTTATTTACATGCAAGTGATAATCCTGGTGTTAACATGATTTTCGTAGTCTCGACTGGACCTGAAAATTATGCTATGTGGAGTAGGGCTATTTGGTTTATGCTCTTAGGGAGAAATAAACTACGGTTTATCAATGAAACTTGCATGCGTGAAAAATATGATTCAGTTTTCCATCATTTGTTGGATAAATGTAATGCAGTTGTGTTAGGATGAATTACAAACTATATCTCTAAGGATATTTCCAGCGGGATGATGTATACTAAAAACACATTTCTCGTTTGGAAATACCTTAAAGAAAGGTTTGATAAGGTAAGTAGTCCTAGAACTTATCAGCTACATTTGGAGATTGCCATGACTCGTCAGGGTTTAGATTATATCTCAATTTTTTTTTTCAAAACTGAAAGTTCTTTGGGTTGGGTATGACGTTGTTTGTGCACTTCCTCATATAGAGGGAGAAGACTTTAAGAAACACATTGAACATAAGGAAAACCATAGGCTTTTTTCAGTTTTTGATGGGTCTAAACGAAAACTATTCTAATGTGAGGAGTTATTTGCTACTTTGGACCCCTTTACCCTCTGTAAATCAAGCATATAACCTTTTAATGCAAGAAGAGAGTCAAAGGGGGTATTATATGTACTGTGAATGCTTCAGTTAACTCGAATTATGCAAATGTGCCTCTAAATTTATATAAGCCGAAAAGAAATCGGAATTTAGAATGCACATTTTGCCGAAAGTGAGGACATACTGTAAATCGTTGTTTTACAAAGGGGTGTGATTTTTGTCAGAAGAAATGTCATGCTAAGGACAATTGTTTCAAGTACAAGGAACAGTTGAAACAGAAAGGGACGATTACTAGGGCCAATGTTACCTCCCTTAGGACTGGTGACACTAACTCTGTTTTTTATATGGTTAATTACTTAATTGGTTACACATGTTTGACCATTGTGCATAATGGTTACACATGTTTCAAAATGTGATTAATTGGTTTTGCTATGTGACTTAATGGTTACACATGTTTTTTACAATGTGATTAAATGGTTAATCTGTTATTGGACCGTAAATTTTTCCGTCAATTTCGCATGTGTGTAACACGTGACCCATGTTTAACTAATTTATATATTTTAAAAGACCCTTATGCCCTTAAACATGAGTCTATCACCTATTTCCCACAGGACTCGCCTATTATATAAGCCGAAAAGAAATCGGAATTTAGAATGCACATTTTGCCGAAAGTGAGGACATACTGTAAATCGTTGTTTTACAAAGGGGTGTGATTTTTGTCAGAAGAAATGTCATGCTAAGGACAATTGTTTCAAGTACAAGGAACAGTTGAAACAGAAAGGGACGATTACTAGGGCCAATGTTACCTCCCTTAGGACTGGTGACACTAACTCTGTTTTTTATATGGTTAATTACTTAATTGGTTACACATGTTTGACCATTGTGCATAATGGTTACACATGTTTCAAAATGTGATTAATTGGTTTTGCTATGTGACTTAATGGTTACACATGTTTTTTACAATGTGATTAAATGGTTAATCTGTTATTGGACCGTAAATTTTTCCGTCAATTTCGCATGTGTGTAACACGTGACCCATGTTTAACTAATTTATATATTTTAAAAGACCCTTATGCCCTTAAACATGAGTCTATCACCTATTTCCCACAGGACTCGCCTATTCCCCCCCCCCCCCCCCTCCCCCCTTTGCTGATGGACTCCCCGAACTTGAAATTTCCACAATCGCAGCAGAAGTGACCGACACTACTGGAAAAGGCAGAAAATAACGAACACGTTATTTTGATAACTAATAATTGATCTTGACATCTCGGCTGTTTTTCTAACATGGTTGCTGCCAGGTCTCTCTTCCTTTACAGTATCCTCGATCTGATGAACAAGGTTTGATAAAGGCTTTTCATCTACAATTTCAATTTTCTCAATGATTTCCTCTGTAGGCTTTCCCTCGTTCTTAAGTAAAGGCTTTGGTCCCATTATAAAGAGTTGAATACTTGAATGTTGATACTTGTCATGCATCTGCATTTCATTTTCAGTAGTCAGTACATGTGCATGTCAGTCACGTAAGTAAACTAAGGAAAATAGCTTCATTTTTAAGACCACAAAGCGTCCTACATGTTCATTAAACAACCGTGATTCGTTGAGTACACCATACAGAATTCTCAATCAATTTACTAAATTATTATAAAATGACATTTCTTCTGTTTCAAATTGATCTTTAAGCGTACCTTGGCTTGAGGAACAATCTTCAAGTTGAAGTTTTGTTTCCACATGTTCAACATTTCCTCGTGGACACTGGTGGAGCGGATTTCGTACCCCAACTAAAACAAATAAACAAACAGTGAAGGATCACATCATCTTTTTCGAGCAATTAGAAATAGAAAATATATAAATACCAAAATATTGGTTTTTGGTCCAGAGAGTCCGGGTATTGCCTGCAGAAGCGCTTCCAGAAGATGTTCTCCATAAACCTAAACTCAGATTTCTTCAATCGAAATTGCGATTTATTCAATCCAAATTGAATTATAGTCGACATCTCTACTATGGTCAAACATGTGTAACCAATTAAGTAATTAACTCTTTTTTCTAACAACTCTACTAATGATGTTAATCTGAATTGTGGAGTTCAAGGTGGGATCACTTTTTCTCGTGACCAATTTGAAAGGTTTTTACAAACATTTGGAGATACATGAGGCATTGCGTCAGGGGCAAATGCAGTCGCACCCACGGATCCACATGCAAATACTGTTGGTATCTATCTCTCTTAATTCCATTTCCTATTTTGGAAAGAATAATTGGATCCTAGGTATGGGAGCAACCAACCATATGACCAATAGAAATGATTGGTTATGTGAGATTAAGGATGCTCCCGGAATCAAGGTTCAATTACCTAATGGTGGATGTTCGAGAGTTAAACAGACTGGAAATATTTTTCTTAACTCGAACAGAAAATTGGATAATGTTTTATATCTACGGGATTTTAGATACAATCTTCTTTCCATATCTAAACTTACAAATGATTTAAACTGTTCTGTATTTTTTTATCATAACCTTGCTATCCTGCATGACCTCTCAAATGGGAAGGTCTTGGGGACTGGTGAGGAGAATTATGGGTTATATTTCATTTGAATGCCATTCAGTTATGTTGGTTCTGTTGTAAATAATCGGATGTTGTCGCACGTGCGTTTTGGTCATGCTTCTCTTAAGGCTTTAGAACATCTTGATGGTTTAGACTTTGTGAAGAATAAGACCTTAGACATAGGTGATTGTACTATGTGTCCTAAGGCAAAAATTGTTAAGTCCCTTTCATGTTTCTCATTCGAAAACAGATGGTGTATTTGATCTTGTTCATGTTGATGTATGGGGTCCCTATCATAGTCCTACACATGATAACAAACGATTTTTTCTTAGATTTGGTGGATGATTTTTCTAGAGTTACATGGATCCACTTGATGCAATTTAAATCAGATGTGCTTTTAGTTATGAGAATATATGTTGTTATGGTCGAAACTCAGTTTAAAAAGAAGATCAAATGCTTTAGAACTGATAATGGTAGAGAGTTATTTAATGAGCATGTTAATAATTTGTTGCATGAAAATAGTATTATTCATCAAAGTAGTTGTCCATGTACGCCTCAGCAGAATGGCAGGGCCGAAAGAAAACATAGACATCTTTTGGAGGTTACTAGGGCTCTGAAGTTGCAAGGATCAATCTCGAACATGTTTTAGGGTGATTGTATCCTTACAACTTGTTATTTAATCAATCATATGCCCTCAAGATTATTGTAATGAAAATGTCCCTTTGAAATGTTGCATGGTAAAAGACTAGTATTCAACCAACTTAGGGTATTTGGTTGTCTATGTTATGTTAAAAATATGTTGACGACTGACAAGGTAGCCTCCAGAGCTATCCCTTCGGTTTTTATGGGATACTGTGAGACTCAAAAAGTATATAAGCTCTATGATTTAATTAGGATAATTTTTTTGTAAGAAGAGATGTGAGGTTTAATGAGAGCATGTTTCCTTTGAGAATGGTAAATCTAAACAGTTGCCCATATTCTTTAAGCATTATGATGATGACTCCAATGAAGGTAACCCCAAAACTAGAGATACTAAGGAGGATAACACATAATCTGATGGAGTTACTCCAAGTGATGAAATTCAACAAAATTCAAATGGAACTGTTCTAAATGACGGTTCTAATGTTGATTATGATGGAACAGAACATATTGTGGAGGAGTCTTTCAGGCCTTCGGTTAGCAGGTCTGGAAGGACTTTCAAGCCCCCTATACGGATGAAGGATTACCAGGTGTCAAATGTTTCTTGTCCTCATTCAATTGAAAATTATATATCGTATGATGGTTTGTCTTGTGAATATCAAAGTTATTTAACATCTATGTCTAAGCTGGTTGAACCAGAAACTTTCAGTGAAATAATAAAGAACAAACCCTGGACCGAAGTGATGCAAGATAGGCATGTTCATGAACTGGTTTAGGGTCGAACCGGTTCAGAACTGAACTGGTCTGGTTTGTAAAAAACCAGTACTTTTTTTGTTTCTAAAAAACATGATCTGGTTTATAGAAAAAAGAACTGGTCTGGTTCGAAGCAATTCAGAACCGGTTCAGACAGTTTGGGTCTATTTTTTCAATAATAATGTTGGTTAAGAACCGGTATGGTTCAAACCGGAACCGAACTGGCTAAAAAACTTGTGTTGTACACTGAACCGTCTCTGATTTTGAGACTAAGGATGGAATACTAGAATGAATGACAGAATCATACCAGAACAAGTAAGTGTTAGGCTTGTTCATCAGACCGATAGTTGAGAGACATCAGACCAGCTTGGTTTATTAAAGATGGTTTAAAGTGGTTTGATTTAAATTTAAGTATAAACCAGTATCAAAAAATGAGTCGATTCGAACTGAATTTTTGGTACTATTTCGAACTGGTCTATTTGAAACCTAAACAACTGGTTTGATTTTGGAACTAAATGGACGTACATAATGCATTTTTGCAGGGTGATTTAGATGAGGAAGTCTACATGCATATTTCCGAGGGTTTTAATAATGAAAAATCAGGATTAGTTTGCAAATTAAAAAAAAAAATCACTTTATGGACTAAAACATGCGAGTAGACAGTGGAATTTAAAATTATATGAATCATTTATTAATGCAGGATATGTTCAATCAAAACTTGATTATTCGTTATTTATCAAACATGATGGTAATTAAATGGTAGTGCTCTTAGTTTATGTTGACGATTTGCTCATATCTGAAAATAGTTCCAGATTAGTTGATGAATTGAAAAGTGTTTTGCAGTCGAAATTCAAAATGAAAGATTTAGGAGATTTAAGATATTTTTTAGGTATAGAAATAGCTAGGTTCGATAAGGGTTTAATTATGTCCAAAGAAAATATGTCTTAGAACTAATTTCCGTTGTTGGACTGTTAGGTGCGAAGATAACCAGAACTCATATGGAGTTGAATTTGAAACTAACTAGTAGGAAATATGATGAACATTTAAGTGTAAATAAGGATGACAAACCCCTAAATGATGTAAGCATTTATAGGAGAGTGATAGGGAAGTTGTTGTATTTGATTATTACTCAGCCGGATATATATTTTGTTTTGCATAATTTAAGTCAATACATGCAGGACCTGCAGGAATCCCATTCAAGTGTTGTGTTACAAATAAGCAGGTATGTTAAATAGGAACCATGTAAGGGTATTTTGTTGTCTAGTGATTCAGAGTCCAACCTAGTTGGGTATTGCGACTCCGACTAGGCCAATTACATAGAAACTAGGAGATCGGTTACATGTTTTTGCATAATGTTAGGTAAGTCCCTGTTTCATGGAAAGTTTTAAAAAAAAAACAGAATGTCGTGTCTAGGTCGTCTGCTGAATCTGAGTATAGGAGTATGAGTTCGACATTATCTGAAATTGTTTGGCTTAGAAATTTGTTAGAAGAGTTAAGTTTTAAACAAAAGAACTAGTTATGTTATATTGAGATAATAAGACACACATTTAAATTGTTAATAATTCGATTTTTCATGAAAGAGCAAAGCATGTAGAGATATATTGTCATTATATTAGAGAAACGTTATTTGGCAATGTTGTGCAGTTAAGACATGTTAAAACAGATAACCAGTTAGCAGACCTATTTACCAAGGCATTAGGGAAGCAACAACACTACTACTTATGTGGCAAGCTTGGTATGCGAAATTTGTTTGGAAGACAGGGGAGTTGATGTGAAGAACTGGCTTGTGAAAGTTTCCAGACTGAGTGGGAGTATTGAAATTGCAAACTGTCTATGTTGGGTGTTGAAATAAAATAAGCCACTGTGACAAATACAATACCACACCAGTAGTACAATTAAAATTGGGCACCATATATACAACGCGGCTACCTCCTCCTATCACCAATTGGTTTTAGGATGGAACCCGAGTTGTATATTGTGGTTGCTATTTGGGTGTGACTCGGCCCCGATATTAAAATTTAACATTGGGTCTTCTGATATTGGGTCAGGATTTTGTCTTTGTTGTTGGGTCAAGATTGTATTTATTATTGGGCTAGTCTTATTTTTTGGCTCGGGACTTTGTTTTTATTCTCCGAGTTGTCTTCTTTACTTGTCAGAGTGTTTGAGGTGTAATTGACATTTAGTTCAGTAGAGTTTTGTATTTATGGGGGAAAAGTAGTCAGGTGAAGGAACCAACTTCGATGAACCCCAATCATTTTCTCTTAAACTCTAGGGTTTCCTTCGTTTCTCCAGTTCACGACACTTTGTCTCTTTAAATTTTATCAAACCGTACCATTATGGTGTGGTGCGATTATGGTGATGAATTTTTTACGCATAATGGTTATATGTATAAAATTTTGAATGATGTTACAATTAATATTAAATGATGTTAGTGTTAAAAAAAAATATTGTTTGTGATATATTATGTATTTATTAAGATAACATTCATGATATTTCCATTACTTTCCCATGTGTTAATAAGTATAGGTATATGAATAGAAACGTGGATAATAGCCAAAGGGAAGAAAAAAATTGATCCGAAAATTCGTTGTTAAAACTGTAGACAGAAATGGTCCAAAAATCCAAACCAAACAAAAAAAACTAACCTTAAATCGCATCGTATATTTCTTTGTATGTTTTTTTCCTTTCAAAATTTGATTTTCACCAATTTTTTAAACCACGCGGATTTTTCTTTCGCTATAAGTTTACATAATAGTATTTTGATTGTATGAGTCGGTGTGATTATATTCATCATTACCTAAAGGAAGGAACTAGTGAGTTCGAGCACAAAATTGGAAATTATCGTAACTAATGAATAAATTAAAAAAATTGTGTTAAAGTCTTTTTTCTAATCTTTAACTTTTTTTAAGAATTTCTACTTGATTTTATTGTTGTATAATATTTCTACGTTTATGGTAAAATTTATATTTCATTATATATATATATATAAACCGGTGTAATTTGGCGTCTCGTGCGATTCTTATCCACAATACGAGATACAAATTTGGTGTATGAGCTAAGTAAGTTAAGTTAAAGAAGGATTTAAAAAATAATACATTAAAATATGTACAGAAAATTTTAGACATAATTTATAATTAAATATTATTTAAGGACATTTTAGAGTTGCTAAAATTAGATATTGCTAAAAATATCATAGGCATACTATTTGTAGATGTGGTCAATGTGATGTACACTGATTTATGAATTGTATAAAACAGATTTCAAGATATTATATGTAAAGTGAGAGTGATACATAAATATAAGTCTTGTCGTACATTCTCTTGTACTATCTATGCATAAGTGAGGTTGAAAAGGAGAGACATACATTACATGCAGCTGAACACGATCTGTACGCCACCTCCGATCCTCACTGAAGCTTTAAGTAAGCACTAAGCAAGCAAGACAGTGTCTTCTTCTCTTCTACGAGGAACAGCAGGAATAGGTTTGGTTTTTCTTGGATCCGTCGGCTCCATTACCCGACAACGTTACCCGGTTTACGGATAATTCTGCCTTGTAAGCATCGGAGTTCAACACCTTCCTGCTCACGCAGTTGTATATCTCCCTTATCACAACCTCAAAAGCCTTTCTCACATTCGTGGAGTCCAATGCCGACGTCTCCATGAAAAACAAACCTTCTGCTTCTGCTAGACTTGTTCCTTCCTCAACACTCACGTCACGGATGTTCGACAAATCACACTTGTTACCCACCAGCATCATCGCTACCGTAGTTTCAGAATGAGCTGCACCAAAAAGAAAATGAGTCCCAACATACCACCAGAATCACACGACACCTAGTTCTATCAATTTCAAACATGGGTTGGTTTTTATCCGACAAAGTTGAGAACAAAACACTACTTTTAGCTAGGAAGAGAATGTGATCACTGACATGATTTAAGAAAATAGCAACCTTTAATCACACAACACTAAAATCTTGAGCATCAAACCTTTAAATGCCTTCAGAGGGAGACATTTTTAGCTGTATCTTAGTGTATACAATATAGGGTTTGATATGCAAAAATTTATGCAGACCCAGACCGTGAGTTACTTTGTCTATAACATCTATGAAAAACAGCACAACGTAACTAACAACATAAGGAGGCTGTTCAATTTCTAAGTTCAATGACATTTAAGTTTAACTACCAGTGAAAAGTATAAGGTTAGAAAAACTTGATGCATTCAGGATAATATGAACTATGTTTATCAATTATTCTAATCTCTATCGGATTTTTCTCGTATTCATGTCTTCAACTAGATTTATCTACTCAACAAATCTCCAGGGTTAGAAAATCTAACATATAATAGACATTAGTCTCAACTTCTTAATTTTATTCAAAATTCTTCGAATAAATGGGTGCCTTAGTGCATTTTCTAAGTTCTTTATTATAGAGGGCTAGTTGTGTTAACATTGGACAGCGATCGATATAAGAATTTTGAATTCCAATACATCGAATTCGTGATTAACACAGTCAAAGGTGCCAACATTTCATTTTCTTTCTTTCAGTTTTGATATAGAACCTATTTTCTAACAAATTTAACAATACTTAAGATTGGATCTGTAGCTAGCCATACCCATTGTTTCCTATGAAGCATAGAGATCTTAGATCAATCATGTCAAACAGCAGTTCGCTGAGGTATCATATCTATATTATGGTGGGTCAATTTCATAGAATTAGATTGCAAAGCCCTTTATATAACTAAAAGATGCTACATAAGCAATTTTATCACGAGCAGCATCAGCTGATAATGGTGATTGAGTCAGGCCAGGAGGATCTGCAGATTTAGCTAAGTGTGTCTAATAAACAGTGATACAAATGGCCAGCAGAGAAAAGGAATGATTCTACTTACTCTTGAGCTCATCAAGCCAGCGACCGACGCTTTCGAAAGTATCACGGCGAGTGATATCGTAGACGACAAGAGCGCCGACAGCACCGCGGTAGTAAGCGGAAGTGACGGCTCGGAATCGCTCCTGTCCAGCAGTATCCCAAATCTGAGCCTTGACCTCCTTTCCGTCAATGTCCATGCTCTGAGTCTGGAATTCGACTCCGATGGTAGCCTTGGAGTGGGGATTGAACTCGTTGCGGGCGTAGCGGGAGAGCAGATTGGACTTCCCCACCGCTGAGTCGCCGATGATCACGATCTTGAAGAGGTACTCCTCCCCACCCTCATCGTCTGAAGATGACATTGTTAATAATCCTCTAGTTAGTTCGTTTGGGACTGTCTTTGGTATGAGTTCGAAGAAGAAGAAGAAGAAGAAGAAAGAAAGAAAGAAGAGACCGGTAGACGTGGAGACGACAAAGAGGAAAGAGAGGGTAATGGAGAGAGAGTGTGGGTGTGGGAGCTGCCAAGTTGGATCAAGCGTCGTGAGTGATAATTACAATATTATTGCAACCTTGGCTTAAATTAGATAGATTTTTAAATACTACCCCCAAACTATCTTTTCTTTGCGTCTTGATACCTCGGTTTATTCATTAGTTCAACGATAATAATAGATGGAGATGTAATAGAGTATTAACGGGTTGTGGTTCATCGTAAACCTTTGACCCATGGTCAAAATTTCATCTACAGACAAGTTTGATAGGAGAAAATGAATACCATCGCAGGGTGAATTATGGTATAAACGGTTAACTCGTGATTGTATGAATTAATTTTGTATTTTTAATTTAATATGAAAATGTTTAAATACATCAAATTAGGGTTGATTATGGGCGGGCCGATCTGGTCCTGAAGGCAAAACCGAGACCAAAATTTATGTCTTGCTTCTAGAGGACCGAGACAGTTTAAGCGGTGATTAGGGACTGCCGGAACTCAAAGCATTTTAACTAAAAGGGAAATCGTAGTCGTCCGGCCCTGGGGCCGGATAAGGCCCCATCTGACTTTGTCTCAGGTCGATGGATCGTCTCAATTGGAAGATCCCCTATTTGGATAATACACATTCCAGTTGACCGAGCCTAATTCGAATTGTCATCGGCCAAAAAAGCCCGCCCGAGTCGGTCTTTTCTTACTCGGGCCGGTCTTAGTCCTGGACCGAATCTGCACTAAAAAAAACTATGTGTTCACGGTATTCTTTAGTAAAAGGCGAAAGAATAGTTCACCTTTCAAAAAAACACTATGAACTCACTATATTCTTTAGTAAATTTATCAGAATTCAGCTTTTATAGAGATAGAAAACCTAAAAAATCCACATTCCTTTCGGGGTGGTATTATGAAAATCTCAAATCCACATTCATTCGGTCTAGGCCGGTCCTAAACGGGCTTTCGGAAAAAAGCCCGAGACCGACCTTGAAGGAAAAAAAAACGTCCGCTCGGTCTCGCTCCTAGTCGAACCGGTCTCGGACCGATCTTGTCGGAAATTCGGTCCTACAGTCTTTTTTTATCACCCCTACGTCAAATACTCTATTTGGTTGGTTAAAAATAGATGAATCTTGTAATGAAAATAAGTTGGAGTTGCCACTATGTATTGAAAATGAGGAAGATGTGGAGCACAATGATACAAATGAGTGACATTTTCCCTCCTCTCTATAAGATGCCCCGCTACGAGACTCGACTTGACTCAACCAAATCAACTCAATAAATGTGAAATTGTCATTTTCCCCTGTTTTTACAGGTTGGGAGCTTATGATTTGCAGGCAAATGATTTTCTAATCCAATTTAACTGTTTATACTTGAGAAGTTAAGTTTCTTTGGCAGCATTTGCTCCATATTTGGAGAAGACATCACTTAGCATAGTCTTCTCCTTTATCTGCAACCTGCATTAACAACAACAAGAATGTCAAAATTACTGCACTGCACTGCACTTTTACAGCACAACCAGTGAAAATGAAGTACTAGGATGGCTGCCAGGATGTTAAATTTACCGCTTGGCAGATCCTGGAACCACTAGCTTGACCGGGTAATTAGGAACCTTCTTCTTCTTCTTCTTCTGCACTTCTTTAGGTCTCTGTTTGTCTACCATGAGACTTGACTTTGTGGCTTCTTCTGCTTTCTTTTTTGAATGCTTCCCTACAGCAGAAGAAGATACAAGTGCTTCTGCAGATTTTACCCTATTCATGGCATCATCGTCAAAATCCGATGATAAGCTCAAACTAGATGTTTCTTCAACCTCACTGGTTTCCTCAAATTCATCTGTTTCATTGTCTTCTCCATCAGATGTTATTATATCATCTTCTGAGGAACCAGAACCTGATCCCAATTCCATGTCAAGTGTTATTGCTGCTTGAGGGGCAGCATCGATGCCATTGACAACTGATTTTTCTTTGATAGAAATGGAAGACTTCATATTTATCATCTCACACTTAATCTCCTTCTGAACCTTCCCGAAAGCAATTCTCTGGTTAGAAAATGTTTGTACGAACCTGCCAAGAGAAGGTATCATGGAATGAACAGATTGATAGGGATTCACTAACAATGAAATGAAATGTTATACTGAATGTTATAGATGAACTCCAAACTAACTAATCAAACTTAAAATTTCCACAATACATGCCTGATTGCGTCCTTGTTGGTTTTGAATTCAACAAAAGCAAAGCCTTTGCAGACAGGATCCCTTGTTTTACTGTTTCCCATGACTACTGGAACGATTCTGATGAGCCCAGGTGCACCACTAAAAGCAACCTTGAGATCTCTATGAACGTTCTTTTTCTTGGGAAGGTTTATGACACGAACACGAACTCCAATTGAAGCTTCAATTGCTGCGTTGAGTGATTCCGGGTTATAAAGTAGGAATGACTTATCACAATTGACAAGAATAAGATGATGATAATAATACATAGTCAAGATCTCTGTTTGCCACTAATGACAGAATACATCAAAAGCAACTGCCAACTATCAAACATGATAATAATTGAAATGAAACAGTCTGAAAAATGATTGGTTTCTAACAAAAAGCTCAATTTGTTGCATCTTTTGCTGTGAATCCGCTGACAGTGTGGAAAACTTCTCTTATGGTTGTTGTTACTTCTTGGTTTTCTGCTTCTGTATTTCGGTTGAAGTGATTGAGGATTTATGAAACCAGTAGCATACACTATAGAGAGCAAATGACTGAAATGAAAAGGCAAGCATTCATTATTGAACCCCATCTTAAAAGATGCAACTTTGTGATTTATGAGGGTCTAGAACATTATTCTACTTTCCACCCAAAACTCTTGCATAGACACTAATGGAACACCTGATTGATGATTATCGTCATGTGCATGAACTCAACTTTTTTTTTTTTTTTGTAATTACTCTGTCCATCAACCCATTGATAGAAGCAGCTTCTGGAAATAGTATAGAGCACTCTACCAAGTGAAGAAACTGCATGAGACTTATCTACATAACACTAAACAGAAACTTATCTCTCTGTTAACATGAACAATGAGGTTATGTGTGTGATACTATTGTAAGATTCATTACCAACACAACTTCGGTGGTATTCACATGGGTAAGCATTAGCCTATCAACGATGTCAAACAATTACTGCAGAGAATCATGAGCAATCACCACTTCATTCAGCCCATGAAAGTATACAGAAACAAACTACACACCAAAGGATTTGAATAAATCTTTATACAACAAGTCAAGTTTTGGATGAGCAGGTTCCAAAATTTCGCATGTTGATGTATGCTGCAGTTACTTTACTTATTAACCCCTTTTTTTTCTGTTACGTGGCTCTCTCAAGCACAGCATAATAGTAGAACCCATATCTATCATTCCTTCCCTCCTGGTCATTTTATCTTACCTGCCCATTAATCCACACCTCAGATTCGAACTTACAAGCAGTAAAGAACTGACCTTTCTGCTGCGTAGTGGGTTGTAATTTCTTGGAGATGGGGGGCTTGTCAGGGGTGCTCTTGAGCTTGTTGATATTAGCAGCCTGAGCTATCTGGCTCACAGAGATTTCCTCGAGCAGCTTATCCTCAATGGAGGTATCATAGACTTTCCCGGTTCCAAAGCCACGAGGCTTGTTCTCCAGCCATTTCTTCATCTTCTCCAGAGGCAAGACCATCTCGTCCTCCTCATCCACGTCCTCATCCACATCCTCATCCACATCCTCATCCTCATCCTCATCCACATCCTCATCCTCATCCACATCCTCATCCTCATCCTCATCCACATCCTCATCCTCATCCACATCCTCCTCATCGTCGTCTTCATTCTCATTCTCATCCTCGTTCAGTTGTAGGTGGCCAGAATTACCGCCGCCCCTGGTCTTCTTCGGAAATGCCCCAGATGTAACAAGGGGTCGTCGACGTGTGTAGGACATCAGCTTTAACGAACTTATTTTAGGCGATGAATAGCAACAGTAGACGCAGTCCTCCGTTGCCAGAAGCTTGACTACTCCCAGAGTACAAGCAGCAAGATTACTTTCAGATGCTCTATAACTGATGGATGTGGGTATGGAAGATCCGTTCAAGTAACTCCTCCTTCTGGAGATAACTTGTCTCGACCTAATTTTGAATGACGCCACCGACGCGTATGAGGGCACATTGGAGGAGGATAAGCAGTTCATGGAGAAGAATCTAATCTAAAAAGGGAACCTAGCGATTAGCAGCAAGTCGTCATATTAGCAGTTGTTGAGGCAGTTTCCTAAAGACTGACTGTGAGCTCAGTTGAGTTTACACAAAAAGGAAGGCAAGCAGAGACTTCACAGTTCCGGATGTAGAAGATGAAGATGAAAGACCAGCTGACCAGCGTTGATAGTACAGTACAGATATCCATCCTGTCTTGTCCCTGGTGATAACGGGTTTGGGTTTAAGGTGGGTTTAGCTGCTGGGTTCGATACCATTATAATTTAGGGTTAATTACTTAATTGATTACACATGTTTCACCATTGTGCAGAATGGTTACACATGTTTCAAAATGTGATTAATTGGTTTTGCTATGTGACTAATTGGTTACACATGTTTTTTCAAATGTGATTAATTGGTTATTCCGTTAGTAAACTGTTAATTTTAACGTTAATTTATTTTTTTAACATATTATTGAATTGTGAAATGACTATTATGCCCTTAGTTGTATTGAAGAACAGATTGGAAGGATTGAAGAACCAAAATCGAATCAAATTCGATTTGATGTTCTTGAGAACCCAGAAATCAGATTTCTGGTTCTTGAAGAACCAGAAATCTGATTTCTGATGTTCTTGAAGACCCATAAATCAGATTTCTGGTTCTTGAATAACCAGAAATCTGATTTCTGGGTTCTTGAAGACCCAGAAATCTGGGTTCTTGAAGACCCAGAAATCTGGGTTCTTGAAGAACCAGAAATCAGATTTCTGGGTTTCTCAAGAACCCAGAAACAGCATTTCTGGGTTCTTCACAATGTGGGTAACATGTCGAACATTTTAATCACATCATTTCAAACAACAGTATCCATTTAATCACATTATAGAGAAACATGTATCACATTATAGAGAAACATGTATGACCTTTTAATCACATTATAGAGAAACATGTATGACCATTTAATCACATTTGGTGATAACATATACTGCAATACAGAACTTCAAGAACCCAGAAACAACATTTCTGAGTTCTTGAAGAACCCAGAAACAGCATTTCTGGGTTCTTGAAGACTCAGAAATCAGATTTCTGGTTTCTCAAGAACCCAGAAATCAAATTTCTGGGTTCTTGAAGACCCAGAAATCAGATTTCTGGGTTCTTGAAGACCCAGAAATCAGATTTCTGGTTTCTTCAATTATTGTTATTGAAGATGATGATGTGTTCTTGAAGATGATTCTAGGGGTAATTTCGTCATTTTACTTATCTAAATAGTGACTTAACTGTTATTTTAATGGTGAATAGTGAAAAAACCAAATAGTCACATTTCAAAACCAATTAATCACATTTTGAAACATGTGTAACCATTCTGAACATTGGTCAAACATGTGTAACCAATTAAGTAATTAACCCTATAATTTATAATCCCCCGCCCAAGAACCCGATAGTCAAAGTCAAGTCCAACTCAGATTGTAATTTAGAACAGTTTCTAGTTCAATTATTTAGTGGATGGAATGCCTCTACAACTTCTACTTAAACATTTGTTTTCTGAAATGCTTAGGCGGAATCAGATCAAAAAGATGTGATTCAAACGTGGTACGATTCGTTTTGGCTAAATCAATTTTTTGTCCAAACCTAATATATGTCAATAATATTACGTTGTACCGTCTATTTAAATAACTTTTTCACAATTTTACTAAACATAAGTAACTATTTAATAATATTTTGTTAAACATATGTAATTATTTAACAATATTATGTTAACCACACGTGACTAGTTAATAATATTTTTTTAAATATATTTAATTATTTAACGACATTCTCTTAAATATATATACCTATTCTCGAAAGTGGTTCTGTGTGACATTTGTTTTCTTCTGCTAAGCAAATATTCAAAATCAACCTAAAGTTCAACGACACTCATACTAAAAGCTCAACGACACTCATACCAAACAGTTACATGTTAATCGATAAACTAATCAATGTGACTAAGTGCATTACATAAATTAAGATTCGTAACAAAAAAAATCCTGCAAAAAACATATTTCTACCGAACGAAAAACTAAAACTTGAAGATTCCCTAATCCAACAACAAACTAAATTGAATCAGAATCCTCGAACACAATTCATCATCTTAATTCTTGTTTAGAACTTCTGAAACTGAATCATAATAAATTACATAGGCAAATCGTGACACAAGATAACGGGTTGAGCGCAACGCATTTGATGAATGTCTTATTTGAAAAACGAAATACATCTTTGATACAAAGTTGTAAAGTTGCAAATCGAAGCGAATTACAATTAGGGAGAAGATAAAGAGAAATGAGAAAAGTAATAAATGAAACGAAAAAAAAAAAGGAAAAGTGCAGAGAAGAGAAGTGAAGTGAATAAAATAAAAAATGATTGTAATTTTACATTTCATCTCATTAAAACATCATGTACACGGCCCATGACTTGACTAATGGTACAAAAATAACGACAATTAATAATTTTAACCAAAAAGTAACTTTATCAAATACAAGTAAGTGATCAAATGTAAGTAACTTTAATGACCCGTTCGTTTCAAGGAATGACCACGGATTTGGGCTTACGGATTCCGTAAGCCCATGTTCGTTTGGTGGAATTGGTCATTCCTTGGAAATGGATTCCGTGCGGTCCGGGCTTAGGGAATCCGGGTAAAAACCTCGGATTTCCTAAGCGCACACGGGTCGGAATCTGGAATCAGCTGCCAAATGACCGAATTGCCCTCGCCATTTTGGAGAATTTACGAGCGTGCCATCGTTCAATTTACGAGTGTACCATCGTCACACTTCCAGCTCCTGAGCTCCCGACAGAGTTCTCCATCCGACTCGCCTGCTCTGCTCCAGCTCCTTCCATCCTCCACGACAGCTCCACGAAAACTTCAGTGTCGTCGCCACTCGCCTGCTCCAGCTCGTCATCGGGCTCGAAGGTAATCGATTTAGGGAACTTCAAATGTAGACTGAGTAGAGTAGATTACTGATTTAGTTCGTTAGTTCGTTCGAAGGTAATTGTTAGTTCGTTCAATTAGGTGTAATCGAATTCGTTCGTTTGATTTAGGGATTTACTGATTTAGTTCGTTCGTTCGAAGATAGTAGATGCATTTACAATGATTTATTGATTAGAACTGATTTACAATGATATTTACTGATTTACTGATTTCAGTTGATGAAATGAAGGATTCGAAGGAAGTAGAAGCTGTAAGCAGCTTCCGCGAAGTATTGGTTGCAAGAGATCTGCTGCCATCTCGATTTGATGATTATCATACATTGCTGAGGTAGTGATTATCAAAATCTTGTTCCTTTTTTACTTTCCAGTATTTATCATACTTGCAGAGGGGTGTTGAGCTTAGGTGAAAAATGGGGACAAAAATAGATGACTCAGCATGTCACTGAAAATTCATGGCTTCATATTTTGCAGGGAAGACAAAGTGGTCAAACTTGCTAAGTCCCTTAAAGTAAATTCTGGAACTGAACCTGATGCAGATCTTGGTCCGGTAATCAGCAAGCAGGTAAGTGCATGATGAAGTAGTAGGCCATGGAAATTAGAATTTTCACTGGACGAAGAAAATGTAGAAAATTTGTATGCAACATTGATAATTTGAGGACTTCAGTTCTGTGTTCCATGGTTGAGTTTGGTTTCTGTTGGCAGGCAAAGGAACGAATTTGCAAACTGGTACAATCAGGTGTTGATGATGGCGCCAAATTGCTGCTTGATGGGAGAAACATAGTGGTATAACTTGTTGCTGCCTGTCTATGAATGACTATATTCTTAAGCTATTTTCATGATTGACTTGAATTGAACAAGAAACAAGAGTTCCCTGAATGGTAATAGCTGACAATTGACTGCATATTTGTTTTTAATGGTTTGCCTAGGTTCCTGGGTACGAGCAAGGAAACTTTGTTGACCCGACCATTTTAACTGATGTCAGAGCCGACATGGAGTGTTATAAGGTATTGCCATTTTGTTAGAAACATTTGTATGTAAAAACAACAGGGATGGTGCAACATTGAGATCTGGATTCTTTCAAAAACTTGTTAACTTATCTCTTAATTACAATGCAGGAGGAGATCTTTGGCCCAGTTCTTCTTTGTTGATCACGTGCACCTCACGTGATATATTTCGTTTATTCTTAACGGAAAATTAAGGGTAGATACCTATTTGCTAATTTCACAAAGTTGGGTAACCTATTTGCGGCAAAAAAATAATTAGATACCCAAATCTTGTAAAGTTGGGGTACCTATTTGATAATTAATCCTATTATATTTTATATATTATCATCACTAATGGCATGTTCTTTTCACGGAATGGAAAATGAATTCGGTTTACGGATTCCGTAAGAAGTTGTTCTTTTCGCGGAATTGCAAAAATTTGGCTTAGGATTCCGGGCGGGGTAGGCTTAGACATTCCGTGTGAAAAGCTCGGAATTCCTAAGCCGGACGCGCTAGGAATGAGGAATAGGAGGCGAAATGACCGAAATGCCCTTACTTTAAAATTTATATTAATTCAACAATTTTATCTTAATTAATAATTAATTAAATAAGTTTTTTTTTTAATTATTAATTAATTATATTATAAGTGTTTAATATTCTTAATTTTAAAATTAATTAATACAAATTATATATATTATATATTATACATATACAAGGAGGAGCAAATATGTCATTTTACCACATTCCATTCCCTTTCCATATACAATTTCACCAAATAAACAACAGAATTCCTTATTCCATTCCATTCCATTCCACTAAAGAAACAACTTCATATTCTAATCTCCTATTCCTTATTCCCTATTCTTATTCCCTATTCCGTATTCCTTATTCCGAATTCCATGAAAGAAACGCCCCCTAAGTTTTTGAATTCTTTGGCATCGCCCGATATATACTCAGAAGTTAGAAATGTATTAATTTTTTGACAGTTTAATAAAAAACATATATATATATATATAATTAAGTAGATAATTGAACTAATACCCTAACAACGCAAACGACATCGAGTTTTGAATTTCGATATGACCATACACACTAGTAAAAATTGATTAATTTTGGATGGAACATTCGAAAATCAACTTTAATTAACCAACTTGTGTAACTATTCTTAAAATCAAAACTCATAGTTATTTAGGTTTGAGTTATTTAGGTTGTTAGAATCTTAATTCAATTATCTACCTACATTAATTTTTGATATTTTTATTTGAGACAATACAAAAATTATTGCATTTTGAATTTCGATATGTAGAGTAATATTAGAAATGTAATAATTATTTGTCCATAAAAAATAATAAATTAATGTAGATATTCCACCAATTTATTCATCAAAATCTAAGAGAATATGTCTTGAAACCCCTTTTTCAAATATTGTAGTAAATTTTACAGAATTTTTCTACAGTTTATAATTGAATCTCGACTCCTTTGAAGTTTGATTAAGATTCAAGTAGAGGTCTCTTGTCTTAACTCAGACGCAGAATCAAACTCTTTTGATTGGTACTGTCACGCCCCAAAATCCACCATGGAAGTTAGGGGTGATGATCGTTGTTTACCAATAATAAACCGGTAAATAATGACGCCAAATCTTTACTAGGGTGAAAACTCAAAAGAGTGACCTAGACAAAAATGAAAGGAATCGAGAAGTGCGGTAAAAAAAATTACCGTAGCAAAATGAAAGAAAATTAAGAGAAAAAAATGCTCAAAAGTGGACTACAGTGTTTCCCACAGTAGCAATAAAGTGAAGGTGTGATCGACATTAATTTGAGGTGCCTCGACAACTTGCATGGATACACCTTGTGGACGTGCCATGAATGACTTTAGGGAACTCCATCAAGAAGGACTCTAAAGTCAATTAATGAGAAAACAGATCGAGACGTCCGCACAAGCAGTCATACATCTCAAGAAGAGTTTTACCTCCAAAGTGAATTACAAGTTGATGAGCGGAGTCTTTAGGTGTTCAACCTCCGCAAGTCATCCTCGATGACCAGAACCTGTAGGTGTCCAGCTTCTGGGAGTCACAAGCTGACAGACGGAGTCTTTAGGTGTTTAACCTCTGTAAATCATCCACAACAATCAGGACCTGTAGATGTCCAGTTTCTGGTAATTACAAGCCGACGAACGGAGCATAGGTGCTCAACCTCCGCGAGTCATCATCAACGACCAGGGTCCGTAGTTGTCCAACTTCTGAGAGTTACAAATCGATGAGCAGAGTGTTTAGGTGCTTAACCTCCGCAAGTCATCTCCAATTACCAGGACCCGTAGTTGTCCAACTTCTGGAAGTTACAAGCTACCGAACGGAGTCTTTAGGTGCTCAACTTCCGCAAGTCATCCTCAACAATGCTTCTGGCCAAAAAAATCCTCAACCACCAGCCCGTTGATAAAAAAAAATCCTCGACAACCAGGACCTGTAGTTATCCAGTTTCTGGGAGTCACAAGCCGACGAGCGGAGCTTTTAGGCTCCAACGAGTCACAAGCGACGAACGAAGACTTTAGGTGTTCAACCTCCGCAAGTCATCCTCGACGACCAGGACCTGTAGATATCCATCTTCTGGGAGTCACAAGCTGATCAACGTTTAGGCGCTCAGTCTCCTCAAATCATTGTCAACAATCGAGACTTGTAGATGTCCAACTTCCGAAAGTTGCACGATAATGCTTCTCTACTATGTAAATAATGAATCGAGAGGAACTAAAATCAGTCGTTTGTCTTTAAACACACACTCATGAGATCAATTCCATGAGTGCGTGTTCAAAGAGGGGTAACTGTAAACACCTGATTTTGAACAAAGGTCAAAATACCGTACGCGAGGATCCGAGCCGAGAAAATCGAGATAGAAAAACCCCCAAAATTAAAATATTATTAATAGCAAAATAAAAAATATATTTTTCTTATGTTTACTAAAAAAAGGGAAAATTTTGTTTTAAAAGAAAAAAAAATTACTAAGTTATATATATATATAAATAAAAAAAAAACTATAGTGGTATTTTATTTTAAAATAATTATAGTGGTGTTTGAGTGAATTTTTATTATAATATAATTATAGTGGTGTTTATATATTATTTATTTATAAAAAAATATATAAAACAATTACTTTAAATAGGAGGAAGTCATATCAAGATGACGGGATGAGGATGAAATAGAAGAGAAAGAAATAATAGAGTAAGGAATAGTGAAAAAAATAGAAAGTGAGAGTGAGAGTGGAAAAAAATATCGGTAATTATCGGTCTCAGTTCCTTGTACAGTATTTAAGCTCCGAACTATTTAGGTATATTTATCTCGTATTTAATATTGCATTTTTATTTCCTAATGTTATTGAAATTTATGTTATAAAAAAAGATTTTATATACATATATATTATATATTTATGTATAGTATTCTTGTTAATATATATATATATATATATATAATGTATATGTGATATTATATGTAGGGGTGAGCAAATTACCCATTTGGACCCGGAATCGACGCTTCGGGTAGGTTCCGTGTAGACGTTTTAAAAATCGGGTAGGTTTAGGGAAAAAAAATTAAGAACATATTTATTCGGTTCCGGTTCTCTATATATATATATTAAAAAAAAAAGAAAAAGTCTGAAAAACGTCCATCATGTTTGACGAAAATGGTTTTTGGTACAACTTATTTTTTGACGATGGTTTTTAGTATAACATGTTGCAAATTGATGGTAATTGGACCTTCCGTTCACCTGTCGTTTAATTGTCTCGTTAAGTAGTCACGTGTTTGTCACGTGATCTTCAATTTTCCTTATTTATTTAAACAACAATTAATAAAAGACAATAATACCCTTCACTTGCATTCTACTCGAGAACTTGCAGAGAAGACTCATGTAGTTGTTTAGTGTGGTGGGGGAGGAGAAGACTCATGTAGTTCTTCAGGTGGTGGAGGAGTGGAGGATATAATCTGTGTGCTTTCTACTCGAGAACTTGTAGAGAGTTTGTAAGTTTGGGAAGGTCCACCACGGGGTCTTCGTCTCCACGTGCCGCAACGCGAAGGGAACTCCTCATCGCGGGACTGCTCATTGTGGGACTGCTCATCGTGTGGGACTGCTCATCGCTTCTTATTTTGTGTGGGATGCTTCTTATTGGTCTGTGGAACTGCATGATCCCCAACCTGGACAAGAGAAGCTACAAGGTATCCATACTGGTTAGGGTTTGCAGTTGCAACCTTGGTAGTGGTGGTTTCAGCAGCAGAAGTGGTATTCTTGTAGTCCAGAGACTCATCCTCATAAACGTCCCACCACTTCTTCACTAGAACCTTGATGTCTTCCCTGTCCATGTTCTCTTCCTTGCCAGTGTACCTCCATGGCTTTGATCCCTGCAGATATATACATCATATATATATATTCTGTTCTCAAGAGAAGGAAAGAATGATATTGGGGATTACAAATTAATATGAACTCACCGCTGCGCAGTAATGGACAACCTTGACTTGATCGAGGTCTATGTTTTCAGGATGGCGCCATAACATTGCCAAGACAAGGTTGTAAACTGGAGGGATCGGCTTGTAGATGGGATTGAAGTACATGTTCATGAAATCCCGCAAATGAAAACATTCTGCTGAATCATGAAATGTCATATTTTTGCTAATAAGATTGGAGATGATCCAAGATATGCAACTGTTACCTGCTCGACAAAGAGAGTTGGAGGTGTGTCCTGAACAGTCTTCAAGAGGTCATAGTAAGTAGAAAGGTTTGGCTCATACACGAAGAAGCCTGCATTGAAGTAGCATTGAAGTAGAGTGGTGGTGGAGGACCAAGCTCATACTGCCACTTCACCTTGTCGGGGCACTGCTGACAGTACCCAATCTTGTACTGAGGTGAGGCACTCCAGGTCTTCTCACAGAAACAGTCCATAACAGCGTAAAAGTAACCGTCCTCATTGTCGAAGAGGTGGTCAATGTTGTCAAATACTTGGATGGAGCCATCCAAGTATATCATCTTGCTGTACTCGATGAACTGTAGTAATATATAAATCATCAAAACTATTGTCAATTGCAACGCACCAGCTCCTCCATTTTGGGTATGGGAATGACTCGTACTGGACGGGATTAGAAGAGAAGACGCACGGAGAAAGAGGTAAGGGCAGCAATTACAAATAATAGTTTATGTAGGTGAGTCATGTGAGCACGTGTAGTTTTAACGTCTAAATTAAACGGCAGTTAGATAAAAGTACTAAAAACAATCATTTACAAATATGTTGTACCTAAAACAATCGTGAGGGTTGGAAAACCATTTTCGTCAAACATGATGAACGTTTTTCAGACTTTTCCAAAAAAAAAGAAGAAGAAGAAGAAACCCTAGTATCTAAGTCTAACTATCTAACGATTCTAACCGGCCGCAACCTCCTGCCTTCTCTCTTGGCTTCCTAGTAATTGTCGAAGACTCCTTGCTTCTCTTCTGAAGACTCTTCTCTTCATATGGCAGCCTCCAATCGTAATTCCCGCCAGGTGTTTCTTTATCTGATTGGTACTTTTCTTTTACTGATGTGGGCGAGTGATCCTCTGCTAAGTTCAGCACAACTGTGTTTGTTCTGCAGAAACTTTGACGTTGTCGCAGTTTTCCTTTGAAATTGTTCATGTGGTGATTTCATTGTAGATCCTGGTCCATGTGGATGGAAACTCAAGCTTATTTATTACTGCATGTTTCTTGGTTCAAGCATTTTACACATGCTAGATTGCCCGTTTCTTTGATCCTTGTTATTGTTCTATAAGATCTACACATGCTGAGCTCCGCAAGTGTAATCATTGTCTCCTATCCAGCAAATAAAATCACTGGTGATGAAGTCAATGCTTGGCGTAAAGATGAAAGACAAAACGTTAACAAGATTCTCGATATGCTCTCAAGTGCATCCTGTCATGGCAACTAATCCTCACTTTTCGTCTTTTTATTTTGTCCAGGTTGTGACAAAGAAAAGATGCATTGAGACAAAAGATATTGGGAAGGGACTGGTGGAACTCATTGAGCACCATAACGTTGCCAAGCTGGTTATGGGAGCAGCTGCAGACAGACATTATTCGAAGTATATATTACTGCAGTTTTCATTTCATGATTTTACTACAACACCAAAATACGGTTGCTAATAAGTCGCTACTGGTTAAATTTTTCACAATTCTTTGTTCTTTATGTCTGTGAAATTGCAGTGGAATGACAGAATTAAAATCTTCCAAAGCAATATATGTGAATCATCATGCCCATCCCTCCAGTCAAATTTGGTTCGTCTGTAACGGGTGTTTGATTCAGAGAAGGTACTTTGGATGAGGTTAATTGTCTGATCCAACTCATACTTGTATAAGGAGTCGGTATGGAGGAAAGAAACTGAGGAAATCCTTGTTAAAGAGAAAGACAGACTTGAAGCACGGAACAAACAGCTGGAGGAGGAGCTTGTCATTGCTAGAGACCAATTGGAGAAGCAAATTGCAAGTTCAAACCACACAATAAGAGAGTTAAAGAAGGAGATAGACCAGTGTCATGTCACCTCGAGATCAGTTGATAGGCAGTACCACTTATCAGAGTTCTCTTTCTTAGAGATTCAAAGAGGCGGCCGATAATTTTGAGCCATCCTTGATGATTGGAGAATGTGGGTTCGACTCCATTTTCAAAGCTTCCCTTCTTTACACGGATGAACGTGGTGATAAAGTTGCTGCAGTCGGGTGCAGAACGCGGCTTGGTGCAGTTCAAGCAAGAGGTAGGTGCATTTCCTTGATTAATTCCTTATTACAAGGGATAATTGTACTCCTACTTTAGGAACTGTGGTTTGGACTGTAATTTGTAATTGTATATTTGGAAGCTGTTCGGTTTGGACTTTAATTTGGAATTGTCCGGGTTTTGGAATTGAAATGGATTATGTAACTTGTAACGAACCGGATCCGAACCGGTATCAAACCAGAACCGAAATCGACCACGCACATCAACCGGTTCCTAACAGGGTACCTGGAACTGTTTCTACAAACAGGTTCCGGGTAGGTTCCGGTTCCAAAATTAAACGGGTAGGTTCCGGTTCCAAAATTTAATACCCCATATTAACTTGGGTAGGTTCCGAGAACCCCTAAATTTACAGGGTACCCGGAACCGCTCACCCCAGTATATGTGATATATGTATAATATATATGTGATACTATATGTATATTATTTATATGTAAAAAAATATTAAAAAAATTACTTATGTCATTCCCAAACTTTGATGAAGGTTACAACTCGGTCATTGTACTCTCGGGTCATTTTGGACTTTACCGAGTGTTATAAACCAAACAAGAAAAGTTTTGGGTCATTTGTGCAATTTTTTAAATATAATTTTAAAATCAGCACAAATTTTTAAAAATTTACATTTTGTTCTCTGAACCTTTTTGGACATCCCATCACTTTTCAAAATGTTACACATAAGTCTAGAATAATTTTCGGGTTATTTTTGGAACTTTACCAAGTATTACAAATAAGACTAGAAGAGTTTATGGTCAATTCTAAAAAAAAAATTAAAATATTTTCAGTTCAGTTATATTTTTAAAAATAAAGTTACATTTTTTATTCCTAATTTTTTCTGGATATTCCATGACTTCTCAAAGTGTTACAAATAAGTCCAGAATAATTTTTGGGTTATTTGGAACTTCACCAAGTGTTACAAATAAGTCCATAATAATTTAGGGTCAATTCTGTCATTAAAAAAAAATATTTCCAATTCAGCTTGAATTTTAAAAAAATTGCATTTTGGTCCCCAAATGTTTTAGATATCTCATGACTTGTCAAAGTGTTACAATTTGATCCAATGTGCTCAATATTTTCAAACCATTCGTGTATTTTTTACACGTTTCAAGTGACTCCAAAGTTAAACCACTTTTTTTTTCAAGCACGATTATTTTATTCTCTCTTGTTTATTTATTTGAAATTAATTCCTAAAAAAAATGTTTGTATATGGTTTATTTAGTTTAAAGAAAACGCATGTAATATTTTGGGTCAAGGATGATCAAAACGGGCAATTCAGGTAAATCAGTAAAAAATAATTTCGAAAGCAAACTAAAGTACCGAAATGACGGATTATGGGCTCACGATCCCTTAAGACGTAATCAAACCCCCGAACTAGATTCCCTGGACGTAGACCATTCCAAGCCATAGGATGTTAACTCCATGTACCCTAGGCAAATTTTAGGATTCCGATTAGCCTTTAATTAATCGGTGGCGACTCTGTCATTTTCGGTCCGGTTGATAACCCCGCTCGACCGAACTCGTTGCTCGTCAATACCCGACATTTTTTAGCGAAACAAAATAAAAATATTTTTTAAAAGGGTCGGGGAAAGTCGGATCCGACGTCCGGCAATATCTATACTATTTATAAAGCACGAAGTTGTTTTGTACTCGTCATTACTTATATTACACAAACATTTCTTAATAATATAATTAATTTAAATGTAATCATGATTATTTTGGTCATTTATATTTTCTATATCCACGAATTTCTTAAATACAATTTATGGATAGGAAATCTATTTAAAAAACCTCCAACAAAGTGTTAAACTCAACATTTTTCACTATTACAATAGTACATTATTTCGCTAGATCAGTAGTACTCACATATATTTTTTTTATAGACTTAGCTTATATTTATTGCTCTAACTACTCAAGTGAGTTTTTTTTTATAAAATTTTGTCACAATCAAAAAATAAATTTGTGATTATGCTATAACAATACGATACTTTATCACTATACTATAACTTTTATAGATTATCTACCATTGTTATTAATTATCTTTTCAGAATTTAATGATTTTTTTAGGTTTTGTCAAATTTAGAGTTCTATACTATTTATAAAGTACGAAGTTGTTTTGTAACTATTATTACCTACACAAATATTTTTTTAAAGGAGATTCTATTTGCAGACCATCGACTACTAAATACAGACCACTTTTGTAAAAAAACTAAAATATCCTAATAGTTTTTTACATATTTGCCCTTAACTATTTTAAAAATAAAATAAATTGCTAAACAAAGACAACTTATTATAAATTTAATTAAAACCAGTTTCACACATTTATATTTATTCTTACCGCACTCCAAAATCACCGACTCTAAACTCTATACTTCTGTTGTCGCCAACTCTGTTGTCTGTCGACATTACCTTTATCGCCGCCACCAATGTTCAATTGCCTCTGTCCACAGCGTCGGACCATCAATCGTTGATTTAAACAGTTAATTTTGCATGTAAGTATTCATTACAAATCAGTTGTAATACATAGAAACGACCAGATATTACCAATGATTTCTTATTTAATCGGTCTGGTTTAACCGATTTGTATCCATACAATCGGCAACTACCATCCGTTTTTTTTAACCTAATCGGCAAAAACGTGCTTCAACCGCTGTTAAATACAATGTCAATCCCTCGAAGATCATCGTATATGTCTGTTTTCAACTACTTCTGTTTATCAACCTTCTCAAATGGTGGAGCTGTTACATTCTTTACCTGGGCAACTGCCTCGCCTACCACCGTGCTCGAGAGTGCTGTAAAGCACGATTATTTGTCTTCGGATTTTGAAACGACAAAGGAGTTATTGCGACTGGCTAGGATTTCTGTTGTTGAATTCACTAACACGGAGCATGTTTCTCTACTTCCATGGATACCACAAACGACTTCTGCAGTGTCTCTGAGGCTTCTAGAACTTGATGAATCTATTTCTTACATAAAGCAAGAGGAAGAACAAGATGCGTATCTCAAAGAACACAACATCGGAGATCTAAGTGATGGACAGAAGACCAGTAAGCGCGGTGGTGCTCGAAAAAGAAAATGGCCTGGTGGTAGTAGTGAGAGGAAACGAAGATCTTCTGTCTCCAAATCTGATAAGAGGAATTTTCGATATCACGTTGATTTGAATAACGACTTGAGATAGCAGGGAAAGACAAAACAGGGTCACAGTCGTGGTCCAAGAACTGTACGCAGGAGAATAACCAAAATTACGAATAAGGTCGTGGTGTAGGAACCGTTGCTTGCGCAGATTCTGAGGCCAAGGACGATGGACGGAGGAGATGGTTTCAGTGACAGTTGGAGACGAGGAAGGCATGATTTTTCTTATGAGAATGGTGATGTCAGATTCATATATGGTGATGGATGGGTTCCATCCTTGAATGGTTGGACCCAAGATCAGATGGAAGTCAGCGAAGAGGAAGAGGAAGCTTCTGAGGATGATGATGAAGAAGACAATAATGTTGGTGAGGCCGAGACCGTGGCGGAAGAGGATTATCGATTTTGCAGTGTTCGTGTGGATGATATGAGAGATGATGCAGACTATAGATATAGTGGTAGTGGTAGAATCAGTAATTTTGGAGTGTGATAAAGAATAAATATAAAGTGTGAAACTGATTTTAATTAAATTTATAATAAGTAGTCTTTGTTTAGCAATTTTATTTTATTTTTAAAATAGGTAAGGGCAAATATGTAAAAAACTATTAGGACATTTTAGTCTTTTAACAAAAGTGGTCTGTATTTAGTAGTCGATGGTCTGCAAATAGAATCTCCATTTTTTTAATAATCTAATTAATTTAAATGTAATCATGATTATTTTAGTCATTTATATTTTCTCTCTCCACGAATTTCTTAAATAGAAAATATGGATAGGAAATCTCTTAATATCATTACCTACACAAATATTTTTTTAATAATCTAATTAATTTAAATGTAATCATGATTATTTTAGTCATTTATATTTCCGCTCTCCACGAATTTCTTAAATACAAAATATGGATAGGAAATCTCTTAATAAAAATTCCAGTAAAGTTTTGAACCCGAGATATTTCATTATTACTACTAGACTACGGCATGCGCTACGCACGTTAGCGTCGTCGTCGTTGGTTGCGTGTGAGGTGTTACAATGGTATGATTCAATCGTTGACTTCTATGATAATACAAGAATAATACGATTATTATACATTTGATTAAAATATTATTGATGTAAAACTAAACTTATTTTTCATGAAAGAATGAAATAAAATTTAAAAACTATAATTATTTATAAGAAATTGCTTGAGTGACCGGAGCATTACTAAAATTCTGGTCGCTCTAGCAATTTCTTAAACAATTATACTTTTTAATTTTTGTTTTATTTTTTCATTCAAATTAAATTTAGTTTTACATCAATAATATTTTAATCATATGTTTAATTATCGTCTTGTATTATCATAGAAGTCAGAACAATCGAATCATATCATCGTAATACGTGATCAACAATAGACACAAGAAATTCCATTTTTTTTCGTCGAATTAGTCGTTTTACTTTAAGAAATAAAACGCCGTACTTTTGGTCACGTATGTTCGTACATCATGTCATTCGCTACTAAACATACAAAGGGAAGTGGTGGTCTTTCGACCCAATCATTTAGACACATTCCCAATCTTGCTTGCTTTGCTATCCAATTTGCACATTCGTTGCTCGTCCTTGGAATAGCTCGTCATTGCGCATACTCCACTTGTGTTGCTAGTGCTCAGTTATTTGGAATTATTGTTGATAGTCTCCAATGCTTCGACCCCTCTATGAGTTGTTGATGAACCGTTTTTGCGTCCGTCTCGATGATAATGCTCGTCCATTCCGTTTCAATTGCTAGACATACTCCCTCGTGTATTGTCATGGCTTCCATTGATTCGATGTCGTCGCTCCTTTGCCTTCGGTTCAATCCTCCTACTATCTTCCCGTCCTTGTCTCGTGCTACCACTCATATACCAGCTCGTTGTGTTTCCTTGCACCATGATGCATCACAGTTTATCTTGATCGTGTGTCCCGTCGGGGGTTGCCACCGGTTCCTCCTCTTGTGGTCTCGTTATCTGGTTTGATCGGTGTAGTCCAAGTTGCTTCCCGAGTGCTTATTTGGTTTCCATTATCACGCTCCTTGGGTTTGGTTGTTTCGTTTCAAACGCCGCCTTACACTTTTCCTTCCAGATGTGCCAACACGTGAGTAATATGCGAACCCACCTCTTGTCGTTCATTATGCTCCCACCTTGTGTTTCCGCTCGCCTCCGTTGGAGCCATTCCACCATGTCAATCTCATTAGGTCTATCAACTCGCATCCCAATCATTTCGGTCCATACATGCTCCGTCCACCCACATTCTAACGTCATGTGTTCCCATGTTTCCACATCTCTACATATTGGGCAACTAGGGGGCACATTCATCCCTCGTCGCACCATGTTTGCCTTAACGGCTATAACGTTCGTAGCAAGTCTCCATATATAGTTTTTGACCTTAGGAATTACCTTTGCTTTCCAAATATCTTTCCATAATGTGCCATTACAGTTCGACATTGGGTGAGTTTCGGTCCTCTCCCTTAGCTTGTGGTAGACCGACCGAACTTGGGGGATTTCATCCTTGGTGTGTGGCCATATATACCGGTCTCGTCCCCCGTCTCCTGGTAAGGGGATATTGAGAATATGAGCTGCATCCTCTTGGTCAACTAAGCTCCTGACTAGGTACTCATTCCAAGTGTCATTAGGTAGTATGAGGTCGCTTACCCTTAGGTTCCCCCGTGTTCTACTATGGTATCCCCGTTTACTCTTTTGCTTTCCTTTGTATATATCCACGGATCTGCAAAGACTCGGATGTCCTTGCCTGTGCCTATCATCCACATCCCTTCCTTTTTTATCACCTCTCGACCATGTAGGATACTGTTCCACCTTCATGAGGCTCGGCCACCCTTTCTAGCATCTAGTAACGAACACTGTGGCAAGTATAGTCCTTTCAGGACTTGTGCGCATAATGAATCGGGTTCCGTTATCATCCTAGTCGCCATCTTTGTTAGGAGGGCTGAATTGAAGCTTTGAAGTTCCCTGAACCCTAAGCCTCCCACCTCTTTGGACTTCGTGAGGACCTCTCATCTTCTCCAGTGCATTCGTTTTCCCTCCGTGGTTTTCCCCCACCAAAATTCCGCACTGAGGGCATCAATTTCGCGCACCATGTTTTTGGTAAGCGGAATACACTCATGACATACGTTGGTATCGCTGTAATGATCGCCTTGATGAGTACTTCCTTCCCGGCTTGGTTGAGAGTTTTCGGTCTCCATCCTCTCAACTTGTCCATTATTTTTATCTTCAAAGAACCAAATGCCTCCTTCTTTGAGCGTCCCTAGATCGATGGTAGGCCCAGGTATTTGCCTGGGTCACCCGTGCTCTTGATATGAAGCGCATCCTCCACCTTTTGTTTCACCCTTGGGTCAGCCCCCCTGTTAAAAAATTGTGTCGACTTGTCTCTGTTTATCCGTTGTCCCGATGCATGACGGTATTCCTCTAGTATGCTCCATAGGCCTTTTGCGTTCCGGGGTGTGCCTCGTATGAAAAACAAAGAGTCATTTGCAAAGAACAAATGGTGTAGTTTCGGGCAGTGTCTTCTCAGTGTAATCCCCTGAACAGTTCCTTCCCTGATTGCACCCTCCATTCTCCTTGAGAGCACATCCACGAGTAAAATGAATAAGTATAGTGAGAGGGGATCACCTTGCCTGATTCCTCGTGTTGGGACTATAGATGTTGTTCTTTCCCCATTCACCATGACTTGATATGTTGTCGTTGCTATGCACTCCCTTATCCATCTCAACCATCTCTCATCAAAACCCCGCTTCCTTAGTGTAGTGATTAAGAACTCCCATTCCACCCGATCATATGTTTTTTGCATATCAATCTTCAAAGCGCATTCCACATTATTTTCGGTTCTGTTCATGTTCAAGTGATGAAAAAACTCATGTGCTACCATAATGTTATCCTGTATGTGTCGACCTGATACAAATACACTCTGAAAAAGGATGATAAACTCTGATAAATAACACTTCAACCGGTTCACTAACACTTTAGAAATGATCTATACATAAAGATCACACAAGAAATTCCACGAGATCAGTATCATTGGAAATTCCATGAGATCAGACAAGAAATTTCATCTAGCGCGTGCGTGTCGTAGTAGAATAAAAAATGAACAAAAGACGGAAAAAATTCCTCCAAATTAATGGATCAAATGCTAAATGAAATTTCCGGAACGTAATATCTATACGAAGGCCCGATGTATGTCTCCGTGAAGTGGCAATTTGGTTCATTTCCTGAACTGAAATCGTCCTGATTCACCCTCTTTTCTTCCTAATATCCCCCTCGTCTCTGCTAGATTCCCGATTGGCACCTTGTCTAGGTTAAGATTTTGATGCGGATATGTACTTTGACGACGACATGCACAATGCCAGCGATTTAGAGTCGGGCGATGACGATTTCTACAGCGGCGAGAAGGATGATTATTACGACAGCGATAATGCTGACGCTGCATATGATTTGGACGCCGAAGATGATTCCGACGTGCTTGCAGCTTATCGCTATCAGGTTTGTGACGTTTCAGATCGTTTCATCATTTCATGCCTCTGCCGTTCTGGAATTTTGGTCATAAATCTCTCGCACTTTCTCTCTTCCCCCAGTGATTTCGATTTTAAGCAGCAGTTCAAGTTTATGCTTCACAATAAACACCATATTGATGTTGGTGGCTGGATGTTTCTGATTATCGTCCCTAGTCTAACTTTGTTGTTGAGGGCCCTGAGGAGATAAATTGGTTTAGTGGTGGGTAGAGCTTCGAAAATCAAGCTGTTAAAATTGCAAGACAAGAAACAAAAGTGAATTTTCTGCAGTTTGATCATTGATGTTTCTTTTTGAGAAGCAAGGAATGTCTGGTTGGAATTGGCGTTATGGTTCCCATTGAGTATGATTTAATATGCTTATATTGGGTCCTTTGTCTTATATACTTGCACTAATAGCATACATGTGTTGTAAGAGATTTCAATTTTAGAAGTTCTATTAATGAATAAGTCTAGTGGTAATTTTTGCTGTCGTTTCTTTGAGAAGCACTGCATTCTAAGAGAATGCAATAGACCACAATTTTTGGATTATTTAACTTATAGACATGTTATGTCAGGCGTCAGCGCCATGGAGTGGACTAATCAATTTGTAATCATTGGCTCATTGCTCTATGACTATGCTTCACCATTCATAGTAACCATAGCTTTCTCTTGAAACCCTTGGAGTCTTGGACATGGTAATAATAGCGTTATAGTGAACAAATCCATAAATATTCCGCAACTTTATTCTCTACCATTAACAAGAAACTTTTTTTTGGAACCCTTGGGCAATGTGATAGTTGTATTATAGTGAAAGTGTGAAGATGGATTAACATGAAGTTATGCTCTCCCTAGCCTTTCATGTAGGAACCTGGACAAGCTCGTTACCCCAAAGCCTGAAGTGTCCGCTTTATCTGGATGTTCAAAGATGGGTCTACATAGTGAAGTCCCCATTTTCCTAGACCTTCGGAATATCCTGTGTAAAGATATTGCAGCTGAAGATACTCACAAAACAACAGTAGTTTACTTGCTCCTGGACTAATAAGCAGATTAATAATAGGCACAGGTTTGATAACTAGGAATCTTGTAGTCATTGTCTGTTGGTTTTCATGTTTTTCATGTAAAGGGAGAAGATTTACATCTAAGAGGCAATGCATTGCGGCTTAGGTTGGGTTTAGGGTCTCTCAGGGAGATTCAGTACCTGTGAACTTGACGCGTGAAGACACTTGGTTTATGTATTTATTTATCTTTTAGTTTCTCAGGAGAGGTAAATGGGCCCCATGTTTCGGTTTAAGGTGAATAAGAGTTGACAATTGGGACAGATCTCGATATTGATCAATGAATCTATGGCCTGACAACAGTCATTTATTAGAAAGAGCAAGAGGTGAAATTATACATTCCATAGTTGAAATCTGTCCTCGGTATTTGAGAGCTTACATAGATCATGGAGATGAGACAACCATATATGATTGTTGAGCCTTACCACCGTAACTTCGTCCCAAGCAAGGTTGAACGTAAAAGTGTCCTTTGATGGTAGAAAGGAATCTAGAGTGCCTATCTCAAAATTAAGGGATACATCTGATGTGCGATACAATTATGGATGACTTCTAATATGTATGAGTCCCCAAGTGATGGGGAGGAATTAGTTAGCCTAGTCGAGGAGTTCTAAGGAAATGTGCATCTTGAATGGATATTAAGCAGTTTTGAGTATCTAATGCACATCATTTGTATATCTTGCAATCTACTGGTGCTTTGGGAATAATTATATTTGTTATTTTTTTTATTAAAAAGAAGTGTACTATCATGTAACAATAGTATACTGGATTATGTCTCCACGCTTCTTTTTGCTTCCAGAAGATAGATTAGCTTAGTCTTTTGTAAGTCTAGGATGATGTTTTATGCATTGATTGTGTTTATTCTTACTCTGATGATGATTTTTTTTTTGTCGATTTAGCAAAACTATACCGTTTTAACCGAGCCTGATATACGGCAACACCAAGAGGATGATATAACAAGGGTCTCTATGGTTCTTTCTATATCTAGAGACAATGCAGTCATTCTGCTGCGCCATTATAATTGGTATGAGTTCTTTGACTTTTGATCAGCTCATTTGGATATGTTTATTTTTCTTCAGTTTCTGCAACTTTATGCCAGAATTATTAATATTGTTTTCTTGTTGAATCATATTGTGATTTTTTTTTTCCATCTTTATGTATCCATAATCGTCAGTTGCTAAAAAGAAAAATACTTTTTGGGGGTAAAGTAGTTGATATTTAAGAAATCAAAGATGATATATGACAAACTGTTAATAAATTTATTGTTCTGTCTGCATAGTATAAATATAAAGTTAAAGAAAGTTTTAATTCAGGAGTGTCTGCAAAGTGCACGATGAATGGTTTGCAGATGAAGACCGGGTGCGTAAAGAAGTTGGCTTATTGGAAATAACACTTGATCAATATCCTAACTCTAGCGAAGTAAGTTTTTATTCTGTATCACAATGATAGGAAGAGCACTATTTTTGTGATTCTATCTTATTTCTAAATTCTGCTGTTCGTGCAGCTAACTTGTGGAATATGCTTTGAAACCTATCCTCGCGATGAGATTTATTCAACTACTTGTTATCATCCTTATTGTGGCGCATGCTGGTCAGGTTTGTCCAAGTTATAAATGTTGGACATTGTCGTGTCTGAAGATTGCTTGTCTTTCATTGTTTATATTTGTAATGTATCTTTTTATCTATATGTTATTACTTTATTTGTCTAAGACTTTTATTCTTTGATCACCAAAAGCTGCTTTATTTCTTCCATGGAAGTAGATTTTCCTTTTTTTTTTCTTCACATGTCATATGTTTTCTGTTTATTAGAAGTATCTAGAATTAAGAAAAAATATTTAGAGTTAAAAGTATGTAGAACTATGTGAAGTATCTGTTCAGGCCACCAGTCCTCAAGATGTGTAACCCCTTTCGACTCTTAGTACACTGCCATTTTTAATGCAAACTCAACCATGAGCTCCTCCTATGATGTGTAACCCCTTCCAGCTCTTAGTACACAACCATTTCTAATGCAAACTCCACCATGAGCTCCTCCTATGATGTGTAGCTCCTTCCAGCTCTTAGTTTTAGTAACGAACTAAACATATATTTTCATAAAAAAACATTTGATGGCTTTATGGGACAATATATTTGTAACGAGCGTGGTGTATACGATTTGTAAGCTCAGCTTGAGGGTTAGTGTTAGTAGTATTTAGAATTAAGGAGAATTATTTAGGGTTAGAAGTACCTACCTCGGTAAAGTATTTAATTATGTTTAGACCTAGCAAATTGTGTCGTAGGATCTAGATTGTACCACTCTTGTATATATATATACTCTTCATTACTTTCTTAAACAAGCGTGAAGGAAAATATCAAATCTAGATAAGTTCCTACTATGTTTCTGAAGTGTTCGTGTATGCTTAGGTCTTGATAGATGATATATTTTATTCCTTTTCACTATATCCTTTCCCTGTTTCTCCGTATCCTAACATCTTGTCATGTGAAGGATATATGAGCACATCCATCGGTGATGGCCCTGGATGTCTGGCGCTACGATGTCCAGATCCATCATGCTCTGTTGCAGTTGGTAAAGAGATGATAAATATATTAGCACCTGATGGGGATAAGAAGAAGTATGATTTATATCTTCTTCGCTCTTATATTGAAGACAATAGGAAGGTACATCCGAAAGTTTGATAACATACTAGTTGTCATGTCTGATGAATAACTTGAATTACTCCACATTGAATTTCCCAAATAATTTCCATGATTTAATTCACATATATGTAACGTTGTGCATCTATATGATATTGGTGGAGTTAATGTATTTTGTTGCATGTTTTCTTCTAGACCAAATGGTGTCCTGCACCTGGTTGTGAGTATGCTGTTGAGTTTGCTGCTGGAAGTGAAAGCTATGATGTTGCCTGCCTCTGCTCGTATAGCTTTTGTTGGAAAGTAAGTTTGCACTTCGCATCAAAGCACAGATTTTGTTCTTACACATGAATAAATTCACATTTTTATGGTTTGAGATGCAGTGTACTGAAGAAGCTCATCGCCCAGTTGACTGTGGTACTGTGTCAAAATGGATAATGAAGAACAGTGCTGAGTCTGAGAACATGAATTGGTGAGTATTAATTTAAGAATTGCTATTGGTTATTGTCAACAACTTTGGATGATCTGGCTCCTGGGAGAAAATTTAGGCAGGACATACCCAGTACAAGTTCTAGGTTCCTATCTAAAGCCGTGTTTATTCAATCAAGGGAACACAGTTGCTGCAAATGCTATCTCTCATTGGTTTTAACAATGAAATGTTGAAGAAAAATAGCAGCAAAACTGTTTTTTAGACTCTCAATCAAAAAAGCCTTTTAATGCAATTTCCCCTATAAAATGGCTTGCCCTTGCGTTTATAAGGGGTAATGCTAGATAATCTAGAGCATATATAATCTTTAGATTTTCATCCATTTGCACACTAATTCTCTTTTATTTTTATATTTGTTCTTGGTGGGTCCCTTTTTCAAATTCAATGGCCCAAAAGGTAGAGATTTATTTTAGCATTTCCAAGATAGAAGGGGGCACACAGGTTGTCCTGCATCTCAATGTTTCCTTACCTCTTAGGTTTCATGTTTATCCTTATGCCTAGGTTCCTCATTCTCAATTTGGTCCGTGATCATCTTTTTGTTCCTCGATCCAGGAGGCTGGAACCACTAACATGGGCATTTCCTCCTTAAGTAATCCAAAAGTATGCATTAGTTGAGATTTTGACATAGTAAATTCTATCTGTGCAAAATGACAGATTCAATCATGAACAAGTTGTGCAAGACAAACCTATAAATCAGTTTAAACTCGTGGAACGAGCTCAAAAATCGCACAGTGATAAATAACACCGATTATTTGTATATCAACTTTATAAGTGTTTCTCCTGGAAAAGAATGAATTGAGTGGAGAAGTTGGCATATTGATAGTAAGAGAAGCTAATTGCGTCAAACTGATTTACAGGATTCTCGCCAACTCAAAGCCTTGTCCAAAATGCAAGCGACCAATTGAGAAAAATCAAGGCTGCATGCATATTACTTGCACTCCACCTTGTAAATTCGAGTTTTGCTGGTAAGTCTTGATACTCCTTTAATGGAGACCTTCTTACTGCTTCTATTATAGGACCTAAACTCTTGATCGGCGTTACACAATTATGCATATGTATAGGCTCTGCCTTGGTGTATGGTCTGATCATGGCGAGCGAACAGGTGGTTTTTATGCCTGTAATCGTTATGAGGCAGCTAAGCAAGAGGGGGCGGTAAGAATTCTTGATCTTTTCTACTCCAATTAACGCCACATGTATAGTCATATTACTGCAGTACTTAAGTTTTTAGGGAATTCAGAATTTGTAAGCTGAGGAAAAAAACTTGTTTAGAGTATGTGCATGAACTTCAATTTATTGTTATAGTATGATGATGCCGAGAGGAGAAGAGAAATGGCAAAGAATTCCTTGGAGAGATACACTCATTATTATGAGCGATGGGCAAGCAATCAGACGGTATGTTGTGGATCCTCTACTGTATTTTACCAAACTGGTCAACCGGTTCTTCATTTTAAATGTATTACACTAACATTGCCTCTTCCATTGCAGTCGAGGCAAAAAGCGCTTGCTGATTTACACCAGATGCAAACTGTGCGTGTAAGTAGTTTGCACTAACCATCATTCTGTGAAATGGTATTAGTATTATTGATCTTTATCTCTTTCGCTATCAGGTTATGTGTTTTTCAATCTTATTTTTTAATGTGAATGGGATCTCGCAGAGTTTAGCTAAGAATAGTGAAGAAAATTGGAAAAAAAACGTAACCGGAGTTTCTCTGCTGAATGACTAACTTGATATATATATATATATTTTAACTTGACATTTATAGTCCCTTATATCCCTTCTGAACTTAGTTTGAGATTTGCATTGGGTTAAAATTGATAGTGTTGCTGGGAAGTCAGGAGTTCTTGATTCTTGACAATGCTGTTTCTTTTTCTTTAAGTTTTCTAAAGTAATATTTTTTCTGCTCTTCATCAGCTGGAGAAGATTAGTGACATACAATGCCAGCCAGAATCGCAGCTTAAATTCATTATTGATGCTTGGCAACAGGTAAAATCAAATCGCATCTTGCTATTGTCTAGGCAACAGCAATATTGGTGTGTATATACTAGCTTCTCATATATATAGGCAGTTTAAAAATCTCTTGTATATATGCAGATTGTGGAATGTAGGCGTGTGCTCAAGTGGACTTACGCTTATGGATATTATCTATCTGACAATGATCATGCTAAGAAACAGTTTTTCGAATACTTGCAAGGTCTGAATAATACCTGATCGTGTCCGCTACGTACTTGTACTTATATTGAATTATCTTCAATTTATTGGTTTGTCGTATTAAAATATTAGGGACTATTTTTTTTACCCAGGGGAGGCGGAGTCAGGTTTAGAAAGGCTTCATCAGTGTGCGGAAAAAGAATTGAATCAGTTCCTGGTAGATGACGGCCCATCTAGCAACTTTAATGAATTCCGCACGAAACTAGCTGGGTTGACTAGGTATCTACTTATCTTACAGTTGAAAATTGTGATCTGGCGGCCTGTTAGTTTTTGTTTCTTCGTTCCCCCATGCTGTTAAGAAAATTTTCTAATTGAATTGAGTGTTCGTTCGTTGTTATTGTAATAGTGTGACAAGGAACTACTTTGAGAACCTGGTGAGGGCATTGGAGAATGGACTATCTGATGTAGACTCGCAATCTCAAGGTGGCTGCAGCAGAATAGGAGGTGGCTCCCGAACTGGAGGCAGCAAGGCCACCACCTCCAGCAAGAGCGGAAAGGGAAAGGTGACATTTAGGACCCCCACCCCCACTCCTACTACCGGTTCAGGTTCAGCCTCGGCAGCAGTCAGAAATACCAACCAACGATGACTCGAGCCACTGGTGTTGTGATCACTGTACTTTTGCTAACGTCAGAACTTGTACCATTTGCCAAATGTGTCGGCAGAAGCTATAGAAGACAAAGGTTATCTTTCTCACCTTCCTCTTTCCATCTAAGCCTTTCATGAACCATTGATATCAGGATAGAGGAGTACTGACTGAAGTCCGTGGTCTGTGTGCGGATACAGTTGTCTTTTTGAGCTGTTTTGTCAATGATGGATAAGTCAGTGCTGAAAAGAGGGGATGGAATAATCAGTCACACTGAATGTGTTGGGTTTGGGTAAGACATATATTACACGATGATGATGATGTCTGTATATATATATATACAAAGAAACTGTATTCTGATTAGATTATGTTTTTGTTTTGTTATTAATTAATATAGTTTATTTTAATGCATGGTTATTCCATTCTGCTCTGCTTATTACAATACAACCAACTTGTATTATTCCCTTATTAACTTCAACTCTTTATCGACCAACCAAAAAAAACTTCAACTCTTTAAAAGATGCGGCCTTTTATCTTTTTGGGCAACTTGAAACAAGGGGACCCTGGTTAGTGAATTCGAGTAAGACTACCTCTTTCCTTTATTTTATTTTTATATATATAATGATACTAGTTAATCTGCAATTCACGCCACAAGGACCGACGCATTGGAGGATGACAAACATCATCAAGAACATCCGAACCATAGCAAGGTAAGTAAGCCAAGTTGAATGACGGGCGATTCCAAGAACGGCAAATGAGTGCGCGAACTGGATAGCAAACCAATCGAGACAGGGAGTGAGTCTTAATGATTGGGTTGAGAGACCCCACTTCTGTTTATATGTTTAGTAGCTAATGAATCTATGTATGAACAACCGTGATCGAGTATCACGACGTTTTATTTCATCAAGTAAAGCGTTAATTTGACAAAAAAAAAATCTGCAATTCACGCATTGATATACAAAAACAAAATTATGCTTTTTAGATCTTAATATTATTATTGATAGTTAAATTTAAGTGATGTATTGCTTATGATTTGGCCAAAAAAAATGTATTGCTTATGTGTGATAGATAGAAAGTAATAAACAAAAAATTAGAAAATTAATTCAACAATATATATAAACTTAAAAAATAAATTAACCGAGACTTTAGAGAGCAAAGTAACAATAACTATTTTACATAGCAATAATGAAAAATTCTATTTGAAAACCATCATTAATTTTTAAATACCATAATTTTTATTATTATTCATGTTTCACTATATAAGCCATATTATTTTATTTTTCTAAAAACTAACCAAAAAATCATAAATATATTGTAAAATCGGAAAAAAAAACTGAAACAATTTCAATACATAAAAAAAAGTTAAATTATTGTGTACATATTTTTATAGAATATATTTCAGATTTTTTCCTTCAAATTTTAGATTTTTTTGGCTAATTATTTTTTAGAATAAAAAGTTAATATGTTTCTCCCTTTTTTTATTTTTTCAATTTTGTAGATTTTTTTATAAAAATATATTTCGGATTTCTATATATAGAATTATCCAATAAATATTGATCTGCTGAACTAAATTTACTACCAATCTAAAAAAATTCACGATTTTTATCATCGTTAGCCGCCTTTTTCTGCCCTCTAACAGCCGCTTGTCGATCAGTTATATAAGAACCAAAACCTCCCAACATCTCCCATGTCATTCCAATCTCTACCTGTCTAACACCGACCTCAAGCCAAGATTGTCTGTTACAGCTCACACGGTTGGTCGGTCTGTTCTTCAATCAACATTTCTGTTAAAGTTTCATTCTTGTCCAACTACTATCCCTGGTTTGGTCGTACTTCATCATGGAGTGTCGCTTAGAAAAAGTCTAAACGTTGAAACTGCTTGTGAGTTGTGATTCATTTAATTGGTAAATTGATGAAGACGGTGCAGAATAAGTTTTTGGAGTGAATTTTTTGTGTCGTTGACTCTGCTCATCAATTTTGTTTAATTAATTAATGAAGTCAAGCCTTTTGAGGCAATTCCGAATATTTAGATTGTCGAGAGGTCTAATTCTATTGAATACTGATGGATGCTGATTTTGTTAGGTTATTGAGTGATTAAATTGTGGTTGAGAAGGATGTGCATCTTGTGGAAGAGTGTGTCTGCGCTATCCGCAATTCGTTCTCGTGCTGTAAGTTTCTTAATCTTCAGATTTTCTCATTATATGATCTTTGATATGGATTGGAACTCAACATCTATACTGCTTTTTGGGCATGTAGATAGTAAGTGATGGATAATTAATCAGTAGAAGATTTGTCCAGTAAAATCAATGGTACATTTTTCACCGTCATGGTCATATCCAGTAGCTGGGCAGTTGTGATCATCAATTCCAGTAAAAGAAATGACTTTTCCTGCAGTCATTTGAGGACTTCCCCATTTGCAATAACATCTTTGGTTTGAGAGATGTTAACATAATCATTGGCTTTGGATTGGGTAGTTAGAAAGATATAGTCAACATGATATCAATGATTTATTTTAGTGTCTTGAGAATTGAGATAAAAAGTATGGTATGCAGTTCAAGTTTCAGAAGATAAGGTGAATGGACTTCTATTTCTCTAGCAAACTATTCACTTTACAGTTGATACCAACTAGTAAAAGGTCATAAAAAGGAATACAGTTGCTGTGATCATCTGTTTAGGAGGGAATTAGTATGTTATTAGCTCATTGTTTCTTGCTTTCTGGAGTTTTTTTCAGATGCAGCTGCAAAAAGTATCTTATCTTTCTTATTCTTCTCTGATGTCAAAAACAGTAATCTGGATAAAGCAAATTATATATTATCATCTTTGTTTGGTTAGAAATTGACTTGCTTTGATGTCATGAGTAGGTCACCAATCGTATTGGGTTCAGAACTGGCAACGCTGAAGGTTTCCTTGGAAATCAAGATGAGTTGTACTCGACTTGCACTAAGTTTTCGGAAGAGTTGATAAAAGAGAATCCTCTATCTGAGATGTTGGTTGATTCCTTTGGAAGATTCCACACTTACTTGAGAATCTCCTTAACAGAACGCTGCAACCTTCGCTGTCAGTACTGCATGCCGGAAGATGGTGTTGATCTCACTTCCAGAACTCAACTTCTTTCTCAAAACGAGATCCTACGAATCGCAAATCTATTTGTTACTGCTGGAGTTGACAAAATCCGGTTGACGGGTGGAGAGCCAACTATTAGAAAAGACATTGAAGATATCTGCTTTCAGTTATCAAATCTGCAAGGCCTGAAAACATTGGCAATGACCACCAATGGTATTGCTCTTGCCAGAAAGCTTCCCAAACTTAAAGAGTGTGGACTAACTTCTTTAAATATCAGCTTGGACACTTTGGTCCCTGCAAAATTTGAATTTATGACGAGGCGCAAGGGGTATGATAAGGTCATGGAATCAATAAATACTGCTATTGAATTAGGCTACAACCCTGTAAAGGTATACACTACCATACTGCACCTGTTTCCTTGCCAAACTCTTCATAAATAGACATTTTAGTTTAGTTTCATATTTTCATTTTGATTTGATTTGAACTCCAGGTGAACTGCGTTGTGATGCGTGGATTCAACGATGATGAGATATGTGATTTTGTTGAGTTGACACGAAACAGACCAATAAATGTTCGATTCATTGAGTTCATGCCTTTTGATGGAAATGTATGGAATGTAAAGAAACTCGTTTCCTACATTGAGGTTCGAGACAAAGTGGTAAGAAGCTTGAGACCTGGAATTCTTACCTGAATTACATTTCATCTTTGACGACTCTTCTCAAATAAATGGGTTAGCCTGACTGAACAGGTAGCACAATATCCAGGTTTAAAGAGACTTGAGGATCATCCTACAGAAACAGCAAAGAATTACCGTATAGATGGGCATCACGGTACGGTTTCTTTCATCACATCAATGACTGAGCATTTTTGTGCTGGTTGCAATAGATTGCGACTTTTAGCTGATGGGAACTTCAAAGTATGCTTGTTTGGACCTTCAGAGGTGAGTAGAGCCCCTCGACTCAGTTATTGCTATCAAATTTTGCATGCATTTATTTATAAGAGATTGCTCTACTTGTTGTGACCGACTTTAGGTAAGACATACAAACGCAGTTTCAGTAAGTACAAATGGGAATACGTACTTTGTTCCTTTTGTAAATGAGTTGGTGCCATCTTGGTAAGGTAATGATGACATCATTAACTTTTAACATGAAGAGAAGGATTATTTTAGGAGAAGATGTATCAGAATTGTGCATACATTTCGGAAGCCTTCTGGAGATGTTCTTTAATCCGTTTTATGTGGATTGTTCATTCATGCAGGTTAGCTTAAGGGATCCACTTCGTTCTGGTGCTAATGATGATGAGCTCCGGGAAATAATTGGAGCAGCTGTATGTATTCTGATTCTTATCCGCAATGACTCACTCTCCTTCCGTAACATGCAAAAAACAAAGTGCTTGAAACACGATGGGTGTTGTGTTTCTGGTTCTTCTAAATATGTCTCTGGCTTCATTGTACAGGTGAAGAAGAAGAAAGCTTCTCATGCTGGAATGTTTGATATTGCGAAGACAGCTAATAGACCAATGATCCATATTGGTGGTTGAGGAGTGGGATAAACTATTCATGGATGGATGGATGGTACAGACTACACTACAGACAAGACAAGACAAACAAACAAACAGACTCTCTCTCTCTCTCTCTCTCTGAGAACAATTCTGCAGGTTCTTTCTTTGTAATGTTTGTTTTCCTCATCAAGCTAGCTAGTAAACACAACAGATTGCCTGCCGTTCCAAGTTTGTATTTTCATTTGGCTTATTTCTTTCACTTGCGTTGTCAATGGGATCTTCAAAATCTAGAAAATGCCTTCAGTAACAGGATATAGGAATGAGTAAGGTGGTGGAGTAAAACCTTTCCAAATGCCGGCCTCTCAATCCTAGGCTGCTGGTGGGGCTACGTTGACGGGGCCAGTGCATGCGCTAGTACCGTGGAACGAAAGCCCGGACATTACGTAGCGGAGTGGAGCTTATCACCACTACTAGCCCATTCCTTTAAAAAAAATGGCAAAAAAATAAAAAATAAACCAGGGATGTCCATGGTGTTGGGCCCACACCTTGTGTCAACTACCATCTATCAGATCCCCACTATGAAGGTGTCAGACTAGTTTGCTCCTCAACTAAATTTTTATATAATTACATAGATTCATAAGGGTGTAGGTTGATCCGTGGGCCAATACTCTACCAAAACTGCACCATAATTCGCGAGTCACAACATTGCGTGCCAAATTTTGACGGTGCATCGCAAACCATTGACACCCATAAATTAAATTTTACTAACTTGCGCTAATATTGCATTTGAGTTTCGTCTTGATTATGATTCAATCGGGTACCCTAATCTGAGTCTCCACTTTTGGGCAAACTAGTCTCGGTTGAGACCCAGACCTGAAGACCTTCGATTTAATCTCAATTGAGACAAACTCAATTGTGATATTAATGTTGATTAAACTGTAACATTTGAATGTAACATTTGAAAAGGTATTTAATCAAGTTTATAAATTTAAAGGTATTTGAGAGAGGATTGACATAATGTTCATTTATCATCATTTTAAAAACATTACCATGATTATACTTATAACCGCGAGTATAACTAAAAATCTAAAATACAATAACTATTACGGGTAATAAATTTATCACCATAATTTTAATGTATCCTAACCACATAAAAATGACAAATATAACCACAATCTTTTAGTTTTCAACGTATCATTGTCCGTCCTAATAGACAATCTAATAACATTTATAATTATATATTTCTATTTTTTTTTTAATTATAACAAATTCAACAAGAATATATATTCCCACCATGTAAGATAATAAACAATTAAAAAACGGATTCGGCGCAATATAATAATTGTTTTACTTTATAAATTAATAAGATTTTTTAAATAAACTTTAATAAACATTTTTTATAACATGATTATTTATAGTTTATTAAAGTACATTTAATTAATATTAATTCAATTACTCACTATAAAAATTAATTATATTTATGAAAAAAATGTTAAACTTATTTTTATTTTTTATAATATTATACAATATAGCGATTATTTATATTTTATAAAAAATATATTTGAAAATAAATTAGTAGATAATAAAAACAAATGTCAACAATTATGAATATTATGCTAACTAATAATTTTTAAAATTTATTTTATGACATCTATTACTTTCATATATTTTTAAATAAATATAAACTATTAAAATATATATATGTATATATATATATATATTAGTTATAGTAATTATAAATTATATAAATTATTTTTAAAATTTGTAATATATGTTGATTCTATTAGAATATAACAATAATATTTTATAAAAATAGTTCTAAAAAAAGTACGAAGAAATTATATTATAATTTTTTCATTTCCTAAATTTTATATTGTATAAATATATAATTATATTATATAAATATCTACATACAATTATCATGTGAATATGATTATTATTTTCATAAAATTGATATATAATATACATAATAATTTTTAATTTCATCTTAAATTATATTGTAATAAAAAGATTTAATATATGAATCTACTTTATTTTCTTAAAATATAAAATTTAGTAACTTATTGGGAGAATGAATGATAAACTTATGTAAGATTTTAAACTAAGTTAAAAGGTATGCCATAAATGAGTGATATCAAATATTAATAATATGTTTGACGTTGACAAATTATAAGTTATGAAAAACTTATTTGTCATTAATATATATATAGATGCGACTCCTTTCTCATTCTCTTGGTCTAATATTTTCTGTTACGGTGCTCCTGTTTCAACTTCATTCCCAATCGTCCCCGTTCTTTTAGGCTTTCTAAACGGACGCCCTGTACGTATCTTGACTAAGATTGTGAGAAGTATCAGCACAGCCTAATTTCCTCCTCCTAGTAGTTTGTGGAGGAGACAGAGACTCGTTCAAATCCCCAACTACTACCACAAACATGAGACATTTCCTCCTCACTTGACTGGTCTCCATTAGCAGTTAGTTAGTTCTCTTTGATCCACAAATATTCCTCAATCAAAACTTGGCTAGAACAAACACTGATAAACCAGAGCTATCGATGCATGAATACACAAACTATCTATCATCAAGGCTAGTGCTAGTGAAATCCAATATTCAAACCTTGCCTTGATCTATTTTCCTAAATGAGTCCCTCGCCATCACCATCCCTACACCCTTCATCATCACTCACAATACTCTTGATCGCACTTATCATCGTCTTCTTCTTTCTAGGATTCTTACTCATTTGCCTCTGCAAGTTCTTAACACAGAATCTCTTTAATAATTTGAATAGCCCCACAGTGAACTTAGTGGTTGTGAATTCTAGCAACGGACTAGAACCTTCACTGGTGCAGGCTTTCCCTACTTTCATATACTCAACAGTGAAGGAGATCAGACAAGACACAAAGTATGGGCTAGAATGCGCAATATGTCTGTCAGAGTTTGAGGATGACAGCATGTTGCGGCTACTCACAGTGTGCTACCATGTTTTCCATAAGGAATGTGTAGATCTATGGCTCGAGTCACACAAGACGTGTCCAGTCTGTAGAAGAGACCTAGATCTACCCTCAGAAAAGCTACTAGTACAAAACCAATCTCCACAACATGGGCATAGCAGTCCCATGCCTAGTATCCAAGAGAGCGATCATGAGGATGCGGTGAGTATCAACATTGAAGATGACGAGAGAGAAGATGTGAGTGAGGACGGGAGTGAAGGTAGGGGGGGACAAAGCACGGGTTGTGCAAGGACAATGTCGAGGAAGCAAAGCAAGATGGATAGCTTGCCGAGGTCAAATTCAACAGGGCATTCAATAGGGAGAAGAAACGAATTATTAAAAGGCCAAGAGAAGTATACACTGAGACTCTCTGATCATGTGAAGTTTAAAATTGTGAGGGGGCACACTGGAAGCTGCATAACTTTTGGAGAGTTTTCAGAAAACAAAAGAAGTAGCAATGTAAGATTTGCTGAAGCTTTGGAGTCGTCAGATGATAATTATGGAGAAAGCAGCAAGTCATAAAATGAAAATTGTGGATTATTGGAGGAAGCTCTATGCAGGCTATTTCAATTATTGTAGATTTAGATCCTTCTCAAACATAGATCTCATACAAAAACTCCAAGGAAATTGTTTGGAGTAAAGAAGATATCCTAAAAGAGTATAGAACACATTTGAAATGGATTATTATCTTGAATGGTAGTAGAGTAGACCTCATTTTCATTCATGTCAACACATTAAAATGTCTTGGCTATCTATTTATTCAATGGTATTGTTACTACTATACGCAGGCCACAGTATTATGTATCATGATGAGGTCAGGACAAACAAAAAAGATCACCACCTTAGATCGAGCTACTGACATTCCTAACTCCTAGCAGATGCCCACGGTACCCCCTACTAACTAAAACCAATCTCTTGAGTGGGAAATGCCACATCTATTGAAGCAACTACTACTGTCTTTAACAGCATCGGCTACTGTCTGCCATGTCTAATTTGTGTACTCATATCAGATTAGGCTATTAACAAAAAAGGTAGTGCTGAGTGAGAGATTACTCTGTGGTGCTTTGATTCTGTAATGTGCATGCCTACAAAAGATGACCTGTCACTCTTTGTCTTTGATGCCTGCTTTGTATTCACCATCCAATTTACGAATGATTTTTTCAGTAGAGGCAGCAACAACCAACTTATACTTGTCGGCATTGGCTTTAACGATCTCTGACTGCTGCTTGGCCAAATTCTCTTCTTCTTCCAGATGCTTCTGCAAGCAAGGAAAGATAGTCATAACAATTCCTAGCTACGCACTAAAGATGGTAAGAATCCAGGCTTTGCTTTGCTAGAAAAAAATATTTCTCAATACTTGTCAAGTCAGATACTCGAGATTCAACAAGAGAATCAAAATCCATTGTCACATTAACAACTCTTTTTGGTTTCTACCAGAACTTAAACAACCTCTACATGACAATCAAATACAAAGTTAAAGACTGCTAACTCTTTTTGGTGAGATTAGATTTTATATTAGAATTTTGCTTCTTTCCTTAATGGAAAAAAAATTAACTTACTTGCAGCAAAAATGCATCTTCAGCAGCATGTTCTTTTACCACATTCTTAATTTCCTGAGCTACCTGAAAATCAGGATCTTTTGGATCCACCCAGCGCATCTTAATACTCCTGCCAGGCTTTGCGGGACGATCATCAAACATTTCTGCCACAGCAGGTCGGGCCCTTACCGGCCTTGGAATCCCTAAAATCATATAAAGATGTTCTGATATCACACTCTCGATGATTGTCTGTGCTTGCTGAGGATTCTCCATTTCGACTAGAGCACCCTGGGGAATACTGATCGTTTCTGTGTAGTGTGGAACAAATCGGACACTTTTGACTGTTCCATACTGCTCTACTGCATTTCTTAACATTGGTCCAGTAACCTTGGGTGAGAGATTATCAATGAAAATGGTCCGCTTCACTTTCTTTAGAAATTCTGCATACTCATTTTCCGCGTTAGGGTCCATATTATCTATCTGTAAAAGGTTGATAATCAATTGCTAAATTTACCATAAGAGTAACGGAGAAAGAATTGAAAGGCGGGAATCAGGCAGCATCAAGCATATCAAACCTCACATGACTACAGCCCAAACTAACTAAAACAACCTGGATCGCAAGAAAATATGTAAACTCTAGAAAAATGTGCTTCTTTTAGAAATGCATGAATGGAGGTGGTATTCTAGCCCCAGAATAGTTACAGTAACTCAGACTGAACAAACTTCCATTTTAATGTTTGGTAGACACTGCACACTAGTATATGTGTTTAACTTCCAAAACAATAAGAAAAGTAAAAACTCTTATTCCGAACAAGAAACAGAAAGCAGTACAAAAAATATCGTACTTAAGTACATCACCAACGTAGCTTCTCTTTCGTTCTTTCCAAGTAATCCGAAATCAAGTCGTACTTAAGTACATCACCAACCGAAGTGAAGCATCATTCACAGAGTCAAATCAATATTGCAGTAGAAACAAACTCAAGACGCAACTGTAAATTTGGATGAACAAGAATAGGAAAGGAAACAAGAGCAGAAGGGCGTTGGATGAGAAAGGATCATACAGACTTGCATTAAGGATTGTTTGAAGAAACTCTAGCATAGACGTCTCGCTCCGGTGGCCGTGAATGGAGGTTGTTGCTCCGACGAGTGAAACGAAATACGAAACCTCTCCTTCCTTTTGCTCTGTCTGCCCTGAGGGGACGGTCTCAAATGCGCGCGGAACGTAAATCGCCTCGCGAACTTGAAGATAGATATTACAGCAAGTGATTCCAATACCATTAAAATAATTACGTTACAATTCTATCAAAGTATCAGAAGGCCCTTATAGCTCAGTGGTAGAGCGTCAGTCTTGTAAACTGAAGGTCCGTAGTTCGATCCTGCGTGAGGGCATTTTAAGTCTTCTTATTTTTAAAGAAGTTTCTGCGCCGAAGGTCTGTAGTCCGATCCCTGTGTGAGGGGCTCTGCGGCGAGGAAGAAACAGGTCCGATCTCTTTCACCGGCTCAAACCACGGTATTCCCTAAACTTATTCAACTAACTGTATGAATGAATTAGAAAATTAATCAAGTTTTGCGTAATATAATTATTATTTTAGTTTATAAATTAATAATATATTTTAAATAAATATAAATATATATTTATAAGAAGATTATTTGGAGTTTATAAAAGTACATTTAATTAATATTAATTCAATTGTGCAACATAAGAATTAATTATATTTATGAAAAAATGTTAAACTTATTTTTATTTTTATAATATTATACAATATAACTACTACGCCGAGCAAGAAGCAGACCACCTCAACCCACGGTATTCCCTAAACTTATTCAACTACGTGTATGAATTAGAAAATTAATTCGTGATTTGCGTAATATAATTATTATTTTAGTTAATAAATTAATAATATATTTTAAATAAATATAAATTCAATTGTACAACATAAGAATATTAATTAATATTAATTAAATTGTACAACATAAGAATTAATTATATTTATGAAAATTGTTCAACTTTTTTTATTTTAATAATATTATACAATATAACTATTATTTATATTTTATAAAAATATTTAAAAATAAATGAGTAGATAATAAAATAAATGTCAACAATTATGAATATGATGCTTACTAATGATTTTAAAATTCATTTTATGACCTCTATTATTTTCATATATTTGTATATACATACAAATTATTAGAATATATATATTAGTTATAGTAATTATAACTTATTAACTTATATAAATTATTTTTAAAAATTGTAATATATGTTGATTCTACTAGAATATAACAATGATATTTTATACAAATAGTTCTAAAAAAAGTATGAAGAAATTATATTATAACTTTTTACATACCCTAAATTTTATGTTGCCTACATAATAAAAGATATCTACATAAAATTAACATGTGATTATTATTTTCATAAAATTGATATATAATATTCATAATTATCCTTAATTTCATCTTAGATTATATTGTAATAAAAAGATTTAATATATGTATCTACTTGCTTTCATAAAATATAAAATTTAGTAAATAAAATAAACTTAAGAAAAAACATAAATGCACACGTAAAATAAAAATAGATTAATTAAATTTTGTAACTTATTGGGAGAATGAATGAGAGACTTTGAAAGATTTAAAACTAAGTTACATGACATGCCACATAGAAGTGAAAATTATATGTTTGACATGGACCAATTATAAATTATAAATTGACATTAGGAATGAGAAAACGTCTTAAAAGTCTTACTTGTTACAATTCTGTATAACCTAACGAAGTTAATATATAGATAGATAAATTAATTTGGCTAACTCTTATATAGGTAGGACACATAAATTTTTAAGCTACTTAGTTGTCAAAATGAAACATTTTCATTGATTGATTAAAAAAAATTGACATTGACGAGTACATGGATTCATCACGCGTACTCCAGAAGCTCTAGAATTCCTTTGAAGTTTCTCATCGCTTACATTTTATCTTACCTACCACATTTATGGTCTTATTGTTTTCAATATATTACTATTTATTTTTATAAGAAAACTTTTAAATATTTTTTTAAAATAATTAGAGAATTTTTTGAATGAATGTTTATATTTATTTACAATTTATATTATAATACTAAAAACTTATTGTTTTATTTTATAAAAAAATTAATGTATATTAAATTTCTCATATTAGCATGATCAATTATAAAAATACATATTTGTAAATATTTTATACAATGTTTTTAATAAATCTCAAAATAAGTAATAACTACAACCAAAGTATTTATAATTATAAACATATGTATATTAAATATAATATTTATGATAAATATACAATAAAAAATAAAATAAAAGCTAAGTTAAACAATATACATGAATATTATATTAGTAAATATTTTTATCATTTTTATCACCAACTCTTATTATTATTCACTAACTCTATTAATATATATATATATATATATATTCAAACTTTATAATTAAAAAAGGAGCAACACATTCTCCTACACTTACTGTTGCAATATTTATTAATTTTCTTTTTTTACTTTTAAGTATTTTGATATTATTTCACTCATAATTATGGTATAATATAAATATTTTTTTATTTGCATAAAAACTCATAATTATTTATTATAGACAAATGAAGTTTTATAATAGTAAAAAGTCTTTTGTTTTATCTATATTCAATTAATAAATAATGTAATAATATTTACTATTAAGAATAAATTAAAATATAAAAATTAATAAATTAAAGTTATTACTTACCATGCAAAGCACAGGGAAGATACCTATTAAACTTAAGTTTCAATTCGACTAGAAGTCAAATAAAGTTGGTCTATCCAATTCATATAAAGGCCAACTCACTTAAAATGTGGAGATGATTTTGGTCAAGACCAAACAATACGTCCTCCGGAAGGTAGGACTCAATGTGTGTTGTGACGTTAGAGTTGTGATTTAACTATTTATTTACTTTTATAAAAATAAAGTATGTGGATTATTGAATTACGATCCTAAAGACGCAATCAATATTGAGTTTCCTAGGGGTGGAAATAAAAACAAGTTGGTCCAAAAAATGACCCAAAATTCAGAGTGAAATTACAGCTTTTGGTTTATGGGAAAAAAAAAATTGGATTTTCGGTTTTGAAATTTAACTTTTAATAACTTTGGGGGCCAGACTAATAATAATAGTTATACAGAGAGAGATTCTATTTGTAGACCATCAACTACTAAATACAGACAACTATTATTAAAAGACTAAAACGTCCTAATAGGTTTTTACATATTTGCTTTTATCTATTTTAAAAATAAAATAAAATTACTAATTAAAGACCACTTATTTTTTTACATCTTTTATATTTATATTCAAAATTATTATATCGGTTATCGTCCTTTATATTTTCTCTTTTACCACAAGTCATGTCTCTGATCACCATACACTCCACTCCTTCATCCGATCAATTTTTTTTGTACCAGTCGCCACAAATCAGCCGCCACAAACTACCACCAGCCGCAAATCAGTCTAGGACACCTCCGCCGCTAGCAAATCAGCAACCGTGTCGGTATGTTCCCCTTAATTAGTTTAGGGTTTATAAAAAAATCAACGAAGTTTTGTTGCAGTTCGTCCATGGTGGAATCGGCACACTCTTGCCGATTTAAGTAGACAGAATTGGCAAACAATCTCTGATTAATAAACACCCAATCGATCTGGTTTAACCGATTATAACCAATAAATCGACACAGTGTTATCGTTTTATGTTCATTTAATCGGTAAGTTGGTATCGTTTGTGTTAACATAGTCGGCAAGTGGATACCGTTGTTTATGTATATAATCGTCAAGTGTTTACCGATTATTGGACACCATATTGGTAATCCGTTTCGCTTTCGCAATACTGAGGCAGATGGATGGAAACATGCTTACACTGGACATATTAAACATTTTGAAATTCTTGTTCGTGGACAGAATATATGTACAAGTGAGACAATTGAATTAGAGTAGTGTAGTTAGAAGAAAAAAAATCTAGTAGAATTTGTTATTTATTATTAACATGTTTCATTCAACAAAGGAGCTTTATATATTGTATTCTAACTTTTATAGTTTTTTTTGGCAAAAAAAAAACTTTCATACCATTTCAAACATGACAAATAATAATCATTGAAATCATAAATAGACATTAACAGAACATTCATCGGTAGTCAATAAACATCATAAAGAGTCATTGTATACTTCACTACAACCTTAATAGTAAAATTAATAAAAACCTAACCATAGAATCTACGATAAGTCCCCCGGAGAGGAGGACACGTTAATCCAGTATCGTCAATCATATCCACCATCCGCTCCATTTGTTCTAGAATATGGTCAAATGGATCTATTTCATTATCCATGTCGATTTCAGCACCATTAGTATTGTTTTACGACCGATGTCCACAACATTCTGTAAACAAGCAACCACTGATGCATCTACGGATGTCCTTACTCGTGGCATGGGCAATGGTGCGCGCGGAACGTTGTATTGCGGATGAACATACCGATGTGTTTGAGGAATGTACCAATCCATGTATCCATAAACACAATCTTGCCCATCAATCCTGATCGGGCAACTCCGCAATGTATCATCGAGTAAATGACTCCTCCGCCTGCTCCACGTCTGAGTAATAAGCCTATTAACCTTCTTTCTACCCTTACTACTAAATTCTCTTCAAAAACTTGGTGATAACAGCAAATGAGGAATTATTTGAACACGGCCCAACTGACGAAGAACGCACTCAGGACTATATGGTTCACTGATATCCAAAATCGGTATGCAACCGGTGAAAAAATCTATATCAGGCATCAGATGAAATGATCGTGCATTTATGTAAGGGTCCCAAACGACCTGCATACAAATATTCTTTAATATATGTTATATTTATTAAAATAAATAGTCAAGAAAAATACTCACATCGTTGGACTCCATCTGGTCAAATATTATCCTAGTCGTAATTCGTTATTCATTTCCACCTCCAATTAAGGAGCGATCAATCCAACGTAATGCACGTGGTAAATCCTCAGTGTACCGTGCAACTGAAGGACATCGTACTGGTCGTATACGTGGGAAGTTCTCGTACACCCATACTTCCAACAAAGATAAAAATCCAGTCATTTGTTTGATCTTTGCTTTGGAGGCATCACCTAACTGATGGTATAATTGTGCAAGAGCAGCTGCACCCCAAGCATAATTGCGTACGACTTCCAAATCCAGTAACAACTCCAACAAGTGTGCATGCACTCGAGTACCACTCTTATCTATAAATATTTTACAACCCAATACGTATAATAAATAAGCACGTACAACATACTCCACCTACATGGGTGATGAATGATCGGTTGTATGCATGAACGTTTGTCGCAACCATTCTAATTTTATGTTTTGTCCGGTGCCTCCTCTAAGAGCATTTGTGGTTATATCTTCAGATACTCTTAGAGCAACACTAATAAAGCTTGGAGCTGTTTCATTCGTAAGCTTACTAGTTTGAACAACTTCTCCAACTACTGACAATCCTGAGAGTGCAAAAACATCATCAAGAGTAATAGTCATCTCACCAAAAGGTAAGTGAAATGTGTTTGTGTCTGCCTGCCATCTCTCAACCAAGGCCGAAATAAGATTTATGTCGCATTGAAGAAAACTACATTGTACTAGATGACTAATTCCAGAATCGATCACAAGTCGCTTGAATGGTTCAGCATGTTCTGGAATCACCCATTCAGCCAATTTGGGACCATGAGAATGTATTCGAAAATCATCTCGCTCCTACAGAAATAGGTAATCATAGGTCAAATATTTGTTAATATAATCACTAATTATTATATAAAAAATATATAGCATAAACTTACAACACCCTCGTATAACTTTCGAGCTACGTGTTCACTAAAGTTTGGAAGAACATCAAGCTCCAATGGACCTCCTAGAAAGGAGATTGGTGTTGAGTCATCTCTTGCAGATGTATGAACATAATGTGTAAAAGGATTATTGCGAGAAGAAAATCTGGTTTCCTTAACAACTGTATGCTTCTTTCTTGAATAACATAATGGTTCTTTGCCTTTGTGTGCAAATTTTGTTGATCTTCTTCGTGTATTATCATCCATTTGTTAATTTCCTTCGTATATTACCGTCTATAACTGTTTAAACATAAGAACATAGAGTTTATAATTAAAAAAAAACACCAACATATCCCAAATTAAAAACGGGTTGTCTTCCAAAAATCGACAATAGATTGCCGTTTCGTACATAATTAATCAGTAATACAACGTCTTTAGGCAGAAGAATCGGCAGGTAATTGCTGATTCTTGGATTACAAATCGGCATGAACTTGTCGATTCATGGCTATACAATCGGTTGATTGTTCCGATTCTTGTACTACAAATCGACAATGCTTAACCGATTCTTGTATGAAAAAACGGTTGATACTTACCGATTCGTGTAGTAAAAAATGGGTACTTCATACCGATTTTAGGATGAATAATCGACAGATGCTTGCCCATTATTGCATCTTCAATCGACACGCATTTGTCGATTCCACCATGAACGTCGATTATTACTTCAAAACCCTATACATTATTAAGCGAACGTACCAATTTGCGGCTGGTGAAGGCTGGTTGGTTGAAGAATTGACACGGTTTAGGGGTGATGGTCAGTGCTGGTGCGGCTCACCGGTGTTGGTGCTGGTGTGGCCGTTGGCCGGCTGTGGCTGATGGCCGACTGTGGTGCTGTTGTGGCTGCTGGTCGGTGTTGGTGACGCGATTTAGGGTGCTGGATGGTTGTGTCTGATTCCGGTCAACTCCTAGTGCTTCTAGGTTAAAAATGAAATTTCGAATGAGGTGAAAAAAATTGTAAAATATTGGGTGAAAAAAATATGTGGTATTTGTTTAGTAATTTTGTTTTATTTTTAAAATAGAGGTAAGGGCAAATATGTAAAAATTTATTAGAATGTTTTAGTCTTTTGACAAAAGTGGTCTATATTTAGTAGTCGATGATTTGCAAATAGAATCTCCCGTATATATAATATTGATTTTTTTTTTCAAATTTAACCCTAATTTAATAATTAATTGACAAACTAACCATCACATTTTCGAATATACAAAAATAGGACATAACGCTGATGGGATCAGCGTTTTTGAGTTTGAAAAGTCAAAAACACTAACCGCGTCAGCGTTTTGAAAAAAAAAAAAACTAAGCTAAGCGTTATGGCATCCACGTTTAATTTTTTTCTTCCTCTTCAACTTTGTAGTCTAAAAAATTCCACTTTCCCTATTAATGTAGATATCCAAGAGACGGTGGTGCCTAAACCCAAGAGACGGTAGGTAAAGCAGAAACTACATTCTGATTTGACCTAAAGTATAAATCTGATTTGACCATCTTGTATGACCTAAAGCAGATATGGTAGGAGCCTAGGAGATATGGGTTTAGGATTTGACCTAAAGCAGACACATTTCTAATGTGCTTTAGGACCTAAAGTAGTAGAAGCCTAGGAAGGAAAGAAGAAATAGGATGCATTGTTTTATTGTAGCCATGGGAGGAGATCGTTTATGTGGGTATGCATATGTAAATATGTAATATCTTGTGGAGCGAGAGATCATTTGTCATTCCGTGATTGGTGGTATTTTTTATTTTTTTTGTAAATTGCCTAAACGTTGATGCCATCAGCGTTTAGGGATTTTCTCCCCTGAACGTTGGCGAGATCAGCGTTTAGGGGTTTTCTCCCTTGAACAATGACGGTATTAACGTTCACTTATATGTGAACGTTGATCCCGTCAGTATTCAGTCTCAGTTTTGTATATTTTAAAATGCGAGAGTTAGTTTGGTAATTAATTATTAAAATAAGGTTAAATTTGAAGAAAAATAATCTATAATATTAATCATTAATTAATGTAATATGAGACTATTATACATCTGTCGAAAAGTATTGTCTAATTTAGTATTAATATTCTCATTCCACAAATAAGAAACTCACAAACATTAATTTCCCAGAATTAATATTCCATTTTGTTTTTAATATTTAATTTTTGAATTTTGTTTCAAATCGAAAAACTGTATTATGAGTGAATGGATTTCTTTCATTTGCATGTTTTTTTTTCAAACATTTTTATACTGAAATTCCGAATTAAAAATATCAATATTCGACCGAAATAGTAAATAAATTGATTTGGCCAGATCAATTTCAATCTTAATACTCCCTTAGTTAGGGGTGAGCTCGAGCGGAACAGACCTGTCTTTTTGGCAAGACTGAGCTTGAAATTTCAATCCTCACTTTTGGAGGACCGAGACCGAGATCGATTTCAGGCAAAAAACATCGTATGAGTCAGTCTTGTTTGACTCGAGTCGGTCTCGGTTTTAGACCTAAATTTTGAGACGTGGAATTGTGGAATCAAATAGCTAAAGAGCGTGAAATCGTGGACCCAAGAATGGTGGAATCGTGGAACCAAGAACAATCAGACTAGAGTTAAATAGAGATTGGCATGTGAGGCCACTGCCGCTGACAAAGCTCGAAGTCATCGACACAAGGAAGAACCATCCAGTATCGGTAACCTCCTCATCCGGAGCATCGTCTTCGGTGGCAGCCGAGCCAACAATCAAAGTGTTCAGCTCGCGGAGGGCGCGCTTCCTATGCTCTTGCTCAACGACAGAAGTCTGAGCTCTTTTTCTTCTCTCTGCACTGTCTTCTCTTATCTTCGGAATGGACCTTACCTCTGGGCGAGATCTATAAAGAGAGTACATAACAGCAGGAACAAGAAACATACGAGAGATGAAAAAGAAGCAAAAAAGAGGAATACCATGAAGAGAGACGACAAAATGGAAGAGTTGAAGAGAAGAATGAATGGTCAAAGTACTCACGAACTCTTAGGTGTTAAGGTTTTTTATGGAAATTGGGTCAGTTAGGTTCTAATTGGGGCTTTGGGGAAAAAAAGACTGAGCTCAAATCCGACCTTAAGGGGAAAAAACTGCACGTCAGGCTCGGTCCTAGTCGGACCAGTCTTGAGACAGTTTTATTGGGATTGCCGTACTGGTAGTCTTTTTTGCTTAGCCCATCCCTTCGTTGGTTGCTTCTTGATTATTCTTGTTTTTTAAATATATTTGTTTTTATAAAAGGTTAAAGAAAAAAAATTACATTTTTGTCTTTTTTTTTCCACTTAAAATAATTAATAAACAGGTAAGACACTCATTGGCGGGAATATAATTGGGAAGCAAACATCGCGTGTAGGCACGCTCTGCTCTGAAATCTCAGAAGGAGATTAATGGCGACGAGGGTTTCTTCATTTCCAACAGGCGTTCAACATGCGTTCGACTGAATCGGAGGGCTTCTTCCAATTGATTACACCAATCAATTCCTCTCATCTCGGGCTATCAGCTCACGGTGGCTTTTCTCCAATTGTGGCCTGAGCTGCTCATTCCGATCGGCGACCTGAATTTCAAAAATCCAAACCGTAACTTCTTTTCTCTTCCTTTCTCTGTATCTCTCTTTTCAATCTGTGATTGTAGGTGTTGAGACTCTTGTGATCCGGACTGGTCTTGATCGGGACAATGGCCTCACACTCCAATTCGGACGGAAGCAAGGGACCGGGAATTCCAATGCTGCGAATGGTTCCGTCGGCTCTCCCAGGGCCGAGTAGGGATGCTGCTGCTCGGGTGTTGGGAACCTTGCTCACTGTCAAGCAAATTAAGCAAAGCGTGGTGCAAAACGTTCTCAAGGATGCTTGGGGAAGGTTCGGTTCGGTTAAAATCACAGAGGTAAATCAAGACGTTATGATGTTTGATTTTGAGAGCATTCGGGATAGGGATCAGATATTAGATTTGTCACCGTGGTCAGTGCACGGGAATTGCCTAAACTTGAAGCTTTGCCCAGCTCATGTATCAGTAACCGAAATTAATTTTGGTAGATTGCAAGTATGGGTCCAAGCTCACGGATTAAGCCTGGAAATGTTGAATGAAGAGAATGCTAGGTGCATAGCAAATTCAGTAGGCAGATGTATAAGAATTGAGGATGATCAGGTGATGAAGCAAAGGACCTACCTTAGGCTCCTTGTCGATGTTGATACAATGGAGCCCTTAATGCCGGGATTTAAATGGATTGATTCCAGAGGGCAGTAGAAGTGGGCCTCTTTGAAATACGAGAGGCTCACAGACGTTTGTTATGGTTGTGGCCGGGTCGGCCACAATTCTAACATTTGTACCGACCAGGTGACAGTTGATGAAGGAGAAGGCTCACCACTTTATGGACCCTGGATCACGGGGACCAGACCGAGACTGGTCACCAGGTGGATCAATGCGGGAGGGGGTAGCAGACCCCAACCTACAAGAGACCCGAATAGACCTAATTGGAAGGAGCTCATGATGGGTATACGATCAGTGGAGCCTTCGGGTTCTAGGAGCCGCACCCACCAAATGGTTGATCAGCAACCAAGTCAGGCTGCGAGTCACCAAATTCAGAGAGGGATCGCAATGGAGGCTTGTCTCAGTCAGGTGGGCATCCAAAGCCTGGGGGAGGTTCGTGGGAGGTCTCGGTCTCCCATCTTATCTTCGGGGAGCTCGAGTCATGCCATCCCAACCCCAATGCACCAGCCCTCCCAACTAGATCAGGTGGCTCTCGGCAAAACCTGCCTAGGAAACCAACACACCTTACATTCGCCAGAACACTCTAGACCCTCTACCATAGTGTTCGACCTGAATACCCAACCAGATCTTGAAGAGGGGGAGGTCTCGCAAATGGACTCCCCGTGCGACCTGTCTTTGAGTCTGGCCGTATGGCCAGAACTCGATCCGTCCAAGATCACTGCCAAGCTGATCGAGGGGGATGCAGAGGGTACTGGTATCATTCGCAGCCAGCCTGAACAGCAGCTCATGGTGATCGAGCTGGATAAACAGGAGAAGCAGACAGAACCGAACCCGTGCATGGGGGATTCTTGTGATATTCAATCAGGGGAGGCTCTTGGTGAGGGGGGAGTCAATGGCGAACTGAGAAAGCCCAGTTTGGGGAAGAGAAAGGGGGACCGAAGCAAGATAGGGGACCCAGTTAAAAATCAGAGGCAAAAGCTCACGGAAGGGGCTCGGGCGCAGGGGGGGACTTCCTCCTCGATAGGACCAGCTGCAAATTCTGGTCCGATCAAGTCTGGACCGAACCAATCTTTTGACAACGTCCGTATAACGAGAAGTAAGGGTTCCGGTGGCTGTCCCCGAACAGCCACGGGATCTAGATGACTGCCCTAAGCTGGAACTGTCAGGGGTTGGGGTCTCCCCTGACAGTCCGTTACCTAAAAGACCTGGTGAAGGGTGCTCGTCCGAAGGTTGTTTTCCTTATGGAAACAAAACAAGATGAGGCCCACTGTGAGACGATTAGAAGACAAGTAGGTATGGATCATGCAACTTATGTTGGCCCGGTGGGGGCCAACGGAGGCTTAGCTTTATGGTGGATCGATGAGGTTACGGTGACAATCCATAGCAAGAACAAGAACTTCATCGATACATCGCTTTCGACGGCAGAATTTGGAGATGCTTTTAGGATAACCTGGGTTTATGGGGACTCAAATTATTCGAGGAGAGTTCAGAATTGGGAGATGTTGAGGTGCTTGGGTGATCATAGACGGGAACCGTGGGCATGCATTGGGGATTTCAACGACATCTCTCATCATAGAGAGAAAGTCGGGGGAATCCGCAAGGAACAATACAAGATTGACGGTTTCATCAATTTAATGGAGGATCTCTACCTTGAGGACATGGGTTTCAAAGGCCAAATGTTCACGTGGACAAACAATAGACGAGGGGCGGACCGCATACGGGAAAGATTGGACCGTGCACTGGTAAATCAAGAGTGGAGCTCTAGGTTCCCATCGGCACAATGCACGCATGAGCTCATAATAGGGTCGGACCATGCACCCATTTGTGTTCGATTTCGGCCGGACGAAAGACGAGGAAGGAAGATATTCAGATTTGAGGAGATGTGGCTTGAGAAGGACGAGTGCAAAGACATAATTCGAGACGCTTGGCTCATGGGGGGCCCGGTCTCGGTCGGGGCCGACCTAGACCGCAAACTCCAAAATTGCAAGGTGGCTCTTGAAATATGGAGCAAAGCAGAATTCAAGAACAACATAGCGGAGATAAATAAGGTAAAGAGCCGCCTTAGACACTTCAGTGGGAGAAATGACCGAAACGACGAGCACGACGAGGAAAGGGCTCTCAAGTCTAAACTGCATGCACTATGGAAACGGGAGGAAATATACTGGAAACAGAGGTCACGCGTGAAATGGCTTGCCCATGGGGACAGAAACACGAGGTTCTTCCACCAAACTACTTTGTCTCGAAGAAGGAGGAATAAGATTGTTAAGCTTAGAGACGAGGACGGGGTTTGGGTAGAAGGCGACCGTCACATCAGAGCCGAGCTTTACGGTTTCTATTCAAACCTTTTTGAATCAGGGAGGCGTCAGGGTCACGTGAATGAGGTCTTTGAGGGCACTCTGGGTTGCATCCCAGGTCAGATTACTGATGAGATGAATGAGGGGTTGTCGGGTGTGGCATCGCCGGAAGAGGTCCGGAGGGCATGTTTTCAGATGGGAGGGTCTAAGGCGCCAGGACCAGATGGGTTCTCGGGAACTTTCTTCCAAAAGAATTGGGGTACGATCGGACCAGACTTGATCACATCTGTCAACGCATTCCTCAACACAGGTATCATGCCCTCATTTCTTAACCAAACCCTCATTACTTTGATTCCTAAAATTGCAAATCCCTTGTGTGCATCTGATTTCCGCCCGATTAGTCTGTGTAATTTCGTTTACAAAGTCTTCTCTAAGGTTCTGGCAAATAGGCTCAAAATCTATATGCCGGAACTGGTCACCCCGTGTCAAAGTGCATTCGTTTCAGGGAGAAGAATACAGGATAGCATCATCATAGCCCATGAGATGTTCCACTATCTCAAGACGAGGGGTCGCCCGAGGGGCCCTAATGGTAGATCGGAGTGCGCACTCAAAATAGACATGCAGAAGGCTTACGATCGCATTGAATGGGATTTCCTGCTTGAGAGCCTCAGGAGGAGGGGCTTTGGGGGAAAATGGGTCAAGATGATCGAGGCGTGTATTTCAACGGTCACGTATCGGGTTTTGGTTAATGGGTGCGCAACCAATGTGATCCTCCCATCGCGCGGTCTCAGACAGGGTGACCCTCTCTCGCCCTATCTCTTTATTTTGGTTGCTGACGCCTTTTCAAGGTTATTGGAGGATCAGGTCACGAAGGGACTTATTAGGGGAATCCGGCCTAGACGGGAATGCCCAGAAATCCAGCACCTCTTCTTTGCGGATGATTCATTATTTTTCCTCAGAGGCTCGATTCAGGAGGCACGCAACCTGAAGGACACCATAGACCAATACTGTCGCCACTCAGGCCAAAAGGTCAACCTAGCGAAGTCAACACTGTATTTCAACTCGGCGGCGAATGCAGTGTACATGTCAGACATTTCCACCCTCTTTGGAGTTCAACAAACAGCGAACCCGGGCTTCTACTTAGGGTTACCCACCGTCTGGGGTAGGTCTAAAAGGGAAGCTCTTTCTTATCTTAAGGAGCGGATCAGGGACAAAATTCAGGGATGGAGAAACAGATTGCTCAACAACGCGGGGAAAGAAATCCTCATCAAGGCCGTCCTCAACGCCATACCCACTTATGTCATGCATATATTCAAGCTCCCTATCACGTGGTGCAACGACATAAATGCTCTTATTGCTCGCTTCTGGTGGGGGTCTAGGGAGGGGTCGAGGAAGATCCACTGGAAAAATTGGGCCTCCATGACTACACCTAAGAAGGAGGGAGGATACGGATTCCGGGAAATGCAGTCCTTTAACCGCGCTATTCTTGCGAAAATGGCCGCTCGGATTCTAGACGAACCTCAGGCTCTATGGGTAAGGGTGCTCAAAGGTATCTATTTTCCCAACACACTCTTTATGCAGGCCTCGAAGGGGAGTCGGTCTTCTTGGGCATGGTCGAGCCTACTCGAAGGTCGGGAGGTCATTAGAGAAAAGGGACTGTGGGCTCTAGGGGACGGTCGTACCATTAGACCTTTCCTGGACCCATGGGTCCCCTCGCGCCGCTCTTTCCGGATTCGGCCTAGGGAGGAAGGTCCACCCTTGGGGTCGGAGACGGTGGCGGAATGGCTCGAAGGGGATCCTCGGGTGTGGAGCGAATCGACTGTTCAGCATAGGGTATTCCACGAAGACGTGGGTGCTGTTCTAGGGGTCACTATCCCGATTGAGGAAACGCCCGACAGGTTGCGTTGGCCTCTCACGACCCACGGCTCGGTTTCGGTAAGATCGGCTTACCATGCTATTCATGCCGATGGGCAACACCTCATAGTTGATCTCAACCGCCGACCTCGACCGGACATTGCAAAGGTATGGTCACTTCTGTGGACAGCTCGAGTGTGGCCTAAGATAAAGGCCTTCATGTGGAAATTGGCTATGGATGTCCTCCCGACGAGTGACAATTTGAGTAGGAGGGGGATGCAAATATCCCCCCTTTGCTTGACGTGTGGGCTTGAGGAGACAAGAGAACATCTATTGTTTGGGTGCCCTTGGGTTATTCAGATTTGGAGAAACTTTATCCCGGAGAGCTTGATTTGGTGCGGCAATTGTTCGATCGATGATTGGCTATTGAGGGTTTCGGTCGGTACGGGCCCAAACCGGAGTGCTAGAGACAATGCTTGGTGTCAAGCGATGATCGTCTGTTGGGTGGTTTGGAAAGCTCGATGTCAATTGGTTTATGAGAATAGGCAACCGTGTATCTTTGCCTTGTTACAGGAGATTGCCCGGATTAAACAGGAGATGTCGTCGCCACCTAGCCTTACCCCATCGGTGGAGACTTTCAAGGCGTGGACGAGACCGCCGGACGGAACGATCAAGCTTAACTGTGATGCAGCGTGGAGATCGGAGACATGCATGGGAGCATTTGGGGTCATTGCCAGAGATAGCTCGGGTACGGTAGTGGGGGGGTGCCATTCGGTTAAATCTTCCGCTACCGTGGATGAGGCCGAGGCCGAAGCTGTCCTAGCCGCGGTCAATTTGGCGATTTCAAACAGGTGGTCGCATATTGTTATTGAGTCGGATTCTTCTCATGTAATCAATCATTTACTAGGTGTAGATTTCGCATGGAGGATTGCTCCAATTTTGTCAAACGTGACTGTCTTATCCTCACGGATTCAGGCGGTCACGTGGGAGCACGTCCACAGATCCGCTAATGCTTGCGCGGATTGGATTGCGAAAAATGCGTTGCTGGGGTTGTGCCCTCAGGATTGGGTGCTTGCACCCCCAACCCCTCTTCTTAGATGTATTTTCTCGGATAACATTTTGTACGCGAACTCTCGCTCGGTTATTGATATGATATAGTACTTTGTACTTGGCCAAAAAAAAGGAATATAATTGGAACTCTTTTCGTCTTTCCATCCCTCTACCCTTCTTCAGTAGTTCTTCTACAGACAAGGTAAAACAAAAGGAAGGAAGGAGTGTGCAATGAAGTTCAAAGCATTTTTGACGGACAATGGCGTTAATCTCCTTGAAAAGCGATTTCTACCGGCCCTAGAAAAGCTAGGAAAGGTCTGCCACCTCTACCTCACCCGCGATTACGCCTTCTTCCTCCACAACCTCCTCAACGGCGACGGCCTCCATTCAATCGCCCAGTTTCGGATCCAAGCCCTCTTCGACGACTACCGCATCTCCAGCCAGAACGACGACCGCATCGCCTTCTCAATCGATGTCTCCCTCCTCCTCCGTGCCGTCCGAAGCAGCGTTAGCATCTGTGCCGAAGGCTCGGCCTCCGACCGCCTCCAGATCAAGCTGGTCAAGAAACTTCCTGTCAGCACGACACAGCCCATGCCGTTCCTTACATTCGAGACCAAGGGCCACAAGTCAGCTGTCATCCAGGACGTTCCGATCTCAAAGCCTCTGTCTCGTGCCCTAATTCTCGAGCTCCAGGCCTCACTCGATGCAGCTCAGTCTCTCCCTCAGACTCTCGTTCAGGTTCCAAATTTCGCTTAAAATTTATGAGCTAGCAATGTAATTTCTCAGCTGTATAGATCGATCAATAACTAACTGCAGACCTTAAACCCTAATTTCAGTCCGATCCCCTAAATTCATTCGTCGCCAATCAATTGATCTTAGTTCTGATTGGACCATTGGAGACGAATTCGCAATAACTTTCCTCTTTCAGGCCCCTGCTCTGAACCAACTACAAATCTTCATGGAGCGGATGAAACATGTTGGAGATTCACTCCACGTCTGTATCAGCAAGTACGGCGATCTACACCTTCAGATTTCAACCACCTTAATCACGCTGGGCGCTGAATTCAGGAAACTGTTTGTTCTGGGTAATCGAGCTGATGCACCGGCTGATGATGAGGATCTCAGTGCACAGACACGATCGGAGAGGGCTCGGATGAGGGGAGATGCTCAGAGTGTTCACGTGAGTGTGAAGCACTTCACGAAGAGTCTTCATTGCCATATCTCAAAGCCAGATTGTGCCTTCTATGGAATTGGAGAAGAGGGTTGTTGCCTCACTGTGATATTCCAGTTCTTCATCCCAGGGTCTCGCCAAACGGATAAGTCTATTAGTTTACACTGCAGGCTTCCTGTTCATCATGCGTCTGATTGATTCAAAATGGGTTTGGTTAGAAGTAAAAGAAGAGATTGGTTTAGAGTAGGGTTACTAATTTTTCTCTTTAATGTTGTTTAATTATGTCTCATATTTCAAGATATTATTATTTATTTAGTAATTACTTAGTAATAAGTAAGGATGAACAAAAATATTGAACAAATATATATATGAAAAAACAACAAAACAAAATAATTAAAATAATAAAACTAAATTTAGAAAATTATATAAATCCTAAAGTTCAAAATGTTATTTTAAAAATAGAAAATAAAACTAAGGCAAGGACCCTTAGCTCGATTGGATCGAGCTAACGTTCAGCCCTGAACTAGATCTAACCTAGACTAGGTTGCTAAGCGATTTGGGCGATCAAGTCTGGTCAATTCTACCCCAAAGGTCATTTACGCTTGAAGTCTAATTGACTAAGGCAGAGTCGAACCCTAGGCTGAACTCTAACTTGAGTCAATGGTCCTTATCTTAATTTTGTTTCTCATTTTTTAAAACAAATTTATCAATAACAAATCTTATATTTTATGATTTTTTATAAATTTTTCATGAATATTTTTTTATATTCTTAACTTTTAATTATTTTTATCGATTATTATATTATATACTTATGTGATAATGACATGGAATGAAGTTAACCGTGATGTTGATTTGTCATTGCATGTACAAGATGTGACTATTTAACAAGATTTATTTTAATAAAATACTAACAGAGATAAAAATAAAAAAATAACATTCGCAAATACAAAGGTGCATACGATAATGATAATACAAAAATCTTAAATAAGTCAAATATGTAATTCAATTTAAATTATTAAACATTTAGATTATCCTTTCCTTGTCTTATGTACGCTATCCATCTATTTATTAATTTAGTTATATCCTTTAAAATATTGACATATAAAAAAAAATAGTGTCTACAAGTAATAAATAAATGATAATATTGATCAAGGAAAATTCTATTTGCAAATTACAAACCTTTTTTTTAAGATAACAAAGTTTATCACTGGGAGGATACAAAGTGGGGTAAAATAGGGAGACCATAGAAGAGTAGGAGAAGAAAGGACATCTATGCAATAGCACGTCCCTCGGGTGCGCGTATTGCCAATAGGCGCGTCCCTAGGTGCGCGTATACCTATTTTTCGAAATATTTTTTTTCTATACTTACTTTTCTAAAAAAACAAACTAAAATGTATAGTTTTCGAAAAAAAATCTATATTAATACAACAAATAACATTATAAAATATACTGATAAATATTAATACACTTTATATAATAGTCTGATTTCATACCTTTTCCAAATTGAAAGTCACTTAAAAAGTAAAAACCCTAAACCATTGCATAAAAGAAAAATGAAAAAAAAAAAAACATTTTTTTTAACCATTTAATATATATATATATATAAACAAGTTTAAAAGTATTTGGAAAACTATCCAAGAGCACTCCTTACCAATTAATACATCATAATATCATACTATTCATATTCATACTGTCTATTTATCTAAAACTTACCCTATAAAACAGTTTCTAGTCCTGACTGTTTCTATACTGCTGGGATCATCATCACCCTGGAAGATGCATTTTGCAGGAAATCAGTGGCTTCTATTGACTGCGCCACTCATTGAACATGTTTCACATCCATAAGACCAACAAAAACATCTGTAGCAACCTTGAGTCCCAACTTCTGATGGTCCCTTTGACCTAACAAGACTTGCTGCACCATCTGACTCTAGTCTTGAAAGGGAATCCATCTTTTCGCTGTCACCGGCAGCAGTTCGAACAAAGCTAGACACAGAAATCCGATTCCCTATATTGGAATCAGGTTTTGATAAGAAAACAACCTGACTTTCTTCAATAGCCTTAGGAACATTTCCATCCTTATCTGCTGAGGTTAAAATAGCTGTCTTGCTCTGTGTCTTCTGCAAAATCGTCGTTTCTGAAATCTTCATCTCAAGAGATCCACTCATTGAACATTTGTCACAACCATATGGCCAAAAGGAACACCTATAACAACCTCTAATACGAGTGTTTGATGGTCGCTCTATCATAGCAAGAGTTCTTGCACCTTCAGACATTGAGACAGAAAGGGAACTGAAAGAATCCACCTTCAACTTGTCAACAGCACTACCAACAGTCCTAACCATACAAATCTCATTCTCGGTATTGAAATCAGGTCTTGATGAGAAATGAACCTGATTTTCTTCATTACGTTTAGGTACTTCTGTACCCATACACTCCTGGGAACTAGAGTTGTTATCCTCTAACCTCAAAACAGTTCCAGAGTGTAAATTACCAGTACTTATTTTATGATCCTGTGTTGTTGCTGACATGGTGCTTTTGCTTTCAAGTTTGCTCTCTGCAAAATGCACAATTTCTTCTTGAACTGTTTGAGCCTTTTTACAGCTTGAGCTCTCCATGATGTTAACATCTCTACTTAAACTTTCGGCCCAGCTAGACAGGTTTGAATTTAGATCAACATACAGACTGATTCCTTTATCTGACCTGACGTGAAACTCGAAGGAAGGGGAATTTGTTTTTGTAGTTGTCGCGGAATCTGCAAACAATTTTGTGGCTGTTATATCCGTAAACAGAGTATTGAGGATGGCACCTTCTTCTATATATTTGCTTTTACCATATGCTTTTGGCAATGCATCAAAATTGGGAGCACTCCCGTCATATTGCTGTACATGATGAGAGCAGGATTTGTTGGAAGCTGTAAAATCAGGAACCCCGTCTTTGTCACAAGGAGGAACAACTCGATAGGATGTATCTGCAATTTCTTGATTTGTAAAACCACTTTTACTGTACTGAGGAACAGGTTGAAAGCAGCATGTATCTGAAAGTTGGTAAGCATTCACTTCCTGCATTACCATGTTCCGAGAAATTATTTACAAGAAAAATGATAATAAAATCACAAAATATGCTCAATAAAGTTTGCTACTACTGAGTAGGGCAAACCTCTTCAACCAATACCTTCATTTTTTTTTAATAAAGGTTTACGAGTAAGGAAAGATTGTATGAGTTGATTAATAATAGCTTCACTGGACAAATACTAGGAGTAGTTTCTATTTTGAAGTGACCGAGAAAGGCACAAACTTGAAGTTTTATTATGTAGTAAAAGCTCAAAAACTAGTTGAAGTGCAAGCAAAGTTCGGTCCACTACATTAAAGTTCCACCCATCCGAACTGCAGTAGTTGACCATTACTATAGTAATTAAGGGAAGACATTTTTCATCTGAAGATACGTGCTTGAGTGCACCTAGAGTCCATATCACACTTCAAGGTCTACGTTTGGCAATAACTAGTAGAAGAAAATAGTAAAGCACAGGCAAAAAAACAAACAGGACTAACAATTCCTTCTCCTGACCCATAAGGAACTTACTTTAGATTTGCTCACAGATTCAACATTGATGGTTCCTTCATGTAATGGACAGACAGTAATGTCTTTAAACTGACTGTTGAATGCATTGGATTCCCCAAAATGACTGATAAAGCTTGAGTCGTTCTTACTTGATGGTCTTTGTGAGCTTAGGCAAGTAGCATCAAAATCCACCCTGTACTCAGGATCAAAATAGCATTCCTGCATTTCCAAAAGCAGATATTATAGTGTACAGTCAAGCAAGTGGATTACTCCATAAAGAAAGAGCTTGAGCATGAGGGAAAGTTATTACTCTACGCAAGTAGCGAGCACTAGAAAGATTGGCATTCGCAGCCTTAGGCGAGAAAAAAATAAACTACCATCATAAATTAAATGACTAAAATATTCTTTTGAATTGAAACTGTGCTACGAAGTTGAAGTGGCAGTTCTTCATAGTTCATACACCCAACAGGTTACAGACTAATTTTTAAGGCCTACCATGCACTTTATACACCCGGCATAAAGTTTCAAATTTAGTGCGTACAATCAATCATCAAATACCATAACTACATTTCCTACTTTGTTTAGCAGGAAAAGCGAACTTGTAATATTACCGGCATAGCAGCCAAATTCCTTGCGAGGCCGCATTTTGTGCTAGTAAGTGGGAGTTGAATCTTTCTGCACAAACTAATAAGTTGCCTCTTTGGGAGCCTCAGAAAGTATTCTTCCCTCTTCTGATGTACAAGTACAGGCACAAGAAAATTATAACTAGATCAGAAGCAAGATAAAGCAATGATTTCACTGACTTAACAGAAAGAACAAGGAAGGATCTTCAGATGTGTCTCACTGGCTTCTATATGACAGAATGCTATAGCAGTTTCTCAGTCTTCTTTCAATCTCAAATGAATTAATCAAATCGTGGAACTTATGCATATCATGCTAGATATGTATATTTACAGCATATTTTCTCAGATAGACAGATGCGATCTGGTCATTTTTTTATAAATGCACAGGAACGGGAAAATGTTGATATAAATGATTGCATTTAAAACTATATGTCCAAGTTATTTATTAAATATTGTCCAAATATTTGACAAACTTTAAGGTTGAAAGATAAATCTAGTGTTCTATTATTTCTCTCTCTCTTGCTCATCTCGATATCGTATTGTGTTATTGAGCGTCTACCTAGACTTTACAACTAGTATCAGAGTCAAATTCCCGGGAGGTTCCGTTGGTGTGCAAGTACAACTAAACGTTTGTGAAGGAGGAAGTGTTGCTCGATCAACATGGAAGATGGCAAGGCAAATATCTGATGTTTCGATGGCAAACATTTAAGCTATTGGAGGCTACAAATGACTGATATGTTGTATGCCAAAGAACTAGAGGATGCGATGTTAGAGAACAAACCTCCCAACATGGAGAACAAGGTGTGGAAGAAGCTAGATCATCGTGAACTTGATCCCATTCGCATACCATCTCAATGGATGTGGCTTCACATGTCGCTTATGAGACCACAACCTTTGGATTCATCAAAAGACTGTCTAACTTGTTTGAAAATCACTCGAGTTCCAACAAGATTCACCTTCTACGACGACTATTTCAACTTCAAATGACCGAATGTGTTTCCAAGACGGAGCATGTATACGAGTTCAGCCATATCGTGTACCAACTGAAGACAATTGTGTATCCCTTGGATGATGAGTTGCTCACGCATTGCTTGTTGATCTCTATGTCAAACAGTTGGTCAACTATCGTAGTGGTGATCTCAGGCCAAGAGAAGGAAGGTGACTCGACTATGTTTGTGACTGCATCATTAGCGAAGGAATTCGTAGAAATGAACGAGGTGACACAAGAAGGTTGGCCCTAATCGTCCAAAGGGTCTAGGAGAAATCAAAAGGGTGAGAACCAAGGCAGATCCAAGTCTCGAACCAAAGGTGAGGTAGAGTGCTAGAATTGTGGCAAAAGAGTCACTAAAAGGCGAAGAAGAGTCCAACACGGTGAATGCAACAACCAAGGAGGACTCAGATGATGCTCTAGTCTTATGTGTCGACAACCCAATTGAATCTTGGATTCTAATTCAGGTGTTTCTTTCATTCTACCTCTTGCAAAGAATTGATGAAATTTTTTGTAACTACGAATAAATTAGTATTCCTAGCGGATTGTAAACCGTTAGAGGTTACGACTTACAAGCAAAGGTAATGTTCGTATTAAATCGAGCAATGGCTATAGATGGACATTGCATGATGTTCTTTACATCCCTGGATTGAAGAAGAATTTAATCTTTGTGGGTCAATTGGATAGTGAGGGGTATGGAAACATTTTTGGAAAATAGTGGTAGGAGTTATAGTTGTAGCACGAGGCACCAAGATGGGTACACTTTATCTAACTGACAGTTGTGTAGACTTAGTACCAGTTGCGGGGGTTGAGACCAATCCAATCTTGTGGCACAAGAGTTTGGGACACATGAGCGACAGAGAATTGAAGGTTGTGGCATCAAAAGGGTTGTTTTCGGCTATGCAAACGGTTGAAACTGACTTTTGTGAAGATTGCGTGCTCGACAAAGAGAAATGGGTTAGCTTTTAAAAAAGTCAGGCGAAAGCGTAAGAAAGGAAGGCTAGAACTTGTGCATAATGACGTGTGGGGATTGACACCGGTTCTATCCCAAGGAAGCTCAAGGTATTATGTCACATTTATCGACAATTCCACTCGCGAGGTATGGGTGTACTTTCTCAACACAAATCTAAAGTGTTTGAGGTTTTCAAGAAGTGGAAGGCAGAGATCGAGAATGAGATCGGTCAAAAGCTGTAATGCGTGAGATCAGTCAAAAATTGTAGTGCTTGAGATCGAACAATGGTGGTTAGTAGGATGGAGCAAACTTCATGGTGTATTGTGTAGAGCATGGAGTCAAGCTAGTGCGAACAGTTTCCAACCGACCACAACAAAATGGGACTTCTAAGAGGATAAACCGAACTCTCAACGAGCGCGCTAGGGCAATGCAACTTCACATTGATCTTCCAAAGATATTTTTGGCAGAGACAGTCAACACGACAACTTATCTCATCAACTAAAGTCCCTTGGTGGGCTTAGAATTCGAGCTGCCCAAAGAGAAGTGGTCGGGTAAAAATGTATCTCTATCTCACTTGAAATTTTTTTGGTGCATGTAGACTTGGACAAAAGGGACAAGTTGGATGCAAAGGCCAAGACTCGAGCGAGCCTAAAGACTCAAGTGATGCGGTCAAGTGGGAGCGAGCAATGAAAAAGGAGTTAAGGTCCTTGGAGTAGAACAAGACATGGGTCTTGACTAAATTGCCAAAAGGAAATAAGGCGCTACAAAATAAGTGAGTGTATCTAGTTAAAGAAGAGGCAGATGGCAGTAAGCGTTACAAGTCAAGATTGGTGGCAAGGGTTTCTTACAAAAGAAAGGTATTGATTACACCAAGGTCTTCTCACTTGTGGTGAAGCTTACAACCATTCGAATTATTCTTGGTATTGTGGTGGGCGAGAATTTGCACCTAGAACAACTTGATTGGAAGACGGCTTTCCTCCATGGAGATTTGGAGGAGGAAGTTTACATGATGCAGTCTAAAGGATTCGAAACCCAGGGATAGAAGTGTCTTGTGGGCAAATTGAATATAAGTTTATACGGTTTGAAGCAAGCTCCGAGACAGTGGTACAAAAAGTTTGATAAATTCATGACTAGTCATGGATTCAAACGAATAGATACAGACCATTGTTGCTACTTCAAAGATTTTGGTGGCTCTTATGTTATCTTGCTTTTGTATGTCGTTGACATGCTCATTGCAGGTGCAAGCATGAAGGAAATCAACATATTAAAGTGGCAGTTAGCACTTGGGCAAGCAATGGTGCGGTAAAAAACTCATAATCATGGTTATATCCGTTACTGTTTAATATGGTTAATCGTACCATTATGGTGCGGTACGGTTATGATGATGAATTTTCTACGCATAATGGTTATGGTATTTGAGTTATACTCATGGTTATAACCATGGTTATTATATAAATATAATAATAATTTATTATTAATAAACTAATATATACTAAATAATGGAAGTTACTGTACATACAGGTAATAAATAACCATGATGTTAGTTTTATATATTTTTATTGTTGGCAATATATATTTATGTATTTTTTAAAATAAAATTTCCAGTCTTTTATTATATTACATGTGTGGAATAAATATGGATATACGGGTAAAACCATGGTTAATAACTACGGTTATTTTAATGGTTATGGTATTAAAAATTGTACCTGTAATGGTTATGGTATTGTACCTGTAATGGTTATGGTATGTGATTTAAAAATATGGTATTTGTCATACTCATAACATACCCTAACCAATGACAGACCTAGTTAGCACAAGAGTTTGAGATGAAAAACTTGAGTCAAAAAAGTCAAATTTTATGCATGCGCATTTCTCGAAATCGAGTGGCAGGTACTCTTAACTTTTGTCACAAGAGAAGTACATCAACAAGGTGTTAGATCAATTTCGAGTGCAAGATGCTAAACCAAGAATCACACCGCTGGGAGTACAACTCAAGTTGTTGAAGGCTCAGGCACCAAAGACGAAGGAGGAGCAAGACCACCAAAGACGAAGGAGGAGCCGACATACCTCATGCAGTGGATATAGTGAGTCGTTACATGGCAAACCTCGTTACCTCAAATTGGGAGGCGGTGAAATGGCTACTAAGATACTTGAAAGGTACCTCAAGTATGGCAATGTGCTTCAAGAAAGCCAGTATGGGTTTAGAAGGTTTTGTTGATGCAGAACTTGGTGGTGACTCAGAGTCTCAGATAGTAAAAAGAGTACTTTCTGTTATGTTTTCACGTCACGTGGGGAGGTGCGGATATAAGTTGGATGTCAAGATTGCAAACACAAGTGGCACTCTCTACAACAGAAGTGGAGTATATTGTAATTTCGGAGGTCGGGAAAGGATCAAGGTTGCAGAGCTCTACACTGACAATTAAAGTGCTTTATGACTCGCGAAGAACCCAGTTCAGTGTTTTATTCAAGAAGGAAGCACATTCAGTTAAAGTACCACTATATATGTGAATTAGTAGATGATGGGACCTTATCATTGAGAAAGATCGCAGGTTAAACATGTTCACGAAGGTTGTCACACAGACAAACTGAGGTTATGCACTACCTCAAGTGGGCTCAATCAATCAGTAGTCAAAAGGAAGTTGCTACTAGCTTATAGAAGATTGTTTGGAGTAGAGGAGATGCAAAAGGAAGTTGAGACACTAAGATGCAAGTCTTACCAACTTTTCTTCAAGTGGGAGATTGTTGGGTGTGAAGACAACTTTGTTCGTCCAGTAATAGTTTGCCACTTTTCTTTTGTTTAGGAATATTTGGTAGAGGAGATATTTTGCGATAAATATTTGCATTACAAATATGGTAGAGAAAAAAGAGGTTGTGATAAATATTGCATTAATTAGGTTTCTTTACCCCAAGTTCCTCTAGGTTATATAAAGGAATCTAGACTCCTTATGATCATTTTTTATAGAACTTTATCAAGGTCCTCTATAAACAATATTAGGCCAGTGGAGTTTATAATTTTTCACCACTCTTCTTTTCCACAATTCTAGTGTTCTATTATTTTTTCTCTCTCTTGCTAGTCTCAGTATCGTATTGTGTTATTGTTATTACAAGTTGGCCTTTTCATAGTTGCAATTCAGAATTTAATATGCCTGCTTCTTTGCTATAAGGAAATAATACAGTTTCATACCATTGTGATTAGTTGTTATTACATCAATACATCTTAAGTGATGGTTTATCCTTCTTGTAAGAGGAAATTTAAGTTGAGCCAACAAAACTTAATTTCACAATAGAAGATGCATTTATAAGTTGATTACCTTCTTCATACCAGTCATAAAACTAAAAGGATGCATAACTTACTTTCCTGATTCCCGCAGCTGATGGGGCAATATGTAGCTTGTCAAAATGATCATTGGGCATTTTGTGTGCCTGAACATATCCTGCGAAGTTCGAGTGACTTTGAGTATTTTCAGGTAAGTGCAGTCCACTGGAATCAAAATTGGCCTGATGACATTGAGGAACAGATTGGGCATGTGCACTGTCGTACTCTGGGTTCAAATATTTTTCCTGCATTCCATATGTGGAGTTGTCTTAGAGACTAGAGAAACTAAAATAAATGCTTAAAAATTCTCAAGTAGTAGTCAATAGACAGTTAGTGACCAGAATAAAGTGATAGGATAGGAAGAAGGCCATTGATCGGTCAGACAAGCCATTTCTAGCAATTAGCCAATTTCTCTTTAAGGAAACTCCAGTTGGATCAACTTTGTAAATCTTTACCAATTTCATGGGAGCACCTATAGAAAATCTATCAAATTTAAAAACTCTTAAACTGAAAGAGGAAAACATCCTTCATTAGAAGATTGTTAGAGTTGGGTATGATATGGCAGTTTAAAAGAGGAAAGTTCACTAACATATATGACAAGCACATAAATTCCCACAAATAAGAAAAGGTTATCCAGATGCAAGTGAAATATAATATATCCCCTCGACATATATTATGGAAGACAATGACCTCTCTTTTCTATCTCATGAAGTAAATTTCATCCAGCAGCTCACAAGTACTTTCTTAGTATTATAGAACTTACATTCACCAATTTTATTGGATACTACATTATGACTACTAAGAGAAGTACAACCATTCAACCAAGGGCATTGTAGTCCAATGCAAGAAGATTACTTTTAGAATCTCTCACCCACCCACAATTTTCTGTATTGCATAGATTATCAAGTAGGTAAGTCAAAAATTTATGAATCAACACTATCTAATTTGTTAATGTTGGGTTGGGTACCAGGACAGACTCTCGGGTTTGACAATCTGAAAAAGTCATCTCCTACAAAATACTAAAAGACCCTAGTTCATGGAGTTCTCATATATTGTGTGCTAAAATTTCTGCAAACATCATATTTGTAAGCAAAACCTGCCCTTGCTTTACTATTTGATTTATCATTTCATTCAACTCAACATGTTAACTTCAACATGGAAATGAGAACTATCTGAGATACTCTACTCTGCAGATGGTATAATTAATTAATCTGCCCAGACAAAAATTATACAATGTACTTGGGACCAACATAATGATTGTGTTTTTTTTCTTAGGATCTGACAAAAATTTCAGAACATGATGATTGATTCTTGCTTTTGACCTGACATGAAACAAAAGGGCATTGTTACATACTTCTCTGGTACTTGCAGATTCCATGTTCATAGCTTCCACACCCAATGCGCTAGAATTGATCTCTGTGAACTGATTGTGGGGCATATTATGTCCGAGACTATATCTTGCAAAATTTGCATACGACTGAACTGGTCCACCATTGTAGCCTAAAACCGGACTATTTTGTGGAAGGCTAGACAAACCAATTGTTGCCTGTGAACTCCTATACTTTGAGTCAAAGTAGTGCTCCTGCATTTCCAATTGTAGAGGAACCCTCTGGTAAAAACACTTTTATAACCATATATGTACAGTTAAACAGTTTAACCAAAAAATGCACAAATGAAAAATAGGGAGAATGCAACCGGTTTCATTCCTTAATTTGCATTTATGAAGAAAGCTGAGACTAGCAGTACTACCGGTAAAGCAGCCAGAGTATTTGCTAGAAGGTCTTTCCTCTGACCAAACGGAATGCCAAGGTTCCTGCACAGAAACTGAAGTTCCCTCTTGGAGAGTTTCTGAAAGAATTTCTCCCTGCTCTGATTCACCATCTATACTGAAACAGAACCAGTGATGTAAGCAGTGACCCATGTTTCAAGTTCACGGTTTCTTAGTTTCAGCATAATAAAAACATGTCTGCAATATCCCTTTCAATTACTTCTCTAAATCAGTTAAATGAATTATCTATAAACTCTGCCAGCACCAAAAAAGATGTTTAATTTCAAAGTCAGAAGACTCAGAACCCAGGCATGAATCGACTAAATTGCTAGTAGAATCCCTGAAGTAGTAAAAACTCCATCTTGTAAAATTATTTCAAGGCCATGAGTTCCAGTTAGAGCAGAGACCTACCAATTCAGACCTGGGAACGTAGTTCAGTTCAAGCTAGGAAATACAACCTGCTGACCTCAAATTCAAATGTGTACTCGCAAGTCGCAACCTTTGAAGAAATTGCTAATGCACGACTAATATCTACAATCCACATTAGTTTTTTAAGATTCCTGTTAAAATCTAGAACTATTCTTGGAGCAAAATTAGAACTTTGTCTTTCCGTACGCCTCGAGAGGAACGCAGTGTCTACCTTCACTTTTTCTAATTTCTATCGCGTACATCTCCAAACTCAACTGCAATCCATTCTTCACTCAACAAACCATAATTCACACAGTGCAACACGAATGCATTCCCTCGCGGCTCAAAATATATACCGCTTGAAAAGGAAAAACCTATGTTCCATGGAATTCTTGAAAACTCAAGAAACTGCTGAAAAAGAATTTGCGCAAACCAGTGACAGCATAAAGTCATTTCATCAGTTCGAGTAAAAGCAACATAAAGCGAGCAAACGGTACTCTGTTTGACTTTCGGTTCCACAAATAAACAAAGATAAATTCAGCGTTCATGGAGTTTACCTAATCTGGAGAAATGCACCAGAAATGCTGTGACAAAATCTTCAGAGAGGGAAAGGAGGACAGAGACGAAGAACGGGGATTTTGAGTTTTTTCTGGGCTCTATGTGAGTTGAGATGGTGAGAAACGATGATGGCAATTTGGTAAAACGATTGTCCCTAAGGGTTCTTTTTGTTACGGAGTCCTAGGCTCCAACTCTGGCATTATTAGGTGGTTTGAAATTTCCACTTCTCTAACGTATGCTTTATAGTTTATACTTTATATGACATTTTAATTTAATTCAAATATTTTATACATGAATTTTACGAAAAAAAATTAACAAGTGTAATTTAAAAAAAAATAGAAAAATAGTTGTACATAGGGTTGTCGATGGTTAGGGTATGGTCAGGATATAACAAATATCATAACCATATCATATTTTTAAACCACATATCATAACCATAACCATTATGGGAATAATTTTCAATACCATAACCATTAAAATAACTGTGGTTATTAACCATGGTTTTACCCGTATACCCATATTCATTCCACATATGTAATATAATAAAATATCGAAAATTTTATTTTAAAAAATACATCAATCTATATTATCATCTTTGGCATTTGGCGCTTTCAATCTTCAACAATTTCAAATTTTTAATTATATAATTTATATTTAGTATATCATATAAATTAGTTTATTAATAATAAATAAATATTATATTTATATAATAACCATGGTTATAACCATAGGCTAACTCAAATACCATAACCATTATGGGTAGAAAATTCATCACCATAACCGCACCGCACCATAATGGTACGGTTAACCATATTAAACAGTAACGGTTATAACCATGGTTATGGGGTTTTCACCGCACCATTGTCGGCCCTAGTTGTACGCGTACTTCTCGTGTGCGGGTTGTGACACCATGGCAGCATGTTTAGTGTTGGTAATATAGGTTTAGGTTTTTTATCGACGACACCATGTTTAATTAAAATTAAATTATGTATCTATTAAAAATAAAATTAGAGTGAGTAAATATTTTAATTGCGATACAAATGCAAAAAATATTAAATTTGGATTTACGGATTGACTATACGCTCTACCATAAATTGAGATATGAAAATTTGACGTAGAAAAATCTAACTCAAACTTATAAATTCATAAATTCATTATGAAAAATCTAACTCCGTTAACGACAAATATGACAAATTTTAATTATCTATCTACTCTAATTTTTAGAATTTCACATAAATTCATATTATTATTCCAGTCAAATTATAAAACAAACGATCTTAAGTTAAAAATTAAAAAAGATAAAATAGATAGATAATTGAATTTTTTTCATAAATGTCGTTAAGGGTGTGGAGTTTGGACTTACATGGTCTGAGTTAGATTTTTTTATGTCAAATTTTCATATCTCAACTTAGGACAGAGTGTATAGTCAATATGTAACTTCGTAAGTCCAAATTTAATATTTTCTGTATAATTTGAATCACAAATAAAATATCTACTCACTCTAATTTTTTTAATATATACATAATTTAATTTTTAACAAATCATCGCGTTGTCGAAAAAAATTCCTAAACTAAATCTATACTACTAATGTGTTGGGTCTGAAACTCCAAGTGCTAACTTGGCAGTGAATTGAATGTCAAAGGATGGATGAACGCACGCTTTCGCCTTAGCTCCGCTGAACCTGCAAGAAAGGGATCGCAACTAGACCTGTCAATTCGGGTCAACCCGCCGGGTTCGACCCGACCCGACCTGACCCGCCGTGTTTTACGGGTCGACCCGGACCCGACCCGCCGATCGGCACGGGTCAGTTTATGCGACCCGAACCCGACCTGCCGGGTTGACGGGTCGACCCGCCTGACCCGCCTGACCCGCCTGACATACCATTACATATTTTACATCCAATATATTCATTCATTTTGTAATAACACAACTGACCCATCAACCATCATATTCAGTCATTCAGATACAGAAAAATACCAATACCACACACCAACACACCATACATCATTACATCCAATGATCCAAGTACCATTGTACCATCACCTAAACTTCTTCAAAATAAACACACTAAGAATAATCCAAATTCCAACAAAAAACATCTAAATTAAAACCACATAATTTCAAGTTTCATGCGTGTGACTCTTCCTCATTCGGGATAAAATAGTCAATCTCTTGCTCCAAATTTGTTTCTTCATCTTCTTCTATGCAATTGCAAACAGATATTTGTCATATATATAATCATAAAACAGTAACAAACAAAATTTTAAAAAGATTATAGATATTACTTGTCTCGTCTTCAATCCAATCTCTAGTGCACATAATAGCTTCCACAGTTTCCGGCTTGAGCGAACTCCTGTATTGATCGAGAACACGGCCACCAATACTAAATGTTGATTCAGAAGCCACTGTTGTAATAGGGATGCTGAAAATATCACATGCCATAGCAGAAAGAATAGGAAATCGAGTCGATTCCCCATGCCAATAATCAAGAACATTCAAATTCTTCTTCCTATCAAGTAGTTCTTCTTCCAAATATCGATCAAGTTGCGATTTTTGAGTTGATTGACTGTTGGATCTTAAATCATCAAATTCCTACAACACATATTAAGAAATAAGAAACATATAAAATAATTGAAAGATTAGGAAAAAAAATAGCATTAAAGAACTTACATTGAGCACATCGCCTCCAGCGGTCGAATGATGCAACACTTGATCAGTGTAAGAAAAGGTTGAACGACCCTTTTTACAAGCCTGAGATTTCTTCTGTAAAGAAGAAGATGCTACAACTGACTTATCCACATACGCATTATATAACTCATACAACTTAGACCGAATGATTTCAGCTTCAACGACCCCATACTCTTCACCATGCAACCTTTTATAAGCAAACTCGACAAACTCAGACTTGTATCGAGGGTCCAAAATAACAGCAATTGCCAAAATGACACTGTAGTTCGTCCAATACTTGTCAAATTTGGACCTCATACGATCAACCATACCTCTCATGAACAAGCGCTCACCGTCATAATTTTTCTTCAATGTGTAACTGATAACAAACACCAACGGGAAGTACAAATTTGCAGTAGGATACTTCGTTCCCGAAAAAATCACAGTCAAATCATAGAAACCACCTAGAAAATCTGCAATTGCTTCCAACTTTGCCCATTCAGCCTGGTTAGGACACACCAATGAATTTCCTAAATCCATGTGACGAATCGCACTCTTATAGTACAAAGCACTTTTAAGCATCAAAAATGTGGAATTCCACCTGGTTGGTACATCTTGCCGCAAACCCCGACGATTATCCAACCTCATATCACTGACATGTTTAAGAAATTCAGTTTTTCTCACCTGTGAGCCTCGAATGTACTTGACAATTTCTCTTATACTCTTCACCACATCATCAACTTCTTTCAAGCCTTCTTGCACAATCAAGTTAAGAATATGAGCACAACAACGGATATGGAAAAACTCACCATCCAAGATCAGTGGATTGTGAAGTGACAGCTTCTCCTTCAACACTTCAACACAAACATCATTAGATGAGGCATTATCCAAAGTCAAACAAAATACTTTATCAAGAATTCTCCAACTCCCCAACATGTCATAAATTTTGTCAGCTAAAGCCCTACCAGTATGTGGAGGTGGCATAAAGCAGAATCCTAAGAGGACCTTACGCAATACCCAATCAGCATCTATAAAATGTGCAGTCAAGCATATATAACCATCAGTTGTAAGAGATGTCCACAAGTCTGACGTTAGACAAATCTTACTACGGGAACAACCTAGCAACACCTTGATCTTCTCCTTCAAAGAAATGTACTTCTTCATAACATCAGATTTAACTGTATTTCTACTAACCAACTGAACATTTTGGCGTAGATATTTAAAAACTTCTTTGATACCAGCATATTCAACAAACTGAAAGGGCAAGTTATGTGCTACAATAGCATTTGTAACCAACTCTCTAAATTTTAGAGGATCAAACTGAGCACTTTCGAGAGTAACAGTGTTTCTATTTGCTGCAATGAACATTTGACCTATGTCCTTAAAGTCTCTTTTTCCACATTTGTTCAAATGACGCTTCATATTTCCTGTTCCATAACTAGCATCACAACGATATTGTGCTTTACACTTCAAACAACTACTTTTGGTTATCCCATCTGTCTGATCTAACGGAAGAATTTCAAAATAATTCCAGACATCAGACTTCAATAGTTTTTTCCTCTTACTATCACCTTCAGAACTTTCTGGAATTGATTTCCTACTAACCTTTTCAACACTTTCTTCTTGTTTGCGCTTGCCTTTAGCTTGTTTAGTTGTTGATCCGGTCTCAAGTATATCAATTCCGTCGACATCAACATCACCTTCATTAAATCTATCATCGTCAAAATCAAGCCTCCAAACTTCTTCATCATCCATGTTCACAGTTCACTGCATTGCATATCACAGCACAAATCAGTTATATATCACATATCAGTTATTTTTAACATCAATATACAAAGGTGACGTTTTTCAAAAATTCCACTTTTTAATAATAAACAAAGCCGCGTGGAAGAAGTAAGAATGGGGCCGAGCTGGCAGATAGTATTTTGTTTTTTAGTAAATACATGACAGATAGTGTTTAATTGAAAGTTTGACCAATCTAAAGTACTTCACTCATTGTTTTTATCTTATCCCTTTCATTGCTATGTTCTAAGAACTGTTGTTGCAAACCCCTTTAATTATCTTGAAATTATCTGACGAATCAAAGCTGAGTTGTTCTTCGTAATACGGATTTCCTTTAATTAAACTATCAATAGTTTGATTACTTCTCCATGTTGATTGGTGTACACAACACTCATCGGGGTACAACATGTCCACAGATCTTGAGAATAATGACGACCACATGGACGAAGGACTGCACAAATTTACAGATCAATTAAGTGAGAAAGCCTTCTGTAACTTCAGACAATATGTGACATACCAGATTAGTAACACTGGTAACACAGTCACAGACACAACCGATTAGTAACAGGTAAAATAAACACACATACACAGACACAGTCACACAAATACAGAACATACACAAATACAGATCAGAACACAGATACACAGACACAATAGCAGATTAGCAGCAGCATTCGAACTTTCCAAGAACACCATCATGTGTTCCCGAATCAATATCATGTTCTCCAACTTAGTAGCAGCATAAACACATGAAATAACCAGACCCAACCATGTACAGAAGGACTTACACGAGGTACGAACTACGGAGGTCAGCTGCGAGCCTGCGACGATCAGGCGAGGTCAGCTGCGAGCCTGCGACGATCAGGCGAAGGCGAGGTCAGCTGCGACGATCAGGCGAAGGCGAAGGTGAAGGCGAAGACGATCAGAGAGACAGAGAGCTGACGAGGGCAGAGGGATGGCTGTGTTCTTTTTGAGACTTGAGAGACAGAGAGTAAAAGACAGACTGACTGACGACTGCAGACTCAAAACAATAGAACGAAGAAGAATACTAGGATTTAGGGTTGAGTTTTTGGCGGGTCGGGTCCGGGTCATAAGGGTCAACCCGGACTCGACCCGTCTCTTGTGGCGGGTCAGACGGGTCAACCCGAAAATGACCCGCCATCCATTTTTTGCGACCCGAACCCGACCCGACGCCGGGTCGATTCCGGGTCATTTTCGGGTCGGGTCATTTTTTGACAGGTCTAATCGCAACAGAGGGGGTGTCTCTGGGTCCCTCTCCGATACTTAAATGAGTATAGTGTGTGTATGAACTCAAAACGTAATGAACGTATTGAAAAGCAAGGGTATTTATAGAGTGAAGAGATCAAATCGTTATAGGCAACATAATATCTTGGTGAATATTGTGCCGGTAAAGATTAGGATAGCAGATATTACGGTTATGGCGTAATATTGCAGTTACCGTATGTAATCTTTAGAGAATATGTGCCCGATATACGCGGGATATCGTGACAATATCTTTAGTGACGGTTGGTGGGACCAGAGTTGAGAGGTTAGACTCTCTTGGCGAACACTCTTATGGCGAGCAGTAGGAGGCTGTGACCTTGGTCAATGGCGACATGTGATGGAGCTTTGGCGTCCACTTTGGTTTGGGTTCGATACTGGACCGCTTTATGAGGGTCAAATTAACCTTAATGTGGGTCGGCCCTGAATGATATGGGTTTTACCCCTGCAAAATTATTGGTAATATTTTTTACCCTGCAAAATACTAATAATATTTTACCCCTGCAAAAAGCAAAATGATACGATCTTCCAGGAGTCGGCACTTTCGAGGGTAGGTGGTGATACGATTCTCCCAAGGCTCGTAATATTGCTGTCAGAATTCCGACTCTGTAAAGGGTTCCCTTTTCCGCGAAGCTCTGCTCCGAATTGATCCGAGTGATGAATACGAAAGTCTCAGATAATTGAGTCCTCTTTCTGGAATGGGTGGGCTCGTCGAATTCCGATATGTATTCCGTCTTCTAGACCAATTTTGGTAAGGTCGGTCCTCCTGGATACGATTCTGCCGAGACCAGAATATACGAGGATAGATGATGGATGAATGATGGATCGATTGGATCACACAAAGGCAGAGACAAGCCCTTGATACCTCCACAATGGATTCTCCAAGATATGACGCACTCGAAGATTCCAAAGCTTGAACCTTGGATATGACGCACCCAGATTCAATTGCCGGATATGACACACCAACAATCAATTTCTCATTCAATGAACAAGAAGAACAATGTGGCTAGCACACGAGTTTGAAAAAAAGGTCCATCTTCTAATTTCGGTCACCCTAGCTACTTATCCTAAAAGAAGTAAAACCCTAAGCTAATTTGGGCCTAAGGAAAGCTCTCCTATGGACCGAATTTTATTCTCCTCCTCTTATTGGGTTTGGTTGTCTTGTGGACCGTTTGCCTCATTAAAACCCCCCTTTGTAAAACCCAGTGGGACAAAACCAAAGGTCGGGAAAAAGAGTACAAACGAGCCCCTCTTGACTTAGTCCATTCGAGCAACCAAGAGGTTCTTAGGCTCCATGTCTCCGGACGGAATGATAGTTGGTCCTATGCGGTCCAGTAGTGTGGTGATTGTATGTCCAAGCTTCCTAGCCCTTGATCGTGTCATTGGTCCACTCGGCACGGTTATCTCACCCCTGTCTTCAAGTGTGGGCCGCATTTCTTCCATGATCACATCATCCCCTCCCTCTTCAAAAGGATTTGTCCTCAAATCCGGATCATCTGCAACAAAAGGAAGCAAATTAGTAATGTTAAAACTTGAACTAACATTATACTTCCCTTCGAGGTCTAGTTGATAAGCATTGTCGTTGATCTTCTTTAGGACTCGGAATGGGCCATCCACTCTAGGCATCAACTTGGATTTCCTCTCGACTGGAAAACTATCCTTCCTCAAGTGCACCCACACGAGGTCTCCTTCCTCAAAGGTCACCTTACGTCGGCCCTTGTTGGCTTGCTTTGCATACGACTTCGTCCTTTCCTCGATGTTGCGCTTGGCCTTTTCATGGATCTGTTTGACAATTTCAGCTTTCTTTGCTTTGGCTTGTTTGCAAGTGACACATCTCCCACATATCCGCTCGACATCCCTTTTCATTTGCGGCCAATAGAAGTGTTCTTGCATCACCTTCAAGGTCTTAGTGATCCCAAAATGTCCCATCAATCCTCCGCCATGGGCTTCCCTAACTAACAATTCTCGCATCGAACAGTTAGGTACGCATAATCTATTTTCAAACAAAAGAAACCCGTCGTGCCTTACATACTTTCCATGAGCGAATTTAGCACATGCTTTAAAGATATCTTGGAAATCCGAGTCAGTTTCATAGAGCTCCTTTATGTATTCAAAGCCTAAAAGCTTAGCATCCAAAGTAGAGATCAAGGCATACCTTCTTGATAGAGCATCGGCAACAATATTTTCATTACCTTGCTTATACTTGATCACATAAGGGAAGGTTTCGATGAACTCCATCCACCTAGCATGTCGTTTGTGGAGCTTTTGTTGACCCTTCAAATGCTTCAAGGATTCATGGTCGGTGTGAATGACGAACTCCTTGGGCCATAGATAGTGTTGCCATGTTTGCAAGGCTCGAACTAGCGCATACAACTCCTTGTCATAGGTCGGGTAGTTTAGGGCAGCTCCTCCAAGCTTCTCACTAAAGAAGGCTATGGGCCTCTTCTCTTGTGTCAAAACAGCTCCAATACCTACACCCGAAGCATCACACTCAATTTCAAAGGTTTTAAGAAAGTTCGGTAAAGATAAAAGGGGTGCATTGTTGAGTTTGTCCTTCAAAGCTTGGAATGCTTTTTCTTGTGCGTCCTCCCACTTAAACCCAACACTCTTCTTGATCACTTCGGTGAGAGGTGCGGCTATGGTACTAAAATCCCTCACGAATCTCCGATAGAAACCCGCAAGTCCATGAAAGCTCCGCACTTCGCCTATGGTAGTTGGCGTCGGCCAATCGCGGATGGCCTTAACCTTCTCTTCGTCCACCTTAATACCATCTGCACTTATAACAAAACCCAAAGACACAAGGTGATCCGTACAAAAAGTGCACTTCTTAAGGTTAGCATAAAGCTTCTCCTTTCGAAGAACCATCAAAACAGATTTTAAGTGCCCAACATGCTCTTCTAAGCTTCGACTATAGACTAAAATGTCATCGAAGTAAACAACCACAAAAATTCCAATGTAGTTACGCAGGACATGATTCATCAATCTCATGAAAGTGCTAGGTGCATTAGTTAATCCAAAGGGCATGACTAACCACTCATATAAGCCATGTTTAGTTTTAAAAGCTGTTTTCCATTCATCACCTTCTTTCATCCTAATTTGATGATAACCACTCTTAAGATCTATTTTAGAAAATATCGTGGATCCATGCAGCTCATCTAACATGTCATCTAATCGAGGAATAGGATGGCGATACTTTACAGTGATATTGTTGATGGCTCGGCAATCGACGCACATCCTCCAAGTCCCATCCTTCTTAGAGACGAGTAGGACCGGTACCGCGCATGGGCTCATGCTTTCGCGGATGTATCCTTTGTCCATCAAGTCGTTCACTTGTCGTTGAAGCTCCTTGGTCTCCATAGGATTAGTTCGGTATGCAGGTCGGTTAGGTAGTGAAGCTCCCGGTACAAAATCGATTTGGTGTTCGATACCCCGAAGGGGCGGTAATGCGTGGGGAGTTTCATCCGGCAAGACGTCTTCAAAATCCTGCAAAAGGAAACGATGTTGCTCGGCAAATCCGGCACGGGATTAGTGATACTCAACAACGTTTCTTTGTACATAAGTAGTATAACGGGTTGCTTAGAGGACAAAGCCCTCTTTACAACGCTAGGCCTCACCACAAAATTGGACTGCCTCACGGGTTCACTCACGGGTGTAAACTCACATCTCTCGGCTTTGGCTTTCCTCAAACTCTCACACTCATTTTGGGTAAGGGTACTTGTGTGTTCACTCACATTAGTTCCTTCGTGTTGTCGAAGTCGAAGTTGATCTAGGTGTATCTCATGCGGCGGCATGGTAGCTTCGTTATCCTCAATCACTTCGGCCTTGAGCATAAGTGACTCCATCTCTTGAAAGTAATCCTCAACACTCTTACTTCCTTGAGACAATCGTTTAAACTTTTGATGTAGTTCCCTATGGTAATGGTTAGGAACAAACCTCTTCCTCAAAAGATTTTTCAGTTCATCCCAAGTATCTACGGGTGGATCACGATTACGTCGTCTACTCGTCACGATTTGATCCCACCAATTGATAGCATAATCACAAAATTCAGTTGCGGCTACTTGTACCTTTCTAAGCTCCGAAAGATTTTGACAATCGAACACAAGTTCGATCTTCTTTTCCCACTCCAAATAACCATCCGGATCATTCTTCCCGTGGAAAGGTGGGATTTTTAACTTGAGACCACCAAGTTGATCTTCAAGCCGACCTCTTTCCCGCCGTGGTCTCCTTTGGTCCCGATTGGAGTGGCGGCTGCCCCTACTATAATAGTTGGACGATTGAACCTCTTCATCGTCTGCTTGAGGTTGAGCTCTTCTTGGAAGATTCCCCATAGGTGGCGGCATGGCTCGATTAATGGACTCTTGTATGATAGGTCCTAATTCTTGCTGCATCATTCGCCGAATCTCATTGCGAAGAATTCGCAAATCCGGGGGTTCGTTCCTTGCCCCTTGAGCTTGATTGGTGCTCTCCTCTCCATTACTTGCGTGGTTTGACATTATAATGCGCAAGGACCTGATTATCACACAACACAAATCATCAAAATTAAGTCTCGAAAGTGTGCTCTGATACCACTTGATACGATCTTCCAGGAGTCGGCACTTTCGAGGGTAGGTGGTGATACGATTCTCCCAAGGCTCGTAATATTGCTGTCAGAATTCCGACTCTGTAAAGGGTTCCCTTTTCCGCGAATCTCTGCTCCGAATTGATCCGAGTGATGAATACGAAAGTCGCAGATAATTAAGTCCTATTTATGGAATGGGTGGTCTCGTCGAATTCAGATATGTATTCCGTCTTCTAGACCAATTTTGGTAAGGTCGGTCCTCCTGGATACGATTCTGCCGAGACCAGAATATACGAGGATAGATGATGGATGAATGATGGATCGATTGGATCACACAAAGGCAGAGACAAGCCCTTGATACCTCCACAATGGATTCTCCAAGATATGACGCACTCGAAGATTCCAAAGCTTGAACCTTGGATATGACGCACCAAGATTCAATTGCCGGATATGACACACCAACAATCAATTTCTCATTCAATGAACAAGAAGAACAATGTGGCTAGCACACGAGTTTGAAAAAAAGGCCCATCTTCTAATTTCGGCCACCCTAGCTACTTATCCTAAAAGAAGTAAAACCCTAAGCTAATTTGGGCCTAAGGAAAGCTCTCCTATGGGCCGAATTTTATTCTCCTCCTCTTATTGGGTTTGGTTGTCTTGTGGACCGTTTGCCTCATTAAAACCCCCCTTTGTAAAACCCAGTGGGACAAAACCAAAGGTCGGGAAAAAGAGTACAAACGAGCCCCTCTTGACTTAGTCCATTCGAGCAACCAAGAGGTTCTTAGGCTCCATGTCTCCGGACGGAATGATAGTTGGTCCTATGCGGTCCAGTAGTGTGGTGATTGTATGTCCAAGCTTCCTAGCCCTTGATCGTGTCATTGGTCCACTCGGCACGGTTATCTCACCCCTGTCTTCAAGTGTGGGCCGCATTTCTTCCATGATCACATCAGTTTTACCCCTGCAAAATTATTGGGCATCTGAGCTCTTTCCCTTATTGGGCTATCACTATCAATACCCAACATTTGCCCTCGAAGCTTGAGTAAAGTTTCTTCGGTCAAGCTTGATTCTGTGATAGGGTTTGAGATAGTGACACTTGGATTGGATTTTTTCTGTCCTTACATGTTATTTGTGCCTTTTTTTGAGACTCTGTATCCTTTGGCGAGCGGTTGTTTGGTCGCCTAGAGTTTATGGAATGTTCGATCCTTTATCCTTTTTGGTGAACGCTTGGGGTTTTTAGGGTTTATGAATGTTCATTCACTGCTCTTTGGCGAGCACTATCGTCAAGAGGGTTTCATGAGAGGCTTAGAGTAGCTTTTGGCGATCACCTTTTTCGTATAAGGTCTTGAGCATTTAATGACTATACTGTTACCAGAAGTTGAATGGATAATTGAGGCATGTCTGTCTTTTAGTCTTCCGTAACCAGAGGGTAGGCTGACAGTTTTCATACCATTCCAATCGTTTGTATTCTCGAGGTGTCTCTTGGAATTCTCACATTGCATCGATTTTTACCCAAAAGGGTGTAATCATTCTCTGAACCATTTCGAATGTGCCTATTCGGTTACCTCCATTTTGGCTATAAAAATCCAAATTTTGGCATTTAGTCATTTACATACTCAAATCATTTTCCTTCTAGAGAGTTCATTGCTTCTCAGTGCTCTGTTTCAAACTTTCCTTTTTTCCTTCTTCGATTTCGAAAAGATTTTTACTATTTTCATGGCTTCCAAGAACCAATCCTCAGGCGAGGGATCCTCCTACAAGCCCTCTTCCAACCAACCTTCCGGTCAGAAGGTTTCAACCAGGGCTAACAATGCCCCTCTGACTATCATATATGGTTCCTCTATGGTGCAGGGCGAGAGGAACTCCGCCCCCAAGCCGATTTCTGGGCAATCGGAAGCAACGCCAGTGGTGGTGGACGTGCCTGACACAAATGTCCCCGTCTTCTCCCCGACATGTAAATTTCGATGTCTTCCTTTTGCTTCTTTTTAGGCGGTAAAGCTTCCTGTTTTTTTATTTTTATTTTGTATTATTCTTGTCATACCCTGGTGTTATGAGTAGATATCAAGCCCAACGAGATGAAGCCAGCTCGGTTCAAGGCAGTGGTTACCTTGACTGGCTTGGGAGAAGCTGATACCCCCAGATACCCAGGCTTAGGTTTGTATTATCCTCGCAATGGAGAGGTTTACATTTATGTGGCTCAGATCGATGTTGGGTTGCATTTTCCTCTATGCAACGATTTGCAGAAGCTTTGCTGCTACTATGGGATAGGCCTTATGCAGATGGTACCCAGCGCCATTAAGATGTGGGTTGGGTTCAAGTTCATGTGTTTAGGCCCTACACAGCTGGTACTATGGTATAGGCCCTGTGGTCGCTTCTGGCGATCGCCAGGAAGGTCTGTTTCAGTCTGTCTTTTTTACTTTCCTTCCTCTGTTTTAGTCTTAGGTTTTAATACCACTGTTGACCATTTTCAGGGAAGATTGCTGCTGAGGTGGCTCCGAGTCCGGCTCCAGCCAAGAAGGTCAGGAGTTCGGGTGAGGAACGCCCTGCTTCCTCTAGGGGTTATGTTGCTCCCCAAGGAAAGGCTATCGTGGTCGCAGAGGTCGCCACGCCTGCCTCCGATAAGACTGTTCCCGATCCCTCCAAGGGGACTGGGGCTCAGAAGAGGGTTCACACCCTATGTGCCGCCGCAGGCACCTCCAAGACTCCTTTCGGGGAGTATTACCTCTTGGTGGGCTTATTCCAATCGCCCAAGGCGGCGAACCCCAAGGGCGTCTGGGCCCCTTGCGGAAATCTTCAGAAGGTGGAGATTTCCGACCAGCTGACACTACGAGGTAACCCGGATCTTTGCATGCATCTCTTCGAGGGGATTGTTCCTCCTCGGGATAGGGCGATGGTCCCCTCCGAGCTGACAAACATCGAAGGGTTAGTGAGGACGCATTTCGAGTGGATCGCCCTGTGAGTCCTTCTTCATTGATTTATCCTTAAATCGATTTATTAACCTCTCATTGATCTTATTGTACTTTTCCTCATTTTTTTCTGTTGTCAGCTCGTCCGCGAGGAGTTGGCGATCGGTCGAATTATAGGGGAGCTCGCTGATAAGCAGACTCACCTGCTTATTGAGCAGAAGCAGTACCGGAGCCTGGGGTTCACTCATGACCAGATGGAGGGGTTGAGCATAGAATGAGCATGCTCGGCTGGTGGAGCATGCTCGCTATGAGTATTTCGAGAATGAGCAGAGACTTCTCGCCTCCATGAAGGAGAAGGAGGATGAGGTGGTCCTCGCCAATGAGAGGCGGGTGAAAACTGAGCTCCAGCTCAAGGCGGCCGACAAATACTCTGCTGAGGTGGAGGCAGCGAATGCTGACTTGAAGGCTCATCTGAAGGAGTCTGAGGCCTGGAGGGACGCCTTAGAGGCAGAGAGGGAGCAACTCGCCGCGAAGAAGGAGCAGCTCGCCGTACAGCTGAAGTTTGTCCCATCCCCCAAGAGTGTGGTCGAGGACTTTAAAAAGTCCAAAGAGTTTTTAAATTGTGCCTTGGAGGTGATGAAGGCTGAGGTGGTTGCCTACCTCTAAGTCCTGGTAGACGAAATTAAGGGGATCGACCCCAAGTTTCCTCTCCGGGAGGTGAAGTCTCTTACAGAACTTCATCGATAGTGGCTATTCCAAGGAGGCTCCTGCTACTGTTGGCGAGGAGGCTGTCCCCAGGGTCGAGAAGGAAGTTGTTGCCCTCGAATAACCCAAACCTTGAGGTCCCGAGCTCACCTGGCAATCATGTCCTTATTCTTTATTTTTTATGATAATCACTTCTGTTTCCTCGTGTTTTTTGGAAAAGTTTGTAATTACTCTTTGATATCAGACTCGGTTATTATTATTATTTTAATAATATAGAATTCCTTTATATTCATAAGTCTTTGCATCTGTTTGACTTTGAATATGTTTGGCTCTTCTTCCGATGTCTTTCTCATCTGAATGTTTTTGGAAGTTTTACCATACTTGTTTTCAACTTCTATTTGCTTTGTGATGGTCTCGCCATATAGGGTCTTGGATCTTTCCTTAGGCTTTAGAAGGAAGAGTGATAATTCTTTATAGATCCATCTACTCCCTTCGCCAAGTTATCTTTAAGGGAACTGTTACTCGAGGATTATGTCTTTAAGAAAACTATCATCTTTTGTAAATGTGTTCGCATTGTTTAAGGTTTTAAACCTTTGGAGTGTTCGCCTAATCATGGGGAACTGTTACTCGAGGCTCATTCATCTTTTAGTAAGTGATCGCCTTAAGTTTGTTCACCCACTTTCTTGTGTTTGTTTTGCAAAGGAACTGTCCTTGATATGAATCCGTTCACTTTGGAAATCCTGCCTTAATTTTTGCCCAACTTATAAGGAAACAGCTTCCTTAACGGATCGCTCGCCTTCTATATCAGGACTTCTGCCTGATTTTAGTATCAGGTATTTTGCTTAATTTTTACCTTAGGTCTTTTCGCCTGATTTTGTTATTGGGTATTTTGTCTAACTTTGGCGCTAGGTCTTTCGCCCAATTTTGATATCGGTTCTTTTGCCTAACTTTGGCGTTAGGTCTTTCGCCTGATTGTGTTATCAGGTCTTTTTCCTAACCTTAGTGTCAGGTCTTTCGCCTAAATTTGACTTTAGGTCTTTCGCCCAATTTTGATATCGGGTTTTTTGCCTAACTTTGTTGTTAGGTCTTTTGCCTAACTTTGTTGTTAGGTCTTTTGCCTGATTTTGTTATCGGGTATTTTGCCTAACCTTGGCGTCAGGTCTTTCGCCTAAATTTGGCTTTAGGTCTTTCACCCAATTTTGATATCGGGTCTTTTGCCTAACTGTGTAGTTAGTAGGGGTGAGCAAATTACCCATTTGGACCCGGAACCTACCCGGAACCGACACTTTGGGTAGGTTCCGGGTAGACGTTTTAAAAATCGGGTAGGTTCCGGGACAAAAAATTAAGAACCTATTTTTTCGGTTCCGGTTCCGGTTCTCCTATATGGGTACCCTAAAGGAACCGGAACCGGTTCTCTCTATATATATTTAAAAAAAAAAAAACTATTATCTCGGTTCCAAACCAGCCGCAGCATCCAAAGTCCAACCCTAGTATCTATTCGAGATTCGACGCAGACTCTTCTCTTCATCTGACTCGGAGACTCCTTTCTCTCGACGCAGCCTCTCGAGTCCCGCCCGGCGCAGCCTCTCGCGTCTCGACGCCGACGGCGTTAGCTCTCGACGACGCAGCTTCTTCTCTCAGAGGTAACCTGCTCTTTCTGTTATATTTTTCAGAGACTTGCCCAGAGAATTGTGCAAGGAGATGTTCCTCAGGCTTTGATGAACCGCAAGGTGTGTGTGTATATTTAAAAAGTTATATTGCTGAATGCTGAGTTATTGAATCTGGATTTTGACATTTCAATTTTGAATCTGGATTTTGACACGACGCATTATGCTATTAGTTATTTCAATATCAAAGCTGCAAATCATGGAAAATATCAATCGCAGCATGAGAGTTCTCTTGCTTGTGAAAATGTGCTGCAGACAGACTGGTAGTCATTATCTTCATTATAAATGTGCTGCAGACAGACATGAGAATGTTGGATTCATGGTATGTTCCTATCTTCATTATCTTTTTTGCAAAGCATATCCGTTTCTTGCAGTTTATTTTTTTCCCTCAATTAATTTACCAACATTTGCCAGGTTGCCGATGAACTTGTTGCTGAGTTTGCTGATCCTGGTTATATCACATGTACTGACGTCAGGCAGAGCGTGAAGGACTAAGAAACAGGGTTGAAAAGAAAGCTGCTTATTTGATGGAGCTGGAGGAACAAGTAGGAATAATCATTTTCCTTGAACTATAACAAATTTATTTCCTATTCTTTGTTATCTGTATGAAGTCTGAAATTTGAAACTCTACTTTATCTGTTTTTGCATCAATTTTATAGGTTTGGAGAACTTAGTGAAAAGAAATGACAGATTGTACAGCTATGGAGATCACCTTTTATTCTGGTTCAGGTGATTGATTGCCATACTATCCTGTCGCTCTAAGTCTTAGAGATAAGTTTTGCCATACTATTGTGGTTCAGGTGATTGCTACATGAAGGGAATTTTTTTTACATTATTATGAGTCAATGTAGTGATTTGGAAATGTGGTTTGAACTGTAATTTGGAATTGTATATTTGGGAACTGTTCGGTTTGGACTTTAATTTAAAATTGTTTGTGTTTTGGAACTTAAATGTATTGTGTAACCTGTCCAAAACCGGAACCGAACCGGAACCGAACCGGAATCGAACCGAAATCGAACCGGAACCGAACTGGAACCGAACTGAGGACTCAATCCAACCGGTTCCTAATAGGGTACCCGGAACCGTTTCTATAAACAGGTTCCGGGTAGGTTCCGGTTCCAAAACTAAATGGGTAGGTTCTGGTTCCAAAATTTAATACCCGGTATTAAACTGGGTAGGTTCCGGGAATCCCTAAATTTACAGGGTACCCGGAACCGCTCACCCCTAGTAGTTAGGTCTTTCGCCTGATTTTGTTATCAGGTCTTTTGTCTAACCTTGGTGTCAGGTCTTTCGCCTAAATTTGATTGTAGGTCTTTCGCCCAATTTTGATATTAGGTCTTTTGCCTAACTTTGGCGTTATGTATTTCTTCCTTCGTTTTGGTTCGAGTGACCATGCTTTATGAAGGAATGATTTTTTTTATTGACATAACATTTGTATTACAAGCTATGCATAAAACCTCCTTAAATGGTCGAGGCAGCCTTACACCTTCTGTGGTTTCCAAGTAGTAAGATCCTGGGGCGTCAATCTCTACTACTTTGTATGGACCTTCCCACTTAGCTGAAAGCTTGTTCTGACTGTCCAGTCTTGTGAATTCATTCCTTCGCATAACCGTCTCCCCCACGAAAAATTGGTGAGCGTTGACTTTCTGTTGAAGTATCGGGCGGTCGCTAGTCGCATTTTAGTTTGGGCCTTGTCTGATTTCCATCGCTTTTCTTCTGCAAGATCGAGCTATGTTCTGCGCTCGATTTAGTTTCCTTCAGTGTTAAAGTGTAGGATTCTGTGGGTAGGCACCGCTATTCCGGCGGGTGCTACTGCTTCTGATCCGTACACTAAACTGAATGGCGTTTCACCTGTTGTTGTTTTGGGTGTCGTTCAAATATCCCACAATACATTATCCAGCTCTTCTGCCCAGTTTCCTTTAAAGGTTTGAACTTGCTTTTTAAGTCCTGTCAGGACAACTTTGGTTGTTTCGGCTTGCCCATTCGTTTGAGTATGGTGCACTGAGCTGAATTTGTGATCGATATGGTATTCTTCGCAGAGCCACTTGAGTTTCTTTCCTACGAATTGCGGACCATTATCGCTTATGAGTATCTTGGGGATGCCGAACCACGAAAATATGTTGATTTTCAGGAACTTGTTTAGTTGGAACTCAGTCGTGGAGGCCAAAGCTTTCGCCTCTATCCACTTGGTGAAGTAGTCGATCGTCACTATGATGTGGGTTCTTTGCCCAGTGCTGATGGGAAAGGGGCTCAAGATGTCTATTCCACATTGGACAAAAGGTCAGGCTCCTGCCATTGGGGATAGCAGTGTTGGTGGTCGACCGGATCACGGTGCGAATTTTTGAAAAGTCGCGCACTTCTTTGTCAATTATGTCGCATCTTTGCTCAATGTTGGCCAATAGTAGCCTAATCTGAAAACTTTGCGCGTCAATGAGCGTGCACCTTCGTGGCATGCAGCAACTCCTTCGTGAGCTTCTCGTAGAACTCTTTCTGTCTCAGGATGAGAGATGCACCTTAGATAGGGAGTTGAATATCCTTGCCTATAGAGCTCTCCATATATGAGAAGATAGCTTGTAGACAGATGACTTATTTTCGTGGACTCGGCTTCGTCTTCTGGGAGTATTCCTTCTTTTAAGAAGTTTTGGAACAGAGTCATACAGGTTACCTGCCCTAGAATGTTAAAGACTTCTGCTCGGTTGTTGAGAACCGAATATAGAGCTTGTTCCAGAAATTGCACATCCTGAATTCTTGTCCTTCCGAACGCCAGCTTGCTTATAGAGTCTGCCAGCTGGTTGTCTCAGCGAGGAATAGACTCAATCGCGAAAGTTGGGATTTCGGCGATAAATTTGTTAGCTATCTCGATGTACTTTTTCATATTTTCCCCCTTTGCTTCATAAGTGTCATTGACTTGATTGATGATTAGCTCAGAGTCACTTTTTGCCCTGAATGACGTTATGCACATTCCTTTAGCGAGTCGCAGTCCAGTGATAAGAGCTTCATATTCAACCTCATTGTTGGTCGCCTTAAAAGAAAGGGCGATCGCATACTTTAACGGCTCGCTCTCAGGGGGGATGAAATTAATCCTGCCCCCGAGCCTTCTCTTGAAGAGGATCCATCAGTATAGAGTTCCCAACCTTTGCTTGTATCTGCTGACTAACTTGGCTGATTTTCTGCTTTTGTTAGACCATTGTATGTACTTTCCACTATGATATCTGTCAATGCTTGACCTTTGATGGTCGTTTTCGGCGCAAGTTTAATCTTGAATTCGCTCAGCTTGATCGCCCATTTAACCATTATTCCTGAAGAGTTTGGCTTCAGTAGGAAGTGTTTGAGAGGCTGGATGGTGAGGACTGTAATGGTGTGCGCGTGGAAGTATGGTCTTAACTTTCGAGCAGCAATAACTAAGGCATAGAGATACTTCTCAATGTGGACATATTTTATTTCAGACAAATTAAACATCTTGCTAACAAAATACACTGGACTCTACTTATTTTCCTTTTCTCTTATTAATACAGCACTGGCTGCAACCTCGCTAATACTCAGATAAAGAAAGAGTTGTTCGCCGGGAATGGGCTTCGCCAGAGCTGGGAGTGTTTGAAGGTGATGCTTTAAGGATTGGAAGGCAGACTCGCACTCCGGTGTCCACTCGAACTTGCGGTTGACCCTGACAGTCTTGAAGAACGGGAGTAGCATGTCACTCACCCTGAAAAGAAAGCGATTGAGTGCGGTCAGACGACCATTCAGACATTGGACCTCCTTGTGGCAAGTTGGTGACTTCATCTCCTCAATGGATTTGAGTTTCTCCGGGTTCACTTCAATTCCGCGCTCGCTTACCATGAATCCCAGAAATTTGCCTGACTTGACTCCGAAGGCACACTTTGCTGGGTTTAGGCAAACGTTGTGCCTCCTCATGCACTCAAGTGCTTCTCGAAAGTCTTTTGTGTGAGGACTTCCCTTTATTGTATTGATGAGCATGTCGTCCACATAGGCCTCCATGTTACGCCCCAGCATGTCTTGAAACAGTCGGTTTACCATTCGCTGATAGGTTGCCCCCGCATTGATTATACCGAAGGGCATCACTTTGTAGCAAAGTATATCTCCGTCTGCATAGAAGGTTGTGTGGGATTCATCGGCCGGGTGCATTCGGATTTGATTGTAGCATGAATAGGCATCCATGAAGCTCAGCATTTCGTGACCAGAGGTTGCATTGACCACCTGATAAATTCGAGGAAGGGGATATTAATCTTTCGGGCAAGCTCTGTTCAGGTCGCGAAAGTCGACGCACATTATCCACTTACCGTTTGATTTTTTCACTAGAACTGGGTTAACGACCCAGCTCTGAAATCTCAGCTCCATTACAAAGTCGGCTTTGATCAGCCTGCCTACTTCTTGCCTGATCGCCAAACGCTTGTCGGATCCAAATGACCTTCTTTTCTGAGCAATAGGCTTTATCGAGGGATCTATCCTTAGCTCATGGGAAATTATGTCAGTGGTGATGCATGGCATGTCACTGGGCTTTCATGCGAAGAGTTCTTTGAATTCTTTCAAGAGGGAAGTCAGGGCGTTTCTTTGGTCGTCGTTCAAGGTGGTCCCAATGCGCACCTTCTTTTCTAGACCATTGATTTCAACCTCTGCTAACTCATCCATTGGTGTTGGTCAGGCATGGTCCTCACGCGGGTTAGCCTCTGTCTCGATGGCGAGGGTTTCCATTTGGTTCTTCCTGCGAAGGCAGTTCACATAGCATTGTCGTGAGGAGGGTTGGTCGCCTAGAACTTTTCTGATCCCGTTTGGTGCGGGGAACTTCATCTTTTTGTGGACTGTAGAGGCCACAATCTTATGAGGATTGATTGTAGTCCTCCCCAGGATGGCATTATACGATGTAGGCGAGTTGACCACTAAGAAGGTGATCGATACCTTTATGTTCTTCCATCCTTCGCCTAGAATTACCGGCAGGGTTATGGCTCCCAGGGGATAAGTTATTCTCCCAGCAAAACCGATGAGGGGAAAGTCGACTCGCTTGAGGTCACGCTTGTATTTGCCCTTCTTCTCAGAGGCGTCCAAAAATAGAATGTTTGTTGAGCTGACTCCATCGATCATAATCCTCTTCATGTCGCAGTCGTCGACTTCAGCTGTGATGACTAGCACATCATTATGCGGAGTGGTGACATGTGTTAGGTCGTCCTAGGAGAATGACATGATACAGTCTTCTTCATGCTGAGGTCTATTTCCCAGCTGAATAGCTGTAGAAATTTGAGCGGCATAAACTTCTCTTACATTGGACCCCTCGCCTCCGACACCAAACCCTCCAGCAATCAAGTTTATCTCCCTCCTGCTCTGGGATGGGTCAGATTGCTCGGGCAGAGCTAGCAAGTGGTTTCTACATGGGGGCGTTCGACTTATGTCTCGTCTGATCACAAATTCCTTTAACATGCCCCTCTGTATCAGCTTTTCGATGTTGCGCTTGAGGATGCGGCAATCATCTGTTTTGTGGCCCCTGGCTTTGTGATGTCTACAGTAGCTTTCGATGTCCTTTCCCATAGGCTGAGCACTCTTGCAAGGCATTAGTTACTTTGCCAGAGACCTTCTTTCTATCTCGACTAGTACCGCCGAGATCTGCCTGTTTAAAGACGTGAAATACTCGGGGACCTCTGGATGTCTAGGTCCTAGGGTTTCCGATCTGGGCTTGTCTCGACCCTTCTTGTCCTTCTTTTCATTCCTACCATCGCGCCGGGGCTCTGGAACCACCCTAAGCGAGGTCGTCAGGAATTAGCTTCAGAGTTCACCCTTTCCAGGTCTATAAAACTTTTCGCCCTTACTGCCAGCTCTTCCATCATCTCTATCTCCTAAACGTGGTAGTTGTTGCGCAGTTTCCTCGAGACTTTGTTTGCCACATCGAGTCCTCGGTAAAAGGCTCAAATTATCTCCCCATCTGCGACTCGCCGGTCTATTTCTGTAACGTTTTTGTGATAACGCACGTAGAAGTCGACCAATGATTCTCCTGGTTGCTGTTTGACTGCGTCTAAGGCGACCACAGTTTTCAGTAGTTGGTGCTCGCCCATATATCGCTCCAGGAATTTGCTCTTGAGTTCGGACTAGGTCTCTATCGATCCTGCAGGGAGGCCGAAGAACTAGGACGACGCCAAATCTGAAAGGGTCAACGGAAATAACAGGGCTAAGTGATTCAGATCGTTCAACTTACCCAAACACAGAGACTTCATGCTTGTTGACATGTATGATATGATCGCATCCACCACTGTATTCAGGGATAACCCTGGCGACGACATCCTTTAGAATTTTGATCATAACCAGATCAATGGTGAAGGGATGAGATGATCGCTTCCGGAAGGGAGGCATGACGGTCCCACGTCGTTCCTTGAGCCATTTGCTGATAAGCTCCTCAACTTGGTCAAGAGTGCACTGATTCTGCTGTCCTCCAATCGATACGAAACTCGATGGATTGACAGAATAGGCAGTTGTCGGCGCCTCAGTGGAAGCCGGAGGTAAGGACTGGGGTCCAGAAATCATTTCTTGATCTTCTTGATGGGCCGTGGTTCCAGGATTTACAGTTTCTGCCTGTCTTGGCCCCGCGGGGCGAGGATTTTCCTGAGGAGCAAGGGCTTGTCTGCGAGCCTGTCCTATGATAGTCTCCAAGAGAATGTCATCTCTGGGGTTAACTGAATGTTTTCCCCAGCCACTCGAACTGTTGGTTGAGCTGGAATCTCTGCGGCGTTTGGAACAGGGGTCGGTCTGGAATTGCCAACGTGTTCTCGCGACGGCCTCAGAGGGACGGCATTAAGGACTGCTTGGCTAGCAGGTTCTTGGGGGAGCGACAAAGCGGCAGCGGAATCAGAGCTATCTGAGAATTGCTCATTGGCTTGGTTTCGGCGATAGCTTTTAGAACGAGTTTGCATGACTATTTTGCTCGTTCCAACAGACGGCGCCAAATGTTGGGTCTGAAACTCCATGTGCTAACTTGACAATGAATTGAATGTCAAATGATGGATGATCGCACGCTTTCGCCTTAGCTCTGCTGAACCTGCAAGAAAGGGATCGCAACAGAGGGGGTGTCTCTGAGTCACTCTCTGATGCTTAAATGAGTATATTGTGTGTATGAACTCAAAACGTAATGAATATATAGTTGTTTTTTAAAAACAATACTTACTTTTTGAAGAAAAAAAATTAGCTTTAAAAAAACACAAAATTCCAGAGATTAATTTAAATTGTAAAGGCTAAATTTACAGACACACACACAAAAAACATTTTGTCATAAAATCAAATTTCGTACACTTCAAGCATGTTTGGTAGACGAAATACAAATTAAAAATAATGAATATGAAGTTGAAGTTGAAGTTGAAGTTAATTGTTTAAAATGGAATAGAAGTACATAATTTAATGTTCGATTGATAGAATATTATATGAAATAAAAATGGAATTAAGTTAAATAATATATCCATTTACTTTACTATGTTTAATATTTAACTAAATTAAATTATAAAAAATAGATTAATTAATTTAATTTATTAAATACTTTAAAATAAATAAATTTATCAGAACAAATATATTTTAAAACTTTAGAATAAACCAAATCAAGATAATTAAATTAAACTAAACTAAGCTAAACTATATTATAATATTTTCGAAAACAAATAAAATTAATTATAATATATTAGAAAAATAAAAAAGTAATTTAAAATAGAATTTATTAGAAACTTTAAAATAAAATGAATGAAATAAAAAAAATCAATTAAATTAATTATGAAAATATATGTCTCTTTATACATTTTCGTAATTAATTAAAATGGTTAAAGATATTTTTGTCATATTCTTTATTCATTATTCCGAAAAGTTTTTAAATTAATATTCCATCCAAAAGTCAAAGAATGACTATTTTGATTTGATGTTTCACAAATTTTATTCAAACAAACAATGAAACGCGAATTTCGTGTTCCGATTTCCCTCTATTCCATCAACCAAACACTCTGTTAGTATAAAACAAAATAACAACCAAATTGTATTGCACCACTAACCGAATCAGCCCAAGTGACGACTAAAGTGACAATTTTTGTTACAACACAATTAAACGATCTGTAACGATATGCATTTAACATATCTTGTATTTAAATAACTCTTATCTGTTTGAACACAAATAATAATTGTGTCTTAACACTTTTAATATATAAATATATATATAAACACAATTAATTATGCATTATTCTTACGGAAAAGTATGAAATTGCACTTGAATCTTTACCTTTTTTTGTAATTGGACTCATAATTTTTGACGCAACTAATTCCACCTAAATATTTCATTTTGTTGATAACTGCACCAAGCATTAATTATACATGTTAAGTGTCACGTGAAAGTCATGTAGAGTCGTTTATTTCGAAACGATGCAATGTAAAAAGATCAATTTACCCAAGTAGTCATCCCATCACCTTTTGAAGATTTTAGATCTCCTTGTTTTATTCCCCCAAAAAACAGTATGCTCTTCCCTCTCTGCAATACATCTATTCTTTTCCTCTACCCCCGCACAAGAATTGTGAAACCCTAACACAACGAAGTAGAAGCCCTCTTCTTCAGTCTCTTGCAAGTAGAAGTCATGTTGTGCGAGAAGCCCTTCTTCCATTCACAGCGAAGTAGAAGCCCTGTTCTGGCCGCACAACTCCTCACGCAAAAGCCCTTCTCCCTTTCGCCTCCGGACCACTTCAGTTCGGTAAGTCCACACTTCAGTTTGTCTTCTCCCTTCTCCCTTTTCACTTTGTTGTGCTATTTTACTTCGCCGCACTTCTATGTGTTGAACCCATTTTGTGAGGGCATGATTTCGAAGTGTTGAACCCATTTTACTTCGCCGCACTTCGCTGTCCATTTTGTTCGTTGTGCTAAACCCATTTTGCTCGTTGTTGTGTTATGTTTTGCTTAGGGCCGCAACAAAATTTGTATTTTGTCGAACTATTGTTGAAGTTCATATATTTATGGGTTTGATTTGTAATTTGTAAGGGTAAATAATGGAAGGACAGTGGCCAAACTTCAACAGATAAACTCAAAAAATATGCAGAGCAAACTATCTGACAAGAGACGGAGTTAGATATATTGTAATAGAGAAGACATACGACATCACATTCTATTTTTCATATCATAAAACCATTTACAAAACTAAAAAAACATGTCTATCATCATTATGACCGACAGAACAGAACATTCAAATCATATGATTTCAAGAAGCTCGATTAACTTATTCAACGAATTGTAGGAAGATCCACCATTGGAGATGGTACGTTCAATTTTGTGCTTTAACTCGACCATGATCTCCCTCATCTCTTGCCCTTCTCTCTCCACTATTAAATTTTTCATTGTACTCTCAACTCTCCTCTTCTCAAACCCACCTCCAATCATCTCAATCCCCACCCTCCACACTTCAGTCAGATACTTTGCGTTCGTCTTTTGGTCGCCAAAGCACGACTGAAAAATCATCAGAATACCTTCGCAAATACTCTCCAATGTCGAGTTCTGTAAGAAAATGCACCCATAAGGGGTGCTCATGTAAATTACGGAAACTTCGGGGACCAAAATAGACAGTTACGAAACGTCGTAACTGTCACCGGGTCTATAAATAGACCCCTAAGGGGCTGCCCTAATATACATCTATACACAAGAGACACACTCAATATAGATGCTCTTCAATTGTCTTAGGGTTATCCACTGTGAAAACCCGAGGGACGCTCCGTTCATGTGACGTCCCCCTCGACCGGTATCGTCGCTGTGACTCCGAACCGCCGGCGATCTCGCACGCTTCCGCTATCATACGTCGAACGATGTAAGTATAAATTCGTATAACGTTGTTTGTCGTTCTAACGTGTTATTTCTCGTGCATGTATCTCGATTTCCAACATTGGTATCATAGCCAGGTTCGGTTTCCGGCATCGTCTTTGTGACGATAGTTTCTACCCACCAATTAGCATAACCCACGAAATTTTTTCTCTTGACCGTTTCTTTTTGTTTTGAGTATAGTGCATTCATTACCCATGTGTATGACATGGCCGAAAGGTCTTCGTTCCATTCCTCGAAGATTGTTCGGTTCGGTGGAGTAGTGGTCATTCGGTGTCGTTCCGTTTGTTGGGTTTTGTCTCCCTAAAGTGTTCCGAACTGTGGCCTTCGTGACCCTCACAATGCATTTGCTATGGCATGGCATGCATTAGTATTTCAAGATTACTAACCTTCTCTCTTGGCAAGCGAGCGATCACAATATTTGGTCGTTCGGATCATGACCCACTGAAACTTCTTCACGTCCGAAAGTGTTCGGTGTCGTGGTCTCATGCTCCCACCGAAGTCATGTTTACATCTCAGCGACGGTTACAGGGAAGGTGGTACCGATGGTGGTTAAGACCGAGAGAGAAAGGTGGTAAGTTTTTTTTCGAAAAGGAGTTGTCGTTAGTCGTCGGTGATAAGTTCTCCGACGTTTACTCGGAAAACGGTTACCGAGCAGTTGAAAAACGAGGAGGAGAACAAGGAAAAGCTTGAGGGAGTTTGGCTATGGAGGTTGTAGATGAAACCGTCGAGGAGGAGTTTAGAGGTTGAAGATGAACAGTTATGTTGATTGGAGAGAGAAACTGTTTGTTCATTTTTTTTCGAATTTAAAAAAAAAAAGTTTTTTTTTTAAACCGGTTTTGGATAGCCCAAACCGGTCTGGGCACTGGCCCGACCGGTTTGGGCACATCCCAAACTGGCTGGGGAGAGGCCCAGCCGGACTGGGCAGAGGCCCATAAGCTGGGCCCTGCCCAGTCAACAGCTGGGTTTCAGCCCAGCTGCATCTGGGCTTCTGCCCAATTTGCAGCTGGGCTGTCCCAACCGACTGGGCCCTGGCCCAGTCATCCACCGTGGCTGCGGCCGACTTGAGCGTGGCCAGTAGGGGCCGAGCTGCGGCCACGAAGGCCGCGGCCGCCCCTATTTTGGCCTCGATGTGGCTGAGCTGCGGCCACGAAGGCCGCGACCGCCCCTATTTCGGCCTCGATGGGGCTGCTTTTCCCGATTTCGATCCCGTCGCGGTCACGATAACGCCGTGGGGATTTTCCTCTTTGAATCCAACAATTTGGAAACCAACCTACTATGGCTCTGATACCAATGTTGGAAATTGATGTACAAAACATGCAATCGATTAAGGTACAACATAACACATAATTAAGTTACCTCCCTGAACGATTGCCTTAGCGGGAGCGGAAGCGGATCTGCCTGAGGTTGGGATCACGGTCTGTCGGACGGGAGGACACGCCACGGTTTGACGGGCAATGACCTATAATACCACAGCTACTCACCTCTGTCTAAACTGTAGGGCGGCAGGGCATCACTGTCATCATCAGGTTTTCCAAACCCTGAGCACCCCTATATATACTGATATATAGAGGGATAGGTTTAAAGGCCAGATACACAACTGGGCTTATGTAAATGGGCTCCCACTTATGGGCGACCCATTATCCTAAAACCAACATCTCCCACTCGCACAAAGTGGGGGGCGCTCATTCATTAAGCCAGCACCAAGAGAACGAATCTCATTATACAGTAAAGTCACATACGAGGAGGCAGCCGTGCGACCGACAGACACAACGAGCAAAGTGCTACGCACCGGTTAAGAATACGTAGCGACCCGCGGATCCCACACCAGCAGTGGAAATGTGCCATGCACCCTTGGTCATGTAATTTTCTCCAGGTCTGACCGCACAAGGATCTTTCAGACCTATATATGTATTGCGCCCACAACCGCAGCCGGTGCCGCGGTTGGTGGCCACCTAGTGGACACAATATCGAGAAGATCCCATAATGACCATCCTCTTCCCACAAAACCATCGGCACAATTCAACTCGCTTTTCTAGAACCGGGACCCGGGCGGAATACGTCGAAGGCCCATCGAGCACGGACTAAGATAGCAAACACTGAACTGAACCTCAAGTCTCTGTTCAGAGTACTGAGGGTACGTACGCGGCTCTTACACAAAGAGCTTTGGGTCTCACACGACTCCGAGTTAAGATCACATCTCGGGTCATACCCATGGTCGTATTTTGGGTGCGCCGCGGTATGGAACGCGCGCTACAGCATATCTCCTCTCCCATGGAGCATATGTTCATATGCTGTACAGATGTCCATCAGGCACACAAAGTACCCGAACCAAAAGTCACAAAGACTCTCATCCAACCCCTGAGTGGATTGACAGACCATAATCCGTCGTAGTGCGAAATCAGATAGTTCCGGACACAAAGTCCTTTCCGGTCATCCCAACAGACTTCCAGAACTAGAAACTATCACCAGCATCACCTAGCCACAAAGGCATAGAAGCTATCACCCGTGTGAGAGGGCGATCTAATCCACTTTGACATATGTCAATAAACAATCACAGTAAGAACACACAAAACACTCAAACTGTGAACACATGCATACTCAAATATAATTCAAGTCAAAGAACATTGTATGGGAAATAAAACCAATGAAGTACATCAACTAAGTCTACACAGTCCTAGAGACTACACATGCCTCACTGAAGACTACCTCTTCAAGGTCGGAGAGACGGTCCACAACCATCTCATCCGTAGACAAGTACTTCAAACTCATCACCTTGTGCCTAACCACGTCTCTAACATAGTTTCGCTTGATATCTACTTGCTATAACTTGTAATGATACTTGGGTTTATATATCACGGAGATTGCGACTCCAATGACTCAGCAATCAATCCCGAAGTCTCTTCAGCCATACAACCAACTGAGTGGTCCACACAAGACCCACAAATTTGGCTTCAATGACGATTAACACAATGCGCGACTGTTTCTTGCTCATCCACGATATGGCGCCATCAGAGAGCAGAGCATATCCGAGGTGGGTTTTCTCTCATTAAAGTCACCACCATAGTCCGCAATGTTATACCTAGTCATCCAGAGATTCTCGGATCTCTAGCAAGTCTCTAGCACAAAGCATGACGATGCCCTTAAGATATCACATGATCCTATTTACTGCCTACCATTTCTTCAATCCGGGTCCATCTTGGTACCTACATACCATGCCGACTGCCTGACAAATATTAGGTCGAGTACACACTATTGCGCACATCAGGCTTCCGACTGCACTTAGCTACAGAATTTATTTATCTGGTCCATATATCCATTTTGAGAGGTTGATCAATGTAAACTGGAGTTTCAATTGGTTCGCAGTTACTCATGTTGAACATTTCCAACATTTTGTCTATGTAGCTTTCCTCTGAAAGCCACAACTGCCTCCTACGACGATCTCTCGAGATCTAAATCCCAAGGATGTGCGCCGCCTCACCCATGTCCTTCATCCCAAACAGAGAAGACAATCAGACCTTTATCTGTGTGAGGAACTCCAAGCTATTTACAGCTATGAGTATGTCATCTACATATAGATTCATAAACACAAAGTTCGGTCCAGACCCTTTTGGTGTACACGCAATGATTCTCATCCTTCGAGAGAAATCCATTTTCCACGAACAAATCATGAAATCTGCGGTACCACTGCATAGCGAACTGTTTCAGACCATAGATCAATTTGTGAAGTTTGCACACTAAGTACTCATGGTCTTTCTGCACAAAGCATTCAGACCGCTCCATATAGATCTTTTCTTCTAACTCACCATTGAGGAAGACGGTCTTAACGTCTATCTAGTGTAGTTCCAAGTCTAGACTCACTCCAATAGCTATAATCTTAAGAACCCATTTAGCTCTATTTCTCTATGTCCTCTCGAAGGTCGACCAGTGCCCAAACACCGTTCTTCCTTATAGATTCCATCTAGTCCAAAGTGTTCATCTCATCTTCCATTACTTTCATCCATTCTTCTTAGAAGGTTCCATTGAGAGTTTCTCTAACGTTTTACGACACAATAACCATATCGTCAGATATTAGGGTGTTTAGTTCTAGCCCACGGCCTAACAACTCACTACTACCAGGGTATGACCATGATCACTCCCACTGAGAATGAGGTCCATAATGCTTCCACTGTCAACAAGATCATCAGGAGCGAAATCTGTTTCATTCGCTTCAGCAGGCGATGAATCCGGCAGACGACGAACTGAGGTTCTTCTCTATATTGAGTATGAGAATGCAACTTTAGGACTTAGTGGTCCGTTAAAACTCTATGTTTTCTCTTGAGACATTATTATAAGTGTTAAACGTGATTAGGTCATGTTACATGATTAGTTCATGTTAAATCGGATAATCACTATGGATTAAATATATTAGTGAAATATCCGCAAGATCTTGCAATAAAGTGTTTGTCACATAATATGGGTTAGGTAGGTACAAAGTTCATCAACGAAGGATAAGACCTAATTGATGTTTAAAGGGTAAACAATAATATATTCTTGGAATTGATATCCCGAGAGAGAACACTAAGGAAATAGAGTCCTTAGGTGACAAATTAAAGTATTACTCGTTTAAAACTTTTGTATCTAAAAAAAATTCATGACGTAATGCGCCAAATGTCTTAAAGATGAGCTAAGTTGGAAGTTGTATGCATGTTGTGACGTGCTAGACCAACTACTAAATCAAGTATATGACTCAACTTGATTTGATGCTCAAGGATCACATAGTAAATTGTTCTTGAAACATTGTGTATATGCATGTAATAAGATGTTGTGAAGTTGTTCCTAGTGGGAGTTGAGACTTTCCAGGATAAAAATTCTTTCTAGAGATGGCCATCTGATTAGATAAGTGAGAAACAAGAGAGAACTTCACTTTAGGCGATTGAATCTAAGCAAGTAGCTCTCGCACCAACAACTAAATTTAATTTGGTCTAACAGGTTCCTACTAGTATTGCAGTTGATATATACATTATTGATCCAGTGTTTGTCTACTAGTGATTGTATTTTCAATTTCTTCCTAAAAGGATCCTATTTATGATAAGAACATTTAAAAGACCAACATTACTATGCATAAGGCAGGGTGACATGCAAGAAAGTGAATGTGAATTGGTAGTCAACAAAAGATGGATAAAACGGATAAGCCCGTGAGAACCCTTATGTAGGGATGCATTTATCGGAGTTCTTTTGTCTTAACAATGGTTACGACCATTGCGTAGACCAATGAGATTGATCACATCATAATGTTCATTTTGATCAGAGAGTTTGATTTGGATACATACATGTTCATTAAGATTGCTCAGTGCATTCTTGATTTGTGTTTTAATGTATGTCGAGTAAACTTAAGGTTAGCTCACTCACACGAGTAACCGCCTCCGCGTCTTAGTGGCGTTGCGTCTATGTGACGAGTGGAGATGAGACAGGATTTCGAGTTGAAAATCATCAAGAGAATGATTTGAGAGCTAACTACTCGAATTCATAAGTCGCCCGTTGATATGAGACCATTAGTATAATTATTTTTTTATGGTCGTTGATATGATATCATCGGAATTTTTAATTGAATTTATTTCTAAGTAGTTTACTTTTGAGCGGGATGGGAGTTAGTGTACTATGGTTTAGATGCATTCGGTATCTGGACACACATCCACACAACACCGTCTTTATGACATAAGACATACACTCCATGTGAAAAGGAGAAGGGTGTTGTGACTCGCATTTCATACTGCGTGTGATATTAATCGACCACGGGTTTACACAAGCACGATCTCAGCTTGCTGTAGTGTGAGACCCAATGATCCTTAACAGGTTCAAAATTGTGTGCCATCATGACTCCGATCAGAGACTTGAGACATAACACGATGTTCGCTAGCTTAGTGTGTTACCCGATGGTCATGAACACAGATTCGGCCGGGTGGGACATGTCTAGAAAAGCGAATTGCGTTAGTGTTTGAAGAATCGTGAGAAGAGGAAGATTGTCAACGGAATCTCTTTTAAGAATTGTGTTCACGTGCCCACCAATCATGATTTAGTATTGTGATTGTGAATACAAGGTATAATTAATGAGGTCTTTAAAGATACCAAAAATGAGGTTCGCCGATCTAGGGTACAAGCACACTTTCTTATTGCAGGTTATTCTCAATGAGAGGTTGTATACTCCTAACAGATATACAACAACTAGCTCTCACGAAGTATGTCGGTCGCACGGTGGAGCCCTGTATGAAAGACAAACGAAATGTTAAGAGTATGTCTCTTTACACATTGAGCACCCACATATGTGTGAGTGGGAGATGTAAGAAAATGCATCCATAAGGGGTGCTCATGTAAATTACGGAAACTTCGGGGACCAAAATAGACAGTTACGAAACGTCGTAACTGTCACCGGGTCTATAAATAGACCCCTAAGGGGGCTGCCCTAATATACATCTATACACAAGAGACACACTCAATATAGATGCTCTTCAATAGTCTTAGGGTTATCCACTGTGAAAACCCGAGGGACGCTCCGTTCATGTGACGTCCCCCTCGACCGGTATCGTCGCCGTGACTCCGAACCGCCGGCGATCTCGCACGCTTCCGCTATCATACGTCGAACGGTGTAAGTATAAATTCGTATAACGTTGTTTGTCGTTCTAACGTGTTATTTCTCGTGCATGTATCTCGATTTCCAACAAGTTCCAACCTTAGTGACTCCAGAAACCTCCAACAGCTCCATGAGCCAAAACCTTCTTCTTCTGAGGCGCCCATTTTACGATTCTGCCATTCTCCTCGAGTCTTCCTCGAAATGATTCAATCCAAGTCGGAGGAGAGTCCTGTTGAATCGGGTCCTTTCTCATAACCCACAGGAATAGTTTCTTGCTATTAGTTAGACCAGTTGTAATTTCAACCAGGTGTTTCTCATCGACTGAAGCAATGCTTCCCATGCTGATATAAACTAGGGTGATCAAAAAAAACTATAGGATTGAATTTCCGATAAGACCGGACCGAGACCGGACCGACTAGGACCGAGACCGAACGGGCGGGTTTTTTTCTTCAAGGTCGGTCTCGGGCTCAGACTTTTTTCCCAAAAGCCCGTTTAGGACCGGACCAGACCGAATGTATGTGTATTTGAGATTTTCATAATACCACACCGAAAAAAAGGTGGATTTTGGAGGTTTTCTATCTTTATAAGAGGTACATCTTGATAAATTTACTAAAGAATATAGAGAGTTCATAGTTTTTCTTTGAGAGGTGAACTATTCCTTCGCCTTTTACTAAAGAATACTGTGAACTCATATATTTTTTTGGTGTAGATTCGGTCCAGGACCGAGACCGGCCCGAGTCAAGAAAGACCGACTCGGGCGGGCTTTTTTGGCCGAGGTCGGTCTCGGTCTCGGTCCTCCAGAAGGCAAGACCGAAATTTCGGTCTCGGTCTTGTCTTCAGGACCGGACTGGCCCGCCCATGATCAACCCTAATATAAACCACATAGTTATGGCTTTAATTGTCAAGTAGGGGTGGCAAACAGGCCGTGTCTAATCATGTCGTGTCAGTAACAGTATCGTGTCAATAATTATGTCGTGTCTAAACATATAAATTTTAAACATGTCTCGAATATCCAAACACGCACACGACACATTTAATAAATGTGTCACACAACACGGTAACACGAGAGAATAGTACATCTCTCAAAATATTAATTTAATATGATGTAGACCAATAACCCATAAATCAAATATTAAACTAATAAAATAAATATTATATTTGATCTTAGCCAAAATACCAAGAAACATATGAACGAAATTTTTTAAGAAATCTCTATTTATAGATGCATGGAAGACTCTCTTGAATTGGAGCAACCGATGTGGGATTTTTGTTAAGGGGAGAAGTGAAGGACTTCGGCTGGACTGGGTTAGGACTGCACCTGGGCTAGGAGAGATGAGATGGGCTGGGCTGGGAGACTTCGACTGGGCTTGTGTATTTCTAATACACTCCCAAAAATGTTTATACACTCTCATAATCTATATTTATACTTAATTAATATATTTAATTTTTAATTGCAAATATTTATATGTTCACACTTATTATCCATCAAATATAATATTATATATTTTAGTATATATAATACTTGTTCATTCTTATTCATACTTGATATAGATATACATTATATATCATCTATGTAGGGACGAAGCCAGGAATTTAGTTCAGCGGGAGCAATAATTAGTCTAAGGTCAAATAGTTTTGGTACAAAAATTTCAGAGGGGGAAAATGTAAGAATTTAAAGGGCTAAATTGAAAATAAGTATATTTTTTAGGACAAAATTTACACAAATTCAAAATTTGAGTGGGGGCAATTGCCCCTCGTCCTGTTATGGCTTCGTGTTTGCATCTATGTATATATTAATTTGGCTATAATGTATATAATTATGATAAATATATCATGTATATTCATAATGTCTTATTGGTTCATGTCAAACATATAATTTTCATGCATATGTGGCAAATCATGTAAGACCACATAAGTTACTCCAAACCTTCTCATTCATAAAACCACATAAGTTACATATATAAGGTAGACTTCTATTAGTTTTATATACTTATATAAAAATGTCAAAAATTTATCTTCATATTATTATTATTCAGTCATATGCTAACTTTATATTACAATTTTAATTATAATAAGCTAAATAATATCGATATGCAATATATATATATATATATTATAAAATTAAAAAATGCATAAAATAATTATATATATGGAAATAAAACAAATATATAGGATTTTTTTAATTATAAATACATTGTGTTAAATGTTAAAATACATTTGTTATTATAGAAAATTTGTATTATGAATACATGTGTTACTTTTATTTCCTTTCAATTCATTTGTTATTATTAACATAACGACAACAAATAAAAAAGAATTAGAATGAAACTAAAATATTGTACAAATATAATAATAAAATTTATATTTATATTTTTATAATGTTTAGTAGGGTTGGGCATGAACCGGTTCAGGGCCGAACCGGTTTAGAACCGAACATTTACCACATTTTAAAACCGGTACGGTTTACCGCTCCAGTTTTTGACTGCTCCAGATTTTGACTGATTTATCGTACCTATTCTGAACCGGTTCGACCGAACCGGTCTAACCGGTTCATACTAAAAAAATAAAATAAAAATTGAGGTTCTAATTCAGCAAGCATCCAACTGAGATTACACTACAAACTATAAGTGCATCCTAACCATTTGTCATCATAACAATCGCAATGCTTAATTTGAACAATATATGAAAAGCGCTTCCCCAACAAGATTGGTTATAAAAAGCGCTTCCCAAAAAGATTGGGGGTTGTAACTTGTAAGGTTATAAAAACATAACGCGGCTTCCCTCTAAATATTTTACAAAAGAACAAGAATATCATCCACTTCATTGAACTGAATTTGAAGATTTGGCAAGGATGTGTTAAAACCACATTCAGATAGAGAATTCATTGCTTTTGAATTGACAAACGACAATAGCAAGCCTTAATGCATGCTTTAGCTGGTCAAATCCAACTTAAACTAGGTCAACTGATGGTTTTGTCTTGTCAATATTAGAAACTAGAAGACAGAAGAAAAAGAAAACCTTGAACCATGCCCAAGCTGTCTCACGTCCTTCATAACTGACAGAAAGTCCAAAGACAGCATCCTGAAAGGCAGTCTGCATAACCCGATCTGTTTGATGAATTCTAAGTAGAGACTCCCTATAAACTCTAAGTAGAGACTCTGCAGAATACTATGAAGCTGCTTCCCCAACAAGATTGGTTGGACCGAGAGCTCATGTTTTGATTCATTCAAGCAATCTATGTGATCTACAACGGAAAGAAAAGAAACGGGTGAAAACCAAGCCTCAGCTAAGTAAATTAGAATGGTGTCGGTGACTGAAGTTGCACAGACTTACATTTGCGTGAGCATTGGAAACAAGTATTGGTAAATCGTTTGTTGCCAGTATACCACCCTGTCTCTCTCACATGATGATGTGGAGCTCTGTCATGCAAAAACTTCTCAGTTTACTTTACTATAAAGTTTCATACAACGTTCAACACATTCCCAAGTTCTAAACCAAAGATCCAGAATTGCTTGAAATCATCATGATCAGCTTTCGAGAGTATGCAAAGCTATAACTAAAACCAAATATCTCAGCTGTCACTCATGAAGCATCAAAAGGACAATGTGCAAAATGTGATACAAATTGCAGACTCAGTGTCGGTACCTGCTGCTGCTTCTGTCCTTATCCCTGTCTCTGTCCCTTCCATGATCTCTGTCCCTGTCGTGGTGGTCTCTTGCTCGATCCCCCCTCTCTCTGCTGCGACTCCGCCTCCTCTCACGATCATCCTGATCTCTGTTCCTACTACTACGATCATCCCTTTCCCTTCCTCTGTCCCGGCTCCTTTCTCTACCTTCTTTTTCACCAACTCACGAGGCGTGACGACGACATGCGACAAGCGGCGAAGATAAGAGGCGAAGACGACAGGCGACGAGCGGTTATCAGGTTATTGAAGACTCAATTAGGTTATCACTCTTATCAGGCGAAGACTGAATTCAGTGAGGTTATCAGGTTATTGAAGACTCAGTTAGGTCTGGTCTAAAGTGAAAAACCGGTTTTGTCTGGTCTGAAGTGGTCTGGTCTGGTTTAGTATTTATTAGTATTTTAAGATTAAAACCGGTACAAAACACAGGTTCGATTAACCGGTTTTGAACTGGTTTTCTGTACCTATTCTGAACCGCTCCAGTTTTTTTAAAAAAAACGTTTATTTTATGAACCGGTTCGGAACCGATATGGTTCGGTCAAACCGGTTATTTTTGCCCAGCCCTAATGTTTAAGATTAATTAATAATTAAAATTTTAACTATTATTATCTTGTAAGTAACTTGAAACATCTAAATCTATATTTATACTTAATTAATATATTTATTTTTTAATTGTAAATATTTTATATGTTCATACTTGTTATCCATCAAATATAATATTATGTATTTTAATATTTTATAAAGTCCACTAAATAAAATATATTTAAGATAAAATCATAAATATTCATATAAAAATAATGGAATTGGATCAACTTAACTCATGGGTCTAGTTAATGGATCTTTTACTATATTAGTAGAAATTTAAGCATAAACCAATTCATATAAGTAACTGTGTACACGATTAGACACGATTAGTACACGATTAGACACGACACGATTAGACACGATTAATTAATTGTGTCTAAACGTGTGTTTGTCGTGTATTTGCATGTTAGATGTGTTTAGACACGATTATTACTCGTGTATAAACGTATAAGAGTTGTTTAGACACGCTTAGTAATCGTGTTGTGTCTAAACGTGTAAATTGCAGATTGTTTAATCATGTCGTGTCAGAAATTGTCACATCTATTGTCAAGCCACAGAATGCAATCGTTGTCTTCTTCAAATAAACCAGTTGTCGACGAAGTTGCTGCAGATACAAACATGGGGGAGCAATCATTCTTTCGACAGGTGGAGGACTACGACAAAGGGAGAGAAGAGAGAACCAAGAAGACATTGAGGAGTTGGACACTTTAACAACAGAAGTGGTAGGGTATTTTCGGTATATCCATTTATGATTAAATAACATGATCAACACGCGATGATAATATAACAGACAAAAAACGATATTGGACAAAAAAATTAAATTACCAACAAACTGAAACATATGAGTGTGATAACAAATATGATGGATCCAATTACCAACGGATGCAAACATCCGGGTGCAATTTCATACTTTTCCCTTATTCTTATCCCCTCGTGTAGAGACACGAGTTGGGGCAAGCTGACTCACCCAACATCTTGTAGCGCGTGTACTACTTACCTTCCAAGAAAATATACATAATTTTTAGAAGAAAAAAAACACTCAAAAACAAGACAGCTGAAACACAAAACAGAGGCTTCTCAAAAACCAGCATTTCCTAAACAAACCAGCGTGAAACAATCAACACCCTCCCTCAAAAAAATCTATGTAAAATTGGAGGGGGAAAAACGGAGACACGATACATATAAGCACTCTTAAATGTAGTATAACTGTCCCCACAAATTTTACAATTCAAAACTGAAAAAGAAACTGCTTTCAGTTATCTATGACACTGCTGTTCTTTGGCTTCTATTTCCTTCACGCTCTCCACAATGTGCTGGATCTTCTTTGCCAGACTCTCATTGTGGCTCTCAATGTGCTCAAACAGCAGCTCTAGATGCCTCTTGTATGTCGCAGCACGTCTCTTCTCTGTGGATAACTGCTGCGATAATTCCCGTATCTTATCATGTTCGTTCTGCAGAAGCACACGAGTCCTCTCATTATCATCCTCACATTGTATGAATTGGAAAACAATCTTATGTATCACAATTGCTGGCTCTAAAAAAAACTTACAGTTAAAAATAAGAAAAATAACTGAAACCAATAAATTATTTAGAAATTTACAGTTAAATATAATTAGGGAATAAATTCAAAAGATGCAATTTGCTAGCTTTGTCCATTTTTTACGCCCTAACGGGAAGACATGTGTGCACCACTTGTGGATTTTCAGTCGGAACTTGGCAAAAAATGAATACACTAAAAGTTTTGCAAAAATAAAATAAAAAATCAGCTAGCAACCAGCCCATCAAGGCATCAGACAAGTTCAACTAGCAATTTGGTATTTAACAGTATAATGATCAAAGAGTATCAAACTAACCGGGTATTGTTCATAGATGCAGTCCCTTCGACCTTTACCCGGAGTTAAGGAGTGAGTATGCTCCTTCACAAACTTGGTGACTACCCATTTACCTGAGTCCACTTTCCTAACAAGTATCATTGCCCTGCAACCCACCCTTGTCTCCATTCTCTGCCTCACTATCTTCTCTCGTTTGTCTGCCATTCTGAAACCCTCTTTATTGCAAACAAATGCTCGCCCGATTGCAGTCCCATCACGTCTTGACCGAGAGAGCTTGCTGACACGAATTATGAATCCCACCCGTGTGGCATATGCATTGTAAAATGCTTGTGCTGCTGCTTCCGTTTCAAACTCCTGACCAATGAATGGCTCATCATCTGCCACTGATTCTTCTTGGTTGGCCTCTAAGATTTCATCTCTCTCTGAAGAATCTTGATCAATTTTTACATCCATGACCACCTGATAAACTGCCTCTGCAGAATTTTCATCCATTTCATTTTCTTCTGCTTCTTGGCTGCCTTCGACTTCCACACTGTTCATTATCTCTTCTCCATTGAAGTCTCCTGCAAGATCCACTGCAGCAAGAAAGAAATAAAACTCATTCACAATCACGTTCAATTATTCTGGTGCGCCTTTTGTCAACTTCAATTGATGCATACATTTATAATATTTCATAAGGTGTAAATGTGTGATTAATAGGCACATCCACTTCTGAAAACTGAAAAGGAAAAATATTTTCGAGCACAATGTTATAGATAATGAAAGGGGAAGTCTGCTTCACTTGAATTTCATCTTTACCAAATGAACAATTCTCACAATCGTTCAACTTTAAGGAAATCACATCTACAGAAAAACTACTTTCTTAACATAAACAAAACCTGTTCTCCGGATTTAGAGCTAGACTATACTCTGTAAGACTACGGTTTTTAGTGTTTGTTCCTAAAGAGATCAAATCTCTAACTAGTAAATCAAAAACAGCAGAAAAAAGTTACAGGAAACATGTGACTCTAAATAAGTCCAAAGTCATTTAATTTCGATTAAACAATGAATTTGATATGATATGCTCTCATATAACCTAATAAATCATCATCATAGTTAAAGATAAACACGCAGCCAATATAATAATCACTGTGCATTAGTCAAATATATGGTTCATCTTCTTGCGTAATTCCAATTCTTCAGGAGGAGGAGGTGCAAAAAGCTTACGAATTTATTAAAGTAGATAAACAGATACATTTTCGAATCACTTAATTTCTTAAATTATCCATACTCAACATTCTATCCAAGCAAAGCCATAAACAACGAACCCTAAATTTCATGACGCGCGAGCAATTAATTGACTTAAAGATAAAATTATTGGAGAAAAAAATGCTTACTGGTTGTGAGATAATGTTGATTATCCTTGCCAGCTTATAAGATGATCATCAAGAACATCAGACAATTGTTCAGTTTACGTAGCCGATGAGAGAACGAGACGACGAAGGGAGAGACGGAGGAGGGTTCAGGACCAGGTTATGAGTATGGGGACTCAGCTCTGCGTGACATGCCGTTATTTAATTGGATTTCATATTAAGAAAAAGTCAACAATTTTGGGTCAATATAAACAGTAGGTCGACGCGTGTCTTCTTCCGTGGTCTCTCTCGCATACGAACTATCCTCTCGCTCAGATTCGGGTGTGAACCCGACCCGCAAATCGCTATTCGAGTCTCTTCTTCTTCTCTGTTCTCTCCTCTATTAGCTAGTCTCCTGCGTGACTGATGAAGAAGAGATCGTTGAAGGTTGAAATGGAGTGAGTAATGGCTAAGGGTTCGTTGCACATTCTCTATAGAGCTTGCTCGCTTCTCAAATCGTCGTCTTCAATGGCTTCTTCTTACAGGTTCTCTCTTTCTCTCTCTATCTTCATCGTTCAATCGTGCTTCCTTCTATCCAATGAGGTTTTGGGCGTCAGTTGTGGGTTTAATGTCACATGCGACACCAACGGGTAGAGTGGGAATGAAATTGCCCTACAATTGTTCCTTCTTGCCTTAATTTTGTGTCGTTCAGCTAGAGCTTAATATATTGTAATACGAAAACAATAATCGTACATGATTCTTTGCATGTTCTTTTTTGTTAGAGCTTGAAATTTGCGAATGTGTACTGTTAATTTTCTTAAATTTTCAAATTAAAATCTGTGAAGAAAGCAAGCCTCTTTTCATTTGAAGCACTCAACGTCTTTTATTAGATAACTTGTTGCACTTTGACAATTGATTTTGGATATTGAACTGAAGTTTCTGAATGTCCAGAGCGATTCTGCATCAGGGAAAATCGGTTTTCACTCCCTGTGAACAATTGCTACGATTAAATCCATTTAGATCTTCATGGGAGTTTAGAAACTTGAGCTTTGGTACAGTGAACCTTATATCATCTGAAGGGAAGCCTAAGTTTGAGACACACGAATTTGATCCTCCGAAGAAGTACAAGTGGATGGATAAGAAGAGGTTCAAATTGCAGAAGAAGAGAGAGAAGGAGAAGCGTAAAGCTGCAAACAGGAAGGACCCGAGGCGGCTTGGCATAACAAATAAGAAGAAGAGGAAGTTTCCAAATGCAGAAGAAAGGATCAAATTCAAGCTTGAGAAGGTGAGAATGACTTGCTGCCATTTGGGTCAAGCTTGAGAAGGTGCATAGCTGATGTGCCAACACGTTAACTGCTAAGTTGAGGAATTACAGTTTTCAAGTGTTTCATCTTGCTCGATATTTTCAGAAATTTTTCGATGTTGGTAACAAAACAATATCCATATACCTACGTGCAAGCCTTTAACTAGTAATATGAAAGTTGTTGCGTTGTCATGTAGAACTTTGGTACTCAACGGAACATGAAATTAACTTATTAGGAGTCATTCATATAGTTTTATTTTTGTACCAACAAAAGACTCATGTCAGTATTAGACAGTGTATAGACATGGTTTCTGTGTCTTCCTACTGAGAATTGAAGTTAGGAAGAACAAAACTAGAATTTGTCGTATTCCATTTTAAATACATCTTAGCTTTTTTCTTCTTTTGATTGCAGGCGAGAATTAAGGAGGCTCTGCTGATCGAAAAACTGAAGCGATATGAAGTCCCCAAACTCCAGGGCCCTGCAGTGGAACCTATTCGCCTAACCGGTGAGGAACGGTTTTACATGAAAAAGATGGCCCAGAAAAGAACTAATTACGTGCAAGTTGGTAGAAGAGGAGTATATGGAGGTGTTATCCTCAATATGCACATGCACTGGAAGAAGCATGAAACTGTTGAGGTTATCTGCAAACCTTGTAAACCTGGACAAGTCCATGAGTATGCAGAAGAAATTGCGAGGTTGAGTGGTGGTGTTCCGATTCAAGTAATTGGAGATGACACCATAATATTTTACCGGGGCAAGAATTACACGCAGCCTGAAATCATGTCACCTATAGATACACTCTCCAAGAAGAAGGTGTGTCTCCTCTCCTCACTTGTCCTTTTTTGTCTTAGGTTTACTTGAACTGTAAATATAGAAATGGCTTGCTGGTACCAAGGAGGTGAAGATATGTAGAAGTGGAAGAGACCTGTTCAAAAGGAGTGCTTCCTTGCCGCTATCTTGTTTTAACACTTTCTGTAATGCCGTTATATATTCTGCTTGTAAATGCCTCTTTTTTTTTGTCACGGCACAGCACCCTTATATTGACTGAAATCGTCAACAAACAACTATTTGCAGGCACTGGAGAAATCCAAGTACGAACAATCACTGGAATCTGTACGCCACTTTATTGCAATTGCTGAGAAGGAATTGGATCTCTATCATCGCCACATTGCACTTTATGGAATTCCAAATAGTCGGGATCCCATTTCGGTTTTAGACTGTGCAAGAAGTAACACTAATGAAGATGATGATGAGTCAAATGAAACAGGATCAGAGGTAGAAAGTGATATTCCAGGTGAGGATGAATTATCTGTGTTCAGTTGGGGTTCTGAATCATGTAACAGCAAAATCTGATTCTCTTGATGGAGCCAAGCTAGTGTCTTGATAATTTCATTGTGCCTTCTGTACATCTTTTTTTTCTTTCTTTCTTTCTACATTCCAAACAAGGGGAATTAATGGAACCGAGGTGAGTGGGAATATAGAACTTCTTCCAGACTTGTTATTCTTACAAGATTGTTAAGAATGTTTGTATTTATCAAAAAGGGTGATGGATATGAAATAACATCTATTTTTAATGAAGTTGGATAAATTTATCATGGTTACAAGTTTATTTTTTGTTGGATATCTCAGTCTATAGGAATAAATTCTAAAATGGGTATATCAACCCATGGCAAGTCCCTCTTATTGACACACTGTAATTTTACGTGACAATACAAACAAGGAACTACCTTTGCTTTACAAGTTAAAATTTTCAACTTTGTTTTTGTATGTATGGTTGTAATTTGCAAAACAAGCTGATTTTGTCAACTTGATGTTTGTGTGGACATTTTTTGGCCGACTCACGATGTTCATCCAAACAACCAAGATTTACGTTGTGGTTTGAGTCTACTGAGAAAGTCATTGAGTCAACAAACCTTGTTTTGAGTCAACTCAGGTTTGACCTTAACAGAAGGAGAAACTAAGATCATTGTGATTTTTAAATAAGTTAGTTCATTCTTCTCATGATCGCCTTCCCTACATCTCTCAAAATCAATTTCTAGGTTGATTTCAGACCAGTTTTTTACTTAAACCAAACCAATTTTTTTAGAAACAGAAAAAAGTATTGGTTTTTTACAAACCAGACGAGTTCAGTTCTGAACCGGTTCATAAACAAGCCTAATTCCCGACAATAATTAATTTTGTCAACAAACAAAATATTTCGTCGGTAAAAATATATTTACCAACGTTTTTTTACCAATGAAATTAAAATTTTGTCAAGAATGAGTGGATTTTCAGTAGTGTGTTGATACAACAGATGGAGTGCAGCAAAGCACCCCAACCGCTAGAAAACCAAAAGCCGAAAAAGATAGTAAACCAAAGGTAAAGGCAAACATGCTTTTTTCTTGGGAAGAAGTAGGATCTGGAGACCAACTTAGTGAATGTGGAAGTGACACACTGGAAGGTGAATCAAAAGTTGATCACGTGGATGAGGCGACTAGTGGAGAAAACCACAAGGTTTATAAACCTGACATAGATACTACAAACCTGGATCTAAGTCTCGGAATGTTATTTGATAGTGTCACTAAATTTAGCAAGTCAATCAGGGATCATGCCATAATGAATGAGTATGATGTTGATTTCACTATGAACAACCAAACAACAGTCGAAGTATATTGCTAGAACAAGTGGGGTTTAAAGTTGTTTTGGGGATTACGAATGTTGTTTTAGTACTGACTTAGGAGTGTTATGTTTAAAACTGTTTTGTGACTTGATACTGAACTTGTTTTGGTGTAACACTTATGGGTGTTTCTGGGAACATATGAATGAAACATTGTATTCTTACTGTTAATGCACTTTATCCATTTAATAACATTTTACTGAAACATGTCTAACTATGTAATCACATTCTACGATTACAAGTTTAACATATTAAACACACTTTAAGAAAACAAATGTAACTATTTAATCACATTAAAAGAAAACATATGTAACCATTTAATCACATTAAAAACAAACATATGTAACCATTCACGCCCATAATAAACTCTTAAATTTAGATTCTATTCAATAAAACTCAGATTCTGAAGAAAATCATTACATAATTCATCTTCTTGCTTCCATTTCAACAGAATATGTTGGAATATTGGGTTTGATTAAGGGGCTTGGAAGCAATTTGGACAAAGTTTGGGCTTTGAGCTCAAATTTAGCAAAATCAATGTGGAATGGAAGAGAAGTGTATTTCTCTTGTGAAATTAAATCCCACGCCGACTGGATTCATGCTTGGAGAAGCATATATATGATTATTCACTTCTCAAGTGTGTAAGTAATCAAGTCAGGAGACTCTCTCTTGCGCGCAGGGGGGGTGCAAATCACAGATTTGGTTAGCATTTCAGACCATTTGGCTTATGTGCGTGCCCGCGACATGCGTACACGATTGTCGAATCGGAAAGCTTGTCTAACACGAGTCAGTTTTTGTTAAACCGGATTATAATTTTTTGTCCAGATTCAATGTAATTTTTCTTTTGGTTTAAATACATTGAACCGCTGTAATTAATTAATTACCGTTTAGTATTAATTATCGTAATTAATCATGATTGAATTAATGCTAAGTCTCAGAATTCATCTTATAAATTCCCTCACATATTCTGTCATTTGACACACCAAAATCCTATTAACTCTCGAAATTTATGAAGTTGTTCTTCGTGTTCATCCTCCTCCTTTGCTCTTCGTGTTGACGATTTGCAAGGTTCTTTCAGGTCGTCGTGTTCGGCCTTTCTAGTATTTTATTTGTTAAATCCGTCGTGTTTGGTATTGAAAGTCGTTGTGTTCGACTGATTTCCAAAGGAAATCGAACTTGGTTCAGTTCGACCGGTCACTACTACGTGCTAAGTAAAAACTGGTGTCGTCGTTGAATCCTATGAGGTAATATGCCTAAGATATACCCTAGCACAAACCTTTCACGGTTGGGGAGGACTAAATTACCTTAAGGAAACCGTGCTTAACACGGGCCTCGACTTGTTATCGTCATCTTTGCATGGTTATAAATTTATTTATCAAATTACAGTTTAGTCCTTGAACTTTCGATTAATACAGATTAGTCCTTTATATAATTGATATTTTGTAACAGAACATTAAACAACAAATTCAAATACAAATACTTGTTTAGTACATTGATAAAAAGTGTGGAAAAAACAACGGTTAATGCAACATTCAACTTCCAATTGCTTCGATTTGTCGTCGCACCTTGTGCATTCACACCTTCGGATTTCAGCTGTCCCTCCAGGGCTTGAAGCTTGAACGTGACGTTTCTTCCATAGGGGCACATAGATGGATCTTCCCATTCGAAAAATCTGCACCCGGGAGTTTCTACGGACTACAGAACACAAAGAAGCATAAACTAGTAGCATCCAGGAAAAACAAAAAATTGAATATATTGTTCAAATTATGGTTCTTATCAAAATTAGAGTTTTTTCACAATCAAATGAAAAATTGGGACGAGATACTCAAAATGGTTGCAATTACCTCAAAATTAGAGTAACCATGGAACCTCCGACCGAAATTTTTCCAAGAACCCGCAGATTTGACGAAACAAATCTGACCACAGTACCACTATTTGGGCCTTAACACTACAAGGGACGACTCTTGGATGCTAGACTGAGAACGAACAAGCCCAAAGTGCTCTTGGCGATTGGGAACAAACTCAGTGATTTCCTTCTTCAGTTTCATCTTCGACCAGATTTCAAAATTCACTTCACTTATAATAAAAGAGACCGTGAATCTTTGAAAATTCACATGGTTTAATTCTCATGTGCAATACATATGACAAATTTAACATGAAAATTTGACGATAAAAAGTAAAAATGACCCATTAATCTTATGGTTGAAACTTAAGTAACTAATGCAAAAATAAGAAATCATATATTTTCCTAAAACGAGTCAGCTTGGAGTATATTAAAATACGGCCCCATCTCCATTTGAGACGATACAATAGCGAGACAGAATCCCACCACGCTGCCTGCAGTCCCAGAAACACCTAGAAACTCCTTCATCGTCTTAATCGTACCAAACTTGTAGATTGACACGGTCCTCTTCTGTTCCGCCTGAAATTATATTATACCAATCAGGGTTTTATCAATGATACTTGCGAGGTAAGCTATCTTCCAGTTGTTTTAGCCTTTTACTCACCGACACTGAGTCCAGCGATCGGCAATACTAGATTCTGATCATCATCATCTGGGGTTATTTGAAAGTGGGAAGATGGATGAAAGTTTCTAATTTTTCAATGCGTTTGATGTAGCGTTCTAGGAGAAGGTAGTGGGTCTGTTGCAATCGCCATGAAACAGCGATAAGGCGGAGAATCATAGGTTTCATCTTTATCTTCCAGCTCTGCCATTCGTTAAGGAATTGAAGAAAGTTTCTGAGCTTTGAATGCGTCACATTGGGCGAAGCTACAGTTGGCAATTGAAAACAAGCAAGTTCTTTACTCAGGGTTTTCGGCTTTCAGATCTGCGATTCATAATAGCACTGTTCTGCTTGTTTGATTGATTGATGTGAGCTCATTGATATCAATCAGAATTGATTAAAATAATTAGGGTTTTTCTAAATTAAATGGGGACGCCACTAGTTTATGAGATCTGGGAAAAGCCCGCGACGAGCTGTATCATAGGGATTTGCTGTGCAGTATGGTTTTTAATCCAGAAGAAGAACATTGGGTACCCACATGTTGGATTGAGCTATGAAACTGCAATTGAAGGTCATCACTGGAGAATCATAACTTCAGCATTCTCTCATATAAGCATTTTGCACCTTGTTTTCAATATGAGCGCCCTGTGGAGCCTAGGTGTGGTGGAACAGTTAGGGCATATGGGTCTTGGTGTGAAATATTATCTCCATTACACACTTGTTCTAGTCATTTTGTCAGGACTGCTTGTGATAGGAATGTATCATATTCTGATCCAGAGGTTCAAGGTCGAGTATTTTAAGAGAGTGGTGGCTGTCGGGTACTCATGCGTTGTCTTTGGCTGGATGACGATTCTCTCTACAAAGCAGCCTTCATCAAAATTGAATCTTTTTGGTTTTTTGTCTCTGCCCATCAGCTATGCGCCTTTTGAATCATTGATTTTCACATCCATCATCGTTCCACAAGCGAGTTTTCTCGGGCACTTGTCAGGAATCATTGTTGGGTATGCTATCGCGTGGGGACTCATTAATGGGATGAATAACTATTGGGCTATATCCATGTTAGGGTGGTCTGTGGTTGTTTTCATATCTAGCTTGAAGCGGTCAGGTGCCTATGAACTTAGCTTTCTAGAAATAGAAGAAACTGTGACGGATCCTTCAATGCGCATCATATCACCTGGGAACGGCAGAACTTTGCAGATGAGTACTCTTCCTCTTTGAGGCATGGAACTTGTATGAACTTTTAGTCTGTTTCATTTCTTCATATTGTAAGTAACTTCATGTAGGGTGCTTATTATGTAAGAGGCCTCGTTGATTCGAGTCGTCCCTTGAAGGATTGTTATGATTTTTTGGTATAATCTCATCGCTGAAAATACAGAGTGCAAGCATAGACATAATTCTAAATTATTTGCCTTACAACATTTGCAATGCTTTCATTGATTTTACAGTTCATTAGTAGTCTTCCTCTACTCTCAAGGGATAGATAATACATCACTTTTTTTTTAGTAGCTTGTTATCAATTATGTATTGTTTCAACATGTTGGTAAGTTTCTCTATGATTGTTGAGGGAAAAAGGAGAAAAAAAGCGCGGTAAAGAGGCTAAATGCAAGAACTCTGCACACCCCAAGCAAGGTAGGGTTCAAATTCATACGATTTGCTGGTTTACTCCAGATATCATGAACAATAATATACTATTTCTCTGGTTTGAATGAGCAGATGCATTCACGTTAACGTTATTCCATATGTTTGATTTGGTGCCGAATTGAGCTAATAAGATTTTTATTTGGGTATATGATGAACATGGTATTTGGTGCCTAGCAGTGACATGATAATTTTGTCTAAAGAAAGTCTTTTCCTTTACATTCATTAGAGCTCCATTTTTTTTTTCAATTGTACTGTTTAAAGTTTGAAGTCATTGATAGATACATCATGGTGGATATTGATGCATTTATTTCAGCTCCAGATTTCACTTACGCTACAGAACCTGCATTATTTCTATTTTCATGGTATCATCTATAGATAGATAGATGATTGTGTAGTTCTTCGTGTGCAGGTTGCAAATCAAGCCCCTGATCATCTTCTGGGAGGTCTGTCCTCTATTCAAGTTGAAACATCCAAAACATTTGAGTGCTTGTATGGTGGAATGGAGTCAATTGTATGGTGGTGCTGCTGCACTTAATTGCCTGCGTTTTGCTTGGCATACACGACGGACACAGAAGAAGGCAAGAAAGTACATATCTCTTATCTCGTTTGCACTTTACTTGCTTCCTTCCTTCAATACAACATTTCTGGTAAAAAATTGTATAAACTATCTTCTTAAGAAAAAATAGAGCTCCATTCCTCATGAACATACGTTAATACTGATTTGTGTTTGCACATTCATAGTACCCACACAAGTCCAGCGGGGAACCCATTCCAAAGCTGCTCGATTTACTAGGATCCTTGTTCCAAATGGAGTCATCAAGTGGGGTCCCTCTCATAATCTAGTGGGTATTTAATAAAAAAATAAGAATTTTTTTTTGATCAATAAAATTACAGAAAATTAAGTATGTAAAAAAAACAAGTGGGGTCCCAGGAACACAGGACCCCACTTCTTGTGAGCCAGATCCGCCATTGCACACTACCGATTCGGCAAGTCGTTGTGTGGCGGTTCCAAAATGACTAACTAGATAATATAACTAACTAGGAAAGGACATCACGTATAACCTCATCCTTCCTCTGAGCTCAGTATTCAAGTATCTTTTGTATATAATTCCTCATCACAAGCCACAACTAAACCCGACCAAGCCAACCCCCTCCTCCGCCTTCTTCCTTTTAGAAGAAGACCAGAAATTCATACCAAAGAATCAATGATGCCTTCCTTTCTGAACCCCTTCCAGCCCAAATACAATCATTCAACTGTACAGTCTAAGAAATAATTGACAAACACAGAAACTTGCAACTTGGGCTAGCTCTTGTTTCCAGTTCCTAGTACAGCAGCAGCTGATTCCACATTTGTCAGCAGATACTCGTAAATTTTCTTCCTTAGACGGTCAATAACCTCGGGTGGGACTTGGGGAGGCTTCTCTTCATCTTCACCTTCCTCATCTGTAGTGGTTGTCTTCCCAATCTCGTCAAACCACTCATTCAAGCTCTTGAGCTGACTCAACATTCCTGCAATCTGACCATTGTCTGACAGTGCTGATGATGTGTCATTATCCGAGTCCAGGAACCTCTCCACAAACCCAAGAAACCAATCCCACGACTGCAGCCTTAGCTTCTCACCCAAGTCAACTGTCTCCTCAAGCCCATTCCCTCTGACCCATTCCGGCAAAATTTGACTTTGAGTCTGAGCCTTTTGGCTAGTGTTGGATATTCGGTTAAGCCTCAATGCCCCTACTACTGCTTGGCGGGTCTTGCCCTGCTGGGACTTTGCAGGGTCAGTGTTGGTCTTGGAAGAACCATTTTCAAGGACAACCACGGTTTGACTTCCCGATTCATATTTCCGAGTTTGACCGGCAAGGAGAAGACTTGCCAAAGGGTCTTTGGTGAAGACGGTGAAGGGTGAGAGATTAGTAGAAAGAGCCGCTTGGACCCAGCAATCTGCTTGCTTTTTCCTCTCGGCTGATGCTTTAAGAGCATCTTCTGATGGTGGCGGCGATGGTAATGGGTTTGAATTTTCTTCAGAAGTTGCAGAAGGAAGGTACTTTGGACAGAGAGTCGGCTATGGATCGGCTAGTGTTGAGGGTGGAGTGGAGGGTCAAGAACTGCTCCACAGTTTCCTGTGGGTTCTCTTCTTTAGCACCCACTGTAAGCTCCGAGTATATGCTGCAATTCAATGATCAATGCAAATAATAGATGAGATGAAAATGAAAAGGTTACTAAATAGAATCATCCATCTCCAAAAATTAAAAAAATAATAATAATAATAATCATTTACCTGTTTATTGCGAAAGATTGTACATAAAATTAGAAAATGTAATAGTAAATATATATATATATATATTAAAATAATATAATAAGTTGCATCTACCTTCACTGATAGAAGTACCTACATATAAACATACCTTAAACATCGGAGTAAGCTATCAGCAGCAGATGCCTCCTGCATAGCCTCTATTGCTGCTGCCTTTGCTACATCTCTATGCTTCATAACCTCCTGTTGAATACCACCATAAGTAACATAAGACCCTAGAACACACAATATCATGACAGTGAGATTGCCTTGTCTTGGCTACAAGTCAGTTTTTAGGTCTAAATTTGCACAATGCTAAAAGTTCAGAGCCTCCGTCCCTGCATGTGATTGGCCAGGAACGCTAAATAACGAGTTTATACAGCAAATTTACATATAAAATGGATGGCTCGTATAATCATCAGTACAAAGTTAACTTTTTTAAGGCTTTCTCAGATGTAATGCAGAAGAAATTATACCTTGCCAAGCTTTGCTAAGGAAGAAGGAAGCAAATTCCAAGCAATACTTGAATCGTTCAACCTCTTACTGTTGAGAGGAACCTTGATAAAACTCCCCGGTAAGCCATTATTCGATTCTACTGAATGTTTCCTTCCATTGTCCCGTGGTTTCACCAGCTTGTCCCGATCACCAGCAGCTCCATTTGCAGAGGCCTTTTTCACAGATTTCTGAATCTTGTTCTCTTCATTAACAGACTTCAGTAAGATAGTCCTTTTTTCCTCTCTTGGTACCAATCTGTCATTCGATATACTCTTCCTTGGAGCCTGATATTGAAAAAAATGAAAATTTTACACATTAATCACTTGATTAGAACTAATCACATAAACTGTATGAGTTCCTAATCCATCTCCAGCATAACATGTTTCTTAAGGCACCTAAAACTTCAATTTCATGGATTTTCCTTATACAAGTTATAATACTAAACAGTATAAAATCTTCTACTTTTCCAAATTATGATAACATTACAGGATTTAGATAACTATTTTCTGTTAATCTAATAAGTTATCTCCCATCAAATTTAAACTTTAAATGCAAAATTAGTTCTTTTAAGAAAAATTTTGACCAACAATTCAACTGACTTGGAGAACTTACAGAGGTGCTGCGCTCTTCAGTTTTAGTATCTTGCTTGATGGACCTCAACTTTGGACTATCCCTACTCTTCATGACCTCCATATTCCCTTCCCAGCTCTTCCTCATCGCCTTGGTCCCGAAGTCAGCTGCTCCATGGAAGAGATTCTTAATGGCAATGGGAGTGCTATCCTTCTTCTTGCTGGGAGTGGGACTTGTCCCACGAACCGAACTCACCTTCTCCACCAATCCCAACTTTGTGCTCAATTTCTTCAACCCCTTGACCTCCCCTTGCTGCTTCATCCCATTAGAGAACTTCTCAAAAGACGTAGGCAGAGAGTAACAGCTCGAGGGGGAAGAAGGGATGGATTTCGAGTTTAACAATTTCATTCGTGAAAGCGGTGGTGGTGATTCCTTCTTAACATCAACTGAAAGTGAATGCTGCGATGGTTGGGACTTCGATTGGCTAAAGGAAGATGATTTTCTATCTGAGTTCTTCTCCTCCTTGGAATTAACCACATTTAGCTTAAGGGGTGAGAGCTTTTCTTTCTCACCACTCACTGGTTTCAAGCTTGAAGGAGACTTAACTGCTTTAGGGCTGTTATTGAGAAAGCCTAGAGGAAAATGAGTTGCGACGATATCTTCAGGGTTGCCCACACAAGGGTGTCGTGGCCCTGGAACGGGCCTAACCCCTCTTAGAACAGGGACAGGGGACCCTGATTCGAGCCGGTCGACATGAATAAACTGACCCAGTTGGATCTTATCACTCAGAATGAGATCATCGTGTTCATCAGGGAGAGAAACATACGTCGCGTGTGAAGAATCAGAGACCTTTAGATAAAAGCCTTGGTTTGGGAATAACTCACCACCGGCAGCAAGTGCAGGGACTATACTCACTACTTGTAGAAGAGATGTTCTGTGCTCACCGGCTACTTTCACGTCTGTGTTCATGTGCTGCAACAGCTTCAGCAGCACTCCGGGCACAAGATTCGCCATTTCAAACAAGACCCAGCTTCAGAAATCCAACATTTCATCCAAGAATCACAGAGATCTTACAAAGGCACAAAAAGATTCCTGATTTAATGCAGCGATCCTCCAAAAAGAGACTTTTTTTTCTGAAGAGAGTCGAGAAAGAAACGCAACAGTTTGAATCAGACGGGGAAGAAAATGATGGAGTTTAGTTAGTATTCCCTTCTTCAAGATTCAGTCGTAGTCTAGTGTGGGTTGAGGTTCTGAGTCATGAAAATGACTTGAAGTTTGCCAAGAAAATGAAATTTTAAACTGACCTCTTCCGCCTAGAAAGGCTCCCTGACCAGAAAGGCTCTTAATGCAAAGACCTTCCGCAATCTTGGAAATACTGCCGGGTCTGTTAATGGAATCGTTATACAGTCAATACAGCAACCGGAGAAGAAGAAGAAGAAGGTGAATGCATTTACCACCGACCAAATTGCAGATGGAAATTAATTAAAATCTCAAAAATAGAAGTAGGAAATTGATTGGGTCCAACCAAAGATGACAACTTTATTTTAGAAGGAAGATAGAAGCAGCATTTTGACAAGCGTCCACTGAACATGGGGGATAATAGCGCAGAGGAGGAGAGTTAGCATAATTGATGCCAGGACAGGCCAGACCAGGCTTCAATGCATGATTGCTAGATTCAGAAATAGAAGCAACAGATACAGCAGACGACAGAAAAAAGGGAGACTATGAAAACATCAAGAACAAACATACTGAATCTGTGCTACTTACTACAAATCAATCCAAAATCAGGGTTTTCATTAACACAAAGCAGCTTGATTGGAGGAGAGCTTCATCATCAGAAAAATGCCAAAATGGAGACCCTCATCTTTCCTTCCTACCTCATCACCCATTCGATTTTATTTGGGGTTGGGCAATAAAAAAATGAATCTTTATCTTTTGACAGAAAAATTATTTGTATATATTGACTCATTTCTTGATTAATGAAAACCCACAATAAAAACTAGTGTTATCATAATCGGACCGGACCGGCGGTCCGACCGGGCATCGGACCCCTGGTTTGGTTCAGATAAAAAGTTGTTTTGCAAATGAACAGTATTTGAACGGGAGTGAACCAGACGATTTTTGAAAACCCATTCGATTTTCAGTTATTTTTTAGGCTGATTTTTTTACAGGCCAATTGATTTTTTGTTTAAACCGATTAGTTTTGTCCTGCACATGTTCAACATAATTGTTTAAGGGATCACACATGTTCAACATAATTTGGTAGTCGAATAGGTAAAATCATATGACAATGATATTTGCATGTGATCACTTGATCATAAGTTAAAACAAGACAGCAACATGATTAGTCATTTTTATAAGCATTATCACATTCAGTGAAGTACGTTGGACATGAAAAAAGTAATAGGGGCGACGAGATTACCAGTGTGAGTGGAGAAACTGCTATGCCACCATGCCCCCTTCCAGTCACTCTGGGTAGTGGAATCATTTCCTGATTTATTTACAGATGATGTAGTTACATTTAAATAAGATTTTGGACAAAAATGAGCAGCCTTAACTTTATGAATACATGTAATTTTACACTCATATTAGCAATGCAGTAATTTTCTGAGAAATACCTGAAGGCCCGGTTCCATCTAGGCATGGACAGTGCGAAGTCCAAGCATAAACATCAACCAAATGGCCAAACCTAATCACCATTATTCATATAGTTTAGACCAACACTACTCCTTAGAGTCCACGATAATATTTGTTGGAATATGGAAGAATGAACGCAAATGAATAGAATAAATAAAAGTACGTCTTACGGTAAGTATGAAGCAACTTATGTGTGTGCTTGACAGTTTGAGACTATGTATGTATTTTCAGTTTTTTTTTTTCTTTGTGCACAGTGAACCGCACGTCAAACCGGATCTGATCGAGTTGGATCGGTCTAATTGGAAACCGTCTCCCTCGTCGATTCGAGGACCAATCCGATTCTAATAACACTGATAAAAACAAAATCTTTATTGCAAACTTTCAATAATATATTAGTAAAAGTAACTTATATTTTGTATGGATATATATATATATATAAATCATTTAGATACCTTAAAAAATATATTTTTACAAATAGATACCTTATAAAAAAAATATTATTATTGGATACCTTATAAATTTTAAATGTATTTACTTTAATATTTCAATTATGTGTCCGTTACGCGTATAATATTTTATTTTATTAAGGTAACTCTACTTTATTTTATTGTTACTTTGTAACTTTAAATTATTTTATTCTTGTAATTAAATATATTTACATTATCTTTATTGAATTGATATTTATTTTTATTAGCACTTCCCTGTATATAATTAAAATAAATATATTTATAAATTTTAAAATACCCAAAAATAACAATTTAAATATAACTTATAAGATACCTAACTAATTTTACATTAGGTAGGACTTTTCAGGATAAGTGGATACATGTGCGAGGGGTGGCGTGTTCGGAGCAAGGTAGGCTCTGTGTCGGCTAGTGAAGTACAAGTTGTCACATCACGTTCCTGTCATATACGTAATATTACCAAGTACTGTAAAGAACCAGGCGGTCCAAAGGTCGGACCAAGTTAGCCATGAACCGATCATATAGTCGGATACGAACGGTTTTAAATACTCTATAAATTTATGAATTTTTAGAATCTATTCAATATAAATTAATTTTTAATTTTATACTTGGGTCCTATCCAATTATATTAGAATCGAAATTTACCCGAAACTTGTTGATACCAACCAAATCCTCTTGAAACTATTGAATTTTTTTTATTAAAATAAAAGATATTTAAATATCGAAATATTCTCAATTTTTTTTTTAAAGACCAAAGTATACCTACCTGCAAATAAGATTTGCGGGTGGGTATAAAAAAAATCACCCAAAATGATTCGCAGGTGGATATAAAAAATATGACCCTCGAATGACATTCACGTGTGGATATGAAAACTATTAGTATGTATTTTCTCTCTCCCTCCCATGCATCGACTCTTTCTTCGGTGAAGTAAACCTCTGATTCACTTTCTTGGGTGAAACAAACCTCCACATGAGAATCTCATTCGCGGGTACGACTTAAATATTCACTTGTGAATTCCATTTGCGGATGGCAAAAAATAATATTCGCGGGTAGGTATACTTTCGTATTTTTTAAAAAATTGAAGATATTTTCGTATTTAGTTTTTCGGGTGTATTTGGGTCAATTATTCGAAAGTATTTTATTTCAAAAATAAATGTTAAACTTTTTTACAAATTTATGTTTAATTATGTAATAATAAAAGTGAAACAATATATAATGAATAAAAAACAATATTATGTGATTAATAAAATATTATTTATGACATCTTAATATTATTTATTTAGACATGTATTTAGTTTCGGTTCCAATACGAGTATCCTATTATTATAATATGAACCCATTTAAATTGTTCTAACATTTCTCTCCAAACTCTTTCTCAATTTCAAACATCCTATTGGAACCCCTTACTCAATATATTGATTTTGAGTATGTTCTGAATTCAAATGTGTATTTTGCTCACCTTTAGATATTCTAAACGAGGCTAATTAGTACTTTTGTTGATCCTCCGTTAAAATTTTCTTTCAAATACTTTCAAAATTACAAACTTAATCACATACTTTTTCAACTAAAACTTATAAATTTTAAGTAATGATACTAATAAGTTCTTACTCGATTCGGACGTGGGGACACCTGATTGGGTCATAATCAAGTCATAATTTGCTAGTAACATTGATGTATGTTTGTAATATTAGTTGTAATCTCTTTAAAAAAATGGTTAAATTATTTAATTTTGAAAAGTATTTGATAGAAAATTGTAGATCTTTTTCAAAAAGTAACCATATTAAAAAGTATACATGGAGAAAGAAAATTTAGCAAAATGTGTATACGCGCACCCCGGGGTCGCGCCTATTCCACATAGTTTTTTTTTTAATAAATATTTCAATAATAACGGTTTCGAGCGTGGAAAAATTCTGACGGTTTCTTGGAGTTGGGTTCTGTTCTGACCTACCATTACTGACGCTATTCCGAGAATAGCTAACCAGTGTGCGAACCATATTGCCAGTTTGGCTTCTTGTAGAGTGTGTCCACCGGGTTGGGTCGAAAGACCCCACCTGATCTTTATGCTTTGTTGTGTTTTGATATTTCTAGGTAACAGATCATCTTTATAATGAAGAGGAATCGTGTTGATGGTAAAAAAAAAAAAGGTTAGCAGATTGTGACTTCCAATGTTCATGCTTTTATATGCATCCACTCTCCAATGCATTGACTGCATCTTCCAATGTTCATCCTTGTGGATGCATGGATGCTTTTGTCGATTATTAATTTATTTCTATTCATTAAATATTAGACAACGAAGTCATGCTCATATGCATGCATGCTTGGTTAGCAGATTGTGACTTCCAATGTTCATGCTTTTATATGCATCCACTCTCCAATGCAGTGAATGCATCTTCCAATGTTCATCCTTGTGGATGCATGCATGCTTTTGAAATTATTAATTTATTTCTATTCATTAAATATTAGACAAGGAAGGCATTCTTATATGCATGCATGCTTGTTGTTTTGGACAAAAAAAAATGTATGCTTTCGTTGATTATTATTTTATTATTATTCATTAAATATTAGATAGGGAAGGCATGCTGCAAAAGTGTAATAAAACTGCACAATTAAAGAGCATGTATGAACAAAAGGTGTGCAAAAGAGCACTACGCATGCTCATGTTTGAACAACACTATATACTATCTATGTTCCTATATTGAAGAAGTGAACAAGTTTATTTTTCGACCAAAAAAAAAACAAGTTTATTTTATAAAAATTACACTTCATGGATTTTTCCAAATAGCGTCAGTAATGGTAGGTCAGAACAGAATCCAACTCCAAGAAACCGTCAGAATTTTTCCACGCTCGAAACCGTTATTATTGAAAAATTTATTAAAAAAAAAAACTATGTGGAATAGGCGCATCCCTAGGGTGCGCCTATGCAATATGCGCATCCCTAGGGTGCGCCTTTTCAATAGGCGCGACCCTGGGGTGCGCCTATGTCCAAAGGCGCAACCCCGGGGTGCGCCTATGTCCAAAGGCGCAACCCCGGGGTGCGCGTATACACATTTTGCTAAATTTTCTTTCTCCATGTATACTTTTTCAAATTTTTTGTCGAATATGGTTACTTTTTGAAAAAGATCAAAATTGTAGCGGATGATTGAGTGAAGTACTAATTAAATGTCATTTTGAAATATATTGGACTATTCATCATAATAAAATATGGATACAAATAAAAGTTTATACAAACATCAAATATCATTTTCAATCTACCCTAAGGATCGGGTCCGAACCCAGACCAGGTCACCCAACCTTGAGGACCAGTGGGCTCGGACCCAGACCATAGCACCCCCGATTTAGGCTCAATTGGAGTCTCAATTGTTTGAACCGAACCGATTGGGGTTCCAATTGAGCCTCAATCGGGGTCATATGGTCTGGGTCTGAACCCATACCAGGTCCTCATGGTTGGGGGACATGGTCTGGGTTCAGACTCATACCATATGACCCCCGATTGAGGCTCAATTGGAGCCTCAATCGTTTGAACCGAACCCAACCAGGTTCAGTCCAAACGATTGTGGCTCCAATTGAGCTCAATTGGAGCTCCAATACGGGGTCCTATGGTCTGGGTCTGAACCCAGACCATGCCTACCAACCATTGGGACCTGATATGAGTTCGGGCCCAAACCATAGGACCCCTGATTAGGACCAAACCTAGCTGGGTTCGGTTCAAACGATTGGAGCTCCAATTGAGCCCCAATCGGGGGTCATATGGTCTGGGTCCGAGCCCAGACCATGTCCCCAGGGTTGAGTGACCTGGTCTGGGTTCATATTCGACTAGGGGACCCCGGTGTGGCTTGAATCAAGTCGGTACTTGTTCGAAACATTATTTGGTAGTTTGTAGGGTTTAATTATAACATTTAGAAAAAATTTGGTTAATTTTACAAATATGAAAAATATTTAACAAAATTTTTTAACATAAAAGTAATGAAGGTACCAATTACTATCATTTTCAAACATATTGAACCATTAACCATCACAACAAAACAAGTTGCACGAAAAACCATTTTATGCAAATATGTTGGACCATTTTCACAATTTTCCCTAAAATAAATGTATGGACTTGAACTTAGGCTTCAATGATCCATATATCCACTATTTTTGTAGTTATATATTTATCTATATGTCTATTTTTATAGTAAGTTGGTGACTGGATTGTGAGAATCGAAAACCATATTATATATGAGTGTTTTGTGATGGATTCAGGTGTCAACAACTTAAATACTGAGTGTTGACCTCTTAATATTGATATGTCTGACACGCGTAAACACCTGGTTAATAAGTTAATATCGCGATACTCTTAAGGGCTCATAATGTGTCTAATCTCGAATGTATACTAGTGATGCTCCTTAGGTAGCTCCTAAGGACGCGTCAACATCTGAGTATGTAACTGAATTAAGGGATTTACAAACTCGCAAAATTCGGGTAATAGTAATCTTAACTGGAATGTTATTTCTAGATTTGACCAAAGTTTGACTAAAATTATAAAAAATCAGGGAGACGTTTAAAATATGAAATGTATATTTAAATATTTTAAACGATTTTGATAGACGTGTGTATAGTTATATGAAATGTCAAAAGCTGATGTTGTTTGAATCGTTATAATTTAATTATATAGCTATTATGTTATTTTAGATAGAAAAAAAGTTTATCTATTTATATTTTTTGAAAACCCTAAATTTAAAATTAGAAATGTTTAATACGATACAAAATTTACTGTTCAAAACACTATTTGAAAGTTTTTGTATCGTATGTAAAGTTTTTTACGTACCGTATTATATGGTCAGTCTAAAAGTAAAAAATTAACACATAGTTAGCGTCATTTAATTCGTAATTAAATTATCTACGCACCGTAATTTTTTTGATTTTTTTGAGTAAGTACATAATTAAATTGATCACCTAATGCATTTAATTATTTTGGTCAAATTATGGTGTAAACGATGTTAGGTTACAAAATCACTGTATTTCCAATCAAAAAAAATTACCCTAGATAGATAATTGAATTACCACATAAATGACGTTAACCGTGTTGAGTTTGGACTTACATGGTATGAGTTATAATTTTTTAAGTAAAATTTTCATATCTCAACTTATGGCATGCCGTACAGTCAATCCGTAAATCCAAATTTAATATTTTTTTTTGCATAATTTGAATCGCAATTAAAATATCTACTTACTATAATTTTTTTTAATAGATACATAATTTTATTTTTAATTAAACATCGAGTCATCATTATGGAAAAAAATGATTTAAAAAAAAAAAAGTGCCCAGGCGCCACTTGGGGTGACACCTATTCTTAGGCGCACCCCAGGAGTCCATATGTCCAATACGCGCTACCCGGGGTGTGCGTATACCTATTTTTCTAAAAAAAAAAATTGTATACTCACTATGCTAAATAAAAAAAAATTCAACACTTTGATGTTAAGATTATTTTATTATATATATATAAGAGTTTAGATATATTACGTAATCTAGTTTAATTTAAAGGGTATGAAAATTATGTACTATATTTGGTCAAATCATTTTTTTGGAATAATTTGTCTTTGCCCCTATATTTCTGATGAACATATTTTCGTTGTTAGTTTTAAATAAAATTGTTAACTTGTGATAGTACATGATTGGACTGATATATAAAAATAGTTATATGTTATTTAAAAACATGAGTAATATATTCTATCTAACATTTTATTAAAAACTGTTTTTTAAAATAAAAATAATTAAAATTATTCTAAAAAAATTGGGAGTAATATATTTTAAAAAAATATGATATAATATCCTTTTTGTCCTTTTTTTTCCTCAAATTTTAAGTATAAAATAATTTATTTCATATTTTTATAATATATTATATAAATAAATTTATTATTTGTAGATTTTTTTAGTATTTTTCGATTGTATATTCATAATAATGTGTTATTTATATTTTTTCGAGTTTTGAATATATATTTTCGAAAAAAAATAATTAGAAAAAAATGAAATATTTTTTCGATTTTATTAACATATTTTCAAAAAATAAATTATATATTTACTACATTTACATATTTAACTCTAATTTAAAATTTAAAATATTATGGTAATAATAATATAAAGGGAAAAGTACCAAACTGGTACCCGAACTTGTAGGTGATTAGCAAGTAGGTACCTAAACTTTTTTTTGTAGCAAATAGGTAGCCGAACTTATGAAAATTAGCAAATAGGTACCTACCGTTAATTTCCGTTAAAAATAAACGGAAAATGTCACGTGAGTAGCACGTGAGGAGCAACCAGGTACCTGAACTTACACAAATGAGCAAGTAGGTACCTAAACCGGTTCAAGAACCGGTTCGGTCGAACCACTTTTTTTTAAAAAGTAGGGTTTATATACCAAACACATGCATGGCTCGACTCCAGACGTTCTCGGAGTGTTCCTTGATGCACCGAGAACATCTGGAGTCGAGCCATGTATATGTTTGGTATATAAACCCGTTCGGTTCGGTCGAAGCACTTTATTTTTTTATAAAAATAAATAGGGTTTATATACTAAACACATGCATGACTCAACTCCAGACGTTCTCGGAGTGTTCCTTGATGCACCGAGAACATCTGGAGTCGAGCCATGTATATGTTTGGTATATAAACCCGTTCGGTTTGGTCGAAGCACTTTATTTTTTTATAAAAAAAGTAGGGTTTATATACTAAACACATGCATGACTCAACTCCAGACGTTCTCGGAGTGTTCCTTGATGCACCGAGAACATCTGGAGTCGAGCCATGTATATGTTTGGTATATAAACCCGTTCGGTTCGGTCGAAACACTTTATTTTTTTATAAAAAAAAAAGTAGGGTTTATATACTAAACACATGCATGACTCAACTCCAGACGTTCTCAGTGCATCAAGGAACACTCCGAAAACGTATGGAGTTGAGCCATGCATGTGTTTGGTATATAAACCTTACTTTTTTTTTAAAAAAATAAAGTGGTTCGACCGAACCGGTTCTTGAACCGGTTCATGTACCTACTTGCTCATTTGTGTAAGTTCAGGTACTTGGTTGCTCATTCGTGTAAGTTCAGGTACCTAGTTGCTCCTTACGTGACATTTTCCGTTTATTTTTAACGGAAATTAACGGTAGGTACCTATTTGCTTATTTAAGAAATTCGGCTACCTATTTGCTAAAAAAAAAGTTTAGATACCTACTTGCTAATCACCCACAAGTTCGGGTACCAGTTTGGTACTTTTCCCTAATATAAATGAATGAAATAGAGTCGAGTAGTCGACTGTGCGAGAGACGAAGTTAACAGTAATGTTCGTCTTCGCAGAGCAGAGAAATCTTCGTCATCCATGAAGAACATTAGCAGCAACATCGGCGAAGATAGTCCCGATTCGAGATTAAACCAGACTCTCCGAAACGTCCAAGGGTATTTCCTTTTCTCTCATTCTGCAGATCAGGCAAATTCGTGCAATTTGTTTTCCATTTGCAGTTGAATTCATGATCATTTTCATAGGTTCAGATCTATAACATTTTTTACCGTCTGTCGATGAATTTGCTTTATATAGGACGATTTGGTAGATCTGCAACATGGATAGATATTCTATGTTGATTGAGCTCCAGACAGATTTTCTCGAGTTTTCTTGTATCACATTTCTCTCAAATATCACTCGGAGCAGTTTGACGTCATCTTATTTAATTGAAACCTTCCAGTCGAATATCCTAAATCTGCTAGGTATCCATTCGTCTTTCTTTTGGCACTGAATGGGAAGTAGGACAGTATGAGCTATGGTTTTTGAAAATTTAGCTACTCTTCTGTTATGCTCAATTACCTCGAGCGACGGTTTGTACGTTATGATTGTTCATCATGTATGAGAATTTAATTGAATACGTAAATAGGTAGGTGGGTTGCAATTTGAAAATAGTAATGCTATTTTTGTCCTCTCTAAGTTTTTTAACGTTCTAGTATTGCTTAAAGTTGGATAATAGAGTTCTTCCCTTTGGTCCTTATAATACGAGATTTCTACAACTAAGTTAGTACTCCTATCATCTGCATAGTGCATAGTTCTTTGAAAAATGATGGAATGTGAAATGGAGTTGCGTCTTTCGAATATGTGCTGCCTGACTAAGATTTCTGCATGATGGTTCCCCCATGTAGTGTTTATGACTGCATACTTTATCTATCCTTCATTTTTTTGGGTAGGTTGCATAAAGGGCGCAGGCCTGGCAAAATTTTGCTGACAAGAGGAGATTTGGATGATTCAAGGTCTCATATATATGAGAGAAGTCCTTCCGAAAATGATTCTGAACCAAGTGATTGCATTGTCAGGTCATTGGAGGTACTCTAGCATCTTATGATACTTGATGGTGTTTATTTCGTTGTGTATTGGAGCATCGAATGAGATGTTCTTCTGGTTTAGGAAGAAGGTACAGCCAGACAAATGACTCATACCAACTCTAATAAGTTGAAACCTTCAGCCTCAAATGTTGAGGATACTTCTAGTGAAGTTCAGAAACCTACTGTTGGTGCCAGAGCTACTGATTCGGCAAGGATAATGAAATTCAGAAAGGAGCTTTCAGGATCAACAGTTATCTTGGGTACAAATGCTGCCTAATTCTCTTTTGTTGTAATTTGACCTGTCGAAAAATTATTAGAATTGGTGGATTAAATATTATTGTGATGCACTGGTCCAACTACATTTTGACAAGTGACTGTCATGGTCATTGTTCAGCTCACATCCTTCGAGTAAAGGTTGATGAGATGAATTTATATGTGCAAGCTTGCTAAGTGATTAAATAGCATCTCCATTACACTTGGACAGTGCATGCCTGTCTATAGATAACTTTCCATTCATTGAGTTGCCCGAATCAAACCTGAAGTCGGGTTTCTAGTTCAAATTTTCATTAGTCAGTTTCTTGTATACATCTTATTTAAATTACATTAGCATAAGCTGTGCCAGAAAGGTTTTGGTTAACCGATAGTTATATGAATTTCATTAGCTTAATCGTATGTAAATGTTATTGTTGCTTATATTGTTGGGGAAGGTTATTGTTAATTAATGTTATCTATAGTCTATACAAAGAAATCAAAGATTCCATTAACCATCTCCTCCTTCAGTGCAGTAGAACTTAAAACTTCAGCTTTCCACATGTTATGCCAACATCAGTTAAGAGCATGGTATGAGATAAGGGTGGAGAAAGGGAAACAAAAGCTTACAAAATGATACCTATCGCAATTTTTGTGGTTACTTGGAAGGAAAGAATAGAAGAGCCTTCTTAAGTATAGTAATCAAGAGTGATAGGTTCATAGAAATTTTGGTTAGACTTCTACATAATTAGTATAGCTGTGATTATATTATTGGGATTTGTATGTCTCATGGATCTAGATGCTAGTATGTCCATAAATATATTTGTGAATTTTTTGGGTGTTGATGGATTTTGCCCCCACTGGTGCATTACAAATGATATCTCGTATCTTCTAAATTTCAAAAGGGGGGGGGGGGGGGGGGGGGGAAATTATTGACATAAATTCATTGTGATTTTGTTACTTATGCGTTATGTCACATTTATCCTTTTTCTTCATGTAGAGAAGCTACAGGGGTTGGCATGGCGTGGTGTACCTTCATTCATGCGACCTGATGTTTGGCGGCTTCTGTTGGTAAGCTTAATGTTTTGAAATTAGCTCCTATGATAAAGTATTAAAAACATCTGCTTAAGTAATACATTTATATAATGGACCTAGTTGGTGGGAGATTTTTCTAGTCAACATTGCTTGAAAGAAGCTGATTCCTACCAATTGTTTTGTTTCATCTCAGAGAACTGCATCAATAGTTTAATGTCTATATAGATTTTGCCGAATTAGCCTTCAACACTGGATTGTTCTACCTGGACCATTTTTGTCAAATATTTAATGTGAACTGACAACAGGGATATGCACCATCTAATTCAGACCGAAGGGAGGCAGTTTTAAGAAGGAAGCGCCTTGAATATCTTGATTGTGTTGCTCAGTTCTATGATATTACAGATACTGAAAGATCAGATGAAGAGATCAGCATGCTCCGTCAGGTAGGTTTACTGGTGGAGTTCCTTATCAGTTTTCACATTTGTTACCAACAAACTACTTGACTGATAGTTTCTTTTATTGATTTTTATAGATTGCGGTGGATTGTCCAAGAACTGTACCTGATGTTTTGTTCTTTCAGCAAGCTCAAGTGCAGAAGTCCTTGGAGCGCATCCTCTATACTTGGTTAGAATCAATGTTGTTCTCTTTGAAAAATGTTTAACAAGATACTACACTACAACCATGGTTATGATGGAAACAAGTAAAACTTCACAAACTACTAAAAAAGTCAGGTCATAGATGAACCCAATCGTAAGGCACATGATATCGATCATATTCACTATTTCATAGAACTATTACTTCACCCAAGCTGCGTTGCTAGTTCTGCCATTCGGTTCAGCTTTCTTTCTATCTGATGCCCATCATAGAACATGTTTATATTCTTTCTGCAGTGATTGGTCTGAAATTCTAAGAATGAATTGATCTCTGCCATAATTTAACATAAAAATGCATTTATCTGTATATGCAAAACAAATCCCTACTTAGACGTGCAATATTTGTTGAGTTTATATATATCGTTATTGTTACTATTCTTGCAGGGCCATCCGGCATCCAGCCAGTGGATATGTTCAAGGAATCAATGATCTTGTCACACCATTTATAGTTGTCTTTTTATCAGAGTACTTGGAAGGAGGCATAGAGAATTGGTCAATATCAGATCTATCTCAAGAGAGAGTATCTGAGATAGAGGCAGATTGCTATTGGTGTCTAACAAAGTTGCTAGATGGTATGCAAGACCATTATACATTTGCTCAGCCTGGAATACAAAGGCTCGTTTTCAAGCTGAAGGAATTGGTTAGGCGCATCGATGGTAATCACTCTTTGCTTTCATGGGTCTGCTACTATTTATGCATGTGTTCAACTAAAATTTACTTTGGAGGCCGATGAACTATTCTTATAATCACACCATACTGATGCCCACCAAATACCCAAATGGATTACACTGATTAAATAGTCACAAGACGATGCTGAAAAATGTGGATTGCCATACACAGAACCATTGTCAACACACATGGAGGAGCAAGGCCTTGAGTTTCTGCAATTTGCTTTCCGCTGGTTCAATTGTCTCTTAATACGTGAGGTTTGTTGCCTTGTTTTCTGCAGTGTATTCCTTTTTTTTCTTTTATCACTTGTTTTAAACAAACAGAGTATTCTTGATTGATAACATTCACTTGTTATGACAGATCCCTTTCCATTTGGTGAGTCGCTTGTGGGACACATATCTTGCAGAAGGAGACGCTTTGCCTGATTTCCTCATTTACATTTCTGCTAGTTTTCTACTCACGGTGAGTGAGAAGAGTAGAGACTGCCATTTTCTAACTCACATGTATTTGCAAATTCATAGATCATGATGGATAGCTGAAATAATGAATGAATCTTTGGTGATGATAATGAATCAGTGGTCAGAGAAACTTCAGAAGTTAGAATTCCAGGAGATGGTGATGTTCATTCAACACGTCCCTACCCAGAACTGGACAGACCTGGAGCTGGAGATGGTCCTTTCCAGGGCTTACATGTGGCACTCTATGTTCAACAACTCCCCTAGTCACTTGCTCTCCTAAAGTCATAATACACACCCAAAGATTACTCCTCATCTCATTACACTGCGTACTTGGTATGTAGTTCTCCATCAAGAATCTTCGTTATGACTAGTTTTCTTATAGGTTATTTTCTTATACCATCTTTCCTTAGATAGTTGTAATAAATTTATATATATATTTCCCTTAATGAATAAACAAGATGAAGTATTATAGTATTAAATTAATTCTACTCAGAGAATCTGCTAAAGAAAACCCACTCGTGACATTGTATTTTGTATTGTCTAATTTAGTTTGGGAAAAGTATGGAATTGCACCCGGATGTTTGCCAGAATTGGTAACTGCACCCATGATGTTTGTTCTTGCACCTACATGTTTGCACTTGTTTGTAATTGAGCCTTTCCGTCTATTTCTCACAGTAACCGTTATACCTGACCTGGTATACCGAAAATACCCCCAGCCTTATTATTGAATTTGCACAACCAGTTCTCCTTTCATACCAGCCAACTCTTCCCATTTCACTTCTCACACACGCATCTTTGAAGCTCCCACGTCCGAATCTGTATGTCAATACATCATGGGTGGTAAGTATGATGAATGCTTTTCTCGTTCTTCTTCCTCTTGGGCATCGAAGCCGAACATGACATCCATGGAACCTATGTGCTACTGCCAACTCCAATGCCGTGCGACAACAGCGTGGACGAATAAAAATTTCGGTCGGGTGTTCTTTGCATGTCCAAGATACCAGGTAATGAAGCCAATTTGTTGTGTTAATTGCGTTTATATGACCGATTGGTCTACGGTGAACCAATTTGGGATTTTTTGAAACCCTAATTTCTTGTTACTACTATGAAGCCATCAAGTTCTTTGAAGAGGAGTTGCGATTTCTTTGCTTGGGCAGATCCACCTATGTGTGTGTATGGAAGGAGAGCCATGACCAAGTTTATGTCAAAGGAATCCGAACTCAACAACCAAATTTCTGTGTTACGTAGCAGAAATCAGCAACATCTGTGTGTTATAGTGTTCTTAGTTTTCGTTGTTGCTGGACTTCTGTTGAAGATGTAGCTGTGTTTAACACTTTTGTTTTATAGTGTGTACGTTATGTACGTTGTCATTCAGTTGTACTTGATGAATGTTTAATGAAGACATTGTGGACCCATAAGTTGTATACGTTGTTATTCAGTTGTACCTTATGTTTGTTGTTTTGTTTGGTTTTCCACCCTTATGTTTGGCAAAAAATTGGTAAACGCACCCATATGTATTGACATACAGCATACAACCAACCTGTTATCCAACAGAACACAAACCAACAGAACGCCAACAAACCTGTTTTAACCTAATATCCAACAGAACACAGACCAACAGAACACACAATCCAACAGAACACAAACAACCCTGTTTTAACACAAACGAAGGTTCCACAGACCTAATATCCAACACAAAATGTAGTCACCCAACCTAACAAACCAAAATGTCACTGCAACATCAGCGCACCGAACGTATTACAAAATATCAGTGCACCTAACAAACATACTATCACTGAGTAGATCGTCGCCCAAACCGGGGTGAACTGCGAGTACCCTGAACTGGTGTCTTCTTCCTTGTTTTACCTGTTTTAAGTGGTTGGGGAGATAACACTAGTGCCCGACAATGTGATAACTCTGGGGCAGTTGATCTCACCCGCACAAAATCGTCGTCCGAATCTATGATCACTGGCGCCGCCTTCTTCGTAGACGGGCGTGGAACCTACATAAAGAGTACTATATTTAGACGTTGTCCATATGTCCATTAATCGTAAATAGCCAAATTTCATACCCTCACAAAATCATCGTCCGAATCGACGTTGACTGGGGTCGCCCTTGATGAAGACGGGGTCGCCTTTGACGAAGATGGGCGCCCACTCTTTGCTTTGGTTCTTCTCACTGCCAACTTGGCCCTTCCTGTTCTCTTTGGAGGCTCAACATGCGGTTCTCCTGCAGGTTTCATATGTTCGTCGGCCATTGGTGGGCGACTTGGTCGAACACTTTCCTCCATTGGTGTCTGACTTGCTGCAAAGGTGTCATCTTGTGGAGGCTGAACCGTTTCTTCGGGGTTCAACTTTCGCCTAACAGGTCCCCTCCGCTTCTTTGTAACCTAAAAATGAAATGTTTATGAATGTAGTTGAAATGTTTATTAATGTCAATGCGATAAGCGATCGTACCTTCCTTTTCGACGCAGTAGCCTGAGACTGCTGCGTGGCCACATCTTCGGTCGCCTGACTTGTGCATCTCGATCCCATACCACTTGTTGTTCCTCCAATGTTTGCCCTCGGACATGCTCGCTTGTTGTGGCCCGTTTCATGGCAAGCAGAGCAAAACTGTTTTAAGCCATGCTTTGTCATCTTAGATGTGCTTTTGTTGCTTGGTTCATGAGCTGCCCTAGTGCGTTTCTTCTTCGGTCTTCCACCTCTCTTCCTAAACTCTGGTGGGTCAATAGGCAATGACTCCACCCGGACCCACCCGTCCACACATGCCTTCAAGCAGACGTACATGCGTTCAAATTTGGGCCTCAGTGGAGATGGGATGGGGTCTACTTGAATCCCAACGGTGCTTCCGGGGTTGTGCATCAGAAGAGTTCCCGCATAATCACGTAGTCTCTTGAACTGCCATAGTCGGTCTCCTTCCAGTGCTTTCCTAGCAAGCTTGATTCCCTCACACACGTTCCACCTTTTCACATCGAAGTTGAACCTCTTCTGTATCTCATCGGCTATGGTCTTACTCTTGATTCTCGGTTCGTTGCGGATGAGTTCCAAAAAGGTATCGGCAATCCACTTTCCGCCTATCTTCTTTGTGTGGTACGCTCGGCCACATTTATGTTCTGGTACCAACTTTCTGATCTGAAAAGTCTTCTCCTTATTCATTTTGGCACCAACAACGACGAACCCACAGTCTTGCTTGCAGAGAACGACTACACGGTCGGAGTTGTTTTTTTTGCTGAAATCGGGTTCGTACCCCTCCTCGATACTGTGTTCGATGACGTATTTCCGAAAGGATTTCCCGTCTATGAACCGCATCCCTAACTTCAGTTCGTGCTTTGGCCTCTGATTTCCCGTGCTTTCACCGTTCACTGCATCATCAAATATCTTGTAAGTCCGTGTACTTGAGATGTCGCCTTCAACGTCTGAACCAATAGGGGTGGTTAGAGTGTCACTTCGGGCTTCTGTTAGCAAAACTGGTTCAACAACATGAACTTCCCTCGTCACGCTGTCATCAATGTTCTCCCCGTATAGGAGATCATCAAAACTGGTCTCATTTAAGGCGGTGGCAGTTGTTCTCCCCTCGGCCCGTCCAACACTAGCACTTGCACCCGCGGTGGCAGTTGTTGGTGTTTTCTTCACTGCCGACCTAACTTGGGGATGTAAATCATCCTCAACATCGTCATCATCGCCATCGTCGTCATCTCGACCCGCTTTCCAATTAGGATCGGATATAGCATCTGATAGTGAATCAGTTTCATCTGATGAAGAGTCTGTTTCCTCGGGTTGCATTGGCCTCTTTCCCTTGTCTACTGAAACTTGCCTCTCCAATTCCTCTTGTATCCGGATATTGACTTTTAGGCGAAGCCCCTCCATAAATGGATCCTTCTCACACACCTCGGGATCAAACGGTGCTACAACATACAATGCCAACTGCAGACTTCCATCTTGCTTCACCAACATCTCAGTAATGTCTTCGTTACTCTTCACAACCGTCAAATCTGATTTCACATCTCCATTAGGAGGGAGATAGAAAATACATCCCCCGGGGACTAAGCCGTAATAATCCATGAACACTTCGACTGTCTCATAACTTAGTATATCCCTCCGTAAAACAGTAACTTCGGACTTCCCAACCCACTTTCCATCAACAAAAACACCGTCGTAATGAATCGTCAAGTCGTAACTTTGGTTGTCCATTTTTTATCCTAACAAAACAGATCAACAGAAATGGAATCAGCCGTGTGAAATGAACATCAATGAATACAACTGAAATGAACAGCAACGAACAGATATGAAATGAAATCAACGAACTCAAATGACAGCTGTGTTCGTTTTGTAGGTGTCAAGACATACAATCTGCAGATTTTGTTTCTCTAGCTAGTTTAGGCGAAATACACATGTTGTTCAAGAATAAATACGCAGGGACATGAAAGCTACACTAATCAGGCGAAATAAACATTCTGTTTCTCTACACTAATCAGACCAGAAGCTACCAAAATCAAGGATTGTAAAGGAAAAATCACGGTTGTCACGATTCTGTCCAGAACATGCTGTCACGATTCTGTCCAGGAAATGAAAAATCAAAGCTTTACAAATACAGAATCGTCCAGGAATCGGTTGTCACGATTCTGTCCAGGAAATGAACTTCAGCAGAACGAAATACAGAACCCACAAATACAGAAATACAGAACCCACAATTACAGAACGACATACACGATTCAGCAGAACGAAATCGATTCAACAGAACCCACAAATACAGAAACCGACTACAGAGAATAATACTCACAAAGACCGCGCGAATGATCGGTGGACTTCAAGCGTCGTTCACTTCAAGCAGCAGTTCAAACAGATTCAAGCAGTTCCAACCGAGTCAAGCAACAGTGGACGAAAACCCGATTCAAGCAGCACTTCAATTCAAGCGCGCGGGAGGAGTAGAGAAATTAGGTTTTGCTGGACAGTTTAGGTAGCCTTGCAGAGTAACTTCGGTATTATGAAACCGAAACAAAGGTGATGGTTTGCCAGAGGGGTAAGTTGGTCATTTTACATGACATCGTTTCAAATGTAACGACAACACGTGCTCTTCACGTGAGACTTAACGGGAT